>JACCHW010000012.1:0-2400000 GCA_018907185.1 Platyscapa corneri
GAGAGGGAAGTAGGGAGGGGGAGGGGGGAAAGAAGGAGGAAGAGAAGGGAATGGGAAGGGAAAAGGGAAGGAGAGAAGGAAGAGAGAGAAGGGGGAATTTTCTTAATATATTTTATTTGATGATTTGATTTCAATCGTCGATTTTTGATTATTAGAATTGTTTAATATTGAACTTATGTTAATTGTTGATTAACTTAGAAGGCAGAACGCGGTTAAAAGTGTACAGCCACCCGGGAATCTACTACTCACGTTTAGAAAATATATAGTAAACATACCTTTATGGGTGCTAGTGTTTTCATAGCGGAGCGTTGTGAAAATTTCATCGGTTGACGAAAAGTAATCATTTTTTAAACATCAAATATGATCTTACTTTAACTCAAAGTTCATCGAGCAATTATGGCAATCGAAACCGTTGGGTGTTACGTAAAGCTGTTGCTTGTGCAATCACTTTGGGGGAGTTGTTAGGAGGTCGGTTACGGTTTTAGAAGGCTGGGTTCCCCGGCTGCGAAGCCTGATTGCCGGCGGGTTAGATCGTGGAGATGACTTTCCACCGGAGAGGCGGAAGATTGTGAAGCGAAGATTGAGATAGGGAGGCCATGGCGACGGAGAGGTTGGTCGGCACAGAACTAGTTTGCTCGTCGAACTTATCAAAAACAATTCATTTTTTTTTTTAAACCAGAATTGACAATAATTTATAATGCGTACGTCTAATTTTCATATCTTAACATTAAAATATATGCGACGATGAAAATAATTTTTTAAAAGTAGAAAATTCTAGCTCAAATGTTGATAAACGATTGTAATTGTAATAAAATAATTTGACTGATTGTAATTAATAAAAGAAAACAAATCAAATAAACAATACAAGTATGTTTGTTATAATCTTAAACCACCAAAGTCAATTAACGGAAGTATCAAAAGAATCGTTCTAAAGTCGAAGCGCGATATAGTTTGTGATTCCAATAGCAGAGCTGCAATGTTAGCGCGGTTTTAAAAATTGAACGTTAAGTTTTTAGAATGTTCCTTTTTCATTATTAATTAATCCTATACATTTATTCTCATAATGATAAGAATTTATTGCTATTACGTTATTCCAATTTTATAAGATTCTATGCGTTTGTTCTTCAAGGCTGAGTGGGTGTGAGGTGCTTCCTTAAAACCCGCGCTGGAACATTCGAATGAGAGAAACAGAAAGAAAAGACACTCGCACTTCATTATTCAGTTAGCGCATGCTGCTTTACATAGCAGGATTGTGCAGCGTAATTTATTATTTTAATATACTATAAAAATAATTCTTTCGTACTTGACGCAATCAGGTAGGCTTCCTTGTATTTTGCTTTTGCTTTTTCGAAGTAAAATTACGATGAAAGCGTGCAAAAGATACGCTTTGATATTTTGCTTGTCCGTTTGCAGGAAATGATACTAAGGGGGAAGTAAGAAGAATAAGCAGGGGGGGGAGAAGTAGGGGGGGGAGAGTCAAAGGGGGGGAGGGGGGTAGGAGGTGGGGGGGGGGGGGGAGGGGGGGGGGGGGGGGGTGGGCGGGCTTGGAAGAGGAGGTGGGACGGGAGGGGGGTTGTGGGGGTGGAGTGGATCTCGCCGTTCAACCTGAAGGGCGATCGACGAAAGCCCCCAGCAATTTCAAGCTAACCGGCACACCGCGTATACTGGAGCTACTAAACTGACAAGGATAAATCTTAATAAAAGATTCCCGTTATGATATATAAAGAGGTAGGGGACGGTGGAGGCGAGGCCGCCGAGCCTTCGTAGACAGGGGTATACTCTGAATGAGGGACAAAAGAGAAAGAAGGTGCGAGAGGGAACGGGAGGGGCGGAGAGGGGGACGGATAGGATCTGGCTCATCCCATAGAGCAAAAAGAAAGGAATGGCAAACCTGAAACGCCATTCGATCTCACTTCGTGTGGTGGGATATCCATCTACCTACGAATAGGTGTTTCTTCACGACATCATTATTGCTGCTATATTATGTTTCTTTCGCTCTTTTCTTTCCTCCCACGCGTGAAGAAGGGGTTGTTTATGTGCCGTGCCTGTGTTGGCCGCAGATAGTGTTTTGCCTTCCTCACTTATTGCTTAGCGCGGGGTGCACCAAGCCGCTTGCTTCCGATATCGGACTATTCATCCCACAATACTGGTCCGCTTATTCAGTAGGGGGTCAATCCAAGAATAGGCTATACACTTTCCATCACTTTCTTTATCACCCCCCTGCTCTTCGTTCTTCCATGTAAGGGATGTCTAGTTCACCCCCTTCCCTCTATCTAGCATGCCAATTCACGTAAACGAGATAATAAATGATGCTAATTAATTCATATGCAGAGTAAAACGTGGGCAACTAAAATATGTTTGGACACCGTCCCCAATCCTGCTTACTTTTACAATCCCAATACTCGCCATTATACGTATGACAAAAGCTGTCCGTGTAAGGATCCTCTTGTTTTTTAAACCATAAAGGTTCATACGCTGAGTAAGGTAATCCTAGAAAACAAAGTTCAAATCTTACTTTAATTTTTATTTATATTTTTAATGTTTGATAGTTTTTTTAGATTTATGCGTTCATTTAAAAGTTCAGTATTCTTAATTGTACTTTAATTTTATTTATTTATTTAGTTTAAAATTAATTTTAAATAAGAAGCGGACACCGATTGTTTAAAAACATTTTTTTTTAATAAAACATTAATCGACCGTTATGGTATACAACAAATAACACAAGATATAGAGAAATATCTTTTGTTGTAGTTGGAATCACTCGTTTTCTTTTCACGAGCACACTCGAGTCTCACTTTTTGGTTCAATTTTCGATCTCTCAAACGAATTCTACTCACCTTGGGAAGCTGATTTTTCGGCATCACTCTCTCGCGCTCGTCTCACGGACCTCTGCTTCTCTTCCAATCGCAGCTTTTCCGCGTTCGCCTCGTCCCACAATCCGTCCTCCATCAATCTTTGATCTGGTCTCAAGCGCGAGTCCGTCGGAGCCATGCCTTCTTCTGGCTCATTTAGCTGGCAGGCTAATTCCGTAAAATAATAATATTTCTCGCAGTCTTCTCTGTAATTAGAAATAATTAAAATTATTAAGGAATTGCAAAAAGTGTCGAGATTTAAATGAATAAGACACGCAATTTCTCGCAGAATAAATGATAAGGGCAAAGCTTTTTTCAACAGATCTTACTGCTTCTATTTAGCCAAATGCTTACTTAACCGCACTTTCTACCTTTTTTATTTACAGTGTTTTCTCCTTTAATACACTGTAACGTTACTCCATTCTTATGACTTCTTCATTGCTCTCTGTCTCTGTTTTATTTACTTTTTCACTTTAATTCTTTATCACGCGAGTTTTATTAAAGCTTATTTTCGACTATTTTCATTAGCATTTCTACTTACACAAATTCGCAACAGAAGTCCTTAAAGAATTTTTGTTTGGAAGGGTTTATCTAACTACTGTATTGTTAGTTTTCAGCATATATGATATATTTTAATAATCTTATATATATATATATATTTTTAAATAGATAAACTTTTTAC
Organism: Platyscapa corneri; assembly: GCA_018907185.1. Lineage (NCBI taxonomy): Eukaryota > Metazoa > Arthropoda > Insecta > Hymenoptera > Agaonidae > Platyscapa > Platyscapa corneri. Next base: position 3,535 of record JACCHW010000012.1, read on the forward strand.
GTATTCAGTTGCGTATGCGTTTAAATGTAAATTAAGTATTACAAATGACTACGTAAAGAATATAAATATAATTATTGCAAAAATGCTTATCAATTAATTTTTTTAAGAGTATTAATGTACTAAAATTTCATGCATCGATGAATGAATGCCTTTGAAAAGATTTTTATTTTTTGTGTATGAAACGCAATATTTATTTATGAACGATTTATAAACTGATAATTACTGTATAAAACGAAGTAATAGAAAATACTTGATATATTTATTTTAAAATACTCTTTTAATACGAGGAATAATATTTTTTTTTATAATTTAAAGGAATTATTTAAATTAATAATAATTTAAGATATTAATTAAGAAAAGTAAAGAAAGATTATAATAAAAAGAATTAATACTTAATTAACCGATACATCACACATAAATGCATTCTGCTATTAATTTCTATTCGTATAAATATTTTTGTAAAAAAATTTAGTTAAGAATAATGCTTTACTTAGTTTCATTATCTTTGCAGAAAGAAAAAAAATATTACATAAGATAAAAGGTTGTTCCGGATTTTTTCACTGTTTTTCTTATCGTTAAATAGTTTGCACGATCAGTGCCAAGAAATTTTTTCATCAAATATTGCCAAAAATAACCTTCACGAGTAAGCTTCAAATATAATTAAATTCATAAAATACATTTTTTTTAAATTCTTCCAAAAACTTGATATGATAAAATATCTTTTAGATCTATTGGTTATGAAAAGCAAAAAATGATCGAGTGCAACTTATAGCATGTACAACTATAACAATTTTTTTTTCTTGCCATTGTGTATCAAAGATAATTGGAAAAAACAGCGCGTTACAGTAAATACCAGTACAATAATTATTGTAGCAAACGATAAATAAAAGATAAATAAAATTGATACGATGAAAAACAGATGAGGTAAACCTGTTAATTATGACTGTAGTTTTCCAAAACGAAGGAAAAAGAATAAATAAAATAATGTACTTATTTTATTTAAATTAATTTGCTATAAATGTGTATAAGGTCTGGTGAAATGTCGACTAGAAGCTGCATATCTCTGTTAGAAGTAATAAGTCATTAAATATATTTATTCAAGAATCAGGATTACGCGACTTGACTTTCATTAGATTCATTAATTATTAGCTTGAAAGGAATGATGTAACGAACGCTTGCAAAGCGAGGCGATGCTGTTATGATGGAAGAATAGCAATCACCGTGATCACGAAGCCCATCACGGTACTTTTGAAATTTTTAACGAACACATGGAATATTTCCTTAGGCAACGACCAAATGACGTTATATCTAAATGTCAGAGGAAACTTGGCGAATGCTGATCGACGAAAAAGTAAAATAAGCAAGTTGCGACTCACGGTGGCATACGCCGCTTCCAGGCGCAGGTGTAGGGCCCGGTCTTGTACACCGGGTTGTCGGGCGTGCCAGAGGTACTGATCACCGGAGCAATTTCGATCTTCGAGTCCCAGTTGCCCTGCACCACCCACTTGACATCCTTGCTCGAGTTCATCACCACCCCCTTGACTTTGCGCTGACTGTCGCGCGAGAAGTAGGAATAGGGTATATATTTAAGATGGCACTTGATTCCCTGTTTGTGATTCACGATGTCCATGTCGCCACTCTGGTCGACCCACAGCTTGCCCACGATAATATTATGTACCGTCGTCGTAACTTTGCGCCACGTGTAATGATGGTTGCCGGTTTTAAACTCCAAGTGAGCCGTCCCCAATGGAATTACCTAACAAACATTTCACTTTTAATTTTCTCCTTGCTTTTCCCTGGAAATATTTGCCTTTTGCAACTTAGTCGCAAAGTTGCTATCATAAATTTAAAAATATCATTGTTTTACGACTGCAAGATTACTAGTCGTTCATTAATTAACTCAATAACTAATATTTTTTATCGATATACTTTGAATAAGATAATCTCGTTTTTTTAAATATTTAAATTGTATAATAAAAGTGTACGTTTATAAATTATCTCAAGTATTTTTTCAATAATGTCCTAAATATATAATTATAAAACTTATCTACCAATAAAATATAATATGTAGTAGTAGGCGATAATTAACATAACCAAATTTAACGTATATCAATAACTCGCGCCTTAGAAATTTTTGACATAATTAAATTCGATTAATTTGAAAATTTTACAGACATTGTAATTATATTGCAATATCTATTATAAACGTGTACTTACATTTACTTTGTGCGTCAAAAATAAAGCTCGTGTGGCTGTTTTAAAAATACTTGTTATATAATTACAGAATATTTAAGAATTTTCTATTCGCGCTGAATTTCTTTTTCAATCAGCCAATACTTATATTCTAGCAACTTTACACTCATCCGCGACAATTTATTAGCTTTAGATGCATTTTTAGTGCTATAGTTGGATAATAATAAATATTGCACTCATTACGTACGACTTATGAACTATATATATATATAAAGCCTTTATACTTTGTTTAATTATCAATACTATACTGTAATAAATTTATGTATTATTTTTTTCGTCTTTAAAGTAAATGTCGGCAAAACTCGAATTAAAAAACGACTTATTAACGATGAATATTCACAGTATTTGGATAAGTTTGTAATTCGGATTTCTTATTACACAATATACGATTATTAAAAAAACCTTATACATCATATTACGATTGTGCTTATAAAAAAAATTTATTTTACCGCATAAGGATATGAATTTAAAATTTCCCAATAAAAGTATAAAATTTTTAAAAATCGTAAATTAAAAAAAGACAATGAAATATTTTTAACTTTAAAGGTAATTTGTCTTGCTAATTAGTTTTGACAATTCCGAATAATAGAATACATGATTTACAAGTGTCGGTTGATTGCAACTGATAACACACAATTACTCAAGTCGTAATAATACCGCGGAGGCGTGTCACACTGACGTATTGGCCAATACCTTTTTTCTTTTTTCGATGAAAATAACTTGTTGTATCACTGACTATCAACCTTGTAGAAAAACGCACTTAATATTCCCAAGTTTTTCCGCCTATAGACTTAAATTGCGTGGCTATTGAGTCAATGATATTAAAAAAGAAATTACTCGAAACAACTTCCTGTAGATATTACATTTTTCTAAATTTGTATGTTCACGATTAATTCTAAATGACTGTATTTATTATTAATGAACAACGATCGAGTTTTTTTGTAACTTCAATCTTGTGTGAAATCGGTGCAGATGTAATATTTTACGAGACCAAAAATTGTAAAAAAAAAAAAATTAGTCAATAATCAGTCCTACGAGAAAATATCCTCTCACGCGCACGTGGACTGCTTTTTTGTCCTTAAATTTCTATTCGATAAAGACTGTCCTTGGACGTCTGATCGTGTAAAGCTTCCTTTCGCCGCCAGAGCTCCAAGTGACGAAAGGTAATCTCACCTGCAGGTATTTTCCGCGGAACTTGGAGGCCATGGTGAATTCCTGCCAGCAGCGCCAGTTCCTGCCTTCGCAGAACTGTGCGACCATCGGTGGGTGATGGGACACCTGCTCGGAGATGGCGCGCCAACCGAGATCGTCGGTGCGGTCGCACTCGTAAGTCTCGCCCAGCAGCGGGTTGAAGGGTTTGCCGGTGCGCGAAGCCGTGGTAGAGTAGCTCGAGACCGTGAACGCCGCTACGTAGGCCATTTGCTCGAAACTGTCCGTGCATTCGGCCGCCCTGTTTATTTATTTATTTATCGATACTCTTCAATTTACTCTCTTTTTTCTTACATTTAAAAACTCGCGCAAATTACTTTATACTTGAAATAGTAACACGTACAATTTAACTATTTTCTCCGTGCGAATCAACTAGTCATCAGAATTGCAATTAATAACTAGGTTATTAAAAGTAATTATCTTTTTCCACCCGGAGAATAAAAAATATCTTCGTTTTAACATTTTTTCATAATCTATTGCGTCAAATCCTTACAAGCATTTTTAAACTATCAAAAAAGTTTCGTTAGCAATTTATCCATGGAATAAACGAAACAATGTATTGAACTTGTATATAATCAACCGTGAAATTACCGAGTGTTAATTGATTTTTAGATTCGGATATATCCGTAATGGCTTTTTAATATTCGACTGTCGAATTGAACGGTTAGAATATTAATTTTTTTACTCAATAATTAATCCATAAATCCAAGCAAATTACACGTTTAAGTTAACTACTTTACACTTTTGAATAATTATTTAATTGCTTTTGATAAATGCAAATTAGGAGATGTAACATTCGGATATTTATGAATTTTTCAAATCACTAACCGTTTCCTCAAATACTTTGGAGCTATTGATAATTAACACGAGTTGTGTTTGGTTTTCTTCACCTTACACACGAATACGAGATCAAATTGGAATTCTAACCTTGATAAAATTATATAAAAACACGATTATGGTAAATAAATTACGAAAGGTAGCTGCGTACCTTTGATTATGCCAGCATTGCTCTGGCTTCATTGTATATGCTAGTTTCGTACACGAAGTAAGGACAGGCAACTGGACGCGAAAATAGAACTTTGATGACACGAACAGGAACGTTTCGAATGTAAACTTACTTTCACTTACCGGACAAGCACCTCCTGGATTTTTTTTAATGTAAAACGTTCGCTTAATCGCGATCTTATACTTTTATTGAAATATTTGCGCTGCAGTCTTAAAAAAATATCAAACGCATCGTCGATTACAAACGCCGGTGCTCGTTTAAAAATCAAAATATTCAACTCGAGATTTTCATTATCGAATAAAATATTTATTTCTAATTAATTATGAATAAATTAAACACACCTCGGAATAATCTTTAGTTCAATTTTTTTAAAATGCTTAGATAGAAAATAAAATAATTGCGCGCATTTTTAAACTTTTGATTATTATCGGATAAAAAATATCTTTTTCTACTTCGTAAATATATGTTCGATTGAAAATAATTAAATACATAATAATTATATTGAATTTTTATACGGGAGTACAATTGGAAAAGCGATTTATACACCTACTATCATTGTTTTTGAAGTCCAGACTATTTTTTCTTCAATTATATTTTTTACAATGAGTTTTAAACAAAAGTAAAATGCAATTGTAATAGTTTTTTGCTCTGCGGATATTTTATTTTACCAAGTACACTTGATAAATAAACCAGAACTTGAAAAGTTGACCATGCTATCTAAAGTTAATACAAGTCTGACATTGGACTACGTATAAGGAGATACAGAAATACCAAAATTAGAGAAGAAAGTCTGTAGTTCATTAGAGCGCGTAATTTTTAGATTAAATTGGCCAGATTTTCTGTGATTAGAAAAAGTTTTTTAAAACGATAAAAATTCTCCGATAATTACAAAAATATCTAAAATTAGGCCAACCTCGTATATTGTTGTAAAAATCCGATACTGAAAATTTGACGCTATTAAAGAGATCACATTCCGATACGATGGTATATTTAAAGAGTATTGTAAATAAATGATTAAAAAATTTTTACCACCAATGTTTTTGATGACCGCGATTGTACTCTTATGCATCGTTTGCAATTGATGCAACTCGTTTCGTTGATTGTATACGATTTAAAGCAATAAATGTGCTAAAAATAAAACATTCAGTTCAATTGAAGAAGCACAAGAAAGTAAGATAAAAATGATCGAAGTAAGCTTTGTAGTATTTTTCATAGATAAGTTAAAATAAGCTTTCGAGTGAGTTTCTGCGAAAGCCTCGATGCAGAGGAATACGTGCTTTGCTTTATTTCCGTTTCCGTCGTCGTGTGTGACTGACCTGTCGAGAATTTCTGCATACTCGTAATCCTCGGTGAGCCGTTGCAGCATACTGAGCGGCTCGGAGAAGTTTACGGGCATCGGTATCTTGGACAACTCCTTGCCGATGCAGTTCTTCATTATGCTCCAGAGATTGAGCGGGTAGTTGGCCTTGTCGGGTACGCGCGTCCTACGATTTCGCTTCGAGACGGCGTTCGACGGGCGGCTCATCAACCCGGAGCAGCTGCTGCCGCCATTATTGGTTTGCCAGTCCTTCTGTTTTTTTTTTTTTTTTTTTTTTTGTTGGAGGAAGCAAAAACGTTTTGGCGTTAGTCGTCTTCGTAGTTTTACACGCAAGACTATTATCGGCACATTATCGCTATTTTTGTGCGGCGTGTAACGCGCGCGTCTTTTACGGCCTTGCGCGATCTTCATAAAACACGTTACTATTAATTAAAGAATTCAATACAAAAGCATAAATTGCAAGTGTGGAAGGTAATTTGCTAAAAGCTGAAAAAATTCGAGGAAAAAAAAATTTTTTTTCGTGGAAAAGCTTGCGAAACGGATTGTTGAATCACACTCGATATATTCTAAATACGTCGACACTTTTGCTCAATGTTTAAGGAGATGTGCAACATCGACCTTCGCGCGATCTGCCGTACCAACTCTACATTGATAAATGATTCTAATTTAACAAACTGATTTATGTAAAAACAGAGCACGTAGACTATCTATAATGCAACAATATAGCAATGCATAAAAATTCAGATAAATGTGTCAATGGCACCTGTAAAGTCATTGGAAAAAAAGTCATTAGTCAGACTAAATACACGTTTTTACAATATCTATAAAGATGTTATTGTCACGTTCATTTGTAACTTTGTTAATAATGCATTGTTATACGAGCAAGTGCGTCATTAAATGCCTTTAAATTTAAATTATTCATTGATTTACGCTGAGTGTGAGAAGTTGAACGCGGTTGCGGCACACAGCGCTTGGAAATTTCTAAACGGGATGATTTTTAGAACACGCGCAACATCGCATCGAGTGGATTCGTCTCCTGGAATTGCGAACGATTCTGTTCTGATTATTAAATAGAAATTAGGTGTATTTTTGAAGCCTTATCACGAAAACCAAGTCTCCAGCGGGAAGAATTGGTTCTGTCCCTGTCGCCGAGGTTCGTACGCGCGGTTAATAGCTATACTCACGCCGTCCAGTTCGGTGAGATTGGCGCTCTGTTGGGACAACGTTGTCGTCGCGTCGGTCACAATGTGATAGGACTCGGACCGCTTGGCGTCGTTACTCGAAAGGGGGGTCGGATCGCCCTCGGAGCTTGAGCCATCGTCGCTGCCCTGGGAGTCGTTGCGCTCGCGCTCCGCCGGCTCCAGTGAATTAATGCCCTCGCCGGGTACACTCAGAGTGAAAGTATCCGACTCCTGAGCATCGTAGAACTCCGCGTTATCTTCGTCGTCCTCGCTGGGCGATGCGTTTACCGCTGCGTCTGTATCGAAAACACGAGGTTAATGAATCAGCACCATTTTACAAAATCTCTCTCAATGCTACGATGCACTTTAAGTTTGTTTATTTTATATGTACTGATATTTTTTATTACCCGCCATTCAAATTGCTCATTTGTTTATTTATTGTTATAATTTTCTCTTATTTTGCTGTCTATTTAAATCTACAAGCTAATATATGATCTTTTTATTCATAAATCGACTGTTTAACTTCGAACACATTTCATGTAACATACTTTTATGTTCTTTTGCTTTCTTACATGTGTTTAATAAGTATTAATTTAAAAATAAACGGAACATAATCGAAATGGCACGAAGATTTATTAAAAATTAAAATATCCATATTCAGACCTTAAAGAAAATTTAAATAATATAATAAATTTAACATTTTAATTTATTCACTATTACATTTGTGTTCGTTGTAATTACACGGTAACACTGTACTTAAAAATTAAACCATATATTTTTTATTTACAATTTATATTCGACGAATTATGTATAAAATACACTTATTAATTAATAAATCTAAAGAAAATATAAATTAAAAACACTGATAAAACTGATGAAAGAATTTACAAAGTCAATTTTTTGTACATTTTTCTTTCATCAATGGCTTTTTATAAAACTTTATTATAGTTTTAAATTAATTACAAAATCAAGATCATTCATTTTAAAGAATTATATCACATCAAAGTATGTGTTAAAGTGTTATTCATTATGTGATGGAATTGAGTTCAAATGTACATAAAATAATACTAAGCCACTCTTAATTAGGTAACAGAACACTTCTATTAGGAAAACTCCAAAATAAGATGTTGAAGGAAAACAAGAAAACGTAAACAGAATATAGATATTTTTTATAAGGCTAACTACATTTGAATGACTATAAAGATATAATATAATTTTATTTTTTTTTTAAATAATTTTATTTTTTTTTTTAATCCAATATTGTTTTTGGTACTTATTTGAAATTCTTTTTTATTTATTCCATTGCTGTTTCATTGATGTAATTTCTTAATTGTCAAATATATTTAAAATTTCTAATTAAAATCCTTTGTTTTATACAAATTAATTATTTGGAAATTTCTCTTAAATATTTCTAAAATCAGCTTAATGAGAACTATATTAAAAAATTTAACTAAAATTTAACAATTGGAAAAATTACCTATTTTTCATTACGTAAAGAAAACAATTATCAGTATTTCTAAATCAAAAATAACACAGATAAAGAACTCATTAGAGTAAACAAAAGTGACAAAAAGTAATTGATAAAGCAAAGAAAAAAAGAAATTAAAGAAAAGTGGTAAGATTTGTTAATTTTATTTTTTTAAATTTTATTATAAAAGAAAAATCACTATTAACATTAGAGTTAGTTTCATATTAACTTGTATACCCTTGCAAATAATTATAGATATTTTAACTTTAATGCTTGAAAAACTGGCAAAGCTACCTTGTAGTAGAAGCAAAAGCCAAACAAAGAGAAGAACACTGATACAATTTCTAAATTATAATTATTGGAAAAATAAATTTAAGGAATAAATTTCTTATTCAAGCACATATATTAATTTGTATTTTATATTTTATTTTTTTGATATTAAACATTCGCTATCATCATTCAAAAATTTTTCAATATCTATAAAATATTTATAAAACTTTTCAATATCTCAGATAAAATTTAAAGTTTTAAAATTTAAGAAATTACATTAATTTTGATAGTATTATCATAACAATAGTTTTTAAAATAAAATAAATTAACAATTTAATTATTATTAAATTAAATATATAGTGATTAAATATACTTTCACTGTTATAATAATAAATAATCTTATCTTGAAGATAAATAATGTAATAATATAAAAAATATTTTATTTGATTAACTGTTTCCTTATTTTATTATTCAATATTTTTTCATTTTATAAAGCATGTGTATAAAAATGTTTAAACAATATTTTTGAATCTAATTTGATTTGCAGAAAATTTAGAAGGTTATTATTTGAAAAAATTGATATTAATTAAATTTTCAAAGCTAAAAATTAAATAAATAATCAGCTAACAGCTATCAATTGATAACAGTAACTGTAAAGATAAGTTAAAAGAGAGATTACCAAATTCAAAATGTATCGTTAAAAATTAAATTGTACCTATTCAAATTTATTGAATAAATTAAACTGTTGACATATTGTTATAGAATAATTGTTTTATAAAATCATTTAATATAAAACAGATACAAGTATTTATATTAAAATCACTAAAAAATTATATCTTACTTTTATATGAAGAATTGTCTATAAGACATCAATCACTGTTTTATAATTTTCTTGATTAACAAATATAAATAACTTCTATTATAATCTTTTTTGATATCACAGAAAACTTTATTATTATTTAATAAATAAACAGCTTAATAAATCTATTATGAATTCTTAACTATTAAAGTTAAAAAATATTCAGTGAATCAGCAGATTTATTCAGTTTATATATTACCTCACCGAATGAATCAACACAATTTTCTACTACCATTCTTCAATAAATTAAGAGTTTGAATTATGATTTGGAACCTTCCAACATTTACAAAATACTTCTACATTCTGTTTGAATTCCTTTAATATAAAACTTTTTCCAAAACAAGTCCTCGTATTACGATGACACTTTCATTGGTTTCAAAATAGCTACAGAGAAGCATAAAATAAAAAGAGGCAAATCTATTTTCTGACATATCACTAAGCCTCAAGGATGTAGTTGGTAAGAGAGAAAAGATAGACTAGAAAGAAAGAGTGAGAGAGAAATCAAAAAGAAGTGGGGAGAGAAGAAAAAGATAGAGATAGCGATATAGAGGCAGACAGAAAAGTATATAGGCACGGGAAGCAAACTAAGATATCGAAAGAGGAAAACCTTGGAAATCCAGGGGCGTCTCGTTATCACTGAATTTTTCACGAGCTTCCTCAGTGACTTCTGTTGACTCCAGCTTAAAATGGGCAATAATTACACGGGCACTTAGGGGCACTCGCTGCTATCTAAGCGACACTGAACAACACTGCACAATCCCGCGCGCACGAGCACCGCACAAGAGTATCACATACAGACAACACGATATACCCGCGATGATGATTTTGCAGAACCCTCAACCCTCCTCCTCCTCCTCCTCCTCCTCCTCCTCCTGCTCCTCCTCCTCCTCCTACTCCTGCTGTCGTCTATAATTTAACATGCAAGTGTGCCCAGAGGAAGTCTTCGTCTCCCCCCCCTGGAAGCTCGAGATTTATCCGTACACATATGAGTGTATACTTAAGAGGAGGAGGATTTTATTTTACTCGGCGCGCGGATGATTATACTAAGCTAGACTAACGAAGGTTAGTACACAAGAGCCCGAAAGAGAGGGGAGAAGAGAAAAGAGTGACTGCCTGCGTGCAAGCAGAGGACGGTTGAGAGAGAGAGAGAGAGAGAGAGAGAGAGATTATAAAGAGAAACGATACAGGCAAGGACACCTGTGCGCGCGTTTTTAACTCAAAATCCAAGAGTGTGTTGTCTTCGAATAGGTGGAGGAAGGAGGAAAAGAAGGAGGAGAATTAAAAGCAAGGAGAAAAAAAACGTGAATTTTGTGACGTCGATGACGCAAACGAAACGAGAAACGAAAGATGTATGCACAAGCATGCAACTTTGTCTGTGTTCGCGCATATATGTGTGTGGAAAGAATCGGAAAAGCGTTCAATCGCCATCTGGTATGCGCGCCGAAGAAACTCCAATTACGAATTTTTGAATATTTTTCGAACGTCTTGTCACGATGCAGTGCAATTTAAAATAATAGATAAATTATTTGTTTTTCACGAAGTCATTGAAATCATTATTTTTAATTTAAATGAAATTTTATCATTTTCATTTAAATAAGCTCAAAGTTTAAAATTTTAAAGTCTAACGGTAAGATAATACATACAAAATAATTTTAAAAAATTATTTTTAATTATTATATTATTATCAAGATTCTAAATTTGTTGAAAAATTGATTCATTGTTCCTAATTTGTAATTTAAATTATAATTAAAATGTATGGCAAAATTCAAAGTATATGTTAATAAATACGTAAGCATGTAAGTTTGTTGTATGCGTTAAGTATCACAAAGCTGGAAATTTACAAAATTTTTGTATATATATTACCTATTTATAAAATTACAAAATTCATAAGTTTTTTTTATTGCTCATAAATTATTCAAGTTTTTTACCACAGCGCATAAGCTTTCTTAAGAAATATAAATTATTTATTAAATTATTTTACTCTATAAAAGATAAAATTACTTATCGCTATTAATCTTGATATGTTTTTAATCTAAATTATTTTTCTCGATAAAACAATATTCTTTATTAATATTTTATTAAAAAATTTATAATTTATGAAATTATTTATTTATTAAAATACTCTAAATATGATATTAAATTAAACAATGCTATTTTGTTTTTACGTTATATATTTTTAAGCCATGAAATTACATCATCATACGTTAGACTTTAAAGACATTTAAAAAAATTATAAATAGTAATATAAGAAAATTTAATTTTTTTGGCAGTATTAAAAAAATTGATTAAAGTAAGTGCATTAAAAGTATTTTGAAAATTGATGTCTTTTTAATAAATTTATTATTCTACATTGCAAGTGTAGTGAAACAACGTAGGTTATTGATTTTCCGATTTTCTCCAGTAGCTTAAGCAGTCCGAGTTTATTTGTTTTTAAAAGTGGGACGGCTTTATAGTAAATAAGATGATATAAGTTTCTGTTTGCAAACAAAAATTTGTAAAAAGTTAATTTAAAAGAACGATCCTAACAGTATACGATTTTAAATATATTAATTTGTATAAAAGAATTTTAAATATCAAAGAACATTTAATGAATTTTAATTAAATACATATTGAAATATAAGAATTAATTCATAAAAAACGAATTTGTAAAGTACATCATAAAAATGTAGGTAAAAAAACTTTAAAATTGAAATACAAAGTGCTTTAAAGGTTTTTGCTTTCTAAGTTTTTTATACTCTACATAAGAAAAAATATTAAATTATTGAAATTTTTAGCGAATATTTTCAAAAGTAGAAAACATAGCATTGTAATCTACGTTTTATGTTTTTGAACTGTGTTGAAATTGTTTGTAAGACGTAGAAGTGTTAAATTAAGCCAAGCACTTCAAAGCCTCAGAAGTATATCTATGCATAGGTGCAAATTAGATATGGCTGGCATTAAAAAGTAATTAAATAAGATTACTTACTTTCCTCAATTCAAACTATATTCCTGAAGTTAGTTACATAAATTTTATTTTATAAAAGCAATGATGTAGATAAATTGAAAAAATTGCTCATTTACTCGACTTTATTTAATAATCTTGCTCTAATATATTGTAGTTTAAAATATGTGTTTTAGCTAAATACAAACATTAAAAGTGCTAAAGTAACAAATTATATATATTTTGAAACTTGTTAAAAGCAAATACCGGGGTGCAATCTGAAACCTTACGAGTAATTGATTTTTAAAGCAGGATCTGTTTACAATAATGTCAGTTTTAATCTTACAAAACATTGATTTTAGATAATCATTATTTATAGTTGGTTATTCGTGTATATTATATACATTTATAAACTAATAAAATTATAAAAAGTTCAAAGAGTAATATTCATTAAACAATATTTAATATAATAATGAATAATTTATGTATACACTTGCAACGCGAAAAAATAAACTTTTTGAAAATTAAGACATTTTTAATTTTATAAAACTCATTATAAAACTCAATGTAATCGAACTTCGATTAAAAACAGTGATATTACTTACGCAACTTTTTAACTGTACAAATTATAGCAATTAGGATAACTACGATATTTTAGATTGTTGAGAAAGTCTTGCAATTATAATGAATGAATTTAAAAATATATATTATAAATGTATTTTTTTAAAAAGAAGTAAATGCAATTATTACTTATAATTGATTACGCGTCTTCATCAATAAATATAGAAAACAATTTAATCCATTTTTATCGACTCTTAAGATTCACTTTTTACCCGTATCGAATGAAAATTAATTTTTTTAATTCACGATTATGTTTTATTTTATAAATATTCTCTAATGATCATTTATGTTTTTTGTTATATATTTTTTAATTATTTTACAAAACATGAGAATTAGATTTCTCGAAATGCTTTTATAAAATTTTAATTTAATTTTTAATATACTAAATGATTGATCAAAAATATCATTTATTAGGTTTATTTTAGTTTTTTACAATTTTATGATATAACTGAATACTTTGTTACATTATTAATAAAATCTACATAGTGAATTTTTTTTTAAATGTATATTTTATATCGAACTAAACTAAAAAGAAAATAAAGTAAGAAGACTTAACGTTTCTCATTCAACACAATATTTTCTATTGATTTTAATAGTAAAAAATTTACCTTAACAAAAGTTTCAATGAATGATAATCGATCTGCTATTTTAAGTAATAATAATTTGAAATTAATGCACTTTTATTACATATAATTCAAATTATAAATAACTAAAATTTATTATTTAATTAGAAAATATCAACTTCAATTCGCCAAATTTAATTAGAAATTTTTTCTATGTAAGGTGCACAAAATTTAATTGAAAACGATAAATATTATATTATAAAACAGTTAGTCGGTAAGTAAGAAAATCTTATAATTTATCATCGGAACAAATTAAAATAGAGAATGTATTGTATAATAATTTAATATAAAACCAATTGGTCCTGGGTCTTATAAATCAAGTAAACGTTATGGAAAAATGTATTTTAACAAATTGATTAACAGGTAAAAAATTTAAAAAAATTTTAAAATACTGATAATAGTAACATTATTCTAAATGATCGAAATAAGTTTATTAATAAATATGACTCAATAGAAAAAAAATTAAAGTCTCAAATTAAGTTTACTGTGCTTCGTTTTTCCTAATATCAATATAAAAACATTGAATTTTTTATTAAAGCTTTTGAGTAAAATTTAAAATAATGAAAACATTATTTAAAACTTATTTTGATTTAATACATAAATTAAAAAATTGATTGAATAACTAGTAACAACGTAATTAAAAATATTGCCGTTAAATAATGCATCCATCGATATTAACCTGGTGAAATAAGCAAATATCTTACAGCAACTTAAATATCAATATATTGACAGTATTTCCTATTTATAGAAAATTTTTATAACCCTATAATTATTCTTTGAAGTATACAAAAATTGAAAACTTCGTACTGTTCTTATCTTTCGAATTATTTCACAGTTGTTACGATACTCAAAACTCTCCTCCAAATCCCGTCTTCGAATTTCATTCGACAGTCAACAAAAGGTAAAAAGAGAAGCTTACGACTAGGCCTGTGTATTCCTTGAGCGGGGGGTGGGAGTGCATGTTGAGCCGCCTCCTCTAAGTGAGAATGTTGACGCGCAAGTTGTTCCACCATTTTTTCTATTCGAACCTTTTGGTCACGCTCATGCTGCAGCATCTTCATCCATTTAGGTTCGTGCTTTTGCGCTAATTGCAGATAATCTTCACTCGACTTGAAACGATAAATTGTTTGATTAATGTTTATTTTCTTAAACGTTATTTTCTGTTCTTAATCTGATTCAAACTTATCCTATGGATTGTTTTAAGGGAGTAAAGCAGAAAGTTAAAAAGTGAATAAATAAATTAGAAATGAAGCAATTTTTATTTGTTATTGATATAAAATATTAAAAATTTTTATATTAAAATTTATTGTACAGTATTTATATACAAAATGTAATTCAATAATAAAATTAATATATATATTAACTGTCTAATTTTTATTTTAAATATGTATAAATAAATTATCAAAGATATTATTATTTATTTTTTTTAAATTTACAAATTTAACGACATTTATGGTATCAAGAAACACCTATGAAATTACAAATATCGAATTGTATATGAAAAGTGTCTAGTGATCTAATTAAAAGAATTTAGTTTTGATCTTCATCGCGCAATATATCGTATCAGCTGTAAATTAAATAAAGCTGTAAAGCAAATAAAAAAAGATGGTGTTTATTTGAAATTCAAATATTAATTTTTTCTACATTATTACTGCGTGAAATTTTAAATAAAAACTTTAAAACATTCAGACAAACAAAGTTTTTTCATTATATTTTCAAAATTTAAATATTTGTTTATAGCCTCTAATAGTAACATATTTGAAAGACGAAATATAAATATTTAGGATTATTACTTAATATCATTACTTTTAAACGTTAAATACTTTTTATAAATTTCAAATAAATTCATCTGCTTTGTAAAATAATTTATCAGTTCAATTTTTATGTTAGAAATAAAAAAAGATGAAAATCTGAACGATAAGTATAATATAAAATAATAATTACTGAAATCATAGTAGAAGCGGTTAATTTAAACTGGGTTGCCCTTTCGGCAACAACTTTCATTTTCGCCGCTAAATCTGGAATTAAAAACGCCGCTGCTTCGAAGTCACCAAGGGCTCGATGAAACATTGCTTCTGTCTTTATCAATATATCATTGCACTTCCGTAGCGTGTCAAGTCTTTCCGTCAGATCCTTAATTGTTGAAGCGTTTTCACACTTTTGAATGTCATTATCTTGGAATTCCTCCTCCTCTTCTTATGATACAAATGCAATAATATTAATAATTGAGTCAAGTCCTGATAAAAGTCATTTTAAATCATCGCTAAAATATTTTCATTTCACAAATATATTTTAAAACTAATTCAAACATTCTTGTCAAAAGCGCAATACTAAATTAATCTTTTATTAAACTTATTTTTTAATGTGTAATATTTAATGATATTAAAAACAACGCACCAACTTTAAAAAATTAATAAAAAGAAAATCTTAACTACAATATTCTACGTTGTACAAGCTGTGATGGAATAAATAACATATTGTTTAGAATATATAAAATTTAACTTTTTGAAACTTATTTTACCCGAATTTGTCTATTCGAGCATTAAATTAAAGTTTAAATAAAATCGAGTAATAATATAAGTAAAATATATTTTATTTAATAATAATGTTTTACAATTCTAAGCATTAACTTAAAAATATTTTACTTTAATTTTTAATATCATTTTTTATACCGCATAAACTATTTATAAATTAGAAAGTTTATTATTCTCAATGTGAAATCAAGATAAATTTTTTTCAATCTGATAACATTATATATATTATATTACCTAATCAAATTTTATTGAAATGGAATTTCGATTAACACTTCACTATTTATTATTGAAAAATGTTTATATACATAAAAATGAATTTTCCATATTTGTTTGATTTTATTAGGTAGTAAAAATAAAAAAAAAAGAAATAATGAATTTTTTAATTATATAGCAGACTTGTGACATGAAAATTCAATACTTTTTTAAAACTTATATTATTTTCTTTTTTAAATAAATATTATTTCTGTATAATAATAATAATAAAATGATGAAATACAGATTATTGAAGTTTTTACAACAATAAAATTTTTAAAATATAACGACTAATAAATAATAAATTAAGAATTTTAAAAGAATTTTTTTGAAACTACTTTTTCTATATGTTTATATTAAATATCTGTATTGAATATTAATATTTTAAGTCTAATTAAAAAATAATACTTATAATTTATGGAACACTTTTGCTAAATAACAATCATTAATCAATATTATCAAAATTTTTTAAGTATTTACCAGATTCCATGGCTTGAATAGCCTTGACTTTTGCCAACTCTAGTGCAGTAACCCATTCTTGTCGCTCAACTTCAGTAGCTGCTTTTATATGAAAGGTTTGTGTTCCTCCATTGCCCACCACAAACGTACATGCATCTACTGTATGTATTAAGGCCCCATGTAACGATATTGAACCTCGACAAGTGTGAGACATTTCACCTGGGTTCCTAAATAAACAGGAAAATGAATCATTCTACTGAATTTTGACAAACTTGGATTTGAGCCATATAAAAGATAAATGGTAAAAATAACTGAAAGTTTTCGATGCGCAAATTCCTTAGCCATTTTTAGAGCAGTAAAAAAGCACCCATTCATTGTTTTTTACCAATGTCTATTCGCTATGTACATATATATATATTGAATGTAAAATGGTGAGTGAAAAATTAGTAAACTGTACACTGTGAAGCAAAATGATTAGCATCCTTCACCAGTTCCACAGCTAAATTATTCTTATTAGCTTATATTATTGATACTTTTATTTTCTTATTTTATAATTAAAACAAATTTTTGTACTGAAAATTGACAAATACATCATCATTAAGATGTATTATATTCCCAATAATTAACCAATATTTTATTTCAACATAAAATCTTTATTGTTCATGCAAACATAACAAAATGTTATACACAAAAGTACAAGTATATTAACAAAATATAAAATATCTTAAGTTCTAATGTGTGTGAATGATTTAAATTTAAATAAATCTGTAATACTTTAAATAAAATACTTTAGCATTAAACAATTTCTTTATTTTATTTAATATATCTTTGAATATAATTATGCATGTACACGAACACAGACATCTATTTTAACATAATACATATACTTTATAAGTCAAACACTGATCATTAAATTTTATACACAAATCAAATTATACCAAATAAAAAACTCAAGATCTGCAAAAAATTACATTTAATATTTAATATTTAATTTGAAGACTCGTTACCTTTTTATTCTTGTATTAAATGCAATTAAAAATTAAAGTATTTTATATTCTAAAAGTATTTGTCAATTTAATTTTTTCGTATGAAAACTTCATCCAAATATTTAAAAAATACAAACTTGTAATAAGACTGTTGAAATTTTATTAATTAAAGACAAATGATTCCAATGTTTCTTTTATTTTTATAACAGCTAACTATTAGATAACTAACATTATATTCAAATATTTGAAATTCTTATGTGATATTTTTAAGATAAAAAAATTAATTATGTAAAATAAATAATTTTTAACACATAGTTTTTCATCAACATCAAGTCTACTTAAAAATTACAATGTATTATAAAACAATAAATATTCTGTCTTACATAATATTATGCTGTCAACATAATTTAGAAAATAATTCAGGTATCAAAAATATTGTAAAAAATTTTATGCATTTTATATCAGTGGAACATCACTAACAAAATAGACTATACTTACAAAAAGAACAAAAATAACATTTAATATGAAAAATTGAAAAACATGATTAAAGAACATGACAATGCTGTGTCTTAATATAGTGTTAAAAAATTATTATAGAGGAATTCCAATTTCTAAATAATAAAAATAAAACTACCTAGGTATCAAATTTAAAAAAAAACTATTCAAATTAAAATTAATAATATAATATTTATTAGAAAGAAAAAATTGTAATAATTAAACACACTTTATCATTTTATTCATTCATCATTTTAAATAAAAAATACAATTTATTTTTATTTAAAATTTTTATGTTCTTGGGAATTTCAATCATTTGTTAATTTAAATTCGTTCATCGTCATTTTAAAACTTTAAATAGTAGCTTTTGATCCAAATTATTTGTAAACCGAAATTAATATTCCCCTTGAAAGTTAATGTAAGAAATTAATGATTGAATTAGTATAATGATACGAAAAATGACTGTCGAAAAATGAAATGAAAAGTCTAAAAACTTATTGATTGACTGTTAAGGAAAAATGTCATTTTAGAAAGGAATATTAAGGTAATTGGCGTTTCAGATTTTGTTATTTTTTTTACTTACTCGGAGGCTCTGCCAGCCCTCCGCTTGCGTCGTGACGATATCTTTGGCCCCCCTGTTGGTTCAGCCCTAAACAGTCCACATAAATAATACAGACCCTTGTTCACTATGTGTGAAATTTTTAATTTTTTAGAAAAAAAATTCGATTTATCATTGAACACTGATTTTTATTTTGTTTAATAGTTTAGGTTTTTAAATTTTAGAAAAACTATACTTTAAATTTTAACATTCGATTCCGATTGTAAGCAGACTTCGTTTTTTCCAGATCAATTGATAAGGAGTGACAGTGACACGATATGATGATAACTGGTCCTGGACAATGTGCGTTAAAATAGTATTATGAATTAGAACAATTAATAAGGATTAATCGACTCGTAACATTTAAAATTACTCTACACAATATTTTATCATTTTTACAAAATAAAATATACACTATAAATAATTACTTTAATAACTTGTATTGTGAATATATCTATCAACATAATTTGCACGTACTATCCAGTTCCAATGATAATAGACATCGAATTTTATAATCTACATAAATAAAATAAATTTCACGAACAAGCAAAATCACAAATTTTATTTAGCTGGCAGAGCACACCTCGTACTTTAACCATTAATGATTTTCCGCTACACTTCTGCTGCTTATGTATTAGATTAATGAAATTTGAACAAATTAACATGAAATATTTGGATTAAAAAATACTTAATTGTACAATGTAAGTTAAGTGAACGGATTAATAATAATAGCAATGATTTATAGAATCACTCAATAGTGTTATGTGCAATGAGTTTAGAAAAAAATTTGAAAAGCCATAAAAGTACTTCGTTAAAATTATTATAAGTAATAAAATTGAAATGTATGTATATAAGTGATAACATAGAGTTCAAAAAATTTTAAATAAGTTTTAAATGGTTGTGCAATTAATTTTTTATTCAATAAGATAATAATTCAAGTTAAAATATCTAATTACTGTTTCTGTAATAAAACTTCAATAATTTTCATGACTAAATATAATTTATATATTCTTCTAAAATCAAGGAACTTATTAAATTATAATTATTATACATAAATCATAAATATTTAAAAAATAACTATAGTCTGATATACATGTGCAACATATACAAATAATATTTACACATTTTATTCTAAATAACAAAAAATAATTTAAAATATACATCTTCATAGAAGTTTATATTTGAGATCTTATGTTCTTAATGTCTGATTAATAATAACTTTAAATTCTCTCTCTCTCTCTCTCTCTCTATATATATATATATATCCTAGAGAGAGAGAGAGAGAGAGAGAGAGAGAATTTCACAAGAGAACAGTTTCAAATTATATTCATTTCAATTATTTAAAAAAATCATTTTCAGAATGCTCAAAAAATTAAAACTTAAAAAGATACTATTTTATAAAGTACTATAATCAACACTCTTACTCATTAACATATATCTAAATGACATAACATATTATTGCATCACCTAAATTTTTACACTATTTCTTTTCATAAAACAGTTTCAAGTTTCGTACATAAAATTTTTAATTTTTGGTTTTTATAACATAATCACTAGCCAAATATCTATAAATAGATTAAGAATAACTTTAAAATTATTCTCTTTACTAACATTGTGTAATAACAAAATATTCTATTTAATTTATAAACATATATGTACATCAATAAATATAAATATATACACATGAATGGATGTATTTATGGATAAAAAAATTTGTTTATTATTTTAAAAAATAATTATAAGATAGATGTAATATTTTTTTAAATAAATAATTAAGTATTGCTAATATTATAACATAGAGAGTAACATAAAGCTATGAGTAAATAATATAATTATCAATAATTTAAAAATAAAAAATTTAAGTTTAAATTAAGAAAATAAAGAATTAAAAACAAACAAATATAAAAACTTATTCAGAATTATTTTAAGTTTAAGTTTTTATCCTTAACACTATAAAAACATGAAATTGTACAATAAAGTAAGATAATTAGTAAGATATATCTACAATACATTACATATGTAGAATCAAATCTAGATATATACATGAATTACTTGTTAAATTGTTACACAAATTGAGAGTACAATTATCATTTACTTGGATCTTAAAAATACGAAAAGAGCTTTAAATTAAAAAAATGTATAGCTATAGCCAATTTGCCAGAACCATTTGCAGGATGAATAAGAAATTCAAATTAGTTATCTATTGTTGCATGAGAAACCTTTGAAAACAATTATTTAAGTTTTTTTTTCTTCAAAAATATAATACAAAATGAAATAACTAATCTGAACAATTAAAAAATATTAATTATTTTAACTTACAAATACTGTACACATATAATATAATTTTATCAATTTTAAAATAAGATCGGTTGTGTTATTTACATTCGTGAGTCTTTGCACTATGACTTCATAAATACATGAATATTAAATAAGTCAACCAATGTCAATGCTCAAATAATTAAATATAATGACTCCTTGTTGCCTCAAATATTTTGTTATAGATATCGTTACGTGATACTACTTAGGATTTATTTGTTCATACATGGAAATATTATAAATATTTCAGATTTATTATAAATAAATTATACATTTTTTCACTAAATAAATATAAAATAAAGTATATTTAAACTTAATGACATCAATAATAAAACGATATAAAATATAATTTTTAAAACCAATACAAAATATTCTTACAAACTTAGTATACCATATGGAAAAATAATATTCTTCAATAAAAATGAGTTAATCTTTTGTTCTATTTTCTTTATACTATACACATTAATTTTTTTGTGCTAATCATTCAATTCTCTTACTTAATTCTATCTCTTCAAATGAATCATATAATTCTCTTATGGTATTATGGTATAAGTAACAAAAAACAACTGTATCCCTAACCTTTGTATCTTATCAGTGAAATTTTATATTGCTAAAAAAAATTAATTATTTAGACAGACTCATCTTATTGTTAGAGAAGCATATTCATTAGCAAAAAATGAAAACTAGGACAAAATACAACAACCAATAATATTGCAATATTGCTATAAAAAATCTTCTGTTGTACGTATTAAATTATGAATTGTACTATTAAAATTGACAGAGTCACGTTATAATCTATGTTGACTCTAATAGTACATAAAGTCTTTGTTTTTTGATGATACAATTATTATTTAACTTAATATAGTTTTTACATTACATATAGTTTATATTATTATAATTAAAATAATAGCAACCACTAAAAAACAATTAAATTTAATATTAATATATAAGAAAATTTTATTTAACAATTATATAAATATTTTTTTAAATCATATGCTACTATGCACGATACATTCTTAAATGATTCATCAAGTAATCCTTTATTTATTACATAATCAAGCAAGTTTGTTAAATGACCAATTGCTTAAATCAATGTATAAGCATGAATAGCAAAGTAAAGAAAACAAATTACAAAATCTTATATCGCATTCATAAGGCAAAAACAATTTATATCATCAAATTAAAAATTAAAGCTTATAGCTATAGTAGCAAAATTGCATTATCATTGAATGCATAAAAAGAGAAAATTATATATTCTCTCAATCTTCAAAGATTTCAGATATGTAATAGTTAATAATTAGGGTCATAAATGATCATAAACATAGGAGAAGACTTTCAAATACTGGTCATAAAAGTATCTTAAACGAAGGTCACGTGTACGCGCAGGATATCAAGGTTGTACCTGTAGTAGGAGAGCAGACCATCCGAAAGGACAAACCACCGCCGTCGATAACCTTTGAGGTAATTTGTCCATTTGAAAAGCCAGCCTTTCTTGCCGCCATGCTGCACCTTTACCTCCATAGCTGATGCCATCCTTGCAGATCCGACAGCCGTTACTGGCTCCAACTGCCTTCTGCTGACAGGAGGTCGCTGCTCTGCGCCCCCACCGCGACACGTCGCCCTCGTCGTTGTTGTTGTTGTTGTCGTGGTCGTCGTCGTCGTCAACGTAATTGTACGCCGCGCAACTCGTCGTCCTCTAAGTCGCAGATGACGGAGCCGCGGCCAACACCACGTATTCCTCCTCGTCCTCACCACCGCTAGCGCTAATGTCGTCGTCTGCTTTTCTTCTGTCTCTAAGTCCTCTTGGATTAAGATTGTACCTTTTCTTATTCCAGCTTACACCGCTGTTACACGGGTTAATCTTCCACGTATACATAAGCGACCGTGTCGCACTCCTCGCGGACGACCACCATTTTACACCCGAATACCCGTTTCTATCTCTGCCTTTGTCTAGCGCTTGTCTCTCTCTTACTTTTTATCTGTCTCTCCTTTCCTTTCCTACTCTTGCAATCACTCGCTCTCTCCTTCTTTCTCACTCGGTCTCCTGCAGTGATGTGACTCCTTGTTGCTCTTTTAAATAGCTCACCACTGTACACGACATAACTTTTGCGCAGCTACGCTGAAACTATGGATCTTCCCTCTCTTTTTTACATACGTTCACCCTTTCCACTCTTCTCTTTCTAACTTGCAATTTCACTATTTTACAAAATAAATGTTATAAACGATTGCAAACGCAATTTAAATCGTTTCACTTCGTTGCGCTCACGTTAATGTACAAAGCGAATGCTCGAATTTTTACGGCACACAAAAATTTTCTGTTGTATGCTGGATAATTTGTCATGTATATAAATATACGTGACAAATATCCTACGTGGGTGTGAGAAGTTCATATGTTATGTATGCGGCGCATGATACATACGTAGCCATATGTATTTATGAGGTGTTTACACGCGATGACATGATTATCGTCGTGAACGTTTTTTATTATTAAAAGAGAGATAGGTATAAAAGGCATAAAACGTTGTAAATACATGCATTTAATGTATAAATGATGTAAGTAAATTAATTTTATATAATCGGGACCACAGTTGCACTACATGTTGAATTTAAAACCGATTTGCCGATTTTAAAACTTGCGTTATTGGAATAAGTTTACTATTATTGGTCATTTTAGTGATAAAAATCATATCAATGAAATATAAACTATATATCAGAATAAAATTGCACTGCATTCATTTTCATTTACTAAACGAAATAATTTCACGCGTTTATGGTACTTATTTAAGATAAATTTATTCCCCAGGGGCCGTTATCTGAAACTATTTTGAAGTTTCTAAAAATCTTAAAAATAAGGATTTTTTATACAAAATTTTTTTATATATGAATTTATAAATGATTCTCAACTAGAAATTTAAGTAAATATTGGTTAAAAAATTCGTATAAATATCTAACTACAACTATGTAAGGCTTCAAAATTGGTTAAAATTTTATGACTCATTTTAATTAACTTTATTAATTACACATCCATCTCTTGCTTTTCTCATAAATACAAAAATTTATAAAAGTACATAAATTTCTTCATTAAATAAATAAATAAAAATCAATTTTAACAATGAATAATTTATTTAGATCACTTCTCAAGTTTATTATATCTTCAACATATAAAATAGAATCATTTCTTTGTTGCAGTATTAACTTTACTGATAAATAAAAAATAGCACAACCTTGACCTTATAATAAATTTACACAAAAAAATACATCCTTGTAAATATTCTTTTAAATAATAAATACTGCTTAACACTAGAAAAAATTTTATTTTCACATTATGCAGGATTTGATGGTAAACCCATAGACCAAGCATCTAAAAGTTTTTTATCCTGAGGACCAGCTCCTAGGCTTATCATTAAACTCGTTAAATCTCCACGGTGACCCCGACCATGCATAGCATGAACAACTTTTGCTATACTGAAAAATAAAAAAAAAAATTTTTTAAATCAGATTAATACAAAAAATTAACAACAATAAAAGTTTGTATTAACTTAGCCCATTCTTCTTGTAGTGTAGAAAAATGTACTTTTAGTACAGAGTCAATTAATTTTTCATTATCAAGCGATTTCTCTAGTTTAATTAAGAGACTCGGAAGTTTTGATGGCAATATTCCAGCCCATCTAATCACATGAGATCTTGTATTTGCTGACCTGTGCTCAATGGGTAAAATGTCAAGTCTACAAACTTTTGCACAAGGTAAAGGTACTGCAACTGATGTATCTACGCCTATACAAATAAATTATAAACAATATTTTAGTACTTTTCAAAATTCTTTTTTAAATATTAATTAGAATAAAAAAACAGGTTTTAACATTGTAACTTGACAAAACGACCGGATAACAAACTTAAGTTTGAGTAATATATATTTTAATTTATTTAATATTCAAGTTTACTTGCTAATGTTAGTATAATAATATCCTATTAAATAAAATTTGAAAGAAATATGAAAAGAATTTAAAAAAATTAATTAAAATTATTTATGAGTTTTTAAATTCAATCCAATTTGTATTTATTATCAATAGAAATTTTAATTAAAATAATCGTTGCTTAAATTAAAGATATAAAAATTATTTTACTACAGAACTTACTAATAAAATTACATATATTAAAGTCCACGTATTCCTGTGCATGAGTTTTTACTCTTTGACATGCTCTTGGTACAAGTGAACACAGACCGTATAAAGATTCTAGACCTTCCAGGGGTGGGGCTCTTACAAGAATTTGAATCCCGATTAATACAGCGTATAAAATTTGACGAAATTGATCTTGTCCAAGTGCTTGCCTTAAATTTCTTAAAACTGATATAGGGTTCAAGTCAGAAATTTCATTGAAATCTTGTATTCGAGTATCCACTCTCAAATTAACAGGAGATTTGGCATTAATTAAAGTAAAATTTTCTTCACTTTCTGTTCAATAAGAGATAAATATAAAACGAAAATATATTCAGATATTGGAATCAATTAATGTGAATTTCAAACTTACCACGATCCTCCAAATCAAAATTAACTTCATCATCTAATAAGCTCATAGGTAATATTTCTACAAAATGTCTTGCTCCAGCACTCAATATCCAAACAAACCACATATGAATTCTAAAAATTTCATACTTAATTAAATTATAATTAATGATATTTAATTTTAAATGATTATACAAATCTCACCTTACAAATACATGTTTTTCATTTGTGATTTCACTAATAGCTCTTGGTTGTTTGTTAGAACTAGATTTTGAACCTGGTCCACACTTGACTGTAGCTAAACGAACAACCCTCTGTGGACATTCTGCTTCTTCAGCATTATACTTTTTTTCAGCACAATCCTGTAATTCTCTGATTATCTCCTTTAAATTATCTACAAGAAAGGGCCACATATTTAATAAGAATTGTTTATCTCGCATAAACACTATAAAACTACACCATCTTCGTAATCCTCTAGCCTGAAAATATAATTTATTTTATAAAAATCAAACAATTTTTTATAAATATCAAATATTTTTACCTGTGCATCTTTTAAAGAAAATGTATGACTTAGGACATGACCTCTTGATTCATCTCCAAAATAACAAACTCCTTCCTTTCCAGGATGTACTTCACAACTTAAGCTCCTAATTAAATTATTAATGAGAATTTTATATAAAAAATCAATAAAAATATCAAGAAACATCAATAAATTTACCT
This sequence comes from Platyscapa corneri, assembly GCA_018907185.1. Taxonomy (NCBI): domain Eukaryota; kingdom Metazoa; phylum Arthropoda; class Insecta; order Hymenoptera; family Agaonidae; genus Platyscapa; species Platyscapa corneri. The sequence goes on from JACCHW010000012.1 coordinate 30,128, forward strand.
TATACAAGCATGTTTTAGGAGAGCTCTAATGTCTTGCATTAAAGACTGTTGTGCTGAAAGGAAAGAAGTTCTTGTCTCATGTTCATTGCTTAAATACTTAAGATTACCCAAACTATGACAACCTTCGCAGTCCCGCTGCAATTCAGAATACAAAGCTTGTGATTGTCTTAAGACTTCTTTTGATCCGTAGAATTTCAACTTTTCATTATTCTTATTATCAAAGCTCCTATAAGTTTGCGTAGTAAATATGACTTTTGGACCATGCATCTCACAAAAGGTACAAAGAGCTATGACTGCATTCATTTCTTAGTAACACTTTAACGCGTTTTAAAATTAAGAATGAAATCGTTCAGTCTCTGGTAATTAAAACCAAGACTTTGCGACGTTTTCTTGGACCCCTTAACATTACCTAAACAATAAAAAATATATGTAATTAATAAATTTACGTGATATTTTTTGTTTAACTAAAACTTATTTGTCAATCTTTACCGTAAAAAATTATTATCGAGATAATAATAACAATTTGAAGAATTTAAAAAATGTAATTAAGTAAGTAACTACTTATAAAAATAATAACTTTAAGCAATAAACTTTTTGAAATTACATAACCTCAAAAAAGTGGAAAGCAAATCCATTCAAAACTAAAGAAACGCATGAATACGAGTCTCGGAGAAAGATTAAAAACATGCTTACGATTCAGTCGTTAGTCACAAATCTTGCAAATTATTTTTTCATATTTATTTACTCAGTTTCACGTGACAATGCAACGAAAAAAATAACCGATAAAACGACGACACATGACATTTCATGGAAAAACCAATCTCTACGTTATCGACTTAATTAACGTAATAATTAATTAGATGTTATTTTAATATTATATTTAACATTAATTAATTTATATTATTTTCTTTAACAGCATTTGAAAGAATTATTGTAAAGTGTGCGAAAACATGTCTACTATTATATACAAAATCAATTAAGAAATTTCTATCAATTTATTGAATATTAAATTAATTAAATTTAATTAAATAATTACGACACAATTATTATTTTGATCCTACTTTTTCTTTTGCAGAAAAATACCTAAGTTTAACGTAATTTTGTAAAATTCAATTAAACGAGAGTATTATTATACAATGTTATAATGACAAACTTGAGTGAATATACGAAAGATGTTTCTTTTGAATAATCTTTGTTTTCTCTCTATAGATAATTAATAAATAATCGCAATTGTACATAGTAGAAATTTCATATTCGAAATTTTAATTTGCATTTTCACCAACACACAATTTGTGATTAATCCGCTTTATATATCTATAAAAAAACTGCACATAGTACCCAAATTGCAACCTTCAGAATTCCCATGTTTTATCAGTTAATTTTAAAAGTTTCTGCCTTTGTGTTCTATAGTTTTAATTTTCAATGCGACACAAGTTTTTTTATAATGAAGCTTCTGCAATAAAATTTCGATTTATCTTTGTACTCACTTTTTTGAGTCCAACGTACACAAGAGTCGGTTGTCAATGGCTGTCATGTATATTTACTGGCAAGGGTGAAATCAAGGCGGAAAAACTGCTTGAAACCTCGTATCAGCGAAACAAAAGCTGATTAGCTATTTTACATTTGACTAGTGAACATTCGTATTGTTCATCACTCTAATTTTAGTTTGAAGAAAATTCTGTTGCAATTCTATGAAATTTGAACATTTGGACTACAATAAACCGTATAACAGGATTCATGTAACATAGTGTTTAAAGCACATATAATGGAATAATAATAAAATGTACGTTAAAATTTTTTGCGAAATATTTGTATTCGTTTCAATTCGATTTTTACTTTAATTATCAATTAAAATATTGAAGTATTTTTTATACCATTTTCTAACTGTAATATTATTTCTATAAATTACAGTAATTATAAATTTTTCAATCAATAAATTAGCGTGATAGACATTTTTATATTTTATTTATTTTTATGATCAAAATAATTATAATATTCTCAAGATAAAGTATTATTTAATATTAAATTATCGAAGTGCATTTGTGTTCTCAATATTTTTACATTGTACGTTTATATAAATAATACTAAAATAAATAACAAAACTACATGAACATTTATTAAAAAAAATATTGATTTATTAATTTTTATTATTGTTTTTATTTATGTTTAATAAAATATTAGATTATTATGATTTTCAAGCTGATTTAATTTAATCACTTGTAAACTAAATTTAAAAAATTTTAATTAATACAGTGTCTTACTTTACAGAAGAATGATAATATTAAAATCGACAAAAATTGATTACAGAAATAAACGTTGATTCGATAAATTATTTGCAGTTGTGTTGTTAATACTAATATGCATACAATTTTTTTCAAACAAGGGATGATTTCTAATTCGCTTAAATATTTTTAAAAACATTTTGATCATATAATAAAATAAATAGTCAATGCTTGACTTTGATTTTAGAACTTCATTTTATTTTTAAATATTGCAACATGAAATATCGTGTGTAAGTTTTTAATGAAAATGTGTTTAAAAGACTGAATTCCTTCAAGGGCAGTTTGAACAGAGGAACCTGCAATCAATTGGCTTTGAATCGTTCCTAATCTTTATTGAGTGACACAAAATCAACGTAAAAATATATGTGCTATGTTTGCATATATACCTTAAGCTCCAATTAACGAGCACTGTAATATAATGTTATTAAGTGGTATTTAAAGTTAAATTGTATTGTGACATCTAAATATTTGTATATCTTTTATTTCTGATTTATCAGAGCATAAATAATGTCCGAGTTTCTATAAGTTAACATACGAAACCAATTATTTATTATTATGAGATCTCTGAAATAAAGAAAAAATAAATTTTCCTACGCCATCAAACAAATCGATCTAATTATTATATACTCAACCTGACATTGTATATTACCATTATTAATCGTGTAATTATCTGTGTTATTTATATATATTAAACGACTAGTTATTACTATATAAGTGAATTAAAAAAAACATCATAAAAATTAATAATATGGAAATATTTGATATTATTTATATAAATTATTTATTTAAAAAAAAAGGAATATAATGTCTCATAACTTTATACTTGTATTGCATATTAATTGATTTACTTAAATTAAAAAAAGTATCACGTATAAGATAAATGAATGAAAATTGTCATTAAATTTATATACAACAAAAAACAACCGTGATTACAAATATTTTTAAGTAGAAATATTATATCAATGAGCTTATTTTATTAACGATTGATTTTTTACTTTTTAAATATAAAGATAAATATAAAACATATCGAATTATTCATAAGTACAATTTTATGCAAATAATATAATACATTCATGAAAACGATTTATTGATTTACTTACATTTTTAACCAACAATTATAATATTTTATTATTAATATTTAAATATACTCTGCTATTAAATAAATCAAATGTAGTTTTGTATATTTTTATGTTTCATCTATAAACCATTTATTGTAAAAGTTATTTAATTAAAGTTCTTACAAATTTATTTTATAATGCAGGATTCTACACTGTAAAAAAAGTTAGAAGACAAATTACTTTTATAAGTTATTACCTGTATAATTAGTATATTATATTACATTATAAATTATTGTTAAAACTTGGTTACAAACCAACTAATGTTAGTATTTTTGAAAAACCTTAAAATAGTGTTAAATAGTGTTAAAATGTTAAATAATGTTTAATTATATTTGTAATGAAAAATTTAAATATGATATACAAAATTATTATTAGAATTCAATATAATGCCTAAGAAAAAAATGAAAATATTAAAATTATTGCTTTGGCAATATTTTCTTTGGTTTCAAAATAAAGTTGATACTAATAATATTTAAAAATTTTTAACAATAATTATAAATTTATAATTCAAACATTTTTTCTGCGCAAAGATTGAAATACACAATTTTGAATAAAAATTATACAATCAAAATTATAGAATTATTTTTCAGCCTACAAGATAAATAATTAAATTTCGCATTATTTCAAACTAAAATGAAATCGTAATTTAATTAAGGTCTCAACTATTTAAATTTTTCTATACTGTTTCCACCTATAGATATACACGCAATCCAAAGTTTTCGATCTGTACGTGGCGTTCATTATTCACGCGATAACATAGATTATTTTCCATTTTGCCAGAATCATGCTCATGTAATATTCTTCATCTAAATAGTATTCTGGCCGATCAATAAGAAACGTAACTTTGTCTCTCAGTGACAAAGCTTTATATTAAATACTTGTAATTATCTTGGACGTTATTTTAATACTGTTTTTGATTATCAGTGTCCAATCTATCGATAAAGTTGAAAAATAAATGTAAGCAATAATCTCATCATTTGTTTGAATTAAAGTAAAAGCGAAGAACAAATTTTTATGGTAATAAAGATGATTAATCAAGAGAAAAATTTTGCACGTTGTATTTGTAATATTGAATATTTAGTAACGTAAAAGAAGGAAAGATTACTTCTGCACCAAGGGGAAATTTTAAGTTTATATCGTCCGATGTATTTTCGTATTATTGTGTCTACATTTACGTCATACATACGTATGCGTGTGTGTTGTGTATATATATATACATACACATATATATATATATACTTCGTAACAACCCTACGAGGAAAAGGTCAAAGGTGAAGCGTAGTAGTGTCTCACAACTCCGAATGAAGTACAGCACAATATTCCTTTTGCAAATAGAAGGGACGCTGTAAATGTTTTATCTGCATAGACACAGTATAATAAAACATATTTTTTCATACATAAAATAGACTAATGTTTACAAAAATGTACACTCCCATGTTTAAACAATAGAGAAACAAAAATTATAGTCTAATTTAAATTAATTTGAAAGTTTCATTTCTTCTTTACTTTCGGTATGTATACCATAAACAGTGAGTATCGATCGAGTTGCTCGTCATTTGAATAAATATTTTATGAGAACTGCTAAGGCAGAAACTCACAAATAGAAAAAGAATTAAGTAAAAAGCTACAAACTATATTTTTAATATAAATATGAGTAAGAAAATTTAAATTTAAAAATGATAAAAACATTAGTCAAAATATTAAAGACTATCGAAATTATTAAATAATTTATATTATAATAAATAATTCGTAGAAAGCTTGTATTATGAAGTAGGGCATAGTAATTTTTTTTCATAGTTCGAGATTATACTACTCAATATGTAAGAAACTTTTTTACGAGATGATATTTTTTTTATATAGAACAAATAAAATTGTTCAATAGATATTCTTATATAAATAAGTATTGTGTAACTTTTTTCAACATGTATTTTCAATTTTCACAAATTGTATAAGTAGTAGTAATACTATCTAACGTATTCATTAATTTATTCTCCAATATTTTTGTTAAATAATAATGCAAATTAAAGCATCAATTAATAAAATAAAATGGCTTCTATTAACATTATAATCTATTTCTTTCAATTAAATAAAAAAATATCTTTCAATCTCATTTTCCAATCGAGTTCTTCGCCAAAATATAAATTTTTATTCAATTTGTTTGGATTTTATGTTATTTCATTAATTCTTCATAGTATCATTGAGTTGATATTGTTATTCTATACTTCAATTTCTTTTCATTAATTTTCTTTTCAATTTTCATTAACGAGTTGTTCAAACCCACTTCGATGAAAAATAGTTTCCACTTGATTTGATACTTAATAGTATTATATAACTCAAATAATACGTTATCTTTCATAGATTCATAAAATTTGGAAATTAAAGATTTCAGATAGTAACTTATGGTTAAAAGTGTAGAGAAGTTTAGAGGTGTTTAAACAAAACGTGATCATCTAAATGAAGATAAAATTTATTGATTGAACAAGAATATCACGGCGTATATGCAGTTTTATTACTTAAAACAAAGCAATCATATTGAAATTCGGGTAATTAATGAGTATGATTACGAGCAGCAAATAAGTACCAAATAAATCGTTGAACTAATGCTTCATTAATATTTATAGGATATGATGGATACTCATAGGTATGATAACTAGAAAAATGATAAAATCAGAGCAGTGTTTTAAGTTTTGTTTAAAGTTCACGCTGATGAGACACCAGGAATTTTTTATATAAACACAGTAAACCATTGTGGATATATCCACTGTGGCAAAAAAACTATGACTTAGATAAATTGGGATAAACTACAATTGAGTAAATTTAAAAGTCGACTGTTCAATTTTTATAAAGAGATGATTTAAAATTATATCAGTAAAATATTATTATCTTATTTGCATATCGGAAACACGATTTCCTTAATTTGAAATATCAATTTTAGATATTATCAATTCGCCACTGTAAGCTACAATTTTTCTAATGAACGAATATTTATAAATAGCCTAAATTTATATGAATACTTAAATAGTTTAATTATCTTTTATATTTCCAAGTTCCCAGTTTTAACGTATTAGTTATTTCAATATATAAAAAACTTTACTCAATCACCGTAAGTTGTAAACTATTTACATATTTATGATTTGAAAATACTATTTTTAATAACAAAGAAATAAAATATCTTTTGCCAATTTTAATATAAGGCCGCTGGATTTATGTCCTGCCAAGATATCATAAAAAATAGCTAAATTGGTTCATACTTATCGTATAAGCAACAACTTTGAAACATAAAATGTGATAGTTTTTCCGACTAAACTGTATTTGCTGTTTATAACTGACTAAGAAATAATAAAAATATTATTCAAAGACTTTTTCTTTATTTGCGCTTTATGAACATAAAATATCAATTATTTGTAAAATTGCATTTTTTAAATATTAACTTTGTTCGTGCCTTGACCAATAGATTTTTAACTCTTTATGCCAACGTTTTTTTATCGCTTCTTATTATAGTAAAAATATTTAAAAAAGGAAAAATCTGTTATTAAATAAACACGTTAAAGTATTCAGAGACGTTTGATATCTAAATATGAGTCGTAGTGCTACACTAAGGATAGCTGAGTCATGTACGTATTTTAGTTAAAAATATTACTACTGACATCTATACTTATATTTTATACACGAAAAAATAATAGATTTTTTTAAAGTAACGTGTGTCGTTGTTTATAAAAACCATATAATTATGCAGTAATTAATACATAAAATTTTCTATTTCATTTAGTAAAATGTTCTTTTTCAGCTTATGAATAAATTTGGAAAATTCAAATTCGATTCGATTGTTTTAAAATTTAAAAAGAGACTAACCCTTTGACGGGCGAAACTAGCACTTGTTTTGTGTTAATGACAATATAAAATAAAATATTAATAATAAATAAAAAATTAAAAAATAATGTCGATGATGATGATAATAGTAATAATAATAATATTAATAATATTGAATACTGAGAAATGAAATGAAAAAGAAGTAATGAGCTGCACGCATTTGGAAATCGCATGCAGCGCATTCATTGAATTGCTTCTCTGCGTGATTCGCCTATTAGATGAGGAGAAGGGAACGAATCATACATTACGCATACATATCTAACTCGACATTGTAAAATCAGCCGGCTGAGAGACAGAGACCAGTGCTCGGTAGCCAAAAGTAAAAAGAACGGAGAGGGAAGAGAAAGAACGAGCAAGAGAGTGAGAAAAAAGGAGACAGAAAGGGTAAAGAGCGACGAGGAGTTCACGGAGTGCAAGATACTTCCGAATACGTTTCGGCACACTCTCGGCGCCGCACGTACGGAACTAAGAAGAGAAATAGCAGCTGATATTCAAAGATGGCCGGTCATCGCGATACAAACAAATAGAGCAATCGCTATTGAGAAAACAGACGAGGGGAGCCATGCGACGGCGCGAGAAAGCTCGACGGCCCCAGAGATCAGAAAGGTAAGGACATTTCGGTCAACGGGCCGATATATTTTATTATCCAAGAGCGCGCGCGCAACAACAGACGGATCAACACCTGTCCTCTCTTGACCTGCTCCAACGAGTGCGAGTCAAGACACAAATGCACCCTGGATCGAGTTGCCGTGGGCCACTGCTTTCTTTCGCGAGCGCAAGGTAAGGTCACGGAAAAGGTGGCGGTCGAGGGGCGTCGAAAGCTGGACGACAGAGATCACGGCAACGTTGACAGTCCGTTGCAAAGAGCTCGTTTGTCGCGATATTCGCCCATTGATCGTTGCGAATTTTTTACCTTCGCAACCACTCACTGCTCCTTTTCGCACCTACGACTCTCAGTAACTTCTATTCTCGTCACGATAATTTTATTCGCCTTTCTAAAATGCATTGAGAACGAACAGCTGGCTTTTATTTAGTTCATGTTCATTAATGATAATTTTTTTGCGAGACACATTACCGAGCGATAGACTGAGAGCCGAAACATTCTTCCATTTTTTTAAAACTAATTTTTCTTTGTTTTACGTTACATAATTTAATGAACTGGATATTTAAAATTTTCCGAGTGTTTTTTAAAGCAGAATCTTGACTCGACATTCAATCAAAAATTATAATGCGAAGATTTTTCACTTCGTTTCATTTTTCATTTAGTAAAATACAATCTAAACAACTAAAAAATTCTGTCAAATATATAAAGGCAAACAATCTATAAATATCATATAAATCTCATTGTAATTACAATTTATGTTTTTTCCAATTTTGTATATATTTTTTAATTTGACAAACATCAATATACTCAATTATTGGTATTATCATATGAATTTTTAATTGAAGTGCAAAATTTATTTTGAAATAAACATTATATTTCAATATTCATATTATACAATGTATTGAAAAAATTATTAATTTTAGCATTTTTATCCCTTATGAATTTTAATTTCACTCCTTATTTTTAAATCTAACTGATTAAATTATAAATCTATATATATATATATATGTGTGTGTATAATTATTTATTAATTTAATCCTTCTAGCATACTATTTTATTTGATACTAATTATTTTATTCATTGAAAACAAAATCAATGTATAAAATATAAAGAGAGAAAAAATATATATTTCAATAAGTTTGCTATTGTTAAAAGTTTATTCATTTAACTATAAATTCATTCGTTATTTTACTCACTTTATGATACCTGATTATTTTATACAATTCATAAGATTAAACCAGTAAATTGATACTATAAGATTAAATTGGATTGGTTATTTATATAATAAAGCGATTTTATGAAGATATTTATAAAGAACTTTTGTTTTTTTTTTTAATTTTGCAGATGTTGAAGTTTCGTTTTAAATAAAACCAAGGAGGATATGGCAACAAAAATGGCTTTTGATCCTAGAAATGTTAAATATCCTCCTGATTTACACCATTCACAGAGTATAACTCCTTATCCTTACAATAACCATCATGTTATCCAATCAATTCAACGAACAGATGAAAATAGAAATGAAAATCATTGTAGTAACAAAGAAATGTGCTCAAGTACTTCCGAGCAATCTTCTGGCACTCAAATTATTCAAAAAGTCGATGCAGCTACCATGACAGATCCTCTTCAGATAGACTTTCGACTAACCTCTGAGTACTTGGCTCGCTGTTCCAATACTCTTGGATTACCATATGTTTGCAAATATGATGACAATAGCAATAACTCATCAATACATAATTGTCAAGATGTGCGACCAAAGATCGAATATGACATAGAACCTCAGCGTATCAATGGTTTGTATTTTAATCTCCTTTAATTTAATAATTTTTTTATGCTTATTGATTGCGAGAGTATTTTTCAATACAGTGATGCATCTGTTAATTTCTAGAAGAAGTAAACAAAATATTAATATAATTATAATTTTCTTAAACATTCTGTTTGAATATGAGAATACACAAATTTTAAATTGAAAACTCACAAAATTAAGCATCTAAATATTAATTTTATTTCTTTTTTTCAAATTATTAAACAATGTTGAATACTTACATTTTATACATGTACTAATCATTACTGCTTATGTTTTGTTCATTTTCATCATATTTAAGTGGTTTTAAACTTATTTTTATCAATTTTAAAAGCATTACTGTATCTCTTAAATATTAATATGAAATCTAAGATCATCATTAAATTGAAGTTTTATATTTCCCTTTTAAATATTTGTTTCTTGAAGGATATTATAGGAAGTACTCAAATATTCCAGAAGTTTGGTTTACTCTGTATGCAATTAATTGTACAATAAAAACGATTCTATTCAAAAATAAATGTTCCCCTTTTAAATCCCCTTTTCTGTACTACACTAATCGTAGACAAATTTAAATCAACATAAAACTTCGTCATAGAATGCATTTATATATAGAGTGAAACTCGTTGTAGAAGAAAATCATTGAGAAATTAAAGTACCCGGGGCTTATTAGCGTGGCTGAATAACGGCCCACTATTTTCGTATGAAATTCCAGGTATGTTGATTTACCATTGCCCGGACTGCGCGTATCGCTTCGAGGATCGCGAAACCTTGCAGGAGCACCTCGAGGACCACAAGCAGCGTCCGCACGTGTGCGACATATGCGGCGCGAGTTTGAAGCGCAAGGAACACCTCGACAGGCACAAGCAGGGCCACAACAAAGACAGGCCCTATCAGTGCAGCACCTGTTGCAAGGCTTTCAAACGCAACGAGCACCTCGCTCGGCACATGGTCATCCATTCAGGCAGCAAAAATCAGGTATGCACCGAGTGCGGGAAAGCCTTCTACAGGAAGGACCATCTGAAGAAACACCTCCAGAGTCACGGGAGCGGCGCCAAGAGCAAGAGTCCGAGCAACTCTCAGAGTGGGGGCACCCACTCCGCCGGTCAGAGCCACAATCACGAGGAGGGACTAAGCACCTTCGCCATGATGATGAGGCAGGCTGGACCTCCTCCATTTTCGATTTTGCGAACCTAAGTGGCGAGCGCTGATTTCGTGCCACTCGCTAGCCTTCGTATACTTCTCGTAATTCTTCGTGTATTCGTCTCCAATGCATTTTCCGCATAATATCTTATGTAACTTCCTCTTATTATAATTTTTAAATCGGCTTCGACTTTCTCAAATTTAAAGAAAACTAAGCGACCAGTGATTAGCTTAAAATGTGTATTTTCTTCTTTACTCTTTTGTAAAATCGCCCCGAGATTTCTCATTGATCAAAATGATTGATCAAATCGAAGGTTCGAGGCGAAAGATTTCAGCGATCCAATAGCGTTTACTCTAATGACACTTTTTGCTTCAATTGAATTGTGTAATTAAGAATTGCGTGCATTTGATTTTTAATTTGATAGCACACGTTAAAAATACCTGTGCGACGAAAGCTCTGCAACACAGGTGAACCGACGTATCGATGAAACTGCACGTGCATCTCGTTCAAAATAACTTGGAATTCTGCGTGGCAGTCGAACCCAAAAATATGATTTAATATTTACGTTTACAGTCTTACAAAGTCAAAGTTTTTTTATATCTTTTTGTATGGTAATTAATTTTAACGAATTATAAATTTGTGTGCTTAGTTAAATATTGATTATATTAAGATTTGCTCATCTGCTATTAGATGGAATGAACCTTTTTAAATGCAAAAATATTTAAATAATAAATATCTCATCGATATAAATTTAAATGGGTCTAGATCAATTCACCGCTAACCATTTCTATCCTATGAAAAACTGTCTAGGCTTAAGTTAGGAAACAATTAACAAGCAAACACGCGGTCAATTTGCCATGATCGCTTGGAAGACGTAATTCAAAACAGTACTTACATTATTGCGATAACAAAATAATTACGGTTGTTATATAGCTCGTACGTAGACATCGTAAATACTAGCGTAAATGAAAGCGGCAAAAGATTTACGAATGCATTCGTACTATTAACGTACAATTCTTAGTGAATTTTTCCTAATGTGTATAAAGTAGATTAACGATATTTCGTAAAACTCGCAAAGCGAATAAGGCAATTTATATAAACGTAAACTTTTGTTACACACATAAATTAACAAATGTACGTGCGATGTATTCGTGCGCAGAATATAAGTGCTTTATTTATGAAGGAGTGATTTTGTGGTCATCGAAAATAATCATTTGTATCGATGGAAGAACACAGTTACAGTTACTTACCGATGAAAACATTGTTGATGCTATTGTATAAATTTTTTCATTATTATTATTATTATTATTATTATTATTACTATTATTTTTTATTTTTATTATTATTAATTGACCGATTTACAAATAAGATCGCTTTAGTTTATCTATTTAAATAAATATGTGAAAAAAGTACGGCCGTTAAATTATATGATAATGCGTTTGTAAAGCAAACTAAAATTATACCTAAAACCGCACTGATTCGGTTATTAAAGAAACAACTATATAAAAAAATTTTGATTCAAAAACTTTATAAATCTTTTCTCGTTTGTATTTTTGTAATTGATAATTTATAAATTTGCATTGACTTTTAACCAAAATAAAAGACTTCTTTAATATTAATAAAACTCGTTTTCTTTATTTAGTTCTTACTTTTGAATTTCTTTGAACTGACACTGATTTGATTCACTACAAATACATAATTAAAATTTCACAAGTAACCGGTGGACAGAATAGGTGCCGAATGTTTAAAGACATTCGTGCACACTTTTGAAAAAATATTTTTTCAATTTATAGTATTCAATATGGAATTTACACCACACCCATCTTCAGCTTTGACCAATAAATTGAAGTGACAATTGATTTATTAACTCCTAGCTATAAACATTTAAATTTCTGCAAAACTCATTATTAATATACGTCAGTTGAATATAAAAGCTTCACATTATAGTTTAAATTTCGCACGATAATTTATAAGATTAAAATGTGAATTTAAAGAATTTAAAAAAACAAATATTTTTACACTCGAAAACAATTACGTAAAAGTATATAAAATTACTATATAAAATTGAAAATACATTTCTTATTTTAACAATATAATTTAAAAATTTATAAATATTCGAAATGATTGAAAATAGGGGAAAAACGAAAATTATAATTGATTAGAGGCTGATCTAATTTAAAAACTTGCACACGCTTAATTCGAACGAACTTTTAAATAACTCTAGAAGTAGTGCTAGAATTTATGCAATGACGTACCAACACAAATATCATCGAAAGTCTAATTCCTGATGAGTCTGCCTTGGCAGTTACGTATTTTCTTCAGTCGCAGAAGATTGATGATAGGTATTTTCCTCTATATTTACTTTTTTGCAATTTCCATCAACTTAAAATTGTTAAAATAAAATGGTAATTTAATTTAATACATACGTAGATTTAACTTTATTAAAAATTACAAAAATCTTAAATAACATATTATCATATATAAAAATAAAGTTCGCTAAGCTATTCTTTGCACTCGTTACCAAATATGACGATTGAAGAAACTACTCGGCGATGTATATCTGTATCTAGGTGGTGTTTTTTACCAAATGAGCTATAATAACTCTAAAACTTTAAATATTAAATTTTGAACTTTTATAAATTCAATTCAATTTGTTTTAACTTGACCAAATTTTGTTGCATATTCATTAAAATTTAATTAATAGGTGATAAAAAAATGTACAGATCTCTTAACATCAGAAGCCACGGGTTTATGAAAAATTAACATATTTTAACACTAATTTATAAATTGATTAGCTGTGATACTAATTTCGATGACGCATTGAGTAACATCAACGAATTAAAAAACAAAATACGATTTTATGATAAAGTTTAACATTAATTTTCAATCGGATTGATTAGATGAAATGTAAATTTACTTAGTAAATTGATCTTGTAGTACACAGGATTGTTTAATTGGTTTAAAATAACGACTGATTATTCGTGATGAAAGAAAAAAATTAGCTTGAAATAATATAACGCAAATAAAATGATATTTTTTTTCAATATTATTTTTCCTTTCAGGTCTTCGATTTTATAATAGTTTTGAATTAAGTTTTCCGTATGTTTACTTCTCGCAAATCAGTATCGGTATCTTCTATTAATGTCAGGAATCGAGAGTTTTGGAAGATAATTGAATGTAGAATAAAATGAATCTTGAGTTTTCTCACAATTTTTATTTATATATATAGATATATATTATGTATGGGCTATTACATAAAGCAGCACTGGGGGAAGTTTTGTTGAAAAAACCGTTCACAAACTTAACATCCATATTCAACGCAGCCTAAAAGTTCCTCACGCTTGCATCATTCTCCCCTATTTTTGTTGTCTAATTAAACTAATTTAAATAAACTTTGCAAGACCCTTCTATTTAATACCTCACAGTATACATATTAAATCGTCGAGTGTTCGTCGATACTTTTTTAGCAGTCTGGGGTAAAATAAAACGACAAGATCATTGCTAACACATACAAGAGTGGTGTTGTTTTAACAAGATCTTTATCCCTTCTTACTTTTTGACTATGCGACGATATTCACTGCAAAGAATAAAAGAGCAATTTATTTTAAAATTCGTACCCGATTAATCGTCATTGTCTTGTTTTAGTTTTAACTCATTTATTTTGTCATCGGCGAAGCTGCATTTTATTTTTTTTTAATTTACGTTTACTCCTAAATTCGTATGAATTAACAATAATCTTCTCATTCGAGTGCATCAAAATGCATAAGGATATTCATTTCACATTTAAAAAGTAATATCACGAAAAAAATACAAGGCATTACTTCTAAATTAAAATTAATGGTTACAATTTAATTATAATTATATTTGTAGAATTTAAACAATACCTTTATATTTAATTTGTGATAAATTATTTAGCATTGCACAAAAAATTTCTTTTCGTCAATACCTAATTTCCCACGTAAAAGTTATCCATTGCTTTTTTATACATTTGCATTTGAAAAACGAAGTTGCCAATTCTTGTTGAAAGGCTTATTTTAATAATTTAATAATAATATAGAAAAATTACCGTTAAGCATCATGCGAAAATTAATTTTAAATATTTACAAAAGTATAACGATTCGTAAATTTTCGATTCCATTGTTTGACTTTATCATTTAAACAAAAAGTATGGATTTCTTGTGCAATCAGTAAATTATTCTTTTGAGACTATGAAAATCGCAATAAAAATTTTTCGAATACAAGAAATTAATTATTTTCAAACTTCGAAGACATTCCACACGCACAAAAACTATTGCTCGCACTATTGTTTATGCTTTATTTTTACGCAATTTACACGCTAATCTATTGAAAAAGAGTTAAATGCTTTGTACTATGTCGAGGAATTTGTATATCTCCACGTTTTCCATCATTACCCATTCCACAATTTTCTGAAACGCATACTTTCTCCCATTTCCATCTTCTTTGCTTTTAAATATTCATTTTCTTTATTAATCTGCTATTTTTCTTTTCATCGGTTCTTTTAGATATTCTTAAGTTACACATGAACAAAACCTTTTGACATTCTATAATAGCTATGAATAATTTTTCACTGCAAATCAATGAATAAATTTGAATAGTACTGTCTTAATATTTTAGTCATTTTCACTTTTACAGTGTATATATTTAATCAAAAATTTTTAAAGCCATGAAACTGCTGATTTTTATTGTCAATGATTCTATTTTTATTCTGCAAACAAGATTCGATAATGTCATTGCAATGCATAAACGATTTCATAATTAAACTTGTACAATTTTTTCTTTTTAAAAAGAAACTATACATTATCCGTAAATGAAAGTATAAAATGTCAGGCTGATGTTAATTTGATCCAAGTTACAGAATTACCTATATAAATCTGTCGCGTAATTACAATCAATGTACCTTTCTTAAATTCAAAAAATAATTACAATAAAAAATTATATATTGTTATTCTTAATAATGCTCCGAGAAACAAAATAATTTTACAAAGAATGTTAGATCTTCATTATTGTAAAGAGAATGAAAATCTAACGTTACGCACCCATAAATTACTTATTTTATTGTATTTAATATTAGCAAGAATTTACCATTTGTTCAAATTTATGAATCAATTTGAACGTAAACAAATTTATTTCATAGTACAGTGTTTCATAAAAATAATTAAACATAATAAATTAGAATTATTGACCAATGTAATGTCTAATTATTTATTATTTTGTCAAATTCTCAATTTATCAACAATAACGAATACAGTAAAATGTATGAAAAAATTGAATTGTCAAAAATAAAATTTTTTAAATAAATACGTAGAAAAATTGATTTAAAAGATTTGATTATTGTATAAAATAAAAAAATACTGCCAGCTACAATTTCAAATTTAGCCGTTTTGATTTATTCCACGTAAATGCAAAATCAATTTTAATTGTTTTAATCATCGATTTCTATGTTTCAGTCGAAGCAAAGCGGTTTTATTAATTCTTCAATAAATCAATGCTCACTGAAAAAGATTATAAAATATTTCGGCAATGTCAGTAGTAGGTCGTATTTTTAGTGCCAATGTAGTTTAACGTGTTGATTTTATTTTAATTATATTACTTTATTTTTAAATACGTTGACTTTAAATTTCAATAAACAATTACCATTTCATCGTTTTATTACTGAAAGACAAATTTTTTTGAAGATTTTAAATTATTAGGTCAACAAGCAAGCCTTTGCACTCTCCCATGCTTTTAATTTTATTAAATTTTCTCTCTCATCGACCATTTTACATTTTTAAAGTTTTCCTTATGATCCCTTAATTAAATAGCTTGGACACTGCGTAGAAAAATATGCTTTTCGTCGCTCTCCTTAGTCGTCTTTTTTTGTTCATTTTTTTCGCACACCCAGTCACTCACTCACGCACTCTAAATTTACTCTCTTCGCGAAAAATTATAAGAAAAACCTCGATTTTTTTCTTTTTTTGGATGCGCCTATGTGTAGATGCGCATGCAAAAAACGCAAAAAAATTTTTACGACACTGCCTAAAATTTTGATCAATCAAAAATATCACGTGCCAAAAATTATAAAGTGGCTCGAAAGTCTTAGGAATTTCATTGCTCGAACAGAAATTTAATTTACATTTTCTTACAATGCTTATAAATTTTGCGGTGAAAATTTTGCACTCAACGAAACAAACTTCAATGCAACGGCATTTATTTCAATCGACGCTTAAGTGTATTAGATTCTGTACCGTCTAAAATGATTGTTAAAAATGATTTCTACTATAATTTCAATATTCTTTTGAATGGAACACTTAAAAAATGAACATATTATCATAGCATTACGGACCTACAAGTCTACGAAATATTAAAAAGGTTTTATTTTATTTTTTATTGCGAAATGCAGACTTTGAGATATTCAATAATATATAGTCTATGTTAGTTTTAAAAAAGCCACGTAATTTTTATAATAATTAAAGTATTATCTACACAACCATGATTTTATTTTGCAAGCCTTGAATGCATAACACAACAGTTTGTGTGTTGAATAAAATTAACAAGCGGGAAATAAATTTTAAAATCTTCGTAAATTAAATAAGATGTAAAATTAATTATAAACTACAGTACAAAGGAAGAACAAGTAGCCATCACATTTTCACCGTCGCTTGCAGAACAAAACGACGATTTTGCTTAATTCTTAAAACACTAAATCAAGTCAATTCTATTTTTGAACTGAGCCTCTCTCTCTCTCTCTCTCTGTCTCTCTGTCTCTCTGCCGTATCTCTTTCTTAATTTCCCCTTTCTTTCGTAAAGCTATTCGTCATAGTTTTGCTTAAAAAGATATGCAACTAAATCTCTAAAAAATGAATTTCCACGAAAAATTATTCTTTTTATAAATATAATCCAATAGTTACACTTCATTATTAATCTAAAAATTGTTTCCTCTAACGCATAATTGAAATTGAAGATTCCCATTATGGTCTTTAATGAATATTGCAAATTTTTGAATTCTAAAGAAATCCATTTTTTAATTACAAAGAGATGTTGGTACCTCTTAATATAAATTTCATTTCATTCGCAAGACTGTTTCTCTCTATTTTTTTTCTTTTTTTCGTAAATTATACTTACAAACGCTCGGTCATTCGATCTCTCATGCAAGTTACAAATTTCTCACACTTCGCATACCGCTATTCAACTTATTAAGTAATGCCTTAATTAATCTTGTTTTTTTGTATACAAACTTACACTCTAACGTATAACCTAAGGTGTACTGTCTCTTTTATTTAATTTTTTTCTTTCTTTATGATTACAAGTGGCGGTAGAGTATTTTAATACAGCTCATCCCTTTTATATATATATATATGTATATAGATACATACGTATGTATGCATACATATATGCGCACGTGTACTTACATATATATATATATATAAATATATTAATTTTTTATTTATAATATAATATGCAGCTTTCAGTTATGTACTATGTATAATTAGAAATTCTTAGCGTACTCTTAACGTTGAGGTTTGACGAAACCTGAATTTCCTTACTTTTTACCTAATAGTTCGCACCGCGTCTAAAGCCTTACGAGGAAATAAAAAATAAATTATTTTAATCCAATAAAGAATTTGTCCCTTAACGAAAGCGTAACTTAAAGACTGATCTTGAAACGCATTGGATGCAATTATTCAACATGTTCACGCACTGTTACATAGACTTGGAATCGTTCGATGCGAAATATTCACGAGAAAATGTTTACAAATTGCACCTAGTGCAACATAAATAGTTCTTAGTCGTTTATGCACAGGCATGATATCAAACATTTTCGTTAAATCGATCGACACATTCAGGTTTTCCTTTAAAAGCTGCTCGTTCTTGTTTTAAAAACAAAATTGTCCTTTTGTCGTTATTGCAATTATTGGTTCTCGCGTAATAATAAAAAATCGCATATCATGCTATCGTGCTACAGGAGAAATAATAACGGTTGAAACGAAATCGTTAAATGTGACTGACCAGTCATTACTTCGCCATTTATTGCTTATAAAGAATTGAGTTAGTTACGTGAGGTTGGTTGCTTTGAGCTGCCGACCGACTAGAATCAAACGGTGTATAGTTTAACGTTAAAAACTGAGTTAAAACAATAAAGCTTGAGCGTAGAGGTAATACAGGTGAATAAGGTTATGATAAATGGTAAGATGAAAGTAATAACCGAGCAGTCTCGTTTAATGATGTCGCGTTTAAAATTCAGCTTCAAGGCGTTAAAGCTTTTACAATTATTGTTAAAAATACAGTTCGCCTTTTGAAAAGGATCAAAAATCCGTCGAAATTTTGCTCGGAGAGTTACAATAAAGAATTTTCATGTTTAGAAGAGAAAATTTAGCGCACTGCGATCAACGTTTAAAAATAAAATTCTTTCTCGGAATAAAAAAAAATCTTCAAATTAGTGTTCGCCACCAACAGTCCTAGTTTATATTATCATGAGTTAATTAAAAAATAACTCTATCGATCGTATACCTAAATGATTATTAAATAATATTATGGTTACAAAAACAAATTTGTAAAACTTTGTAAAAACGGCAAGTAAAATAATGGCATAGTGTATAAATGGCACAGTTTATAGCATTAAATGACCACAAAACGTGTATAACAAAAAACTAGTATCTTCAATAGTAAATTCAATAATTTTCGACGAAGCTCAAAAAATTTACCTTGATTGTTTAATCGTTCGAAAGATAAAGTGTCCATCATCCGCTGCTTTCGCTACCTGCAACGAAGCATCGCATTTCTAAACTCTTGATAATATTGAATTTATTTGACATTCGTCTTCGCGTTTATTAAATGTGCAAGTATTAAGACAACTTTGATGTTTCGAAACTTATCGTCACTCTTTTTAAGATTCGAATGCTCACCTAATGAAAGCTTACACCTGTAAATTATTCTAAAACACTAACTTCATCCTTTTTTAAATGCTTTAAGTGAGGCTCGGTCAAAATATAATATGAACGGAGTTCAAGGTTCAAGAAACTTACAGAAATTTGTTAGTGCTCAACGAAATTAAAATCAACGAGAAAACATGTATAAAAAACAATGTACACAAAAAACATAAAAAAAAAGTTCGAAAGTCGAAACTCGTTGATGGAGCTTTAAAAGTTTGTCTGAGTACGACTCGGAAAAATCACAAAAACATTAAACTTACATATTATATGTATACAATATTAATAATACACATACGTTTAAAGGACGATGAAAATTTTTTTCTTCTTTTTTTCAAAGCAATAGCGCAAAGTATAAAATACTGTCATCAATCTCTTTCTTTGCATATATATCTATATATTTTTTTTAATTGAGAAATATGTAAAAACAAAGCGCAAATCGGAAATATACTTTGTCTTCGATCATACATAAAATATTGCCACGACTCATTTTTTCTCTATCTTATTTATAGTACTGTGCTAAGGCCTTGTTTGAGTACGATTTAAGTGTGCTTTCTCTCTATCGCTCTCATTCTTTCTATTTCAGCTCGTTCTCGCTTTTAACTTTGAAATTTAACGTCTCGACGTTTATTCTAAGTGAACATATGCACCTTCGTTGCTTCGTAATTAATTCTTTTACGTGCGCTGAAAAGTCAGAAAACTTATTAAAGTTAGCGAAATGAAAGCGAAATGTTTTCAAGGTATATATACTCTCCGACATTCTTTATCGCTCATTAAAATAATTTCACAGCGATTTATCTTTATTCAAATTCATTGTTACCGATGCAAAAGCCATTTGTCGTCTGAGAAAATATCAATACCAATTTTTAAGATCGATTCATGAATTACAATATTATCAATGGAATGAAACATCGCACCAAAATTTAGGTATGTTTATGTAAGAGCAACGAAGAATGCCTACGCGTGATTCGAGGAGATCCTTTGGCAAAAGCTCGCGACCTTTTAAAAAGGTTTGCATCGTTCAATCATCGCGTAGCTAGCCAAAAAAATTTTTTTATTCACGAGAATATCTGAGATCAAAATATAAAAGTTATTAACGACGAGACACGTGTATGACACATATATGCGTATAAAAAAATAAAAACTAGAACGTACTCTAGTACAACAACGAAAAAATATTATAAAAAATAGAAAAATAAAAAACAGGAAGAAAAAGTTTACAAATACGTCCAACTTCTCTTCGCACTAACACACCACATTTTTGTCACTCCTTATATTGTATAAGGAAAATCTTCAAGTTTACGTCGAGCTAATCATAAAAATATTTTTTCTGTTTTCTTTCTTTCGCTTTTTCTTTCTCTCGCAGTATTCAGCGACGTTTAATCGCCCAACACTCCTAACTTAAGTCCTTAGAGAGAATTTTGGTATTCCTTACATGTATACGAGTTAGCAGTACAATGCATTATATCTTCTGATACCCATTTATGTTTCTTCTTTTCCATTTTGTTAGCTTCTGTCCTACTGTTGCATCGACGGCTACGTCGACAATTTGCATACTTCATAGTTTTTTTTTTTATTTTATTTGAAAGTGAAACCAATGTCCGACCAAAATCAGAATGAGTAGATTACTTTCGCATTCCTTTGGTTTAAGGCATCGGATGTAGTTCAAACTACCATCGAACCCTAGTGGAAAAATTTTTCACAATTAATCTTTTTTTATAATTTGTCAAAGCCCGTCTTCTGAAGTACAAGAACATTGAGAGTAAAATAATCAAACTTTTTTCAACTGATTTACTGATAAAATCTGTACGTATACACTATAACTTTCGAGCTGTTTTTAGCGTAACTCCTGCCTTGTTTAGTATACATTATTCTTATGAATAATTTTATAATTATATTGTATATTTATTGCATGTACTAATACACTTAAGTACATATAAAAAAAAAAAACGTTCGTTAAGAAAGAAAATATCTTACTTAAGTATTGAATACCTTTTAAAATCACTAGTATTATTTTCTGGTATTAAAACGCGTTTGCGCTTAATCGTATTGCGATGAACGCACTTTGAATCAAAAGCTTTTTAGAAGGTGAGCGCTAAAAACTATTTCTTTCATAATTGCCAAAATCCAGCTTCAGCAAGTTTACAATAAATTTTTGCTAATGAAACTTGCAACATTGCACTACATTGCAAAAGTACGTTGTGTTATCTGAATTTGTATATATTTGTAAATAAGATATTGTTTTATTCTCTTTCTACAAATATTAAAGACAAAAATTATTTTGCAATATTGGTTCGAGTTATTAATTATTTGCAAGACGTAGTTCTTTTAATATACAAGTAAAATATTTTTAAATTCTTGCTTCTTGGAAAATAATGAATATCTTAAACCCTTGCGATATTTTGCACTTTATGAAAATATTAAGAGCATGTAAAATTTAGTCGACAAAAATTTATCACTTTCCTCGACATGCGCTCAAATGCAAATTCAATATTTTAAATATTATTAGTGATATTTTGAATAAACGTGGTGACAGAAACAAATAAATTGTAACCTCCGTAAAATAAAACAAAATTCAGTTTTACACGATTAGTATAACACTCAAGATGTGTAAGTGTTTTACACCACCTTAGCCGAATGCGCGCCAACAACTGTTAAAATTAACAGGAGCTCCGAGAAGTCCAGGAACGGGTCCGCGGGTCCGCCATAATCACCTTCTAACGCACAACGAAAAAGCTTCGATTTCAAAATTGAGTCCAATCGCTCAGACGATCATCACGAATCGCGCGATCTGCATACGTACTGCGCCCCTATTTTTCCACTAGGGCTTCCTCAGAAGAGCCCAGTTGCGACTGCGCGTGCCGACCGGGCGAGCGAGGCCTACGAAAACGAAGGAGACAAAGACGAAGAGGCTCGTCACGGTTCAGGCCCTGGCAGCCCTGGGTAATATTGCTCGTACCTAGGCTCGCGGTGCCTGCGGTCTCTTAAACGCAGTCTCGAAGGCAGTCCGCTCTCAGAAGTCCTTGGCATGGCTGCCGAGGAAGGTGCCGAGCTCGTGCGCGGCCACGGCTGCAGCTGCCTGGTAGCCCCCCCGCGTTGGAGCTCGCGGCCGCGACCGCGGCGGCCAACTGCTGGCGTGGTGCTGGTGGGCGGCGGCGGCAGCGAGCGTGTGGTGAACGGAGGCCGCTACGCTGCCGGCCGCGCCCCCGACGACGCCGTGCGAGTGCAAGAGGTTAGCGGATGGGAACCGGAAGTTCCCGGTGGCGGGGCTCAGGACAAGAGCGCGGCACCTGGGTGCCCGGACGGCAGGACTGAGCCGGAGCCGCTGCCCCCGGATTGTAAGCTGCTTGTCACACTGCTCTGCTGTTGCTGTTGCTGCTGCTGCTGCTGCTGTTGCTGCTGCTGCTGCTGCTGTTGCTGCTGTTGACTGCCTGTTGAGATCAATGGAGGATTTAATTCGTTTGGTGTTCTAGAACGAAGGCCACGACTCGCCATTCGCTTTTAAACGGTTCAAACTATTCTAAATAGCGATTGCACTCAACGCTACGGTGTTGCATCCTAGTGAGAGATCTTTCGCGTACCCATTGCATTCCGTAAGTCGAACCGCAACGACTGATATACTTTCAAATTTTATCGCGATTGCACAGAAGGCAGATATCGGTTTTTTTACAGTTTCGTTTATTTAATCAAATATTATCAAATACGACCGGTTATTTTTCTGCAAGATATCACGAGAAATTACTAGTGTTTTATATTTACAACTACGTAGAGATATTTCATACGACTAAATACGCACAAGCCTTTTTGAAGTATGAATTTATAAAGGTCGTAATTAAACGAGGGTGCTCGAAATAATATTTAAACATTTTTTTAATTACTCGGATGAAATAATCGAAGAAATAAAATTCACGCGTTAAAGTGCTTGTTTTAAACAACTTACATTGGATTTTAACAAAATTTGTTCGTCGAGAGAGTTTAATTTGAGTAGGATTTCAAAAATTTTTAATAACGCCTTTTAACGATTGGGTCCCCAAATGTTGGAGTGGAATAAACGGGTAGTGGAAATAGGATCGATAAAAGTCTAATAATAGTCGCTTGCTTACCAGCATTTTGACTGAGCTCGGCTTTGACTCGCCTGGCGATATGACTCCTGGTGTGTTTCCTCAAATGATCTTTTCTATAGAATCCTTTGCCACACTCGGTACACACGTGGCGCTTCTCACCACTGTGAATGACAAAATGCAGAGTCAGCTGTTCCTTCCTCTTAAAGGCCTTAAGGCAAACTGTGCAGACGTAAGGCCGCTCCGGATTGTGGCTTTGCTTGTGACGGGTCAGATGATCTTTACGCTTCAATCCAGCCCCGCAAATATCGCAGACGAATCTTCGCTCTAATGTATGGCCTAGTAAATGTTGTTCCAGGAGCTCGCGTTCAGGGTAAGCCATGTGACATTCTGGGCAACAATATAGGGTTGAGCCGTCAAGCGCTGTAGTCAATCGTATTTCGCCTGGAATTTAACAAACACTCGTTTTATCCATTCGTTAAATTTAAAATTATGAATTGAGGAGGGAGAAAGGGAGTTTACCTGCATGTAAATTAGAGTAGTTCTCGGGTCTATATTTCTTTATATTTTTATTACGTTTATGGAAGGGAATGGGTTGTTTCAGATACATATCTTCAGACACAAAATACAATTTTACAAATCCAGATATAGATAAAAAAAAATTATCTCCATTTCGTTGCAACAAAATGTTTCTTTGTTATTTTAAAATTTTACTCTCAATTTGTAAATAAAGAAATACAAACCTGGCTTCGGACGGGGCTTTTTCTCTTTAGGCGCCTTCTTCTTCTTCTTTTTCTTGTTATTCGGCGACATCATGATGTTCGGGGTGGTGGTAGTGGCGGCAGCCACGGATGTCGTCGTCTGAGCCATCTCCGACTCTTTCTTGATACTCTCGGCCGAGTACTTAAGGAAGTGGTGCAAGCTCAACGGGAGTGTGCTTGCAGGCAAATGGCTAAGGTAGTCAGCCACAGTCGAGCCCGGCGTCGCGAGCGACTGCCACGTTGCCGGCATCGAAGCCGGCGTCTGCGTGTGCGCATGTTGCTGGTGATGCTGATGCATATAATCTTGCTGGTTGTTACCGTTTGTCGTCGCCTCGCCATTATTACGTTGCTGTTGTTCTTCCGCCGCCTGCTTCTGCTTGTCCTTGCTACTCTTGTCTTTACCACTGCTGTCCTGAAGAAGATTGCACACATCTTGCTGATTTATCGTGTCCGTTGTCTATTAAAGAGATTTGAATAAAAGAGCAAGTTCTGATTATAAAATTAAACTATCATTAAACTTAGAGCATTAGTTTCTTTCTTCCTCTGAGCTTTTTATTTTATTGGAAAAGGATTGACAAGTGTTAAATTTTATGTTATTTTTCCAATTACTTGTATATTCATTCTACAACCTTAAAAAATTTGTAAGTAATGTTTGCCAAATTACAAGTTTAAAACTGTATTCAACTGTTAAATAAATATGATTGTTGATTTTTACCTGGTGATAAGAACGCTTCTCTTGCATGCTAGGTGAATTTGAAGGTCGTTGCTGTACTCCTTGGGCTTGTGAGTACGGCACATTTGAATAATGATGAACATTGCTATTGGAATAGGCAGTCTTATTGTTCATCATCACCTGAGATTGGCTTTGGACACTATTTGCTTCATGCCTATACTTTCCTACCACTGGCACTCCGATAGGAGGCTGGTTGGAAAAGTGATTGGCGTAGCGAGCACTGGCACCTCCTGAGCCCTCTGTTGTAAACTGATGGATACTCGGTATGGCACCAGGAAAATGTCCTCCAAATGGTGGGAAATTCATTGCAATGTATCAATTGGATATCTGAAAAAAGCATATGATTTATGAATATTATAGCACTCACACACATATATGTATAAATAAAAAATATATTTTTATTAATGTTTAAAATACTTGTTAAATTATAAATAAAGTATGACTTTATGCTTTTGTAATACAGATTTACCATCTTATATCTTCTCCTCAATAAACAATAATAAAAATATTTAAAAAATATAAAAAGTTTGGTTTTAAATGAGAGAAGTATAATTATTGAGAACAATATGCCCTAAAAGACATATTATTAGAGATATTTAAGCTTTTAATATTTTAAATTATAATAATCATCTGTCGTATACAATATAATCATCAATCATGTATAAAACATTTGAATATTATACTTTAAAGAAGAAACTATTGTACTACATTATTATTAATAAAAGTTATAAAATATAAATATAATGAAACAATCAAATTAGAAAATATACAGTCTTTATACAGAATTTCCTAAGAAAAATCCATTAATAACTAACCCAAATAACCTACCAAACTAACTTCCTGCTTCAAAATATTAAAATTCGTTTTTTGAACATAATGCATCCTTATTATAATACACAAATTAAACCAAACTACCCTTGTATCCTTTAAATTCAGAATTTAAACTCTACATCACTCACCAACTAAGAACCAAAAGACGAACTCCACATGTAATGAACAATGTATCCATAACCCTTCACACTCTAAACAAACTCAGCTCGCAATTGTAAAAACGAAAATAAAATCATAATTATAAATAATCTTTAACAAATAAGACGAGAAAAATTAAGACCCACGCCGCATATAATATCTTGTGTGTAGAAGAACCGCCGCCGCAATGGCACCCCCGCTTATATCACTGTTTCCTTCTCTCTCGCTCTATTTACACTTACGAGATTGGGGAGACAGTAGACAACGACAATGCCGCGTTCGTCCCGATCTTCATGTTCCAACCTCGATTTAAACTCTTAAGTGAGCCGCCGTTTCCTTTTTATTATGCGTTCAGTCTCTCTCAACCTTTATACACCTGTTCTTCATCGAGTTATATATTAGTCTACTGCAGGAGAGAAGAGACGGCGAAAAACCTACACAATCACGCGCGTAAACACATAAGCACGCATGCATGAACACATACACGCACACATGTTTTTCTCCCCTACTCTGGCTCTCCTCATCCTTTTTTGCTCCTATCTTCGCCCGGGTATGCGCCTATACCTTCTCTCTCTCTATTCCCTCTCTCTCTCTCTCTCTCTCTCTGTCACTCTTACACGTAAGTATATACTTGCCGTTTTGTCACGCATACAATGGGCCTGTACACACATGCGTCTACCGCTTATCTTTTCTCCCTCGTCCCTTTCCTTTACTCTTTGTTACTCTATTTTACTAATGTCGCGTATACACACATGCACGTTACATTTTCGGTATCTCTGAACTTACGTGTATATTCACTTTTCTCCTTTTCATCACAAACGTTCTTCATGTCTTTCTATTTTTTCTTCCCTTTTGCCTTCTTAATGTTCCTTCTCCTCTTTGCCTTTATCTTTTTTCCAAACATTTTTTTCACTAACGTTTTCTGTACCCACTATAACGCTGCAGTTCAAGTATTGAAAATTTATAATTTTGAAATAATTAAGAAAGGCAGTATTTATTTAATTTGGCGCACGAAGCAATATTTGCTTATTGCAATATTTAATTTATCTGCTTTGCATTTTATTCTACTTAATGATTTAATACTTTTACTATATTGCAGCGATTTATTTCATAAATATTCATTACTTTAAGCATTCATAATAAAATGAAAAAAAATTTACTCTGCAAGGCTGTATCAATATAATTTAAGCTTTT
The DNA here is from genome assembly GCA_018907185.1 of Platyscapa corneri. NCBI lineage: Eukaryota > Metazoa > Arthropoda > Insecta > Hymenoptera > Agaonidae > Platyscapa > Platyscapa corneri. Next base: position 57,589 of record JACCHW010000012.1, read on the forward strand.
TAATAAAGGAAGAAAACATTTCTAAAAAATTTTTTAAGATACAAAGCTGCAACATAATTAATGTATTTCTTTTAGAAAGAATTTTGTTTTATATCAATTCTTATCAATGCGAAATAAGAATGAAAATTAAATATCCATAAAATGTATTTTCTACGTAATCTTTAAAACTCCTTTAAATTGCACATTTTTTATAATTATAATATATATATATATAATTATATATATATAATATATTAATATTCGGTTATTTTATAAAAGCAATTTATGTGATATAGATTTTTATAAGGTGAAATATATAAAACAGTAGGCTGTGATAGGAAGGTGCAAATTTATAATAAATTAGTTAATTTGCTTTGATACAAACTTAGGTTACGTGTATTGAATCTTGTATTATAAGGCAATAATGTTAATATTAAACGAATAAAAGTATTGGCAGCATGTCAGTTAAAATAAAAAAGTTTCTAATAGAAACAAATTAAAATGTGTACATCAATAGATGTATTACAGACCCAAACAAAAACAAAACTAACAGTTTTCAATAAATTTTTGTAGAGTGCGGAGACATAATTTTTTCAAGATAAAATAAGTAACAAAATAACAAATGAAATGCTCAATTTTATATTTTTAAATTATCGAAATTACATAGCTTGCTCGTTAAAACGCCAATTAAAAATAGAATCTAAGATGCATCGTTCGAACCTGCAGAGTTTTTCGCACATAGGAAAGAAAGGGAAAATAAAAAGATAGGGTGGTTAGAGATTTCACAGTATACGTGCGTGAGATATCTGACTGTAATTTCGAAGAGCGAAAGTGTGAGTGTTGTACACGATTGGTCAATGAAATAATGGAGTAAGCGAACGTATTCGTGTACATATATAGACACGCAGTCGCAATGGTTGCGGGAAGAAGACCAAGTCGTAGTGGGATAATCGCTAGTGGAAGGGTGACCCAAAGACGCGGGGGAACGTTGCTGAATACGAAGTTATACTACACGAAATACATGCAAGTAGACATATGTATCGAGCAATTGTGATTCAATGGAACTTTGCTAATTTTTTATTTTTTTCCATGCGAAGAAAAATTTATAAATAAAAGTGACTACAACGATATCACCAATATTGAACGCCAATATTCAACAATATTGAACTATTTACGAAAATTTTAAGCGTGCATACCGAATGTGGATCATTTTTAATATTTCCCCGCTAGATGTCATTCTAATTCTCGAACATACAACATATATCGTACAACTAAGACGCGTCGCGTCTGCATAACATCAATTCTCACAATCGAGCTTTCGAAATAATCAAAATTTCTTTAGTGAAATATGAAAAAGACTTGTGTGCGCATAAATACTTGTGCATCCCAGATATTCGTATTGAGCTAAAATCAAATGATTCATGTTCGCGTTATAGGAGAGGGTTGATGCCATTGAACCGCAAATTAAACCTGGGGTCACGACTAAGTTACGCAGATAAATTACGGAATCGCTCTTGATAAAATCGAAATTTCATTCTAAAAATATTCACGCAGCCGCGTGCAACTACACTTTAAATGTTAATATTCTCATCCGCGTGATATTCAGATTAAAATTTATATCATAAGATAACTCAAATTCCGCTCTAAAAACGCTTCGGTGATGTTTTTATATCGTCCATGGGAATAAACTCAAACATTTATCACTTTATCAACTGAAAACTGACATTTTTTTGACCTTAATTCTATCGAATGTATTTGAAGTCTAGCTCTATAATATCTTAAAATCTTTTTCTTAATTTATATAAATATTTCTCGTTACTAGTGGCTCAACAGCAAAATGCTGTTTACTCTTGCTATACGTTTTTACGTTTTTGCTTCACGGATTATCATTACTCGCGATCATTTGTCAATATTATATGTAATAATATTCATCGAGACGCAACGAAAATTCCTTATCTTGCGTCAATGCAACGCAGAGTATTGTTTAAAATATTTTCCTAAATATTGGACTTTTAATTCAACTAAGCTCCTTTGATATTTGTACGTGGCCAGGTTTCCGATGCGGTTAAAACTCCGGGTAATATAATTGTTTTATATGAGATGTCGTAAAAAAGAAGGAACGATCGTTTCTGTGCTTGAAGAGTGACCCGCAATAGCGCAGACGAAGAAGTTGCTTGGTTCGATGATTTCTTGTTTCTGTGTGTGTTTTTATAGCGATCCTTTCAGAGAAAGCTAAAAGATAAAGAATTCAGACGGGCTAGTCTCGATAAATGGATCGTAACATTCCCTTGCAAAAATATATCAAATAATTGCTTAAGTTTCCATAAAAGCCATTTTTTAGTCTTCTCCTTATCTTTCCACGTGAGACTAAACGTTGTACACGTGCACTTACTCTATACACGCTCACCGTGATCGACATTTTCTTATTCAGCAACGCTAGCTAGCAACGAGTGCGTTTTCAAGCTACAGCGATTTTTTTACCATAAAAGAAAGGTCAGCTCTCTCCGTTCATCTCGTTTTCCAACTTCACGCCAACGGAAAAGCCTATCGCTCCTGGCTTCAATCAATATCTCTCGCGCTAAATAATTTATAAGCACCGAATTACAGAGACCCGATCCGATGTGTTAATTTTTATGTCTTCCGCTTTTGAATTCTCAAAAATGAGCAACTTATCCATTTTATGGAAGAGTCGCTTCTTGAATAATTATAATAAAAACCGGCGAAATGTCTTATTCGAAAGAAGTCCATTGTCAAGGATATGCTATATTTGTGGATGATTTAGGTTTATTACTGTGGATTTATTACAGCAACGTCTGGACCACCCACTGGTTATACGTGACTGCTTATTTGTATATTCACGGCTACCAATTATATTTCAAGGCCTTTGATTCACTGCTCGAGGACGCACATTTAATAAGCGTTAGAGACTCATTTGGTATCGATTCGTCGATAGAGGCTTTACAAGTGTTAGCTTTCACAGTTAGACAAAATTTCGAACGTTGGCTCGACACCTCCACTTATTAACATTGCTCCTGTTTATAACCCCTTTGTAACCCTTCCTCGATTGCTGCGTGTTATCCTTGGCGCGAACGGGACGTCGAGTGATCAACAGCTCGTAGTGCTGCTACCTGCAATACGAATTACGTGCCTCTACCGAAACATTTACTCCACACATACGAGCGCACCGCGATTTTATAGAGCGCAGCTCTTATACAAAATCAATATCGCTATAAACCGAGCTTTGAAATAAATTTTATTGCTTTCGCAATTAACATTTTTTACCCATGAATTTCTTTTTGTTACATTAGGCGCCGCTTTCCCGGATACAACTTTGCACAACTCGTCTCGTCGATTTATTAAATTTTTCCATCGCAGCCCTTCGCTTCGCATTGTTTATTTGAATTTAAATTAAGAGAAAGTATAAAATGCAGATTGTCGGTCGATAGTAAAGTAGCAAGCAAGTTTTAATCATTTTTTAAAGCTTTTGAGAATATAAGCAGGGAAAAAAGCCAAGCAATTTTTAAACTTCGTAAGCTATTCGTTATAAAATTTCTATATCGCGACGTAATTGCTTTTAAAGAAAAGAAAAAACGATATTTCAAGTTTATAAATGATGCTCGAGTAGCATGAAAGTGACGCAACGAAATAAATAAAATAAAAAATAAAAGATAAAAGGAAAGAGGGGTGGGGGAAATAAAAAGGGAAAATGTGAAATTGCTTTGTCGGGAAAGAGTCGCAGGTTGAATCGTAACTTTTGCCGTGGTGGAAGACGCAAGGATCAAGACCCCAGCTGATAGGGAAGTTACGTACTTTCGGCTTCGCGCCTCAGTGAGATCGCAATATTGAGACTTGTACGAGGGCAGGGCGATTCGCAGCGTCGACCTGATGCCGCTAAGCCACGGACAAAGCCAGGAAATTCTCATAAAGCGAGCGAGAAGGGGGAGAGACTAGGAGAGACCCCGGGTGGGGGAGCAGACGCGAATTTCGAGAGAGAGACTCGGACAGATACGAAAAGCTGCGAGCCGGGAGTGGGTTGAGCGACTTGGAATGGAGGGGAAGAGCTGCGATTGGCAGAGCTTTTCGTGACATTATATAGTCGAGCTCCGAGCTTTCTTACCGGGATTATGTCATGTTAAAGAGAGAAGCAATTATTTTTGTAATTATATTTGCTTTTCCGCCGTTCCGAACTCCATTCACAACAAATGCACAGTTTCTCGTTCGCGCACAATGCATTTGCACACAACTGCAGCGCCGTTCGCTCCTTTTCTTACCAATGACACTTTCGAGGCAGTTATTTTTAATATTCTCTATACTGCGCTCCATTGCGTGCTCCTCACTTTTATTCCCCTACCATTATTATCGATATAATTTACTTAATTTATTAAAAACGAGGCCAAGCTATAACTTTTGCCGGCAAAAGTGTTTGGCCGATGCAATCTTTTAATTAATTAATCCACAAATTGTGCGCAGATCTAATGCGGTTATCAATGCACGCTTAGAAACTACTTTAATTTTAATTGCATAACTAACTTTTGACGAATATTTCAAAATCTTTGATAACGCAAGAGACATTTTCGATGACGTTTATGCTGACCGGAAATGTTGGCTATTGCCTACGATAAAGTTATTTAACAACGACGTTAAAGGCGAAACACGTGTATTGCAGTGGATATCGACTATATTAACTAAACAAAAAGACCTTTGTTAACTGAAACGCAAGTTAACAATAAAGAGCTCGTGATTATTAGTGCCGACAATGTAATTTAGCACCTATTCATTCAACGATGCACTTTTTTAAAACAAAAATTTTGCAATCCGCTTTTTTATATTATGTTAATTCTCTCGTTAAATTAATAATATTTTTTGGTGACGAAGACTGATAATGTTGCACATTTTGAAAAGTGCTCGAATTATTGGGGCGAATGAATACGATCGATACAATCAATGTGGCGCCACGGAAAGACAAACCTATTTCTAATTGTTAGTTAAATACATTAACAACGGAAGCTAAAAACTGGACGCTAATTATCAACTTGTTTCGTAATTTTATCGAATCAAACTTTAAAGTTTTGAAGGAAAAATAACTTTTAAAAGCGGCAATCAGTATTGGAGAGGACCACCGAAGCCATAGCTTCTCGGAGCAGCTCAAATTACTCATTGAGTTTCTCAAACAAAAGATGAGCATCTGAGCTATTATCACAGGTGGTCAAAGCCACGATGGAGAACGTAGGGCTACCAAACGAAAGAAAAATTCAATCTCGCTAAACCTTGTGATTGCCATTTTGATAAAACGATCAGGAAACTATTTCACCACTCGAAGGAAGTGGTCAGTTTCATTTTAGGCAACCATTTCGTTCCCACTGCGTAAAAAAAGGCCACCAGAGCTATTCTGAAACTCGTGGAGTGCTAATGCAGCTATTATAATTTAATTAATGGAAATTATTTGATACACGCGAAAAAACTTTTCTATTTGTTCTGCATTACTAAAATGATAATGGCGTAAAAATGAAAATAACTTCTGGAATAACGATATTTTAAGATTCTTAACTAAATAATGCATTATCTAACTAGTTTGTAACAATAAACAGTTTCTACGGACGTGGAGCAATGAAAGTACGATTGTCCGACAAAACGCATTTGTAAAACAAGATCCATCGTGTATAATTTTTAATTGGAACGATTCGATTCTCTCAAACTTTTTGGGTGTTACGTCAATGGAAAATCTCACGATATTCACAAATCAAAATTAATGAGAGCATCGATTAAGCTTACATTCCAATGAATCTCTCGCTGACTTAAAGTTGAGAAACCTTTCTTTGGAGAAAACTGATGATAATTTTGTTGGAATGGTATAGAAAGAAGAATAATAAATAGTAAACGATTTTAATCGGCTCAGCGATATTTCAACATCTTGGTATAGCGTCGATCGGTCAACAGTACGTAAAGATGAATTTTGAGCATCACTGATGCTGGGCTTACAGTACTTTGAGCACTACTGAACTTGTAATGCTCCAAAAGATCCATACGTTGATCAATCTCTAGATGAGAGATAATAAGAGTAATAATTCAAGGTGAAAGAAATTTTGATATAAATAAAGTATTTTAAAGATGAATTTCGAGATTCCTTGAAAGCAGCAAACAACAAGCAACCTGTTTTTGAGGTAATGCTGATCCGATAGAAAATTAATATTTGCCATAAAAAACAAAATAAGAGAAACTGTTGAATACGCTTCTATTTAATGTGGCGATGAGATTTTTTTCTTATAAATTTTGACGCACATTACCTACTTACATAAACAAAAGTATAATAGCTGCAAGCGATAAACAAACAACTAAGACGATTCATCTATCCCCGAATATTAGAAAAATAAATATTAATTGATTAAACTTAATTAAATATAAAAATAAAGAAACTATATATATATATATATATCTTTTTTTAAAACACGAATAATCGTTTGTCGAGAAGAAGAAGAAAAGTTATGAAGAAAAAAATGACGGAAAAATGAGAACAGAGACTAGGCAAACCCGAATGCAAGAAAATCATACTTCGGTTATAGAAAAGGGGGAAGAAAAAATTATTAATTTTTTAAATGCATACGACGTTTATGTATATATGTATGTAAATAAAATAACAAATTGGTGAAAATAACGAAAAGGTGAAATTTTAAGTATTTGAAAAAAGAAAGTATAATAAAATCACGAGTTAAAAATTACATTAATAACGAAGAAAGGAGTAGATTGGAACAACGTGTGCAAAATTTTGTTCGGAATTTTACATTTGACATAGAAAAGGAACTTACAGCAGTAGTTTAATAAAAGCTATTATACATAATGAATCAAAGGAAGAATATTATAAATTGCTTCCAACAAGGCTCTAAAAGGTAATTTACACGACATACTAATAGATTGGTGAATAATAGCTAATTGCTAAAAAAATTCTTGTTTTATTGCTTATGATAAATACGATATTTCTCAACGACAATAGTCGTAAAATTATTATAGTAAAAATATTTTAAATGTAAATAAAAAATTCAAAATTCTAATTCATATGAAATTCAAAATCAATTTTTTCGCGTAAACTTAAATATTTGTAAAATCCGCTCGGCTTAATTAATAATGATAAGCCATTAACCTATCAAACGCATAAGATGGATACTTTCGCATTTATGCTTCAAAAGTAACTACATTTCTCTCAATTTTCGAATAACTTTTACTCTAATATAATCGCGTAATCCTGCGGATTTTATTAAATTAATAAACAACGCGATTTCGAGGACTTAATGCGATACTGGTTGGATCCTTTTTTTATACGTTTCTTCGGAACAATTTTCGGCTTAGAATAACGAAAAAAAAATAAAGGTGGCTAGGTTCCCTCGTAGACCGCGTCTACTGGCCAATTTCAGGCTCATCTAAAGAAGGTGCTTGAAAAAGTATTCACCCTAAATCAAAGTGTCGGCCGCCGTCTTTTGGCTGTCCGTTTTATAACCTTTAGTTTCGATCATGCGCACGATGGCTCGAGGTGGCGCCATAATCTTTTTCGGCGAAGGTTGCACAACTAAAAAGTGGACGCTGTACATTGGGAATTGGCGAGGTGGGTGTTTGGAAAGAAAAAAGGTGCAACTTGGACCCAACTTGCTTCCGATGATTATTCACTGTGGTTCGCTTTACTCATTTCGTCCCTGCTTTTACACGGATTTTTAATGTGTTTATACATTTCAAAAATATGTATGCACGTTCTGCAATTCATCGAGAATTAATTAATTGCCAATGTGAATAACAATCTCGAAATTATTTTTTCGCGAAATTTCTTTATTCATCTAGTGACCGCAAGTTATGTGCAAGTTTTATTTCTTTAAACACTTTTGCCCTGTCAAGAAATAAAAATTCATTTTACAAACGAACGTTTTATTTTTTCATCTTGAAGAAACTGTATTTACTTAGCTCTTTTCCACCGAACCTCCATTGATCTTCGCTTTAACAATGTTTTAATAATAGCACGAACATTTGAGATTTATGTTGTTATTTATTGAATTACGTTCACGTAATTTTAAGAATTAATTAATTTAAATATTACGAAAATGTTTACGATATTCTTAGTAACTATAGGTATTTCTCCAATATTTCCAATTATATTTTATACGAATTCAGTATAAATTTTTATTTTTGGAACGTTCTGTATTTGTTCTTCAATATGACTTCACTCTACTTTCATACGACTATTTTATATTTTATAATATTCAAATCATTAAATTGTTTTATTTTCAAACTAAAAAATTTGTTGCACGAATAATTATTTTTTTTACTAAATTTCTTTAGTAACCTCTATAGGTTAATTACTAACTGCTCGATCAATTCATTTATAGAACAAGTCACAAAAACAGATACTTGGAGTTTAATTCAATGATATTTTATAATTATGAAATATGCATCAGATTAAAAAATTTTGTTTAATAGTATTGTAAATTCATCTTATAAGTAATACCGGTTTATATTTGGTATTATTTCGTATCACCTATTAATTTATCAGAAAAATTAGATTTTTTGCTACTAATACTTATTACCTCAATATACTTATTATCTCAATAGAAAGTCAACATTTAAGTCCTTTTTACATGAAACAAAAGTTATTGTTTCAATTTAACAATTAATCTGATAATTCTGTAAAAATTTAATAACTTATTATTTTAGTTGTATTAACAAAAATTCTTCGTTTATATAAACAATTTCTGGATTATTACAAATTAATTTCATTTCACTAAACGCATTTGTTTTCTTTATAGTCTTAATCTATATTAATATTATTATTATAAAATATAACATTAGTAGCAAGAAATTAGCGAAGAATATTAAAAATATTCAATATATTATAAAAAATATGTTGCTAATAACCCATTGTAGAGAAATCAATATATATTATTTTATTTCAATTGATTACCGATTCCTATCTCGTAACTTGAATCTGATTATTATAAATTTAACATTATTATAAAATAAATCTTTCTCATTTGCTACAATACTTTTTATTTTGTTCCATTAAAACACAATTATTTAATATACTAAACTACTTAATTGTTTTCTTTTACCTCCATACAATACTTGTATGTTATTTAAATTTCTTATAAAAACATTCGAAGCTTTCGTCTGGCTCTTCAATATACGAAATTTATAATGCCACTTTCAAAATGATATTTGTTTCTTCGAAAACATTAAAAACATAAAAACCAGGAAATAACATTAAAAATCGTTGAATAGTTGTAAAAATATTTCGCAATGTAATTTGAGCAGTCATCTCGCATTTTTTCCGGTTGTAGCTATTCTGGCGCTACCGGTGCTTTACCAACTAATTTGTACACACGCTATGAAATTTGACCACTTTTCTGTCATTATTTCTAGAAACGTAAACGTCGTAAAAGAAAGAAATGAATTTAAAAATTCGAAATTGCCTTCGCTTTGAAATTTTTCTGAGCTCTATATCGCGACAATAAATACTTTATAAAGAAACGTTTATTTTACAACACGTATAGCAGTGCAAAAGTTTAATTAACTTTATTCGCTTTTTTTAATTTTTTTGTTTTCCGAATTAATTGCGGTTTTGTTGGAATAATAAATATCTGACCATTAAATAGTCCAACGTAGAAGTACAGATTAATTTTGGTACATTATATTGTATTAAAACGACAATTTGTAGATCTCATTTAAAACATACTTTACTGTCCCTCGAGTAGTAGTATTTATTGTAGAAAGATAATTGAGATTACTTTTTCGAAAAAAATTAGCCCTTATTGCTTAATTTATTTCACCTATAATTTCTAAAATATATATTCTCTTACAATACTATCGGATATAAGTTTATAAGGTTAATAATTATTTTATAACAATTAAGACATATTTTTGTCTGATTCTACGAAAACATTATAATATATTTGAAGTTGATTAGTGTAGTAAAATTCAAATTATCGAAATAATTTAAATATAGTATCAAAATATTATTAATAACTATGAACGAATTCATTTTTCTATTATTATTTATTGTACCAAAATATTTGTGTAAAAAACATTTCTAACTAAACACTTTAAAGAATTTAATGTAATACACGAAATTATTACCTACGTACTTTAAGGGCAGTAATTTTTTTCGTTACATCTGCCGCTCAACGATATAATTTTGCAAATAGTCAACCCCCACTTTTTATTTGTGATATTCGGAGGATTCTTGATATGTTCTGTCTCTCTCTCTGAGTAAAGTGTACACATGTACGCGTACGTACATAGCGGAGAAGAGTCGACGGAGCGAGCGAGCGAGAGAGAGAGAGAGAGAGAGAAAGACAAGTCAGTCGATACCGGCTTTGCGAAATCGCCCACACGAAAAATTCAAGCATAAAATGGCTGCGCCGACCCTCGCCGTCACGACAGAAAGAGATAGAAATAGTATTCTTACTAGGGACACAGACCTCGATAAGTTGTAATTTTCCTTCGTCTCTCTCGCTCTGTCTCTATTACTCATCCATTTTTGCACTCTCTATCTCTCACTTTTACTCAGTCTGCTTCACTCTTTTCCTCTTAAAAAAAAACCAAGAATACGCAAGGACGCGCGCACACGCGGCTTTGAGGTTATGTGGCGCGTTTGCTGTCAACGGACTTCCGCGACAAGGCCTCTCCCTCCATCCTTTATCGCTCCGTCAAAATCACCGTAACAATACCGACGCTGCCGCACGCTTAAGCGGCACCCCGAGTAACCCCGGCACGTGCGCGCGTTCACCTGTGTTTACACTTTGGTCTATACATACCATTTAATATCCCAACAAGTGTTGAGGTTTGTCGGCCCTTCGTCCCCGTCCGTGCGTGTCCGTCCTCGCGACCGCCGCTTTAGTCCTTCTCTCTCCACGTCCTGCAGCCTCAAAAAATCAAGTGTAAACAAAAGGGGGGCAAGCGCACGGGGCGCGAAAGCGCACCGGGGGCGGGGTGGGGGAGGGCCGAGGAAAGAGTCGTGCACTGCTGCCGCCACTGCTCGCGCCGTGAGAAAAAAGCGCGTCCTCGCGGCGCACCGATCGCCCCGCTGTCGAGTGGGTGGGAGGGATGGATGCCTCCGTGTGCGCAAGAGCGCGTTTTCGAGAGGCGGTCCCCCGAGGGATTCCCGCGCAAGTCTCGTGGACGCCGTTAATGCACGATTTTTCGAGAGCCGAGCTCAAGCCGATGAAGCCAACCACCCGCTCCTTGACGTTTACACTTACGCGTTCGCCACGTCGTCTGCCAGAATCCGTTCCTATACACTAGATTACACTGGACTCACGCTCGAATGCTGGTTAAGAATTTTTTTTATCTACAATGTCTTCGAGATGAGAAATTGAATGCTACTGGAAGTTTACCTTAGCAATAACGAGCTTCTATTCACATACCGTACTTTCAATGCAATTCTGCAATAAATTGTACTGCATAAACATAATTATTGCACTCTTTTCAAAACATTTTATTAACTTATAGCGATTAAAGAGGCAGAATAAGTCTTCTTTTTTTATGAAACTTCAATTTTTTGACAAAAACAGGAAACAAGAGGATGCAATGTAAAAAATACCTTAACGATAAAAAATTCATTCTCACTTGATTCGATCAATATTATTGCTGTAATTGGTGTTATTCAAACAAATTTATCATTTCTATTTTAAAAAATGCCTCATTATCTATTTATTTTTACAGCAGTTTTTTCAAATATCGTGTCAATGTATTTTCAATGAACTCTGAATATCTGTTCAAATAAGAGTATTAAAAGGGTTACACCACAGTTTTTCACCTTTTCCCCAGAAACAAAAGTATCAAACATTGAATTACGGCTAATTTTTAAAAAGGTTTTAAATAAAGAAAGATTTTTTTTAAATCTTCTGGAAGAAAAATACAAAGTTATTTGAGAACAAAGTTAAGTACAGGATGAACCAAATATTGGCTTTTACATTTCATAAATGAACTTTATATCAACTTTAATAATATTGATAGTTATTATCAGCACTTACTGTTAAACTTCTGTATATACTATTGAAGGATTTCATTTACTAGATTACGAATTCATACGATTCATTATCAGATTACGAACCGAAATTGCGAATAATATTACTGTTTAAATAAATTATTTTTTAATTGGTGTTGGTAAATTATACCATTCGAATAAATCTGCAAACAACTTCACAATTTCTTCCATCGTAATTAAAGGGATTATGTCACTACTTGACACTCACGGATATAATAAAAGAGAATTGCAAAGTATGTTCTGTTTACAAATATAATTTTAAGTTATTTTACTAAGTAATACTACAGATTTGAACTGTAGAAGACACTGAAAAGTATCTACTTGTGATTACGAGCATTTGCAAGCATTTTTCTCTGCTGTATCATTGATAGAGAGCGTACACGAAAAACAATCGAATAATTATAAGATACCGTTTTAATGACATTAAAAAATATTATATTTGTGCAATCTAAACCTTGATAAAAACATGACAAACAGTGTTTTGATGTTAGAAACTAAAAGAAATAAAGGATAGTAAAAGCAAGGATAGAAGAAAGAAGATTGATAAAGAACAATAGAGTAAAAAACAAAAGAGAAAAGAATTATGTTACAGAATAATGTGTTTCTGGCAAGGCTTAGGATGACCTGGGGAATATGTGGGAGGAAAAATTTGAAAACGTGAATACGTTGAGGAAATAAAAATAGAACAACAAAGGCAATTAAGGATCAGCCATTTAGAAAAATCCAAATGTACGGAAGAATGTAAGAACGCCATAACAGAAGGGATGGAAGAAAAGTAATGTATATGTGAAAAAAATATTTAATATGTACATTTTATCAAGATTGAGGATGGGAAATAAGATTAGAACAAACAAACAGTGGCAGTCGCAAGAAGAAAATTTATGTAGACTAGAGGAAGTAAAAAGGAAGGAAGTAAAAAAAGGAAGTAAAAAAGGTATAAGGCTTGTACATATAATACACTGGAAGAAAGAGAGGAAAAAGAAAGAAGATAGATGATTAAAGTAAATAACACGTGCAAGTCTAATATATTGGAATAATAAGAGTTTAAAATAAAATACATATAAAAATAAAATAAAAGAGCAACGAGCAAGTATAAGTTTAAGTAGTATTAAAACAAATAAATCTATATTTAATGATAAAAACATTGTTACCAAATGTTAATAATAAGTAAAAAATGTTAAAATAATAATTGAAAAAATATAAGAACTTTACATGCATATTGTGTAAGCTGATGTTAAAATAATATGTAAGAAAATATAAAAGTTGTAATGTACAAATTTATCATGTAATGTATAATATAAGATATTTTCAATAAAATTAACTAACTAAATACTATATTTGCAATACGTGTAATTATTCGATAAAATTACCTCTGTTACTTCCATTAATAGATTTTATAAATATGAATACCACGTAATTTTTATTTTTAAAACACACATATTTTCCTTTCCTGAAGGTTAACATTTTTCTAATAAAAATTAGATGGAAAAATTTCTTTTGCATTTCTTTTGAATGCAAAATAAATTATTTATTACGGTTATTGCAAGTCCAACAAATAAATTTTTATTTTGAGGATTTATATGAATTGTTTTGATATTAAAAATTTGATAGGCCAATAAAACATCGGTGGTCGCTGTTATATCAATGATTTCATAAAGAAACCAGTATTTTAAGATTTCCAAGTTATCATTAAATAATATTACATATTGTAATATTTATAATTTATAAATGTTTATAAAAATATATACTCGTACATTTAATTATATTTAACTCGTGTAGATTCGAAAAATATTTTTAAGAATTAAAAAATTATAAACTGCTTGGATTTTTTTCATTCAGAGTGAACGATTAATACCGAAGGCATTATTAAACTTATTTAACGACTAAGAGTAAGTTTAAAAATAAATTTATTTATAGGAGAAACAGCTTTTGAAAGCATGTGTTGACGATACGAGCAATTATTATCATAAGACAACAAGTCGTGCGTTGCTGTACTCAAACTCGAAGTTGATTCGGTTTAAGAGTCGCTCTCCTCGTCCTTTCGGCCGTATAAATCATTCTCTTCGATTTAAAAGTTAATCGGCAACATCGGTTTCTTTGAAACACCTGTTATAGACATTTTCAGATAATCCGTTCAGTATCATTTGTGTCGATGTCGAGTTCAGTTACAGAGAATGTTTTCAATAAAAAACGCAGATTTGTGTTTGAATGCCATAAACGGTTTTATTCAATAAGAAAGTTCGTGAGACTTTTGTTTTGAAAAGTTTTAAACTGAAAGGGACTAAGCAATTTTTCACGTTAACGTGAGATTATCGATATCTACTTATTGTGTTGTAGTATTTAATATGAAAAATTGACACAGTAATGTTTGAACTTGTCTAATAATTTCGGCTAACTACGGAGGTATATGTTTGCATATGTTTAGAATCAGTGAAATGTAAAAAGGTTAATATTGAAGTCTGGTACGTACCAAAGTAACGTATAATTTGTAGACACATGTACATTATATTAATAATTTTATATTAATGTTATACATAATAGATTAACTAATAATCTACATCGACTGAAAATTCAAACGCTCACACCGTTGACCAGTTAAAAAATTAATTATTGAATTAAAAATTGAAATTCTTTGTCAAGCTTTATTTTCCGAATTGTCTATATTTAATTTTATAACCTTTTGTTTATTTAACAACCTATTATTATACGCGTATGTTATTATCGATTGTTACATTGCCATATGCACCATTAAGAAGGCAATAATATAAAAGTTCGGAGGTTACATCAAGAATACAATTGCTTAGGTTCAAAAATGTACTGCTTATATGTGCTAATCCTCAATGAAAACAAATTCTTATTTTTTGTTTTTTTCCATTAATTATCTTATATAATATAAAAGTATTATTTAAAATGAATATTTTATGAATGTATTTTGAAAAAAGTTTATTATAAAGCTATTTGAAGCAGCATTCAAAGTTGTTAAAAAATTTAAATTAATCGTAACTTCTACCAAACAAAATTCTATTATTTTTAAATATTTTAAAATTAATTATAAAGATTTTAAGATTATTTTTGAAATATATGATTTACTAAACTTAATACTATATTTTAAAAATACTGCAAATATTTAAATATTATTTCTGAGTACAGAAAAACTCATCGTTGTTAAATTTAATTTATATTCAGTTCTCAACGTTTAATAGTACGGATTTTTTAAAAAATCACTTAATAGTTTTTAGTTTAATACTTTTATAATTTTATATCAGTGACCAGCATTATATTGAATATAAGTAAATATATATTAAAGTGAAACTCTACCATTAATTTTTTTTTTTTTTTAATCTAATGCTCTTGTCA
Source organism: Platyscapa corneri (assembly GCA_018907185.1). Lineage (NCBI taxonomy): Eukaryota > Metazoa > Arthropoda > Insecta > Hymenoptera > Agaonidae > Platyscapa > Platyscapa corneri. Next base: position 72,947 of record JACCHW010000012.1, read on the forward strand.
ATTTTATGAAATTCGATAAAAATTCGATGAACAGTACCTTTTTCGTATTTGATTGAATATATTTATCCGTAGTGTAATCTTTCCATATCACTGGATTACAAATATTAGACTTTAGAATTAAATTTAATGTTATGATATAGAAACTGAATATTCTAGCAAAATATTTATACTTTGTATCATAAGATCATTCGCGGCATAAATTTTGCTAAGTAAATTTATTTCTTAAGAAATATTGTCTAAAATAATCATCAATTACAAAAGCTTTCTGAAATTTTTTTACTTTTATATGCGTAATAAAATAATTGTTAATGCACACGTAAAAATTATATATTAACAAATTTTTAATCAATTGTTATCATAAATAAAAAGATAGAATAAAATACAAATCATGAAAAAAACAATCACTGAATACTACCACTACACCCTTGTTTGTTCTAATTAGTTATATATATTATGATCATAATATAAGCACATAAAGAAGGATTATCTTAAATTATAATTACGAATAATTTATTATATAATATAAATTTAACGATTGGAAAATTAATAATTAATTGAAATATCTATGGCTATAATAAATTTCTATAAATATTAACTATGTGTCGTTCAACGTATTAGAAATAAAATCCTTAGCCATTTGTCTGAAAGATACATGTATATACATATATATAATGTTTTTTATGTAAATGACACGCCATGTATTTTAATAATTTCATTATAAAAATTTTTTATAATAATTATAAAAAATTGCTTAGTATTAATACTTCCTTGATGTTATTCAATATTACGACGAGAAATGTTCAAATCACGTATTCGTTTAATTAATTTACTGTCCTTGAGTAAAATAACTTAAACAGTTATGTAAAATAAATTAACTTGTTATTAATTCGTCCTATATTTATTTTTTTGATAACTATTATTATGTCATGTTTCATTATTCACTAAATAATTATATTTTATTTTTACCACAATATATATACAATTATTTTTTTAATTTAGTGAATTTCAGTGAATAATTTCTAAACAAATTATAGAAATAACGCACACACTAAAGCGGTTTTCACGAGAATTAAGGATCAACGTTGTAGAATTATAATTGTTAATGCCATTATAAATAAAACAGAATAATCGAAGATATTTAAACAATAATTAACTTTATCGTAGATTTAAAAAAGAATAATAATAATAATTTTGAAATTATAATTGTGAGTCTGTAATTTGTAGATGTCATAGAGTACATAGTAAGTCAGTATGTTTAGAAGAGAGAATAAATTTAAATTTAGGTAATTATGAAATCTAAATTAGCAGAATGATACGCATAGTATTTTCATTATCAATAATAACAACAATTAAATAGAGAGCAATACAGATCTATTACGAACAAACAAAAATACAGATCTATCATGGATAGAGAGAAATACAGATCTATAACAGAAACTAACTTTTTGTCAAAGTTTAATAGACTGCAAATTTTTTACAAAATAAAATGATAATTGTACATTAACAATAAATTGTGATTTAGAAGAAGAGGACAGTGGAACTAACATCGATTACTGAGGAATTCTCTCTTAGAAATAACCCTATGACTTCCACTGTCATATCAAATGATAGTTTAATGAAATCACTAATCTAACATTAATATATACTCTTTGAAGATTGTCGCCTAATCATGCTCTTTACAAGACTTATGAAATAGTTAAATACATAGAAATAAAATAATGAGAATGCTGATACTGTGATTATCAAGTGTGCAATAGTGAGTAGTAATAATAACTTTAAATTTTATCCTAAATATAATAAGACATATTGTATTTAAATGTCAGTAATGGAGTCAATATATGAAGCTAATATATCAGCAACTATCTGAAACAGAGATTGTGGAATTTATTATTCACGTTGCAAAATATTAACTCCTTTATCTGGTGCAATTTATTCAAATGATAATATGGAAGTGATTAGTTTAAAATTTGGCTAGTCTATTAGTGAAACAATCGAAATAATTAATATAAATTGACCGAGTGGTGGCTATGTACTTAGTAACCGAAATAGTAACTGTGCTATTGTATTAGTGATAACAGTAATGAACGATGTAAAGAATAAGGAGTTACAGGATGCAATTATCCATAAAATTATAATGTTTATAAAAAGAAATGTCACATTAAGAGCAAAACAAAGTCAAAATAAAAAATAAAAATATATTTGTGCCAATAATTTTGTTAAAAAATTTCAATTGATGGATTAAATAAAATAATCAACTCTCAGCTTTTTGTCACAATCCAATGCATTTATAATTAATATCTCTTTAATATTGACTTATAATACAATTATAATTATTATGCAAGATTTTCTCTTCGTTTTGTTTAGTTTATGGTATGACAAAATGTTTTTCGTTTCAAAACGCAACATAGGCATATGTCAACAATGATTAAATTAAAATACACTTTCAACATTACTGAAAAGTTAATTATATGATATATTTTTTGAAAAGTCAGTATTCAATTGCTCTATCTTAAATCTGTAAAGAAACTACAGTATACAATTACAAATGCGGCTAGTTGATCGTACACGTAAAATTAGAGCTTCGACATTTGAGATTCTTTTTAAGACTACAGACCGGTACATGATGGTGGTCTCCATAAAAAAATAAATTATATTTTAATACAGCTAGACTCAACAGACAAGTCCGACATAGTTGTAATTCGATAATGAACATCAAAGGCAAATGCGTTTAATCTTAAGAACATTAGTGTTACATTGATTTTGCGGCAGATATATAAAAGTAGAATTTTTATATGCGAAATACAGAGCTCTCTGTCTAATTTACATACAATTTTCGTTATTTAACATGTCATTTACCTAACTACTCGTAAAACAAGCTTTCATCTCGGCAATATTCTACTTAAAATCAAAGCCAAACTGTTTCGAGGTAAAAAAATATTTTTTATATTCCTCAAAAGTTTAAAAGTTGACATTTAATTCTTCATTTAATAACGGAAATTAATTTTTCAATTAATTTATTAATAAATTAAAAAAAAAATTATTGTTTTAATGAAAATCAAATGATTTTCTTCAATCGAAAATAGTCACTCAAATAGGTAGGTACGCATTTTAAATTACAATGGTACGCGCTTCATTGTTGCCCCAACAGTCCTTTGTGTTCCTATTGTATTAAATCCTCATTTGCATCTCCTTTTTCTTCTTTCTCAACTTCATTTCCCTTAATACGATCAGATATTTCTTTAAACTCTTATAAAACTATATATATATATATATGATTCATTAAAAAAAAACTAGATCTTGATGAATTGAAAAATTTCTATTTTATGTAGCTTACTAACATAGTAACAGCTTCAGGGATATTTTTATTGTATTTTGAAAGCAGCATATACTTTGTATTATGCATATTTTTATTTGCCAATATAGAATCACGAATAAACTAAATTGATAAATTTTGTATAAAGTTTGTTTATATGTTGTACAGCGTGATCACTATATTTCATTATGTGCGGATTAGCTAGTAAACGAATAAACAAAAACGAGTTCTTTTTACCGCTCCGCAATATCTATTTATTCTTCTTTAATTTTAAAATTACAAATTTCAAATACGCAGTAGTAGATCACAATGACAGAAACACATTATTTGAATCCCTTTGAAGCCCAGTAGTGTAAATCAATGAGCAATGACAACCGCAGGAATGGTTAACGAAATAAATCTTCTTAGAAAAATGGTGCACATCACGACTGAAGATATTAAAATCATAGATGGAAAATGATAAATAATGATAAATACGTATTAAGCTTTTTAACGCTCTTTCGATATTTAAAACAATTTACATCACATACACAGGCCCGAATTGTTTTCACATATTCACCAGAATTAATGTAGCATAATTGGCTACCTTATCAGACATTAATAAGTATGAAATTGCAATTGCGGCATCACACAAGGTCTTCTTTCAACAAATCAACTTTGTCAAATCATAGATCAACAACCAAATTACTTAAATTTTCAAAAATATATTAACATTCAAAAAAAATGCAATGATAGATCGGTTATGATTTAGAGTTGATTAAATTACAATTACGCCTTATATTTGCCACAAATAAAACTGAGAAAAAGAAATCCATCATTCGTCTTCTTAGCACATAAAAATATCTAGAGCAACGGTAATATATTTAAAGAAATAAGATCTTTATAATCTCACTATCTATGGTTTCATAAAGATTGCACAGTTTACAGATTTTTGTCATAGATGGATGAAGATATTCAAAGTATTTCCTACTACGGCTACATCTAGTTCTTCAAAAGTAGTGTCTCAAAATCAAATATAGGCACATCAAACAAAATCTTTTTAAAAAATCGAATGCCACAAAAGATGTAATGTTCGTTAAATATGTCACATCAAGTAGTTGATTAAATAATTGTGTATTATAGTCCTGATGTATCACTGCTCAATATTTGAAGCTGCTATTTATTCAAACAAAACGTATTCTCATCGATATTCGCTGTAGTATCATCAGGTAGCATGCGTATGATGACTATTAATGCTGATAGTGCTCGTAAATGTATTGATCGAAACATATCTGGTAAAATAAAGCTTATACCTTGTTCAACCACTACAGTGATTAATACTTTCTGTGAAGATCACAAGTAAGGCAAGTTCAAAAGACACACTAACAATCAACTTTAAGTACCTTATAATGGGTTAAGAATAATCAAACGCAATCGAAAAATGGAATTTGATACATCAAGATATGAATAATTCTAATTCCTAGACCATTCTGTGTTTTAGTGATGACAACTAATCTTGCATCTCAGGTTTCATAACAAATCAACAGCTTTAAGACTTGTATCTACATGTGAAAAAGAATTAATGATACTGTGTCAAAATAATTTACAAAAACCGTGATTACCAATTTAATATTAAAGAAGTTGTTAAAGTCGCATGAAGATTAACCTTAAACTTTGTATCTGAATTGTAGAAACAACAGTCAGGTAATGAGACGTAGTTCCCATGGAACGTGGAAAGTACAAGATTGCCTCTTATGTGGATGGGCTATAACATTGAAAATAGGGTGTAGGTCAGTTGCCAATATGCAGATATAAATTCACTATCACACCGCTGAAATTAAAAATTATCGAAAGCAACATCGTAATAAGCGCTCAAAAACTAAAAATACGTCTGTAATATTAAAGCATATATAAAATGAAATATAAGAGAATATCACATTTCCCTGTTCTCTGTATAATGTAGAGACTGTATTGTAAGACATAGTACGCATGTCAAGTTGATTTCGATAAAAGATGGAATCTACCTGTTTGTTCGAATATAGCTTGTAATTGCTTATACATAAGCACGCAGATGCCTTATTCGCTATAGCAGTGGCCGCGCTCTGGAAGATAAATATTTTCCCGTGTATGAGAATGAAGCGGGAGTCTCTTCGTAATACCATGGGTCACTTACATTACTAGAACTGCGCTAAAACAAGTTTTACATCAAAATATAGATCCTAAAATTAAAATATTTAACTAAAATTTTTTTAAATTAATTTAAAGCGAAGCACTTAATTTATAAAAGCATATTTCAAATACTGTATTTATGCTCTACAATAAATAGAGGTATTTTTTATTTTTATTTGCACAATTAAATATTAAAATTGTTCACCTCTAATCGGCTCTTTGTAGCATTTAAATATTAAAACTTTACTTTGTTAAAAAGTTGTTTGGTTTTGAAATTTTTTTAATAGTAACAAAACCAATTATTAAAAATGAAATCAGTCGTTATTATGCTTGTAAAAATTATGTCTAATAGATCTTTGGTATTTGCGAATGACTTTCATGTATAAAAGTCTTTTCTTGTAGTGAAATTAAATATGGCAGGTCATATACATACTTATAAATAATGAATAGAAAACAAAACATTCGATTGACAGTTCGCACATAGTTCACATGTACAAAATTTTAACAATTTTTAACTGTTTTCATCGGAATAGTTCTCATAGTAAATGTATTAAAATTTTAAAAAACTACTTTTTAGTCTTAGGACTTGTCGACTGGAAAACACTGGATGCTGACATTAAATTTTCTATATATTGACCTAACACTTGATTTTCACTCTTTAATTTTAAATTTTCTTCTTTAACACCATCTACTCTTTGTGATAAATCTATAATATGTAACAAATTATAAATAAATTCAATGTTAAATATATCCAAATAATAAAATATGAAAATTTACCATCAAGGGTATTTTGAAGTTCCAGAACTTGGGCTATTAATCTTGCTTTTTCTTGTTGTTCATCAGGACTTATATCAGGATCCAAACCTAGAAGACATCCTACGTAAAACAATAAATCTATAAGCAAATCTATTATTTATGAGGAGCTTTCCATAGCATTTGTTTAGCAATGACGATATGCAATGTTGTTAAAGGTTTCAGTGAATGATGAAACGAAATTCGATAAACAGTATTAAATAAAAATAAGAAATAAAGGCTAAAAATGTATTATAAATGATTGAGAAAAAGTAACAAATTCAGTTTATGGTTAATTAGTCTATGATAGATAGTTTATTATCCACATTTACCATAATTTTAAAATGATATTCTGTAACTTTGTAAAATGTATGTTAGTGACAGATGATAAAAAATAGAAGAGCCCCTCAATTTTTACGAGATAAAAACTTACTATTTCGACTGCAGCTGTCATTGGTAAAACTAGATATCAATGAATCCATACTTTGTCCATGAGACATTGAATCACACATTCGCGAATTATTATCTACATTATTCTCGTCTTCGGGTATTATCACTAAAAGTAAAAAAAACAAATTTTTAAAATAATCCAATCAAAATTACATAGATAGAAAATTATTGTTAAGATAATTAAGATATTTACTACAAAATACCAGAACTATGAAAAATAAAAAATTCACCTTGTGGATCGTCGTCGGCCAATGGTATATTATTGATGTCGTCCTGAAGTTTTGGGCTAGCAATTGTCGATGTTGTCATGTTTTTTCACAGATGAGTTCACAGTGTGTATTTACGATATAACAGCCTCCAAAAATGCCACTAAGAAGTCAAATAACAAATATATCGATTCGATTTTTTTCTCCTTGCTGATTGTTGAGTTTACTCGAACATCATCGTTTACATTTTGTGCTTGTTTCGTTAACTATAATAATATTCTATAGTGCAAGTATTTATCAAGTTGTTTTACGAAAGAAGACGCTTATCTCATTGTGGTCGATAAAGGGATGATTCATTCAACCAATGCAGTTTGTTACGGTGATTAAATGTGTGCCATAAACTTATATGTGCAACAAATTCAGTCTGTATAAAGCTTATTCTATAAGCCCGCCTGTAGGTTTATGACGGCAATGGTAATGTAGTAATATTTATATGCATCGGCACTGACTATATAAATGCATATAGATGAGCATTTTTCGCAGTGTTCTTTTTTATCGATAGAAATAGTAAACATTTAAAAGAAATACGTGTATATACATATTGATGTGAAGGAAAAATTACAGAAGATAAATATTTTATATAAGCTTTACAATATTATCAAAGTATATTTAGAAATATATATTACAATTTTTTAAGAAATAATTGAGCAAGTGTAATTATGGAATGTATATAAATATCTGTGCAAGTATTATCGCATATATGTATAAACAGACATACATACATGCATACACATATATATATATACATATATATCATGAAGATAGGAATCCCAAAACATTATCATGTGTAAAGAGAACTCAAACAAATTTCTTTGATTATTCTTCAAAGATATGAATGTTTCAATAAACTTATAATTTTTCTATATTCAAAATTCAAAATTATATTCAAATAAAAACTATATTGCAGAATAATATTGTTAACGAAATATAATTTTTTGAAATTAGAAACTAAAAAAGTCGTTATATTCAAGATTTTTTCTTTGTTGCATATAATTTTATTTTACAAAAAAGATATAATGTATATCTTCCTCATAATTATTTAAAAATTTTTCATTGTAAAATGAATAAATAATTTTATTTAAATATAAATAATTATTTAAACATTAATTAAATAATTTTCAGTTGCAGTAAATCCTAACGTACTTTGTACTATAAATGCATGTGTACGTGTATATAAATTTATTTGCAATGAACAGTTAATACTTAAAGTATAATTTAATAATTCCCTTGTTTATATAAATAGAATATTCGTTACGTATTTAAATCGAATTTTGGAAAAAAGAAAATCTCTAATGTGCGTGAATGTGTTACGCTTACGTGATAATTCGATACTTTGATACTATCATATACATATATACCCACACGAGACCATCTAGCGAATAGAGAAAAGTCGTTGAATGAAAGATGGCTGCCAATTCGAGAACAGGTGAGACATCGCTGGCCATTTAAACTATAATATCTGCACTGGTTGTGTGTTCTTTCTAATTTAAAATATTAGTGATTCAATTTTTAACTATCCAGCATCGAGAGTTGAATGAAAAAAAACGACGGAAAGCAGATAAGAATTTCTGCTCGACACTTCTCACCCTTTTGTGCGCGTTGTGTTCTATATAGGTGTGCGTGTGATTCGTAATTTCGAACGTCAACGCACATAATCCGATCGCCAGTTTAAATCGAATGCGCGCATGTGTGCCGTTTTGTGAAAATTATAATCTCCGCACAGGAGTAATTTACTGGATTCCGAATTGAGTGTGTGTGTGTGTGTGTATGCGTGCGCATGTGTACGCGCTTGTATGCGCTCCGTTTTTGCGCGCTTGCATTCTCGACATTTGATTTGTACATCGTACCTAGTTACATTTGCAATGACGTATTTTCCCGTCGGTGGGCGGCTTCGACGTCGTAGTTAGTGTTCATTTACAAATGCGATAAAGTGCACACGAGCGCATATAGAACATTGGAGATTATTATACATTTATCAAGTCCTTTTTGCTCTGTGCATGCTTCGTGTTTACTTTGTCCTTTCTCCATTACTGCTCGACCTCCTACCCTCCGGAGCAACATCCATACTTTCTATTCAAATAAAGTTCTTAACCGTTAACGGATTAAGGCATCCGTAACTTAAACCTCGTTGCGTGTCCAGCCGTAAATATGATCCTACTGACTTATCATGTGTTCTAGGCAACGATTAAAATAAGTGAACAACATTATCGTGAAAGGTCGTCTTCTACGAAGGCTCCCTAACCTCAAATCATCTCGCAGCGCGATTTAAAAGGATCGCACGAGTGAGTGCGCGGCGACGGGGGCGACGAGGGCACACGACGAACGGAGAGGCGCAAACGCAAACATTTGCTCAGTTTGCACTCGGTCAGCTTCCGCAACAGGCGCGCATACGGGCCGCTCGCGCGGCCGCGTGTATTTATACTCGGCTCCGCCCGCCCCGTCGGGATATCGTCTTTCACGCGTACACGGCAATGGACCTGCTTACGGAGATGAGGATCCCGACAAGAGCGGCACCCAGGCCACCGGTCAACAACCTGGCGAGCCAGCGGAGTACCGACATCTGGGGCAGCAGGTGAGCTTCAGAGATCGTTTTTTCCTTTTTGTTTCATATTTTTTCATCGCTTGAACGCTCACTCGAGCGACGGCAGCGGCAGCGGCGGCCTTTGTTGCACCGCGGCTTTGTTTTTCACTTTCTCGCTCGAGATCCTTGCCTTTCGCTCTTCCGCCTTCGTGTCGGTAGCCTCCTATCACTTTGTCTTGCGCTCTTACCCCAGACAAATGCATTATGTGCACTTGACCTTCCTCGGCTCTGTGTAATATTACTCGCATATTTCATTTATTCTTTTTTCCTGCGCATCTAATTCATACCTCACAGCTTATATTTTAAATTTCACTAGGTTTTGTAACGGGCGAAAGTTAATATCAACTGCTGCGATTTAAAATTAACTCATTTAAATTTAGGCATAGTTTTTGCACACTTTTCTATTATAGCTCTTTTGCATGGTCAACATCAATCTTGTAATACACAGCTTCAGCTAGTTTTGCTAGTGTTAATCCAAGAAAATAAATTACAGTCAAGTCGTAATTTTTTATGTAACGTTTATGAAATCTCAAGGCAATGAATTTGCTTACAAACTCCTCATTCCGCGATTCATGGGAATTGTTCTGCAATACATAAATAGATGTTTTTCAATTTCATCGTGATAATTTCCGATAACCTTGCAGGAATAGAGTATACTTTTTTTTTATATACAATTCAATGTGTATTTTATAGATTAATATATTCATTCTCAATTTGAAAATACTATTCTTGAAGTCAACTGCAATACAATATAATTTACAATTTTAAGAAATATACTGAATTATGAATTTTAACATGTACAACCTAAATTTAAAATTAGATCGAAATGCCTCGTGAGGTTATTTGCTTAAACTAATTTAAAATTTTTTATAATTATTATTAAGATATTCCTATTTAAAAATATTCATCTATAAAGTTATGCAACCATAATTGAATTTAACATTTTTTATTATCAATCGTTAATAACGTGTAAAACAATATTTTCTCTTTGCATTGCAAGCGTTCATAGATTTATATTATTTTTCGAATCGAAAATTTTCAATTCCATTTTTTAAATTAACTAGTTTACCCAACAGTATATTAGCTTTATATTTATAAAGAATCATTTTAATTCGCAGTAACGACCTCTACGGCTCTACAATGCCGATACCCCAGAAAAAGAAACCACCCCCTCGGCCACCACCACCGAAATTTGTAATCAAAAGTGTAAATAACGAAGAGAAACCAAAGAAAGCAGTAAGTTTAGAGCAAAAAGCAAATATCACAGACAATAAAATAGAAAATCTAATCCTTGTGAAATCGTTTTCAAGGCTCGACCTACGGAACTTTTAACAAATTTGTTCGGAAGGAAGAGTTCGAAGCACCAGCAACACACGACAACGAACAGCTTGATTACGGCAAGTACGTACACTAGTCGCACCACTACAAGTACGAGCACAACATTCCAACTGCCAGCTCCGAAAGTTGACGGAAACAACAGTTTATGTCTGATCGACCTGAGCCCGCCAGGCTCGCCGACTTTTACCACCCGTTCCAGCAGCGACGGTGTCAGCGTCGACAGCTTCGGCAGCGATGGCAACTCCAACCCCTCGATCTTCGCCAGCAGCGGCAGTACCTCGCAAACCGAAAGCGCCTTCGAGGACGACTTCGACTTTTTCGGCAGCCTGACCAGCAACAAGAAAATCGGCCCGAGCGACCCCTGGAAGGTCAGCTGCAGTCAGGATCCTTTCGGTTCCCTAGAGGGCACCGCGACGACCAACAAACCGACTAGTCAACAGGTAAATTTCAATTTCAATGCCCACCCGACGAAAACGTCCAAACGCGAAACTAACAAAGATTTACGATTCTACGGATCTGCCATCTGTGGATCGGTAGATCGTTTATGCATTTATCGTTGCGTCGCAAAATAATGCTCGTAATCACTCGTAGTTAGCAGGATTTCCTAGAGCTTGCAATAAAGCGATAACGTTTCAGTGGCCGATGACGTGTCAATCGCAGGTGAAAGAAATCGGAGAGTCGAACTTCTTCGCCTTCAACGAGGGCAGCAGCCCCTTCGACCCGCAGCCTAGCAAGGCGGCCTTCGTCATGCCGACCATCATCCGGGGCAAGGTGCGCAAGGTTGCAGCGCCGAAGCCCATCCTCGGGCCCGCGACTATCACGAGCTTCAACACGAACAATTACTCGGGAGCGCCGCGGCTCACCCTCAACGACGCAGCCTCCGACAGCAACAAGCTCTACTGGGACGATAACGGCTCGCCGCCCATGCCCTCGCTACCGCCGCCCCCGCCACCGCCTCCAGAGTATATCTCCGGGCTAGAGGATGGTTTAGTGGTGAGAACAACTCCCGTTTTCTCTTTGTGATTCCGAATCATTGTTGTTGCCCTCGGCGTTTGTAAACTTATCAACCGCGCTTACACGGAAAGTGACAGATAGCGCTTGATAGGCTTTGAAAATGTAGGCGATTTCTAATATCTGGTTACATTGATAAGCGACATAAACAAGGTTGGAGAGTTGAATACGAACACCGATAACGTTCAGGAAATGTGTGCCTCTGTACAGTTGGTAACTTATTAAATTTCTATAGTCGTTATCTATAGCTGGCCATTCGTGCGGCAGTCGCACAATGCTTATACGCCAAGAATAAAAGACACAAAACGAGTGCTGCAATGCGAATTGTAAATAAATAATTGACCGAGGCTCAATCTGTCTCCAGGAAAATTCAGAGCGTCCATATGGTGTGGCTCTTTACGACTTTGCGGCGTCGCAGCCCGGTGATCTGGACTTAAAAGAAGGCGATGTCGTTTATTTGACAAACCTAATCAATGACAATTGGATGGAAGGACGAGTAGGGAGTCGGGAAGGGATGTTTCCTGTTAATTTTATCGATGTTAAAACTCCTCTGCCTGGACTGCATAAAAACATCGTGAATGCTCTTTACACCTTCAAGGCGGAAACCAGCGAGGATCTATCTTTCGAGGTAAACACCTTTTTTATTCGTATCTGATACTGCAATTTGTGAATGCCTTGAAACGATTAAAGTTGTGAATATACGTCAAAGGAAGTCTAAATTCGATAATAAAATAGTAAAAATTAAGAAAATGCGTTTAGTTATTTTAATCAACTTTCATTATATGAGGCTTTTTAATTATTTTATAGGAAGGGGCGAGAATTAAAGTTTTATCGAGGATATCAGTTGATTGGTTGTACGGAGAATGTGAAGGTAGAAAAGGACAGTTTCCAGCAAATTTTGTAGACAAAGTTCCAAGTGATCTCCCGAACCATTTATGATGAATAGCTATGTTTTTATTAATGGTCTGAAAGCGACTTGGAAGTCAGCAAAGACTGTTCCACTTTCTAATTTAAGTAGTTATTGTCGAAACGTGACAATATATATCCTTACGAATGTTTGTAAAACAAATATGTTAAAGTCATCCTTTTGTGACTATTATTATAATTTTGATGCTGAACTAAATCCTAGTGCATTAAAAAATAAGAATACATGGACTATAACTCATAAGAAAGTACTGCAATTTCTAATTTTGTAAAGATTAAAATAAGTGTCCTGAGATTTTTGAACTTGAAAAAATATTTTCTAATTAGTCGCAAACGAATTAAAACAATAAATATCTGAAATATTTTTCTATTGGGTTAAAAATTAAAGTAACTAATGTTGTTTGTTGTATCGATTGAGACTATTATTCAAATAGAAAATTTGTAATTTAACTTCTGTAGTAGCAAGGATGAGAGGATGTTTTGTAAATATTTACTCATAATTTAAAATCTTTGTAAGTCATTATGTAAAAAAGGTGAAAACCAAATAACATACTGTAAGATAAAATGTTTTGTTTTTTACATTTAACGCTTGTATGAAGTAATTTGTGGTTATCAACGTTTGAGCAAAAATTCGATTTGTCATTCGAGTCGTTTCATGTCCCAACAAGAGATTATTGTACGATATAATTGTAAATTCATGCTAACCATATTTTTTACGAATGAAACACTGTCCTCTGTAGTAAATGTAATGATTTTTAATAACATAATTGAATATTTTATAATGACTATTGTTTATAAATTACTTGTATATTTGTTTTTCAGTATTAGTATTAAGAATCAGGAATTATTTCGTAAAAACAATATGGGACCAAAATTAAATTTTAAAAAAAATTTACTTCTAGCGTTAACCAAATAAAATTGATAGTTATTATTATTGCTATAGCAAATTTGTATATTCTGATTAGTTACGAATTATTTTATCTTTTTGATAATATAAATTGTGATATTTTAATTTGATATAATATTAAAATACTTATATTTACAATTTGTTGTAAATTTAATTTCGTATACCTAGTACTAAAATATTTAAAGATAATAATCATAATATTTATATATTATTATTATTATATACTTTTTGTTATTTGCAACTTTTATATTTGAAAGTCTACATTTTTTAATTTAATCGTATATCGATTAGAAATATGTTAAAATCAAATATAACATTCCAATCGTTTTAAATATTCTATTATTTTAAATACTTCAATTAGAATTCTATTTATTTAAATTACGCAAATAAAAATTCGTGTGAACAATTTTTTATTTATTCAAATTAAAAAATAATTTTTGTTATAAAAGAAAAATTAACGAATATTTTTATAAGATGGAATAATTATACATTAGTATTATCACTTTACAATAAGTTTACCGTCATGATTTTGCAGTTAAAAAAAGATCAATAAATACACATTTTATTTTGTTTATTACTTGATTAAAAATAATTTATCAATTACACGGATCAATCAGACTTCATATTTTTTATTATAACGCAAAATAGAAAAATTAAATAAAAACCAATAAAATATGATTCATTTGAGAAACTGAATTTCATTGTAAATAATATTAAAAACTAATTTTTCTATGATTTTTGTAACAAGTAAGAATAAAGAAGAATCTATTTAAAAATTAATATCAATAAAATTTATGAGTCTATAATTTTAACATAATTGTCATTTAATTAAAGAACATATTTTAATTTAATAAAATATTTTTTTTCTAGAATATACTTATTTTCAGAGATTCATAACTCTTTTGAAACTTTAACTTATACGCCTGGAAGTATATTAATAGGTTAATATTTGAAAAATTTTAAAATATATCATTTTATATATTTTTTACTGTCAATCAAGATAATTTAAAAAACAATATGATTATTAACGGTAAATACATCGGATTTGCAATGCGTGTAAATTTTAATCGTGTTTTCCAATACTAAATTTTTTCATGACAAGCTACAAATTTAAATGTATTGATAAACATTGCTTTTAAAAATAAAAATTGTCACACAAGAAGTGGTGCAAGAAAGAAATTAACAAATAGGGGAAATTAATGAACGACTGCAGATTTAGCTTGTAATAATGAAACGCAAATCGATAAACAATTCCGAACAATAATTTGATTAATCGGTTAATGATTTCTTTAAACAATCTTCGAGCCAAGATCTTGTGCTAATCGGAAATGAAACTGTTTGAAAGGACGGAAAATAGTGAAAATTCTAGTTTTATGTAACTGCTAAAGCGTCGTCGCCTCTATTTGAATTTTCGTTGCAACATTAAATAATTGTTAGCAATAAATGTAATTTAAAATTGGTGCAGGAAGCGTGGGACTAGTGGCGTAGCACAATATTTTATTGAACAAATTGCTCGCAAGATTGATGAGAACGATATGGGAAATGCACATGCATTATAATGCATATTCGATCGATCTCGTCCTACTTTTCAATTTCAAAAGGTTCGCAGCAATCAGCACGCGACGGCAATAATTCAGACGATAGTGTGATTTCTGAGGCAAGAGAGGGGAAATACAGTCAACAATCGCGAGAGGCAAATTAGGTAGCCGATCGAGTATTTAAAAGCAACCTGGGCAATCGCGGCTCATTTAAGGAGAGAACGTAACTCCCCTGTCCGGGACACGTCACAGCATCGATTTCGACTTAGGCGCAGTCTTTCTTTCCTCGGCCTTATTTTTCTTCCTGATTTTTAAGACTCTCCCGAACAACCTTCTAATTGTTCGGCGAATAAAGCAATTCGCAAAAACGCTCAAATGCCACATTCTTCGGGCTAAACTTTTACTCTTCGCAATGTTTTATAGAATTTTCCACCGATAAGATGAATTACGAAACGTCAATGGATTAAATAGCTAAGTGCCACTCTGAGATTCAACTCCTGATCTGTAAATTTCTGAAATAAATTAAAGTGTACACGAGCGCATTGTCTTCCCGAATTCATTAATCATTAGATATTTCAAGCATTATTCGTTGATGCGCTCGCGTTCATGCGCATCGCCGTGAATCCAGCTTAGAAGAATAACAAAAATTTTTATTTTTCACGCGAAAAAGCTTTAAAAAGCTTTAAGCTCACTTTAGCGAACTTTTACAAGAGTGCGAGAGCTTCCCATTCTCTTCGTTATCACTATTACTGTTCCAACATGACTTGCACAATGTACTCATCTTTATTATTAAAAAATATCTTACTTTTGTAAAGCAAGCATCCAGAGAATCGCTCGAAAAATTAGTTTTTTTTTTAATTTTAGAAAAATCGTACGAGCGCATTTATTTTAAAAACTACAGCTACGCGCGCGCCGATGATCAAACGCACCACAGACACTCGTTCGAAGTTCTCTCCCACGAGTGCTCTGATAAAAATTTTTAAAACCATGAAAAAATTATCGAATCAAAGCGCCCAACGTTAACGAGATTGTACCAATGAAAAGAGCGCGCAATATCTCTTGCTAAAAATTCCTCCAGCTAAAGAACCGGAAAACAAATTATCGAGCTCGAGCACTCAAATGCAAAAAACCATAAAACATTTTGCGCGCATTTAAAATCACGAACCAAACTCCCACATCTGCAACGCAGAGACAGCGAAACGTGTGAATACGATTAGCGTCGAGTCGATCTTGACAAATGGTCTACCGATTCCTATTATCGAGTGGATTACTTGGGCAAGGGTAAAACAATAATCGGAGCGAATTGCGCACCGTCACTGATATCGTTTCCGAACGAGGAAAGACGAAAGAGCAGATTGGCTTTCGACGCAAGAAAGCACTCCTCCAGCGAGGCAACGCGCACTTCCAATTTAATTGCCGTCGCCTCGACCTTGGCCGCTATTTTCTAACTCAAAAATCCGTCTTTCATTTCCGGTCGGAGAAAGCTATTAACGAGAATGTCGTGGCCGGTGTTAATATGCGTCGGCCGACGCGACTCTCTCGTACGCTCACGGGCCCGACCGAATCTCCATCCGCTCGACGCAAACTCGGTCGAAACTCAGATTTGATTATTTCGGCCTGCTGTCTTTGTCTCGAGCACTCGCGCCTGCAGCGAATATAGGCTTTCTTCGTCGTCGCTTTCGTAAAACCGGCTGAAATGCCTTTGAATTAACGAGAAGACGACGCGGATCGCTTAATTTTAACGGCGAGAAACCTTCTTTCACGGCGAATTCTAAATTAGAGCCGTGACATTGTTCGACAGCGAAAACAACGTTGCAGTGCGCAGTTAATCCTGCGCCGGTTTCCAGTCTCAATTGCTGCGGATTTGCAATAAACAATAGCCCGACGTCGAGCTAATAAGCTGCTTCGCACACTGGCGATAACGTCAATTATTCGCCAACAGGAGAAGAAGATCCAAAGTATTACTGCGAGTCGTGCGTGGGTTGAGCGCCGTTTTCGGCCAAAGTATCTTCAACGTATTTAGCGAGCATCGCGATCGAATTCGGAAAGTTACCGGGAAAAGCGACGGGACGTAGATGCTTTCCAGGGCTCGACTCCACGCATGAATTAAGAAGCTGCACGTGGCATATATTTATAGCGCGAGCCAGCGGCGACGTGGTCTCGTTAAGGTGCGCGCGTATCCGAGTCGGAATAGCTTCCACGTGGAGCCAAACGGCTGGCTGCTCGTCCGTCTCCAAAGCGTCGCTCCTCGGGCGGATCTTGGAGGGCGACGACAGCCTCGAGGGCCGATCACTCGCAATAGCTTCGACGCGTCTCGAGTGGAGGAATTACACGGGAGCCGTTGAGACCCAAGTCGGATGAACGGCTAGTCGTCAAGTGAATATGATTGAAATAGCCCCGTCGGCGCTGGATACGTGCCGCAGTGCCGCGAAGAAATGTACCGGTCAGCAGGCGCAGAAAGGTAATTGAATAATGGACCGACTTGCTTGGGATCGAGCGGCCACTTATCTAGAATTATAAATAAATTGTGCACGGGCCGGGACTCGGAAATGCGATCGTCTCGTTGTCAACGGATTGACGATTGGGGGCTACGTGCTTTCAGAGGAGCGCACTTGCGGATTATTCTGTTCTCGGAGCCGAGCGCTCCTCCATCCTAGATAACGGAGAATGTAAAGCGACGACGAGGGAAAGCTTATGCAACGATAACCACTGGACTGCGTTCGAGGTCTGGTTTCGCGCACGCGGAACCTGAGCTCCGGCAACTAAATTTGAAACGCCGTTGCACGCGTCCCCCACGCGGCGTCGCTTCCAACTGTTCAAAACCGGAAAATGGAAAATGGACAGTCGTTTATCAACCGGACGGCTTTCGGACCGAGTCCCGACTATTTTTAACGCCTCCAGCCTGCGATTAAAACCAGCCAAACGATTACAAACGGAATCGCTTCGGGATCCTCCCGACTTGGACGCGATTTAAGTTTTAAATTGTCTTCCTAACCGTTACGTAACATTCTTTAAATTGCTATCGCGCCTACTTTTTACGTTTGCGTTTGATATGAACTGCATAAATAAATTTACAAGATTCAAATTGATTTATATCGAAAGAGAACGTTATTTTTCTTCTCCGAGTCTCTGTGTTAATTTAGTCTTTTCACTAAATACTTTGCTATCGGCATTTGAACTTTTAATTGCACAAATCGTTACGCTACTCGTAAACTCGCAATTTTATAGAACGAATCGAATAGATCTTATAAAAAATCGGATGCGCTAAGTTCATGGATTAATTCTATTTTAAATCAGAGTACGCATTAATCGCGCGATACATCACTGCCCAGTGTTATTTGTGAAATTTACAACAAAACAGCTCATTGAAATCGAGCACGACTGCAGTTTTACGTAAAGTAAAATTTTTAGTCGAATAATTTCGCCAAATATAAATTTTAATTTTCAAACAATGTCGACTAACTTGTTCCTAAAATTTTGGAAATTCTGCATACTGGCACGCGGTGCTTAAACATTATATTTATTACAAAATAAATCTCTGCTCGTTGATTTTGTGGAAAAATTAAAAAAAAGTAAAAATTGTTTTTTAAGTATTAAAAAAATTTGTTCGATTGTAGAAATTTCTTAATATAGTGATAGACACATTTATAATTTATATAAATCCTTGCATTGTTTTACTTATCGTGAAAACAACGAATAATTACTCCAGAATTTACTAATTTTCACCGACTTTTTTTAAATGGGTACGAGCATTGTTACTTATTTTAACGTCGGACGTAAATTAAATTTCGCCAAAGTGAATTGCATAAATATGTACACAATACGTATTCAAACTAATTTAGATTTATTTCTTTCATTGCGAAAAGTAAACCAAGTAATAAATTTCAAAGAAACTTGTCTCGTTGCTTCCTTGGTAAAGAGTTTTACAGTGAGTAACGAGCAATTGTAATCTGTGAAACTTGGAAATTTATTTTCGATAATAGCGTATTATTGTGCGTAATAATAAATAATCACAAATTTACTATTAATTGAAGTACGAAAACTGATCGACAAAATATTTATTCGAGTGTAAAGTTTAATTTTATCGTAGTGGCATATTTTATAAAACCTTGCGTTCACTTTATTTTTAATCGCCAGAAATGATGCATTAAGAGAAACTGTATGCGGACTTATTGTGCGCGAGACGTAATGAAATATTTATTCGCTGAAAATTTGTTGAATTTTGTATTTATAAACAATGTAATTTCAAAGTTGTTCGAATGTAGTTCCAAGTTTAAGCATTTGTTTTAATTATCGACTCGATATTTCAAGGCGCTGCAACTGCACATTGTCTCGAAAAGAAATTGCACAATTTCTCTTTGGCTTCGTTTTAAATATTAATGCGTGCAAATATGCATCGCTAATTGATCAATGCAGAATAAAGAATATCACAGTCTTTCACGAATTTTCTCGCACCCGAGAACAAAGAAATGAAGAATCTAATGACTCAGCTGTTTGAGTAAAAATGAATGAATTTAAAGTGCACGTTAAAAAATAATCAGTTGCTGATGAAAGCTATAATAAGCCGCTGTAAAGTATGGATGTCGTAATTAGCTATATTTTCAGTACAAGTGCGTGATAAATCTTGAGTTTAATTAATCAGATAGGAGTATCGCATAATAGGGCGGACAAAAACGAAAGTTTGGCTTAATTACTGAAAGATCGATAACTGTGATTAGAGGTATGCGGCCCTCGTTATCTACATCTTAGGAACCCATCTTGTCCCGACCCCATCCCCTCGCTCGATGTTTTTCTTAACCTTTCAATTAGGGCCTCGGCCTCCCGCTTGGAGTGATCTTCGAAGGAAAAACCTCTACGTAAGAAGCAAAAAGGTCGACTATTCCCTAATTGGCTAATACGCGCGTACGACTGCATAACTTTTAACAAATGCTGTAATAATTAATAACTCAATTGCGAATAGTTTATAATGAAAAGTGTAAAAATTTAAGGAAATTTTGTCGACCGTAATTTATTGTTGCGCAACCAAAGACGAGGCCCAGAATTAGCAGCTGAGTGTAATATAAATGAAATTATTATTTACGCTTGTAAACGAGTGAATTAAAAGAAACGAATATCAAACACAAATAAATTGCAGTCTATTTTAAGCGTATCGTCGAAGCAACGATACTGTAATTTCGCTTTAAAAATATAAAACGAGCCAAGATATTACAATCCTAAGTTTTTCACGCTTAATCACGTCCTTGCTATTTAATACAATTTTCGCACAACTATTCTGTGCACTGATTTTTTAAATTTCTTTCGGTAAATCTGCGTAAAAACGATTGTAGCGAGTCTAAAGCTTTTACCGTTAAAATAGAGAAGAATGCTGCTAGCGGCTGTAACGTAATCAAGAGCGAAAGTAATTAAATGCCGGATAAAGAAAGAGATTACGTTGTGTATTTCTTTATCAATCTTACGTTTTCCTAGATTCTTGTATCTAATCAAGAACTAAACCCGAGTGAAGTTGACATCTGCTTTTCCTCCGTCAGCGTTCCGCTGATTCGTGCCTCTTTTTTTTAACTTTTATCTCTTGCATTGCGGGTAGCTTATGCAATCAGAGAGAGAGAGAGAGAGAGAGAGAGGAGAGAGAGAGAGAGAGAGAGAGAGAGAGAGTCGTTTTAATACATGAAAAAATTCGTTCTCTTTAGAAAAAGTAAGTCTGTGTAATCACCAACATGTGACTGGCTCGCCTAATTTTTGTTAAAAGCATTGCAGCCCGCAGAGCTAGTGACCGCTACTACAAGATTAATGTTGAAAAATTATTTGTAAAAACATTTAAGAAAGACCGATCTCATACAAAAGGGCTCCGCAAAATAAGCAAACTTTCCATTATAAATTATAAATTTCCTTGTTAAGCAACGAAGGTAGCGAAAGATAATACATTAACTTTCAAAAGATAAACGCTTTATATGTGGCTGTTATCAAACGCTTATGCTGAGTTTGCTTTGCATCTACTTCACACATACAAGATAAAGCAAAATCTTATTGACTTTTCTGTAATTTTAATTCATTTAGAATTCGACATATTTATTTAAAGTTAAATTAAAGCTTTTGTCGCGATATCAACAACTGTATTAGTGTAATAAATTTTTCATAAATTGTTTAGTTTACTTCCATATAAATAATTTAGTCGCGCATCGTGTATTTAATTCAAATAAAGTGAAGATTTCGCAACTTTGTATTTCAATGAGATACACTAATTTTAATAATTGCGCAAAACAGCGTCTTATTATGTTCAAAAGATAAAACAAACGATAAAATCTGTCGATACTACGCAATGTGTCGGGCTAAAATTATATTATTAATTATAAATATAATCAAAGTTATCTTTTATAATGCACATATGCGCACACACGTGTGCACTGGTACGTATTGTTTCTCAGTTCATAAAGTTAATTACCTCAATAATTATTAAAATTTGGTAGAAACGCTTACTAAATGTAAAAATAAATATTTGTACTCTTTATTCGTAACAAAATTATTATTTCCATTATTAACTGAATGAAAATAAATTAGTATTTTTTAACTATTTAATCATCGGAATGTCAATAAATTTTTTATATTTATTAATAATTAGATAAAATATTTATTTAAACATTGGATAACATACTGTATCGTTTTAGTATTTTGAATAAATGTTTCAAATCCATAACTTTAATGAATTTCACAATTGTGATAATTTAAATCTGTTTTAATGTGATTCGAGGAAAAATAATCAAGACGTTTTATAAAAAATAAATCATTTTATTCTTTTGCAAGATGATCAAAATCACCTATATGAAAATACCTAGGCGTAAAGAAACATACTATTTCAATATTCTTTTTTGAATAATTTTTTTTAAATAAAGATTTTTTTCTCTTTAAAGTGATTTTGTATAAAATATATAACGCATGTATAAAAAATTATTTCAATCCGTTAATCAAATATATATTTTTAAATATTTCTTTGAACTCGAGCAATTTTGTTCATTATTCAGCAAATAATTTTTTGCTTTATATTCCTCGCTATAAAAAGAATAAGTACTTCTAATTATGGAATTACATAATTTCATTAATCACTATAATAATACCGCCATGTATAAAAAATTTTAAATTGCGTCCAAAAGATAATGACCTCAACAAGAAAATGAATAACTATTTTAAAATATCTATAAATTTCCGTTGAATATTAATTTTTTCTTAATTTTTGTCGAACAGGTACTTTAAAGCAAGAATCTGTGTTATATCATGCTGCTTGAATTTTAAATTATTAAGTCGATCGTATGCTACATGCACTTCAATATTTTATTTACTTTCATATATTGTTCAACAAATATTTTATTTGTTGAACAATTATTTTATCAATAATAAAATAACATTTTGATAGATAATTAAGAATTTAATAAAAAATTTTGTATTGACAAAGATAAGATAGGTACCATAGTTTATTAAATTCATATTTTTACAGATACAAAGTAATGAAATTAACAACAATAGATCGTTTAATTAAATAGACGATCCTGCAAGTAGTCCATAAATGAAATCAATTGTACCAATTAAATTCTAATAATAAATGTAACTAATAGTGGTAAATAATTGATCATAGGTTTCATAAAATATGAACAATATAATGTTTAGTTATTTTAATTATTAATACTTAAATAATGTTTGTTTACGTATTTATTTCTTGAGTATCAATATGAACGATCAATATTGTACTTATAAATATTTTTATAATCGAAGCACCAAAATTGAAGCTAATTGTTAATGTTTTTATAGGGCTTGGATTTAAAACATTAGTTGCCATAATATTGACTTTAAATAATGCGGATAAATTGAAAGTCGATTAAATTAATTATATTATGTATCGAAGTTTATAATAAAGAAAAATATTCGATTTAGTAATATATTATCTGCTTTTTATTTTTTACATTTTAGGTACATAGTTTGCTTAATCTTCATTGAACTTTTTACATAATATATATAATATTAATATTCGGGAGCCTGTATTTTCAACTTCGATGATATGCTACATTTTTCTACGTACAATTGCACAATGCGCAGAATAAAGAAGCAGTTATTTTTTTTCAACAATTTATTATTCTTTTATCTGTTATATTCCGTCTAAAATATATGTCTATCAATATAGGTATGTAACAATGATCTACAAAAATAATAATAAATAATACATAGAAACATGTGGAATTTACATATTGTTATAAAATTCTGGAAAAGCTTCCTATTTTCAATTTTACGTTACGTATGAAATATTTAAACAATATTTATTGAAAATTTAGTAATATTTCAACGTTAAAAATTTGATCTTAATAAAAATGTATTTACAATAATACTTTATAATAACATAACAAATACATCAAGCCAATGAAAACAAGTGTCTTTATTATTTAAAATTATTTTAAATCATTATATCAGTATTCGCTTGCATGATTAATTACAAATGTTAACAATTAATTTCATTCATATTCAACCAGCGAAAGGCACATGTTAAAACTACCTACGATGGCAAAAATGCTGCTTAATGTATAAAAAAAAAGTTTATTCTCGCAACGAATAATGCATAGTAAATATTTAGGTAGATCTTTTAAAACATTTTTTGCGTCATTATATATTTAACTAATAAAATTTATCTATCAAAAAATTCGCTACAACTTTAAATGTTTTATATACATCTGTGTGCGCAAATTAAATAAATATTTTATGTTATTTATGTACTCGATTAAATAATGATTGCTGAAAAATTAATGATCTTAAAACTTCCTTGTCTTTGTAAAAATTCAATAAGGTATCTCAATCACATAATCCAACATAATTTTTCTTCAAAATTTTTCTGTATTAACAACTTCTCAATAATATTACAATGATAAATCAGTTGTTGGATAAAAAGCTCTAAAATTCACATGTTGATTAATCTTCATTTAAAATCTTATATATATTTGAAGTTTTAGATTGTTTTTTCTTTTTCTTCTTTATCAAATCTACGATTCAAATTTTATTTCGTATACTTGCATAAACTTTTAATCGCAACCATTATCGGTTATTATTTTATTGTATTAGTATTAGTTAGTTAGTGTTTGGGTTGCAAAATTTAAGAGAAAACGTGGAAGGAATTTGAGGAAAACGGAAGATGGAAAAGAATGTAAAAGCGAATGAAATAAGAGGGAGTGAAAAAGGATAAAGTAGGAGGCAGAGTGAAAGAGAGGGATATTATTCTTTGGCAGTGCTTATAAAAGTTACACAAAAAAGATACCGTGTTTTTATCTAGTATTGAATACGTTGTTGTTTTAGTATTTATTTATCTTTTTTACGTTAACAAGACTATTAAACTATAAATTTTTTATAGATTATACTGTTTGCGAATACCTTTGAGTATTTTAATAAAAATTCGGTAGCAATTGATTGTTTTTGTGGTAATTTTTTTCCAGGGTTGGAAATATATTAATTACGTTATTTAAAAGTGATTAAATTCTAAAAATTTCCTAGAAGTTATACAGTTATTGTTGTTGTTGATATTTTATTTTAATCACAAACAATCCTAAGAGTAAAATATAAATTTTACTTAATTCTGATTTTGTAATTCGTAATATTAAAAAAAAAAAAAAAAAAAAACAATAACCAATTATTTATTCGATAAAGCTATGGTCTAATTCAAATAAAAACCGAGTTACAAAGATTAAATTTATTGAGTATTGAAAACGTACGTTAAACGTAACAAATCGAGAAAAGATTGTAAATCACTAGTATCATTCAGATATTAGGTCATTTCTTACTTCGGTTAAGAAAATAAAACAAGAATGAATTTGTCCTTAGCTTTTTTGAAAAAATAGTTAAAATACACGTTTTTAAATAATCACACCATATTTCAACTTGAATTTTAATAAATTCTATCATCATGAAAGCAAAGTGAATAGTACGTTAGTTGCAAAACAAGTATATTTTACTTATAAATTAATATTTTTCAAATAATTTACATTTTAATGAGCACGAATAAAAAGACTAATACTTCCAACCCTGTGATTATTTTTTTTGGCGATGCAATTTTCAATTTTGATTCATCGAGAAATGCTAGTCTTCTACTCTCATCACAGCCCTCCTTTATTACAAAATATTGTAATTTAATAAAAAGCCGAGAACTATTTATTTATCGTCTAGCTTGCAAATTTCAGCTTTCCGCAGCATTGAAAACTAGAACGATCCTAAAGAAATAAACTTCTCGGATAGAGAGAGGACTGTATTGTAATTATTAATGATTTTTGACAAAAGAATAATCCTTAATTATGAAAAACGTTTGTTTGTTAGACACCATCAGAAATAATTTATTTTCAAAATTTTCATCACAGTTATTCATAAAAAATTATTATGTTTATTCATGCAAAAGTTATGAATCACGGTATCAATTCAATTTTCAAGATTATTTTTAGGCGAATATTTATTAAATAGTAAGCTACAAACACTTGCAGTGAATTTATTTTTTCTTTTCATATATTGCTTTTATTTTTCGCATAATTGCCAATAAAACATAACTTTAATCATTTATTCTAAATAAATTATTGATTGGTCTCCAACAATCAAGATGCTAAAAGATAAATTACAAAATTTTAACTTGGTAAATAAGAGATGATATTGCGAACATAATATTTTTTCCATGCTCGTTAAATCATTGTCGAAAGAGTCGTCATTTCTTTCTAAATGCAAATTTATATTTAAAGTAATGTATAAACGCTATTTTTCATTTAATTCAGTCGTGTAAAAACTTCGATGTTTTAAATCATGTCTTGGATACACAAAGTTTTATTATATAAAATTTTATTCTCAACATAAAATTTTAATCAGCACACAATATTACATTATTTTTTAATATCACCATGGTAATTATGTAAATAACTCAAGGCTACGAATTGGAGTTTCAATTATTGTAAACATATGTACAATTTTGTTTATCCTTACATTGCTAATTACAAATTTTATGTTCAACTATCACTGAGATTTTTTTCTTTTTGAGTACATTAAAGTACCATGACAAATTATCTTCTCTCTAAGATTTCTAATCTTGACTAATTAAACAAAGCTTTTATTAATTGAAATTTCTTTTGAACCTATTTTATAAATATTAAAAATATAATTGTGTTGTTTCTTAACAATAAATACACAATTATAAAAATCGATTTTTTAAATTTCTTTCAAAAATCAATAAGTGCTTTTTATTTCCTGTTAAAAAAAAATAATCATTTCACTGTAACGAGATCAACATGTAAACATATTTTTAAAAAGTGCGCTATTTGCTGCTAATATTTATCAGTAGCTAGCGCAAACATTTTGTAACTTATCTATATACTTCTGTATAATTATTGTACTGTGCTTGGCTATACATCATATTTACAAAAATACGCACTTTATACAAGGGTTTACATTATCAAATGCATACAATAGATATCAACATAAAAATCAAAATTACTCTTAACATTGCATTTGTCAATGTAATATACAGCACCGACAATATCTTTATTAATCATTCCCTGAACTTTATGAAAAAAGGGTTATACTTCCTTACTTAATCGGGTCTGTATATTGGTATTTTTGGAA
This sequence comes from Platyscapa corneri, assembly GCA_018907185.1. NCBI lineage: Eukaryota > Metazoa > Arthropoda > Insecta > Hymenoptera > Agaonidae > Platyscapa > Platyscapa corneri. The sequence continues at coordinate 99,834 of JACCHW010000012.1, forward strand.
TAAACTCGATTAACAGCACCTGAAAAATATGATTTAAAAAAATATCATATAATTAATCTGCCATTTGCTGGTTTAGTTTTATTGACTTACATATTCCATCATTGAAGAACTATCACATCGTTGTTTTGTCAGTCTCCAATGTAGGCCCAATTTATGGTATAACCTACTGTTTTCCCATTCTAACAATTTATTAAGTGAATGTTGAGTCTAAAAAATAAATAAAAGTAATATATAACTAATATTAATTTTATTAACACTTTAATAATACATGTTTTATGATCCAATCTAAAAAGTGACTATAATAAGTATCTAATTAAAAAAGATGAAATTTAATCTACTCACCCTTTTACTGAGGCATATAACTGGCCATAGAGAACAACCTAATGTACAACAGCAACAGACACAACCACAGAATAACCATTTTACATTGACAGGCAGGGTCTTCTTTAAGACACTGTTTATTCGCATAACAGTTGCTTTGAATTCCTCTGGTGCAACACGAGATACCAAGCCATTGGGAAACTCTGATTCAAATCGGTTGCTCAGACCAAATCTAAATAAATAAATAAATTGAATGTAACAATCATCCACTTTTCCTTAATCATTGTTCTTTTGTTCAGTAACTTTGACTACTTTAATGCACGAATAAAAGTGCATTTAGAATAAATACTTTGACATTTCAGGTCAAACATTGTTTTGTATTCTAAAGTATCATTCATAGCTAATAAAGTAAAACTTTACAATAAATAAATTAACAATTATATATCTAATGGTATTTTTATTCGATTATGAAAAGAAGAAACTTAAGTAATGTTGTAAGTTAAGATCTGGTATAACAAGGCTTATACAAAGTACTTATATAAAGACTTATACATTTATATTCAAATAATTAATAATAAAAATTTTTAAATTATCTTTTTGCTTCATTATGTTAAAATATTATAAAATAATGCAAAACTCTGTATATAATTAATAATATTGCAAAGTCGTTAAAAATTAAAAATTGTATAATTGTAATAATAATTATAAAAGACATTCTAATTTTGTATATAAAGAAACTTAATTTTAAATGTACTAATTTTTGACAATTAAAATATATCATCGATTCACAATTTTATCAATGGTAGTTGTTGAAAATAAAAATTTAACAAAGATTTTTGTCGATGATAAATAAACATCGAAAAAATTTTTAATTTTTGCATAAAATCTCAACAAATAATAAAGCTTTTTATTTGCATATAAAAGTGAATTGAAGTTAAAACGTAGAATATTTTTAGTCAATAAAGATTTTATCGGTATTTTATATTAATTTTATGGATTCAATTGAAGAGTGCAATTTAGAAAGGCAGAATAAATAAAAGTGCGTTTATTCTAGTACGAAACGCATTTTACTCTTAAGACATAATAATAAATAAAATTTTATTTAAATACAAAAAATGTCTAAACTAAAATTATCGAGATATTTTAATAGAAAAACAAAACAAAATTATCTATTCTTCGAGCATAATTTAGATTTTTTTTTATTGTGCGATGGTAACAATTACGATAAATTATTTTATATAGATTAAAGGAAATAGAAGCGAATAAAAAGTGAATCAAAGACGAGAAATATACAACGAGTTATTGTGGGAAATATTGAAACTATTCATTTGTTAGACAATTTTATACGATTTCTACTGTGAAATAAAATATTTATTTCGATTCGACAAACAACTTTAATGTTGTCGTTTTTACTACTTTTTAATAATAAATTAAAAATATAATTAATATTTTATGTAGCAATTGATAACATAGACTGTTTAAATAATAACTGTAGATTTTAATCTCATTGTTAATATGTAATCGACATTTAAAAATCTCGTAAGTGCACGAACGTAAATTTGATGTGTAACGATATAAGTTTATTTTTCAATGAAACCGATTTTATTGAAAAACACGAGAAAGCAACGCAGTCAAAAAGAACAAACAGTGCTAATAAATTTTTTGAAAAGCAAACAATCCAGAAAATTTTCCGCACACTTGTGCTTAAGATAAATAAAATGGAAGTAAAATGGATTATTTGGAGCATTGCTCCAAAATAAGGAAAAGTAATGAATCTAAACGTAGCGGCTGATTTTCATAAATATTTCAAAGGATTTATCTTTAGACAATCTATTTAAATATTTTGAAGTTCGATTGAAATACTATTTTTAAATTGTAGCCAGAGCGAGAGAATCGTTAGGTTTAAACGATAGAAAGAAGTCGTTATAAATACAATAAATTATTCCACTATAAATTTGGTTCATCTAAAATATCTTGGAATGTTAAAAGAGCAAATTTTTGTTATAGAATAACTCAAGGTGCAATCATTGCTATTTTAGGAAATAATGTTTTTGCGCGAAAGTAGTTAAAAATTTGCCGATACACTAGGAAAATTGAGTTTCCGAGCATCAGTTTTAAAAAGCAGAAACAACTTGTAAAAAAACAAATTCGTTTATTCGATATTCAAACAGCGTGGGAGGATTCCGTACTCTTTGTTGTCTCGAGAACTCCGCAAACGAGTCTTAGTAGGTTGTAGTTATTTCATTGCACAGGGAGAGAAATAGAGAGGAGACGGTTAGAACAAGGATGAAAAGCAGAACAAAGGCGCTCACGGGGCTAATTATTAATACGGATCGGAGGCGTTTTCCCTGCTAATCGCACATTGTTACTGTTGCGCAAAAGGAAAAAAATTGGGACGAAACGTCGTGGCAGAAACGAGCTCGCGATTAACGAAAACCTCCGCGATTACCGCTCGGACAACGCTAAACTTGAAATTTGAAAACCAGTTTGTCATAATGAAACCTTGCGTTTGAACGAGGCGCGTATTTGGCTGCGCTCATTTGCATTTTTATTCGCTTGCAATATTTAGGCACGGACGAACACAGCGTTACAGGTCTATTCCGCTGTAAATCCCAAGTGCGAATTTCGGGTGCTCGCGAGCGAGTACAGGTACAGCGTGTAAGCAAAACGATAGCAGGAGCGCGCGTTACCGAAATAAATAAATAATGTCATAAACTGATCGAGAGCAAAAACAAGCGCCACCGATTAATTACGGACTCAGCCTCGAGCCCGCAAAAAAATATTTCGAACAACAATAATAAAGTTGCTTACACGGTCATATTGCCAGCGCCGCGAATGACAATGGGATCGGGGACAATGGTTACGTAGTGATCCTCCAAATTTTGCTCGATCTCCTCTTCCTCCTCGTAAATAGCGTCAAAGTCTGCCATGCTCCCGTCCTTCTTGACGTTTATTTCTTAGCAGCTTCAGCCGTGTCTGCCTTTTTTCGACAAAATCTCGCGTGCATAAGAAAGGTAGAAAAGAAAGCCTCCCTCCACACTCTTCCGTCAATATAACCTTGTCCCCTCTTGTTCGCTGGTTCGCTCCTTCTCCCTCTCTCTATCCCTCCGTCACTTTTTTGCACTTCTTTTTTTCTTCTTTTCACGCTCTCGCCGTTATCGCAACGCGACCGACGTAATCATTGTCAACTTTTCGTCGGCATTTTGCATCGGTCCCTCCTCCTTATGACCGTACGATCTTTTTCTACAAAACCTTCGTGGAAGAAAGAGCAAGCGCGTTGTGTATTTTTCTGCGTTTAATCCTGTGTCCGTGTAGACGCGTGTTTGCGTAAAGCGCTTACGAGAAAGAGAGATCTGGATTATTGGTGTCGGCAGCTACTTCTGCTAAATCTACGAGCAGTGCGAAGATCCGTGGTGAGACGTTGAGGGCAACTGGCAAGAAAGACACGGTCGCGCACTGCGGATTTCTGTAGCGAATCCATAAACACGCAAAACCATTCGCGAATACGCGCTCGCGAACACTGCACGATCTTGCCTTATCCCGCATGTCCACGCGCACTTGCGCTTGTGAGTACCCACGTCCGTGCACATGCGTGGGTAAGCGCCTATGTTCTCTGGTTGTGTGGCTGCCTGGAGAGAGAAATACCAGTCGATAATATCGAGGTTTCCTTTATCGGCCATTGATGCAAATAATTTCGTTCGCGTCATTATGAAATGACAAATGTATAAGTTAATCGAAATTTAAAATAATCCATTGGTAAACGTCGTGAATATTGTGGAGCCGTTAATTATAAGAAACTTATGTATAAAAAATTCATTGACAATTAAAATAAGCTGATATTTAATATCCTATGAATCATTATATCTATTATATAAGTAAAAGCTATTTATAGATATATAGAAGATAGTTAATCGTATTCTAGTTCGAAAAAGAATAAAAAGTAATAATTATTTGTATTGGTAACTGATGATTAAAGCATTTTACTTAAATTAATAAACATCATATACTTATGGTATACGTAATTTCTAAATTTTATAAAGTTTTATTTAATTAGTGTATAAAAATAAAATTTTGTTTAGTAATACATGTATCTTAATACTAATTCGGGTATTTAAATATTTTTGTCCTTAAAATGGTTAACAAAAGAATTTTTTTTTAATCCACGCACATATTTAGATTCACTATTTAAAAGCATCTGTAGAATTAATAACGGGAAGAGGAAGACTTTATTTATAAATGTAACTCTAAATTGAACGCACATGTATACAATGTATGTTATATATGCGAAAATGTAAGCATACATATGACTTCGGAGTAACGGTGCTTGAACATAGGAATCGCTGAATTAAATATAAAAATGCAATGCTTATAGGCCAGTTGATGTTAATCATATACGTAGTTAAGTCAATATTATGTATATAAGCAAGTTCATAAAATGAAAAACTAAGTATATATAAATTGTCTCAAAATTAATATATTTATATTTTTCTGGCATGCAAGAAATATTTTTTTAGTATGTTTAAAACATATATATCTGCTATTAATCTAAGAAAAAACCAATTAATGAACCTCAAAATAATATATTCCATTTTGTAAGTCTCCTTCAATAATTGAGAGAATAAAAAAAAAATATTTTTTCAATCTTTTCTAATATATGCTATAGCTAACTAAAATTGATCACATTTCTAGCTTGATTCGTATTTTCATTAATAACAATCAACACAACTGTTGAACTCTTTGGTATCAAAAATACATTTTGCATTAGTATTTAAAAGAAAAAGTGACTTATTTTTTTAATAAAAATCAAATATTTGACAGTACTTGATCGATTATTTAAAAAGAAAAATCTAGCGTAAATATTTTATTCCTTAATATTTTATATTCAAATCTTGGCGCGTCCTACAAATTTACGGAAGCATGCACACAAATATTGTCCGGTTAACGTCAACTTTTTAAATTATTTTAATTTATTGAACATTAAAATATAATTAAAATTATGTATAATTGTTGTATAAAAATCCTATATTTTATATAATAAAAATTTTATAAAGTTTCTAAAAAGTTGTTTATTGGTATAATTTTTTTAATGTGCGAATATTTCACGAAAATAATCAGCAAATGTTTTATATTAACCTTTTAATTATAGAAAATTAGGTGTTTTTAACATAATTCGTACTAAACAATACTTTGATGTAACTTGAACTCTGTTTACCCTTCCATGTACATCATCAATACAGGAGTACAATCTGTATGTTTAGTATTGTATAGTCTATCTGATACGAGAGCAGCGGTGACGCGCGTTGCATTAGAATAACTTAACCTCTATTTAAATCATTATTATAACGTTTTAGAAGTATAATAAACACATTTATACCAATATTATATAAATTCTCAAAAATGTAAGTATTTTTTATTATTATACGTAGGGTAAATAGATAATCATTTCTATACATTATCTACTTTATTAATATTAGATGATTTTAGATCACCGATTTTTATTATTCAAACTTACACTTTTTTTAATAACTTTATTAAAAACAATTTTTTTTTTAGGACTTCTTTAACTAAACCCAAATCGGAAATGACCCCAGAAGAACTAGCCAAAAGAGAAGAAGAAGAGTTTAACACAGGACCACTTTCTGTCTTAACACAGTCTGTAAAAAATAATACTCAAGTTTTGATAAATTGTAGAAACAATAAGAAATTATTAGGACGTGTCAAGGCTTTTGATAGACACTGTAATATGGTACTAGAAAATGTCAAAGAAATGTGGACAGAACTTCCAAGAACTGGAAAAGGGAAAAAGAAAGTATGTACTTATTTATTTTCAATTTAAGTAATTCTTGAAAGGAAACCATAATTTACATTTATAAATCTAGATATGGTAGTTGAAATAATATTTTTAATTCATGTATATGAAGTTAAATAAAACTTGTTGTTATACATACTTAATATGTAGTAAATAAAAAAAAATAAATACTTGATTTAGACGTTATTTAATAAAAAAAAACAATCATTTTTTTGTAATTTTTGTATCGATATTTTCAAATGTGTTTTATTAATTTCATTGCAGGCAAAACCAGTGAATAAAGATCGATTTATTTCTAAAATGTTTTTAAGAGGAGATTCAGTTATTTTGGTGGTACGAAATCCTTTAGCTACAGCTTCAGGAAAATAATGTAAAACAGTAGTATTAAATAAAAAATTTACAAAGATATAGAAATAAGTAAAATTCTTTTAATAAATTCTAATTCTTTCACAAAAATGTTTTTTATTTTGATTCCAACCCAAAAATGTATATTTAGTAATAACATTTAATAATATGTGTATAAAATTTTACATAAAAGTACATTTTCGTTAACTTATATATAGTAATGTTCAATCCTTTTCAGCAATGGTTGTGAGATGTTTATCAATTTCTTGTTCTGTTAAGACTCTAAAAATAAAAAAAATTATGAGATTAATTAATCGATAAATATTTTGTAACATTATCAACTCAAATTTCAAATACAATTTCTAATTAAGGAATTTTAATTTTGTTTTCACTTTACAATTGTAATTTTTGAATTTCTAAGGTATTTTAACAAATTTATAGTAATATGTACAAAGATGAACTATTTAATTTATTATTCACAATTACAGATTTCTTTTACTTAAAAATTATTTTTAAATATTTATTGTACATGTATATTTACCTGAATTTAGGATTATCCTTTGAGACAACTCCAACTTCTAATTCAGTAGGTTTAAAGTCAACAGATAGAACTGTTGATAAACAAGTAATTGCAAGTTGGATGGTTTCTTCAAAATCATAATTTTGTTTTTTTTTTAATTTCTTCTCAAGATAAGAATTAGCTTCGGTTTGTTTTGAACCCGTAGAAATAGCCCTGTAACCACAGAAATAACCAGCTGGGTCGGCTTTGTAAATGCAAGGGCCTTTTTCTGTATCGTAAGCTATCAACATCATTGAGCAACCAAGAGGTCTCATTTCAGCATTTTGCGTATAAACTTGACTAATATCAGACACCCTTCTGCATAATGTATCAACTGGTATCTCATATCCATATTTATATTTGAAATGTGCAGCTTCATAACGTGCTCGCTGCACTTGAGATCTACTATCAGCTGATCATACATTTTGTAAAAATAAGATTTTGTATTTTTTTTTTATAAATATGATTAAATATATTTTTATTCAAGTATAGCATATTATAATTAGATATTATTAGAAAATATAGTACTCTAAAAATATATATATACATAATTTATTTATCAAACTTATTACCATTGCATAAATGAAATAGTTTAAAAATTAAATGTACTAAATAAAAAACTTTTATTTGAATTTAAAATAAATTATATGCATTTTTCTTACAAATTACTAAAAAATATGTATTCTTAAAAATTTTAATCAAACTAGTCAATAAAATTCATATTGCATAGAATAACCATTAAAGTTAATTGAATTGAATTTAATTTAACATTAATGAACTATTAATATTATTTTAATATTTACCGATCATTCCAGTCATAACACATCCTATATGATCTGTAATTCGAAACGAATGAGTGACACTTGATGCATCTAAAAGCTTATCCTAAAACAGATATTTTTAATACAAATTTTAATATTAATCATTGGGCACTAATTTAAAGTCCTATTTAGAGAATTAAAATATGTGAGGTTATTAAAACCATTTACTCACGGGTACTTTTTTTTGTGTTGCGAAAACGGCCGTGTCAACACCCTTAACAGCAACTGACGTGAGACCACCTTGATTAATTGCTTTGAATGCATATTCTGCAAAAATAATTATTTAGTTTTTAATATTGGAAACATTTATTGCTATAAATCTTCAAAAAAGTGCAGATCACGCCGCCCTGACTTTCAACGGTTTGACAAAGTAAAATTCTAACGTAAGTAAAATTGATGAGTCGATATTTTATATAAACAAAAAAAGTTTGTTAAATTAGAATTTCGATTTCAGTACTTACCTACTTGATAAAGACGGCCTTCAGGCGAAAAAATTGTAATATGCCTGTCAAAACCAGCGCTACTGCCTCGCGCCATGTTTGCTATAAGTTGTAAAACTGTATAACTGGCGTTCAATTCAACTACTAAGTTGGTAACACTATTTCGCGTATCGGATAATTTATGTTACGCATATATATATACGTAAAAATATTCACGGTAATTGTGGATATGTATTAAAAATTTCCGATAATTTCTAAGGTATTAAAGTTCCCGATAATTTATTGTGCTTAATAACTAGTAATATTTTATTAAAAAGAATAAATTACTTATACAGGGAATAAATACTTCTTCAAAAATAATTTTAATTTGAAAAACATTTTATAGATCTTAATTAAATTAACAAAAAACAAGCTCTTTATAAATTTCAAAACTCCTTTAAAAGTCCTAATATAATTATTATTATAAATAATATATTACTAAATCAATTAATTTATATTGAATAATTTACATATATGTATAAAGAAAATTAAAATTTTATTACTATTTACAGACTTATTTTACATTAAGATACATTTAACGACATTTGTTGAGGAGTATCCTCTGTTTTCTTATTATAAATTTGCATTTCAGCAACATACTTTTCTTTCGATCTTTCATACATGTCATAATACACCTGCAAAGATAAAGACAAAAATAAATAATAGATATTAATTAAATATTTATTGTTTAATTTATATTTTTCTACGTAAACTTATTATAGCAATAGAAATTCAAAAACACCTTTTTATCTTCTGAACTAAGCGATTTCCATGTTGTTGCTAATTGTCTTGTAAGTTCTTGTTTACTCGGTTCTGGTTCACCAGCTAAACGTTCCATCACCCGAGGCCTTTGTTCTTGACAAAATTGGAAAAATGGATTAGCAGGCCTTTTAGGTGCATTCGGATCAGCTTTTGTTCCTTTTCTCTTGGTCCCCTTTTTAGGTTTCTCTTCTTTAACATTGTTTAAAATAGATTTTGAGCCTTTCTCTTGCTTTGGAGTACTTTGAAAGATACTATTCTCTTCAAGAACACCCATTGGTGCTTCCCTCCATCTATCTCCATGTTGATCAAGTCGATTAATTAAATATCTGGTATAAATTTAAATTATAGTTATTGCAATTAATATTAAAAATTGAAATAATTAACTATAATTGAACAGCATTAATAACTGACCAAAATATAATTAATAAAATACGAAAATTACTATGACATAATTTAAACATTATAAATATTTAAATTCTTTTAACAAAATTAATATCTATATAAATAAAAAATTTCTGGCCCAGTTAAAGGTAACTTTCAAGTATATATGTATTTAAAAATCAATCATTTATTTAATTTTATATTAAAATCAATATAATTGTTTGTTAAATAAATGAGATTATGATTAACAAAAAATTAAAATAAGCTATTCTAGGCATAAAAATACATCCTTAATTTTTATAGTTTATGGAATTATTATAGTAATGTATTTATTTGTTGAATCTTATTTTTAATAATAAAATTTATTATAATAATTTTAAATTATTTTAAAAATAGTCAATAATTTATATTAGAATTGTATTTTATAAAAATTAAATACGTAAAGAAAGTATGAAAATTTATTTAATATAAATAAATTTTGTTCAATATATTAAACTAATTATGAATGAAAATTTCAATGAAAACAAAAACTTAACCTCTAAATAGCTTACTTTTTTTCTTTTCTCGTACGCTTTAATAATTTCCTCGCTTGTTGAATTCGATGAACTAAACGTTCGTTATCCTATGAAATAATAATACATTTCATCAATAATTAATTCATAAATTATTAAAGCTTACAAATATAAACATCAAACAAACTTGTTGCAAAACTTCGCATCTTTCAGCTAGCAATTGGTATTTTCTTTTATAAACATCAATTTCCTCTTGTTCCACATCATAATCTGAATCGTCCGACATTGCAGATTATTTAATTGGTATAAATCTTATACTCCATTGTCAAAAATTTCATGATTTTTTTATCCGACTATCAATAGACATCATTATACGTTTCTGAAATTTTCTTGAAGTAGACTGATATTAGATATATGCGTACGCATGCAAACATGCATGTATAATCACTACTTTTAATTTTCATTCTACCCGGTATGGTAACAGTGATATAGTAAAGTTCCAAGTTCAGGGATACTAAAACTAAAGGTAATTCGACAATGTTCACGGCTCGTGACTTAAAAGCGCGATATTCGAAACACTTAAATAAAGGTTTAATAGAAAAAGCTGTTAGAGAAATAGCAATATTATTGATTTAAATAAAAATACATTATAACATATAATCATATTATCATCGACTCCGTATTTACTTGTAAATATCAGTAATAAACTTGAAAGCTAATTAGTATACTAAAACTACCCGATTATTACTCACCGTTATGTTCCAAGCAAATCGACAAACATATAGATATAGTACATTTATTTCTTAATAATGTTGATTATATGATAAATATGTTAGTATCCTATTAATTGCAAAAGCTAAATCTTTATCTAATTTATATCACAAAAGATAAACAAAAAAAAGATGAGTGAATTAAAAAAATAATGCTACATGTTTTTTATGTTAAAAAAATTATTTACAGATACTTAATTCTAATGTAAAGTAAATTAATATAAACGAATAAAATAAGTCACGTTCTAAAATTCCTAAAAGTTTTTTTAAACGCTGTTGAAAATAAATTCATATTCGTATAATTACGCACGTATGTCAAGATAAGAAATCGCTTTTAGCCTTATTATATTCCATGCAAAGATACAAATACGAAATTCCAAGAAAGTTAGGTATACATAATCGATTCGGTTTGTTCAAAAGTAATTCGATAGTTTATAGGAATTAAAAATACGTTGAAAAATAAAGAACTTTATGGCCTTTGTCCCATTTTTAAAAATATATACATGGTAATTGTATACGTATGAATTTTTACTATGTAACAAATCAATTCATTTTACTCTTGTTCTCTTCAGTATTTGTTTTTGTATTCAAAACGATGCATATATGAAAAAGTTCTTTATGTACACAATTAATATAAAGAAATAATAAAAATAATTTATATACAAAACAAAAACGATACATTTAAAAAATACGAAGTCTATCTATTATAATAATTATTCAACTATATACAATTTGAAATTCCATATATTAAAAGTGATTGAAAAATAAGAAATGTGAGACTCAGATAATAAACACTTCGTCTTGTCATAATTTTACAATCTTTATAATATTTATAATATATAATTAGCTCTGCTAGATTGAAGATTTTCCTTTTTTGGAATTGCCTCAAAAAGCAAAGGGTGGAAAATTAAAAAATATTGACTAATTCATTAGCAATAAAAGTTTTTTAAAGTGTATTTCCGGTGTATGTTTTGTATCCTAAAACGCTATTCTTTTATTTTACGTAAAACAACACGGTTCAAATACAGATGCAGTCATGAATAAATGTTTATTTTTTTATTTTCATTTATTTATGTTTATATATTTATGTTTGTTTATTTATTGTTTTACTAAGCTTATTTTTATCTGTAAAGTATAATATAATAAATATTTAAATAATATAAAAACAATATTTGTTTAATTATTATGCCTCGTGGTCTACTTTTTTAAGGAAAAAATGTGGACACATATATGTAGGTGTATAAATATGATCTAATGCAAATAATAACTTAAATCATCTTTTTAGATTAAATGTTTTAATTAAAATATCGAATTCTTATTGATTTATTGTGTCCGGTTCCCTTTTTTCCCAGTATTGTACTACATTTGTAATTAATCCCAATGACAACCAATCAGAATAAAACTCTCTTGCGCAGAAGCGTACATGTGCATTTGCAAACGAGAGTATATTAAGTTTGATTTCAAATTTGGTCTTCAGTAAGAATTGTGAATCTCGTAGTAAAACATAAAAAAACTCGTAATAAAAAAAAAAGAATATACGTTTTATTTTGGTGTCTATGAAACTAAAGGTTGTATAATTCATGTGATGTTTGAGAAAAGTTAGTTAATTAATGTTATGTATAACTTGGTGTTTGTACTTGTGAATTATTAAAACAATTTTAGTGAACTAGATTCATTATTATTATAAACTATTTATTAATACATCTGAGAAAAAGTAACCTTTTACCTGTTAAACATTATTAAAAAAAAAAACATTGCCTACTTACATTTTTATCAAACAATACACTTAAAAATTTTATACAGCGCTGTATAATTTTTGTAAGTATTAATAATTTTGTAAAAATATGGAAGACACAGAATTGATAGTACCCGCTGATCTGCTTGAGGAACATATAATTGCTACTCGAAGAGAAGTCGAAGAACAATTGAATCAAGTGCTTTTCGAGGAATTTCTGCAAGAAAACAAAGAGATTCTTGTAAATCCAAAGATTCAATTTTTATCGAATATGTTTCCTGATGCAGATCTAGATTTTCTTGAAAATTTAGTTAAAGAGAGTAATAATGACGATGAATTACTTAACCATCTTACAGAAACACAGCTTTTAAATGGAACGTATCCAAAAAAACATAGAAATTTTGAGAGAAAAAAACAAGAAAAAGAAATTTCTTATTATACGACTAATTTTAATGTGGAAAATTTTATTGCTAAATTCCCTGAACCATTCATATATTTCGAAAATCCATTTAAAAACGGACTTTATGACGCACAAGTGCTCAAATTATTAAAAGAAAAATACAACCACCAACCCGTTCGTTTATTTGTATATTTACTTAAACTAATAAAATAAATGTATTTATTATAAACTTTATTTTTTAGGCTTCTGAAGTTGAAAAAATATACGAGTCTAAAAGATATAATTTAAGTTTAACAATCAAATATTTTGATGATAAATTTACAAGGAATGAATCTATACCATTTACCATAGAAACAAAAAACTTAGCATTATTACAAGAAATTGCATTTATTAATAATAAAGCTCTACTGAAGAAACGTTTGAATCAAATTAAAAAAGAAAAATCAAATTTGGAGGTGAGTTTCCTTTTATCAAAACATTTATGTGGGAGAAAAAGCACGAGTACGAGTGGGAGAGGGAGAATGGGTATGTGTGCGCACCAAGCGGTGGCGTACGAGGGGACGCCCCCCCCCCTAACTGGCTGACCCCTGGCGGGCCCATCAGTCTAGGGGAGGCCTCCCTGACTCGAGCGTGCGTAGTTGCTGTCGACTATATTTGTAATAGCGTAAATAGATTATATGTTTGATTGTAAAACAGTTCCAATCTTATCCTTTCCTGACTTGAACCTACATTTATATTTATTTTTTTGTTAAAAATATTACTTGCAAAAATTGTATCTATCATCAATTTATAATTTATGTAAAAATTTACAGTTATATAAAGACGTAATATTATTTGAATGTAATTGTTGTTTTGAAGAAGGATTAAAATTCACAGAAGCTGTGCTATGTGAATATAATCATCAATTTTGTAAAAAATGCATAATTCAAGCTTCCAATATTGCAATAGCAAAGAAGGAAAATTTTAAATGCCTTTATGGATGTGATTATGAATTTCCTTTAAGTACCCTTAATCAAATTTTGCCATTAGACTCTTATAAAACCTTGGAACAAATAAAACAATATACAGAAATTTCTGCTGCTCATCTTGAAAATTTAGAATTTTGCCCGTTTTGTTCATATGCAATGGTTATAGAAGAAAAAATAAACATTTTCAAATGTGGAAATCCTGTATGTATGACAATATCCTGCAGGTATAGATATATATTTATTTTAAATACTATATGTGTTAATATTTAATTTTAATTCATTGTAATGTTGATGTGTAAATGTTTTTAGATTGTGTAAAAATGAAAACCACCTTCCTTTAACTTGTAGAGAAGTAAGACGTGAACATGCAAATCGCTTGTTACTTGAAGAGGAATTAAGTGATGAAGTGATTCGAAAGTGTTACAATTGTAAAAAAGCTTTTATTAAAGAAAGCGGTTGTAATAAAGTAACGTGCTTTTGTGGTGCAAATATATGTTATATATGTAGAAAACCTATTACTGGTTATGAACATTTTGCACAGTAAGTAAAATTATGTGTATTGTGTTTTAAGTTATTTATTAATTCAATATAATAATAAGTTATATATTTCAGATGCAAACTTCATACATAAAAATATTAATATTTAATCAACACTAATGAAAATAATTTCAAGTTTTTTATATTTATCAAATTGAAATTACATGAAAGTTTAGATTAATGAGAATAAATTGCATGAAATATACATAAATTATGATGGCGATTGTAAAAAATAAAAAAATATTTATAATATAAGAATGACAAAGTTTTTTATAATATTTAAAAATTTTATTACATAAAAAAATTTTTTGTCCTTTAAATTTATAATCGAGAATTTTTTTATAATAAACATAAATATTTACAATCTAATACAAGTACCTTTTATAACACTAAAATATATTCTTCAATTATGTAATATTTATACTAAAAACAATTTACAGTTTTATTGATAAAAAGACGTTAGGGTTGGTCATCTTGAATTTATAATAGCAATATGGATATCAGCAATATAATCTATAACTTAATTCGTTGGTTTTTAAATTAAATTAAAATTTTTTTGTAATGTTTACAATATTGTAATCAGATAATTGTTAAAGCCTTGTACATTATTACAAATAATAATTAGTTATACAGTTTGTCAATTGAAAACATATAAAATTATATAACTTAACATAATGACATTAAAAAAGTTTGATAATATTATTACTTTTTTTAAATGATAATGTTAATCATTTAATTTGAAAATATCAGTATAAAAAAATTAACCGATTATTTAAACGAATCGTAAGATTTATAAAGTTGCGTAATAATACCATGACATATTTAGCAGTACACATCCGTTAAAAAAGATCACTCGTGTCAATAGTTCAAATATTTCAAATCAGTGTATATGTACAGTCCATGAGAAACGATGATCGGATAGATCGATAAATAAGCGTACGATGATTCGTGTAATCATTCGTACCGCGCACCAATTAAATTTATGTGAACGAAGGGAGAAAAGCGGATTCAAGTAACGTGCAAGGGAACATCAGCTTCCACTTGCTAAGGTATCATCTTGAAGAGCCTCCCTCAGTGTAGTTTCAAGCATTTGGCTCCTGAGCCTCTGCTCCTCGAGCTGCTTGTCTAACTTGGCAACTGAACTCTGCATGTCCGTAATGCGACTGCGAGTTTCTCGACAGTAATCGCTCAACAGCAACTCTTCGTCCTGGTGCCGGCACGTCTCGCTCAGTTCGTCAATATCACATTCAAAATCAAGGTCCATTAGAGTGCTGGTGGCTCTCGCCTCTCCTTCCTCCTGTGGCCAAACAAACACGCACCTGCTCTTAACCCGTCTATGCTCAACTGATAATACAGATTATATCATCGAGAAACAGAGCTCGCTGTCCCATTTGCGGCGCATCTAATCTTAAAGAACGACACTTGATTTCGTGCATTCACCTTTGTAATCCACGTTTATCGCGTAAATTAAAAATAATAAAATTGCGTCATCGTTTAACACTTGCGTTAAAAATTTTAAATGGAAATTTTGAGCTAAAGTCATCTTTGAAATATTATATATATATATAAACATGCGCAAACAAAAAGTTAAGTATCCCTCGTAAAAATTCAAATTATTGGTACGTTTCAAAATAAAGTAAAAGCTCAGCGATAATGTATCCACAGTTCATATTATTTATATTTGACTTTTGTTTTGTTTGATTCCGGCAAATTTTACGTTGCACTGAAATTCAATTTTTGCCCAAAAAAAGATGCAAAATGTTTGCCCCATAATTATTTCGTTTGCGACCTCACGGCGCTCGTAAATTAAATGTTGTTTAAAAATTACGAAAAAACATTAGATTACTCACTGCAAAACTCTCGCAGTCTAGGGTAACTTGGTCGTACTCGTCTTCTTCGTGGTCGTACGCGTCTTCCTCGTATTCCTCCTGCACCGCGTAGTCCATTACGACGCTGGATTTAAACCACCAGGGCAGTGTCTGAAAGTGCTTGATGTGATTCCTATTGTAAACGACTCGCGTGTTCCCGCCAATGTCGCCGATCATCTTATTTACAAGGTGGATGACGACCTCGGAAATGCTCGGGCAGCTGTCCTCATTGTAGCCCGAAATGAGGAAAAGATCGCTCATTATATTCTTAGCTATTGCGATGCTGCTTTCGCTCGAGATCAACTGGCGGCAGTAGTTTACGATGGAATCGTGAAGCTCCATCATGTCGCGAATCGGCCAAGAGTCTCTACAAATTGCAGGTTCGGTTTTACAAAAAAGTTACTCTCGTTTCGATTTATACACGATAATCACGAAATATTACTAATGCACTGTTAAACATTTTATCGGACTAGCAAATTTAAATTTTTATCTGCAAAATTCAATATCTTTATCATAATGAAAACAGCACTTGCCTCCATGGGGGAAAAATAAAGCTGCTAATAATGCGTTCGAGTTCGGCCCTGTACTCTGAATGCTTCCACACATTGTCGAAGTATTCGTAAGTACACGGGTAGGATTTCTTACTGTTGAGGTAGATTTTCAATTCTGGAGCGAAATCGGTGTAGGATAAGGATTCTGGATCCATAACTATATCCATGATATGGTTTACTGCCTCGTTGTGCAAACTGATGATAAAATTTGGATCGTTCAAGGGCTTTGTGAACTGGGGATTGTGCGATAAATGGCTGTGAATTCTGAAATTGCACAATATTTTTTAAAGTTTGGAACATTGAATGAAGCTGAAAATAATTTTTGTTTTATTTCATCAAAATACTCCTGTACGAAATTCAAAATTCCATTTTCAATAGATTCTTTTAATAGTTCTTAAGAGTCTACATTTTTTATTTTAAATTTGCACATTTAAAAGAGTTATTCAATTGATTTTTTAAACGAACCCAGTTCAAATATAATATAACCCATCAACAATCACTACTATTGTTATAAAGTACGGCGAGTGTAATAAATAGTTGTTAATGCATCGTCTATGAGTTTCTTAATATTTTGTAATGTACTGCATGTAATGTAAGCTGATTACCTGCTATTAATAAAAAATTACGTTTACATTCAATATATTTACTTATTTATTTTTTTTTGTCCAAGAAAAGTGTAAAAACTTTTAAAGTACTCATTTTGATTTAGTAATAATGGATTTGGCCTATGAGGATCACTTGATAATACACTGATTATTTGATTACTATATTGCAAATACAGTTTTTATATGAAATTATCGTGTAGATTAAAATGCAAGATTAAAATGAAATAATAAAAATGAGAAAATTGGCTTTATTTCTAACAATCAATCATTTAACAAATGATTATTTGCAACAAACAGATCAATAATCGATAATTAATTATGACAATTTCTGTGCATTAAAATTTCGATAGAATCGATTGAAAGGTGAATATTATAAGGGCGTTATACATTTCAACTTAGTAATAAATTTAATCGTCAATTTATTACGTACATATTATATGTGCTAGTTAACGAGCTGATACAAATTTTATTCTATCGTTTTTTTGTTTTCATTTATTGCACAAGTGAGATTGTAAATCAATTAAAAACATAAATATGTCCAGCGTATTGAAGATAATTGCGAATATTGAAAACTCGATTCAAAACTGAATCCGACAGCTAACTAACTCTTAAAACAAACACGTATTAACAACAGTGATTACCTACTTTTCCGCAACCCAATTTTGCGCGATGTAATACGCCATGCTTTGTATAACAAATAGTATAACTAATTAACTTTGTATAATTATGGCGGAAATAAAGGAAATAAATAAAACGCGAAGATAATGCAAAAGGCTAAATACCTCATCCAGAGGTCTTCTGTGAGACAGTCGTTGAAAATCCTCTTGAGATAGTCCATCTCGAGTGGCACTGCGGGAGATCTGTTGATGGCAAGCCAAAGGATAGCGCTTTGCACGACCCTAAGCACGACGTCCTCATCGATGCTGCGTTCGCGAAGTATCGTGTATTCGGAGAGGTGACCCGATTCTAGGAGACTCTCGGTCACCTGGGCGAGTTCGAGTGCATTCGGGTCGTGATCAGCGTCTCCGAAGACGGCGAGCACCAGAGGTATAGGCATAAGCTTCTCCCGGGAGAGCACAGCCTTGGTAAGCCGCCTTTCAACCCCCCGCGGCTCTTCATCGGCGCTCGCCACCAGTAGTAATCCGTCCATCCCCGTAAGGCAGTTTTCACAAATTAAGCCCTCGAAGTAGCGGATGCAGATGTCCAGCCTCTCTTGGCAGGCCGCCTTGTGTCGAATGAAGATCGGCTCGAGACTGCTGTCTTCCGGACTGAGATACCTGAACAATGGTATGCTACGTGAGAACGATCATTTGTATTTCGATTCTGCTTTGTTAACATTTTTTCTTTCCGGAAGCTTCGACGACAAAGCTTGTCTAGCTCGCAACCGCTTGAAAACAACAGATTTTAATCGATCTTTCGTCGCATTGAAAACTCTCTTAAATTTGAATTTCTTGGTTCGGATCTTTCGATGCATCAGATATTTCACGAACGTAATCTTATAAGTTACACTCGATCATTTTTATAACAGCAATGACATGGCAGGTAATAAAAGTCGCAGGTGAGATGAAAATTTGTTTTATTGAATATTTGTAGTGTTATCTTCGACAGTGGGCACTCACCTGTTTACGAGCTTCTTGTGTCGCCAGAGTGTGAGTCTGTTCTCGAGCAACGGCCACGAGACGACCATCTTCCAAAAGACGTGCTGGCTAAACTCAACGTCGAGCGACTTAGCGTTTTCCTTGAGACCGACGCTCACGATATACTCGATGGGCGTGCGTCGGGGCGACCTCGGTTTGGTCGTCGCCGCGAGCTCCGTTTCGACTCCACCACGTTTTCTGCAGTCGCGCGCATACTTGATTGCTATCTGCTGCTGCGGCTGATACAACTTGGTCGCGCGTTCCTGGAGACTCTCCGGTTGGAGCCATACGGGTGTGTTGTCGAGGGCTTCGCGTCGCTGAGTTCGACGTCGGCCCGCCCAGTCCTTCCAAGCGCGACTGTACTTAAGGAGGAGACGGTCGCGCAACCTGCGCTCGACCTCGATCAGCATGTCTTGGACAAAGAGCTGCTCGTCCAGGATGGACTCGCACAGCTCTTTCAAGAGACCCTCGTAGATTTTCTCGGCGAGGGCTTCGAACAGACGTGTGCGCTCGAGTTCGGCGTGCGCCAGCTCCGAGCAGATATCGGCCACCACCTCGCGCTGCAGACGCTCGTAATGTTCGGCGCTGCGCTCGTTGATGCGCTCCAAACGACGTAGTTTTTCGCGCTCCTGCTTCATTCGTTCCTCTGCCTCGAGCTGACGCTTGTGCAACTCTTCCTTCTCCAGGAGGCTCTTCTTCTCGACTCCCGGTTCCGAATCTTCAAGACGGCGCTTCGCACCCGAACGCTCATTGCTGCTGCTAACGATGCTGCTACTGCTAATGATGTTGTTACTGCTGCTGCTGCTGCTGCTGCTGCTGATAATTCTGCTACTAACACTAATGTTAATGAAAGAAAAAATATTTCATTTATGTTTCTCGCGTATTATCAACACAAGTTCATTGATGGTAAATTTAAAATTCTGCTGAAATAAGCCTTCAAGTTACTGCGGAATGGACAAGTATTTTGTACGGATTTTCCTACAAAGGGAAAGACCGGTGTGCCTTTATCGATTATGACGTGACTTAAATTAGATATATTTTGTTCCTAAAATCAGTTGAGATCGATAAAAATTTTATCAAGACGACGTATAAATATGATTCCCTATATATTTAATGAATGAAATTATATATAGACATTCGAAACGACTATAAATACTATTATTACTACTGTACGTGATTAAATACATCGCGTGTTTGAAAACTGTGGACTATAATGTAATATAAAAATTAAATATAACGATCGCATCGATTTTCCATACCTAAGGACGTTGTCGTTTCCACTGCTATCTTTGAAACTTGTGGACGGTATAGCGGGCTGCTTGAACAAGTTCGCATGGGTGTTTCCAGAAAATATATTTTTGTTTAACGGCACGCTGAAGGGTGAATTCGTTGGTAAGGAGGATGTGTTCGTAGAAATAACTGAAAAAATCGAGGATTGTGGTTTCGCAAAAATAGAAGGGGTTACATTCGACGTTGAAGCGACCAACGCTATCTGTTCTTGATTCTTTTGCGTAACGTTTTTGTCATCGCTCGCACTCGGTGCAGTTTTCTTCGTTGTCGCTTCAGGCAGATTCGGTTCTGCTTTCGACTTTGTTGAGTCATCTGTATTTGGCACTCTGTAAACAGTTATTTTATCCTTTAATCATTTTACAACAAAAGCGTAATTTTATTTTTAAAAGATTTTCGTAGGATTTAGTTTTTTTCATTTGCGACGTTCGAGTACGCCTTTTTAAGTGTTAAATTTTTTTTTAATCGCCCAAACAAGTGTAAAATTATATAGTTTATCAAAAAATAAAAATGATTCGCTATTCGTCTACCACGATAAAATTTATTTCATTCTTGTTAAATAAAAGCATCTTACCTGAGAATAAGATTTATGTGCTTCTTATCCTCGACGTCATTAGATGACTTGTAGTTAATCTTGATCCCCTTTTGCTCGTTAACGAACTGAACATCGTCGTCGATGAACTCGTAAGGATCGACGAGACTCTGATCCTGAGCATTTATGGACGAAGGCAGTAGATATCCTTGCGCGTCAAAACTAGAATGCGGCTTGTGATTTTCGTAAGTCTTGTCGGGCCAACTTCCTCCAGCGATGCACTGACCGACCGTCTGTTCCGATGCCATCCTCTTCGACAGCACAAGATTGTAGGCTCTCCCTTGTTCCATGTTACACTCCGGCGTACGGAAGTTTTCCTTATTAAGCTTTATGTACAAGCTCTCTTTGTCGCACTTAAGTCCTATTCGGGAGCAAAAGTCGAATACCTCGTCCTCGTCTTCGAAGCCAAGAATATCTATCAGTTCGTAAAGCGGATATTCAGCTGTTCCGGATGTTCGACAGTAAGCTTTAACCATCACTGACAAAGCTTTCATTCGCACCTTTGTTAATTGAAACAATTAAACATATTTTTAAAACTAAACGTGATGTGCGAATCATTGCGTATTTAAATGCTAGAATTTTCAAGTTAGAATTTCCTATCGTAACTTCCTATGCGCTACATTGCAGGATCTTTAATTTAACATTCACTATTAAATATTTCGTATACGATAATATAAAATTTATTTGAACGATTTATTAGTTTTCAATTGCTTGAACACATTCATATTACACCAAAATCATCGAGTAAAGTTTAACATTTTATCTATATTTACGAAAATATACGAATTTAATATACGTAAAATACACCACAAAGTCCCTATGAATCGCATCCTGTTCTTTAAATCATTAGACATTGTAAAAATTAATAAAAAAAAAATTCCCTGCTTCTATTCGCCTAAGAGATAAGGAAAAAAATAGTCTTACATACCTGATTGAAATATCGCAATAAGATGCACGCATTCAGGTAAGTAGTTTTCCGCACAAGTTTGAAGAACCTGGAGTAGTTGTCCATGGCGATGGCTGAATAAACATCCAGTGCAAATTTTACTTCGTGCGAATGTTGTACGCAAGGAGGCAACGTACTCAGCTCGGATATAAAAGTGCCGTTATTTAAATTTAATAAAATGACGTAAGCTCGAAATTCAGGTTCGTTTTTACAGGATATGCCATTTTCATTCAAATCGTAGTACATGTATTTCAAAGTCTGTAGGCACTTGGTCAGATTCTCACTGTTAATTTTAGGATCAAATACAGAAGCTTCTTCTGCGCATAGTCTTTCGGACGATAATATATGAAATCTGGCACACTGTTCGACTAATTCCACAGTTTCCGTACAACATAGTTCCTGTTGTGTAATGTCTTTACGGATGCTTCTCATTCGGTCCCAAAGAAAATGGTACCAATCTGCTAAATTCGTATTTTCTTCATCGGACAAATCAGCTATTTCGTGCAACAAATAACTCATTGTCATTTTTAACGACTTCACTGGTCGCAAATCATGTGACATCGGCTCTTCCTGATCAGCAGATGAGCGAGAATATTGTTTTACTGCAGTTGAGTCATTGATCTTGTAATCGCTATCTTCCAGAAGCTCGAAAGACGATATTTGTCTTTGAAATTCACGCATATACCTTTCTTTTTCAGGACACATATCTGGACAAGTGCCTTTTGTTATTTTAGCCGTAGCTAAATTTTTTTGTTTTTCATGCTTTAGCCTCATCAGTCGATCTCGAGCATCGAGTATCTTTAATAAAATAATTTATTATTTTATAATGCTTGAATTAAACATTAGATTATTTTAATTATTATAGGTAAATGTTTAAGGTTTTTTGACTTTTTAGGAAATTTCTTTATATTTAAAATTAAACAAACCAATAATACTAAAAATAAGATTAAATTATACATTAAAATAATTTAATGAAATTATTACTACACGTAATATAGCATAAGTGCGTGTGTGTAAATTTATACATTAATAGTAAATTTATAAATATATAGTAATACATAATAACCTTATATTTCTCTTCTGAAGTTGTACCCACTTGACGAACTTGACATTGCAATTCCTCAATAGTAGCACTCGATACTTTTTTCATTTTTTGATTTACCACTGGTAATTCAGCTTTTGATTGTGGTTTCTCATTTGAAGTTGGTTTTGCCGATTTTACTGATTTTATTGCAGGCTTTGTAATTAGTGGTGCAATGCGTTTTGATATATCTTTATTAGCGACAACTTTTGCCTTTTTTATTTTAGCTTTCGCTACGACATTCAAGGCTCTTAAGTTCTGAGGATCTGGTAAATTGTATTCTAAACCTCTTAAAGCTTCTAACTCTTCTTTTACATCATCATCTATATTTAAAATACTGGAAATTTTTCCTTTTATAGATTCTTTCTGTTTTTGTTTTAACAACATATCAGGAGTTGTCCATTCTGTTTTAAATTTAAATTCATGAAAAAATCCTGATTTATAGAAAGCTGTAGTTGCTGCATCTTTTGTAGCATAATAAACTGTAATCATTTTACGTTTTGGTCGAACAGTTACTTTAAGTGTTTCTCCAAATTGCTCAAAATATTCCTTAGCTGCAGACTTTATGAGAAGAGCATTTGGAACATTAGAACAAGTAATAGATTTAGAAAATTCTAATCTGACATCTTGTTTTTTCTTTGAGTTTTTTTCTAATTGGCCAAATGATGGTGTTTTCTTTATATCACGAGCAAAAAACGGAGATTTATTATCTTTTTCATTTCTTTCACTTTTAATAATAGTTCTAACTTCATCTGCACTATCTTCTCTTTCAATAACTCCAGGTTTTGCAAATGTAAAAAAACTAGAACTTTCAAATGGTTGAGTTGATCTATTTCCAAATATGTTATCAGGAGGAGTTCCAAAGGTTGCAGATTTCTCTGGACCAGGAATAACATTTGGTGTAGAAAAAATAAAGTCACTTGTTGTATCCATTTCTGATTCATTATCAATTTGCATGTCTTTATCCATTTTTGTCTTGAATATTCTAAAATAAGTTTACAAATTATGAAATAAAAGTCAACAATAAAATTATTAAGACTTTAAAAAAATTTGTCTAGCCTTGAGATTTCTTATTTATCTCTTTTACAATTTTTAATAAAAAATTTAATGTTTTTTAAATATATTATTTTAAATGAACATGAACAAAAGACCAAAAAAATATTCATATTTATATTTAAATAGTTACTTTTGTTATTTTATTCACGAACATAATTACGTATATAATAATACAGTGAATTCTTCATTTATTTTCGAAAATAATTTAAAATTCAATAGATTATTCATTGTGTACAAGTAGTATTTTATATTCGATAATTTAATGTAAAATATTTGAAGTTGTTTAAAGAATATTATTTAGAATGGACTTTATTTTAATTTATTATACTTTCGTAACTTTCAAAATCCAAAGTAAATGTTAATTTCATTCATGAATTATTAAATAAAAAATATTAAAATATAAAATCTCAATTACGTTAATTATTTTAATTATTTTAATCTTAGATCATAATATAAATATAATTTATTTAAAATTATAATATGTGGTGTTAATTTCTTTAATACGTACTTTTTATTTTGTAGTAAAGTAAATGTGACATTGATTTTACATTTCGGATTAATACATAACCTACCAAAATTTTATAAAACAACAAAGTTATTTTGTGACGTCACGCTAGATTTGGTAGGAGTTACATATATAATTCTAGATATGTTCAGTGCATTTAAAAAAATTTAAAACTCATTTTTAAGAATAATGGTTCAAAAATATTGTTTTTTGATAAAAAAAAGTTCAAATTTTCTAAATAAAAATATTGATGTACATGAAAATTTTAATTTCAAGATTCCTATTTTTCTAAGTGTAAAACAAGCAATGATATGAAACGGTTTGCTAATTTATGTATAACTATTTAATGGTGAAATTTATAACAAAATTAGTAATGAATTAACTTAATGTGCTTAATACATCGAAATTTGCGATATTTCATAATATCTATTTATTTTAAAAAATGTAAGCGCGTGAGCGCATGTGTACTAAATATAACAAAAAGTAAATGAAACATTATTTATAATTTTTTTATTACATAATTAGTATTTATTATGAAAGTTTAAAAAATATATATGTTTATGTTCAATCGTCATGTTCGGTACGGAAACACTTTTAAAATGTTGTAACTATAATATTATAAATGACAAAATTATTCTGGATTCAACTGTCTGTTCTTAATTTATTATAATAAGATACAATCTGATTATGCTTTTATGCATAATTATTTAAGTTTTTATCTTTTAAGATAAATACATATACATTTTCTTATTTAGAAATGAAAAATAAATAATATAACAAAAATGGTTTCAATTATAAATGACTACCTAATAATATTTTTAATATAAAACTACGTATTCTTTCAATTTTTTAGTTGAAAAATGAAAACTATACTTTCTTTGGGTTAATATAACATTGATATGAAATTAAACTTTTATTTATTTGATAAATAATAATAATAAAAATTGAATAATAAATTTAATAAATCAACGGTTAAAAATTCTAAATGCGAGACTTGTTCCTGCTTTAATTATTATAAATAATTCATTTACAATGAAATATTAATGGTCTTAGTCACGTGAAAAAATTAAAAACTTTAATTATGAT
This sequence comes from Platyscapa corneri, assembly GCA_018907185.1. NCBI lineage: Eukaryota > Metazoa > Arthropoda > Insecta > Hymenoptera > Agaonidae > Platyscapa > Platyscapa corneri. The sequence goes on from JACCHW010000012.1 coordinate 125,447, forward strand.
GTAAGATTATAGCAATATTGTTAAAATATTACCTTATAATTCATTTACAATTTTTTATTCTTTTTTATATTGTATTAAATAATTTCTTTTTCTTTGTCGGCGTAATTTAATTTTTTTACGAAAAACTGTAGCTTGAAAAATTTAAATTTTAGTTCAATAAACATTCGAGTGCTTTAGATACAATGTAAAGCAGAGACCTCTAGTGGCGTTGCAAAAATCCCAGCTGCAAAGCAAAGACACGTGATCATCTATGCAGTAATCTCATTCGTACAATGAATTTTATCTTTGTTTAAAAACAGTGCAACATTAAAGAATTACAACTCTGTGACTCTCAAGTTCTAAACACATGGCGGCTGCTATACGAGTCTTTAACCAATAACCGAGGTTATTAAAAGTTTAACTCTCAATTGTAAAATAGTGATGAATTAACCGGATCTTTTTAATTTTATATATATATTATAAACAAATTTTTATTTTAATGTACTTCAAAGGTAACCACATTCTTTTTTTTATAATATTAACAAATTTATCTAAATCAATATTTACTAAATTAGATCATAAGTTTTGTGTAAAAATTAACTTAACGTAATTAATTAAATTTTTTAGTGATGCATTGTATCAAGGAACTATTACTATGAAGAATTTATTTGTAGAAACTCAAAGTACTGTCTTATTTAATGATAGTAATTCTCTTCCCTATGAGAATTACCAATGCTGTTATAATTTTGATAAAAATATATATTATTTTGTTGAATGTGATGAGAACCTTATACATTTAATTGATCTTGTCAACGGGACACATTCGGTTAAAAGAATATTGGTAGAAAGCAATAAATCTAAACCTGTTGGAATAGAATATAGTAGTACTGAAGAAGAAATATATGTTGCTTATGAATGTGGTAATGTATATGAAATAAGTGCAATTGATGATGATGATGACTTTAATGGTAAAGAAGTGGCAGAGTTTGATACTGGATTATATTGTATGAAAATAAGTCCTGATAATGAAGCTATAGCATTTATAACAAAGGACCTCCATGTTACTGTAATAACATGTAAATATTTTGACTGTTTGAATAGTGTAGGTATAAGTAGATATATATATATATTATTTTTACTTTTTTTTAAACATTAATTTACAATTTTGTCTATTATTATTGATGTGTAACTCTTTTTAGATAAATTTATTAGCAGCAGAATTTGGGGAAAAACAATTTATATCAGTTGGTTGGGGTAAAAAAGAGACACAATTTCATGGTTCTGAAGGTAAAAACGCAGCTAAAGCTAAGCCAAGTATATTTAGAAAAGCTAACACAGATAATAATTTACCTAAAATAACTTGGAATGAATCAAGTACATTATTTGCTGTTAGTTTTATTGATGAGAGTTCCAATGCACGAAGATTTAAGGTGATCGATAGAAAAGGAATCTTACAATATACTAGTGAATTAGTTGATTGTCTTGAAGGAACTTTAGCATGGAAAGGTTCTGATAATCTCATTGCTTCGACAAGAAAGTTACCAAATAAACATACTGTTGCTCTTTTTACTAAGAATGGTCTTTTACATAGAGAGTTTACTCTTCCTTTTAATTCAGACAATATCTATGTAAGTAGAATAAAAATAAAATAATAACTTTTTTATTTAAAAAAAAATAATGATGTTTTTAAATAATATTCATATTAGATTCAAGATTTAATTTGGTCAAGAGACTCAGATATCTTAGGAATTTGGTATAAAGATATTACTAGTGGTCTTAAAACTCTTCAATTATGGTCTCAAAATAATTATCATTGGTATCTAAAGCAAACTATAACTTATCCTAAGAAAAATCCAATTTTATATACTACTTGGAGTCCCCAAATTGATAAAGATTTGTTGATACTTTCATCAAAAAGTAGCATAATTTATACATTTTACTGGGCTGTTTCTCATAGTCATGGGAAAGAAGAATCTGATAAAGCTGTAGTTTCTGTTATCAATGGTGATCAAGTTTACATAACAAAATTTAGATACTTTATTATTCCACCTCCAATGTGTCAGCAAACATTACAATTTAAACAAACGGTCAATGCGATTTCATTTTCTCCAATTGATTCTGAAAATTCGGAAAACAATTCAAACGATTTTTTAGTATTATTGGCCAACAACAAAATTGTACTTTGTAAAGAGATGAAAGTAAGATAATACATTTTTAATAATTTGTTTTAAAATTTGTTTTAACAAATAATTTATTTGTAGAAATCAGAGAAATTAGAAAATTCGCAATATATTTACAAAACCTACAATATTGATTTAAAAATAAAAAATGCAAACAAATATTCTTTACATTTAATACAACACTTATTTTGGTACAAACAAGATTTTATTTTATGTTCTGTATCATTAGGCGAAAAAAGTTCTTTGTACGAATTACATCTGTTACACATTGATGCTTTAGATGAAATACTTATAGATGCTAGGTGAGTTCCTTAAATTATCACGTATATTTATAAAATTAATGATTTACTAAAATATTTGTATAAATTAAAAATATATTATTGCTACTTTATTATTGATTGCAAAAAAAATTTTCACAATAAAAATAGATAACGTAGCTTTCAAACGTTTCACATTTATAATATTTAATTTACTAATACTTTTTTTCTAAAAGTTAACAAGTTTGAAACTAAAACCACCTAATTTTATTATGTAAGAATTTTTTAATTGGTACCACATATTTCGTTACAGATTAGTGCATGAAATGCCAGGTAAAATACAGCACATAATTGCATCTGCCGATTCGAAAAATGCTTATATTATTGTTAACAACCAAGTTTACATATACAATCAGCGTGATGGTCTATCGAAATCCGACGTAGTAATCAGTAACGAAAAATTTTCAAGAACTGTCGTTAAAATTGAATCTGTTAATTTTGGAGATAAAGAGGTGATCGTTGCACTAACACGAAATAACGTCCTCTACGCAAATGGTAATCAGATAACCAACAACGTGACATCCTTCTTTGTTCACTCCGATACGTTGATCATTACGACGCAGCAGCACACGTTAATAAGTTTTGAACTAAATTCTAGTGGATTTAATCAACTGTGTACAAAGGACCTAACTTTTCAGCCTTGGGAAAATAAATCCAATCTACAAGGTTTGATAATTGATAGATTTAAATAAAATTCATTTTAGATTGTCTTGAACACTTTAAAATAAAATTTAAACAGTACAGTTTCGTTGGTTATTATAAATCAAAAACTATATTGTAAAAAATTAGTTTTTATGTAAAATTATAATTTCGAGAAAGATATCTATATTTTGTATTTTATTAATAAAGTTCAAATAATTCAGATTATTCTAGTTAGAAAATTACGATTAACACATTTTTAATATTATTGTTGATAAAAAATGAACACGTTATTGCTCTTGAATATATATAGAATTAACAGATTTTTATAAAAAAATATTTGATTTTTGCCAAGAAATCGACGTATCATTTTCTCATACAATTTTTTCTGATTATCTTTTTCTTAGAACTAAACATCAGACGAATAGAAAGAGGTTCGGCCCTGATAGTAGTTGTACCGAAAAACGATAGAACAGTTTTACAGATGCCCCGAGGAAACTTGGAAACCATTCAACATCGAGCATTATCCATTACCATAATAAAACCCTTGCTAGACAGACACAACTACAAAGAAGCCTTGCGCATCATGCGTAGGCAACAAATGGATTATAATCTATTTTACGATCATGATCCGCATTCCTTCATGAATAACGCAGAAAAGTTTATTAAGGATTTTGACGTACGCAGTTTGACTGTATTTTTGACGGAATTAAACGATGACGACGTGACTCAAACTATCTACAAGAATAGCTACGGCGATCGCACAAAACAAGAAATGGAAAACTCTCAAAAAATTGACATGGTTTGTCAAACGTTAAGATCGCTTATGGAGCGAAATGCAAATAAATATATAGAGGTAACTCCTTTGAGAAACTGTCCTGTAATCAAATTAAAAGTCATTGAGCGTTGCAAATTTGCATATATTACAAGTTTTACTTATTTTGCTTTTTTAACTTTAAAGCCACTTCACCGTGTTATTAGCGCATTTATAAAATTAATTTAGTAAACTATAATTCTATGATTATTGTAAAATATAATGACAGCTTAAATTTACAATACGAAAAATTGCCGAATAAATCGGAGCTCGTTTGCTAATAGCAGTAAATTACCTAATTACGAACTTTGAGAAATCTTTTCCCTTTTTACGCTCAATTACAAACTGAAACTGCCACAATTGTAGTAATTCTAACGTGCGATTTTTTATTTTGATGCAGCCGATTATCATAACTTTGGTAAAGAAACAAGATTTGAACGGCATTGAGAAGGCCCTTAAGAAGCTGTATCAGTTGAGCAAAAGCGAAGATACGGACGATGTCCAGGAGAAATTGTGCCGAATGAATTTCATGGTCAATAAAAAGAGTCTCTTCGACATTGCCCTTGGCACGTACGACCTTGAGCTTACATTGTTTGTGGCGGAAGCAACGCGTAACAATTCCAGAGAAACCTTGGATTTTTTGAACAGCTTCAAGGAATTCGACAGCGACTACATGAAGTACAAGATCGACATACACCTGAAGCGTTACACATCCGCGCTGCGGAACATCGCAAAGCTTCCCACGCGATTCGAGGACTGCATGAAGCTCATCCGCGAGCACGACTTGTACTCCGAAGGACTTAAGCTCTTCGCCAACAACAGAACCGGCTACCTGGAAATCGCTTCTGCTTACGCCAACATTCTGGAAGCGAAGGGAAAATACCAAGACGCCGGAATCTTGTACGCCAAAGCCAATGAGATGGAGAAAGCACTCGTCGCTTATAAAAAAGCAAACTGCTGGCAGCAGGCCATTGCTGCTGCATTTAAGTTAAGGTTGAGGTAATATTAAAAATTTTTTAGTATTTTTACCGCTTCAGCTTTTTATGTGCGCCGTCGTCGTGATATTTTCAAGATACTTTTAATAATGTATGCGCATGCGTTGCAGTGCATTTTTTTTGTCTTTTGGATAATCACCGAGGTTTCATTATCCTTTCAGCGTCCAAGGATTGAACAATTTATTTCGAGATTTGGTGGAACAACTCGTTAAGGAAAATAAGTACAACGAGGCTGCAACAGTTCTGTCCAAGTACTCGAACAAATTCGAAGATTCGATTGCAATTCTGTGCAAAGGAAAGGAATGGCTTCAAGCGTTGACAGAATCATGCTGCATGAATAGGGAGGATTTGATTGGTAACACTATCATTTTTTATTCAGTGCATGTGCATTTGCGCGAGTTTTTCACGGAACAATATTTCATTATAGCAACCGTTGTTATTTTCGTTAAACTAGTAAAATGAAAATAATTACATTTTAAGTCATTTAGAATTATCCAATATTTAGCGCTCGTATTGCGCTAAATAAAGAGTAAATAATCTCAACAAACTTATTTAGTTAAATATGAATGTGTGCACGAGCAATACTTATTTATTTTTTTTTTAATCCTATTCGTTGGATATTTAAAGATAATCTGTCGCTCGATCAGGTAAGATCATAAAGCACGCCTATTAAATAGAATTATAAAATTTAATTACTTAAAACCAAGTCGATTAGTTAAGAGAAATTAATTTTTATTGATAATTAAAAATCTAATTCAGTGCGAAAATGTTTTATTTATCTCAGTTAAATACAATTTATTATTGGGTGAGTTACAGGTTGAACAGAAATTGCGCAAAAATTCAGTTATTAAACATAATTATTTACAATGGGCCCACCCTTGATTATAAATATAGTTCCGTGAAGTTATAAAAGTCAAACCGAGGATCTATGCATTGGATTTTCACTGGATGCACCTTGCAGCAACTGTAGATCCAAGCGAGTTCCAACTTGCATTGTGCACGTTGAGTTAGCCCCTTGCTGTAATGTGGTCAATACCGTATTTGAATGCGTGTTTGAACTTGCGCTCCGTCTAGACCAATGGTTTCCTGTCTAATAAAATGCGAATATGTATTAGGGTTAGTAGTAGATGAGAGGAAGTATGAAATGATGGATGCTTATTAATATTTCACAATTTGAAATTTATTTTCAAAATATTCCAAAAAAACTAGTATTGGTATTTTTATTGGACAATATATTACATTGTTATTATGATTAAAAGAAACCGATGTTTTGCGTTATAAATTATCTTAATCATTTAACAACCGAAATATTGCGATCTTAAAAAATATATTTATTTCACGAGATATCAGTTTTACGCGTATCTAGAAATTTTCAACCACATTCCTGGGTTTATTTAAAAGAATATACAACTCATTCCTTTAAAAAATTAATGAATATTATAAAAGTGAAATACAACGATACTTGCAAATTCCATAAGATGAAATCCTCGGATCAAAAGGTAAAATGTCGGTTGATATCAAACGAATCTACATTTTAATTCGTTCTAACGGTATCTCTCCCAAACTTCGTTAATTACCTGTAAATGTAAATTTCTATTTTACCATATTTTATTATAAACTTTTTATCTGGCAAAAGCCTTAATGCTCAATTTTTAAACGTTCGATCATAAAATAATGCCGCTCATCTACTGTTTCTGCAGCTGTTCAAGTAGAATAATATTACAAATGTTTACCACTTAGAAATAAAATCAAAACAAAAACGAGTTAACTAGATACCAATACTTTTTCGTTATAAAAATAAGTTTTGTAAAAAAGTAAGATAATTTACTATGATTGCAGTGAAATTCAAGGCTTGGGTCGATGCAAGAACTCTAATCCACTTTAAGTACCGGTACTGATTCGTTTCTTTTATTTTTCGTAATTATTATAAATTCATCCAAGTAAATAGAAGGGTTTTTGTGTATTTTCCATCGCTGCCTAGCATCTCGAAAAAATGCATATTATCAATTGTACGTTCGGAGCAACAACCCTGCTGATTATATTTTTGAAAAGTGTGTAAACATAAAGATAGTGGTTGGACAAAAACTGTCCGTTATCTTAATGCCCAAGTGTTGAAAAATGCGACCGTTACGCATTTGTCAGAGAGCGCGTGTCGCACGTATACCATAGCCCGATCTTATCTACGTGAGCGCCAGTCCGTAACGATGACCCCCCAGTAAAGCCCAAGGGCCAGATGGTTCCTTGAACGAAAACGATCGATGCATAAAAAATTTGCGCCTTAATTTAGAGTCACACGTGAGGCCCTCAGTTTTGGAGCACGCTGAGTTCCTTCTGGGCCATTTGCGCCGCTGCAGGCAGGACTTCAGCGAACACACGAACAGATTAGTGACGGTGCGTCCAGGACTGACGCAACGTCGCAGAGCCATTGACGACCTGGCGAATCCACTGAGCGCAGCGGGTGACGGCGCTAACGCCGTGACTGATCGTTACCGACCCGACTATCCTGAGTCGAGCATCGCCGACTCGACGGAGACGAGGAGCTCGCAGGTGTCGCGCTCCTCCAGCCGCACCTACCGCTCGAGCAAGAACCGCAGGAAACACGAGAGGAAGACCTACAGCATAAAAAAGGGCAGTCTCTACGAGGACTTGGGCCTCATCAGGACCCTGCACCAGCTCGTTTCCCAAGCCTACGAGCAAAGAGGTACCCCTTTAATTTTAATTCAATGCAACAAATTCGGAAAATAATAAAAATAATGACTCCTTGCTTTTACCCGCAGATAACGTTCGATCGATCGTAGAAATACTGCTGCACTTGAACAGCGACGAGCTCGCCGAGGAATTGCACAAGGAATTGAACGTGTTTTTAGGCGAAATTCGTTGCCGCAAGCACGAAATTTGGCCTCCGATTCACGAAAATAGTAATCTCAGAGAAAGTTTTGCCGATGATGCGGGTCGTGAAAAGCAGCACTGCATAGGCAAATATGTCTTTTACATAATAACTTTGTTATTTATGCCTCGCGTAACATTAATCTTACTCGAAATCATATTTTCAGATCATCGTATACTGTTTGCACCCGAAGAGACGTCGATCAACTGGAAGCTGGATGTTTTCAGTCCCTTAGTTATTAGCGATTAAAAAATCGCTATGCCATTATAAATTTTGTAGACCTTGCATTTAGTTGTAAAATTTTATCACGATAATTTATTGCTTAAAATATTTTGTATAAAATTTTGTAATGAAAGTGTCAACATTTAAATGTATTTTCTATTAATAAACATTGACCTATTTATAAAGTCATAGGTGTTAAAGAGAAGTTTTGTCGATAATATAAAAGAAATAAGAGAAGTGTAGCTTTAACGCTTTCGCTTTTATTTACAATATAAGATATTTTACACAAAACTATCAGACGGTTTTCACACACTTTGACGTGTTCGTTCATTCTTTTTCATATATTAAAAATTTAAACTATACAAAATTAGTGCTTTTTTTTTTATAAAACTTGAAGTGTGAATAAATATTGTCAATGTAAATTTTTCGAATCACAATTTATTGTATTGCGAAAATAAATATACTTTATTCCGCTAAAAGTTTCGATTGAAACTCATTCGGTCTTCTGACTACATTAAATTAATTTATTTTAATGATTTTATATTATATAATGAACATGCACTTTAAAAATATTTCATTAAAAAAATTAGTGTGATCGCATAACAAATATTTTTATCAAAATATTTTCCCTAATGCATAAATTGCGAGAATAATAAATGTGTATTGAAGTAAAAGTATAATTATTAGTAGTGCCTTCGTACAAAAATCTTCGTAATTACCATTGTATTTTGATTAAAAATATCTGACTAAACTAAATAAAATTATCACTAAATTTTTATTAAAAGTGGACACAAACATTAAATTATCACGTAAAAAGATTTTATCAAGCATTTTGACAAATAGGAAAAAGTGACGTTCAATAGTCATTTTCTCATTTAGATGGAAATTAAAAACACGTTGATAATTGGTGCACTATGGAATTAAAGCATAATAAGAGAGCCGTACACGTTAACTAATTTAATCACCGTAATATTAATAGAATCACTTTTTAACTTAGATTAGTGTCTATCTTATTTATGTATATTATTTATCAAAACATTAAACTGTAATATAGTTTAACAGTAATTAAAAAATGTATAGAAAGATTAAAAAAATTTTTTTTAAAATATATAATAATAATAATAATAATAATAATAAACACATAATGGCCGTCAAAAAATAATCTCTAATTTAATGATTCTGATTTTTTTAAAATCACTTCATATAAAAAAAGAAAGTTCGCGAGTAAAAGATCTTTCTCTCTCTAATTTTGGCACAAAGAAGGGTATTTTTGTAGGGTAAAGGGGGTTTGTAAAAAAGATTTTGTAATGCTGATGAAACGGCACTAACAAAGTCACTCGATAGATCCTCATGCATCGCAACCATGTATACACTTCATTGTACTAAATACAAAAAGATTCATTCTTTCTTGTGATTCACCAAGGCGACCAAAGTCGGAGATTTTAGTTCCGGACGAAGACTGATCTTCATGTGTTTGGCATTTGTGTACTTCCTCCGCGCGGCCTGATACTTGCTCTTCTCCGCATTAATCATTATTGCAGAAATCTCCTGCACCACAGGTAATACATCCTTCGTCCTGTATGTACTGTAGTGTACCAGAGTTTTTGTCCAAATAACATCACCCTCCTGGAGATTGTCATTCCCCAGCAGACTTAAAAAAAAAAAAAACCAATTAAAAATCCCTCTATTACAATCGACCGTTCAAACCTACATATACTTTCGTTATCGAAATGTGCTTAATAAATAATTCAAGAACTAAATATTTGTTTGAAATCTTTCCCGCAAATCGTGAATTGTTTTAATGAAAAAGTGATTGTTCTTCGTAAATCAATGTTATTTTTATAGACCTGTCACGTGGTTGCGCCTAATTTTCAAGGTTTCAACAAGATCTTTATTTATATCAAGATAATTAGAATATTAGGATAATCGATCCTGGATTATCTCACGAATAAGATCTACAACACTGCGTAACATTAACATTTGGTGTGAATTTTGCAAAAAAAACAAAGTTTACGTGAAACGCAATACTATTGTTTAACTATCGGATTCGGCGTTTTCAAGGAATTTCAGTAAATTTATATATATACTGCGCCATTAATTGAACGTCCGTCAAATTTTGCAAGCATTAAATATGAACCTAGGCTGATTCGCTTCGCACACCCGCCGTAATCACTTTAAAAGGACTTTTGACGTGTGAAACGAAGAGACTTATAAGATAACAGGTGAAACGGCTTCCACCTAAAACGAAGAGTAAATAAATAAATAATTAAAATAAAACTCACAGGAAGGAAAGATAAATTGCACCAGCTGCAACCAAGCTAGGGGCGTGGTGGCAGACTTCGTAATGTACTAAGCACTGTTCTAAGAAGTATTTTGCCAGTGTGTGATGAACTGGCAGAGCCTGTTTGCGCAAAATTAAACGTTAACGTTGTGCATTTATTTAAATCGGGCGAATTTGCCGTATTAGATTTAATTTACCTTTCCAGCTTTGCTGTATCTCCGAAGAAAATGTAACGGCAATGGTCTTCCAAACGAAAACTCGAGTGTTTTTATAATAAGCATTTCCATTTGCAAAATTTCTGCTTTTGTGTAGGCATTATCCGTAATGTACACAAAGTCACTAATGTCTGGAGAATACATTTCTTCATACTTGCTGGCTATAAACATAGCCGTTACACCTACTAATTGTAGCCTTTTACGAGTGATTAATCTAAAGTCCTGTTAAAAATATTCGTTTAGGATTTTTCAGTCAAATGTTAACGTTAATATTAATGCATATATAAATGTAAATGTAAGTGTTAACGTTAATGTTTACGTAATGCGTGTGCGTGGGTGTACCTGCAAAAAGCGATCAATGATGGCGATCGTCATGTACAATGTCTCTTGCATTAGATGAAACTGCTCGTGGACTTCGATTAGCCAATCGACAAGTACACACCTCATCTTGGGGGTGACTTCTTGCCCTTGTAAATATCCTTTTCTAACAGGAAACTGCATCTCTAAATGTCGCAGATGTGCATAAATGTCGTTACTATATACAGAAACAAGGATGGGATTTTTTCTATCCTCTTCGTCAATATCCTCGATTACTATTAAATCCGAAGAAAAGGAATCCGTCTGTTTTTTGGTTGTGCTCGAATCAGAGTCTTTCTTATTCGCGTTATTATCAGTCTCGTGTTTGTTTGCCACTGGTAATGGGCGATTATCGACGTGAACCTCATTTTTATCAGTTTTATCAGTTTTATCAGTTTTCACAACTGGCTTGGTTATTTGCACTTGCGTTTTTTGGACAACCTTCTCGACAACCTTTTCTATTTTTTCAAGCTTGACCTGTGCCTGCTTCGATACTAATATTGGCTTCCTCTGCAGAACCTTATCCTTTGCCGTTTGACTAGATTTGCTTGTCAACTCGTTGTTCCTATGAATCAAAACTTTATTGCCTATTTCACCCAGGGCAGCTCTTCGTGTCTGCCCCGAAACTATTGCGATGGATTTCACATTCTTCACATTCTCTTGGTTAGCAACGTTCTGAAACAGAAAAAAAACAGCAACTCATTATTAATAACTATTTTTCGATTGTAATCACTTTTTAAGTCTTTTCGTGTTTTTATTTTCTTATTTTACGGTATTTTAAAAACACGTGCGCTATTATTTCAAACTATTGCCTCGTCATTTTCCCATCTTAGGAACAACGTTAAAAAACCTGCCGTGGACTTTTTCTCAGTTAAATCGTTGATTATTCATCCAAGTATTAGTCGCATTAAATGCCGCTTAAGTGCGATGTTTGCCTCATCGCCCATCCAAGGACTCCCGTAACTATTCCGGTAATAAATCTAATTCAATTACTGCATTTATTTTTACTTGATTTTTTATCCAAAAATTTTAGTATGAAAAATTAATAAATACTCTTTTCCGTTAATGTTCCGTTTTAGCATTAATTTATCAAGTAACAAACTCGTTTAACATATATTTAAATTCTTTACAATTCGGCGTTTCTGAAAAATTATTAATCTTCAATTATAGAAGTCCGTTTACAACCTAATTCTTATTAGATTGTACTTCCATGAATACCTATTTCTCGTAAAAGCATATCTTTCTATACTTTGATATAAAATAAATGAAAGTAGTTGATCGAATCAAAGTATTTTTCTTAATTATACAAGCTTAATCCATAAAAATTAATAGCACCGAAAAGAGATTTATCGATAAATTTACATTCACAACAATGCTCGATATTTTTTAAATTCAATTAATTAAAAAATGCGTGAACGTTTAATGCTGTACATCTATACATACGCGCGTACACAGGAACATTTGCGTGCTCCTGTTTGTGCACGCTTTATACAGTTTAATACAAAGAAATAAAAATAAACCCAATTAGCTAATAGTAAAATTAAAGCAATTTATTCGTTTGCAGTACGAGCATTGGATCACTCCAAATATCGCTTTCCATTTACGAGATTAAGTAATAATAATTGAATATTATAAAGGCAAATTGTTGCGAACAGAATGAACTCGAATAATTATTATATTGTTCAGTAGTTCCTAGAGTATCCGACCAGTCAATCAGGTTAGCTTTTATCACGTAGCAAAAAGTAAATATTCAATAGTCAATATTTTAGGAAGAGTAAAACAATAATTGAAAACGAATATTTAACGATAGCCTTTTGAAAGCATATAACACATATTCATAAGCAAATACAATAATTGTATAGACGTCCGAGTGCATAACGTAAATGTAATTGTTTTTATGGGGTGATAACAGTACGTAGACATAACGCCTTTGGCGCCGTGCTAAATGTAAACAATCCAAACCGTTTATACATGCATTACCGAAAAAAGTATCCGAATACTCGGTCCAAGATATTGTCTCCTTACCGAAATATCGAGCTTTCAAGATTATCGGCATCTCTCATTCATTAATGGTTAACTTATATTATTAATTGATAAATTTGGTTATATAAATTAAAAGAGAACGATGCTCCATTATCCAAGATCTTTCTCGCGTGCGAAACCCGAGGATCGGGTGCCCTTATTTATAGATATAATTGTTGTTGGAATCGTGTAAAAAAAATGTCTTAACCGCTTACAAGGATTCTCGATCGTTACAATAATAAATAAAAAGTTAAGAGTCACGCTGTAAGTAATTGCGTAAAATCTGTCCGACACGATACACGAAAAGTCGGTTACTCCGATAAGCGGTTAAAAACGATCGATAAAAAGGGCACGGCATTGCCGAGCAAAGAGGCTTTTAACTCCCCGAGGGTATTTAAACGGTCTTACGCGTTCCAACGGTCTCGCGCATCGCGATCATTACTATACAACGCGGCGTCTCCTACGCTCGGCGGAATAAATAAGCAACCATCCATGCGACTCACCAAATTAACGGCTCGATTTCTCAACGCCATAGTGATTAACCGCTCGTTGTCTCTTCACGGCAAAAGAAAATCGAACAATGTCCTCTTCTTTTTCTGCGAAGCAAAGTCCCGCGCGCTCTACCCGACACTTTTCCTTTAACCGTCGATCGTCGCTCTCACGTTGTCTGTCTCACTCCAAAGGGAGGGAAAGGGGAGGTGGCGAAAAAGAGCGCCGACGCGTATGTCCTATGTACAAAAGCCTTTTGGGTGTATACGATGTACACCTCACGCGTCGCTTACTGACGGCAGTTTGGCAGCAGGCGCACTTCTTTTTCAAAATAATCCGTCGCCGGAAGTTCGCCCACTGTCAATGAAGGGAGGGGGAACGCCGGCGTTGTATCATTGGCCAGAATCGTCGGAAAGGGCTGAATTTGACCGAGGGCGAGGTCACGGGACCGACAATAACAAGCCTCGACGGTTAGTGACGGTACGATTCCCATGGGGGGATTTTAATTTTTGTAACTGCCACTTTTGAATGCTTGGGATGTCCTTTTAAACCTGCTGGGCCACTCGCACGTATGCGCCCGTACACAAGCGCACATTCATGTATAGGAGCGTGCGTTCTTGACGTCGCCCGACATACAAAATTTCAAACGGTATTATTTTTAATCATACCAATGTGAGATTGCAAAAAATTTAAATACTTATAAAAAATGACAAAACGATGAAAATAATTAAAAATATTTTTTTCAATTCATACACATTTGCATGTGGGTGCGAACAGTTCGCTTTTCCTTAATATATCTTTTTATGCCAGTGAGTTTTCTAACTGTTACCGCTAATTCAGCAGTATTCGTTGTTTTACGTGTATGCAAATGTGACCGTTTGTTCGGTAATATGCCTATCGTGTGTTATGCTGTGTTACACATGTATTATAATGCGTTAAAAATAAATACTGTGTCAAATAAATATAAACTTTTTATATTAATTGGTTTTTTTGACAAAAAACTTTATGTTAACATGAAAAAATATTTGTATGATGTGATATTCAAACGTTATATTACAGAAATCTTTAAATTATCCCAAAAGTTGTTTATTAGATTAATTAATATTTTAAGTAATTATTTTAATTAATAGTAAAAGCATTTTTATATTTATAGAATTAAATTATAAAATTCAAAATAATAAATATGCATACTAGTTTTAAAAACTTTGCTTTTAAATAAAGAAAAATGCTATAAAACGAAGTATAATAAAATATACGTAAAAATAATTACTAATAGTAAAATAAATATTATTTAAATTATTTCATAATTATCTATTTTTCTCTTAATAATTATCAATTAAAAAAAAATATTTATATGTAATCAAAGGGCAATCTAAATAAAAATTAAAACTATATGTTATAATAATTTTAAATTTTAGCGCCGCTCGTATCAAATTTGTTTCTGCTATTAAGATTCCAGATGTTTTTATCTAGATATTACGTCCTATATCAAAATGATATTCATGCATTAGTATCTTCTTCGTTTATCTAAGAATAAATAATAATAAAAATATGTGTTAAGTTTTGGACTTTACAAAAAAATTTTTAAAGTTGACAAAAACAATAGAAAATCAAGTGTCCTTAAATAATTATCGTAAGACTGTTTTAGACGTACAAAATGTCAATTAATATTGATATCAGGCTGAAACGAGCTAGTAAAATTTATCGAGAATGTGTAAGTTATGTTTTTATTTAAATTTTAGAATCTTATTATATTATTGAGGTTAAGGATTATTTTAAATTTATATATTTTTTTTCTTACAATTATTTTTCAAAATATTTTAGAAACAATTTTTTTTTTTGCAATAATTGTAAAAGTACTTTAAGTAATTAATTAAAATCAATATTATTTAATACATCCTTTAATATATTCTACCAATATTTCATAGTAATCTACTAAAGTTTCTTAATATAAAAACAGGAAAGTATTAGTGGCTTAATTCTACTACAAACAAATTCTGATGTTAAACATGATGGAATATCTCTCACCATGGAAGGTGCAGTAAATCTACAATTAAGTTCAAAAACTTTTGGTATATTTGAAGCATTTTATAATTCAGTAAAAGTTAGTGATTTACACAAAAATATTTTATGTAATTGTATACAATATTTTAATAAATTCTTTTTATTTCAGCCAATACAATTAGTGCAGTATACAGTAGAAGTTGCCCCTGCAGGAAAAATTCCAAGTGGTAAAACAGAAATACCTTTTGAATTGCCACTTAAGCCTCGAGGCACAAAAACACTCTATGAAACTTATCATGGAGTTTTTGTCAACATACAGTACATGCTTCGCTGTGATATAAAAAGAAGTTTTCTAGCAAAAGATGTTAGTAAATCCCTTGAATTTATTGTAGAAACCAAAGCTCCTGTAGCTTGTGAAAAAGAGCCTAATAAAACTGTTTTTTTTCAAATAATGCCAGAATCACTTCAGAATAATAGAGAAAGAACTAATGTTCCAAGATTTTGTATTTCTGGAAAGATAGATTCACTTTATTGTAAACTTTCAGAACCATTAACAGGAGAAGTAATTATAGAACATTGTGAAGCTGTAATTAAATCTATTGAATTACAATTGGTACGAGTTGAAACTTGTGGATGTGCGGAAGGTTATTCAAGAGATGGTAATATTAAGTTTTTAGTATACACATTGTCAATTATAAAGTTAAATTTATTATTATTATTATTATTATAGCAACAGAAATTCAAAACATACAAATTGGTGAGGGAAACGTATGTTCAGGTCTTGCTATTCCTATTTATATGATTTTTCCGCGACTTTTTACTTGCCCTACTCTAACAACAAGTAACTTTAAAGTTGGTAAGTAATTAAAGTCTGTTTAATTAAACATTATTCTAACTATATCTTTATAAATAATGCATATAATTATTAAAATTTTTTAGAATTTGAAATCAATCTCATTGTTGTGTTTGAAGATGACTATCTCGTAACAGAAAATTTCCCTATTATATTGACAAGGCACTAAATCTAAGTATAAACATATTGTTAGTTGTATATATTGTATATATAAATATTGTTTTTTTTTTGTATGTATATGTATATTATATTTTGATAAATTAAATCACTGAATTACAAAATTTAACTTTTATTTCCTAACAAAGTTATATATATATATATGAAAATAAGTATACAGCATATAAAAACAAGGAAAGTAAATTTGTATAACAAATGTCACTTAAATTTGTATTCATCATTAAAAGATTTCATTGTTTAATATATATTTTTATCAATCCAGTCCAAATTTATTTATCAATACTCTGAAGTATCTTTCAACACTTTTGTTTTGAGATAAACCAACAGAAGCAAGCAATACAACGTAACCAAGCATAAAAGTTAACAATTTGTGTTGCTTTAACCACCCCAAAAATCCGTTAGCATGTGAAGCTCTGAAACATAAATTAAAATATTTATTGTATGTACAAAAAAAGTTTTTATCTAAATATTTTGAAAAACACAAATAATAAAAGAACTAAATTTCTTATTACCTTAAGTAGCCAAATTCTTCGCTATATACTAAAAGATAACGAATTCTTACTAAATCATTATTTAATACTATACAATATTTTTTTGGTAGTTTTCCACCAATAGATCCTGGGGCTATATTTCTTGATGAATCACCTAAAATATTAGAAAATAATTGCATTATTTATGTCAAATGCTGAAATATAATTTTAAACAGAAATAAAGAATATATTTACACATAAATTTAGACATTCAATGAGTTGAAAATTATTAATTATTTAAAAATTTTTTTTTAATTTTTATCTGATAATTCAAATGTATAAAAGAAAATTCAAAATTATAACATTTTCCGATTTACATCGTATGTATTTTTTCATTACCAATTATCATAACATAATAATAGATAAATAATAGTAAATTCAGAAATATTACTTGTATCGCCTATTTTCACACTACTGTGATTAATAACTTCACAAAGTGCTACACAACTCATGTCACTTCCCAACATACTTCCACCCCATCCATAGCCAACAGGACTGTAGGGTAAACTAACTGATAATTCACTAGACAGATAAATTCCTTTGCCAAACAATGAATCCTGAAAATAATATAAATACATTTTTTCTTAGAAGAGGGCAATAGTTATAATTGCATATAAAAAATCGAAACAGCATTGTGATGTAATATTTATATGAGAATTTTAAAATTATAACGTAATATTTTTCTATTGATTATGAATATGAAATATTGTTAAAAATAAACTTGGTTTTTGTTTACAATAGTAGTTATAAATTAAATAAGTATACTTTGCACAAATGTTGTTGTAAGCCGTAATGTATTATGGAATGAAAATTTTCTAAACGACTGCCATGGTAAGCATAAAATGTGGAATGTCCATCAGCTAATTGTTTCCACTTTTCTTCAGATGATGAATGTTTAGAACTTGCTACTTGAAAAATTAAGTTGGGAACAGCTACGTTAAAATTTGAGTTCACTCTTTTTAAAACAGATTCATGCTGAAATAATATTATCTATAAATATGTTTATTAATATTGAAAATATATTATTTAACGTGTATAAAACTAAGCAACAAAAGTTAAACAACCATAACGAATAATTTTATAAAAAAAATATTACTTACATCTTTGTATAAAAATATATACTGATATTAACTTACACATTCTTTATTCACAGTTTTAATACGCATATCTCTTATTTTTATAAAAACCCAAAATAATAATTCTATGATATTTCCTTTGGTCTCGTATATATTTGGTTGTTTTAATTCTTGACATAATATTGATAAGGGTGGAATATATTCTATTGCCTTCCTCTTAAAAATTATTCCAAATTAATGAAAATTATAAAAAGCAGAAAATTGTTTTAGAAATTGAATAATATATTAAACTTACTAGGCCATCAATGTCTTTCATTTCGTTCTTAATATACATTGGTGGAAATGGCCTAAGGCAACTATCAATGCGGTATGTATTGCAAGCTGCAACAAATAGGGACCATTTTAAATCAGCAGCTTTTAAATCCTTCTCCAATATATGTCTCAAGAACATAATTTTCCTCTCCACATCTTCTTTTTCAATGAGTGGATCAACAGCAGCTGAACAGAAGACTCCAAATTCTGATTGATTTGTTGGATCAGTATTGTTTTTGATATCAAAACACTCGTTCAGGCCAGTAGGAGACTTATTTATGCATGCCATGTTTATTCGATCGTTCTGGAATATCTGCTTAAGTCATACAAGATGAGTGAGTAAGGTCTTTTACTTGGACAATAACAAACATTTACCTTACATAAGAAACATCGATATATTGTTACAATCGTAAAAAAGAATTACATAATACTTACTATTTAATAACAAATAATTTTTCGCTAACAAACCGTAACATTATTATTATTAAAGAAAATAAAAAAAATATGCGTTTTCCTTCAATCATAAAATCAAGCTGTCTGGCTTTCGTCGTCTTTTGTTGTGTTTGCGCATTTGTTCTAGTACACGTAGCCATAGCAGACAAGACAAGCAGTGATGCAATCTGAAAAATCGAAAAAATAATTAAACCTTGTTTATGATAAATTTGCTAATGCTTTATCAATAAAAACAAAACTCTTTTATTGAATACTTTTGTATTTATATAATCATCAATCGATAAACTTGAGTAAAAGTTTTTTTTAGGTTGATATAAGTAAAGCAAAATTTTTTAAGATGTAGATATGTTGGTAGTTTTGAATATGAAATTTCAAATTTAAAAGCCTTTTCAGAAACATCGGATTTTTTATATTTTCTTTATATAAGTAAATGATAGTTATCGTGATTTTTAAAATTAAAAATTTTCGAATACGTACATTCTTTAAATAGAATAAAAATCCAAACTGATTGGTAGACCTGTAATAAAATTAAAATGTAAATTTGTTTCAAGGCAAAAGAAATTTAACTAATTAATTTTCACGTTCAAATATTGTATTCAAATATTTTATTCACACTTAAGTTAAAAATTTAATACTTAAATTTAATTTAAAAATGTACACTTATGATTAATTTACTTCAGTTTTCCTGTAAGTAATATAATATTATATACATATTTATATACATTACAAAAAAATTGGTAAATTTATTTCATAAACACTACTAAACACGTTTTTGAATGTACGAACTACTCATCGTCTATATTTTTAGATTCTGAATAAAAGATGTCAAAATGATAATAAATCTTATTACAATAAAATAAGTAAACAAAGCTTTACCAATTATTCAATAACTTTAGTACGCCAATAAAAAAGCTACTATTTTATAGACTAAATCAGGCTTGTGCTGTCCTTCAAGCTTAACCATCGAAATTATAATTGTAATAAATTTAATTAATATTTCACGATTGTTTTTAAATTGTACAAGCGTATTTTAACTAAAAATCACAAAAATATAAATAACAATAATAATTTGTATTATTATTCATAAATATTTTTTAATGTTGCTAATTTCAGTATTTATTCAGTTCCAAACATTTTATTATTTATAAGTTGTACTGTTCAAAGATTATCTGTGACTAATCAAACAAATAAAAAATTAATTAATAAGTTAAAAAATGCTTATAAAAAAAGTAAATATAAATAAATCTATATCTATTGAAAGTTTTTATATTTAAAATTATAAATTTCCGTTCTAACTGTATAAAATGATAGAACTATAAAATTAGATTTATTTATTACCAATATTTAAAATCTGAATTCAACCTTATACTAAATGTTAGTTTTATATTTCTTAATTAATAATTGATTCGTTAAATAATTCAATTACTAAGATAGCAACAAATATTAAATTAAATTATAAACAAAAAAATAATGTATTTAATAGTTCCCAAAAAGTATCTTAATTTTTTATGAAATGTTTCATAAATCACATGCAACTATATTATTTGCGTAATTCACGAAAAATGTAATGTAGCACTACGTGACTAAAAAAATTTCAAATTCAGTTCATTAATAATCAAATATATTTCTTTTCATTATCACATATTATTTATGTGGTAAATAATATTGTTATTTTGTTTAATCAATAAATAAAAAAACTTCTAGTGTATTAACTGATAAACTTCATATCGGAATACCGAAGCTTTCATACTTATAAATCATCATAAAATAAATAGTACATTTTTTTAATTATTCGGCTACCAAATTTATACATTATAGATACATATTATGAAATTTAATAGATATTCTACGTATTAAATCACAATATGTAATAGTAATTAAATTATTTTTCATAAATATAGAATTATCACCTAAAAATAAAAGAAGGAAAGCTTAGAATTTCTAATGTATAAATCGAACACTTATAATTTGGCTCTAATTGGTAGAGTATATTATGCATGTAATCGTTGTAATACGAACAATTTATTTAATTTTTATATAATTTACATTCAGGGATATAATTATAAAAACAATACTGCAACTTAAGAATCGCATATGTTTTAAAGGTATTCATTGCTTGAGAAAAGGTATACTTTAACGTATAAATAAATGCGTATAAAATATGAAATGATATGTAATTATTTTTCATTTAAAATTTACTAAATCTATAAAATATAAGCAGAACATGCAATTAAGGTTTTAAGAATTTAATAGCACAATAAAAGTTACAGACACATGAATATGCATAAATACGTGCGCGCACAAAAAACGCATAAACGTGTACAGATGCATAAACGCGTGCGTCCATGCGCATAAGCACACGTGCATTCACACGCCTACTCGCGAATTGAAATGAATTAATTCATAAAAATTAATTTTTAAATAATTGAATTTTATTAGTTTTATCGAATTGTAAATTTAATAGATTTTTTATGGAGAAATCAAGCGTTGATACGTTTAATATTAATAAACGGACGCGAAAATATTCTACTCTTTAAAAAAATGCAAATTAGGCGTAAATGAATTGTTCCTTTAGAGTCTTAAATTTATATTAACAGTAATATGTCAATAACTTTATTGCATAATCATGTAATTATAAATAAATCCGTATTGGGATAACATTGAAAATAAAACGATATTAAGGGAGACCTTATGACAAGTTTCGATTTCCTCTTCATTTTTAATAATGATAAAAAGCTTGCTCAGTATTTATATCGTAGCCTAAATGAGAAATATTAAAAAAAAAACAACGTACCTTTTCAAACATTGAAAATAGTGTCATATTCCGAAATAAAAAATAGTTTTTTTGGTGCAATATTATTTCTCGACATTTTTTATAAAATAAAATGTATAAAAACGCTCAACAGTTCTTTACTCGTGACTGCACGAGCTGGTTTGAAATATGGAAAATCTGTACTTTTAAATTTTACGTGTGGTGTAAGAAAAAATAGAAGTAGAACTTAAAAGTGAATTGCATTGTTCTCGTAATATATGGAAAATCTTTTAAAGTTACGTGTTTAGTTATTCATTATTTAAACTCGATAAAATTTCGCGGTTTTAGTTAAAACTCTACTAGCCGTAATAATTTATTTTCATTCTAATCCAGTCGCTTTTTTAATAAATAAATTAATTTATGATTAACTTAATATAACACAATCGATTTGCAGTATAAAAAAAAATTACGACAGACGCTTAGAAGCTTGTGGTACAAACATTTAGCTCCTAAGCGTCATCTACCTTTCATCAAGTTCTTTATAAAACAATATTTAAAAAATAATTTACGTTGAATTTTTTGAACTTATCGATGTCTTTTCAAATACTCTTTCACATGAAGAGTTTATACTGTCAAACATAAACAAGTACACCCATATAATTTAATATTAAAATAGTTGAAAAATTCAAATGAAGAAGTTACCTATAATTATATGTAAATATATACGAATCTTTCTTATCTGAATGGCTTATTTATTAATCGTGACTTCCAATCTTGCACATTCAAATTTATGAGGGTATATTTTAATATACATATACGTGACAATGTGTGAGCGCGCGCGCGCGCGTGTGTTTAATGAATACGCTAGCCTGAGCGCAATGTACGATGTATCTGTAGGCAAGGTAAAGATGGTTTCTTTACAAAACGCTTTGTACTTTTGTTCAATTATGAAATTTAAAAGGTTGATTAAAATGACATTCCTTTGCTGAAACACAATAACAACACCTGAACATTTTTTAGCTTAGTTTTTCCTGAAGTCTTATCTAATTTTGTGTAAAGAGCTATTTGATCGTTAAACTCTAGTAACTCATCTGCAATTAACTGATAGTAAAGTCAAATATAAGTTCTAATCATATAAAAATTAGTTAAAAATAAATGAATCATAATAGCTACCTATTGACTGTAAAAAGTTTCAATATCTGTGAACTATCATCGTTAGTTAGGACATAAATTCTGTTGTCAAAGAAAACACACACGCTGTGTTTTAAAAGCTCGAATATCAGAAAATATTTTCAACCCAAGACAGATTATTAAGTTACGTGAATTATTTAATTATATTCGAAAACACATCGGAATTACTTTGGCTGCTTAATTCATTACTTTTATCGAATGCAGAGAAAATAAAATCGATCGATTAATGCAATTAATAAAAAAATACCGAGCGATCAATCGCGTAATATCATAGATTTGATGTTTCGGTTTTGATATAAAAAATAGCCAACGTCCTCGGCATCGAAAATGTGACGTATTGACACAGAAAAATCTTGATTTTCTATTTTGATATTGAACTCGTATTTTTAAATACCAAAAATTAGCCCTCCTTCGGGAATAATGACGATAAAATTTTAGAATTTTTCTTTAATTCGTAATACGAGCAGCTCTACAATAAAATTTAATTCGGTCTTTAAAAAATCGATAAAAATCATTTTCTCTGTAAATCGTTTTAAATTTAATTACACTCGACTAATTATGGCTCATCGGGCATTAATTAATTATCGTGTAACATTTACATTTACGTATCGTGCGTATGTAAATAATACAGGATGGTTATTTTGAAATTCGAAAATCTATAACCATCATATGCACGATCGTAATTATATTTCGTTGACCTTGTCCTCGCATACCTTAATCAACTCTTTATTAATTATTGTCCCTTTGAATATTAACTTCCCGATATAGTTTCTGTATTAATATTTAATCAAATTTCTAAATTTGTTTTTAATAGCCTCTAATAACGAATAATACGAAAAAGTAATGGTTGTACCATGTTTTTCAAATTTAATCTAGCAGTTGAAATAAAATTTTTATATTACGATAGATTAAAAGCTTTTATGAATGCGAGCAAATTGATGTTAATAAATTTTTAACCAACTACTTAATGTTTATCCTTAATCCTTAATAATTCGAAGTATTAATGCCTGGCTTGTAAATCATAATCACATATAAATATAATTGCTAAGATTAAATTTAAACTAAAGTCACGTTTCTCTTAAAGGAGCATTAAAAAAAGTTCAATCAAACAAATTTTTTATTGCATTGATAATATAAAAAAGTGTCAAATATTTGAATCGTGTTTTAAGTTCTAAATTATGTGTACATACATAGAGAAAGAATTTCTTATCAATGTTACTTAATTTTATATCCAAATTTATTATTTAACATAACTGTGTATAGAAACTATTTGAAAACATGATTCAATGTTTTATACGGTCCTTGATATATTTCGAATTTTATGTACATAATAATACCTTAAATACTGTAATAATTTCGATTTTACGAAATCTTCTGAGTTTTTATCTCGTTTAAAAATTATCTTGAGACTTACAACGCTAAACGTCTCGATAAAGCGAGAGTGAAATATCGAGAATGAAATCAATAAAATATATCTTCCTTGAATGTTTAATTACCAATACTTCTACATTTCGAAATACTGTTTTTTAGAAAATTTCCATGAAAATGATTGTCGAATGTTAAATTAATAAAGTTGTAAAAAATTTAGCCTTTATGCCTGTAAAAAAAAATCTGGTCACAGTAGTCTATTTTTCTAAAATGAATAAAAAATAATATTCTAGAATTAAACCTCGTTAAGATTTATGTACAAAACAAACACGCACTATGAGATACAACTTATTTATTATTCTATAAAAAACCAAAAAAATATACCAATAGACTATAAGGATAAATTAATTTTAATTAATTTTATATTCATGAACTATATTATTAAAGACATTTATTAATTATTATGCAATTACAAATTTTTTACATCACTTCAAATTCCAGTAAGGATGATATAATTGAATTTAACATAAACCACAGCTTAATATAATTACAGATTTGAAATAAATGATGGCTCAATATATTAATAGAATTTTAAAAGTAGCAATTTTTAATTTTAAGCCTTGACTTTTAATCGAATGTTTTTTTATTTTTTTAGCTGTACCACTCTTAAAATATTTATAAAATATAATAAACGCTGTTAATAAAGAGTAGGTATTCAAAAATATATTCTCCGATAGTGCATTATTTAATAATATACAATTTTGTCAACAATATGCTTATTATGTAGTTTTTCAAAATGTACCCTTAAATCTGGGGAAAGGCTTTGTTGCGTGGTGGATATGATTATATGCAATCCACTTTACGATTATATTAAATTTGTTGATTCGGTAAAAACAAATATTTGATAATTTTTTAGGTTTTTTTTTGTAACTAAATTATTTTTAATATCTTATAAGGAAATTACAGTAGAAAATAGTTCCGAGTATATTTTTACGAATAAGAAATTTTGTTTGTGACAAAAAAATAAGTGTAGCTTGTATTTAGTTAAACTTAAAAAAATAATAAATAAAAGAGTCGAGTAAACGATATAGAGGAACCTCCTTTTTACACACGTAAAAAAACGATTGAATATTTTGTATTATTTTTAAGTATTTTGAAAACAACCAATTACGCTTGATTGAGCACTTGTAACGCTGAATTTTTATCCATCAAAAATCCTAAAATAAAAAACAAAGATTTTTGATAGTTTCATTTTATTTACGCAGTCAGATTAATTTGGATGGATTAAAATTGCATTCATTCTTAGTGATTCCTTTGATATGTAATAAAATAAGTGAAAAATCTAACGCGATCCCTTCATTATACAATTTTAGACTAACAAATCTTATTTTTATATATTAAAGCTTTTCTTAGAAAAGAACGGCACCAAAGTCGAGATACGAAAATATCTTTACAAGCTCTTCGCATTATTCGATTTTAACGACATTTAAACAAATATGTTCAAAGGAAACAAGCGAAAATTATGAATTTTTACAGGACAGAATTTGTAGAATTCTTCGGGAATTCAGAAAACTGCATAAAATATGTGTTTGAGTCGAAATAACGAACACGCAGTAAACAATGTTTTGCAGAAAAAAATATATCTCGTACTGCAGTGGTCGGTTGCAAATGCAATCGAAGTTAGGAAACTTGCATTATGAACATCAACTAATTGTCAAGGAAAAAATTGGTTTAATATGATTATGCAGAAATTTTATGATTCAAGTTTGTGAAAAAATTTAATTATTTGCCGAACTTATAGGGCTGTGCAATTACCCTACTTAAAAAGAATCGGCTATATTAACCTTTATCACGCAACTTTTTGTTACATCGGTCTAATTAAAAAAATCGGAATTATATAAAACTCAAATGTATTGAGTCTATTGCGCAATGACAGATTAGTTTGCAAAATTTGAGACGAAATTTTAAATTACTAAATTTTTGTTTTTACTTGAATTATAATTAAAATATGGCGATAAATTATAGGCGACTTTTTAACAATATCATAAATTCAAATAAATGGAATAATAAGTATTTAATAACGTGCAAAAGTTGCATAAAATTACAAATTTTTACGTGAATATATATGTGCATAATAACATGTTTTTAAAAAATACATAAAACGATGATAAGATTTATTCAATTACAATTAAAGTTTACATTAATAAATTATTGCATAGGGAAATGCATAGAGCGCACAAAAATTTGTAATTTAAAAAAAGAATTTATTTCTAAAATTTACCATTAAGTAACTCGTCTTGCATCGCAACTTTTCTTATTATTTATCCTAGATGTACAAAAACAAATGGACGTAAAGTTGTTTACATGCTATAGAGGTAAAAAAATAAAAATATACGTCTTATAGTATCCATAAAAAATATCGCGTTTGATGTAACAACTCTGGTTATGTTCAAAGTTAGCCAGGACTTTGTGTCACGTGTCTGTTTCAAATACATATCTTAAATGTGCTAAAAAGATTTAAAAACAGTAGCGAGTGTGCACACCTTTATTAGTGCAAAATTCAAAATTTCTTTTCAATGTAGAACATTTTACAAATGTTAAACATTTATTCTCGATTAATACGTCGAAATTGTAAAAATATTCGTTCGATATCTATAATGTTGCGAAACAGTAGTTGCGCTGTAAAATAATTAATTTTCATAAGCTTTAGAAAGTGAAAGAATAAAAATTGAAAAAGTATGCCGAGTTTTAAGAATTTAGGTTCGTCAAATTTATTAATAGCAATAATACTCGAACCAAAAATTGTGGTTCGGTGTATCTCAAAACTAATATTTTAAGCGCTTTATTAGAAAATTTCTAAAAAGCGTTTTAAAATATGAATATCGCGTTAATCAACTTAATTTTATTGAATAATAAAACTTACGAAGCATTTGTTAATCTCCATTTAGTAAATTAACGTTTTTTGCAATCAACAATTCATTTTATTTTCGTAATTTAGTTAATTTAGTAATTAACAAAATAACCTACTGAATGCCTTTTTATTTCTTATGCATCGCTTTATTTTTACTTTTAGTAATTCGTAATAGTTATTTAATGATTCACTCCTGTTTCAATCATTACGTTTACATAATTGTGATGTGAGTAATTACAGAACAATCCTACATAAATTATGGAATAAAGAAACGTTTTGTAAGGTGTCGTTCTGGACTCGGAAGGCCTTTTTTAAATCGTTACTTTCAATGCGATTCGCTAATTCGACCAAACTGGCTTGAAATAATAAATTGAACCAACTCATGGAACACGACACGAATCGTCAAAAGATAAGTTTATAAAAGTGCTTAAATATTTGAGTCACCTACATGTACATTTCCGATCGCAAGCGCCTATGTCTTGTGCGCATTCATACGTAGGATCGAGAAAAAACTCGGATTAGATACAAAACGAGTTAAATCGATAAGTGTTTCGAACTAAAAGTTACTTGAAAGACTCGAGAGTTTAAATTCAACGGTCGTCCGCAGTAGAAAAAGGCATGTAAGCACAAGGTTCTAGCGAGTACAAGCAGTCGAGAGTCTGGCAAATGAATCGCCAGTATTCATGCGTTCCTCGGCGAAAGGCTTAAGCGAAGCTTCTCCTGATTTGTCCGGGTCTCCGGGGTAAAAGTGACGCCCTGTGTTCGCACTCGCTTGCGTTCGAATGCGAAAGCTGCGCTCGCGCACAGGGTCTTTCGTCTCGGCTCGATTGGCGGCACTGCGATTCAATGTCATGCCTCAAGGTAAACTATCAATGACGTCAGCACACGTCACATTAACAAGTGGGAGTGGATATGGATGCGGGAGATCGGGCGAGACACACACCGAGAGCCTCTCGGCGGCGGGTGGAATAAGAGTTTCGCGGCTCTTGTCGTCTCTCCAGCTCGCGAAGCGAGTCGCGGAGTTTGATCAGCTCTGCCTTGTATCATAACCTTTTTCCTTTTTCTCTCCTAGTTCCGCGAAATTTCCGTTGCAACGCGCGCGCGTATCCTTTTCTCTGTCTATCGCGCGCGCGGTCCGAACGTATAGTATCGGCCTCTCTCCGCCGCTCCCCCCGCAGAGCGCCGCGACGCATATATGTGAGTTTTCTTTGAACGAAAGAGAGAGGAAAAGTAGAAGTGTATGTCCGCGCATACTTGATTCGTATAAATTTGTACGCACATTGCGCTCCTAGGGAAAGAGAGCGAGAGAGAGAGGGAACACAGTGGAAAAAATGTCGTAGTGCCGCGGGAGGAGAGCGGAAAAGTTTCTTCCTTCCCTTCTTCGATTCTCTCGCCTCCCTCCTCATTGTCTTGCCGCAGCCGAAGGGAAAAAGTGCTTTCAACATGTGCGCGCTGGTCGTGTATTAAACGAGTCGCGATCATCCCGTGGCGCCGTCGTAAAAATTCCTCGACAGATTCGCGCGAGAGGAGCGCGCATATACAATCCAGTCCAGTAACAAGAGCAACAACAACAACACCAGCAGTAGCAGCAGTAGTAGTAGCAGCAGCAGCAGCAGTAGCAGCAGTAGCAGCAGCAGCAGCAGCAACAACAACTACAACGACGAGCGGCGCGCACACCTGCAGTAGTAGCAGTCGGGCCGGACCGGACGACGGAGAGCAGCAGCAATAGCAGCAGCCGCGGAGCCGACGACGATATCTCGCCTCTCGGATATGGAAAATCACCGAAAAGCCCGTGCGCATGCCCGCGCCCGATGACGTCACGAAAATTGTGGTTTTGATCCGAGCTAGAAGCCGTCCGTGTCCGTGTTTGCGCGTTTTTTCCCGTCGCCGTTCGACGAGCGTGTGTGCGCGTGCCCGCTCCACACGTACGCGTATCCACAGCGTACACACACACGAACGTGCGTGCGCGCGCGAGGGGCAATCGAATACGAAAAAGAGGAAAAAGGGAAGGCGAAAAAAACGAAAAAGCACGCACTGGTCGTGGTGGTTGTGTCGTCGGGGCCCAGGAGGCCGCGCGGTACCCTCGCATTACGTTGCCCCTATTTTACCTCGTCCGTGGCCGTCGGCGAGAGCCCAGGAGTCGAGGTGAACGAGGAAACAAGGTAGCGGGCGTGAGGTGGGAGCGCCCTCGACGATGTGCACGGCGATCCTGGCATCGAGGGAACATCATCGTCGCCGCGTACGGGCGCGCTCGACGTGAGACGGCCGAGCACACGAGGAGGAGGTGGAGGAGGATGGTGTCGCCGCTGGACGGCCTCGTCGACTAGACACATAGCGACAGGACGAGGAAGAGCTGCTGCTGGAGGAGGTGGTGGAGAGGGAGGCGGCGGAGGTGGAGGACCCGGCCGGTGAGAGCCTTGTAAGTCGAACGCCATGTTTTTCCCCGTTTCCCCTCATCCGCGCGCACATCTTCGTCTTGGCTCGTTTTTTTCTGCTCTTCCTTTTGCCGTTGCTCGCACGCTCGTTTACTCTCTCTCTCTCTCTCTCTCTCTCTCTCTCTCCGGTGCTTTTGCCCGCTCGCTCGGTGCGTGCAGTTCTCTGTTTCGCGGAGAGAGAGACAGAGAAAGATAGATGGCCTTCGGTCACACCGACAAGCGCGCAAGCGCTCGTGTTCGAGCACACCACAATGACTCGTGCGTGTGCATCAAGACTCGGGGGTCTGAATGTCATTAGATGGGAGAGATTGTATGACTCTATTGTAAGTGGACTTGATTTTTAAGGCGTGAGATTCTCTCTTGCTTTATCTTTTTAGATATAGGAGATTTTCTGCAAGGTTATGGTTGATTCGAAAGATTTTATTGATCCACTCTGCCTAGGATCGAATTCTATACTTCAGTGGGTCACAGTGTCACTGTACTCGGCAATTTTTGACATTCGATGCTCTTCTTTGGAGTTCATTCTATGGACCTTGACTTAAGTGTTGATCTATGCTATAAGAATAAATGAGATTCATAAATTATGAAGTACTTGCATGATAGAATTTGCTTTTACACTTGCTTGCTAAAATATTCTAATACTCTTCAGAGTTGATTTCATGATTATTTGTTTATTGATGGTATTGCAGAAAAAGAGTTTTTAATAACTCATAAATCACAAGTAAAATGACAATTTTTTTGTTTAAATTTACTTTATTAGATAGTTAATGAAACAAATCCTAGTGTTGTCGAAGCTTTTTCTTTTTGCCTAGTTAGAATTTTAAGATTTAATATTGTTGAATAAATTGAAAAACAATAAAAAATGTGTGCAGCAATACATTTTTTAAATATAACATTAAAGCTTAATGGATAATTCTAATTAGAAATAGTAATATACTGAAAAATTTTTATTGGCTGGTGATGGTGTTCCATATCATTATTCATACTTGCATAGTAACATCTTTGTTATTTCTTACCTGTTTTCCCCTACTTGGTATTTCATAAAAATAAAACTTAGTATAATTTAAATTTATGTTCTTGGTATAATTTGAATTTATGTTCTTAGTAGAATTATGAAATAAAATACAAATTGTTCAACTTATTTTGACATTGATCTTATTGTTTATGATAAAAGTTCTTGAAGCTAGTGTTGTGTGTTTAAAGTGCATACTGTTTCTAATTAAAACTGAAGCTTTAACTTAACTTATTTGTACATAGAAAACAAAAACAAATGCTGTCTTTCTTTTTATGGAAATTTAAAACTTTATTTTGCTATTCAGTAGTGCCAACAAACAAGAAGTATACTGTGCAAAACTCATGAGTCTTATTCACAGTCTCATCCATACAATTTACAAAAGAGCACTCCCATCCATCGAATTTTTCTGCATTAGTCGGTAATGAATTGTTTCCTTTTATTTCATCTTTTTTACGATGTACACATTGGATTAACGATCTGTAAGACAGAGGGTCATTCAGTAGTTTTTTCAGCTAAGACGCCCGATCGATAAGAAGGGTCATAAAAAATAAGAGATTATGGTAGATTACATGCTCGATTAGATCTTACATGGAAATACAGGGAGCCTCGAATGACTACGCGTTACGTCAGTTTTTATTGTATCATATGCCACGACGAAAAATTCGTGTTTACTTGGACACATTCGACAATCTGTCATTTTTGCGATCAAAAACAACGTGTCAATGTCTTCTCATCCCACTCTTTCTTTCTCGCCACTTTTCTGTTTGTGTGATCGTCGAACAAAAATTCCTTAAATATTGTTTTGAATGGCTAGAGAAAAAAAGCGAGGGACTGGATACACGTCCTACTGTGTACACACTGTTACTACTTGAATATACCTGTAGGTAGACGCAAAGGTAACATTAATGAATGTCCCTTTTTTCGCTTTACGAATTTTCTGAGCATTTTTTCGGGCTTTTAACTGTATTGCTGGCACGTGTACAAGTTTTTTGCGCGCAAAAGCAATCACCGAACAAAAGGATTTATAGTCTCGGATACATACTTATCAATGCTTCAAATTTTATTTACTCAAGCTCGGATTTAATTTATTTTATTGATTTGTTTTGGAATGTTTTATTTGGAGCTTCATTATTAATCACCATTTCTTTCTGTTTTTAACGCTTGGCATTTATTTAAGTGTTTGTATTTTGAACGCGTGTTCGTTGAAATATAAGTTTCCATTATATTAACCTATAATTTCAAAGCATTAAATTTAATATTTCATGCCTTGACTCAACTTATGATATATTTTTTTTAAATTTGTAAAATTTACGCCGAGCATTAACCAAATAAGGGATCGAGTTAATTCCCGCTTAATTCTCTAATGAGTTACCGGCAAGTATCAAAATGGTGGAGAGAATGACGCACGACCTAAAAATCGATATATTTTTCGTGACCTTTGGTTCATCAGAAATCAGTTGAAAAATGAAAATCGAATGGCAAAAGACTGATACTAGTTTTATACAAAAATCTACCGAAAAGTAGTTCAGAGCGCCGTGCAGGAATGGCCAAGCACTCCAGAATTTTATCGAATTTCCGTGGGAGGGAAAGAGAGAGCCATCCAGTGAGCGTGTGCGTGTGCGCGTGCGTGCACACACGAAACAATAACAATAGGGTACCTTTTCTATACTAATCTCGTTGCGCCGTAACGAAATGAGCACGACGGATGGTCTATCGATCGGTATCTTTGCGCGGCGATAAAAACGCGCGATCGATCTCATCCTTGGCGACGCTTCTTTTTGTTTTTCATTTTTCTCGTCGATATCAATCCAAGGAGTTCATCAAATTATTTTGTTTGTCGTCTTTTAATTTCTTGCGAGCAATCTGTAACGCACGGGGTTCTTTTCGGTATCGTTCTTTCGATTGCGCGGTTGTTATTATAATGAGTCGAATTCAGTAGTACGATAAATTGTTTTTTTACAGATGCACAAGACTAAGTTCTTAAACTTCTTTATTCCGAGTCATTTCTCTACACGTAATTAAAATATTTATTTCGAACTTAGTAATGATTGATTATTTACACTGTAAATAGCTCGCAATGTTTCATTTTCAAAGTATTTTTCTAATTAAATCAATTATAAAATGTGCGGCATACGAAAAGTAGACCGTTCAAGCAGCCTCGATCAAAATTTAAAACTCATTTAATTATGAACAAATTCATAGATAATTAAAATCACTAAAAATTTAAATGAGTCACGCACAAAAGTAAGGATTCCTATTGTATCAGCAATTAAATTGCCATTCGTGCTTTTTTTACGCGCGCGCCAATGTGTGCGCGCGCGTGTGAGTTGTGTATGCGTGTGTGCATGCGTGCACGCGTATGAACATGCAAAATATTTTCGGCAATTATTATAAACAAATACGCACGAGTAAATTCAAATTTTACAATCATCCGACATTTCAAATAAGTCTTCGTAACGGCAATCATGTTGATAAAAAAAATTAACAAAATTTTCGGTACTAAATGTTTTTACACTTTATTTATCTCTTGTTTATTTATTTGGTTAAAACTGAATAGTTTTTATTTAAATTTCAAATTATTAAAAAAATTAATATTCTTTGTAATGGTATATCAATAAATTATAAAAACATTAAACAATTTACATTAATACAATACAAATACAACTGAATCCAGCAAAAATCCTTGTAGATATTCAAATACGAATAAGTTATATAAGATATATTTTAAATAATAAATACATTTTTAAGACAAGTGAATAACAATTATATTATGTGATATCTTTGACATTAATGGCGTATGTCGTTGTGTCTATATATATGCGTGCGTGTATTTAAATATTAAAAGTTTTTTACTAATTTTGGTGTGACGATTGTTTAATTATATTTTCATTGGTACACTGATTAAAATAAAAATAAATTTTTCGCGGATTTGAAAATATTAACAGCCAAAAAAATTGGATAAAAGCACATAACGTTTTATTCAATAAAATTACGAAATAAATTTAAGTAAAATTATCAGGAATTAATAATAAATTCTCGACGAAAAAATTCTTCTTTATTAATTTCATTTCGAAGTACATTTATGGGGGAAAAATGCAAAGAGAAAATGACGCAAGGATAAGAGGAAATAGGTAAGTGTCACTCGACGTTAAGCGAAACATTTGTTTAACATGTAAGTGATTTTTACTTAGTTCAAGTGTGCTACAAAATTAATCTTAGTTAACTAAAGCGTAGAAAAAACCTTTAAACAATATTTGCAAAGATTCTTAGACGCGTAGCGGACGATAATTTTAAATTAAAATGAAAGGTTAAATTAAAGAGCTGTAAAGCATCGCTATATCTAAAGGAGTATCTCTTACGTGAATAGCCGAGTAATTTTATAAAATTATTACTTTTTGTTCGTAAGCTAATTATAAAATGAATATGATTTTATTCTTAAACATTTAAAGACAATAAGGGTTATAAAGATTGCACTTCATCTCGCCAAGAGTGTTGGAGAATTAATGAGATATTCCCACCTAGAAAATAATTAATAAACGCGTGTCTGATTAAACATATGCTCGCGTCAAGTGCTATTCAAAACAGAAAAAAGCTGCGTTCAATGGGAGAATACATGCTCTTTTCTCGTGGAAATCTGTTACAAGGTGACATTTTACTGTATTCTCTCTATCCGTTTATCCTTCTCTCACAGGCGCGCGCGCTCGCTCACTCGCTCGATCTTTCTCTCTCTCTCTCTCTCTCTCTCCGTCTGCTTCGCTGTACAATCATCATCTTGCTGCACCTTGACTGCACTTTTTTGTGCAACAACAACAGAACCTTCGCCGATGTGTAGAAGAGAAGAAGTAATTAGCTTTCCCCAGATTTAGCTCCCAAGCGTTCCTTATTGATATCGTAGCGGTCGAGAAAATTTTAAATTAAAAAATAATGCGACGAAAGAGAGAGAAATAAGAAAAAATTAAGCAGCAGCAGCAGCATACATTTGACGTTACGCGCCTCCTCGAGCGCTCGCACACTCTTATCTCTTGAGTAGAATCGCCGAGAAGAGTCTACCCGTTTTTCTGGCGCGGCGTGCGACCTTCGAAGGATCTTTTTTCCATTTGCTCTCTCGCACACACGCGCGCGCGCACACAGGCACGCACACTTTTGTTTTTATTTGGGCTTTCGCGTTTTTATAGACGTGGCTGGCTGGCGCTTCGACGTCGCCGTCGAAAAAGAAGGATACCGTCTTTTCCAAAGTTACGGGGGAACGGGATAATATTCGAAAAAGACGAAAAAAGGGTAAACGACGATAAATGACTGGATTTGCGACCGCGGCTGTGTGTTGGTGCCTGCATTTCTACTCTCGACGGGCGATCCGCGTTCGCGCGCGCGACATAGAAACAACGCCGCAGAAAAGGAGAGAGATAGATAGCGCAGGGCGAGGGAGAGTGAGAGTAAAGGAGAGCCTTCTGGTACATGAGTACGCGCAAGCGACACATACACAGCCACACCATTTAACACTGGCAGAAGCAGCTCTGATCTACCTACGGTTTGCTCGTGACTCGGCAGTAGTCGCCATCTGCACGACTGTTTTGTTTACTTTCGCGGGCACATCGTCGCACGACTCATCGGTAACGTAGGGACACCGACAATCAAATTTTCGACTTTTTCCATTTTATTTTTATCAGCCCTTATTTCGAGGTTCGCGGGTGGAAGGCTCGTGTCGCGAAACAACCCCGAGATCCTCCCGATTCTTCTAGCACAAAATCCTTTGCGATTGTATTGCATATTTTTAAGTACGTTCGCGAGTCTTGACCAAGTGACCCACCAAAGCGATATTAACGAATGTCCGACTTATAAAACGATCATCGTGCAGTTCTGCCTGCGTTTAGCTACTCGTACTTTTCACTCAAGATGGTGATAGTGATCTTGAGTGACTAGGTAAATGTTTCTTCGCGGCGAAATTTTTCTGTTGTCAGTCGTCAAATTTTTAAATTTGCACAGAGAAAACTTCGATTGTTTTCGGCTTTGATTTTGTACCAAGCCGTTGAATATTTTGAGTCCATACTTAAATGTTTTCTTTGGTTTATCAAAATATTACGAGGACAATTTTATTCGGCAAAGCTGCAGTTTTCGGAGAAACGGTAGAAATTGTTTGTGCACAAATTTGGAATGCTAATTAATGAATTTACAATCGTTTATTTAAGTATTGATCGAACAAAAGCTTTGATTAACGTTTGTCACTGTTGCAACTTCAGTTTTGTGTGAAATTAATAAAATTATACATTTCTCTGTAAATTTTTCAACTACCCATTCCCTTCGATTCGATTTCATTTATCTTGAAATTTGAAGCTTTAAAAGTAATCTGCAATTGTAGGACCTTCTCCAAGTCTACAAAAATTTTTATTCAAACAGCTGTATACTAAAATCAAAGTACGTTAAGGTTGAACATATTTAGATTTTAAAAACGGAAATATTCGCTGAAAATGAGTTGTGTTGTTTCGTCCGAGTCAAACTTTGGAATCTACAGAACGTTTTTATAAACAATTATTCGAAATAACTAAGACACAATTGTACAATTGGTAATTTAAAATTCTGCACGAATCATAAAATTATAACCTTTTTTTAAGATTTTTTAAAAGAAGTTCCACATAAATTCCTATTGTTAGAATGATGACACATGTTTTTAATAAAAATTATTCCTGATATCATAGATCACAATCAGACGATAATAATCAAAGGGCATCGGTTTAAATTGAGATTCCGTGTTTGTTTTTTTAAATTTGGTATATTTTAGCAAAATATCTATCATTAAACTAGTTTTACTTACACAGTCGGCTACTCGGTTTTTTTATTAGCCCATCAACATTGTTAACCGGATTGACATTGATTTCAAAAAGAGAATAGTGAAAATTCGTTGCGCGGAAAATAATGTATCGTACGTATTAGACACACTGTAAGCCATTTATCGCAGCCTCGCTATAAATAATGAAAATAGAGAAATTTTGATAAAACCATTGATAATAAATATTGGTTAGACAAAACCATTCTTTGCTTTATTCTTCAATTCAAAGCGGTGACGCGCGTAAAACAATGCTTTACGGTGTGCATATTCGTATTGCATAAAACACGAAAAGCCTCACGCCATAAAGAAATAATAAACCAAAGGCTAAGCCGAAAACACATAAAATTGTCATTCTTGGGCGCAATGCCCACGTACGTAGATGCCCATTGATTGGGCGCATCAATCGCTAAGTTTTTACGCGTCCTCGTCCTTCCTCTTGCCCCGAAAAGAAAAGAGAAAGCGCGCAAAAAATAGTAGGGACATCGAGGGCTGCGGATCAATGAAAATCGTCTTTTTCGCGATTTTTACTCGAAGCCGAAATAAAGTTGGACGGGTCGAGGGGACAATAAAGCGCCGCCACGCATTTGAAGGGAGGGTGTGCGGCCCTGCACCGTCTGTTACTACTGCCGCGCGCGACGTACCAACCCCCGCGCGTATTTCGCGCCTGATATCATCCCGTTTTCTCTTTTTTCTCTTCACCTTTATGTTCTGCTTATTCTTTTTTCCGTTAAAATTTTAAAAATACAATATAATAGGTTTTTTCACACATCTCAAGATAAACGATATATATTTTAATTTACAGATTTTCAGTTATTAAAATGAAACAAGATATAAAAAAATTAACGTAAAACTTGTAAACTTTTCCTTATACGGTTAAAAAATATATTCTTATTAAAATCAATTGTCTCTCAAATATTTTTTATATTATCTGCGAAGATCGATTTAGCAAATTATTTTATGCAATTTGCAAGAAATTTGTCAGAACTAATTATTTATAAATAATACATGTTTGAAAAATACAATAAAAATTAATGTTTGTATCAATTTGATTTTTTTTATCATCTAACATTATTAAAATGATAATAAAATACTAACCCCGTATAGGCAAATTATCAATATACATTTGGTACCAATACTGATTTTTAACAGCGTAGACAAGAGCTTTATAACTTTCCTCTTTCAATTGAACGCTGCAATAATCGTGCTTTTTAACAGGAAATTTTTTTCTCTGCTCCCGCTACTTTTCGACGCACGCGCGTACGAGCTGTTGGATTTTTCATGCGCTCGCGTGACGCGGATGCTGAGGTGGAAATAAAAGTCGCCCCTTCTGCGCCAACTCGCGCACCCTAGATGTGGGAAACTGCAAATTCCAACACCTGATCACGGGTCAAAAAGCCTTTTCTCCCTCGCTTTTCCTTTTTATTCCCAACTGCTACCGCAGCTTTTTTGCTGAGTTTTCCGAACTTACCACTGAGACATATTTTTCCTTTGTTCTCTCTCTCTCTCTCTCTCTCCTCTCTCTCTCTCTCTCTCTAACCCTTAAGTTAGGTCATAAGTAAGAATTGTGCATGTGCCGAACGAATAATTAAAGCAATGCCTTTCATTGTTATAAATAAGGTCACGAAAATACTCGTTAAGCTTTCGATTTTTTAAATGTGTTTTACACAGGCTATGTCGTACTAAAGATCGCTTTGTTTAAAGTATTTTCCGAGATTACCCGTAGATATTGTTGAATACTATATTTCTGGTCTCTGTATGTCCGTCTCTCCAATTCCGTTGTATTAAAAACAGTATTTCTAAATAAATTATTGGATCGAGCTTTAAACGCTCTTCCTGCTGTCAACGTAAGAGACGTCAACGTAAAGTATTTACTTTATAATAGTGCAATTATGTAATAGTATAAAACAATATCTTTTATTCTTACTTGGGGTTTTGCCGTAGTAATAATGTCGAAAGCATCTTTCGTTTAATTAATATAATCGGTAACTGTTTAACTAGAAAATCATTAGATTTGTATAATTATGATTTGACGGGGTTAAATATGACAAGAATAAGGTCCACCAAAATTATGAATTTTAATGCTCATCACAACTTTTGCACGACAATCTCAACGCAATAAAAATAATCGAAGAATAAACTTGTGTACGGTACCTTCAATAAGGTTTATAAAGAAGTTTAATATCTTTGTAAAAAATGTGACTGAATAACGTAAAATTTAAATTTTTTATCGCGGTTTAGTTGGGAAATAAAAATTAGTAGCAATTAAAAATTATGTTGAAAAGATACTTTAATCCTAGGCCCTTTTTTTAATTACCGTTCGTTAATTATTTTCAAGGGAAATAATTATCACGTACACAAAGTTTTGTTGTCACTAAAAAAACGTTTGTTGGGAGGCAGGAATAAACGAAACTTTTGAAATCATTCGTAATCGTTCAAAACATCGATTAGCATAGTGTCGAATTGATTTTATCGCGATGCCAGTACGCGTAACGAATATCGGTCGCCGCGATTTAACTTAAAATGCAATATTAATTTTACAACAATTATTAGGTTGATTTAGATTATGAAAAAATGATCGAACGCGTAATTGGTATAATGCTAATTGGTATAATTGATCTACTTTTTTTAAAGGTTATTTCGTTATTTTCCGTATCTCCAATTACGTTAATATAGTTCCTCATTTATTATCGATGCGTCCATACATCTTGCAAGTAGTTTTCCGTCCGTCGTTTTACTTCACTTCATTAAGAAATAATGATTTAGCCATGGATTTCAGGGACGAGGAAACGAAACGAATATTCTCCAAATACGTCAGCTTGTAAAACCGCGAGTGTGCCTCGCAGACCGGCTCTCATCGATTACACTTTCGGATAAAAATATAAAAATTGCCAGAGTGCCGCGGCACATTTTCGCTCGTGGCCAACTCCAAATTGCTTCTTTCTCAACCGGCCAGCCAAGATCCGGCTTCGGCAAGCCGTGCACTCGTAAAAGCGTCGGCTCGATCGAATTGAAAAATGTCAAAAGGACGTCTCGGCGATGTGGCTAATTGATTAATGAACGACACTCGGCCTGAGCCATCAACCCTCGAGGCGCCGGATCTGCTTATCATAAATTATCCTCGAGTGTCGCTTCAGGCCCGAGGCAATCGAAACGAGAAATTCCTTTTACGAGGATCGCTGCGAGGCTCCCAAACAATTCTCAACGACGTCCTCTTTCGTCACTCGATTGTTTACTCATCCGAGTCGAGGAGGCCTAAAAATTTTCGTCGCCGCGAGCACCCGAATAATAATAATACGGGCGCGTAAGGGCTTTCGAGTCGCGGGAGAGAACGGGTGACGCGTAGTCGTACGTGTCTGGTCCAGGTGCGGTCTCCTTCTCTCTCATTGATTGCTTACATAATTGAAGACCCAAGCCGCAACTGCGATGGCGGCGGCGGCGGCGGCGGCGGTCGTGGTGGTGGTGGTGGTGGTGGTGGTCGCTGTCGCGGTCGTGGCGGTGGTAGCAATGACGGTGGCGACTCTACGCGGGCGCGTTAATTTTTTACAAGGACTCGGCAACGCGCAAGAAAGGCGAAATCCGTAGACGCGCGGAGCGAATGATCGACCCAGTCCTTGATCGCTCGATAAATATTTGAATTCGTGGCTGCCGAATTTTCTCACGAATCGAACCGTGAGTGGACGGATGCAGGGGCTCGCGAAGGCAACCTTCGACGACTGACTCGTCGTGCCGCTCGCGAGCCCTCAGGTCGATATTATTAAACTACGAAGCGAAGTGTCTGGGCAATCGGCAGTGCAAACGTAATTTTGCAGTACTGCTTCATTGTTTGTGCTAAAGTAATAGAGGCGAACGCTCGCGAGTGCTGGAAATTCGCTCCGGTGAATTAGTAGCTGGTCGGCTTCGACTCGGGTACGCGATATTCCTCGCGCCGCGCAAATGCGCCCATCGATTTTTGAATTCTTCGTCCAAGAGCCGCGACGCGGCAATTATCGCATTAAAGTATAATTATGTAATCGCTCTGTAATTACGCCCCTGTAACTGCGCGTTCGCCAATTGATTATAAAATGGAAGTAAGGAAGCTACGGATAAAAAACCGCCGCTCGGTCGCATCGAACGAGGAGCGAAATCTTCTCGGAGCAGGTAAATACCGACACGACTATAGTTGTTGTACACTCGATATCTTTACGCAATTTTCACGTCTGCCAAAAGCGGTGAGTTTTTATTTTGCAAACCGACAATGGCCGAGCCAACTTTTAACAAACGTTGAGTAAACTCAATCCACGCGCATAATTATAACGCGGCAACTCGATCAAACTTAGCTTCCAATCTTCGTTTCGATAAAGTTGCCTCGACTGAATGACGCTGCTGTTAATCTATTTGGTCGCTCAATAGTAATGTTTATCTAAACCAGTCGAATTCAAAAGACACAACTACCAGATTTACAAGATTGATTGGGAAGACCTTTTTTTTAAATATTCTCGCCCGTCACGTGTCTCATTTTCAAATATCGACTACAAAGTCCGAATGCAAATCATATTATCTAATAAGCGAATTGCTCGCGAGATCCGTTGAGGAGATATCGTTCGCGAAAATTGGAATTGAAATTGATTTACAATCGGTCGAATCCTCGCGCAAATTATGCGTATCTATATTCGCGAGTTAAGGTTCTTAATACAACGCAATCCTCGTTTTATTTTATTGGCGTCTTGTGCCTTCTCATTACCCCGCACACGATCAATGAATCGTACGCGTAGCAAATGAAATTAATGGCGAGCGTGTAGAAAACAATGGTTTTTTTTTTTTTTTTAAAGATATTCGCAGCTTGTGCCTTGGAACTCTTGTAATTAACAATTGGCGCAATAAAACTTCCTATGCGAATTCTCGAGCGCGAGTGAAGAGACTGGAAAGGCATTACTGCTGCTTGAGGAACAATAAATAAAAGTCCTGACGTCACGTCGACCAATTGCATAACAATTAATGTCCAAACACGGGCCGAGGGTGGAGCGCGAGATAAGAGGCCTTCTATAGCGATTTTCCGCCAACTTTTTTCCCCTTTTCCTCGCCTCTCTCTGTCTCTCTGTCGATCAGATAAAAGTGTCCCTGTTATCCAGCCAATCTCCGCTCCCCCGAGCAACCTAGACCTACACAGAGAGAGAGAGAGAGAGAGAGATACTGAGACAAATAAGACGGATAATGGCCCGCCGACAATGTATAGCTTGACCTCGCTCCTCGACAAAAGACCTCATTCAGACGTAGCAGCGCGAGATACGCGCGAAAGGAGGTAAAAAGCCTCTCGACGTCTATTGGCGCGCGTGCGCGTGTGACCCAAGCGACGACTCTTGCCGAGCATCCACGAGGCGTCGACCAAGATGTAACTGCGCGCACATCCGATAAGAAAAAATATGCTAATTCTCGAGCTCTCCTTTTATTTTCACTGACGCTCCGCGCTCGTTCTTATCGAGAAAGTGTAGCGAGAGCGAGTCGAGGATGTCGCCGCTTCCTTCCACCGGTTCGTCGAGTTATTCTCTCCTTTTTCAGCGGCCGACAACTGGCTCACATTGTGCTTCTTCTTCTCTTTTACCCTCGCGAGCGACGCGCGAGCCTCTGGAGTTTGAAATTTAGAGCTCTCGGGTCATTTGACGCGGATGAAAAAACAACGACGACGCGAACACAGGGCGAATTCGTGTCGTGGTTGTCGTTGACTGACAAGGTGGGTGGGGGGGGGCTACACCGGCACCCGGAGATACTATGAATATTAAAAGACTCGGCTTGATGTGTAACTAACTAATGAAGCAATTCGAAATGCAATTATCGACGAAAGTGCAAAACGTCCGACGCGGAATGACGAAAACCCGATTCGGATGTGCCAACTGCCGAGTGGCCGAACCAACACGGAGTCGAAAATCTGGGTTGGATATTGCACGAGCCAGCCAATGATTCCAACAGTCCGGAGAGTGTCTTTCTCGAATTTTCCGCGTTTCTCGTCACCGGCAAGAGCTTAGATTCGTCGTCGGTCACGCTTCGGTCGCTTTGGCTGCTAATCGATAACGATGGTATTTTCGTGAAATGTCGCTCGCGCTCATCGATCGGCTTTCGAATTAGCCTGGTAAATTCGCTCGGATGCGCCAAGCGTTTCGTAGCGTTGATATTAATCCGTTTGCTCTTGTTCCTAGAAAAAGTGGCTCGCGTTGCGTTAATATCAGCCGCTATTTTCGTTGGCGTTGCCCAACGGATTCTCCGAATAGTTTTGCACAATCGTTGCTTCTTCGTATCGGTCGTACTAAAGTCGAATAAATTACGGCGCGCACAGCCGTTTATTCTCCGCGTAATGTGCATTAGCAACGCATGCGCACAAGAGCACATCTGCGCGCGTCTAAGGTGCGCGGCATTTTTAGCTGCTTTCAGCGTAATTCGCCCCATTGTGCGCAGCGAGCGAAGAGTTTAAAGCACTTTTTACGTAAAAATTAGAATAAAATCCCTAGATGCCCTCCTGGCTATAGCAGTAGCTTTCCATTTAATGCGATAGCGAGCAAAATTGATTTCGTTAAAGATATAATAATAATAATACGTGTCTGGCCGCGTGCGTGCGTGCGTGCGAGCGCGCGTGTGTGCTCAAACGCGCCTCGAGCGCCGCACGACATCTGATAAGCGGAATGTCTCCGAGTAAAATAATTTTAATTTCCGAATTATCGATTTCGAACGAACGGATTCTCACCCCCTGCCCGGCTGGAATAATAATAACAACGCGAGATCTAGCCGTGATAGAAGGAACTTAATTGATTTCTCGAGTGTGTAGCGTTTTACAGCGGCTATTACGTCGCGTTAAAGGTTGTAATTAAGAACAACTGAGAACGGATTCGTCGCGTTCCTCCGCGTGCGCGTGCGTGCGTGTGCGTGCGCGTGGCTCCATCGTGCACGGGAGCGGTAGCATTGACACTGACCGAAATAAAATAATGAATTATTAAAGTAAATCTCGAGTGTGTCAAAAGCTACAGCGAAGGTCGCCGTATATTATAACAATCGCTATAACAATTTCGAACGCGGCTATTGTTGCTGTTAAAATAAAAAGTTATCGCTTTACGAGGGAGAATAAATTTCGCGCGCCACTCCAACTGTGCCAATTGCATTTTCTAATGCTTCGAACCATGTGCCTAGGATCGCTTTGACGAGCTTCCTTTCATGCGCCAACACACCTGAACACACCTGAACAATCGTATTAATGGAAATTTAAATAGCGCTCCCATACCGATATAATAAAATTGTAGGCATGTTTAGGGCGGCTTCGGCCCGCGAATATATTGCCAGCCGGTGGCGGGCGCTCTCGGGGATAATAAAGGCATTCGCGTTATTAATTTATACAGGTAATAAAGCTTAGACCTCGTTTCTAGGAAGCCGGCGGTCGCTGCGAATAGTTGCAGGCCTCCGGACCGAGGCGGAGGGACACGCTTTTCGCAGATTCGAAAATATTCG
Source organism: Platyscapa corneri (assembly GCA_018907185.1). Classification (NCBI taxonomy): domain Eukaryota; kingdom Metazoa; phylum Arthropoda; class Insecta; order Hymenoptera; family Agaonidae; genus Platyscapa; species Platyscapa corneri. The sequence goes on from JACCHW010000012.1 coordinate 169,212, forward strand.
CGGCGCTCGGTCGATTCGGCGACACACGCCTCAGTGGCGATCGGCACGTTTTCACCTTAATGAGGGCGGAGGAGGGTGAGCGGGCGCCCGAAGAAAGAAGGGAAAGCCAATACAAGCGGCGACGTCGTGCTCGCAAGGGCTGCGCGAGCGAGCGAGAGGAGGCGAGCAGACGGAGAGACAGACTAGCGGGTAGAGGAAGAATGGAGGTCTTGCACGTGGCGATAGGACCACGTGGTGAGTGCCTTTACCTACGTCACCGCAAAGAGCAGCGGAGAGTCCCTTGCTAACGATGTAAAGGAGGATGACCCAGGGGAGGGGCGGACCGGAGGGGATTGCGCCGAGCCATCGCGGGTATTGATTGAGGGTGACCATGGTCGTCTCTATGGCAACGTTTTTCCTTTTTACCTGTGCGCCGCCACCGACGGAGTTGCACGAGAGGGGCCAGACGCTCGGGCGGTCATGCGCCAAGGGGAGGAGAACACCTACGTGCTTTGCATTCACGGACGAGAGGGTGAACTCGCGCTTCACCTGTTCCCTCTTCGCCTTTTTCATGGCAGCCTCTCTCTCTCTCACTTTGTTTTAAGCCCCTACGTGTTACACGCTGTTGCGCTATGGGAGCGAGTCAATCCTCTCAACTTTTTCTCTCCTTTTGCTTTTTTCTCGCCTCGGCCTGTTGCGTCCGCGTACCACGGGCTAATTCGTTTCCTCCGCTACCAACTTTTTAAGCCCGACACTCCATTTTTCACGCGACCATTATTTATACGCACGTGCCCCTCTATGGGCATGGACGCGACTACCTCTTGTCAATCCATCGGCTTGATTTACCTAGGAAAAACAACGGCGGACGCGTTTCCTCTTCACAATCCCAAGTGAGCGATTAGCAAACTTTTCCCATCTGCGCCTCGAGGTCATCCGAGGCTGGGCATTTTTGCCAACATTATCGGCGAATGTAATTACGATCGAGCCCATCTATTCCTCAAAAATAAGGCTTGTAAAAATGTTGGTCGATTGGTCCAGCCTCGACACACTCTGATGTTGAAAAAAGCTCAGTCTGTGTTTGTTTCTCAGTCGCGAAGCTTCACTGCGCAAAATGAAAAACGAGCAACTTGCAGTCGTCCAGCAAAACGCAAATTTTTCCAACTAAACGAAGCGACTCTGCAATAATCGCAACGTCGCCAGCATTCGAGCGAATATTTGCTGCTAAAACTGAAGGTAAGACCGCAGACCGAAATTCGGAACGATCCTTAATCGATGCGAATACATTCGTGCTAAGCACATATTACCGAATTCAAGGCCAAGCGAAAGAATCAGGGTTAAAATTGTCTTCTAATTTAAAACCCAGTCGTGATGATAATATTACTTTTCAACATCATCGGGGTATGTTAAGCTCGCGATGCTCGGAACTGAATTATTAAAAGAAAAAAGAAAAAGAAAAGGCTCGACGGAGAGAAAGAAATTTTACAATAGAAAAGTTAGTAATCGCAGCCTTTGCACGATATTTAACGACCAGTTGTGCATCCAAGCTTTAAGACTCGCGTGGAATTTCACGAGTAATACTTTTTTGCTTTTACCTACTTACCTCAAACGTGTCGCTCGCGGATCATTTGTCCGCGAGTCGCGAACGGATTGAAATATAAATAACTTGGATTGGAAATCGCAGGGCCTTAACGCTTAACAAAACGTTTACAGTAATTCGTTCCGAAGTCCTGCTGCTGTCGCTGACAAGCTTTTTAGGTGTTGCGAGTAATGAATCACGTTGAGCGTAAGTGTCGCACATGTTGCAACACAAGTATTAATAATCCATAAATGGGCAATTGGTGGTAGCGCGGGTATAAAAATCTATCGACAGGCTATTCGGGAAGTGAAAAATATTAATAAAAAGAGAAGACGTGGATTGGGTCGCTGACAAATGAGCGATTAGTTTTGTTAATAGGAAAATCTCCTGTTTTTTCTTCACGCTCGATGGTTTTGTCGACGACGTCCTTTACGCCACGCGCCCATGAGTATTTTCCCTTGTGCCGTTCGCAATCAAAAATTCGCATTAAAAATTTGCAATTTTTAAATACTGAAAGTAACTATTGCAGCGCCAGTATTAATGAAACGGCATCGTAATGTAATAAACAAATCAGCCTGTCCCACCCCCTCCCGACTTTTGCAAATTAATTTTAAACGTCTATAATGAATGTCGTATAAAGCCGTACGGTCAACCTAATTATCATTATAATAATTATTTTTAAGTGGCTTCGGCTTGCGATATGTAATTCTTCTCGTATTGATTATCTAGAAGCGTATGTAAAAACACTGTTTAAGAAAGTCAATTTTCCTTTAAACCACGTTCCGGTTATAAATCATAAATCATAAACCATAAACCTCTCGTGTATTTATATAAATTTTAAACGTTGCTTTTAATTTACAGTAGGTTATACTCTTCTTTTAAATCGAAACCCAATCATATAATTAGAAAATATTGTTGAATATAATTTTAGAAATTCAATAGAGTATATGTTGGCTCAACCTCGGGCACAATTGCTTCGTACAAAATTGTCAAATTAAAACAATCAAAACGCAACTAGCGACCGGTGGAAGACCGAATTTTTTTTTTAATTAATTAAATAACTCCGCGCATCTGATCTCGAGTAATGCATAAAATTTTCCGTATCTCGCGATAGGGTGAGAGCTCGGGACGAAAAATGAATTGACTTTAACGATACATTTAGGGGTGTCCCCACGTAGGGATCGGGCAGTTCATCGCTCCGTTAATGGGGAGTCGTCAGTTGTGAATCTAAAAACACCCACCCGCTTGCAAAATAGATGGAAGACCAGTAGGTTAGGTTGGCCGAATAGAGAAACGACGTACTTGGATTTGGAAAATTTTCGCGTTCCGTTCGACAAGCAGTTTTGAGGCGAACGTAGGGATGGATAGGCAAGTGCGCGGGTACCCGACCACGCGGGGGCGCGCGCACGCGATAATAATTTATTATTACATAAAAATTGTGCCGATGGGGAGGGACGCACGTCAGCGTTGTGTTAATGCATTCGCGTATGACGACAACCTCCCCTCCAGCGGTGAGAAGTGAAAGACAAGGATGGCCGCCGACGCCCGATTCACGCAAGTTGCGAGCGACCAAAAACAGAAAGAGAGAGAGAGAGAGCGCGCGATTGGGGCTTGGGAGGGCGGTCAGAGTGCCTGTACACGTGATTGATTGTCACAGAAATTTTCACGATGAACGTTATGCACGTTCCATGACATTATCTCTCTCTCTCTCTCTCTCTCTCTCTTTCGAGTACCCACATGCAAGCACACAGGTACAAGCAAGTGCACGCACGTGCGGTGGCTTTTTCGTCACTCACGACTCGCATCGGACAGGTGCGTCATTCATCGTCGCCATCCCTTCTGCGGAAAGCCATAATTCCCACTGTTTTTTTAATCCCTGTAATTCCAATTGGATTTTTTCTCCTCGCTTCGATCTCATATTGTTTTAACCTACTTTTATTTTATGTCTTAATTTTATTGTAAATTCTATTCCTGGATTCCTGGGTAATGTAAGATTCAGTGTAATCGATCATTGGCAGCGGGTTAATAACTAACGAGAATTTCAACGGATGAATAACATTGCTTTTATTTAATTATTTTAGTCTGGCAAAAAGACAAAAAAGCAAAAAGGATCGAGATTCAAATATAGTTTTCATTTATTTACGCGGTGCCTTTTATCGTATTAACAACGAAATGATGACGATGATGATAATCATAATAATAATAATAATAAAAGCGAAAAATAATACAACTAATTGATAAACAGATTTTGAGCGCATATGCACGTCTGCTCTCTTTGAATGCGTAGGTAGTACCGAGTGTGCGCGAGGAAATTCAATTTTCCAAGTAACGCAATTGAAATTAACTACCTTTAACTCCATATTATTCTTCAGGAGCTATTTTTATTCCGGAATTCTTTCAGTCTTATATTATAATCACCGCCTTAATTGCAATAGAGATTTTTTAACCGAATTAGTCCTTCGAGCGAATTTTCCTTCGTGGAAATCGAATTTTTTGTTATTCGTTATATTAGTATTTCATTAACCAAGCGGAACGTAAAAATAGCATTAAACATTTTAATGCGAACTCGCCGTATGTGTAAGGCCGTGAATTTAAGTGTTGGAAATTCATATATTGTTCGTGATATAAATCAAGTAAAGTAAGTTCACCTTATAACGTAAGAGCATAACGCAATAACGCGCAATAATAATTCGATTTACCATATCTAATCCACTCAACTAAAGAAATATCGCGTTGCGTGTAAAAATAGACGTATCGTCGCTCATTCGATAGTTTAAACTATATTTCTATAACTTTTAACGAGTTTGTGTAAAAGCTCAGTCGGGCTTGTGAAAATGTCTACATAAGATAATTCCGTTCTCACGATTTGTTGAATACGACGTAATTTTGAAAGTTACCAAGACGCAAATCGCGTTTATCGGGGACAGAGCGACGTTTTCGCGGATAATGCCGAGGGAAAACGAACGAATATCGTTCCGAATCGTACGTGACGAAAGACAAGTGACCGCGAGTGACCTAAAATTAATCGCGAGATTTTTGTAAAACAATTGAAAAGCAATTGAAAAAACGAGCGGTTCGGGCGCTCGTTGCCGTCGTTCGAGGTTCTGCGGATCAAAAGACTCCCCGGGTGTCGCTGAGTCGACAAAAGCAAAGTCGCACCCTTGGAGCCTAAATTTGCAATGTTTAAAAGAATATCGAGCGAGTCGAGAGCAGCGCAGACACGTCGATACTAATGCGTCAAAAAAAAGCTTTTATTTTGCGTGTGCCGCCGCGATACGATTTTTCCGACGTAGACAAAGAAAAGAGATTCGCGAAATTCGTTTCATTCGACGATATGCGCCACAACCCTCGAATCCCTAACTTTATTCTTATTTTCTTATTTTTCTTATTCTCTTACTCTCTCATTCCACATTTACGAATTTATATTAAAAACTCGGTTGGTTATTTTGCTATAATAATACTATTTTTAGTATGCAAATTAGATAGCGAATGTTAATGCAATAGTATCTAGCAACAACAGGTAATTTGAGCTACAGTTTTACTCGCCGTTGCAACTGCGGTAGTTGCACTTTTTTTACTCATCCACCTACACGCACGAGCTTCCATGAAGGCATGATAATGATGCAGCTGAAACGCGTCGCGCGAGTTTTCCGCGGATGTAAAGACTCGGTTCCCTTACCTTCTGCGGTCGACGATCTCTCTCACTCTCTCTGTCTCTCTCTCTCTCTCTCTCTCTCTCTCTCTCACTCTCCATTGCAGGGCAGCAGAGCGCTTGCAGGCTTCCCACCTCGAAGTTGTAGCGTAACGAATTATCGATATGCCGTGCGACGCCTTATTGCGTTATTTTTTATACGTCGCAAATTTTATTAGAAAAATGTACTGCGTAGCCTGCAATAATAGGAAACTCGACAGCCAGGCGAGGGGGATTAGCGAATGGAGGGGAGGTGGCATTAGGAACCCTCGCGTATTTTCGTAAAACTCTTTGTTATTGTTTAAAATGCGCTGGTGTGTTTACAATCGCTCGATCCACCTTCTTCGATGCACATTCGGGCGTTGCCCTTAAAAAGTAAAGGCTCGCCCGACAATGAGAAATGACATATTCGGGGTTGTTATTGTGTGACTCGATAAATCACTAGCGGTAACTCTGCTACTTGGACGTTGACAAACTTCAATTTCACTAAAAGTAACTATTTCTGGCATTTTGACTATAAATTAAGCGCGTGGATGCACCAGAGAGTTGGTGCTTTGTTTTCGAGTAATTTTCGCCAATTTTCTCATTTACGGTTTGCAGGGCTCGAGCTCCGAAATCGAAGGTCGTTTTGGTGAATCGAGAGAGAGATTTTTTCGCTCTTTCTTGCGAGCGCGGGAAATGTAAGTAAATAAGAACACAGACGGAAACTGGCATTAAAACAATAGACACGATCGACCTTCGGGGGCCTGTCGTTTCTACCCACCTTCTATACACACGGACATTAGACTACGTTGCACGTAGCTTGAGATCTATTATTGGGCAAAGTCGGAAGCTCGAATCTTTTGACGCTGCGAGTCCACACAAGACGTTGGTTCGGCGTCGGCGTCAATGGTATTCCAGCGCTCGCGCGAAAAACCGTGATTGATAAAAGTTGTCACGAATAGTCCTTAAACTTGACCTCGTTGTCGTGGTTAAGTGCGAGCTCACATGCTACGCCAAATGCCATCGGATAACCGGAGTATCTCGTGGAAAGTAAACGTTAAGCTGTAGGAACGACGCGAAATAATCGACCCTCCCCGAGTCCGTGTATGCACTTTACCCCTCGCCCCTGTTGCTTTCGTGCAGGATAAAAATAGCGTTTCGGGAATCCAAAGGGACGAGACGTACGTGCCGTTTGTTGTCGTAAATATCGTACTGTTAAGGTAATCTCGAGATTTGTTCCGAGTCGAGCGTTTTCCATCGCGATTTCTCGTCTTCGGATCCGCGTAGCCAACTTATTTTATAAGCGACGCTTTCAAGACGCGACGTGAAAAGGAATAACGACAAAAGTAAATACTCGAAAGATTTGGTTGTTATGCAACACTCGAAGAAATTTGATCCGAAGAAACAAATTTGATGAATTTGAGATTTACTTTGTCTAGAATTATAAACGTAGGAGTGACTACTCGATGTCTCGATCAACATTTCTCGCTTGACGCTTTGAAAATAAAACGATTTTCAGTATTTCTTCGTTACAGAGGAACTTGGGATTGTAAAATTTTTAACTTTGAACGCGTGAAAACATTTTTTTAAACCCTCGTTGCTAGAAGAATAATCCACGCGAGAGTCTAAAATAGAAAAACGAAAAATAATTTCAATATTTTACGGGCATCGAATGTACGTCGCGGTCAATGGCAAAAGAGTATCAACATTGCAATTAAATAAAACGAAGCAAAGCAAATGTGTCTTCGTTAAATTTTAATGAAATTCGAAGTTTGCAAATAAAGATTTTCCGTAGTTCTCGTTAAAATACGACGTTAAATGCGAGGCATATTTTGCAGCGCAGCCGGACCAATGCGGCTAAAGAATTTTCGAGATTTCCGCCAATGAATTCAGCGGAAAAGCCGCTACCGAAAAATCTGATTTATTGGATTCTGCGTATTTAACAGATTGACTGACTATGCGCAGCTTTGTTCGAAAGTGCATAACTTTGCATAAATGTATATTACGCTTTTTAAGCTCTGAACTGCAAACTCTTCAACAATTTCAAGTTTATAGATCTTGGCATCATTTTTGCATTTTGCTCCTAAGCCAATACAAATGCAGCTTTGCAAATTTTTTTCAAAAAATCTTTCACCACTAAAACAATAATAACATTTCAATATTTTATTATTCGAGCATTTGACTGGAAATGATTTAATATTTCAACGAACGAGTGATCGAGCTAATAAATCGGAAAAACACAAAGAAAAAATCTTATCAAATGTGTGAAATCCTACGAGATGAAAAACTTTGAAAATATTTTTTTATGAAATTAGACACATTTTTAAATTAGATTGTTTTAATTTTGCAATTATATTTAAAAGTTTTGGGGGGAACGTCGATTAAAGCACAGTTCCAATTACTTGGGGAAATAATGCAGGTTATACGCAATGCGTGGCAACGAACAAGAATTTATTTTCACCTAAAATAAACTCTTCGATCCAAGAATATGTTCGATAAGATGAGTAATTCTAATTTAAAAAACGCGACCTCAATTACAAAGTCTCACAGTTATTTGTAACAGCGCGTCACGGCAGACCTGATTTTCTTCATCAATAATTATCATTATTATTTACGCGTCATTCGAATGCATTATGTAAAAGTAACATATTGGTTACGGCTGGAGGAGATGCTGATAAATTAATTATTGGCAAAATGGCGAAGAGTCGGTGCCTCTAAGTATGCGCGTATTTTTCCGGCGCCGAACGAACACTAAGCGCGCACGATCAGCAGCGGATCTCTCCATCAGATCGCGTGGGCCGCTATTTAACATCTTTACAAATAAATTGTATTTATCGAAATTGGTTCTTACATCTTAAGTGATATTGTTGCACGTAGATAAATAGGAGGAAACATGCGGGTCTCGTCGGAGGGTCTACTCGGTCGGTACCTTCCCCATCAATTATTAACTTAAATAGCCGTCCCTTGCATTTTTCCATCGCCCCTATCGATGCTCGTTATCTTCAACTCGGAATCGAGTTATAAACTGTAGCCATTACACGACGGCTTTTGCGCTTCGACTTATCATTTTGTTTCGCTTTCGTTCTTCTCGTGGTGTACCATCCTTTTTCAGTTCCGCCATTCGGATGCCCATTCCGATCGTTCTCTTCTTTTTACGCCTTTAAAACTATTAACGTTGCAATTCCAATGGCTTATTTTCTCCCATCCTTAGGTTCGCGCACCGACCGAAAATAGCCGGCGTTTCCTCCTGCATTCTGAGTGAAATAGCTCTTTGCTCCGATGGATTCGTGATAAATTTTTCGCGTAGGAGCGAACCGACCGCGCGCGCGCGCGCACCAGAAGAAAACGAATCTCTAGCAAAATTAGCTCCGAAGATTAGGCTTTTTGAAATTCGAAAGTCGACCCTTAAGTCCGCGTGCACTTTTTGCTAATTTTTTTGGCAAAGTTTGAAACTTCTTTATTCTGGGGACTCTGATTTCAAGCGATCGCCATTGGCCAACTTTGAACGTGATTTGGATGTTGACAAAACTCGAGCGCGAGTCGAGTGAACACTACACCGTCACCTCCACACCGTATTAGCGTTAAATGCAAAATTGTGCTCGAGCTGCGACACCTTAAACAGTCGTCGGACATCTTTTTGTCGAATCGACTCTCTGTTCAGCTTTGAAAAAGCTCCCGTTAAACATTCGCTGAAACTCTTGGAGCGTGTGAGTGAGTACGTGAGAGTGGACCCGTACGGATGAGTTTTTGTGGCTTGCGCTTATTGCTCAATATTGTTGTTTAGCGACATGAGCGTCGGCCTTATCGGCCTTGTGTATCTCTTTGACCTTTGATTCTTTGCTTGCGACTTACCAAATTATGCCCAAGTGAAAACTTTGGCAAATTGTGTAAGCGTCGCGCTGTCGTTGATTGTTTTAGATGCAGATGCGTGTGAGATATCGCGACCGCCGCTGGCCACGGGGACGATCCTCTGCATTTTGCTATAATAAATTTACATTCTCTATCGTTAAGTATGGAGTTCAAAAGGTATTGGCATGCTAATTTAAGCCTCCTTTACAATTTCGACACGATACGCGTGAAAAGTCATCTACGGGTACTTTTTCTCTTTTCCCTTCGAAAACTCAAGAAGGCGGCCCATTTTGAATTTTGTCATTAATTTTTCATTACTTTTAACCACTGCGTATCTGTTGCCTATCAATCCAATTGTTTTCAAAGCTTCGACTTGCCTTTTTTCGATTGTCAAAAGCAACATCGTTCGAAGCGATTCGCTCAATACCGGTAGATATTAAAATTTTTTTAAAAAAAACCTTTAAAAAAGTGTTCGTTCGCTTCGCGTACGCGCAAGTGCGCAAAAGTCGTTATATTAATTTCTAATTCTAAAGAGGTATAAATTAATTTTCAATTGGATGCGATAGATCGAAGATTCGATTATTTAATTTCGCATGGAAGTACATCCGGATGTATTTTAAAGTTGTTGTCTTCTGCAAATAAATTACTTGCATTATTACTACGCAAGCTCGTAAGATTTTTCAGCGCTTAACTTACTTCCCTAATTTATTATTCAAAAAATAGGGTTTCCGTTCTGTGATACACTTTTTTCCGCGTGCAAAGTTTATGGCAGACAACGCGACAAATACAATTCTGCGAAGTTGTTTTTTGTTTGTAATAATATGTATGCAGGGAAAGTAAGTTTTCATTTGGTTCGCATCGAATACGAAATTGCAGAAAGTATAAAGTTAATAAAACAATGCAATTCGTTCGATTGTTTTATCGATCTACTCTTTTGCATTTTAAAAATTCACTTAAAATAATATTTAATTAAACAACATACTAATCTAAAATATGCGTAATACTATTTGCAAGATAATGAATCATAGTTAAGATTATTAATTTGTCAAATGCTAGTTATTGTGTGTGCAAACATCATTAATATCGGGTATGGGCTTTTTATAAAAAATATTTTGCACACGATGGAAAGATTTCATAAATTTGGCTCTTCTCTTACATTAATTATAACAGATTTGTTTTTATTTATCACTTAGCTGATTGTCTCTTGTCCTCACTATTTTTAAATAGCTATCCTAGATTAAAATCAGATTAATTGTTTCTAAAAGAGGGGAAACATTGCTAGCGTTTAAACTCTTGTGTCTTATCGCGTTCCTTAATTATTCTCTAACTAAATTATATCACAGCCACTGATAACTTCCTTTGTTAAACTCGTTCTTTCTCTTAATATCCTATTCAAATCAACTTATTTATTATCGATTATATCAAAATAATTTCATTTTTTTCTCATTTAGCGTCGGTATTGAATAATAAGTTATCTTTAATTGAAACAAAATTACCGTACATTTTCTAATTTAATAATTGCTAAGTGCATCAATATCTATTTATAATATAAAAAGAAAAAATCTTGATAAAATGATTACGAAACTTGCAATATCTGAATTTATAATGTTTTGAAATATTATTGTAATTGTTTTTCTCGCGTAGCTTATTTGATTAGAACATATTTTTTATTTCGTTGCATTATTAAATTCTGTATACTTAAAAAATTTTAAATTCAATGTAGCAAGTTTTTTTTTAACAAAAAAATGACGTGTGCTATGAGAAACACAATAATCCAAGACTTAAGTTTTTTTGAATATTTACTTCACGATAAAACGCGTACAACAATCATGATTAATTTTACATTTTAATTATTTTAGTTATAAAAAGCTTCCACATTAGTCATAATATCTATCTTACAAAAGCTAAGTTTTTGTTAAATTATTATTTATAGTGAAATTTTTTCAGTTATCTAAACATATAAACATTATTTGTAATTTTCCTATAATTTAAGAGAAAATCCTAACTGGAACGTAAAACAAACCGTATTTAAGATCTATATATAATAATAATTTCTAACATTTAAGATATAGCATCGCCTATAATCTATAATTTTGCATATTCAAAGCAGATGCATTAAAAAAAGGAAATAATGTTTAGCGATATTATTGTAGATTTCGGTAATTGTTTTCAGTGATCCAATAACCGCGATCCCGAAACGGTATCTTATAGTGTTGCGACCTCGGGCAGAGATTTTCACTCACTGGAAAACACACTTTCAGTTGAGCTGACTCGATCGTAGATTTGGATCGCTGAAAAACTTTCGATAAGCCAGGCGCTACGAAAATAAACAATCAGGATCTCGCGGGAATGAAGTCGCAATTTCAAGTGGAAAGGGAAAAGGAACGAGGATTGTAAAAATAAGCAACGACGTTGACGTAATAAGAGGAAAGCTCTGTTGCTTTTGGGCGAGGGCCGCTGTTGTTGCGTGGCGCAAAAACGAATTGGGTCCAGGACTAATGCCTGGCCCAGAAGCCCCCTTCTTATCGATTCCTCCTCGGCTACACACAGGTACTCGAGTTTCTCGACGCAGGCGCAGGCACAGGACGCGCCAACGTGTGCTTTTTTACATGCGACAGCTGCTCGGACTCGGTCGTTAATTGTCCATCATTAAAAGCGAGCGGGTCGAGGGTCAACCGGTGCCATTGCGATCCGCCGGGGTTTTAATCTGCTCGCGCAAATTTGCAGCCGGTGCTCGGCTCGGTTTCCTTTTTCTCCTCCTTCCACCCCCCGAGTGAGCAAAGACCAGATGCAACGCATTGCGTCCAACTCGCGCGACCAGTATTTCGAATCTCGCGCTCTCCAACCTCCAAGTGACTCGCGTCGCAAGAGAGACGAGGAGCGACATCTGCAGCTCCGGGCCGTCGCGGTGACAGCGGAAACGCATCACGCGTCCTACGGGATCCTCGAGAGAGACGCTCGCCCTCCCGGCACTTCCGGAGTGGCCCGGAGGTGGGGGCCCGTGCGCAAATGCAAACCAGGACCGCGCGGGACCGTCCCGTCCCATTAACGCGAATAAAGTCGGCGCATGTGGCCCACGCTATACGGGAATCGATCAAAATTACCGCACCGCTCTCTTTATGTCGCAGCGGCGACGGGCACGTATGTGTAGTAAAGCCTCGCTGCGAGTGGAAGAGGAGGAGGTGGAGGAGGCCAAACGACTTCTTGCACGTGTCACCCCTCCAGAGGAGCGTGCAGCAGCCGCGGTACAGAAGGAGGGGGGCGGGGTGTGGGTTAGAGCTGACGGCTGCACCGGGAAACGCGTCGGCAGCCTTCGGGGTGAGTCTCGGGACCGAGAAACGGAGATCGACGATGTCGGTACGCGCCAGGGGCTCTCATTCGCGCTCCCGCCGGTATTCGGATGCGCGCAGAGGCTCGACGAAATTGATAACGAATACTACTGGGAACGCTATTGTTGCGGGAGGTCGCACTCGATGGGCACGAGCTCTTCTTTCGACGGATGGACGCGGGGAACGAAGCAAAAACGCCACGGCGATTTTTCAAAAATGAAAAAATATTTCAGCGCTGCTCGGGGCGTTGTTGGGCATTTTTTCAAACTATAAATAATTTTACCGGTTGTAGCTTTTATCTCTCCTCGCGCGTGCCTTTTCTTTTCGCATTACACATTCTAATTTGAATACGAGGAGCAAGTTTCTTCTCCTCGTCCCTGAAGTTGTTCCCCCTCGAAAAACTTGCAAAAAAACTCAAAAGCTGAATCGCCGATGTAAAATCGGATTTTTATTATATTACTAAAAATACCGGGACATTGCCGAGTATGAATTACGATGCTAGAGGAGAAAATTGCAAATTGCCCGCGAGGGGGGGGGAGAGAAAAAAGAAGTCGACGCGATAGTCGCCGAAGCGTCAATTGTCGCAGCAGAATGTTGAATCCAACCGAGAGTTAATTCTAGTGTCGATAAACCAGGAATCTTTGCTAAAATACGAGAGAAAAATACGATCTCTTGGTCTTGTAAAATTTATCGCAGCCGTACTTCGAGCATTAAGTTTTTAAGAAAGTAGTCGGGGGCAGAGGGGAGACTTGAATAATACATCTTGGGCTATAATTTTCACTGCTGTTGAGAGACCGAGGGAGCAAGTACCCGACGAAACATCGCAGTTGCCTACTTTGTATAAAAAATCCCATCCTCTTTGTCTTTCTCGCAGTTTTAATGGAAGGGCACGACTGTTTGGCATAAAAAATACCTTCCCTCCGAGGCAATAAAGTTCGCGGTAATTAGAAGTGGATAGAATTTGAAAAATACAAAAAGCACGAGGAGACTCGAGTAGCGCTGCATCTCTAAGTTCGACTCCAGTGACGCCTCGTACGGTTTTTAAGTCGAAAAGAGAGAGAGAGAGATGAGAGATGAGAGAGAAGAAGGAAGAAACACTAGAGGAAGAAAACGACAGTTAAAGAGATAGAGTGGGAGGCGGAGGATAGCAAGCGTCGAACGAGTAAAGCGACCAAGTCACGAAGTGCCGCGGGAAGCGAGGGGAGACAGACACACAGATGCTTTTATTTTCCTTATGTGTTTGCTTTACGAAGCTCCCTGGGTTTCACACTGCGGACGCCTTCTTACCGTCACAATAATATTTGCAATTTATTTGACTAAATTGTAGTTTATTCGCAAGTTTTATACCGAGCGAACCTGAGATCTTAAATATACGATTTTTTAATTCAAACAAGTGACCGCTTCGACATTTAATTTGCGAATAACTATCTTTATTCGAATGCTTATTTCTTGTTCTTTTCCTTTGTAAAATCCATTATTCCCTGCTATGGAAGATTGTTTTATCGCAGGAAAAAATTTAAATTCTTCTCCGAGTACATTGTTTGCGTTGTGCGAGAAACAATAATTTTTTCTCTCGTACTTTCTTGAAACCGACTTAGTTGTTAAACTTCTATGCCTTCATCTTCATGCGTTGCTTCGGTTTTTATAAAACTGTGAAATAGCTAATGGCAATCCTAACCTCACTTCCTCGTGCTGCTATGGTTTATTTAAAATTGAACCATCAAAACCAGTAGTCGTTCTTGCTGCTGTACATTAATTATTAGCAGTCGAATTAATAATCGATGGCGATTTTTTTACATTTTTTTAACAATTTCCCGAATAAATAATTCGCCAAGGTTAGCCTGCACTGAATTTTATGGCACAGTAAAAGGCTTTCACGGGTGAAAAACATTTTTACCAGTGCAGATATTATAAAAGCTGGGACTGTGATACGGGCACATAAAAAGGGGGGACAAACTATAATCAAATTCTTTTGTGAAACCATTATTCAATAAATAATTAAAGGCTTTTCTTTATTCACAAAAATTTTCATTATTTGTTCATTATAAGCTGTTTCAATAGTCAAGTTCATGAATTTAGTAAAAATAAAATTTATACACGTATGAATATATTGCGATTGTTGTATTATAATTTTCTCTGTTACAGGTGAGTTTAACCAATTTCTATTTTACCCAATCCACATTCCACGTAAGTTTAAGTTTAATATACAATTTATGATGATATAAGTGAAATACAAACGAAAAAAATTAGTTTATTCATTTCACTATTTTAACTGCTTATTATTATTATTATTTCGAATTGGAATCGTCCATTTATGATTTTTTACAGCTACAATATACATTAACAAATATCATTATTCTCGAGATTTAAAATGTTATTCAAATTATTGAGACGTGTAGACTTCGTATTTGCTATTAAATTACAAATTAAATGGTAGTGGTGTTAATTAATATCCAACCCAATAAATGGATCTAGTAATAAAAGTAAAATAATTCTTACGTGTATTTTGAAAGTAATAAATAGTCGATGGCTAATTTTGCTCGATAATAAGTTATAAATAAAAGCCAAAAGCATTTAAAGTTACTTCCTTAAAATACACTTTAATACAATTAAAATACGAAGGAAAACATAATTTTATTTACTAGCTCTTTAAAATATAACGATTTGAATGGTTTATTAAAATAAATAGATCATCGCTTTCCTTGCCTCGTCTGCCAAGTTTTCCAATACTTTGGATAAAAAATTAAAGGTTTCTTAGCAATCGCAATACGTTTTTCCTGGGACACATCCAAAATTTGATACACGTATGACATATAACGTTGTAATTAAAAAGATAAATTGTAAAATGGCAACTACCACGAGCTTAGGAGAAAATTATAAAGTTGAAAAGAGTTCGGTGGTTATACGTTATAAACAAAGAAATATCACTCACTATATCGGAAAATTATCGGGGAAAAGCAAAACATATTTCACCATAATTATTAGGTCATCGTTTGGTGTAAATTTTCATTCCTTAAAGAAAAAACCTATGACGTGAAAATCGGATTACACTTAATTCCGTTTAAATCAATTTACTTAGAGAAAACAAGACGTTGTAAGGGGAAACGAGTGAAGGGCAGAAAAATAAGGAGAGGGAGAGAAGAACGATGCAGGGAGAGAAAAAGGAAATCGAGATAGGAGAGAAAGAGAGAAGGATATAGCGGGGATAGCGTTGCGACGCCGGGCGTCCGGCGTTCGCGCCTTAAATGGTTCGACGCCGCACGCGCCCAGCAGCTGCCAGTTGTAGTTCTCTCTCTCTCTCTCTCTCTCTCTCGCCCCCTCTCCTTCTTGACTTTTCGCCTCTTTTACATGCCCATGCTGATTTCCTTCTCTCTCTCTCTCTCTCGCTCTCTTTTCTTTCCCTCTTCTTCGCGGCGTTTCTTCACTCTTGACAGCGCGTAGGGAGAAGACGCCGTTCTCAGATTCACGGTAGTTTTTACTTCGCTCTATCCGCCTCTCGCGAATATCGTTCCAGAAGAGCAAAGTAAAGCATTCGATGGTAATTGCGTGAAATGCGACGCAGGTGCTCTCGATCTTTGCGTCGAGGGCCGCGGGGGCGGGAGAGGAACGGCCCCTGAGCGGCTGTCGCTTCGATATGTCTGGAGCTGCAAACTGCAAAGTTCGTTGACTGAAATTTTGTTTTTCGCGATGCAATCACTGAATCTTTGTTAGAAAATTGAAGTGTCGCGCTAAAAAGCAGGGCAGCACTGCTTCTGCGATCGCGTAGACGAGCAGATGTTGAGAGGAAGGCTTTTCTTCTTCCACTTGCAACAACAAAATCCTTCCCCCGGCCCACAAAACCCAATACCTTGGCAGGCGTCTGCTTTTCAAGAAATCACTTTGAAGTGTCAAATTTTCTTCCCGTAATTACCAAAACGAGCGGCTTTTGGCATATGATTTGCCTCGTGTCCTCGCGCGCAATGAAAAATGCGCTCGTGAAGCCCGAATCGGCCTTTTCAGGGATATGCTCTTAATTTTGATAATTAACGTTTATCGTCGAGAATAATTGTCCGCGCGTCTCTGCACAAAAAAGCGCTGAAAAAACCGTTGAAACTTCCGTTAAATTTAGTCGTTTTCGCCGGCATTCGGCTGCTGTTACATAAGACAATGAAATTAATCGTTGCGTTTACCGCGTGGCGGCCGGCAACTGTTTTTTTTCCCGCAACGCAAACGCAGCTCTTGGCGCTTTTTACGCGCGCACACGCAGGCATTGTTCATTAATTAATTACAGAATTACGTAAATCGAGCGGAGCGGCCCGCCGAGCGTCATTGGACGAGAAATCAGATTAAAAATTAAATCAGAGAAGTGCTAAGCAAGACTCGGATGCGGATAAAAATTGCAACGGCTTAACGAACGACAATCAGCGAAGATTAATTTTTCTTCGCAGAAGTGATAATGCGGAATGAAAGATTTGCTCCACTGTAATGCACGTGATATACTTCTTCCCTTATCTCTCGACTCGACACTTTATTTGGCCTATTAGATAAACTGTATCAAAATTGTTACAACAGAGACCCTACGTGGAAATATTGTTGCGATGCAGCTCAGGCGCAATCGCGCCTAGTTATTTTTGAAAAGTTGCGTTGGAAGCTTTAGTGGTCGGCCCGGACGAGGAGAGCCGAGAAGGGAGTAGTTTGCCCGAAAGACGACGGGCTTCCGCTAATTTATTTTGCTTTGAAAAGAGGTCGTAAAAATTATCCTCGCGATAAAAAATAAACAATTTGGCGCGGCACTCGTGTTCCGTCTTTGGCTTAGCATTAAACGAAGCCGATAGGAGCCGCCTAATGCGTTTATCGGCGTTAATTAATCCTGATTCGACTCCTCGAGCACGATACTCTCTGCTCAGTGGGAATAGATTCGGCGGCAGCAGATTAGGAGCGGGATCGCTGATTTTCGGTGACGGTGACAAATGCAATATGGAAAAAGAACGAATAGCCGTCAAGGCCGTTGTTTTGACTGGATGGCATCCGTGGCGCGCGACTCGGTGAAATCCCACACTCGCGCACTGCCCAGAAATGTCACAACGAAAAAGGCTCTCCTCTTCGCTCCTCGCCTCCTCCCGCGCGAGCGCCGGAGGTGAGCATAATCGGGCGAAATTTCGCGACGTCATCTCTTTAGACGAGTGGCACTCCCTCCCGCTCTTGCGGAGGAGGAGGAGGAGGAGGAGGAGGAGGGGGCGGCGAATAAGGAGAGGGAGCCGAAGGGTGAACGCGAGCCACTGGCGCTGTGCGAGCTTGTAACGCGATACGTCGGATTCGCTCTCTCGGGGGGCAGAGAGCGGGCGGAGAAGTGACGCTTCGGCCGGCTCCTGGAGAGGAGGAGAGTCGCGACGCTCGCCCGGGAGCGGCGACGAGGTTCGCCCGTTTGTTGTTAAACATTCCGAGCGGTGCATTATTCGACAATAATTAGCGGCGAAAATTTTATCCCGAGATCGATTGGCTGCGTAATTCACGCCTCTGTCGGTCTTGACGCGCTCTGACGGCCCATCGACAGCCGAATAAAGTTTTACCGAGTGGAAATGCAGCCACGACGACGACGGCTCCTTCGAGTTCTAAAATAACTTTAAAAGTTGTCGACCCTGCGCCCCCGTTTTCACTACTTAATTTGCATCAATTCGATAATATCGCGTATACCTGGCGATGCCTTGGAACGAAATTTTAATTATCGGCACCAGTGTCGCCGCCAAACTAAAAACCGAAGCCAACGACGTCGCGAATTTTATCCCAAAGCGCCGCAATATCGTTTTTGAAAATCGCGTCGACGGCATTTACCTGCCAATTGTTTTATCAAAATTCAATAAAATCGACACTCGAGAGAAAACTAATACGATTATTAGCTTCGATGCTTATTTATCGCGAGCTGCTGCTCAAAAGCAACTAAGAAATAATTGCTAAAATTTTATTTTGTCGATAATAAAAGACTGTTTAACGACTTTTACGCTTATCTAATTGTTGCAAGCATTTCGTTGGAAAATTCGAGTGCTCTCGATAACACTTGCATTAAGTTGCGAAATCAAAAATGTCGCTGCTAGATTTATTATTCGAATAAAATGAGAGAAATTAATTTTCAAAACTTACAGCCGCCACTAGTATCGAGAAAAATATGCGGAATTAATCGATAAACATTGTAGTAGCCTTCGAAAACACACAAAACTTAATTGTATCGACCGAAGCCGACTTTCTCCTTTTTTCTGTAATATGATTATCAAAACAGAGATTAAGCTTTTTACAAGTTTCTTTTAGTTTTACTACTACGCATACGTGACCGGGACTATAAATATGTTTAAATTGTACAAAATATTCGTCGCCTTCGCCAGCAACATTCCAGCGTCGATATTTTTCAACATCGATCGACTTGTCTTATTCCCGATTGAAAATTCGAGGCATTTTCAAAAGCTCGCGCGTCTCTTCGCCTGCAAAATAATCGAGTACAATCGAGAGTTAGGACGTTTAGATCTAAAATCAAATCAATCGCATTGAATTCTTTTGAAAGCGTTTCCTACCACCAACTGCTGGTGTTCTATTGTAGCGATCCATTTGTTAATTCTGTAAACGAATAACTTTTCAACGGTCGAACGCGTTGGTTTGGCAGCACTGGCTCAACACTTTTTCAGTCGTTTACACGATTACGAATGCAGGCAACCACACGCGCCCACGCGAAGCAATATTTTCCAAGTTAATAGGAACACTGTGGAATTCTCAAATAAAACACAAAATTTCAATGATATTTCGAATGCCATATCGAGCAGATCGTGCGTTTAATTTTTGCAGAATTCAAATTGGTCCAGCTGATCGGACTAGATTCACGATAATATTTTGACGCGAGTAACAAATTAGTAAAGTAAAAATATTAGTTCGATTATAAACGCGGACCATTGGACTAAATTATTACATTAGGACTGTGCTGCTATACAATACGATAATTATTTAACACAAGACTTTATCTCAATTAAGGCGATTGGGCCATTAGAATTTTAGTTTTTCAACGGCGCACTCGAGCCTCGCGTATTGTTAAGTATTAAACGATTCTGCCTTTATCTCAAAGTATATCTTGCAAAATTATCATTGCGTATTTTATCGTTACATCGGAGGCCGCCGTTAAACAACGCGCGAATTTAGCGAATTATATGAACGAAACGCCGGCAGTAACGATAAAATACGTTACAACGACGAAATGTCTCGAGGCAGTCTTAATTACATTATAATTAATAGTTTCGATAAATCCTCTAATTCCTTACAGAGATTCGACGAGCGACGAAGTTTTATCCGCAAATGAAAATTAATTCGAACTAGTTTGCGAACTCGGGCCCAAAATTAATTAAGTTTTTCGCCACCAAGTCTCGTAAATTAAATCCACCTGATTTCTAATATATATATATATATATATATTTTTTTTTTTTTTTCATCGATAAAACCGCAGGTCAACCCAAACGCGATAATTTTCATTTTATTTTATCGAGCCCTTTGAATTTGATACAATTCACCGAGTAAAATGAGAGCTACGAGGTTTTTAATCGAACTGGATTGGTGTAATACAAATCCACGCCAATCGCTTCGCTTTCCCAAACATTAAAGTACCGTAATCAGCAACAGCTGAATTCTCCCTGTTTCGGAAAAGCGCGAGGCCTGAAATTGTGCGTGCGCGACAAGAGCTTAAATATTCCAACGGCATTCGTAAATGTCAAAGTTTCTCTGAATCCGCTCGAAAGAAAAGTGACGCCTCAGCCGGAAGAAGTAAGCCACAGTCGGGCAAATAAAGCTCCCCTGGATTAAAAATTATTGTCGGAATAACGCGTCGAGGGGAAAGTAACAGAATTGCGCGCGAAGAGTTGCAGCGATGACTGGGGACTCGGCCTCGGGATTTCGATCGAGGCGTGAATCCGAGGAACAAAGAAAATTGAATCCGAGCGCGCGTATCGGGTTGCCGAAGAGCTTCGCCGCAAGATAACCAAACCGAACCAGAAAGCCGAAGCGTGGAAGCGGCTGCGAGAGGGAGGGGGAAGTAAAGATCTAACCCCACACGTGGTCCGAGTGCGACACATGTGTTCCTCAGCCCGAGCCTCCTACAGAGATTGCGACTCGTCGTCTCGGTCGCCCCCTGCCCCCACTTTCTCTCCCCGCTCGGTTATCGAGGCGACGGCGATCGTCAGCCGGCGGAGAGTCGGGGGCGGCCCTCGTGAAAGGTGCGCGTCGCGAGCTCAGCCCGGAGATCCAGGGTGCGTGGGCACGAGCAGCGTCCGTTATTTATTAGCCGCAAGTGCGCGTGCCCTCCCGATCCTTTCACCCAATGACCGCTCGCGTCGACCCCGTGGAAGCTCCGCCGCTGCATCTGCGGCGCATGCGACGCTTTCGACGCTTGCGGTGCCTCCGGCGAGGAATGCGAGGAGAACCCCCCGCGCTTATCGGCCGTGAGGCCGAGGACAGCATACGCCTCGCAGATGCCGGGCTCCCTTCCATCCGCCCTCACCCCAGAGGGATTTCGCGTGGGCCTCCGCAGTTCGCGCCCGGATCTTCTTGGCCGATCAGCCGACGGTGGCGCTGGTTTGAGTTCGCCGGGGGAGGTAATCGAAGCCGCGCGCGTCAAACTTCCAGTTTCCGCGCGATTATCCGAATAGTAATCGAGGCTCCTCCTTTATTAATCCTGTTATGCGTTGGATTTTCGACGGCAGCCCGGCTATTTATATCCCGCGCTGGAGTTGGTTTTATTAGTTTTAGAGAATTGAGATCGCCGATAGCTGCTGTGCCGCTCGCTATTCTCGCCCAATGGGGCTTTTGATTATCCATTAAAGCGTATAATCGCGCCAAACGTAGGAATGATTACCGAGGGAGGAGGAGTAATTCTTTGAGGGATCGAGCAATAAGTTATTAGCTTTCGTTGACTCGCGCTCGGATGAGTTTCGAAGTTGAATTTCCAAATTTCGTCGAGCCGCGCAGCGTTTGCGGACAAACGGACAACTCGAATTTTCTCGAAGCGCGAGTCAAATATTTAGCGTCTTGGATGTTGTTAAGGCAGCAGGGGATTGGATCGGTAGGCGGCGGCGTGTTTTGCCTGTTTTTCGAGTAGTCGTCACTCGTTCGCGGACCGATGAATCGCGCGCCTGTCGCCTGCAACAGCAGCGGTACACGTTATTAAACGCGTCATCGGTTATTTATTGCTAAAGTTTAAAATAAAATGCACCGCGCGATATTTTTAGAAAAGTGTGTACAGGCGCGCGAGCGAGCGCATTATTTGAATTCGCCGACGCAACGCTTGCAAACTCGTAACTTCGTCAACGGGCCCTTGAACAAAGTCCGCGGCGATTTCTAATTCGCTCGCGGCTCGCGCTTTCATTCTGTACTCGAGGCGGCGGCGGCGGCGGCGGCGGCGAACCGATAAATCGATCGCGGCCGCAGCCAGAATCCGTCCGGTGCTCTGGGCATTCTCCAAAACTATTAGAGGCGTCAGATAATCAGACGGTGCTCTCTGTTTTTTGCCCCTCAGGCGCACTCAGAGCCGCGGTGCCGATAAGCCTTTGAAGAGCGAACTCGGCCAGTTGGTAGGCCTTGTTGGCCCCACCCCGCGCCCCAGCCTGCATCTCATTATCTGGGCCGATACCTTTGTCCGTGGCTCGGAAAAAGCCAAGACGCTTTTATCAGGGCGGCTTTTTGATGTTCAGCCCGATTAATGGACGTAGTAAGCGCAATGAAAGATTCGTCGGCCATGACAAGCTCGTTACGCGTTCGGCAGTCCGATTCGCTCGTGTTACTCCCTCGCCGTCAGCGGACTCCAGTCATTGTGTCCGGGATTATTTACACTGGGAGGCCCGAGTTTTCGGCAAAGCTTCCGGGAACGACGTCGTGCCAAATCGCCCGCTTGGGGGGAAAGGGATTCGGTTCCGCGAACCCCGGGGAGATTGATACTTTCCCTTCGGTGAACTGTCACTGCGCTTCGAGTGGATTTTCGAGTGGTTACGCGTCCTAATTAAAGTAAAAAATTGCTGCGGCTACAGCGGAAACCTGATTGTAAGGTTTCAGTCTATTGGCGGAGTGACAACTTAGAGGCTTCTGGACTTGGAACGATTCGACGATCGATAATTCCTACGGGAACAGCTCGATGAATACGGGCTTTGCTCGTGTTTACGATAAAACAATCCATTCCCCATCCGAATTTCGAGAATCTCGAGTGGCACCTAGAATGATTTGTAAACTTTGGAAAATGACCGCTTCGAGTGATTTATTTGCAAAAATCTGCTCGTCCGCAGTTGTTGATCTTCTGAATTTCGAAACAAGGCCGACGCTCGCTAATTTAACGGATCTCTGTACAATTTGTAGGGGCTTTAGTACAAGTACACAATAACGAAACAACTAGGCGGAAAAATAAAGATATTTCCTTAAACATTTGCTCCCGGCCGCTGTTAAAAATACAATTATTTAAATAATCTACTTTTGCGTTCCAATTATCATTGAATTTTAATTAGCTAATGTGATCGCGACACCTTGTCTTGTGTTTACTTTGGTAATATAACGGAGCTTCTGTAAGAGTTGTGTTCGTTTTTAATAAAAAAAATTCGAGAAAAAAAACCAATAAATATGTTTGCACGACGTTCGAATAATTATTTAATAACCGAGTATAAGATGTACTTTTGAAAATCAAATATTTAAGTAGGTTTTACCAAATTATTATCTGACACCGGGAATAAGACGCTCGTAATTTTTCTCCGGTTTTTATTACAACGGCAGAGCCGAGCAATTTTTTAGAGATTGAGAAAAAATGAACAATACAATTATGTACAAAACAGCAGTTTCCTTTAAGAGTATTTAATTTTTCTCGCTTACTCAATACTCGTTATTGTGTGAGAAAATGGCTTTTACTCGGATCTCTTTGTAAAAATTTACAAGTTTACGCGAGAAACTTTGAGTCTGTGCGATCGATGTTTTCATTTTTTCTAAACTTTCGGGAAAGCTCTAGTGCTTACCGCTCGTACAATAGTTAAAAGCGATCAGAAGTTTTTTAATAAATTTTGCTACTTTCCTTTCCTTTCGGAAAGTAAAAAATACATTAAAATGCAAATACGCGTTAAGAATAAATCGTTGTTATCTCGCGCAGTCCAAGTATTTTGCAGAGCTTATTTTTTATCAGCTTTAAGTGAATGTATCGATAGTCGGCTTTTGTCACGTGACTGCGCATTGAAAAATTCACCAATTCTCTTAATTGCATACAGTCGCAAAAATTTTTAACCATCAAGAAATTCAACACCTAACAATTTAACATTTTCTTAGAAAATTTTAAAAACTGATATTAAAGCATTAAAACGCTTAGGCCACACTCAAATTGTGATCTTCAAATAATTCTTCTCGAATGAAAGAACACGTGGAAAATTAAAATTTTCCGTTTCTCCGTAGTGCAATATCGAAAAATTTCCGACACGTCATTATTAAATATAGCCAACAATGATAATCCGCGCGAGCATCTGCAAAAGTAATAGATGCAATTGTTGCGCGCCGATCAGGGAGATCAGGAAATCAGTCGGTCGAAACGCCACGTACAGCTTCTTTCACGACTCGGAATATCATTCGAACGTGGGAATCCAAACTTTTACGTTTCGAGTTATAACCAATCACTTAAAATATTCAGTCGTAACGTAAACGGCCGCGCGAACTCAGAAATCTGAAAACGAGCGTCGCGTCTTGCGCAATTACCAAGGTGGCGCGCATCGATCGTCGGAGCTACGGGCGCAAAAACCTTCGCCCGAATCATTTTTCCGTGCAGCAGCTTCTGCGCGTAAATCATCGCGCTTAGATGCTTGGCATCGCTAATCTCTAATGTGATGCTGCTGAAAATTAAAAATAACCTATCTCGAATGGTGCGCTAAAACCTTATCCTAACATTTGGGATTGCGAAAATCTAGCCTCAGTGTCGGAGCGAGTGATTCATGCGCGGACGTTAAAAGCGCTAAACGCCGAAAAACTCTAAAATAAAACACACCCGAGCCAATTTAACGATCGATTTAATAGATGCCCGAGTACCCGCTGGCGTGTTGTCCCGCGCGCATCCTGTTTTGGAAAATCCGAAAAGCGTCGATAAAAGTGTTTTCATTTCGAGCATCCAAACACTTCCCGGCCGCCGATATAAATCGTACAATTAAGTGCCGAACAAAACACAGAGCGACAGCGACTTCCCCTCGAGGTGATTGTACAGATGCTTCGCGGAGGGCGAGGCGGGGCCGGGGGAGTCGACCGATAATTGATAGGCCCGGCCGGCGGCGGCGGAGGGTGAAAGGAGAGCAAGGCAGTTCGCGCGCGTCACTTTATGCCCTCTTGGAAGCTCTAGCCAAAGAAGAAAAAGAAGAAGAAGAAGAAGAAGCAGAAGAAGCACGTGCTCCGATTTCGCTGGCGTGCGCCGTCCGTCCGTCCGCAGGAGCGCGCGCGGCGGCCTTTAACGCGCTCTCCTTCCGCGACGTCGCCGCAGCCGCCGCCGTCGTTTTAACGCGCCCGCGGGATCTAATTTTAGCAGAGCGGCTGCTCGGCTCGCCTTCTCGTAGGACAAAGACCGGAGACGCGGCGCGACCCGAGCCGCGCTCGCCAATTTTTCCTGCCTTTCTCCGAGTCATCCTCGTCGCTCCCGGCCCCCGATCGCCGGATTTTGTTTACGCTCTTTGGGAGAGGCGCGCGCCCTTCCTCCGGGTGGGATGCCACCGGCGCGGCAGCCGCGGGTGCGTTGACCAAGCGGCTCTTTTCGCGAGTGTTTCGAATCGGCCGCGGCTCGCGTAAACAGCGTCGGAGGCTAGCCTTCGGCGATTGGCTCGGGTTCCTTGGCAGCGACGCCGGCGGCAGCTGCGCGAGGGACCGCAGCGGATGCAGCCGCCCCGACCTCAGGCTCCGGGCACCTCTGGTAGCTTGGCTTCTCGAGATTGTCGCCGCCGACGCGCCGAGGAAGCAAACGCGAATATCAAGAAAGTTATCGTTATCCGGAGCTGCACCGCGTGTCGCGTCGCTAATTTTAGAAAATCCGAGAGCCTTTGTTATTTTGGTTATGTCGTTGGATCAGCGCTCGGAGATTCCGGCGATCGCTCGGCTCGAGGCGGCGCACGCGAAAGCGCTAATGAGCCGCGATGGAATATTACGGTCGGATGAGTCAGCCGGAGGCTCACGCGCACGCGCCAAACCTGCACCGAGTCTCCTTCCTATTAATTACGCCCGAAATTTTAGCTTCCAAAGCGCGCATTCCCCAAACCGCGCCTCTATCGCGCCCAGATCGCGCTGCCTCCTCCGAGTCGAGCGATATTTTTTAATAGAACAACTCGCTTCGGACGCAGTTGGCCTTCTTCGTCTGGGAGCCCCCGAGAAATCGTCGGCTGGATCTGCGCGATTATTTTCAGGACCCTCGAGTCGAGGAGACGCGATAAGAGTCCGTTTTCCGCTCAGTCGCCTTCGCGAAAATGATATTACCGCTGCGAGCCGACGATATATAATTATCGTCGCTCGGCTAACACGCACTTCTCTTGCGTAAAATATTTGCGCGTAACGCGTTTGCTTCCGAGTTCCGTTGCATTTGCGATCGGAACTTGGAGGAGCTCCTGAAAGTCGGGTTCGATCGATAAATCGTTAAGATCCCCCCTCCCTCTCTGCTCGTGTCTCGCGAGTCGACGATTTAAGCGTTCAGTGTTCGCGGTTTAAAATTCTCGGTCTCGACTCTGGAGCTTTGGCGAGCTTGCGCGATCGCACCACCGTCTTCCCGATGGATCCTAAGACTCGATCGATCCCCCAGAAGTTGCATTATGCGCCTTCTAAAAATATCAAACGCGAGCGACTCGGGCGCGCGCGCACACGCACACATCCGCGCGTAGACTAAGCGCAATCGATCAACCGTATGACTTTCCTTCGACAAACGGAACAAGCGGGGGAGGGCTCGGTGCGGCTGACGAGACGGTGTTTAGACAACGAGAAGCCTCGCAAAAAGCGCAAGAAGCGCTGCGATTGATGGGAAAACGCAGCAGCCTCGAAGCCTGAGCATCGATTCGAAAACATTGCGAGGGAGGGGGCGAGTCGCTCTCCGTCCCTCTTGCGTAACGCTGTCGAACGAAAACGCGCGCCCACACTCGCGCTTTCCTGTAAGGATGGCCTCATAAACTTTATCGGCCGCGATGCCCCTGAGGAATGCGTTTCTCAAGCGCCGCGATGAATAATGCCTCCTCTGCTCCCTTTCCCCTCCACCTCTGCGCCCCGAGCGGCATTCACTTGCCAACGGCACGTGCCCGGGCGCAAGCCGAGCGATATCCATCCACGTATGCACGCGAGTGCGAGGGCTTCGGCTCCGATGAGCGACAAAAAATGTTGCAAGGGGAGGTGAGAGAGGAGCAAGATTTACTTCTTCTTGACTTGTGTCTCTCTGCCCCTCCCTGGCCTCGCGCTCTGTCGTACTGCTCCTGGGTATTTGGGCGGGGGGTTATTTTTAGATTGTTTTTTACGAGAGCCAACGTCGTCGTCGTCGTCGTCGTCGCCGTCGTCGTCGTCGTCGTCGTCGCTGTCGTCGTCGACAGTGTTGGACGTCTCCTTCTCCGCTTCTCGTTTTCCGAACCTTTGCTGCGCTTTTCCGGCTCTGGGGGGATAGAAAATGGGCGCGCGTGATGTGTGTCCAACGGCTGATTTCTTTTAATGACGCAGGGGGCGAGGGAGCGGCACTGCGGCAATGATTTTTTTATGTCCTTCCTGTTGTTGGCTCCTCGAGCAACGGACGCATGTGTCTTGTCTGTGTGCGTACGTGCCGGGGCTGGGGAGGCAGACTTTGACTTTTGGATTTCGGCGCGTTAATGGGGAGGGGGGGGCACGGAACATCGGCTTTCAATTTTCTGCTGTCGGTACTGTAAATTTTTTAACTCCGTAAACCCATTAGTTGGTCGATAATAAATCATGGTTCTTCGGCTTCAAACGAGATATTTACTCGTTTCATCGGAGACGAGGACTGAAGTTATTAGAGCTTAGAGCAATCGCTGTATCAGAATTCGGACAAATGGCACTGGTTTTTTATCGCAAGTATAATTGTCGCGAGTCAATTGTAAACAAGCGAATCGTCGAAGGTAAAAACCGTTTACCTGCGCTACGATAACGATCCGATTAATCAGCAACGTATTAATCGCTTTAATGAAATGTATTAGATGGTACTCGATCGTTTGATTCAACTTGCACCGATCGAACGAGTTCGTAATAAAGAAAGAGCAACTTTTTACGGCATCATTTTTCGATTATTCAAAGTCATCGGACTGACTCATAAAAGTTGTAGCCGACCATTCTTTCACGTGCAGCAATCAGCTGTGAATGAAATAAAAGCTATTTTCTTTTTCGTGCATGACTAAATCTTTAGTTATGCAGTTTAAAAAAATACGAGTTTAATATGTTTCGAGTTATCGAAAACATGCAAAAGTCTCTCGGTAAAAACAGCAGAATGTTTCTCGGAGTCACGTGATCGAATAAATTCTCGGGCATTTCCGAGAAATCTTCGCCCGAACGAATTGCTATGATACAATAACATTAGGCTATTATTACTCGCCGCTATCCGCTTAAACCGTATTAATTAGAGTTTTAATGAAATAACAAACACAACGGCCCTCCGAAAGCGTTAATAATGAGACGACGAAAACCATCGCGGATGATTGATTAGGAAACTGGAGAGTTTTAAAAGAAGATTTGCTCTCGAAAATGTAAGCGTCCAAATATATAATATAAGAAATTTCGAGCGAGATTAAATAATTAAATAATTAAATTGAACCGAAGCTCTCGATGAATATTAACTCGAATTTCAATCGTAATAATTGATTGGTTAATTTTTAAGAGGAACATTTTCGTTCCGTTAAATTCGCACCCACGTTTACCAGCGAGCAATGCATCGACTTTGCGATTAAAATTAACTATTCATCGAGGCGAATTTCGAGTCTTCGATTCGACAACAATTGTTCGGTAATGCAAATTTGAGTCGAAACTCTTATCGATCCAGGGACGTCATTTTTCAAGCATTTCGATATCCGACTCGAGATAACAAAATTTATACGGCGAATATTAGTCGGGGAAAAGCAACACAAGTGCACATAAGGTTAAGGTAGGAAGGCCAACAATAATTGCAGAAAGCACAGGCTCGTGTTAACAAACGATCGAGTACCAACCAGCGAGAGCAAACTTTTCTAGGTACGTAAAAGCGAACTAGAAGAGCATTTACCCCGCGACGGTGGTAACGATAGTCGCGGAATCTGCGTTTGCATTTGTTTCCCCCCCCCTCTCTCTCTCTCTCTCTCGGCTTGTACGCACCGCATGACGCCGTGTAATTTTTATCAAGAGTCGTCGGGAGCGAGTGTAAAGCCATTGCGCAGGTGTCCCGACACCGAAATCGAAACAACACTACTCTAATCGCTTGTAATTCGGGAGCCCAGCCGCTCGCTCGCGCACACCATTATCACGAGCGTTGCAATATTGAATATTCACTCGGGTGTTGTTTCGATAAGTGCTCGACATTGTTGCGGCGTATATTTCAAATTACAACTGCCGCCAATATCAACTCCGAGATAAACACTGGAGGAGGTTCGCCGCGAGCCCCTCGGCGACTCGATCACGCGCCTTTCTAAAGTTTCCATCTTACGGCCCGGCAGCTATCGGTGCGTCGAGCCCGAGCGCTCCCTCGCCCTCCTCCTCCTCCCCCCCCCGGGGGGGGCACAAAAAGAAAATAAGCCTGGGGGAAAGAGGAGCGAAAACAATCCGAGAGCAGCGTCTCGGAAGCTGCGTGTGGAGGCAGCAGCGGTAGCAGGAGTTGTCGGGGGAGGGAGAGAGGAAGAATCGCCGCCGGCTGCTCAACGTCAGCTGCCGGCGACAGATTTATCGAGTGGCACGTGCCGAACCGCGCACTTTAAGCCCCGCGTACGAGCTTTTGCGTGTGCGCTGCTCTCGCCCCTTCACTCGTCCAGACCAACTCCCCGCATCGCCACTCCAGCGGCTGCCATTAGTCGACGCCGTTGCCGGGGAGTCCTTAAGACGCCGCTCACCTTGCAGCCGAAGAAAATCGGCTGTAAACACTCGAGGCGATTCTCGATATTGCCGATCGGCGGATTTCCGTTCGCCTGCAACCGCACGCCCGACCCGGTTAAGGCTAAATTAAAATCATCACCGCGCAGCTCTGGTTAATTGCAAGGAAGGCGGACGGTCGAATCGGGCGAAAATCCAACGCGTGAACAAGACCAGGACGTTTCTCAACGCCCGGTTTGACACGCGTTTCGATGGATTTGCTTTTTTATCGACGGCTTTGACGTCTGGCGCTGAATCGCGTTGCTAAATCGCTTGTCGCTCGAGCGATCGAATAGTGCCTGCGCAGGCGCTTGGGTTGCATACCTGGAAAGAAGGCAAACGAAACGAAACCTTGGCTCGTCGGAGATTATCGAAAACATTTGACCCGTTGCAGGTGTAGGAGAGTTACTAATGATCGATGTTTATGCCGATGATTGTATTCGGACGATGATTGGAATCGTCATTTTTCTCTGACTCATAATTATTTAATTAGCAACGAGTGCGCCGAGGAGCATTTCAAAGTGATTAACTATAATCTCCGAATGATAATAGAAATCGCAATTTCTATTATCCAGTTATAAAATTCGGTCCGATTCGCAGCTGCGCTGGTCCAAAAACGCGAGCACTTTGTGTTTAGGAATGGAACAATCGAGGTGAGTTTTAATTCAAAAAATTTGCTAATTATTGGCTTTTTTACGAGGCGGCTGTTACGTTAGTCGGCGCTGTTACTTTTTCTCGTGCTCGTTGGCAAAGTTGGTGAAAGAGGAAAAAACAATACCGCGTTACGACAGTCATTATGGACGTGCGCCGAGTAAACACTTAGTTATTACCAACAATGAGAATGTATTTGGTTGCGTGCAAGGACGCGTTTAGTCGCGACAAGTCGGGAGCGCTCGAGTTGGAAATGTTGGTATCCCCAGCAGGAAAATGGGCGCCGAAGCCCTCGAACGCGATCCGCGCGCAAATTCCTCTCCTCGCGACTCGCGCGAATAATCTTTGTTCTTTTTGCGAAGCCTCGATGCAGCCATGCGCGCGCGCGCGTCCGTGTGCGCCTGTGTGCGCCGCCGTGTTCTCGGCTGTCCCATTGAACGACATAGTTACAATAATCAAACTCGAGTGACTCCTTCCAAGTTCGGTCGTGCGAGAAAGATGACGATATTGCGCGTCGTGCAAACGAATGTAACGCGAATCGATTGAATGATCGTCATCGGGAGGAGGATCGCGGATCGCGGCAACAAGGGCGTTTATCGTATCGATGGTCCTTCGTTGTGCGCCTCGATTTGCATGTTTCTGACTTAATGCGCTAAAAGATGTGTTCCGAGAATAAAAGTGCGCGCGAGTCGAGTCAACAATATTTGCTTTGACACGTACAAGTTAAACAATGAATTTCGTAGCCGAGATGTTTTAATCAACAACTAATCATTTTCATTCGAATCAATTATAAAGCTGCTATCGATAAATGTTTCTTTTGAAACTTTTTAGAGCGCCGTATATTATTAAATTGCAAGGTCGGCGAATTTAGCTTTCTCATAAATCAAAGCGATTTTTAACTTCGAGATACCTAGTTGAGCGCGCGGACACGCACGGTTTTAGCGAATTTACATTTTCATTCAAGAAAACTTGTACGGTTTGCCGCATCCGGCGCTCGGCAGGCCGAAGGTTTATCGAAAACCAACCCGTCGCTCCTTTCCGTAATTGACGATTGACAAAGTTGGGCCTTTTTCACGCCTAAAACTAAGTCCCGTTCTTTATCTATATAATTATCTATACGAACAGCGCCTTTTTTCGATTGCACGGACGCGCCTGGAAACGGGACGAATTTTTTATCTCTAGGCTTATTGACGACCAACTCAATTTCAAGCAGTTCGTTAGGTGCGCGGCTGTAAAAAATTAAAGACTGAAACGAGAGCGTCTGAAAATATCGCGGGTAAGTGCCGCGTCGGGATTTCGGGAGTAAATTGACGAAGTTGCCGGCCGAACGAACAATTTTAGCTTTTCCCTTCGAATTTAATTTATGAATGAAGTAAATAACGCACAACGTGATGGATATTGTTGTAATTTTCGAAACTATAAATTTTGGCGCGTGACAGGAATATTACTTGAATTAAAGACTGCGATGCTCAGCCTCTTGAGCCTTTGAAGCTTAATGCCTCAGAGTCTTATCCTTTTTTTAAATTAATCTTTATTTTTCTCATTCCTGAAATATATCTTCTGCAAGTGCGCGATCGTGAGATGTGTTACAACTTTATTTTTGCGCGATTCAATCGCTAAATACGCTACCGGAATCCATTAAAAGGAAACATAAAATACCTGCAGTTCGACTAATTTACATTATTTTTTACGGTGCATCCAAGAAACAATGCACGGGTATAAATTTTGGATCCAAGTGCAGAAAATCTATTTTAATTTCTTACGCAAGGTGCGAACGAATGAAACGAAGAATTTTCCGCTTAGCAGAATCAAACGCGTGACAAAGTTCTTCTCGACTTTATACGTCGAGTAAATTAGCCGATATAAAATTGAAAGCTGCAATTGCTGCAAGTTTTGTGGATCTCTGCCGAAAGCAATTGCACTAGGCCTATTTATAATTGCGAAAATAATGTCTTTTAGCTGTAAAATGTGCAAACAGCTTCGTTTGTGTTGCTTCGATTACAGCTTTGATAAGCAAAAGCTCGTCCAGCAACGTCTCCTACATAGTTGGTAGGTGCTAAGCTTGAATTAAAAAAATTACTATCCATGGCCAATGGTTATCATTTTTGCGCAACTTGATAATGATTTATTGTGAATATTTTTCATTAAACTCAAGTTTGTATTTTGAGGCGCTTCAAAGTCGTTTTGTTGCACGAAGAGAAACTCGTATTGCTACTTCTAATTTTCTAAAACATTTCCTATCGGCTGTCACTCACAATTAAACTCTGAGAGAACGTGAAAATTAATTTCGTTCAATTGCAAATTAATGAATTCAAGAATAAGTGCATTATTAAGCTTTTGGCGAATCCATAAAAACGCTCGATATTAATAGTTTGAGAAACAAAGATTTCAATCGTTGTTCAACTCGAGTCATCGTTGCCATTTACCTACCAACGATGTCAATTTCGAACGTCGATTAACGAGTACACGTTTAAATGGTAATCAGCCTTTCGAGCTTACATTCGTCTCTCGAGATCGTTAACAACGTACTTTTCGCACTAGAATTTCGCAGGCTGCCACTGGCGCTACCTAAAAATCCCCCGTTGCGCATCAATACGCATCCTCGCGCTTAAACTGCAGTTGGAATTTGAAAAGCATTTTTCCAATGTCGATTGGCGAGCATTCCAAACGCGAAGAGCGCCGGTGAAAATAAAGGAAAATTATTATTAGCAATATCCGTCTCGCACTTGGTAGGCTCTACATTATTCCAAGATTACTCGGGTGACTTATTTGCTCACAATACTTATTCGCTTCAACGAGATAAAATACAATTACAAAATATTATCCCAAGCTCCTATAGACAATCTGGAAAGCTGAATATTATCTCGAGTGACGCGATAACTCCACTTGGTTTTAATAAAATGTAATGCTTATGCAAGGGGTCGCGAGTGTCACTAACACTGCGTACGAAACTAAAGTGTGCGGACTAAGTTGGCCAGCGTTTGTCACTCCCTTGACGTTTACATCGACTTTTAACGTTTCAGCCGATGCGTTTCCACGAGTTTCGACGATGTTTTATTATAAACAATGTCAGCCGTGAGTCCGTTTGTTGGGAATTTAAAATTAGAGTTGCACAGACACCGAGAGCACTTTTGCGGAGCGTCATTATTCAGCTTTCGGGAGATTTTTCAACTGGTCGCCATTCGCACGTTGAAGCATTTTTTGTTTTGTTTTGCCTATTTTGGGTATTTTTGAGTCGTCAGCACCGAAGCGGACGTTGCTAATTCCTAATAAACCCGCTTCCCGCCGCCGCCGCCCAACAAAGGCAGCACTCGTGATTTTTCCGCGTTTTTTATCGGAAACGATAACCCCCCTCCCCCCCCCCACCTCGGCTTTGGCTGAAAATTCTTTTTCATTTTTCACAGATAACCAGTAGCCGCGGTCGGCCCGAGAGGAGGCTGAGATTGTTCAGCTGTATTGCACGTCTCTCCGCTCGAAACCTCTCGCGCTCAGCCCTCGAGGAATATCGACATTTTCCCTCATTTTCCAGGTAAGCTTTCTTACATCCGAACGCCCGCCCATCGATCGGCGGCCTCTTTCAAAACTGTACCAACACCCCACCGCCGCGTAATCCAGATTACCGCGCTCGAGAGCTGCTTTCGAGCAGGAGTGCAACCTTATCAAAGTCCTCCCCAGGTTGAGAGGCTCGCGCCCCTCTCGCCCGAACGAGAAACTCGAAGGTGGAAGGCTGGAAGCTAATGCCTCTCGGCGCTGAATAAATCAGGAGCTTCTGCTCCTCGAGTCCTCGGGATCGCGGCCGCAGGAGTCAGCGACCAGATCGCGAATAAGTCCGCGAGATCGTTCACCTCTTGCTTGCCGCTCGGCTCTCCTTAAATAATGCACGGGAGCGGTCGGATGCAGTGCCGCGAAGCGCTGTAAGCTAATTAGTCGCAGGTGCCTCCCTTCCCTCGCGCGCTCGAAATAATCCGATCGCTCGGATTTCCCGAGCGCGAAATGCAATCACCGTCCTCCTGTCATTCTCGCGCGTTTTCCGAGTGCACCGGCTAAATGCAGCGGCTGGCGGCTTCTTTTCTTAATCGCCGGCATTCGATTAGGGCGTAGCGAGTAGTAGCTTTTTGGAAGGGCCTCGGGATAATGCAATTTTGAGGTTAATCAACGGGGCCCGCGATTCAATTTGCCGGGACCTCTGGCGCTTCGATAAACTTGGGCGGCTCTCGCGGTAATCCACTCCGGCGGCACTTGGACACACGTCTGGGAATTCGGTTTGAATCAGGTTGCAATTAGCAACGAGTCTGCAATGGAATCGCTTTGTTTGCACCTCCGCGCCATTGGCGTTGGACTCGGCCTGGGGCTGCGCGACCAAAACAATGCATCCTGCTAAAAATAATGAAAAATCGCCGGATTAGCTTAGAGTTGCGCCGCGTAAACCCATCCGCCCGTGCAAATCCTCGAATTTACAAACAGACGCTACTCGCAAAATATTTACGCGTGCGTCGCTAACGTTTTCCTTCTGCTCTCGGGAACTCGGTCCGCGCCAAATGATGGTCCCCCCTCCGGGTGCCGGAGCGCGCGTTTGCTTTTGCTCGGGGAAACAAAAGGCAGCAGCAGCAGCAGCAGCTAAAGCAGGACGCGCTTATTTTCAACGCCTAGCGATTATTGCTAATAGAGAATTCATTATGCGCGGCGGAAAATTTTATCGGACCGCGCGATCGCTTTCAGGATAACGCAATATTTACTCAGAAGCGGAATAAAGAATTCGTAGATTCATCGCTAATTTTTCTACTGTAGCACTCGCTATAAATTTTATCTCGGCATTGCCTTCAAATTGAATTAACAAACTCGCGGAAAGGTCGGTAAAGGAGAATTCTTAATGTCTCTGGCGCACAGAGCCGTGGTGGTGAGACCTTTGCAATAAAAAATCAGCATTATCGTTTGCAATTATGAAGCGTCTGCAGTAATCAATGAATTATTCATTTTTCAAATCAATTTAGCGCCTTTAGCCGTTGCGCAATTCGGAAGATGTTTATCGCTAACTGTAGCACAAGAGCCAACTATGGTAAATTCGCACGTTTCCGAGGCGCGGCCATTATGGAAACTTTCGCGGAGAGACATTCGCCAAGTGCGAGTTGAACATTCTTCTTCGGGGATTCGTATCTTTATTTTGAATCGCGGGAAAAGAACGGCGCAACTCTTGGTAAAAAATAATATTTCACAATTAAACGTGAATCAAAGCCTCGTTGCTTTTATCAATTCCAATTTGTCGACGCTTTGGAGTCTAATCGACGCGCGCACACGCACAGGCGCACGCACACGATTACGAAAACAATGTAATCGTAGCCTATCGCTCGAAATTGCAGTCTGCGATGATGAAATATTACAAATAGAGGTTTTTTCTTCGACAATGCCGCTATATATAAGTAAAGTATATCTATAAATACATTTCGCCTTTAATATTAACTTAATTGCTTGTTAATTGTTTTACGTCCGCATTTATCGTCCAATTTAATCATAGTCGGGGCATTTTTTCAACTGAGAAGCGGCACGATGAATTTTATCCCGCGGAAAGTAATTAAACGATTACAAAACGCACATAGGCATTCATCGCTTGAGCTACAAACTTGTGCAATTTTTATTTAACGACGAGAAACTAAAGGCCTTTTATCAACAATGCCCAATAACAAATTTAGCGGCCTGAAGAAGAAGAGCGCGGGGGCGTGTCTTTTTCTATTTCTCAATGAATTTGTTTGTTTCCGGGAGAAGGACGCGTTTCGTTTGATTCGCGCTAAGAGAGAAAGAGCGAATTAGTCGACGTCTTCCTACGCCCAAAGGAACTCGAGCGAGTTTTTTGTAGAAAATTATGCGGCTGAATCTGAAAATTGATGGTTCGCCACGAAGCGCCAAATAAATATCGCGTGGAGTCGCATTGATTCGGCGGCGGCGGCGGCGGCGGCGGCACGTAAAATGCGAGGAGCAGCATTTTTCATTAGAATAAAACCGGTTGGACTCGGTAGGACTCAGTTTCCTGCTATTACATTTCGCGTTATAATCGTAGAAGCGATGCGAATATCGTTTTCTCGGCGATTAAAATTAATCTCCATTCAGTCCGATATTATTTGCTAATCGAGCTCTTCCCACCCCCCCACCCCCCTCCACATGCCTCGCCAAGCCTCGGCTCCATAAATTCTTAACTTTTCCGCGTTTAGATTTAGGATGCTGAATAATAGAAAGCGTCGGTTATAGGTTAACAGGAGCAGCACCACGCCTCGGATAATCAATATGCATGAGTCGATCGCGAAGACGAAAATTGTCTCCTCTCCTTTTTGAGTAAAATTGCACACTCGACTCGTAAGAGGCGGAGATATTACGTCTGCTGATAATGATGTAAGCCTCTCGTCGCGGGAATTCGTCGCCGCGGAAGGAAAAAAGTAGCAAATCCAAGTAAAAGTTCATTGAAGCCTAACAAGGATAAG
The DNA here is from genome assembly GCA_018907185.1 of Platyscapa corneri. NCBI lineage: Eukaryota > Metazoa > Arthropoda > Insecta > Hymenoptera > Agaonidae > Platyscapa > Platyscapa corneri. The sequence continues at coordinate 205,803 of JACCHW010000012.1, forward strand.
CGAGACTATTGTGCAGTTTCGTTATTCTTTTTCGAAAATGGTGCTCGTTAGGTCGTTATCAGTGAAGCGACTGCGGCGATGATACGCTTTTTCAAGGACGCGCACTCTGTTCGCAAAATGATATTTCAGCGCCGCGCTTGGAAGAGCGACTAGTCGCCGCCGCCGCCGCCGCCGCCGCCGCTGCTGCTATTGACGCTAAGGAGTCCGAGGTAAATCGGCCCCTGGAGCTAAACGAGCCGAGCTTTTTTACGATTTTAAACGCGAACACTGGTCGCGTTTCATCATCCACATATATTTTAATAACCTTCAACTTTGTCGTGAAAAACATAACAAATGTTTTGATTATATAAATGCGGGATCATTGAATAAATACGTTTGCGAAATTTCGTAACGCTGAAACCCTCTCTCCTTATGTAAGATACGCTAAGCGAATTATCTCGGCTACAATGATCGCATTTGAATTGTCGCGTTTGATCTGCGCGCAACTATTTTCCATGCGTATTATTCATTTGGCGCTCGGCGCGCATTTTTCATTCTGGCAACTCGTATTAAGTTGAATCGAATCTTTTCGAAATTGCACGTTATAATGGCAACGGGATTGGGATTCGGACTCGTACTGGGATTGGCTTCTGAAGCTCCCGATGTTCCTACTCGAGCGTCCATTTATTTTATTTTCCATTGATTCAGCTTTTGGAACAACTTCTTTGCAAAAATTTTTAGTCCTGTGTTTTCTTTTGATAAAAAAAGCGAACTGATTTATGCAGAGGCAAAAAGTTTGTAGCGTATACTTTTGTCCACAAATTACACAATTATGTTAAATTTATTGAGACACGAGTGTTGCCTCCTCCTCCTCCTCCTCCTCCTCCTCCTCCTCCTCGATTGTTGGCTCGGAAAAAACCACGTTGAAACTATTAATTAATTTGCGGTCGTCCCCCTCCTGCGGATGAAAAACTCCGTTATCAATTTTCTCGGCGTTTACTCCTGTTATGCCGGGGATTCTATTGGCATCGAAAGACGAGCAAACGTCCTAAGGCGTCAAATAATGCAACAGGATAGCGCAGTCTTGGTTCTTCAAAGTATCCAGTCCTGCAAACAACATACCAATTTACTCGATTTTAATCGAACGGCCTTTTCCTCCTCGTTCCCTATGGAGCCCACAATCCGTAACGCGTGTGTTGGTGTGCGCGCCCACTTTTACGACACTCGTCGTTCTCTGCTATTCATTTTGAATAATCGCGTTAAAAGTTTAATATCATTTTGGTATCGGGCATTTATGACGAAAAAACATTGTAATTTAAATTTCTTGTGCAATCGGATACACACGCATACATTTTATTGTAAATTTTATCTCTTCACTTAATGATCGTAATACTTAAAAAAGAAAGAGCAACTTAAAAATCGCAGCGGTGATGTCATCCGACACTACCAAAAAGTGTTACGAAAATGACGCCATAATTGGATTGCAGCATGAAAAAAATGAAAAAATCACGTTGGCGAATTTAATACGATGCGAGAAGAAACGAGATACAACTATTGGTTATTTTTTAACCTTTTTTCGTTGGCTTTCCTCTTCTAACGTAAAATAGCAAAATGGGTGGTACGAAAAATCTTTCAAACCAAACGTTCGGGCAATCGTCGTAAAATCAGTTAAACTAGACGAATGCAACAAAGTGCGTTTTTGCTTTGAAAGCTAATCAATAACGAGACTTTTTTCAAAATACTGTACTGCGTAAAAAATAAAATGTAAATAGATGCAAATATGTTAATGTCGGAGCTGCGAGTGAGTCATCACCTCTACTATTTATTAGCGAATTTCTACTGTGCGTTATCTTGCGAGTGTGTGCATAAAACATGCAATACAAAAAGTTTTCTGTGCCTTTTTTCCTCGCCATGCAGCGGCGGCGGCGGCGGCGGCGAAACTTTTTGCGCAACCGGCATTATAGAAAAAGTACAATGAAAGTCCCGGCAACGAAATCGGTTGGGTTTTTGCATCAAGCAAAAACGAGCGGACACGTCCATCGTGTCCATCGCGTCCTCAGGACTCTTGGTGTGCGAGCGCTGAATGCGAGCCGAAAAATAAAAGGCAATCGAGTCGAGGCGAAGAAGCGGAGGCGCCGAGACGTGATCGTCGGCGGCGGCGGCGGCGGCGGCGGTCGATGTGCACCGCGTGCACCTACCGTCGCATAATCTGCCTCTCCTCCGCATTTCGTAACCACATGGAATTGGCATGCGCCTTGAACGTCGCCGGCCTTCGCGTCCGCGTCCAAGGCGAACTCAATTACACAGTACGAGATCATCCGAAATCCCGCGGCGAGAAACGTCGATGATTTACGGAGGCACGGGAAAGTCGGACGACGCCTACGCCTGCGCCTGCGATTCTTCTTTTTATCCGACGCATCAAAACTGGAACACTCGGCCGGCGACGAAACCTCGTCGTTAACTTGGAGGCGGACGGCGCTGATTCCTCCTCGGCTCGCGCGAACTTTGACTCGCTTTTTCTTCCGATCGCATAATTTTCCTCGAGATTTCCCGCTGATCTCAGCTCCGCCGCTGCGCTTATGCAACCCGACGTCCGCGGCTCTCCTCCGGATTCCGCGTAAAAGTGCTCCGCGGCCTTTTTAGCGGTATTACGTAAAATAATGCGCTAGAGGTGCGCGACCAACACTTTTTCAATTCTCATCGGCGGCAATGGAAAGTAATGTTTATCGGCGAACGAACGATTCGCCCAACTGGGATCCTAACGTTTGTTCGCTCGCTCCCCGGTTACAGCCTTGCGTTATTCGAGTTGCGTGGGTGCGGATAAAAGCCAATCGAAATTAATAAAGTTAAGAAAGCTGAAAAAACAATGACCAACTAGCTCGACGTTCCGTAAGTCTTGTTACAGTGTTCAAATATTCATTCTACCAACGAAAAGTCTCGCTTCCAATTCGACGACATTTCTATTGACAATTTTTAATAATTCCAAGATTTTTTATTTTTAATAATCGCACTTGCAATAGCATTTCGTGCGAAAATCCAATCTTCGACACACGATTCTCGAGCGATTTTTCAAAGATTGTTCAAGACGCTTCGTTGTTTAACTCTGAAAAGGCTGAAAGGGTTTTTAAAACATCTGCATTCTTTGAGCGCGAAAATTGCCATTTCGATCTAATTTTTAATCCAATATTCTGTACCTCGAGAGTCACCATTACCTTTAATTTCAATGGCATTCCCCAAAATTTATTAATAAGACCAAAAAGATCAAACTTACAACTGACAACGACTCTCGAAGTTATGAATTAAACCAACTCTACGATACGTACAATTATTATTATTATTATTATTATTGTTATCATATATATATATATATATAAAGAAATACCGCGCCTCTGCAGGCTTGCCAATAAATTAATCTAATTCACCTTCTCATTTTACCAATAAACATCTGACACACGTATATAGAATTTATAACGGTAATTATGCATAAACCAAAGAGTTGTAAAATAGAATTATCATCTAAACGCGTTTTAAACTGTTTCGAGTTATTTTTAAATTGCATTACTGCAGTACAATGCATCTTGTTTTTCTTTTTATAACAATAGCATTTACAACATTTTATTTTTAATGTTTATAATTTGAATTGGGAAATGCAGTGGAAAATGAAAAACACTTTTATACAAGTGCACGGCGAGAACATATTTAAGGTGTACTCTCGCCTCTATTGTTTATAAAAAGAACAAAAACAATAATAAACGTTTTCCAACCCATTTCTTTAATTTACAATAAAGATCAGTTGGTCGACGCATGCGCTTATATATTCAGAAAAAAAATCTGTAAATAATGATGATTTTACATTTTACTAAGAGACAAAACTAGTATCGTTTAGTCAAAAACTGGTTGATTATATAATTTAGCCTATGGAAATATATATAAACCACTAGTTGGTGGTTGATTTTTGACAGAAAACGATCCACATGTGTAATCATCTTAATCGTTTTTTCCCTTGATTCTCCGATTAAATGTATTTTCAGCGCAAATTATGAAATACTAGTTAATTTTCCATACCACGGTAATCCTAATTTATTATTCTGCATTTGCCCGATCATTAACCTCGAAAACTTTTTAACAACGACGAATAACAGAAGTAGGTTTCGCGAAGAAATTTGATTTCCCACAACAGCAAATTAGTTTTCCTTCTAAAGACTCGCTCTTTACTCGATAAATGCATGTCTTTTTGTAAAAAATAAAAAATAAATTATTAGCGAGTGTGTGGAGTTGGCATCGTCATCACTGCTCATTTATTATTAACGTGCACTTTTAAAATACGAAAGTAATAAAAAAACACGCCAATAATAATAATGATAAAATTGTGCCCGTTTTCTGTTTTCGACGAGAGATTCCAAGATTGCGGATCGCATCTTACTTGTTTCAAATCGAATTTAACATTATCGTCCCCGTTTTCTTTCTTTATATCTACGTAAAGATTTTTGTTCCTCGGCTTTGCCGTTACTTTATTTTCTATTTTAGCTGCAAAGCCGACCCATCTACGTGATTTAATAAGCCTGATAATATTAGGCGAAGCGCGGACTTGGTTTTGGTTCATGATTTTGTAATTTCCTATATCCCCGTTTTCTTTCTTCTGTCAAGATCCGCCTATTTTTCCAACTGCTGCAGTCCTTAGATCAGGACAAACGTCGTTATTGCTTTCGGTAAAATTAGAGTAACGAAAATAGCGGCAAATTAAAGTTAACCGAGTTAGCATAGTTACTTCGGATATTCCGTTGCAAATTTAAAAGTCGAGAGCGCGAAGCAAAAAACGATCATCGGCGGACTCCTGCTTGCTGACAATGAGTTTTCCCAATTTTCGCAACTGCCCACGTCGGCGGCCGGGCATTTTATCTCCTCAAACTTGTTCGACTATCGCCTGGAAGCGAGTAATAATGCAGTTGTGCGATTTCACCTCGTTTCCGTAAATTTTAAACGAGTTTTCCTCTCGCGTCGTCGCTCAGTCGTACCAACGTCGCGATTTACCGACTCCGGCATTTTACGCTTCGCTTTCAATTCGATTCTATTCATCTCTTTACAGTCGAAAACTCGCGCGATAAGTGCAGCCCTTTGCGCTTGAAATAACGAAAGGGCGCGCAAAGGGAAAGGGAATAGGGGTGGGTGGCATTACGCGGAGCACCTGTTAACGCGCCCATTGGCAAAAAATCGCGTTTCCATAGGGCAGGCGAGTCGCCGCCACACGGAGTGTTCGGAATTTCACCGAGTCGAGGAGAGCATGCGCGAAGAAAATCGGGCCGGATCCAGGCAGGCGGCTAACTGGAAAAGGTGATGACCGCAGCACCGACGTCGACTCGGAATCGATTCGCACCGAAAAATCTCCCCCACGTTCGCGAGGAGAGGACGAGGGCGGCCCGGGGTGGAGAGGGCGCCGATGAAAGTCGAGCCGAGCTCCTCCTCGGTGAGATCGGCAGAGGCGCGCACCCGGGCCCGCCCCAGCCCGGTCGGCATTGGCTCGTTCCGGGGCGTCGGGACGCCCGACTCCGGCCAATCACCACCGAGGACTCGCTCCGCCATAGCCACGCGCCGAACTTTCGTCATTGAAATAGCTCGCGCGCTCGCGACTACCTTAGGCGGGCGTCGCGACGCCACGGCCCGCTCCCCCTCCCTCTTCCTGGCTCTCCTCTTCGAGACTTTTCCGTATTCTTCGGCTGATGCCCGTGACTCGAGCTTTTAAAATGCTGACGTGGATCACGAGTCGCGCGAGCCCTTTGGCAATAATCTTAATTTCGAGAAAAACGCTCGTTAAAAATCGTTGAAAAGTTTCCGCCCGATAAATACGCGGAGCTTGCGATCTCTGGCGACCGATCGCGAGTCCCATCGATTAAAGGTAGCTCGGTAGTCGCGATGGGCGGTGGTCTCGCGAAATTCGGAGATTCGCGAGCGTCTTCTACGCGTCGAGTTGGACTCGAATTTCCACCGGGGGATCACCTTGAGAAACGGCTTTGGTCTGCGAGCGCATCGGAGCGACAGACGCCCAAGTTCGTGCGTGATCATTAAAAATAGACGGGATTCTTCGAGAGCAGCGTTTGGATCCGGACGAAAGCGAGGATTCGTCCAGCGCTACGTAACTTGGGACGGAAATTTTAACTCGTGGGTTGCGCGTCGACGCGTGCGGCAAACGAATCGGCACACGCACGTATCAGGCCTCGTTAACGAGACGTAACGCGTGTTCGGTTTTGCAACGCCACCGCGGAGATCTACGGCGCACGCGTAGGGTTAAAATAACAACGAGAGCCGCACGTCCAAGAATCGCTTGAGCAACGCTCGAGCCGATCGAGGGCCCTTGCGAAAGACGCGGGGGCGCGCGCAGCGCCGAGCGTCCGAGTTCCCTTGGGGGCAGAAAGCGCACTTCAAAAACATTCCCAGAAGTCGAGCGCAAGCCGATTATTTTCTGCCGTCGGGAGGAAAAGCTTGTGTTGCAGCCTTCGAGGCGCTCGCGCGCGCGAGCTTTCAAGGAAGGCTGTTGGTGTTGGTGCTGTCGCCGTTGGTGCTGCTGCAGCGGTGGCGGCGGCGGCGGCGGCGGCGGCAGCGCAAGCTCGTCCAAAAATAGAGCTTAATCACCGTCAGGCACGTTTTTACTGTCCCTTCGGCCGCCTCATCTCCTCGGAGTTCGCATTATCTGTACGGACTTTCTTCTTCCTCTCCTTTCTCTTCCTCATCCCCACCTCGGGCTGCTCTCACTCTCGGCGTCTCTCCCGCACACGCACACGCAATAATGCGCGCCGCGTCTCGCCTTCTCGCGTGTTCACAGGGGATGCTAGGTGCTGGCTAGTGCTGGCTCGTGTTATATCGGTGGTATTTTCGTTTTGGCTCGCCTCGGCCCGCACAGTTCTGGGAGTGGAGTTCTAAAAACAGCAGAGGTAAGTCCTAAACTGCTCTTTCTCTCGGCGACGCGGCTCCGCGTACCTTCGGCAGCTGCCGCCTTGATACACGCGGCCGCGACACCGCAAGCGTCAAGGCGCGTCTATAAATTCGCGCGCGACACCTTTCCTTGCTTTCGCGGCTGCTCCACCTTTGCTGCGCTGCTCCTTTGTTGGCCGCAGCCGTCGGTCCTTCTTGCCCTCCTTGCCTCCTTCCTTTTTCGCGAGCCGCGAGGGGCCGAAACCTGCTGCCGGTGCTGCTGCCGGTGCTGCTGCCGGTGCTGCTGCCGGTGCTGCTGCCGGTGCTGCTGCCGCTGCGATGCCGCCTCCTCGGCTCGGCTCTCCGGCGTGAAATTCCGCTTTGTACGCCCCCCGATGCCCGAGGCGGACTCGACCGCGCGCCTAGAACACACACAGTCGATGGGTTTAATTAACAGAGGCGCACACTCGAAAACTCGTTACTACGCACTTTTCTCGACGGGCCACGCGAGCCTCGCGCACCGACACCTGGCTCAGGAGGAGAGCCGCGCATCCGCGGCCTGCGCTCGCTCCCCGTGACAGGCGTTCGCGGCACTCACTCCTCTTATAAATCCGCTTCGCGGTCTCGCGTCGTCTTATTCCGGCGGCCGGCGGCGGGCGCGGGCCTCCGTGCCTCTCTCTTCTTATATTATCGGCATCTAAGCCGTGCGTTCGTCGACGTAGAAGAAGAGCGGCGTCGGGGCGGGCAATATATAGAATCGGGCCGACGAGGAGTGCGGAGAGGACTGCGGGCGAACCTGCGCTCCCGATTTATTTCTTCGCGGGGGAATTATTTTTGGTATCTTTTCCGAGGCGGGCGCATTAAGAACGCGCGCCCGCGCTAAAATTGAGCGAAGCCGCAGTTTTGGGACGGCCGCGGGGGCCTTCGGAGGACGGCCCCTTTCGCCGCGAGGATATAAACAGCCGCGAAGGATGTTATAAATGTACGAGCGCCATCGGCTCGGTTGCGGACGCCGCTACCGGCCACCGCTACCGGCCACCAGCGGCGTTTAGTCGCGCCAGGGCTCGCACCCTAAGCGCCTCGGAGAAGATGCCGATCGCAGAGACACCACCCCCCGTCCGAGTGCTTCTCCGATTCGAACCGCCGCCGCCGCCGCCGCCGCCGAGAATCCAAAAATAGTAACCGTCGTTTTCCTGCTCGTCGAATGCAGGCCTTCCGTTTTTCGCGGTTCTTAGAAAATCGGCCGATCGACGCCAACCGGACGACGAGTTCTTCCGATTTCGAAAGCCCGTCTCTGGCTGGGTGGGGGAGGGGTTATTGGGTCAGCAGCTCGAAGGGCTACTTTGAACAGTGAGTAGGAGCAGCGAAGCGGATTATATTTTGCGCGTCGCTCCGGTCGTTCGTTCTTCCGAATACGCGTCCGTTCGAGTAATTCGTCTTCTCGAACTCGTTTTGATCTTAAAATAGTGACTCGGCGCGGCGCGAAGTAATGAAAAGCTCGTCGCCGCGATGGTAGATTTGGCGACTTTCAGTCGCGAACCGAATAACCGGGAAACTGCTGATGATAACGCGAGCCGCTAATAATCGCTCGCGAAAAACCTTTCCACGGCTCCGTTCGTCTACTGAAAACCGCGACGTCATCTCGCTGTTTTCGCTTCGGGGGCGGCGGGGGGAAAGGTTCGCTCAAAAGGAGTGCGGTCGGGAAAAGCGTCGGTTAAGTTGGCGTTGCGCTGCGCTTCGAAGGGGGCGGGAGGCATTTCTAGTTGCGACTAGTTCGGTGTCGCTCGCCGCGACGAGTTAAATCGAATCTTGGTTAGAGCTTTTGAACAGGAGCGAGCGAAGCGAGGAGGGTTTCGTGCGCGATTGAACTTCCGGCGAGTGCGCGTAACCGCGGCGAGACTTCACCTACCGTTAACCAGTACCAATTTCTATTTTCTCCGTTGCGTCATCGCCCGTAATTAAATATTAAATATCAATCCTCGGTAATTAAAACCTGAATAATTGAGATTTTAATTCAATCGAGGAATAAATGCGGGACCGCGAGATCGGAATGCACTTTGAATAATGAACGAATCCCTCCCCTCCCAAGAAAATCTTTATATCGTCTCGTGCGTTAACACTTGCTCGAAACTAAGTCACACCGATATACAATACTCCCTATTATTACTCGATGGCGTAACTCGGGACTTTACTTCGCGCTGGAAGTACAGCGAAAACATTTCGCGTTCCCTTCTGGTTTTCACAGCTGCACTCCAACCTAATTGTCGATTTGGTTCGCCCGTTAAAACCAAGTTCAAGCCCGAGTCGTCCGGGTCGTCATCGACGAGATTAAGTTTGGCTCGAAATTTCATTAATCGTAGATCTTCCAGTCGTGTTGTGCCATGCGCCATTTATAACGATACGCAAATACAATACAACATTACACCGAATTAAATTTTGAAGCAAAAGGTGAATTATTTCGACTTGTCTTAAATGTAGAGTATTGCTGTAGTTGGGGCGACACGACGAGTAATAAAACGCACTCGACTTTTTAAATTAATCGAACGTAAATACGTAAAAGAGGAGCCGCGCTGTGAACCATAAACGCTGCGCAGCGGAATAATTTGGAAAGTGATCGAGGCGGAAAGTTAATAACGCGCAGTGCGAATAATTAATACGCGAACGATCGGTCTTGGTGACGTTTCGCAGCTTCGGATTTTAGTTGGCGTTGTTATTAGCGAATCGGTGGATCTTGTGAAACTCGATACTGAAAACAAGTATTATTGAAAAAGTAGTGCGCATTAATCAGAATCAGCGAATCGCTCAAAGTTAATTGTTTAAAGACGGGGAGCGATTAAAAGTAGCTTAGCGGCGGATGGTGTGTGTGTGTGTGTGTGTGTGCGTGCGGAGGGGGGGGGGGGGGGGGGAACGAGGCGGCGCGTCGCTCGATTCTAATGAATCGGTAGCATTTTTCAAAGGCCATTCGTGGTTAACTCGCTTTGTCCCTGGAGGCCGAGTGAGATAAATCCGGTCCAGACGCGCCGGCGCATTGGGGTCCGAATTGCGTTCTTCGCACACATTCCCGCCGATGAAAGTAGAATGAAAACGAGGCGATGCATTAGCTCGAAATCTCGACAATGAAACAATTAGTAGCAACGAAACGCGTATTCGTCTAACAATAAGTTTTTCGCGGACTCGTGACTGCCACAAGCCAAAGCGAGAGAGAGGGAGCGAGTGCGAGTGGGAGGAAGGGAGCAGACACGTACGCGAGTTACTCTATCGCATCTGCACATTAGCATTGAACCCCGGAGACTCATCCGATTATGTCTCTCTCTCTCTCTCTCTCTTTGGCTCGTCCACCTTGGACGTTTAATGCGCGCGGCTACATCAGTCTCCTCCCTCCATCGCGCTATTAGTTTTTGCTCGTCTCCCGCTTCGCATCGGAGTTACGTACGCGACTCCGGGGCCTCTCGCGCTAATTAACAGCGCTTAACTCTGCACATTCGCGTGCGTCGAGCCTGCCGAAAGCTTATTTTCGCTTATTTTCGCTTATTTTCGCTTATTTTCGCTTATTTAGCCGAGCTTTTTTAGCTCCCTGAGAGCTCGCCATCTCACTCTCTCTCGATCTTTAAATCTCTCGATGGACCGCGATAACTGCCACCAGTGAGTTCGCAAGGCTCCGCGGGCTGGAGCTCGTCCAACACCCTTTTAGTTCTCCGCTCGCGTGACATATTTATTTTGCACTTACACAGCGCCTCCGTTCCCTGGCTTAGAGCGACAATTCCGCTTTAATTAGAAAGGAACAACAATCTGAATTATCGCCCCTGCAGATGACGTCTTCCAGCTTTCCGCTTTAATGTAAAGTCGAAAATTTATCACGATGCGTATTCTCCGGATTATTTCAACGCGCGAAATTTTTTCCGCGCGCCATAATTTATGTGCGTAATCTTTGTTTTGAGCTCGCTTTTGCACTCTCGAAGGACGCGACGCGCGGTGGAAAAATTGACGAAACCACGAATGGGGAATAAAGGAAGGCGCGTGTCCCAGAAATCCGCCAGCTCGGAGAAATAATTTGACCCGTCGAAGTGCGCGATAAGTTATAAATAGCCCGTCAGAATTCGAAGGGTGATATTAGACGGTCGACTCCGGCTCTGGATAAACCGACGACGATCCTTACCGACGTCGACGCGATGCGCGCACATGTACCCGCCGTACCGCGAACTTTGATCGACTCCGTTTCTCGTCTTCCGCTCCATTAGCACCTGTCGTCCGCGAAAATGCAATTTCGGATTCGGAACAATTATTTTTAATAGAAATCCGTTCGTGTATCGGCTGCTGAATTCGGTTGCACCCTAAACCACCATAAACTCGTCGCTATAACTAACGAGATAAAATTAAATATTATTCGGTTGGGTATATTAACACGCGTTATTCAAAGTTGCAAATTTTTCTCGATCGGATCGCGCGTATCTCTTTATCCGAATCGAGGGAAAGTTGCCCGTTGCTCCTTGTAAGATGTGTCTCGAGGAACATTCCTGGTTTTCCATTTTTAAAACGCTGCTAGTCCGATTCCAATAAACGGCATCGAGTGACACGAGGAACTTCCAGTGAATGCGACTCGAAGGAGGCCACGAACTTCGAGATCAACGATGATATTTTTCAAAATAGGAGAAAGGAGACCGTCCTCTGTCTCGTTATTCGATCGTCAATATTGGCACTAAGTACCAGCATTCGCTTTGAAAATTCCTCTTTCCCGAAATTTGAGGTTAGGTCTGCTTATCGCGCCTTATTTGGCAAATATTTTAATTCACTAGCCGGTGCAAAGTAACGAGTGCCAAGTCCCGCGATCGCATCGTGTGAGTCCCCGTCGTAATGACGATTGCGCGTTCACGGCGAAACGATCAAACATCAACGAAGCGCAGAGACATCGATACCGAACACCCCACGTGTTCTGGTCGTAGGCTCGTGCAAATTACAAAGTCACTGGCTAAAGTCGTTAGTCGTAATCGTCCCTTTCCTCCTCGTCCGTCCGTTTTGGTGTGCGTGTGCGAGGCGCAAACTTGTGTTCGTCCGACATCGGCATCACGTTTGCGCCTGCCAAACGGATAAAAGAGCTTCCCCGCGTTTGGAAAAACTGATATTAATGCGTTCCGCGGAAAAGCTGCTAATGCCAGTTATCATTGCTCGTTCGATGTGTGCGCGTAGCCGCGCCGCTTTCATAAACACACGTGTAATTATGGATTTCGCGCCGCGAGCGCAAATAGCCTTGCTTGCTTTATGCATTTTCTGCATTTTCCCTTCGGCTATACAAGCGGGAGCAGTGATTTTCAGCGAGTTTTTTTAAAAACGTCGGCTCACTTATTCCCAAGGTTGGCTGCTACAATAAACAGCCGATGTGAAAAAGCCATCGAAGCGACGGGGCATAAAATTGTTGCACTTTGGTTTATCGTACTTGGACTTATACTTAATTCTAAGCGTAATTGGGGATTTTTTAAGCGACACTGTTATTTAGCAGTGGGCGATCGAAAAACTTCTATTGTCCCGTTAAACTTTTACTAACTTTCAACGCCAACAGTCGTACCGTTGCATAACGACGTTGAATTATATGTAATAATATAAATGCAGTTCCTTCGCAAAATTGCAAAAACGTCGTGCAGCTAGTGCTTGCGTTTTGCCATCTCGATCATTTTGCAAATAACTTATTCCCCTCGACTTTTAAAAGCAGAATTAGTTACATAAAGACGCTTGATGATGTTAAAAAAGCTTGGCTGACTTTTAATAACGTACCGTTTCACGTCGCCAAAAAGAATTTATCCAAAGTTGCAAATATTTTGCTGGAAAACATAATGGCACCAAGCGCTTATCGATAAAACTTTTTAAACAACTCGGCATGTAAATAAACAATCGACAAAGTTTACACTATTGTTGCTAATAAAAATTATCTCGAGCGATATTTAGACTAAGTAAACACTTAATAATATTAAATCATTTCAATGATTCTATAATTAATTTCATTTTTTACGGTTTAACGTATCGCTGTGTTTAGTTGCCAATGAAACGCCTCTAACCTAAAAATACTCAACTTTTACAAAGTTATCGCTAAAATATTAGCGCCGATTAAAAAAATGCAAAGAGTAATATTTTTTTAGCGGATAATATTGTTAACTTGGCAATTTACAATGTCTTCGACACAACATTTTGTAATCAGCGTCCAAGTGCATCATCCGTCAAGGAAGTGCGAAACAAAATTTATCGAGCGCACAGATTCGTAATTCAAACAATTCGAATTAATTAGAAATCGGATTGAAATATTATTTCTCGCAAATTTTCAAAGCGAGTTGTTCCATTCAAAAGATGCGGCAATATACAATGTATAGTCTAATAAATTGCGAGCATCTATTTTTATGCGACGCGCTGTTACACGCGTTCTGTTCATATTTGCAAATAAGTTGTGTTCTTCTTTCCTTTTGCTTTAAATTAATTGCAATTCTTAACGGAAATTCGATGAACTTGGGTTGCTAAATCACCGGAAAATATCTCGTTCTCTTATCGGTATTCTTCAGATTTTATAACAACAACAATAATAATAATAATAATGTACGACATAGCGATAACTCGTTTCGTATTTACGTTGGACAAAACGCGAGTGCATCGCGATTAAATCTGGACTTAAATAAAAAAGGATTAGTTTAAAATTGCGCTTGAACCGCGATTTTCGCTTGGGAAACATGAAAAAAAGAGAAAAATGGAAAATAACGCAAATTCCAGTGCAACTCAACTTTCGCGCGCATCGTGTTGGTATGAGTGCTATATTATAAAACTCGCCTATTATTCCAATAGACGTGATAACTTCGAAAATATCGGACTCCAAAAGCTGTACGGTAGTCGATCTAATTTCGGTTTTAGAAGATAGATATTTAGAAACTATCGCTGCTTGGGTTAAATTCGAGAATGAAAAATACATTCGAGTGTTATTGCGAATTACTTATATATATATTATACTAAATTTGTCGTTCACAACGAACCAAGTTTACGCGTCGATTAAATAAAATTTACACTCGAATCTGTCCTCTTTCTCCAATGCGCAATTCAATTAAACACAAAGCAAAGCAAATTTCGTCCTCCAGCCTAATTTGAAAGCGATTCTCAGCGTCTACTCGAATCTGCGCTCGAAAGCCGACGACCGAAACCTCGAAAACAACAGGCAGTGCGACTAAATAGGCAGGGGGGAGGGACAACGATCGGATCGTGCAAAGGTGCAACAAAGACGCAGCACCGGAAGTGCACACCTCGACGAGACCCGTGCCGCGGCTCGCGTCTGCATAAAGAATTCGGTGAATCCGCAGCCGCGACGGCCGCCATTCCCTAATCCAAGGGGTGCAAAAGCTCGCTCGCTCCGCTCCAGCAAAGTACACGTAACCAGCAGTCGAGCCAACCTCGTAACGCCTCCTCCCCCTTTCGCGAGCCGCGTTATGTCCGAGTTTCTCCGTCCAAGACGGCAATTAATAAAGCCGGCTTTGTTTTTCCGAGCAACTAATTGCGCACTCGCGTCCACTCGTCGCAAACCCGAAAAAAGATTCTCGTAATCAATAGCAGAAGGAGGCCACGGGATTCTCCTATAAAATTCCTCCAGAACTCCATTCTGCTCCGGATGGCTCGATAATTCTTTACAAATTGTTTTAGATTTAATTAAATTGACTGCTCGAGAGCGAGACGATGCCCGTATGGATTGTTTTCGTTCGTCCCGAACCCCCCGCCTTCCTCCTGCCTTCCTCCTGCCTCCTCGGACGCGGATCGAAAAACTTCGGAGATGGTCGCGCGAGGAAGGAGCCGCCGACCATTTTCCATTCGCCAGCCACTGACGTTCTACGGCTTGCGAATCGCGAATTATGTAAACCGCAAATATTACACAATTTTCGCAATTGAATTCGCTGAAGAGTTTGGACAATTACGATGACTATCTCGCCTTCCTTGCCCCCGTCCCCGACACTTTGTTCTACCTGCCCGTCGAGCGCCGCAACGCGTGCATTTAATAAAGGCTCGCCCCGTCCGATCCGAGATAAGCGGGGAGCAACGCGCGCGCCTAACCTGCCCGTGGAGATTAACGCGGCCGCCATTGGAGCGCGTCTGCCCGACCATCAACCAAATGACGCCCCGAGATCGTAATGGACGCGTGGCCTCCACGTCGGTCCTCCCCAAACTACTTAGTCCCACTTAGGTGAGAACACGCAACGGCGTTTAGCCTTGGGGGAGGTGGCAGCTGGTGTACAAGCGCCGTGACGACACCTAGAGCCGCGCGACGGCGAGTCAATTGGCACGGGCTCGCAACAGCGTCTCCCCTGACGGGGCGGCGGTTCACCGGGGCTTCGCCAGGGCTTCACCGAGGCTTCATCGGGGCCCCGACCCCGATTGCGCGACTGGACGGCGGCGCGCGTTTGCCCTAGAGAGGCTACCACCAAGCGATTCGCACGCTAAAAGCTCTGCGAGATTTACAGTCCGAGCGAGGAACGGCTGCCGGCGGCCCTGGAATGTCCGCGGACAACAAAGTTGGCAAGTTGGGGGGATATCCGGTCCGCGGACGGGGAGCGAGAAAACGGCGTCCATCATCGAAGGCCGCGGGGGTGGGGGGCGCGGAGGCAGCCTCGCGCGTGATTTTTCGCTCAGCCTCGAGGTTCGAGCCGTCGCTCGGTCGTGCCTTGCCCTGCCTGCGCTGACGTCAGAGAGCACCGACGGCGGCTGGCTCTCTTCTTTTTGAGCGACTGCCAACAACGCAGCGACGCATCTCCCCGAGCTTTTTGGCCCGCGGCTCTTTTCCACAACGCGCGGGTATTCGCGCGAAATGCCAAGTGTCCACCGCCCGTCGGTCGTCCTGCCACCGCAGCTTCAGCCTCAGTCGCAACCGCTCCCGGCTATTTTCGGCGGTGGAAAGATTCTATCGGAGCGCGACTCGCACTCGGGAGCTGAGGAGGAGGAGGAGGAGGAGGAGGAGGAGGAAGTGCGCAGTCGCGAGCACCCGCGGCAGCCGTTTCTTTTTACTTACATCGTCCGTTTATTTCTCTTTTGAATGCTGTTGTTTAAAACGATGGTCGGGGGTGCGGATCGGCTTTTTTTTTTTTTTTTTTTTTGCTTTTTTTGACGGGCGTACGCGAGATATCGTGGCCCTCTCCCCCCGACCCGTCTGGTATAAATACCGATGGAAAATTATAAGTTACACGGCCGGGGGGAAGCGGAGAAAAACGGCCAATTCGTGGAATCGGAAAACCAATTTTAATGCTGACACTCGGACGCGACGTCAAAAACTTTGACACGGCGATCTTTCAACTTCGAACTTCGTACAGCTTCAATAATTATTAAAGAGAATACGTTAACTGGGACAAGCCGGCTATTTTCATCCAAAAGTCAATCCTCGCTCTTACGAGACGTAAAAGCGATGTACAATTTTTAAAATATTGAATTTCAAGTACTTGCTCTTTGCACGCCCGCTCCCCGCCCCGACCTATATTAACGACCCCGACGCTGTTTTATATCCAAACGCAACAATGTCGTACAACAAGATACTTTTGTTGTATCAACTGAAACAACACTCGACTGCGTGTGAAATTTCTGATTCGCAGAGGTACGAGTTGCCGCGACCAGATTCGCCCGGACTATCTATCAAGCGCAATTAAATTTATACCAACAATCGAATAAAAAAATAAGATCGATGAATTTTAATTTTACACCTCGCAGAAAGCGTTTCCTGCATCGGAAGCGATTCTGAATATTTCATCTTGTTTATTCTACTTATTACTACATAGGACCGCTCCGAAATTTATCACAATAATAGATTAATTTAATTGCTGAACCAATCGCGAGTAGAGGAATTGTTCAGGGCCGTTAAAAATTTATTTCCATTCGTATTGTTTACCCGTCACCGCGAAATCTATTAATCCACGCGAGCGCTCCTTTTTTAATTTAAGCATAACATTCGAAATTTACGAAGCTTTTACTTTCCGGCAATATTTTTACCGTTAAGTTACCAAAGGCTCTGAAAAATAATGAAAAATACCGCAATAATTCGCTTCGAGGTTACTTTCCTCGAAGATCGAGGAAAGTCCGGGGCATGGGCGGGGGAGGTGGGGTGCGTTTGAAAGCTTTAAACCACGAGGATTTTTAAGTTCGACGCAGAATTCCGCACAAAGCTCGAGTTAATGAATCTGACCTCGATCGAGCATAATTGCACGCAAAGTTACGAGCAAAATAACGAGCAATTCGGCAACGAAGACGAGCCGGAGAAATAAGCGGAGTCACCGCGGACGGTCTGCACCAAAGGTAAAAATCTCGGAGAGGATCGTGTCAGCGAGCACCAGGGCGGCCGACAAGACCGCGATCGAAGTGCCTTCCCCGGTGGAATCCCAGACCTGGAAATCGAATTAGGCGAAGTGCGTCATTGGGAGGAGGGAAGACGCATCGTCACCTGCCACCGACGGTCGGTCGGTCGGTCGCTCGCTCGCTCGCTCAGGGTTCGTCGACCCCAGGCCGCGTAAGGTCTTTCTTCCGGGTGAGGCGTGCGCGCGTCCCCCAGGCGACTTATCTCCGGGGACCCTCTCTTCCTTCGACGCTTTTTTCCCTTCGAGTGCCGGGAAAAGAGGGGCTCTCGGCTGCGACAGGGTGAGCGGATATCCGGTGGCGGTCCGCAGACGCCCACGTGCCCCTCCCGAGCGTCTGTCGGCTTCCTCCCGAGTGCAGCGGCACGACGCGGATTAAAGATAACAAATGCAGGGCGCCCCCACATTTTCGGGAGGGATCGAACACTCGCGCTCCTCGGCACTCATCCGTCCGTCGTGTCTTTGCGTGCGACCGGGAGACTGACTCTGGTGCCCCCGAGGAAAAGCCTCGTTTACGCCGGCCACGTGTGCAGCCCGAGACTTTTTCTCTACGCCTTCGCTCCGGATTCAATTAACGGGGATCTTGGGCTAAACCCGAGGCTGCCCCCTCACCCGCTCTCTGGCTTCGATCTCGAATTTCATCCTTGGATGCGCTTTCTTTCCACGCGCTTTTCAAATCCTTCGAATGCACATTTGGGTCAATTACGAATTTAACTGTCTTATTGCGCTCGTGTCTGCGCAGCGGGAAAACCGCTCGCTATTAAACACGCGCTTCGGCTTTTAACTTTGAAGATAAAATAAAGCCTCGTGCTTTTCACTGCAGCCGCTGCTGCTGCTGTTTACATTGAGCCTATAAAACGTTGCGAGACTTTCCGAAAAATCCTCTTCCAGTAAAAATGAAAATATCGCTTATATTATTCAAATCTGGCTCGTTCCTTAATTTTCCAAAATACCGACTATCGACGTAAGTAGATGGAACAACGTGTTTGTTAACAAAACCAAGCGAACGGCGCTTAAATCTTTGCTTAAGTTTAATTAAATTACCCTTAAATCTAACTTTTTGCGTGGACCAGTGCGAACGTTCGATCGTTGGCTCGCGAAGAAAAGACGATTCTTTATTGTAATTATTCGCGGTTCTGGTGTCGAATCGTGCAATATTTTAGCGTTGAGTAGTTCGAGAGCTAAGGAATTGAACAACAACCTAATTAGCAGCGATAAACTGTTTGGCTCTGGTTCGGAAAAATTTTCGGTTTATGAAAAAAGCATCCGCTCCGACTGGGAGTCTCCCGCTAAATTGTCAATAAAACGGTATATTTAGCATATTGGTATCGCCTTACATACCTAACCAACCTTACCAATAAAGTATCACAAACATCTACAAAAGGTAAACAGTGCCGGCGGCGTAAGTCACGAGATCGTGTGGAGTCTCGAAACGAATTTTCGGGTAATTAAATTGCACGCGTTTCCCACACGAACTCATCCGAGCAGCAGCAGCAGCAGCAGCAGCAGCATCTCAAAGGCGAGGCTCTTAAAAAACAAAAAATCAAAGAGAGGGAGAGAGAGAGAGAGAGCGAAGGGTGGAAGGGAAAAAATGACGAAAACGAACGAAAAGGAGAAAAGAAGCGTTCAGCTGTGCGTCTGGAAAATTGGGCCGCCGACTCAGGAGGAGCTGCTGCTGCTCTGCATGCGCGCACTTACACAGAAGCGTAAGCAGAGAGACTTCCCGTGCGCGCGCCATCGAGCAGCATCACGAGAGAGCGAGAGGAGAGAGGCGCGGGAAGGGGGCGCGTGTGCGTGCCTTTAACCCCAGTCCGGCGTTGACGTCGAAACGAAAATACCAGGTGGCGACCAAACTTCGCCTTATACACACATCGAAGCTCCATGCGCCGTCATTTGTTACATATCAGTGCTCCTTCCTCTCCCTCCCTCCCTCTTACGTCTCACTTCTGCTCGGAGCTTTTGGCCCGTACTTTTATCTAATCCACTTTGGAGTGCCGGGCCAGAAAAAATTATGTCGAGCACGAGTTTCCTCCTTTTTTCGAGACGTCCCCTCGTCTCCCCGTATTTCTCGAGACGTTTCATTTTGTTTATGAAGAAAACGGAAGCCGCGACGCGTTACTCGAAACTCTGGGGGGGGGGGAGGATTACGCAAAATATCCAACTCTCGCTTTTCTCCTGACCGTACTTGGGCCTTAACGCCGCCCAGCAAATTTGTGGATCTTTATCAATTATTCGCCGCCGAGAGAGAAACGGAGTCGCGGCGGGGGGAAGGGGCTCCGTCTTTCTATTCGCCTCGCAATCCACTCAATTATTCGAATTATTTTTACAGCCTATAAAAGTGAGTGCAGCAAAATTTGAAATTGTAAAATTAAGAAGAGATGCCTTGGCGCGCATACGCTTAAATGCATATTTGCGCGCGCGTGTGTATTGGCCTGAATTAATTATACTATACGAGCGTTTTCAAAGCGAATAAAAAAACTGCACCAAATGCACGGGAATAGTTGATAAAGCTCGATTAATTATAAAAGACGCTAATGAATTAGGGGGGGGGCCGATGATGATATTATAAATATATTCATGTGAGTCTTATTGCTTGGGAATCCTGAATTAGCGGAGGTAATTATAGCACGACATAATGAAATATTTAAAAAAGCTAATTGAAATTGGATTATTTTAAGTTCGTAAATAAATAATAAACGTTAACTCCAGTATTACGTCATTTGACGTTTGCATCAACTCATTATTATGTTACCGCGAATTGTATTAGTCGAAGATGATGTGCTGCGCAAGCCGCTCGCACACACACGCACTTACGGCTGAACGTGTAATTTCAATTTTCGTTTTCGCCATCGAGCCGAGGCACCGTTTATAAATATTAATCGGCGACTACGGCAAATCCCAATTAAGTCAAGTTTTAATATTTGCCTAGTACTTTCCGAGTGCGAGTGCCGCGGCTCGCGATCAATATTTATCAGGCCCCGATTAAAATGCGCAATAACTAATCGAGCCGCTCGCGAGACTGCAAATGCGCCTCGTTTTCATCCGATCATCCGGCAAAATGTCGGCGGAATTTAATTCTCGTGTCTAAGCTTATTATGTACAATTGCACGCTCGATAAATACGTGGAAGCTATGGAAATACGGGCGAATCGAGTTAAGATAACCGATTCTTCATTAAATAAGCGATAGACGCGGCGGCGGCGGCGGCAGCAATCGGATTTCATTGCAAATTGAATCATTTCTCGGCGCGACTGCGCCCCGAGTCCTTCAATTAGCGCGGGCGATCGCTGCGCGAGTCCGTGCCAGCAAATTGAATAACAATCAGAGGCGAACGATGCGCGAATGCGCGTTATTTGCCGCTGGTGCTGCGCATTAGCGCGATCTTAGCGGAGCCGAGGAGAAGCTCAGGGCTGTAGCAACACGAGGCCGACTGTCCTTTCGGCCAATTACGTAACAACGCAAGACTCGGGGCGCAGCGGACGGCGAAACGAGCGTCGGCGTCGGCTGCGATTCCGCGCGTCAGAGGATCCTCCGCGGCTCCCCGCCCCTTTGCGCCAACCGCCTCCCGCCCCCCCCCTCATTTTCGATGTCGCTCGCTATTTCTAGCTGCCGATCGACCGGGTCACACGGTTAAAACATGAGCCACTAAAACACGGCTGCTAATGAAGATGGACCTTTCTGGATTTTGCTTCAGAATTTAAAGGCTGCCGTCGCTGCCAGTCGATGAATGCTTTGCTGCATCCTGTCTATCCGTCGCGGCGTCTCGCGCTGTTGTCAGGCCGACGCGCATCCGGAGCCCGACGCGTTGCGGCATCGCGGGGAAGGCCTATATAAATATATGTGTCGCCGGGGGCGCGGGGGCTTGACCGATCGTTAGAGCGTTCATTTCGTTAACTCAGCCGCGATGCCAAGAAGGATTGCCGACACTTTTTGGCCGGACGGACGCTCTTTAGAGCCGAGAGCTTATCCTTGTTGGACGAAGGTAAGGTCGAAGAGATCCTACTCGCCTCCCCCCACCCCCCGAGAGACGGCTTAACGGCTGCTCGTCTTCTCACCGCTTCCGCGTCCCCGCAAGATGATGGCTTTTCCGAGTCGTTTCCACGAGCTAAAACTCTTTTTCCTCTTCCCAACCTTGGCTAATCGACTTCAAACCCGCACTTTCTTCCGACGTTTTAAGAAAAATCAATATCCTCGACGGTGTTATCGGTGTTCCGCCCGAACTTGTAAACTGAAAACATCGGCCTCTGTTCATCTGTTTATCGCGCTCTTTCGAATAGGTGACACTTTTTATTTATCCAAAACGGTTAATACGAGCGCCGCCAATGGAATCGTTAAGCTGGACAACGGGTGCGGAGTGCAGTGCGAGTCGCTTTCCCCGATTATCGAAATTTGCCAATTTTCCATTTTCAAGTTTCATTTTTCGCTAGCGCAGTGTCTCGCTTGCAAATCCACCGGAAAATCCAGGAGAATATTAATCTTTCGCCGTAAAGCGCGTAAACGTCGTGTCTTTCGTCAGCGGCCGAATTATAAAAGCTTGAAATTTCCAACGTCTTTCCCCAATGGAATGATCGTCTCGAATAAGCAATTCTAATTCTAATCTTTCATTTATGCAAGACGGAATGCCCCGCTCGGACTAATGTTATGCATTTATACCGAAAGTTGGATAATGCCTTAAAGAATTCTTATATATCGGTCATCCTAAATATGAATGACTTTTCGAATTATTAATGTGCAATTGCCGATACTCTTGCGTGAAAGTTATCTTAAATTTGTGACGCTTTTATTAATAAGCCGTGCGCAAAAGTGCTTATAACTTACGGCGCTGCCAGGGGTGGAATTTAAGGAGCAATTGTCGGTCGTTGTTCGCTCGAATCAGCGGATTCCTGGCTTAATAAATTTCTCGCATTCGTGAGCGTCAATTAAATACTTTAATAAACGCCAGGATTTCGTTTCATAAATTATAAAACGTCAAATGTGTTGGAAAGGTATTACATCTGCGGACATCTTACTGCGCATCGAGCCGGCGTGTTTTTATTCTATCGCCGTTGGAAAAGTCCGACCGAAACTTATTGAAAATGTAAGCTCGTTGGAAAAAAGACAAAACGGAGATGACCCAAAAAGTTAACTTCAATTATCGTCGATCGGCGAGTATCATTTTTATTGGAAAAGTTACCGTCCTGCCGCCGATTAATGCACGATTAATCTGCCTTCGCGGCATTTTATTTAAATTGCGAATTAATATTCAACTATTCTCGAAACGCTATTTTTAACTGTCGGATAAAAAAAATTGCTTCTTACGGAGTTTTTCGCTGGGCTACGGCCCCGTCCGACACCTTATTTTATAAATAAAATATAAATTATACAAATGTAAGGAATATCCGCGATTTTTTCTGCGGTTTTTCACGAAACGAGCGCCTGTAATTATTGCGTTAAAATTCATTGTCTCTTTTATTGACGTGTCTATAAATATTTATTGCATTTGCAGGAAATGTTTTACGTACTTATTGAGCGCCGTTTGTTGCATGCATTTCTATTAAAGTTTATATTTTATTATTCGTACGTAACTGAAATCCAAATAATAAATGCATAATGCATGGACTTAATAAAGCATACGTGCCTTCTCGTGTTAGCCGCTTCATGCCAACAGCAATTAAACCAAAGTTTAGTCAATAAGTTGACGATTGCTTCATTTTTCTAAATATACAAAATTAGTAATTTGATGTAATGCACATTTTTGCTCGCTGCCGAGAAAAGGCCTTCTCGCCTTTAAGCAACTTCAATTAGAAAAGCCTGAAATAATCAAACGGCTTGAGGAGAAAAAACTTTGAGGTCAATTAAAATTACAGTGTCTCTTTTATTGCTTATTCCGTCCAGTTGTATTGATAAATACGTAAACATACATTAATAATCACGGATTTAAAAACGCGAGAGCGAGAGAAATAATTTAAGCCTTGACTTTTTATCGCGCCAGAATTTCGCGGAGCTGTTTCTTAAGAGCAAATTCCCCAAATGTATCGACGCTCCTTCGTTCGCTTAAAATTAATTATTTCGTCGTGACGGCTGCGTTTTCGAGCTTCGAGTGCCTCGGCGCCGTTCCTTTCCAAAAACCCATGCTGTATAATTATCGAATCAATCGCGAGAGAAAAGTAGTAATCGCAACACCTGACGAAACGACCAGCCGGCACTTTTATCTCCGGATTTCCGCAATCATTGCCCGAGCGCGCATTTTCCATTTTCCGATCCGCGGATTCGCTCGTTCCAGAAATAATATTTTACGCTCCGAGCCGACGACTATTGCGCAAGCCTAAAAACATTAGCACGACGTCTCGAGGATCCTCCCCAAGAAGTCGAATAATGATTGAAAAAGTCGTCGAAAAAGCCGGGGGATAAAATTGATGCTGCGCGGATGCGCGAAATGAGAATTCGCCATGATGAAAAGTGTGGCTTCTTTGACACTCGGGTCGGAGGGAGGGGGGGGGTGGCGGCGTATCTCTCGCTCGAAGTGCATTCGCGCCGCGAGACGCTATCGGACCCAACTCACTCGCCGGTAGAATCGAAGAATCCCGAGGAATTCCGAGAGCGAAGACGTCGCCGAGGAGAGGCGCGGCAAAGGCGCAGAGTTAAGTCAGCAGAAAGTATCTCGCGGTTTTGCGCAATAATTTCCGCTCAAAGAAGCTTTGATCGGGAGGCGTTAAAGAAAACGAGATTAATGTTTAAATAAGCCTCTCCCTCGGCGGTCGGCCGATCACCTATTTACCCCTACGGTGTGAAAGAGGTGAAGAGCCCCGACATGAAAGAAAGAGGGAGGTCGGAGTCGAGCGAGCGAACGGGGGCGGGAGGCGATGCGAGTCCTGCGAAGAAGCGCCGGTCGCTCCCTTAGCCCCGAAGCTGCCCTTGTAATCATCGCTGGGATTACGCGCCCTCGGTAATGATACTCGTCGACGCGTCCTTCTTTTATCTCCTTTCTCTCTCTCTGTCTGTCTGGCGGCGACACGCATCCTCGCGCACCGGCGAGCAAGTAGCGCGAATCCCCGCGGCGGCACCTCCAGAGGGAACGAAGACGAGCTTCCGCGCACCTCCTGGTGGATATAAATAATTAACGCGGTGCGTGCGACGTCGAGCCGGGACATCCGCAATTCTGGCTTCGATTTTTCTTCTCTCTTCCCGAGTCCGTCACGCTGAACGACGGGCCGCCATTTTGAGTTCGTACGTGCCTAACGGAACGACCGAGTCGCGCGACTTTCCTCCTCTTTGCGAATACAATGTAAAGGGTTTGCCGTGTTTTCGAGCGGGAATTCCGTAAAAGCTCGTGTTTTGGCTCGTATTTTGCAATTCAATATGGCCGGCCGACAAGTCGAGCCGATCGTTGCCACTCGTTTAAGGTGATCGGGGCCGCTCGCAAATTCTAAATGCAAAGCCGAGTATTTGTCTCCGCGAAATCGGCGAGTCGTCGGACGTTCCCTCGAGGCGAACAATTAAATGTAAAACGAGTCGACGAGGGGAGCGCGGAAAATTGACGAATTTCACTCGCGCGTCAAATAAAGTGGAAGCTCCGAGCCCGGGAGGGAGGGAGGGAGGGAAGCAGCGACACGTGCCCCGGTCGGTCGCGCTAGAAAAAAATGGAGAAATAATAGCGCTTGAAATGTTTTCCAATAATTATGAAAATCCAAACGTCACGTGTAACGACTCGGGCAGCTCTTCGCTTTATTATGCGTGCATTTATGAGCTCGTCGCTCCTCCTTTTTTGCTCGCAGCCGCGCTCCGAAAGCAAACAAAGAGGGTGAAACGCGATTAACGAGCGGGACGGGGCGCAGGCTATCGGTTTCTCTATCTTCCACCAGCGTATCGCACCAGATTTTCCGCCTCGGCGGCGCTCGTCCGCAATTTCTGGCTTTACTTTTTGCCGACTGCTTGGTCGCGTCGAGCAGCCGAGCGCCAAGTTATTCGACTTCTGTCAGCCAGTGTAACTGGCACTGAATATACGATTTGCGTATATTTAATTCGGAGGGATTTTCCACTGCGTCCGCTTGTATCGGCCAACACCCCGGAGGGTAGTTTTCCATTCTTTCCATTACTCCGTTTCTCTCGTTTTCGCGGCTGAAATTCCGCTCTCTCGACTGGCGCTTTCAAGCGAGATTGATATACTTAATTTGTTGAATTAATCCTCTAGACGGAAGTCGGGCAAATCCATTGGTTTCGTGGAATGCGCGTCAAATTGCCCAACAAAACAAGTCAACGTTGCCGCGAATAACGTCGTTTGAATTTAATTTCGCATTACGCCACGGCGGAATAAAACAAGTCATATTCTCGACGTTTACTTTAAATATAAATTCGTCTCGTATTTTCGGCGAGATGAAGATATAATTTTCTAATGAGGTAATGAAAACTGAACGACGGACCGAAGGAGAGAGATAAAGTTAGGGAAAATAAAGAAGCGGTTAATACTCCCTTTGTTACTCTCCCAATTTTTTCTTACTCCCTACATGCGCTAATAAGAATATAGGCGCTCCCAAAGTCCACACCAACAAATTTTCTTAGATACATGCAAACGTTAAAATAATTCACAACCTATAAACGTTGTTTTCGACGCTAATTGATTTCGACTATTAAATTTGTCGACGTAACTTAACGAAGTTTAATGATTTCTGGCCCCAAACTTGTAATATTATTTATTTATTTGAGTAATTACCTAATGGAGTTTTTTTTATTTTTTACAGGTAAGACACAGGAGTCGCTAGCTTACCGAATCTTTTTTATCACGTAAGTCTATAAATCACTTGTAACTTTATACGTATATACCCAAACTTAAACTGTTGAAGTATTTAGTGCGAATTGTAATGTCGTGCCCTTCGATGTTACAATTTTTAAAAAACCTTTTTGCCGTAACACCAGATTCTCTTGCCAAGAGAATCTCGTCAGTTTTCCTGTTCGTAATTGTGCGTATTTAATGATATATCAAACGAGTAAAGAAAAGCAAAGGAAAATGTATGCATGCGTTTTCTTTAACGAGCAGCTCTTTCTACACGAACGTAATCTGCAGTGGAAAATGAATTCAGTTCTGTTTTTGTGGAAAATGTAATCAACTATTTATGCGCTTAAAGTTGCGTAGATTTCACCGGTTACATTGATCGAGTTGGGGTAGGTCGAACGTAAAATATTTAAATTCAACCCTTGGACTCGAGATGTCCATTCATTGGCGTACGTTGAATTTTCAATTTTTCACGATTTAAAACGAAAGTTGGAAAATGCGAATATGGAGTCCAAATGGAAAAGCCTGCAACGCCGAGAGATTTTAATTGGGTTTTATTTTCAAACTGCTAAATGATCGGTATAATCAAATTAACTGATTATCCTGCAATTTTAAAATAAGACGGATTCTTAGTTCGAGAATTGGATATTCGGCATTGCGAGTTCTAAAAATATCTGATATATTGATACCGTCGTCGTCGTCGTCGTCGTTGTTGTTGCTGTTGCTGTTATTGCTGTTGTTGTTGTTGTTGTTGTTGTTAACCATGAATATGCTCGTACGTGCGTTTTGATACGTTAAACGAGCAACGCAATTGCAGTCGATCCCAGAAAAGCGGCCGCGGTTATTCGGATTTACACGGGAGGCGAAAATAGCCGAAGCTCAGCTTTTTTTAATTCAATACCAACACAAAGCCAACATCCCGCCCGAAAGGCGGGACACGGAGGCTTAAAAATGTAATAATCGTTGGCAGATAGATGCGCCTCCTTCAGGTTTAGTTATGCAAAAAGCAGCGCATATACCGATCGAGCGCGCGGATGTGTCCTTAAATGATAGAATCGCTCCTCTCATTATCTCTGGGATGCAAGAAGACGAGCTCTGCATAAATCATTTGATTTTCAAGTCCGTTATATTTAACCGAGAGAATTATCTGTCATTTATTCAAAGACAAAGAGTAGAGGCAAACCATTGGGCTCGTTTTAAATAAAATCTCTTTCTCGTAATTAATTCACGGAGTTTCTCGATGCACCTACCAAATGACAATTTTAGTAGTCAATTAAGAATACGTGCGCTGCTATTACTACTATTCCTGGTGCTGCTGCTGCTGCTGCCACTGCTGCCGCTGCTGTTCTCTTGAAACTTTTGCGCGAAATCAATCATTTATGCCTTTATTCGACGTTCGGCATTGGTCTGTTAATACAGAAAAACGACCTATATTCGTGACGTCATCGATCCTCCCCTCCCCCTCCCCCCCACCAACAGTCGGACGTAAAATAACACTGATTTATTATTACATTTATTCATATTGTTTCTTTTTCCGCCGAACGACTCTCGGCCCAAATAACGCAGGTGCGCGCTTCGCCTTTTTGCACAAATAAATCGAAAGCAGCGAGGAGTCCGTCGAATTTTTCTCCTACCTTACGTCTATTAAGGCCCAACCCACGCCCGTTAACGCTTTCGTCCTTTCCTTTCAAAAATTCGCGCGAACACGCAGTTGCACGTACGAGAAAGCGAGATGCTGATCGAACCCGGCGCTGCTTTAAAATTCAGTGCAATTAGCTCTCGGACTATTAAGCGGTGCGCCTCCCGGAGTCCGCTGTTCGAAATAACCGAATCAAGCGTCTAGCGTTACAAAAGATTCTTGCAGAATTTTAATTATTCGCGCGGTGCAGCAACTCGAGCGACGAGTGCACGCGCACTTCTCAAAGAGAATCCAGTCGAGAAACGCAGAGGCAGATGCACTTGAAAGGCGGAAGAGCGCGAATGTAAAAGCTGAAACATAAACTAGACATCCTCGAAAAAATGCACAATTCTCGCTGCGGAAGTTCGTAAAAGACGAAATTATAGTGCCGAGAGGACTGGCTTCGGTCTCGGCGATGCGCCTGTGCTCGAGCGTCTTCGGGGACGGATCAGCGGCGATCCGGGCAGTTGTGTCGCAACCAGACGGCCGGACGCGTTAAGGAGTTGCACTAGAAACTAGTGACGCCCCCGAATGAGCGCGTCCGCGGCAACTTGGAGTGAACTACTCGCCGAAACTGCAGTCGTCGAGAAGCGCTGACTCGCGAAAACGTGACGCACTCGATACGCCGATTAGCAGCGCGTGGACGCTAATTCGCTTACAATAATGCTCTCCTCGAAATCAAATCGTCTTACGGCAACTCCGCGATGTCTCTCAAACTTTCTCATCGCCATTAAAATGCGCGGAAAGTTTTCGACTTACGAAATTACGCGCGGCCGATTGCCATCGGAGAAATATTACGCATTGTGCTGTTGAGGCATCTTCGAGTTGTGCCCGAATCACGAGGAGGTGGTGCGTTTAGCAAAGTCGAAGCGACTGCCGGGGTTCGAGCGTGTTTTTAAGGAATGCACGAGCAACTCGAAGGCTCGTGCAAAAGTAACTTTTAAAACTCTTAGCAGAGTTTTGAAAGGACCGGAATCGGCAACCAAACGATATTCCGTGTATCGGGTGAGTTATTCGAGAGCTGCTGCCGAGATCGATTGGACTGCATTTTCGACTCCATTAATATCGCTTCGGATCCCCAATGCTTGAAATATTTCGCTCGCGCGCGCGCGCGGGAGGGGATGGATTAGAAAAAACTCGGGCAAAAAGTTGTCAACTTGATACAATGAGCCACGGGGTTCAGGCCATCGGGGCTGCGCGTCAATTATCTGGAAACGAAATCCGATCGGTTGCCGCTGGCTCGAGTTTTAAAGCAGGATTTTGCGCGGACGATCTATTAGCAGAAAAGCGATTCTTTAATGAAGCAAAAACGTTACGCGATGAACTTATACAATCAGTGGAAGGGGAGGTTGTCTTCGCAGCTATTTGTTCGATAACTCGGAAAATCCTCGCTCGAGTCGGATAAGTTAGGACAAGACTGACGCCAAAACACTCGTCCTCTCCTCCGTCCGGAGATGAAATTATTTTTACCCCGGACGGGTTAACTCCGAATGAATAAATTACGAGGCTCGCAATTTTTTATAGAATTTCCGAGTTTCATTATTGTTATATTGGCGTATTTCGATGAAAATATCATAAAGGCAGAAGCTGAACTGGGACAAATCGCTGCGCGTCGATACTCGTTCGATCCGCGAACGCAGCCCAGCTGCTATTGCCCTCGTTAAATAATAGAGCAGCCAACCAGAAGCTGTTGCAGATAATTATCTCGCTATTCGGCTAAACTGCTAAGTTTCAATGCAAACGCATTTACACGCGTGTCTCGATTAACGTAAGCCTAAGCGTCGCCCTCATTGGCAGCTGCTATTATCCAAATTTTGTCCATCGATTAAAGTCTCGTTAGATATTTCGGGGTCGAATTAAGCTACGCCGGCCCGGTAAATAAGCTCTGGCGAGTTCGGGAACCCGTACGAATCCCCTCCAATTTAAGGCCGTACACCAGCGCACCCTGGAAATTCCTAAATAGCAATTTGCACCCAAGTCGCGAAGAGGATCGCAGCGAGGCTGTGGTGGTGGTGATTCAGCTCTAGGAAGTTGTCGAGCCTAAGAGCATCTCGAACCTCGTTGCAGTTCCGATCAAGAGTGACATTTTTAAACGAGAGTCGACGTTTTTGAAACTTGAACCAGTTGCAAGTCGTTGCGTTAAATTTATTACCAACTGAAAAAGTAGCGACAAAAATGGACGCCAAAAAATTAATCGACCGTTTGCTAAAACATCACGCGCGGAAATTCAACGATTGGAATCATAAGTTGCCAATTACGTTGTTGTTATTATCCTTTATTGATGCGAAAGTATTTGCCAGTGTAGGAGGATGTACGATTCGATGAAACTCGTCCCTCAACCTGGTGCTGCTATTAAATCTGCTAATCTTTAATCTTATCTGAGAACAATTGCACGCTTGAATCAATAAGCGAGGCTGCAACTTTATAAAGTCTCGGTGTGCAACTTTGCAAACTGCACTTGGAATAATCCGCAACCATCGCTGGATAATCTACGTACGTCGCACGATCAACAAATGCATTCCTTAAAAGCCATCGCGCCTCGTACCTCCTGAATATTTACCCCAAAAAGGCAGGTTTTATTAATTGCCGCAGATCTTTGTTTGCAAAGGACAAATATTTTTATAATCCTGATAAAATAAAAATCCGTGTGTCTTTGCATAACGTGTGCGCGAGCATCGAAACTCGGATATTCGCTCGGCTGATGTAACGAATTTAGCGGAAGTCATCCAAGATATTGACTTGGATATCGAATACAAGTTTAAAAATGTATCGCACCTAACGATCGAGCGAAACATTCGAATGCCGAGTTTATTAATTCAAATATCGGCGGTAGGTCGATTTCCAGCGTCGGAAGTCGCCGAATTCATGTCCCGCAGAGAGAGAGAGGTTGCGAAATTATTTCTGGATCATGCGATGGGCATCGTTGATTAAAAATCACCGAATCGCGGGGGCATCCATTATTCCCTTAGCCCCGGATCGCCGAACCATAACCACCGTGTTGGAGGAGAAACACCAGTAAACGCGAGGATCGAGTAGTTGGACGAGTGTTGAGGCGCAAAGCGAGTTTAGCGAATGCCGGGGAAAAGCGCGCACATACCTGAAGTGCGGGGGCAAAAAGGAATAGCAGGACGGAAGCACCGCGAGCGTGAAATTTCAAGCGATCGCCGCATTAACGAAGATAATATCTCGGCGATGCGATGGCTGATCGCCAGATTAATCGCAGCACCTCGTGCGATCTAACGGCGTCGCCCGAGTGGGAGCGACCAAACCAATGGTCGATAAACTATCGCGACTTAAACTGCAAGTGTCAGTTGTACGTCCCGAAGCTTGCATTACACCGAATTAGCGTAATTGCGTCCGAGCGTCATTTACGCAATTTCGAGCAGTTCGAGTAGTTTGAGGCTCTCGAACGTCCCGAGCGAGTGAAATTTATTCAGGTGCGGCGAAACAAGCGATTCCAATCGAGACTGAAAAAGTGCCGGTGCCGAGACAACGTGCGCAGTTCGCTGGAGGGACGCGTTCCACGTGTTGTAGGCATAACAGGCTCGATCCGCGTCAACTTCGAATTTCTGTAAAACTTTAATTGCTCGCGCGTCCCATACCCTGAGTATAAATAATGTTCTCGACTCCGTTGGCTGCCGCTGCGAGTTTATTCGCACTTTCGGAATGGGAAGTCGAGCCACTCGAACTAAGAACAGATAGATTTAGAAAATGAAAGAGTGCGGGCGGTTACTCGTGATGTAAACTAAGAAGTGTCTGCAACAACGAAAGTAAAAGCAACTCCGAGCCGGAGTTGTTGGCTCGCGCGGCCTAATATTAGTCTTTTTTCGGACCAATTTTGTTTTCGCCCAAACTTGGCCGGCTGCTGCTGCTGCGTCGTTTGGCATTGTAAAGCCAATTCGTGAATTAGCAGAAACAAAATAGCGTCGTAAGTCGGGTTGCGCTGCGTGGCGCGATTCAGTGGCTGAGCATTAATGAATCTATTTCTGCGGTCCAGTCAAGTGCTGCCCCTCGTTGCGCCAGTTGCGATCTGCCCGAAAAATAGTTTTAGAGCCTTGGGCTATCGAAAGGCTTTTCGTTAATTTCATCTCCGCGTCTCCGAGCGTAAAGTCGCCAACTGAATCTATCGCCGTTTACGAGCGGAAAAGCCTCTTGATTTCGAAAGAAAATTCGGTCGTAAGATCGGCGGCGAGACGCGATAAAAGGATTTTTGAG
This sequence comes from Platyscapa corneri, assembly GCA_018907185.1. Classification (NCBI taxonomy): domain Eukaryota; kingdom Metazoa; phylum Arthropoda; class Insecta; order Hymenoptera; family Agaonidae; genus Platyscapa; species Platyscapa corneri. The sequence continues at coordinate 237,675 of JACCHW010000012.1, forward strand.
GAGAAACGGAACGATTTGCTTAAAATAACGTTTCCGCCGGGGCTGCTCGTGTTCGCGATAATCGCGTTTCGAGGAGAAGAAGAGAAAGTATGGTTCGATGACGGATCTAGAATCGTGTTCAGACGTACAAAGTGACAAAATCTCCCGCTTGTATCACAGCGTGGGTTCGGTGAAAGCCGAAGCTTAGTCGAGCGGAGCCTAAGAGTTCGCGTAAGATGTGCCACGTTTCGCTTTGAAGTGGTTATGTAGGAGGTGAACAAACTGTGCTCCCCCCGAGTTGTCGGACTCTAGAGTTCCTATTTTCAGTCGTGCCAACCAGCCGAAGGACTAATTAATCGTCGCGCGTACAGTTGGCGCAAGACCGATCGAGGCGAAAAAGTACCTGCTCGCGTTCCTCCAGCGATCGCAACCGGCGGATAGTAATCCCGAGTTGAAAATTGGACTATCGGTCGACCAAAACTCGGGGCTCGACTGCCAATTCCCCAGCTGTGCTTTGGTTGGGTTTTTCCCTCGACCGGGGCCGCGTAAGATGATTATCGGAAGTTTAACGAGGGTTGGGGAGGAGGAGCTACCGAGCGGATCGCGAGTCTCGAATTATCGCCCAAGCCCGTGTTCGGTCTCGTTGCCAGGTTTGAAGAACTCGGGGGATCCCCGGCGTTAGATCCCGTTGAAGGACTTTTAGCGGTCATTCGCGACAGATGCACTCCGAACGAATCGGTCCGACTGATAACTTCCTTCCGCTTTAGCTCCGATTTCCAAAGGGCGCAGTCGTGTCCCCTGGCCGAATTTTAATTAGCCTCTCTGCGAGGGCAATTGTCGGAAACTGTCGTCGCTACCGCTGCTTCGGCAGGCGAACGCTATCGGGAAAACTCAGCATTTCCCAACACACGTTCAAGTTTTGTAATAAGGTGTACTTTGTTATCTCAAGCGGGCGAGTGAGTGTCAAAGCGCTGAAAAGAGTTATTTACTTTGCTCGAGAGTTATTCGACCTTAGTTGCCTAACTATCGCTACGGCTATCGGGAGAAAGAGTCGATACTTTTTCACAGCGAGCGACATTATCGTTTTACAACATTTTGCTCCTCTAGCGCGGAACGATCGCGGGCTGAAATTTAGCGCCCGTTCGAGGTTAGGGAAAAACGAGCGGATAATTAATAAGTGTTTTTGCAGGTGTTTGCTTTGCGAAAAGTTCGACTCGCTCGAGACCTCGATTTTTTCACGACCCGACTCTCCTCGGGCGGGCATCCGCGAAGAATCCCGATATCGCCCTCTCCGATGGATTGCGATAAAAAAAAAAAAAGTTCAATTTGCTCTCGTAATAATAAATACCGAGCGCGTGGGCGTGCTTACAAATAAATTTATAGTCGGTACGTGAATGCGCGTGATAATAAGCTGCGAGAAACTCAATACCGTAACTCAAGAGTTTTTTAAACAAAAAACGCACTTATTTTTATGTTTACTTTGGTATAATCGACCCATTATTACAAATATTTACTTTGTCAATCTATCTGTAACCCCCTTATTCTCTCTACAGTCGCTGCCCTCCCTCCGCGACATTTGACTTGGTCCACGTATTTAAATAATATTTATTTCCACGAGAAGTGCACGCGTACTTTATCGCGAGTTATTCGCGAATAATTCTACTCGATCGTCGGCTCGGAATAATAAATACGCCGCCGCGGAAGAGAGTGAAAGGCGGCTGACGAATTCGGGAATGAAAATTCCTTTAAACGTAAGCTGCCTCCTCGCGAGGCTTCCCTCTCGAAAGGCACGCACAAATTAGGCGAATAGAAGAAAGGGCAGCTGCTCGAGGCAACTGAAAATGCGATAGATCGAATAATCGTCGTCTGCGGAAAGATTTAAAGAGCCTCGGGCTTATCGACTCGAAAAGAGTTTTGTCCAATGAAAGCGCGCCACGTGGAGGAAGGAAGGCTCGCACAGCTTCTGATCCGCGCAGCGACGCTTCGAAGCAAGACGCCCAGGGGCAGTTGCGAAATCGTAGCTGCATTTGTTTATAATCTTTCGGTGCAGCGGGAAAATGTAAAATAGGGATTGCGCACAGTAGGTCGAAGACGTATTGATCGGAGATCGATTAGCTGCCGACTACGGAACCAACTATTTTGGACGCAGCTTCAACCTTTGGCAATCCTTGCGCGGCGCTCAAATATTTCGCGCGCCCCCCCCCCCGGCTTTCGGGGCCTCTTTCCATTTTGGTTTTCTTATTTTTAAGATTTTCCGCGCTTAAGTCGTTGGGCTCGTTCAATATCTTGGATTGGACTTCCGTTTCCGCGCCTCCAGAATAACTCGGATGAATTCGTAATGACGCCGCTGAGATAATCCATACGGCGCTCCAGCAGCAATGCCGCGAGAGTTCTTTTATTTTTATTTTATTTTCGTTTGCTTGGTAACGACGCGTTTCGGTGATCGTGGACTGCTCCGTGCGACGTGTGAATAAGTGACAACCATTAGCTCGGGCATCCCCTGGACGGCCATCCGGCCGCCCATTGAAGACCTAAGAACGCGCGCGCGCGCGCAATTACCGACAAATTAAAATGCACCAATGAGACGAGAATTGGAGGAACGTCGCCACTGCTGGAATGGAAAATATTTATATCCGCCGGGAGGATGGATGGATGGATGGCGTTTCGACTTTGTCCGATAGAAAGAAAATCGATCGGAGCATCGGCTACTTTAACGAAAATACCTCCGCATTCATTATTTATGGGAAAAATTTCGCAGCGCTATTCGAGAGCGAATAGTTTTATACGAGACTCGTTAATTTTTCATCGCAAATTTATCGCTCGGATACGATGTTGATCCGTTCCAAGGATGAGAGTCGGCAGCTCCAACAACAGCTTTTGAGGAAATGGAGTTTTTTTTTAGTTGGCTGAGTGGGGGAAAGAGGCCAAGCCTCCGGTGTCGATCCGTTCGGGGCCTCCTGACGTATGCGTTTTCCATCGGCTTGCTGGTGTAGCTGGATCTTCGAATTGCCCGTAACTGGTTGCGATTTAGCGACCGGACGTTTCCTGGTTCGCTCCTCCTTCGGAATGTAGATTTGACGCTTGGCTCTGCTGTTGTGTCGAGCGATTTCGCGTCCTATGTTGTCGTCGGATGCTCGCGCTCCCGCCGATTCGATTGGCTGCTCGAATACGAAAAAATAAATGAAAAAAGCTTTGGCTTGTTAACGTACACATCTATTTTTCGCGAATGAATTTTTCAGCAACAAAAAATTAGAGGCCTTTAATGTATTCTCACTTCGAGAATCACCGAATGGTTTTTTTCCTTTCAATTTTTAATTCGAACGAGACGAGTAATATCATCTCCGATCCTTCTGCCGTTAATTTTTTTTAACATTACACGTCTGAATTCTCGATCTCCTTTCATTAGGTCGTGTCGTGGTGTCGCTGTTATGCGCGAAAATTTAAAATTTTTTGCCGACTATTTATTTTTACGGTACCAAAAGTGCCCGTTTGAAAAGTTTTACCTGATCGGAGCTTCGAATGAAAATAAAAGTAAGACTAAAAATAGTCCCGCATTTATCATTGGGAATAATTCGGTTGGAAGTCGCGAGAAAATTCTGCTTCGAGATTTTTTATTTTTGCGCAAGAAACATCCGAAAGTCTTAATAAATCTAAGCTTCGAACTTGCTTTGAGACGTAATGGTATGATGAATGCAGAAAAATATTTTCAGACGCTTTAAATACGTAACAGAGTTTGCGCCAGACTTTAAATTTAAAGATTCAAGAAAGATCTATAATTAATTGTTTTAAAAATCGTCTTTACGTAACGGAGTAAATTTATTTAAATTTCTTTTTAATGGAAAAGAGTCGCGAGCGCTGCGTTGTTATTTTTTTTTTTTTTTTTTTTTTGTAATTGGAAAAGTGCGACAAATGCGAAGTAACTCGTAAGGAAGAGACTTGGGAGCATAATTCGAATGCCACACGGAGCGAAATGCGGGTTAAAATCTTGCCCAGAACCTTATATTTTTATCAACGCCTTCCCGTGAAAGCTAATTACGTCTCTTTTAGTTCTTTAATTTTTTACTCACTCGTAACCGCTCAAAACTCTAGGCTCCGAATTCGGAAATTTTTGAAATATTCCTTTCAAAATGTAGCCGCGCGTGTAGACGCGTCACGCGCAACGATAGTAGCGGCAGATAAAAAGCATCGACTCGTAAAATAAGATGACAGGTTGATAAGAGACACCACGCAAGGAAAAGATGGTCGGAAAAATCCAGCGAACGTTAGGAAAAAACCTAATTCTTGCGATGCAGAAAGCAGAAGGGAGTGAATCATGGCGAGATCCGATGGGGGTGGGGCGGGGACGGGAGGTCGCCTCCTAAAGTTGATTTAGCGCCGCGAGAAAAGCAGATAAGGAAACGTCTATAAACCATCGAAGAGAGTGATTAATTTGATAGGCAGTAATGCGTCTAATGCTCGAAAACTCGCTCCGCTTCTTCCACGTGCATATGATAATTTTTTCATTAGGATTTTACTCCGGTATCTGCTATTCCGCGCCTCGACAAATTATGAAATCGATCGCAACGTTATCGCGACGAGCTTAAATCATTCGGCTCGACTCCCTCGAATTGGCGGGTATGGGCATGAACACGGACAGAGACCCACACATGTCTCCTCGTCGGAGAGCAGCTCGCGTGTGCCAATTATTCGCGGAGCGTTATTTTTTCAATGCCTACACGTACAAGTGCATTCGCGCAAAAATGAATGGACGAAAAATTCAAACCGCCCGGCCCGACTACTTTAGGCCTCTCTCTCTCTCTCTCTCTCTCTCGCTCCCATTTACGAGAGACTAGTGGAGCCGTTCGCGACGTTTTCGCGTGCTCTCCCCCTCCCCCCTTTGCCCCGCTCGCTCTCTTTCTTGAAAAAACGCACGAGGCTCCATTTTCCAAACTCCAGCGGCGCTCGCTTATTTTTTCTACATCCTTCGAGCATATAATTATTTATTTTCGCCTGTTCCACTTTCATTGTTTAGAGAAGATTTTGTTTTTTCGCCGTCTCGCTTCATCTCCCCTCTCACACACCAAACTCCAGTTTAACCGTTCCTTTTTATCTTATCGTGGCGAGCAAACACTCGGTGCTCTTCGGCCAATGTCAGTTGCTACTATTCCGACGAATGCATGAAAATTAATGAGCGAATACTAAGTTCTTCGAAGAGTTTTGTCGAGTCCGTTTACGAGGCTGAAACGAAATTTGCTTTGCAGCTGCTAATAAAAAAGTAGCGTGTGGTTTTCCTACAGACACCAACGAGGAGATGCGCGAACCTGTGTTGGCGTCTGTTATTCGCCTCGAAATCAAATGTGTATCGCGTCGTGTGATCCAAGTCGCGGCCTCAAACCGGCTTACGAGCATAAACGCTAACTCGCCTTTATCGGAAGAGCGAAACGGCGACACAAGAGTGAAGACGCCGAGGGAACCAAAGCTAATTAAAGTTCTTTTTCGGAGGAAATTGTGTGAAATGTGCCAACTGCTCTCCTGCATAATTAAAAAAGTTATTTTAGTGCACTTGGAATTAGTTGATTGAAGCCTCATTGCTAATTCCAGCACCTCCGGATTGGCCATTTCTCGGGAAAAGATTGGGTATATATAGTTTCCCGATAAATCGCGAAATAAATAAAGCATTTTATCAACAAGATAAAACTATTTTAAAGTATATTTAATAAAGTGCATTATAAAGAGGATTCTCGATGAGCAAATGTAGACATTCCTCCGTGTGATTAATTAAGATTAAAATAAGCAACGAGCGCTAGATAAATATTTGATAAAAACAATGTTTTTCAATAAACGGATGCGAGAAAAAGTGCAAATAAACAAAACTCCGGAGTGTCGCTCTCGTCGACGACACTGGAATGCACTGCTGCGACTTTTGCCCCAGGGCCTGATTTCCCTCGACTACCTTCCGTCGGGCCCGTAACCTAGAAACTCGCTGGGTACGAGCGCCATCCTCGGGAGCGCCAAGAGAAGAAGAAGCTCGCGTCGGGGGCCACCGGCAGGCAATAACAAAAAGAGCCAGGGAGAGAGAAGGATTCGGCCAGCTGACCGCGCCCATGTGTGCGCTACTGTAGGAGGCCGAGCGGAGCGGAGCCTCCCAGAGGGACGGGAAAAGAGCGCCCACCAACACATGGCTTTAACTAAGAGAGAGAGAGAGAGAGAGAGAGAGCGGACGGCCTTGCTGCTGAGTAAAATCATTGCATCCGATGCCTCGATGCCCCCGCTCTTCTCCTTTTGTGCCGCTTTTTGTAATCGTGCACTGCAGTGCCGCCCATGCGCGCGGCTTTGATTACGGCGCACCGGTGTAGTGTCGGCTCGATACACCGACCTTGTTAACCAATTCTCTCCTCTTTTTTCCCACAAGAGCTTTGGCGGGGCGCGAGCCGCCTTTTCCGTTTATTGCGAGCGATTTTTCCGCCTCTGGATAAACAAATACCTGGAGCAACAGCGCCCGGACCCCGAGCACGACTTTGTTACCGATGTTGTCGTCTGCTTTACAGCGCGGCGCGCGGGTGTTTACTCTGTTGCTCCTTTTTTAATGGCTCCGTGAACTCTCGTGTTTTTTTAATGCAGGGGGTTGTTGCCGATATAAAATCTTTCGGCGTCGCTGTCAGCCCTTCGAGTGCCTTCCCTCTTCTGAACCCCCCCCCCGACGTCCTCTCGTGTCGAGGGAAATGCGTTTCGCACGCTTGTCAAACGAAACTTCACGCCGAGCCCCGATGCAGCCACTGTCTTTGAATATTCGATAAAAAATTTGTTTACGTCAAATCGCAAAGTGGAAAGTACAATCCGGTCGACCCGATTTTCGTTCTCAGCGTTGCTCCCTGCAGAATCTCTCCGCGTTATATTTAAAGCCGCCGAAACGTAAAGAAAATTCATCGGCTCTGCATAAATATTATTTCAAAGCGAAATTGTCGGTTGCAGTGCGCGGCGTTCGGTCGAAATAGTCGGCCGAGATCGTTCGCTAAAAGGCGAAGCGGCGATCGAGGGATTTTTTAAAAATCCGTAAACATCGCTGCCAACCTCGAGCTGCGTAGCCAATATGGACAGCAGCACAATGGACGCTTGCAGAGCTTGAAAAAAACTGTTAATAACCGCGAGTCCCCGAAGATATCGCGCGTCATTCTTTACCGCATGCGTGTGTTCGATTTGTGTTAAACACCCAACTCTTTGGTTTGCGATTCGACGTCCCGCGATCGAAGAATTCATAGCAATTATTTACATTGTCACGGGGGTCCGCGTGATTTATTGAAATAAGCGCCTGACGCCCAACGGCAATACTCAATGTCTTATTATTTTTAAATCATTTTCGTCGATACGATTCAATTAGTCGTATCGGTTTATAAATAGTCCCTATTATGTTTTCGTATGTAATATACGAGTCGCTGTATTTCGACAGTCATTTCAGAATAATATAATACATACGTATATCGTATAATGCACTGCAAACGGCATTACTCCGATACGCGTACGAAAAGTATTTCGAAAAGTATTAATCTTGATGACAGTGCAGGCAATTTAAATTACGCGTACTTACTAGGCAGGTTTGAATAAAAAATTGTCCGAGTTGTTATTCAAATCGTGTCGTGCAACTTCTGTGCAGAGCTACGGACAATGCGATTAATCATTAAAAGATGCAATCGTGGAAAGCGTAGCAGAGGCATAATTAACAAGATGAGATAAAAAGGCAGCGACAGAGAGTGATAAAAAAGTATTGTTGCGCGTATTACGAGTGAAATAAAAGATAAGGGGCAAAGTTGTAGAGGAGAGGGGCTGGGGAGGGATCTAATGGTCCAAATGCGAGGGCCAGCCGTAGATACGAAGAAAATGCAGCGGTGAAAAAAGGCAGAAGAGGCGAGGAAATAATTGAAAAAGTGAAAACAAAGTGCGGCGCGGATATAGAAAGGAGCAGAGAAGAGAGTCGGAAAGAATGCACAAGCGAGAGGGGAGGCGTGCCGAGACGGGGGAGTGAGAAAGCGAGACCAAAAGTAAACAAAGTGATAAAGAACGAGACGATCATCCACGCGGAAAAATTTAATAGTAAATCCACGAGTCTGCGATGCGATGGTGGTGGTGCGGTCCAAATTCCGATAATTGCCCGATGCACTTGTAAAACTTATAACAGGCCAGGTTGCTCCTGAATCCCCGGCGGATTAATACAAAGTTTTCTACGACAAATTTATAAATTTATTGCCCAAAAGCAGTTCTTATTAAGAGAAAATTATAGCCAATAATTTTAGCTCTCGTCCCATCGGAGTTCGTCGCTCGCTCCCTCGCTCACTCGCTCCTTCCAATACGCGTCGTCGTGTACATCAGCGTGTGCTTTTTAATTTACGCTTTTTCGCCTCGAAGAAGTATAATCAGGTTACGTAAAAATGTTTGAAGCAAAGGTCTTCGAATAGGGCCACATAAAAAGGCCGTGCTGCAGTTTCCACGTAGAATAAAAGAATCGCCGCGAATTAAAGCGAAGATAAATTTATAAAGAGGAACTGCTGCGTAAAAATTGCGTCATCCAATCATTCCGTATTAACGTACGAAATATAATTACCATATAATGCGATACGTCACCGATACAAAACTAATTATTGCTTAGTTAATCAAACTGTAAACTCGACTCGAAATCCTAAAAATAAACATCAATTTGTGGCCGGCGGCAGCTTTTTGCACAAAGCCCGGCGTAATAAATGAATTTTACAATGTTTCGCGTAACGATCGCAATTAATATTAGTGTTTTCGCTTTCGAATTTTTAAGAAAGCGCCGATGCAGAATTAAAAAAGGAAAATTTAAAGCATCTGCGTCTGGAAAGTGCAGCAGCCGCGAGAATTTTCGAATTTTCGAATCGTCGAACGCGCGTGGCCGTAAATTCGTAAATTCGGTCGGTCGGAATTGCAAAAAAAATTGCTACTATACGCGATCTTGGCCCGCTGGATGATTTCCCTCCCCGGGTAAAGACGATCGCGGGGACTCGCACTAGCGATTTTTTCCACGCGCGAGAATGCGAAAGTTAAAACAAGTGAAACTGTGGCGTGGGAAGGAGGGAGAAGTGCGCCTGCGTCGCCACCGTCGTGTCGCACTCGTCGTCGTCGTCGTCGTCGTCGTCGTCGTCGTCGTCGTCTTCGTGGTCGTCGTGGTCGTCGTCGTCGTCATCGTCTCCCCTCCCTCGGGCTCGCTCTCTCTCTCTCTCTCTCTCGCTCGTTCGCTCCCGCCGCGCATACGTCCGTCGACCGTCGACGGCGACAACGACGACGGCGACGGCGAGCGCCGCTACACGACAGCGAGCGCCGGAATCAGCGAGTGCGATAGGGTAGGCGCTCGACCGCGGTTCTGACGTCAGCCGCGTTATCGACCAATGAGCGCCAAGCTCGGGCTCCCGTATCGCTCGGTCTCTCTCCCGCCAGTGCGTCGACGCCACTACACCTAGCCATCGTCGAGCATGCTCGAATGAACCAACTCCCTCTCCCGCGATGGACCGCATGCGTCCCTCTCTCCCGCTTCCTCCCGTCTTTATTTCAAGTCCGAACGCGAACAACTCCACCGCGGCGAGAGCGCGAGTGCACACCACGCACTTTCTAAATTTGAATACACGCCAGCCGAAAAATCGCTCGCCTCCGTGCGTGCGCCGCTCTCTCTCTCTCTCTCTCTCTCTCTCTCGCGCGCGCTGTTTCGCTCGCTCTATCTCCATCTCGCTCCGTCTCTCGCTCGGCTCTCGCGTTCCGCTTGGCGCGCTGCGCGCGCAAGCACAGTAGTAGCGGAACGAGCGTCGCGGACTTAACAGTGAGTGTGTATTCCGTGAGAGACGTTCGCCGTCGGCCGACGTGTGCGCGCGCGCGTTGCGAGCCGCTGGTGCCGCTGTTTCTGCTACGCGAACAGAAGCCATCCGGGGAGTAAGGACGATGTCGCCCGCCCCCACGCCTCTTCACTAGCTCTCCGCCAGCTGCGCAGGAAAAACTCCCGAGGTGGGACTTTCGTCTTGCGATTTTCGATTTTCCCGCGGTGCCAGAGCGCTATAAATACAGGCCCGGTCGCGTGTGCCCAGTGCTCCCTCTACCCGGCGCAGACTCCAAAGGACCCGGGTCAGGTAGGAGGAGGAGGAGGTGAAGGAGGAGGAAGCCGCGGACCGGCTTCCGAGTGACAGTGCGCGAGGATGACGCGCACGAGCAACTGATGTGCAACACGGCTGCGAGCGCGGTGAGTCTCTCTCTCTCTCTCTCTCTCTCTCACTCTCAAGCGGCAACGGCGGGGCCCCGCGGCCCTTCGTCCGCTTGCGCAACTCTCGGCTCTTCCAGCGCCGAGGACGTGGCCGCGTCCTTCGCGAACGAAGGTTGCCCCATCTTTGCGCGCCGGTTAACTGTTGCACGCGCACGCGAGTGCCTCGATCGAGGTTCATTTGCATTTGACGACCTTAGACGATAACAGGTTTGAACGCGCGCGCCGACCCTTTTAAAGGCGGCTCCGCGTCGACGCGCGTTTTACCAGAAAAGCTCGTCCTCGTGGAAGGTCCGCGATAATCGGACTTCCGGTGCGTCTGCGCCGCGGTCGTCTCCTCGGGCTCGGCTGTCCTTCCGTCCCCCGCGGCGAGACTTGGCTTCGCTCCAAGTTGGCTCTCGTGCAAACCCCTGGGATGTGACGCGATTTCGCGAGCGGCCCGTCGAGGCGGGGCGAAGACTCGCCGATCGCTCCTCGTCTCGTTTCCTTTAGTTTCCTGTTTTTCTTCTTTTTGTACTCGCCGCTCTCCCTCCTCCCTTTGTCTCGGCGCCTTCTCGGACCTTTTTCCGCCTCGCGAGAGTCAACCGCGTGTCGCGCCCTGACGCGCCCACGAACCGCTGAAACCGATGACTTTTCGAATCACCGAAAAAGCTCGCGAAATATAATCGGCGCCGCAACGAGAGGCGAGAAAAAAGCCGTCGGCCGCGCGTTGATAACCGAGTTTTAAATTTGGAAACGAACCTCGACTTCGCTCTCGCTCGCGTTGACGAATGTGTGTCAGAGCGCACAAGAGCCAGAAAGCGCATCGGAAATATATAATAAAAGCACATGGAAGCCAGGCTCACTTTGCTTCGCGAGGCATTTTCGGCGCTCGACTATTGACTCGATATTAATTTCCAGCTTTGTTTACGATCGCTGGCCGTTACACCCACAAGAGCGTTGCTCGATATAAATACGGCGCTAAACACGCCGAGTCGAGGATGAGAAAAGGGTAGACTTGGCGATCGGATGTAACCATTGGCTAAGCGGCGTCGCACGCACGACTGCGGCTATTGGTTTTTAGATTTGTTCGTGTTCACGAGGAAGAACGGCCCCGGGTGCAGACTCGCCGATAAAGCGCGCGACGGGGGAGGGTGGGAGTCTTTTGATCGGGGCTGAATGGGCCGCGGTGGCGGCGGGGAAGAGGCTGGTACGGAGGACGACGCCCGGGAGGGGAAACGAAGCCACGAGCTTGGCAGGCGGCAGCCGCACACGTGCCGATGCAACAGGCCCGAGTTACCCTGGAGCCTGCGCGTCTTGCAACCTTGAACCCCGAGCTTTAATAATCGAGAGGAACAGGGGCCGCTCCTCCACCCCCTCGATCAAGGTGTGCGGGTGTATTATAGGTCGGAGCCACTGGTCGCTGACCCGCCGCCTTACGGTAGTAGCTCTTGTATAATAAACTGAATTCGATCGTCGACGGACGGCTGTGTGCTTCGCCCCTCGCCCCGGCGAGTTTCAGCATCGAACGAGGCTCGAGGAAGCCCCGTGTGTCGTCGTCCTCGTCCTCGTCGTCGCCACTGCTCGTATCCGCCTCCACCAGCGCCAGCCCAGGTAAATAGGTACAGCTACGCCTTCCGAATAGACTATCGGCCGCTCATCGATCGCGCTTAGCCTTAAACTGCACTGACATTTATTTCCTAAAGACCAGCCTCTATTGTTGGACGGCTTTTTAAATTTAGTACATTCGTGCTTTTATAATTGGCAAAAGAAACGCCGACGGCGATAAGAATGACGCAGCTAATACGTGCATGTGCACGCAGAGGGGGGAGCCTCGTGCGCGTGCACTTGGACTTGAATTTGCACATTTTCATAGGATTATTAGCAGCTCGCGATTCGTCGTTTGCCCCTTTTTTTCTAAGCTCGTTGCTGTTTAAGGTTACCTATGGTCTCCTTGCGCGACATTGAAATTGCGACGCCTCGGCGATGACAAAAGGAAATAACAACGACGACGACGACGACGACAGCGTTAATCGTTAAATTTAGGTTAGGTGCGTTTGCAACAAACTGGCGACAAATAATGAGGCTGCAATTGGGAATGTAATTGCGCGGCATTGCCTCGACAAAATAATTACCGTTTGCTCGCAGAAGAGATAAGGGGTTACGTATTGCAAGTTTAATAACATTTTTTCGCTCGCGCGATTAGCGAACAGTATGATTACGGTTACCGAATATCGCGTATTTTTGTTAAGGCAAAGCTGCTTTGGGAGAAGCGAGTCGCGGTTCTACTCGTCGCGCGGCTGTAGCGAAAACATTTTAATAAACAAAGGATGCTGTTTTCGCGTATCAGGCGCGTACCGTTGGAGAGAAAACGAGCAAACTGTCACACATGCGGAGACGAAAATAGCGTTACGACGTTCTTGCTTTTGAATGCCAATAGCGAGCGAAGACAGAAGAGAGGAAAAGGACAAATAACGAACGAGTGGTTTCATTGTCTCTGGGATCGCTTTTCGCGCAGAGATTTCTCGAAGGAAGATCGAGAAAAGTCGTCGGCAGCTGAGGAGTTGGGAAGGGGCGCGAGTCCCCGCAAGGGCCCGTACACGGATATTGCGGATTGCCAATGAAAAATTGCCGATTCCCGTATCGTAAGATTGGGGGCCGCTCGCAAAAAATATCACGCGCTCTCCAAGACATCCGCGCGCGTCTGTCTCGCATGGCGACGCTCGAATTTTACCAATGAGCGTGCGAACGCGGCGACTCGCCCTGTCGGGCAGAGCGCTAAGACGTGTCTAATCGCAGCCGCGAAATCTTATCGTTTCGGATAGGAAACTTGAATTATATCTGCTGGCGAATAGTAAACATTCGTACGTTCGCTTCGCGATTTAGCTTCAAGCATTTTTCTCGGGCTTTGCCTCGGCGTTATTTTCCCGAGTGGCCGCGAGTCACGGCCGGGGGGCAGCATTTTCCGAGCCAACAATGCAATTTTTCCACTTTATCGTACGCAAATAGCATTTTTCATAAATATAAAGACGGCCAGCTGCATTTACAGCTTTTATATTATAATATTAGTAACGGTAAGACCGTAAAATGTTTTATATAGCCGCTAAAATATGCAGAGACCAGCAACCAGCAGTAGAAACGGCGGCGGCGGCGGCGGCGGCGGCAGCAGCACACGTGTAGCGCACATTTCCTCACCGTCTTTAGCTACGTTCTACTACATAATCTCCCTCTCCGCCCCTCTCCGTCTCTCTCTCTCTCTCTCTCTCTCTCTTCTCTCTTTTATTCACTTTCTCTCTCGTTACCGCAAGCCTATCTCGTCTATATCTTCCTTCTTCCCGCGTTTGTTTAACCAGTGAATGTCGTCGATAGCGTCTCATCGATACGCGTACCCACACGGACGAACTGCGCCTGTCGTTGTGCTGCACGCAGTACTAGCCTTTCGGATGCGAACACGTACCGCCTGCTTGCGCGTGTGCGTGCGAACGTAGACCGCGCGGATTCCGGATGCGAATATTCATATTTCTACGTATTTTTCGCTTCTGCGTTTATTCCCTTGTTGTTATTCTCTATTCCCTGGCTCCACGCGCTTTTCCAGATGGATTTGTTTGAGTGAAAAATTTAGTTAGCTGCTGTGGTTCTTTTATCGCCTTCGTTACGTAGGCTCGCGCACGTGTTGATGATAAATTGATAAATAAACGGTTGTGCACATATACGCGCCGACCTTCTCCGCACGCCTACGTAAGAAATTGGATTATTTAAAAGTTTTCTATTTATTGGCGATGTACGGAAATTTTTTCGAAATAATATTATTTTAATGCGATGCCGGCCTCTGCGGCGGGGCGGGGGGGGTGGAGGGGAATGGGGGAAACTTAACTCGTTATCACAGGGATATTCTTTTTCGGTTTGAAATTGTTTGTTCTCTCCGTCGTCTTGGAATGCCGAAGCGACACGAGCAAACATCCAAATTCGAGGCTCCAAGAGTTTGGACACGAATTCACGTTGTTAAATGCACCAATTGGACCTGCGAAGGATTTTGGACTCGTTGTTTTTATTATGGAAGGAGCCATGGGTATCGTTGGGTCCGACGCTCGAGGCGCGGGACCAAAAGAAAATGATGTTACGATACACAAGAGCCACGAGTTAAATGTCCTATTAATGATTAATAGCTTGAAAAGTTGCATTATAGTGCAAAAATAAAGTAACTCTAAAACAATAATAGACGTCGCGGATGCAAATAGACGTTACGAAAAGTAAAAAAGAGCAAATCCATTTATAACGCGATTGTTTTTGTTAGCCGCCAACGGCCCCGCCAGCGCTCTTGTTGCTGCTGCTACTTTTTTACGATCAAAGATTTTCATTTTACGTTTTTGGTATATCGCCAAGCCATAGCGCGAGTGCATCGGCGCTCGTTGCGATTTCTTTTTTTGAATCGATAATTAAAAACAAAATGCACACGCGTGCGCTGCGTCGATAGGCAAGGCGTCTTGGCAGGCGAGCGAAAACACGTGTAAAATCGTGCGTCGGCCCCCGAAAGAGTCGGAAATATTTTCGATATTTTAAATTGTATCCATCGGCTAATGAAATCGAAATTTTTGCTTTAATAAGTTTCGTGCGCTCTGGTCGAGTTTTGAAAAATCAGACGCTCGAGCGTTCGCGAGTGGAACCGCCGAGACCTTCCGGAGAATTTCCAAAAAGCGGACGCCATGATTTTTAAGGAAACTAGAGAGAGTCGGCCACTAGCGGCCAACAAAAACAACAACCGAGGAAAAAACGCTCGACTACGGACAGTCAATTGAAATGATTAAAAGCGTTTGAGACTGAATGACAGTGGAGGGGAAGATCTTTTGAAGTTGAAGATGATTTTTGTACGCGCCTCGTGTGCGGCGCGTACTCCTCTTTTTTGCTGCATTGCGACTCTCGCGATGCTTAAAGAGGGCTTTTCTTTCGCAATGGCTTTACGCGAGGAGCCGAGGACCGGAGGCCTTGTGCGCTTTCATAAGTTTACAGCCGATACGGAGAGCCGCGAGCGCGAGAGCGAGAGGATGGCCGGGCGGCCCCCGAAAGGCCACACAAATATTCGGTTATTGGCGTTTATTGGGCGTTTAACAACTTTTCGTATAATAAAGGCGGATTTGGCGGGCTCCCGAGTTAACGAGACGCGCGTTCTCGTCGCCAGCCGCTCGCTCGCGTAATTTAAACGTCAATGAAATCGAGGAGAGCGCGCGCGCGCGCCCACATACGTATGCATGAGAGCGAGAGCGACGAAACGATAGAAATCAGTGAGAATCGGCCCGAAGATACTCGCACGCGACTTTTAGAGGAGACTGTACGTACGTCGTACGTCGCGTGGCGTCTTGCTCTGACTCATGCGCGCGTTACGCTAAAAGCGACGCACAGAGCGCGAGGAGAAACGAGTTCGTGCGCATGCATTAAGTTTCTTCGCGTTGTTCGTAGCGCGGCCGCGCATCGGCGATTATTTTCCGAAGCCGCGTTTCGCAGGAGGACCTCCGTAATTAATAAAGCCAATTCCCGGCCGCGACGAGCCTCGGCTAAGCCCTCGATGTATCGGGGCGTGCGACCGGAGCACGGGGGGGGGCGGCATCTCGCGAGCCTAGCTTTTGTCATTTAAATCAAGTTACCTTTAACGAGTGCGCGTGTCTTCGTTAAAATGCCGCCGGCGGAGCGGATAAAAGCCGAGAGATCGCGGCCGAAAATTTGGACGATAACGGCCGGGAATGCGATTAGTCTTCCTTTAAAATGCAGCGCGACAACTTTCGACTAAGTCCCGGCGACTAAGCGAGGCGCTGAATTTAAATAGTCGGTTAATCGGCGGATCCGCGGTGAGGCGAGATTGCAGAACATCACGCGTGCGCGAGTGATTCAACGAGTCCGACTATCGCGCGTTGTATCGCGCGAAACGCGAAACGCGCGCCGGTTGTAACGAAAACTCGGGAATGCCGCGTTAGCTCGCGATTCGAGCGAGCGATACACGCACAAACAATGGCCGGCCAACAATTAAGGAAAAGCACGGCCGGATTAGCCACGAGGCGTCGCGACGCCCCGCCTAATCTCGCGACTTTGGCATCTTTTACGCGATCGGCTGCTGATAAAGATAAATACAAACTCGAGAGCCCGCGCCGCCTACTTTGTATTTTAACAATTGGACTCGGACAAATTTGCTTTGCCTTTGCTATTATTACCGTTTTTCCCATGACGTACTTATTACGGTATTTTCAAAATAAACTTTATGTTCTTATCATCGCTTAATACGATGCTTGAGTAATCGATAAAGGCATCGCGATTTTTTCATTATTTTCCAACTATAACTCCAATTACACCTTGTTTCTCGATATTTTTCCCGATTCCACATTATTCCTGTTTCTTCTAATTAGTTTTCTCCAAACTTATCAACCGCACTCGTAGCGAAAGTCGCATTGGAATTTGGTAAATACTTGGTAAATTCTTTAATTGCAGATTGACCGGTGAATCGTAATTACGAGACGTCATCGTTCCCGGGGCGTGGACATTTCGTTCATTCGCCAAAAATTTACGCGTTGCGAGCGATCGAAGCTTGGCGTGTCCCGTAAATTAATTTAATCTAGACATGACACTGTGAGACGCTGCCGGCGAATTGTAATTCGTTCGCCGCCCAAGAAAGATATTGGCGCGATTGAAATAATCGGCCAACAGCTTTCCTGGCTTCTCCGTTGAGAAGTTTAGAAAACACTTTCATCCAAGACGGCAAGTGATTCGCCCTTTTACTATTCGATAATTGACAAAAGCTTGGCGCTATAATTGTCAAAATCACGATCCTGCAACTGTGATCCAAATTTTGCATTATTAACGATCTCTCGATACTCGACGCGTCGATCGGCAACTTACTGCCACCCTTTTCTAAAAACAATACAAGTCTACACAAAATATTAGCGATTGCTATTGGCAAAGTAAGAAGTGTAGGCGTCATCGTGGGTAAATATATAAGTACGTAAGCGACGTTCCAGGCGAGTGTAAATAACCAAAGAATAACTAAACGGCTGCTCCAGAAGTCGTAATAATAATACGAGAGGTCGATAGTTGCCTACTCTAGTTCCCAAAAGAATAGCAAAAGGAACGTGTATCGATCGAGGACCGTCCCTTGGCCCTGGGCTTCTGCGGAACAAGAAGCCACGTTTCCAAATTTCAAATAATCGAAAAAGTTTGAGTTTCGCGCTCGGAAAACTCGTGGAGGCGCCGAAACGAGGAGAAAGAAGGATCTGCTGCTGGCCTGGGTTTTCCATGGAAATAACGCGCGTCTTACGTAAACAATGGGAAGCCTCGGGACCAGGGCGCATGCGCACGCCGTCTCGTGTCCGCTCAATTAGCACACCGTTATTTCAATTAGCGCTATCTCCTTTCGTTTGCCGTCCATATAGACTCGTTAAAAGAAAATTAATGCCATTGCCGCCGGCGCGGCATTGAGTAATCCATCCTGCTGGAGTCTCGATTCGCGGCGTCTCGGTTTCGATGTAAGGGGGCGGCGGTTGACCGGGGACCGTTGCACCTCCGGCCGAGAATAGAAGGCCGCGATCGGTCCAATAGGCCCGAGCCTCGGCACTCGGAAGTGCGTTTCTAATCGACTCGTGCTTGAACTTCGCTGAGGCTTTCTCTCTCTCGTTTGCTTGGGGCAGAGATAAATGCGGCGAAAAGGAATTTCACAGATTAGGCGCTCGCGCCTCTGCACTTGGATGCTTTAAAAATACCGTCGCAGACTTCCATCCGATCCCGGCGAATAAATCACACAACCCCATAATTAAGCGGTGATGACGATTCGAGTTTATTGTCGTATCGTCGTATCGTCGTCGTATCGTCGTATCCGCTAATTGGCGTGAATTAAAGAATATTTATAGCTGCAGGGCTCTATTAATAAACTATGTTTACATTTGCAGCGCGCGGTTGACGGTTGGCTTGCCGGGAAAGTGGCCTTTTCCACGATACGCGCAAGCGATTACCGATACCGAGGAAATGCACCTTGGAAAGCTTGGGAAGCTCGGGCCCAGGCCCAGGCTATTATCAAAAATCCCCGTTTATAATTAGACGACCGCGACTATAAATATCTACTAATTTATGTGAACATTCACTCGCATGCCGTAATAAATATCTAATCAAAAGTGCAGAGGCCCACGTTATTATTGGGAGATTAGATAAACAAACTGTATTTTTAACGGCTGAGAACCGAAACGAAAAACAAATGCGCGAAAATTTCTTTCCATTCATATGTTTAAAACATTGAATAAAGTACAAGCACGAGCTGATAATTATCGAGTCAAAAGGCGAAATGAGTCAGCAGCAGCAGCAGCAGCAGCAGCAGCAGTAACAGCAGTGGCGGCGGCGGATTCTTTCGATCGGCAACATTTTTTAATCTCCCGCATTTTTATAAGTCTGTTGTAAGTTCAGTAAGATTACACCGGACCATTTATCTTCGGCTCTACCGCATAAATAGTGGCCGGCAAAAGTCGACCGTTTCCACTGACGTTAAAAGTCGCCAACTTGATTTAAAGTCGAAAAAAGGAGCTTTGCATTCGCCGCCGCTGTGGACTCCATTATACGAGCGATTACCAAGCATCAGCGAGCGAACGAACTAACGAATGTCGCTCGCTCCCGCCGAGAGCTGGAATTATATTTCTATAAAAGTTTCCTCCTCACTATCAAACGCTTCTCGCGATTCGCAATCGTACTCGCGACGATTTCGTACTCGAAACAACAACCCAAATGCGACGACGTTCCCGACGTTCGTTCTTCGGGTCGCGCGAGCCCCGCCAAACTGACGCAATCCCCTCGTGTCTTCGTAAAAAAAGCGTGCCCGCGCATGCGCCCCCATCGATAATCCTCGCCGATCGCGGCCGAGTGGAGCCCAAGGGGCCATTTTCCGCGATCCCGTTGACGAGGGGGGATCCGCCGATCGGAGGTCGTCCGCGGAAAGCACGAGGAGAAGTCCGATACGTAATCGCGCGCGCGGCTTACGAGCTGCGAGCGACGAGGCGCTTGTATAACAAGTGCGGCGGGGCTCGAACCACTTGGACGCGCGAGTCGCCGCCGATTAAAATAAATCTCGCCGCTCGCTTGGAGGAGAGGAGAGGAGAGTCGATCCGGGCCGAGGCCTCGCGGGGATGAAATCGAAAATGAAAATCCACTCGTCGAGGAGTGAAGGAGCGGGGGCTTGGCCGATCGTTCGCGAAGATTTTCGTCGCGCCTTCACCTGCTAAGCCCCTTTCCGTTTTCGTCTTTGTCTTCGCCTCCAGAAGATAACTTTATCTATTGAAAACACGCCGCCGCGGAATTGCGTCGTCGTAAAACAAGACTCCGCGCTATTAGACAATATCGGCCGGAGCTTTCGCTCGCGCGGCGTTTCGTGAAGCCTTAGATAAGGCCTTCGCTCGATTTGACGATAAAAATTAATTCGCCTCGAGATTAGCATCGATTAGAAATACTAGCGCCTCCGAGAATTTCCACTCGTCTCTGTATTTTATGAATCGCGGCGCAAGGGCCGCTCGGGGAGAGCAACCACGAGAATTCCCCTGAAATTGGTCGGCGCTCGCTTCGCTCTCTCTCTCTCTCTCTCTCTCTCTCTCTCTCTCTCTAAGCGAGTTCCGAGCGATTATTTCTGGAGACGTCGAAATATCGCCAACAGCGATTGATCAGCGCCTGAAATTTGCTCGCGACCACGAGCGAGAAAGCGGCTGTCGAAGGCAGCACCTGCTGAGCCGTCCCCCGAGCATTAGGGAGAGATGCCGCGTTGTACCCGACCTGACGACGATAAGCGAGGACTAAGGAGCTCCAGTAGCGCCAATAGCGCGCCGAGAATACGCTGTTCCATCAGCCAGAAACATCGAGATCCTTTAGCATTACTCGGGGCTAAATGGAGCGAGAGGACTAGGTTTAGTTAGGACTGGGCGAATTACACCTCGGCCCGATTGAATTACTGGTTGGTTTGGCGAATTCCCACTCGGAATTAGCGAATAATCACTCGCAAGCCAAAGAGGATAAGAGGATAAACGTTGCCTTTGGCGCGGCTGAGAGTTTTCCGATTGAAATTACTACGTTTCCATCGCAATTGGAGCGGAAAGTCGAGCGAGGAAATTTAGTAAACACGCCGCCGATCGTTATTTTCCTCAGGAGGCACAAAGAGCATTAAAAGTTGTTTTCCATAACTTGTTGTTTCATCGACTATGGCTTATCAAATGTGCTCAAATGTATTATAGAGCATCGCTGTTGGATCAGCTTTAAATAGAGCGCGTAATAATTATGCGTCGGTGCGATATGTACTCGCCGCGTGATAAGCGATTACAGACGCACCCGCTGCATCTACCACAATCGTTTTTATTATTATTATTATTCTTATTAAATTATTATTATATTATTATTATTATTATTATCATCATTATCATTATTATCGTTGTTGTTTTTGTGATTATTATCGTTGTATTGGGCGCCGCCGGTCCAGCAATTGAACGGGGGGAGCGTCATTCGCGACGATAACCGCCTGCCCGTGCCTCGCTAACCTGCGAATGCAATTTTCTGTTTCAGAGTTTATAACATTCCATCCAGAGGTTTGACAGAGAGCAGCTCTTAATCCAAAACTGACGCAAAAATGGGTCGGAAAAAGATACAAATCTCGCGGATTACGGACGAACGGAATCGTCAGGTATACGCTCACTTATCTACATTGTGTGGTAATCGCCTTAATCGCCTTAATCGCCTCGATCGCCTCGATCGCCTTGATCGCCTTAGAGCCAGAATTAAATTACAAAATAAAGATAGAAATTAAACAACAGTTTGAGAAATGGCGTGACTTGGCCTGGCCCCGGGTGAAATTAACTCCAATCGCGTATTAAAGTATAAAAATGCAGAAAATGAGCTTTCACCTTGCGCCTCTGCCTTTGCTCGAGTTCACTCGTCGGAGCAAAGGCCTCGGCTTAAAAAGTGAAAGCGGCATTTCTCGCGGCGAAGAAAAACTCATTTCACTAACAGCCGAAATTCCTTGCTCGGGCTCTTGCCGCGCGACTCCCGTTCCAGGTGACGTTCAACAAGCGAAAATTCGGTGTCATGAAGAAGGCGTACGAGCTGTCCGTCCTCTGCGACTGCGAGATCGCCCTGATCATATTCAGCTCGAGCAATAAGCTGTACCAGTACGCCAGCACCGACATGGACAAGGTCCTCCTCAAGTACACCGAGTACAACGAGCCGCACGAGTCGCTCACCAACAAAAACATCATCGAGGTGAGTGGACTTGTCCAAGATAACGTTGAGCCGACGAGGAGGATGCGCGTGCCAGCGAGAGCGAGGGAGAAAGGCCTAACGCGCACGCGCGCCCACGCATGCGCCGAGGCATTCGCTCGAACTGCGACTCGATCAAAGGGGTGTTGCGCCAGCAGCGCGACTTTTCACGCCTCGGAGCAGCCACAGCTGCTGCTGCTGCTGCTGCTGCTGCTGCTGCTAAGCTCGGCCGATAACTCGACTATTTTCCTGTTTACGCGTCGCGAGACGCGTGAAAGCCGCGTGTCGATCAGCTGCTGGTCCACCCTCTCGCGATTTACAACTTACAATTCACAATTGGCAGCTCGACGGGCGCGAGTTCAGCTGACATTGACGCGAGATGTGCCGCCGTCGCTTTTCGCTTTTCACTCGCGCAACCTCAAAACGCAATCTGTCCCACACATTCACGGCTAAAGATTAAAACCATTATTGCGTCGTGTGTGTACGGGTGCGCGAGCGCGCGCGCCAAGATTTATTATTCGAGAATGTGCTGATAAATACTTACGAAAGTTTATATGACAAATTTTAGATAAGCGCTTAGTTATTGCAATACTTTTCGAGCGATAATAACGAGCGGCCAGCGATTGAGACGAGCAATTTTCCTTGCAGCCACAGCTGATGCCAATGCGCGCGTACGTCGAGTCGAGGAAAAAGCCGCGCCGCGCTGCCCAAAATGTTCCGACGCGCGAATCGCGAGCGCTTATTCTCGCGCTATTAGACAAACGTCGCCCTGCGCCTCGAACCAATCCCCCCCCCCCAACCCCACTCGACTCCGAGTTGCATTCGCGACTAATTTGCTTTTCGAACGTTTATAAAACAAGAGGTCTTCGTTGTAATTTACCGTGTTTGCCTTGCTTAAAATTAATACGTTCAAACAGCTAATTATTTACTCGGGGGCAGAGACTAGATTAATTCGTTTATCGATCGCTCCGAGTCAAATATTGGCACGCAACGACGCCTTGACTGCGTTTCTTTGCTCAAGGCGACGAGACTTTTTCTACTTTGTCCATCTTTGAGTCGGAGCAGTTGATAACGAAATTTGTTCAACGTTACCAATTGAGCTCGGCTATGTACTATAACAACGCGTGTGCGAAGCGATTTTAATTAATTAAAATTCCTCGCGTTCGCATCCGTGTAAAGTTCCTTCTTTAAAGCGCCTGTCTGACCCAGATTAAACACATGCCTCCGCGCATTGTTTGTTTGTCAAATTTTCAAAGCCATCGACCGACGCAAACAGACCGTATTTCTTATTTAAATATTTAACAGTCAATAGTATCCTACCGAACGACAAACGTATCTCGCCTAACCGCATCTGCTCGAATAAATTAATATCGTTAACCGCGATCGGCACTGTTTCGCGAATTTCCCTATCGCACGAGCTAATTAGTCTAATTACCATAAACGCCCCGGCTCGGCTTCTAGCGAAACCAGATCGAACCTGGATTCCGTTCCTTTGCAGCGACTCTTTGCCAAGGTGAATATTACCGCGGCTAACGCGCGAGGAGAGGAGACGCTTTTCCGGAGTATTAAATCCTTTTTCTCCCTTATCGAAACGAGGGATGGAAAAATAAGATAAAAAGGGCATCTTTCGCCAAAGAAACCAGAAATACACGCTCGCTTTCAAGCCTCTTGCGCGGTAAACACACGTAGACCGTAGGTACGCGCGTCGCGAGAGGAAGAAGAAAAAACCGCTCAACGGCCCCGCACGCGTGATCATCACTGACACGTGAGACTCGGTGACTCGGCGGGACGCACGTGCGTGTGCGTGGGCGCGCCTGCGCTAGGCTAGCGTTTGCATGTGAAAGGTTGTGTGCCCTCGGGCGGTGTGGTCACGTGAACCTGTCTGCTGACACTTGCAGGCACTCAACAAGAAGGAGCATAAGGGCGCGATGTCCCCGGAGAGCCCGGAGCCGGACGCCCAGGAGTACAACTTGACGCCCCGCACCGAGGCCAAGTACGCCAAGATCGACGAGGACTTCCAGATGCTCATACGAAACCAGCACAATGGCTCGAGGGTCAGTTACAGTTCATCCCCGACGCTCTTCACCCCGACCCCTCGCACCCAGCGCCCTCTTAACGCCGCTCCCTTCTCTTTTCCAGGGTATGGGACAATCCAATTACACGCTACCCGTGACCGTTCCTGTAAATAGCTATGGGGAGCAAATGCTGGGCTCTAGTCCGCAAATAGCACACACTAGCATCTCTCCGAGGCCCTCGTCGTCTGAAACGGATTCAGGTAAGCCCGAACGTCCTCGAGAGGTTCGCTCGCTAACGAGTCGCTCCCCGAGCCCAAACAGACGCGGAACTTTTGACGATCTCTTTGGTGCACCACCCGAGATCCTGAGATTTGTTCAACGCTCTCGAACGCGACGATCCGCACTGGCACTGGCTCGGACTCTCTCGGACTGAAAATTCCAGTCTCAGCCGCGTTTTGCATCGGCCATTTGTAATTTTTTGTAATCACCCTCCGGCTCAATTTAGCCACTCCTACGTAAACTAATAACATTCTGGATGGCTCTTTTGCAATTCGTTGTTTCGCAAAGTTTTTGGACGTGCGCGAATCGCAACTGAAGGCGCGTGTCCGGGAAGAAACAAGTGCTACCTCGGGTGCACCACAAACCGTGTTTGAGTATTGATCGACAAATTTTGAAGACTCGAGTGTCGTGACACAAGCGCAAAAGCTTAATCCAGACATCGATGCCAAAGATGCCAGGGCGGCTCGTACCGATAAACGGGCGCGGGCTGATTCAATGGAAAACTTTTTCGGAAAAGAAACTAAAGACGCGAGGGAGTGACTAGCGGCAACTAGCGGCAACTAGCGGCAACTAGCGGCAACTAGCGTCAACTCGCTTCTGCCGCGAGCACCAAACCTCGAGGAAGAAAGTGAAATCTGGAAATTTGCTTTCTCGGCGCAGTGTATCCACCGGGAGGCATGCTGGAAATGAGCAACGGCTACCCGCCATCGGCGTCGCCCTTAGGCGCTCCCCGAGCCCAGGGCCCTTCGCCCGCTCTCGGCGTCGCCGTCTCCAAGGGCAACCCGTCGAGGCACTCGCCCCAGCCGCCCCCGCCCCCACACCCGCACCGGGGTAACCTGCGCGTCGTCATACCCACGCCTCTGGCCCAGTCTCTCGCCGAAGAGGCCAACTACGACGTAAGTGCCCTGCTAAATTCTAAGACTTACCCACCGCACGCGGGACGCCTTGTGAAAAGCGTAAGTCTCCACTGAAGAGGTTTTGACTTTGACGCGTTTGAGATCGTCGGTCGGTGTTAACGGGCTCAGTTGACGCTAACATCTGACCAAGATGCGAAGCTCCGGGTGATTTGTTAGCGTTGAATTCGTTTGAGAAACATTATTGGGGTCATTCGCTTAAAGAGTGTCGTAGTAGATCGAAGTAAAAATACGAACCGAGCTGAAAAACTGGGAAAGTCAGGGATCCGGAAGGTGGGAAGTCGACAGGGTGGGTGGTAAACGGGGTCTTAAAAGAAGAAGGTGGAGACGAGTAGCGTAGGAAAGGAGCAGTGAAACGATCGGCCTGCTTGTGCTTAGGGTGGCCACGCGCAGACGACGCTGAGCACCCCGGTGGTGGCGCTGCAGACCCCGACGGTGCCGGGGAGCTACACTGGGTTCGGGCCGACGGACTACTCCTCGGACCTCAGTACTCTCGCCTGGTCCCACCAGAGGTACGTTGATGACTTATCAATGTATTCGGCCGCCACCATGTCCAGCATAAGGTAATTCTCATTCAACTCATTCATTATTGTTGGTAGAAAAAAACTATGCGTCCAGTTGTTGTGGTTTTTGTATTTGCGCCGGTGCATGCGCGGCTGGCTCTCCGCGTCCGTGTTCGTCCTCGCGCGCGTGCGCGGCTGTCGAGCTCCTCGTCCACGGAGTAACAGCGGCAGCAGCGGCGGCGGCACCGACCGACGACGAGATGCATGTCAGCGTGTCGTATGTCGAGAGTTTGCGTTTGGTTTGTAATTCAAAGCTCTTGTCGCCGTCGCCCTCACCCTCGCCCTACTTGTTTTGTTCGCGAGTCACGCATTCCCGTCGACGGCGGAGATGCGCGTCTCGTTTCACTGGACCGTTTCTAGTTTTTTTCTACGACAAACTCTAATACCCTCATTGCATCACGTGCTTCCGAGCTAACCAACCCGCAGTCTCGCCAACACACGCTTGCGGTCCAATTTTTTGTTTCCGGGGCTTTGGGTTCCTCCGCAGCAGCCGAAAGATGCCGAAAGCTCCCCAACGACTTGGTCAACTAACCGATGCATCACGACTACTAACCAAACTAAATTTCCGAACAAAGCTTTACTAATCCGATAACGTTGCTGTTGTTGTTGTTGTTGTTGTTGTGTTGTCGTTGTAAACAAAGCAAAAGCCTCGAAGTTGGTTGAGATTTTTTGCAACAATCAGTCCCTCGCATTACCTTCCGATACAGCTAATTTTCCAACCGCTTATAATTATCGAATAAAGAACCACGTAAGTACACAACAATTGTAAACTATTCGAAAAGGCTTTTGAAGAGGATATCGGCCGCCTTTCAAACACATCCGAATTCGGCAGTTGGCAATTGCCGAGACCGAGCCAACGATAATGAGTTCTCGTCGCGCGACTCTCGTCTGTGAGTTGCGAAAGAATTGGACCGAGGAGTCGCGAAATCAGTTATTCCAATTGCGCGATCGACATTGAACGCGCGAATTTCGGTGTCGGTAAATCATCGTCACAAGCGAGGCGAGTTCGCGCATCGCAACGAGTCGCTCGCACAATTAATAAGAGCGTCGCTGCTCCGTCACTAGCAAGTGACTCGGTCGGTAGCGAGCCGAGCGACGGTCACCAAATCAATATCCGCCGCTGGTTACGAGGACAATCGATAGCCGAGGCTCGCGAGGGAGCCTCGGAGTTCTCGGAGAACACTAACGAGCCTCCTCTCCTTCTCGTTGCAGCAGTCTTCCCCACCTGGCGGTCTCGAGCAGCACGCCGCCGCCCTCGACGTCGCCGATTCCCGTCAAGATCAAGAGCGAGCCGATAAGCCCGCCCAGGGACCCGCACGCGGGGCAGCGGCGGCTCCAACGGCTCCGTGGGTGGACCCAGTGGCGCCTCCGGCGGCGGTCTCCATCATCCTGGTTAGTATCGTCGGCCTGCCTTTGGCAGCAGCGAGCTCCTCCTGATAACAAAAGCGGCTCCAACCTCTTTGTGCTGCTCTCGCTCTTCGAGCTTCTTTGTCCGTCGCCGCGAGATTATATTTAAATTCCTCTGCCGACGCTTACGTCAGCGCGTGCTTTTGTCAAAGCAGCAACGCGCGAGCAACTGGACCAGTGCCTAATTCTTAATCTCCGAGAGAGCAGCCTCGCTTCATTTTTCTCGACGACGGCACTTGGGATCGTTGCTCCGACTTGGAATCGCTCGAGATTTTCGGAAGCGTCGGCGCGTGCCGAAGCGAAATTTCCCAGAAAACGAGCTTCGGCGGACGGAAGTCAATCCCGAAACCCTCGGGACTCGAGGCCGCGGTTGGACTTTGGACGCGACGCGCGCTCCCCGTCGTCTTTCGAAACGAGCGCTCGTTAACGCGACGGCTTATCGAAAAGCGGTAAAAATTAAACGACACAATCGTTAAACGACAATTACTTTATCAAAGTGACGCGCGACAATAAGATCGGAGCCGCGGTCCTTTCCGCGCCGCTGCAGCTTCGCCGAGTGACTCGATTTCCGGTTCGCAGGTCACACGAGCTTAAACGTGGGTGGGCCCTCGCCCCAGCCCCCACCCCCGCCGCACCACGTGAGCCAACAGCAGCAGCAGCAGCAGCAGCAGCAGCAACAGCAGCAGCAACAGCAGCAGCAGCAGCAACAGCAACAGCAACAGCAACACGGCGGGCCGCAGACGCTGAATCTGGTCTCGGTTAACAGGCCCGGAAGCAACCCGCCGCCCTCGCACTCGGGCAGCATCACGCCCACGAACTTGCCCTCGCCAGGCAATCAGGGCGGGGGCGGAGGCGTCGTCGTCGGGGACATGCGCACGAGCCATGGGGCCCGGAGCCAGCGGCAACCCCGGCAGCGGTAACGACTACGAGAACGGGCCGCTCATGAAACGCTCGAGGATCACCGAGGGCTGGGCGACTTAATGGTAACCGAGGAGGGCTTATTATTAGTCCTACTCTAGTCGACAACGAGGTTCGGTTCGTTGGTTCGTTCGACGACGAGTCTTGCTCGACAAAAGCTCGACAAAAGCTCGTCGGAAACACAAAATAAACAATACCGAATCCGTCGCGACTCGCCTCCTGCCAGGAATGCACGACTCTAATCGCTGATGTTGTTTGGACTCCACAGGTATGTGCCGTCGGTGCCAGCCGCGTCGCCCAGTTCGACCAGCGACGGCGGCGTCCGTCCCTTCGCGTGGAGGAGGCCGACGACGGGGACGACGTTGGTGACCCCGCAGCACCGACGCGAACCTGCGCGTTACATCTGAAACGAACGTGAAAAACATTGAGAGTAGGGAAGAGGAGGAGGAGGCTCGAGGCGGAGGCAACGAGTTTGAATGCTTCTGCGGGGATGTTGGACGAGACGAGAGAGGAAAGAAAGAAATTGAGAGAGAGAGAGAGAACGCTCTTTCTTCATTTTGTCTTCGGATTCGCAGCTCTCCTTCGCGCCCTCTCTTTGTTCTTTCCCGCGGCCGTGTTCCGTCGTATCATCTCGCTGCGATTAACGGCGGCGACGTCGGCCACGAATGGTAGCAGCAACAACAGCGGCAACAACAACGGCAACAACGTCAACAACAACAGAGGAAGAATAATCTGCTATACATTTGTCGAGTAGAGAGTTACGGAACAGGTTGACGGAGAATACGTTTATTTGATGATGATTATTATTACGACGACGATGACGATGATGAAATGATTAAATGATGAAACGAGGATGATGAGGAGGAAATGATATGAAGATAAAAAAGTGGTGCCATAATGTTGAAACTTTATATAAATATATATATAATATAAGAATATTATATATATATATATATATATTATACATACACGATCGATATATTATATTATATATATATATTTTCATGTATATAAATAAGAGGTGTTGTTTGTATATATGTCACGAGAGTTTGCGAAGATAATTTCATCGGACTCCGTGACCCTACGATCACTCCGAGTGCAATGATGACGACGATGATGAAATTGTAACATGATCGATCGATCGCAAAGGGAGGATAAAAGAAAGATTTTATTAAATATTGTATCGACACCGTCGTACGAGAACGAGCGAATGTATGGCTTTAAACGAAGTGTTATAAGGAACAATGCACAAATTAGTTTGTGTAGGAGGCGGGACTTTCTTTTCGTACAATAGTTATTTGCGAAAAAAACAAAGAAGTAAATCGACGTGCACGCACTTACCGCGCGATTGTTGTGTTTGTTGTACTTGGTATGGTGGTCTAAGAGCAGCATAATCCGTTAATATTAACGCATTCGTTAATATCGACTTACGCCCACGCACACGCACACGCAGCCGAGCGAGCGAGCGAGCGAGCGACGGTACACGGCAGCGTGAACGGGCGCGCGCCGTCGCGCATACACACGCGCACACACCAACACAATCAACACACCTCTTGTATTTTGTTTTCTTATATTACGATTATTATACCTTTTATTTGCCATTTGAATGGATATCAACATTTGTGCGTACTCGATCTAGTCATTTAAGTCGTGTCTTTTTATTTTTTTTCTTTAATTAACGAACGATTATTATGATATACGATTATTAATACTTCTATTTGACTTTTTTCTTTATCTTTCTTTTTTTTAAGAATGACGAGGAACATACAATGATTTTACGTTTATGTTTGTAATTTTAAAAACTCTGTCGCCTCTTGTATGAAGTGACGAGGATCTCACACACGTGTACGATGATTATATGATGATGGTAGCGATGATGATGATGATTATGATTCTTTTTTAATTTAAGTGAGTTACATTAACGGTCTATGCCTGCTCGTAATGCGTGAAAGTCGGCCACTGTACTCAAATTATTCATATTATATGAGAACAAGATTCGAAATTAAATATATTATTATAAAAAAAGAAATACTATTAGATATATAGCTAGGCGTATGATGTATAGCATTGTTTTAATGAACAAATTTAAACTCTAAACACGCGACCACACCCACATCCACGCGCGCACACACCTGAATCCAGGCACAGGCCCAAGCACACGCACACGATACTCATGCGCGAATACCCAAGCATATATAAATATATATATGTATATATATATGTACATATATGCATTCATCCGTACACAGGCGGGCGCGCGCGTATAAATCCATATATTAATAACATAGTTCTAAATGACCACGTGGTGCAGTCAAACTCCTTAGATTGCCTATTTATTGGAGAAAAGACATAGCGATGGGATAAGTGCAGTTCTGCATCTCTTGAATGTTACTTTTGTGCAATCGAGTTATTGGGAATCGTGTCTCAGTAATCTGAAAGGTCTGCCTGCATACATTTTTCACAAGTATTTTGCACATTTGATATTAAAGATGAGAAGGACGAAAAAAATTAAGGTAAACAAACCCATACAAAGAATATATAATGAAACCTAACCTCTTCATGCCTAAAGTAAACTCAAATTGAACGTTTGACGAGGGCTTGTCTCACAAGTATGTGTCGGTCTCTAGATGTTTGTGAAAATTGCGAGCGCAAGGAAAATGAACAGTTTTTCACTTATTGGTTATTAAATTGTGTAGAAATAAACCGAATACGAAAATTTTTCTAACAAAATCGAGCAATTCTCGCGTGAAAAAATGAAGAAAAAAATGAACGACGATATTCGTAACAAAATTTTCTAATTTGTACATAAACCGCGTAAATTTTTTCATAAAACTCGAATCGCGAATTACCGGGATGTGGAGACGTCGACCAGGCGTCAAAACGCTCGTTAACTATTTGCGATACTAGTTTTTCTCGACCATCGCGATCCGCAAATCCGTTTTTTACGCGAAATATTTAATATTACGTGTAGCGCTGCAACGTATTGGCGACCAAGTCTAGCGTTGCATTTTATATATAATATATATATATTTATACATGACGAAAAGAGAAGTGTATATTAGATCTGTATCGTGTATAACGTGCAACGAAGGGAAAGAAAGAGGCGAGCGTGTGAGCCATAATAACGAGTAAATGACGACAGCCGAAGCGAAGGAGAAGGAAGAAGTTGTAAGATGAAAGCGAAGCGCGCCAAGTCTTTGCAAACAAAATATAGCACGCGCACGCACACCTATATATATATATATTTATATATATAATAAAACAGCGGGACGCGTATAACGTGCCGAGATTCTTTCTGGAGCCTTGAATTCTATGCCTTAATAATCCTTATCGTTATTTCGGAAGACATATCTTCGTGAGAATTGCTCTCGTGTGAATTATTATTCGAATAATGAATAAAAGCTATTTAACTGCAATGGATAAATTATATATTAAAGTGAATTGCAAAAAAAATAATGATAAAAGTAAAACAAGTACATAAATGTAATTTAACTGTATAGTCTTAATGGAGTACACAGGTATTTTGAATAAATAGTGCCTGGCACCATTTGTGGCCCTCCTGTCATTTAACTATCGCATACGTGTGCATGAAATCGAGTGGCTGTCCGAGAGAAAGGGAGAGCATGTGTTTGAGTACGAGAGCGAATCGTATTTAAAGAGCAACAGCTAAGAAATAGGCGCGACACAGATGCATATTGCCTAGGCACATCCGAAGACGTTAATCCTCGATTCGCTTAGCCCCTTTTCTTCATTTTTCAAATTCCAAAAGAACCCACAAAACAGTCTCGCGCCAATGTATCTGGGAAAATCTGTTGGCTGGTTTTATCGTCGATGGTCCTTTGACGAATGGCTGATTAAAGAAACGAACGGGTGCGATTCTTCGTGTGACGCGTTTTCCTTTCTTTTTTGTTGGTGTGTTTGAGAGGGAGAGAGAGGGAGAGAGAGAGAGAGAGAGATAAAGCAACACGAATATTTGCCGTTATGATTATGAATATAAATATATATATGTACGTAATTATATAATCTCCAGTTCTTAAGATGATCACAAAGTGCAATCTCTTAGCCAACACACTTTTTATCAAACAAAAAAGTATAAAGAAGTTGTTATTTTTCATAATAAAGATGATATTTAATGTATTGAGAGAGGGAGTGAGAGAAGTGAAGATGATTGAAATATATACGCCTCATCTAGTTGTAAAAATTTTTCCTATCGACGTTAAATTCGCTCAGAATTTGTCACTCGCTGGATATTGCCGATTCCATATTTATTGTAAAAGGAACTAACGACACGCGTGAAAAACAAAACAAAACAAAGAAAATAAAAATTAATTTGATCCTAATGTTCTTTTTATACAAAAACGCAACATTCTAAGAAAACAATGTGGCAGAGGAGAGGAATTTCGCTCTGTCGAAACCAGTGTGATTAAATACTAAATAATGATAAAGTGTATAAACATGTCGATAGACAGTCGATCAGGATAAACGGACCACTACTACTCTTCATACATAGTCTACATTACAGTCTACTTTAGAAGGTGTTGAACAAAAAGGAAAGGTTCAGCGGAGCCGGACAAAGCTGCCAACGTTATATTTGCAAAGATTCTTATTTGTTTGTTTTCTAACGATAATACGTGTTTAGTTGCGTAAACTCGAGTCTCGTTTTTTAATAAGATGACTTTTAATTATAATTTGATAGAGAGATCTATATATTGTGACTATTATAAATGAATTTTAGAATAAAGAATGAAAACGAAGGATGGAGATGTTATTTAGTGAAAGAGGTTTTAATATTTTTGAAACTAGTTTTTACGCGTTTACTGAGCGACGATTAACTTGGGTGTTGGCGTGACAGAGAGGAAGATGAGGAGGAGGAGGAAGAAGAAGTAGAAGAAGTAGAAGAAGAAGAAGAAGAAGAAGAAAGAAAACGAGCTTTGTCGTCGAATTGTCGAAAGATCGGGCGAGATGCAATCGCGCTATTTTGTCCGTCTCCGGTGCTGTACACCACCACCACACTCATCACAAACACACCCATCGACCCGCCAGCCACACACACACTTGCACACATACACACCCAACAGATATTACGATTATGATTATTCAAGTTGTTTATGTTTTGCTTGTGTATATTGTAGATGAAGGGAAAGGGAAGGCAAGGCAAGGGAAGACCCTCGCGTCTTCGTCTTATCTTTGCGGTGAAATAAAATAAAAAGGACTTGAATTTGCATTTGTTCCCAATATATAGTTATCTGTAAAGCTTTTAAAAATTGTTGCTTGAAATTTTACGGAGTCTATTTACGCGGATTTGCGATAACCGAATAAACCGAAATCAGGGTGTTATGATTATTATTGTAACGACGTCCTCTGAACATTTGGATATTTTCGTAAATAACAAAAGAATGTTCTCATTATTTTAACGTAGTGTTTTTTTCGGTATTTACGAAAGTTATAGCTTATTAAAATTCTATATTGCGTTATCTACCTATGTCATTTTACCTTCACTGTAACATGTACGTAACAAAAATGAAGCGTCGAACTTTGTCAAGTTTTCCTCCGTTCGTTCAATTACATTACACTGTACTGTATCGGAACATAGAGTTTAAGAATATAATAATACATATTACTGCGATCCGACAATTGCGCGAGAAGAAGGAAAAAAATAGGGGAGCTCAGGTGTCGTTTTACTCTAAGGAAGAATTTGTACAAGGAACGACGAGGTATTATTGTTGTATGCGTAGAGTCACACACAAAGTCGAGTCAACGTACAACGTATTTTCGCTCGCTAAGCTGCGCCAAACACTAATCGAACCTCAAACTGGAATTTAAAAACCCGTAGGTACACAAATTCGTCGAATGTAGCTGCGTCTTAAACATACGTGCAATTCCGTACGTACCTGTGCATGTATCGAGCACGCGCGTATGTATATACGGTATGTGCATCGCATGCACATACACCCTCGTCACCACACTCAATTTTAATGTACCTATATATTTTTAATATGAAAAGAATGGACACACAAATTATAATTGTATACCTAGAATTAAAGGATGTCGAACAAACAAACAAAAAAGCAAATGTACGTGCCGGCGTCTTGCAGTTGTGTATCATCAACTTTTATGTTCTTATTTTTTCCGCTGCCTTTCGTAGTCGTGTGTATTTAATAACAAACCTCGTACTTTATATTCTCCTTCTCTTAATCCGAGAAGCGGACAAATACTAAGCTCAAAGTAATTATTTAAGTTTCAATTAAAAAGGCTTTTCTATACATACATTAACCGTATTTACAGAATTTTTTTCCGCCGAAATTCACCCTTTTCTTTCAGTAGGGAAATAAGACCCTAACGAGCCTTAGGCGAAAGCGTGGGTGGGGTATCGACGCCACCACACATACGTAGACCGCGAACGATTTTTGCAAGGGGGCGAGATCGAACAAAAATACGACGCTGTCTTCTCCGTCGCTGAGAAACGCAATTCATTCGGAAAAGTCCTAAATTCGTAGTTTTTCCTTCGCGTGCTTTTCATAGAGGATGCGCGCGCAGCGCTTGAGAAAAGTTACAATAGTGATAATAATCTCGTTCACCGGTCACTTTCGAAATGTGTAGTTCGCAATCGACGAACGCAATTTTTTTTACCACTTCCGAGACATTTCTACTTTTATATTTAGTTAATTTAAGATGGCGCCGATCGGAGCCGCGCGCCTTGGATTCGAGGCTTTCTTTCTCAAAAACCGGGCGCTTTCATTCGAGAAAACAGTTTTCCAAGATAAACTTGCACTTGTGCTTGCACAAAAGTAGCGGGCGGATAAAATTACGAGGGACTTTTCGGTAATAATTACTTTCTCGGCGTCTCGTATTTCCTAACGAAGTAGATGAATAACAATAATATTCTAAACGGCATTGGCTGAGACCTCTATTAAATTTATCGATAAGATAGAAAAATGTATAAACGCACTCGACCTGAAATAAACGGACCACCACCTTTTTAAAAGAAAACAAAAGAAAAATTAAGAGACATAAAGAAAAGCGCGAGGATGCGTCTTTAGTTTTTTCGACAGCACAGACCCGGTGAAATGCTGATATTACAAGTGGGAATTAATCGACGCTGTAAGATGATCTAGTTTAAAGGTTTAACCGAATTATGTTGTGTACACTAGCCCGGGATATATCGTCAGACCACGTAGTGATTAAAGAGCTGGTATTTAAAGGTACGGCGATAAGTCGGGAAAGGAATCTTCGAAAGGGGTTTTTTTATTTGCAACACCGAGGACACGAGCTGCGCATCTAAAAATTAGCTTCTTTAAAAACAACAGCAACGATCGCTGCTCAAATCAATGACTTTCAAGCGAATTTAAATCGTGAGATGAAACGTAGCGTACGAAAACAATTTTCACTATCGCACGCGACCGTCATTTTTTAAATTTTGCTCTGCTCTCGATAAAAACACTCGATTCCTCGGAGATAAGACGTTGCTCGTCAATCGCGAATCCAAGGCCGTCTAATAAGAATAATAACAGATTGGTAACGACGTGGACGAGCGCGAATTCCTCTCGAGCGATAGCAGATTGTCGCTGGTCGACGTGTCGCGCGTCTTCTCTCGTGGAAGCTCTCGAGCCTTTCCCATCCAAAATAACAACAACGGTACTCGTCGCCGAGGCAGCTGTGCACCTGCGCAGATCCGCGGATTGCCGAGTTGTCGCGGTGCTCCCGACCAGTTGCAAAACACTGGCCTTTTATCATCCTTGGGGCGCGAGCTCGCGCGCGCACACACACACAGAGGCAGAGAGAGAGAGCATAGCGCGGCGCATCTCCAGCAAGCCATTGATTTAAGAAGCAGATTGTCTTAGCCAATGCGAGCGAGAGTCCGAGGAGATGCTCGGAGTTGTTTTCGATCGTCTATCTGCAAGATTATCCTTGCTCGTTCGATCCAAGCAAATACTCGAGCGCTCGCGTGGAAAACTTCGGTTCGAAGTTCCGCGCGGACGTTTGGGGCAGTGAGAGGCAGCTGTTTTTCGAATTTTATTAAATTCAATTGCGAAACGGGGCAACTCCTTATCTGCTCGACTCTCGCTTTAAACGTAACGTTCGAGCGTCATTTCAAAGGCTTCCTTTGGATTTGTCGACGATTATTAGCTTGCAAGCGTCGTTCGGCGATTAATTCTCAATTGACATTTTTTCGTTATAAATATAAGCTTGTGAAAATGTATAAAACGTGCATTATCATTATGATTCCGTAGTAAGGGAAGTAAAGTAAAGCATAAGAATATATAATACAATGCAGTTATGGATTAAAAATTCCCTATTGAATTTTAGAAGCGTGAGGGGGGGGGATACTTAAGTGAAACATTAATAAAGTAAAGGAAGTAAAAGGAAAAAGAGAAAAAAACAATGTGGACAAGAAAGTAACTCATATAGTGCCATTGTAACTAATTAATTAAAGGAGTATCGAACTTTGCATTTTATAAGTATGTAGGAGGGAATTAACTCGTTCGCGCGCACCAAACTTTTTACATTTTAGTCGGTGGTTGTGGCAGGCGAATACCATGATGGGAGGGGAGGCGGCCAGTGGGTTAGCGACGACTTGGGAAAAATTCGACGAGCGACGTTGTAACTACCCGCGTTTTACTCTGTTCGATCGGGCACACAAATACGTATACGCACTCGCAAATATGAAAGGATAAAAAAACAAAAACAAAAATATCTTCTCACCTAATAACCGTCGTACAATTATAGCATTATGTATGAATCCCTCTGCAACAAAAAAAAAAAAAATTAAAAGTAAGTCGAATATACACGGAGTTATATAAAATTATATATATATATATATATATATATATTTATATATAATTTAGAACAAAAAGTAAAGTCTATACATATATAAATTTGTTTTTGCAAGCCACAGCTTCCCGGTTGCGCGAGCGCCTCCTTGGAAATGGCGGCCAATGTACATATAAATAATTATACATACACATATATTATTGTGCAAAGAGAAGGAGGAGGAGGTACAGGAGCATTCGGTCATTTTTTCTTGCCCCTTCGCCTACGCGATATTTTTACGGCGACTTTCCAGGGATGACGGGCGCGCGACTGGAAGCGTAACAATACACGTACTAGAAAGGATGTAACGCGCGCAAACAAACACCAATTAAGGACAGCAGCAAAGAGAAGAAGATAAAGATGAAGACAACCAAATTCGAAGCTCCGTTTTATTTCGCGAATCGAACGGCGAAAATTAGTTGAGTTCGCGGGATAAGCTATCGCACGCATTATACATAAGGAATACTATTGTAATACGACGTTGTGAACGAAGAATTTAAGGGGTGACGAGCGCAAAGCTCCGTCTCCATTCATTGTACGTATCTCTCATTTCTGGTGCTCGATATTACTGAATGATTGTTATAACAATGTCATTATCATTATCGTTACTTTTATTTGTAATATTATTATTGATTATTATTATTATTATTATTATTATTATTATTATTATTATTATTATTATTATTACTGATCTTTACGATTGCATTGTCATTATCACCTATATATTACGTTTTAAAGTCGGTCAGTAAGAGAGTGTAAGTTTTTAGTCTTTTTTGTTTCTCGTCAAGCGACGCGAGCCTTTTCACGTGGATGAAGAATAAGCCTCTGTGTATACATCACAAATACGGATAAAAGAAGCAGGCGTTTGTGGGGAGAGAAAAGAGAAATTATTTGCGGCGGAACTTGTACACACAATACACGTACACACAAGAAAATATACACACGCGAATATTGTGGTTAATATTTCAGTGTATCAGCATAATGATATATGATTATTATGATGTTGCCCATAAAATACAATTTACTTGGTTTTTATATTTATGCGTATTTTATTTACATTGCACAACCAAAGCCCAAAACCTCCCCTCTTGGCTGACCTGTGGAGTTGGTCCAATCCTTAGTTCCTTTTCTTCATTACTTCTTTCAGCAGCCGTTGCAGCGGATGAAGATGAAAATCAAAAAAACGCTGCTAATGATAAACATGGACGAGAAAACGAAGCTTTTTTCAGCCCTCGCCCATCCATTAAGAAAACTCAAACTTTCGTGAAATACTTCTATAAAAATTTTTGAAAACTTATTATTTGCCCTTATTCCTTGCTTCCTTATTTTTAGACATGACTTGTTTTGATAAGAACGATTCATAAACAAATATAACTTTTTAATAAAAGCTGCGTTTTAAACGATGCGCATAAAGTTTTGAACAAAAATTAATTTCGTTCTGTTATTTGTTTTGATAAAAGAAATGAAGCAATCGATTGAACAATCTTGTAATAAAGTGAGAAAATTTGTGAATTTTATATTATCAGGAGCGAACGACTACGAGTCGCACACCTCCTTCCAACTTTTGTTCTCCCGATACTTACTCTTACAACCCGCAATAATTTTAAATAAATCTAAAACTTGGACACGTCACCGGCTCGAAGCTAATAAAACTACACATTATACAAGTATTTAGCTCTTTAAAAATGCTCGTCATTTAATTGTTCAAAAATTAAATTTCGTGTTTTCATGGAATCTACAAAAGAGTCGTACGCGCGTTGCAAATCTCTGAATTCGCTATTTATTTTTATATTTAAATTTGCTTTTAATTTTAATAGTTCAATTTTCGAACACAAATTTCTCAGCGTAATTCTTTAAATAATCTTTGAATGCAACTTTTTACTACTTTTAAAATTGAAAAACATTTTTTTGTAATTTCTTACTTTTAAACTTTTTTACGCGGAGCAGTGGTAAGGTTTAATTAAATTTTTACACCAATTACTGTTGCTATCATTTATTTATTCATAAACAATTTAAACGCAGCTATTTACAATTTTATACATTGTTAACTTAAGTACATTTTACAAAATTGTCACATTACATTATTTTTATAATTTCACGCTCTATTTTTTCTTCGAATATTGCCTTTTCACGTTGTATTGCTCATTCCTGCTTTCTTCTCTTTCTGCTCCGATGAACCTTGTATTCTTATAATACGAAGAACTCGCATTTGCGCCTTTGAATTTCGTCTGCATACTTTTATGATTCAAGTTTATCGATGTGTGCTTGTTGCTGTTGTTGTTCTGCTTTTATCGTCTCGATCTCCGCCAATATTATTTCTCTTTTTAGCATCAGCTGGACTATTCGATCAACTCCGTGCGTTCCAGTTTCCTCTCGATGAATTTCGTACGAGTTCCCTCCTTCCACTCGTGTGTTTACCTGTATACTTTACGAATTCCCATACCTTGGCTATCAATTATTTTGTTCTCCAGTTTAATTGCCACCTTCGGTTCTGCAAAAAATTATTTAAAAAACAAGTATTGCGTAAAACAGTACCAAGTAGCGATAGCATCACTATCGTCTAGATATTTTCGAAATCTATGGCACGTTCCACGTATATTTCGTATTCTATAAGAATGGCACTCGTTAACTTTTATTGCTTTATTTTTCTTCTGCCTATCTAAGTGAAACCAGAGTTTTTCCTTTTTTACATGCTACAGGATTACGAATTTTCCTGCTGTTTCGTAGTTTTATACGAGCGAGCAAATAAATACTTTAATAATTGTATCGAGCGACTTTCGAAAATGAATATTTCACATAAAATTAAATTTTAAACGTTCACTTGAAATTTTGTAAATAAACACTAGCTCATCATTTCTATGAATGCGTTGGCGTACACATGTTAATAAACTTGTAAAAGCTTGCACCGATCGGATCAATATTTTATAATGAAAAAGATTTCTCAAATTTAGAGATTTATTGCTTAAAAAGTCGAATATTTGTCAGGGACGACTGGGATTGTAATTAAAGTGCATTCACCTTAAAATAGACGAATTAAGTTAAGTGTGTTAAAATTCTAAGTTTGTAAATTGATTTATATACAATTTGTTTGCTTTTAAATTATTTCTTTATCGTATATTCGTTTTAACATCAACTTTCAAGCTTTCAACAATACTTCAAAAAACCTTTACAAAACCAAGATTATTTATAATTAAATGTATCGCCAATAATTAATCGTGTAATTTGAGATTTTAATTTTTTTATCGAGAATGATTCGATATAATAATTCTACGTAAACAATTGTTAAGCACCAGTTTACGAAAACATTTCACTTTGGTGTGTTGAAAAAATCTCGAGCTGAAAAAAATTGTGCTGTATTATTTGAATGAACACAGTCAGGTAATGTGAAAATAATTCAACCTTAAGCATATTCTGTCAAATTTATATAATTTTTATTACACAACTTGTTGTATACAAAATTGCAGTGCTCTTTACATATGTTTGTCCGAAAAATAGTAAGCCGTATATTAAATGTTTATTATAAAAATCTCTAAACTGTATTTGCAGATGTGATGTACTGCTGTCAAACAAGGAAAAAACAGTCACCTTATCACTTAAATCGCACGGATCTAAATGAATGAGAGCAAGTCCGGGTGACTTGAAGAAAGATAAAAGTTATTCATTATAACGACTAACTTAATAAACTGCCGTGCTTACTTTTCGCTAACATACATATTAACGAATTAAACGAGATATTAGTTAACTATTTATCTATACTAATAGAAAATTCGGTCATTATTATCTCTGCTTTTCTTTACTTGATTCTTATATTCTTACGATATCATATTTATCTAATATTCATCATAATTGTTAGAAATACAGACTTTAGTACAGTAAAAAATCCCATTTTATTATGCATTTATTGGTTCTTTCTATACATTGTAAGGCGAATGGTAAAGTAAATGCACATTTTGTTCGCACCTTCTCCATTGTACTTATAAATTTCTTTTGTATACACGATTCTGTCAATCGTCAAAATATAACTTAAGCGATTAATTTAGTTTTTCGAGACTCTCAAGTACATAAGCGTTATTTAAATTAAAAATAAAAATTGAAAAGATTTAAAGGCAATAGATATTAACTTATTATTATCAAGCTTCGATGATACAAATTTTTAACTTACAAATGTTAATTGTTGTCGCAGTAGGACACAGATCCAAGGTACATACTTAATATAATACCCTCAATTGCGAGTTACTTTACGCATCTAATTAAGACAAAAACCGAACAAAAAATCTTCGGAAACTCTCTCTCTCTCTCTCTCTCTTTCGCTCACGCACTCTCTCCCACTCTTTCTCTCAATCTCAATCTCCTCCTCCACTTCTATTTTTACCTTTATGTCGCTCTGTTTTGCGCTATATCGAATAAAACAAGCTATCGGGACACGATCAAATTTAAATACTAATATTTCTTAAGTTACAACATTTTTTTCTTCTGCAAAAAATATGAGAAATTATTTTTAACATCTTTTCGCACTCCAATTGCATCTACATTTATATATTTCTTCTTCTTTATTCTTTAAATCTAGTTCGGTTGTTAACTCGTCGTGTCGTATTTTTAAACGAATTCACGCAGCATAAAATGCCTTTACCTTGTAAGCTTATTAGGAAAAACTTTTGTAAATATTATCTTTCTCTTAAATATTATTCTTCGTTAAATTCACATAAGGCGACAGCGCTCATCACCCTTAGGGTCTCCCTGCAACAAAAAGAATCCAACACTTTAGCTTTTCTCTCGGCGTAAAAGCCCCCAAAGAGACCAGTGTAATCGACGAATCGTCGATTGCTTAAATGTTATCGGGCAGTTTTAGGTGTCAATTTTAGCGAATCTTACAATTAATGTTATGTCACATAGTTATAAGTTTTTTCTCAGAGTTGAGTTGTTAGCGACAAAGCATGTGTATGTAAAGACAAACAGCTCTGACCTCGTGTCTTAAATGCATGACAATGACGTAAAGATAATTCTGGAGCAAAGTTAGCAAAGTTACGGAAAACTAACGTTTAAAAATATGGTTAACGATGTGGCGGCGATCACTTAGACCGTCGTAACCCAACGCCCCTTAACAACGCGTACTTATTCTCCAAAAGACGTAAAAGTGCATTTGGTATTCTTACGTCCAGAATCGAGGTTGCGACAAGTCAAGTTAAAACAAGCATGATCAACATTTAAATCAAACACAAAACGTTCCACGTGTCTCTACAAGCCAAATAAACCTGAACAACAATGTCGCAGAGCCAATAACATTATAGTATTACAGTATTATGGTATTATAGTATTATTCAATGTTGTTTTTATGAACAATAGCTGAATCGGTGTTATAAATATTGTGCACAACTTACGTCGGCTTTCCCATCAGAGCTGTGTGCCCTCCCACTTAAAATGGGTTGAAGAAAAAACTTTTTCTCTATGGAAATAAAAGTTAAAAGGTTGAATGCATCAAGCCACCGCGTGAAAATTTTGCATTTTCTTTGTGATGATAATCGATACATGACTACTTATCAATTATAGACCTGATTTGGTGTAAGACAACACAAGACTCACTAAAACTACTTGCTCTTATTAATTTCAAATAAGTGATGCGGGTAA
Organism: Platyscapa corneri; assembly: GCA_018907185.1. Classification (NCBI taxonomy): domain Eukaryota; kingdom Metazoa; phylum Arthropoda; class Insecta; order Hymenoptera; family Agaonidae; genus Platyscapa; species Platyscapa corneri. The sequence goes on from JACCHW010000012.1 coordinate 279,652, forward strand.
TCGACACTCAATTGCTCTCGAGCGGCTCTTATCTGCAGGTTAGTTTAGTTACCGAATGTTTTGTCGCACACCATTTTCAAATTTCATGTAAAAACAATTTCTGGCCAACTTACTTGTTGATGGTGAAGCTCTTCTGGTAATCTGAACAAATTTTCTCTGTGGCGCGAGACGGAAGTTGAAAGCTGTTGCTTCTTTCGTTCCGATGTTGCCATTTCCTTAAATTAGGGAGAGAGAATAAATCCATTTACATCGGTGCGCAGTTATGAAATCAACGCCGAGGTGTTCCCGAGCTTCGCCGTAAGCGCAACACGAGATCTTTTTAATAGTCGGAGAGGAGAAGGTAGACTCACCTCGTCGGTTGGTTGCAAGGCCAAGGCCCCGAAATCGTAAAATTCATCGTGTTTACTTTTAAGGTGGAGGCTCGAGATCACCAAACGATCGATTAGTTCAAAGAAACTTACCTCGCCGTCATTGTTGAGAAGTGTGGTGGTCATGTTGTCAGCAGTGAACCATTTCTGGCCCTTCATCACGATGTTCGTGGGCGGCTCGTGGGTCGCGCCGATGTCGGCCGACCACACGCTCACCGTCGCCCCGGACTCGAGCTTCGCGGTCCTGTGGAACTTGAAGACCGTCTCCAATGAACCCGCCTTGCGTATCAGTTGCCAGCCGCTCAGGGTCACCTCCTGCATTGGGCGAATACACGCTTGAGTTAACGCTTTGACCGGGTACTTACTCGACGTCACTTCTCCCTCACTACCACCATCATCACCACTTCCATCGCATCCATACTTAAATTGTTTTTAAATGTCATTAATTCATTGCTCTCGTTGCTCTTGAGCTTTTACGCTTTTTGTCCGACCGGCGGCGAATGGATCGTTCCATTTTCCACTAAACTTTCGTATCTGTGGAAAATGGACTTTTCATTTGTTATCGGACGCTAATTTACGAAACACCGAGAATCCCAATCTCTGGGCTCCAGAATTATCGACCGAAGCTTCGGTTTATTCAGTACCCACTTATTTTTTCATCTACAACGTAGGGTGACTTTCCACGATAACAGAACAAAACATCAACGGCTGCGATCTGTTTTTCCCAAAGGTTTTGTTGCTCGCGTTCGGCGACTTACTTTGTTGCCCTTGTTGAGCAGCTTGACGTAACGACCCTCGGGCTCGGCCTCGGCGATCTCGACGTCTCCCTTCGCCGAGCCCGTGACACTGTATTCACTCGTGCTGCGTTCCTCGGATTCCTCCAGGAGAGTTCGCTTCCTCTTGCCTCCTCTGATGGGCGTCTGTCTCGAGGGTGTGGCTCTGCTGCCCGAAACCGAGACGCTCGGAGATTGAATCGGCGTGATGTTTAACCTGCGAACGAATTAGAAAATGCGCTTTTTACTTCCGGTGTTTAGACACGTACGTGTGCGGACTGTCGATGTTCAAACGGTAAGACGCGTTTCTCGCAACTTTACAGTTGACATCTCCTCCTTTACGTTTGAGATGGTTTTAACTGTTTCTAACTGGTTTTAAACGATATGCAGCAATTCGTAAATACTAATTAACGTGTCCAGCTTTGCTGTGCAACTTGAAAACTGTTATCGATAGTGAGAAACGCCGAGTCGTTGGATTACTTTTAAAAACTGCCTTAGCCGGTAACTGTTAGCTACCGACGGTATTCCGTTTTATCCGGTGATAAATAACGATTAAATTTGACTGCGCAGCGGGAAAAGGAGCCACACACAGCTGGCCTGGCTTACCTGGCCTCCTCCGACTCCAGGAGCTTCCTGTAGGCCGCGATCTCGAGGTCCAAGGCGACCCTGATGTCCATAAGATCCTGGTACTCCTGTAGTTGCTGAGCCATTTCGTCGCGCATTCGAGCCAATTCGGCTTCCAGCAGCGCCAAGTTTTCGGTGTGTCGGCCTCTTTCGATTTCACGCAAATTCTCCAGATCCCTGAAAGTCAATAGATCTAATTACCGAGTGCAGTTCTTTCTAGGGCTTGAAACGTGACGGTTAAAATGCGTCTTTAAATTGGAATCGGTAAAAGAGCGTTTTGGTAATCGCAAGGAAGACGACAGTACCTGATCCTGGCGTTGAGCGCGTTGTTGGCCGTCTCGAGTTCACTGATCCTCTGGTTGAGACCCTCGATTCTGGTGCGCGTCTGTCTGAGCTCCTCGACGGCGAGGGTCGCGGCACCGCTGTTGCGTTGGGCATGAGAGGACAGATTCTTGATCTTGTTCTCGTAGAGCATTTCGATTTCCTCGCGGTTGGCACGCATCTGAGCCTCGTACTGGTCGCGCAGCTCTTGGAGGGATTGCTGCAGCTTAGCCTCGTATTGCTCCGCGAGTCGGCCATCGATCTCCGAGATCTCGACCTGCGGGACCAACAAACACCGATTATGGAGCAAATCAGGTGAAATCGCGAGGCTCGAAAGTTCTCGGGCGCGTGTCAAAAACACGACCTGGCTGGTGCTGGTGCTGACGTTTCGGAATATAGGTACCAGACGAAATTCTTATGAATTCCAACTAGTGCTATAGTGTTTCCATAGATCCGTCAATACGCGACGATCTCGGCGTTTTATAGTGAAATCACTACGAGTGCGAGCCCTTCTGATATAGAAGACTCTAAAACGGTTCGTTTCAATTTTAGCTACAATAATCCAGGTAACTTGTGTTGACAACTTCGAACGTGTAATAAATTTATTCAGGATCTACGGATTTTCGCTAATGTAAAGCGTGAGAATTGGCAAAAATAACCGAACAATCACGTGTCCGTCGTGTTGATTGCCGATAGATCATCACCAGAGCGCGAATGACAACGTAGGCGAACCTTAAACGAGGTTATCTGGTTCGCAGCACGCGAATTCCATCGTTTCCCGAGAAACTCGAGAACGGGGAACGGGGAAGAAGGGCGGAGGGCGAGTTGCTAGACCGCGGAGCGAAAGGAGAGGGTAAAAATGTGTGTGAGATAAAAGCAAAGATTACGTTTGAGCTGACCTGGCGCCTCGTGCGGGTCTCGGTGAGCTCCTGCTGGTAGACCTGGTCCCGGAAGCTGATATCCTCCTTGAGGCTCTGTATGTGGTTCTCGAGATCGATGCGCTGCAGCGTCTCCTCCTCGAGGTGCTTGCGCGTGTCCTCCAGGAGTGCGCTGATCCGCTCGACCTCCTTCTCGAGTTCGCGCTCGCGCTCCGCGAGCTTCTTCCGCTCGGCCTGGGACTGATTGAACTGCGACTGGAGTTCGCCGCAACGCGACTCGTAGTGGACGAGGTTGCGCTCGGCAATCTGCAGGTCCTTCGTCTTCTTCTCGAGCCTGCGGGAACACAACGGATTGTGGCACTTGAGAGAGCGAACAGTGGACTTGGACACACACACACACACAGCCCACCCAGCGGTCGAATCGTCGTACGTCCAAGTGTACGCCCTGGCGAACGACGATTGCGGTGCTCGTGCTAATTTTGTTACAGTTTTCGTTCTCAGGCGAAACTACGCGTCTAAAAAATCTCTGATCGTTTGAATTAACGATAACGTTGTCTATCGATTCTCTTGAAAATATTACTGTTGATAGAGCAGCAGTTGCACCGCATAGTTGTTGCGCTCTTTTCCTAAATGCACGCACAATTGCTATATTGTTTTACAATACCGGGAAATGTGCTTGTCGCGTGTTTAGGTTAGTTTTCCGATGTAAGAATCTTTTATAACGCGGTCGGTTGTCCACGTGCTTTTTAATCCCTTATACGGTTCCTTACTGCACACAAATATCGTGAACTTCCTATTATCTGCACTTGTGTTTTGCATTAAAATCATATTCCAAGTGAACAACTCAGATATTGAAACGTTATATTTTATTTTTAAAAATTATTAACAAGTTTATTGTTTGCACACAAACGAGGCTCTGCCACCCACCAACTATCCCACAATAATATAAAACAAAAAAGTTTAAACATTTACTCTGTAGTTTTACGTAATCTCGCGTTTATCGTCCGATTACGTGGACGTTCTCGAATAATTCCAAGAGAAAAATAAACGACCGTCTACGAAGATGTCGCTGACAAAACTCGACAAGTCCTCAGGTGCAACCATAGGAGCATTACATAATTTTATTTTGTACTCAGACTTTTACAATATAAGTCTCTTGTGAAAAACAATTACGGTTGAGCTGTTATTTCTTCGTTTTAGCTTATTAGTTATTATACGTTTATTACTTATTAAACAAATTTATTCGTCACTAAACGAGTTGAAAGTATTAAATTTAATCTGATAAACTCACTCGATTACTCCAATATATTTAAGTGCACTAGTGTGATTGTTTAAACGAAAACGACTTGTTGTAGAATACAAAATAAATCTCAATCTTCTAATTGTTGCTCTCGATCTAAAGAAAAAAGTATCAGACGATTGGGAAACATCAGCGTTGCCAATGAAAAACTCAAGAAGACAATTATTTAACGGATAATGTACGAAATATTTAATCATTCGAATCGCGAAGCTTTTAAAACTACTGGTTTGGTTGGCTTTTACAACACAATACAACGTGCTTTTCGTACCTTCTACGGTACTAATACTCGGTGTTTATAACGAATGTGAAAAAAAAAGTGAAAAATATACAAGATGACATCTAACCGTCGAAAGATTCTTCGTATTGTTGGTGAATTAATCAAATTAGTTCTATCGATTCGACCAGCCCTTTGTTTTCCTTTGCTTGGAAAATGTTTTCCTTGACAGTAGAATCGGAAATATTGTCAATGCGAATAAAACAATAAATAATAAATCAAACACTAATAGCCCCCTAAAACCTTTTGAACTTAGGTTGTTAATTTTTCTTCAACGACTAATGCAACTCAACAACATTTCCTTTGTGTATTTAAAAGGCAAAACAAATCGATTCTAGTATCTTTTATCCTCTTGTTCAAAATAATAAACGATTCCTGCCAAAGGATAAATAAGTTGTATCGTAAAGAATAATGTTACTAATAAACGTGTAAACTATAATTTTAACGTTTGGGAAAGTGCGTTTAAATTATTCTTTCTCACACTCTCGCTCTAATAAACATCTTACATAAAAAGTGGAAAATTAATCGTCGCTCGAAGCGAGATTAGTCGAATAATTTGTTTCATCAATTTTACATAATTCCCGAGTATTACGCGACGGATTGGGCAGAACAAGTTTCATAACTGCGCTTTAATAATCAGTCTGTGCTTTGTGACAGTCAGTCGGTGTAATAACGAATCGGCTTTTAACGCACGAAACCGATTGGAATCGCTCAACGGTATTCGCAAACAACTGGACGCGCTAAGCGTTAAATTAACCGCACCAATGTGCGCATCATTAACGCACAACGAGAGTAAGCGATAATCCAGCTAACAGTCGATTTGCCGTCCAAACGTTGTTGTCCGACGGGCCAGCGAAATACAAAATCGCCAAAAGCGCAGTTGTTGCGTCATTTTAACGAGAAGTTGCGCAATACTCGAAACAAAATGAAAACTACAGGCGCAAATCGAGGAAAAGTAAACGAGCCATTTTCGTGGACGAGTTCGTCTCCAAAAAACCGAACAAAACCAGTCCAATTTAACGTAATAATGTCGTGCCCTTGCGACGCGGAATATCAGGCCGTCGCTCGAAATGGGTCAATGTCCTCGAAAAAATCTTCAAATAACTCTACGCCTCTCGGACGGACCCGAAACCGAAAGCATCTGCCGAGCAACAGCAGAAACGTACACAAAGACACACGGGAGCAATAAATAAAAAGCCGCGTCATTTTCATATCCAGCGTCGTAGGAGAGGATGCAGTTCCCCTCCGACTCGTTCCCGACAAACGATCCTCGAGACAAGTGCTTCGACTAGGGGCCCTTGGACGCCGTTGGGAGGAGGCCCGACCGCGATTTTAAAACAAAAAAGCGAAGCCGAGCGCCCGTTTTGGTAGATCGATCGAATTAAAGGGTCGACGTTCGTTTATTTGGCGATAGACGAGGCGGGGGTTATTAAAGCTCTCTCTCTCTCTCTCTCTCGACTTTTCTCGGAAGCTCGATACTCGTAATTTTAAGTAGGTGCCGGCGACACGACCGGAGTGCCACAATTGGCCCGTCGAGGACGGAAAGTAAGTAGCTGAGTGGCGGGGAACAACGCCGACGAACGAGACGGGAAGGGGAAGGGAAAGGGGTTTGTTGACGTTCCGACTCGGTACTTTACGAGATGTAAGCGAGGGTTCCGTTGTGATATCGGCCCAGCGACTATTTGCTTCGATTAATTTTGCGTCCGTTTCTGATCTTCGAGCAATCGACGCGAGGCACCTGCATTTTCCTGTAAACAAGTGCACGTGTCCTGATTCTCGGTTATAATTACGTGTGCCGTAAACGCGTTAAGCCGACCGCCGCGAGAGTCGCGATTCGACGCGCATAATCTTTATTGCGGCCAAAATCAGCGGTGACGCACCGCCTCCGTCGTATTTAATCGCTGCACGCGCAAATTTAAGCGGCTCGGGTCGATAAAATAATACACCCTGTCTTCTACGGAGAATTCGTTTTTTGTCCGCCACCATTTCAGTCCCGGGACGTAGCGACACGCGACGAGAATACGATTGATCGCTCGTGCGGATGAGGGCGCGACGCTAAAAACCGTCAATGTCGCCGAGCCTGAGATCACGAGCTAAATTACCAACCGAGTGACTTTGGCCGCGGCCCGATAATAAACACAACAAACAAGTGAAATGCGTCGCTGGAAAATTTCAAAAACGACACTCGCCTTCTCCTACTGACTCGACGCGCACTTATGCCGCGAATCGTACCACCGCTTTTGAAAAGCTCTAAAATTGCGTAGACCGAGAGTAACTAACTTCCTGCGTAAGGCAGAAAACAAACATTTCTCTCGCCTCTGCTAACTCGATTGTTCCAAGCACGTAAACCAGTTTTATAGCTCAGTGTTGGTGGTAGTGCACCACCGCGACACGCGCTCGCAAAAAATCCTCAATGAATCGCGAGCCGAGCGCGTCATCGTCGCTTTTTCCTCACGAAACCGCTGCACGAATAAAAGCTCAAGGTCGAGCAGAGATACGGCGGCTTAGGTGTTGCGGACGCGCAGCTTGAGGGCGCGGCCCGCGACGTCGGCGTCCCCCCCCCCTCCAACCGACTTAGGAGCGGCTGACTCACGGACGAGTTAATTGCACCCCCGCATGCGAGTTTATTTCACGCTCCGCGGCGAAGGGCGTGAGCCCGTTAGGGCGATCGTCATACCTGCATACATTGCGACTGATTATTCGCTATTATTGCGGTGATTCACTCACTAACGAGTCGCGTCGGAATAATGCAGAAACGAAGCGGGGAATGTGGGTGTGTGTGTGTGCGCGAGACGCGGCTCCAGGAGCCAAACCAACAGTCCTGGAGGTTCGCGAAATAAGAGAAAACTGACTTCTTCGCCGCATCCATCTCCAATAAGGACGCGAATAATATACTCGTAATGGCCTGCCCGCTTTGTGTCTGAAAACGGTAATAATGGCCGAGGGAGGGGATAAGTGACCCTTTTCACCTGCTCGAGACCCAATGACTAAGAAAAGCCAGCCTTCGAACACGAGTTTATGGTGGATTGGCACGTGCGAAAGGAGGAAAACTCCACTCGAACGAGAAAAAAGCGCAGTGGGTCGATCCTCTGATCGAGAGGCGCGCGAGCCTCGCTCACCCACGAGATTGACCCGGAAATGCAGGCCTATACCAAAGAGCTACAGTTTCGTAGGTGGTTACGGAGAAAAGTGTCGAGAGCGAGAGAAGGGGCTTCGTTCGTCGTTTCAAGAGCGCCTACGAAAGTCGTCGTCGCGTTGCTCCATCAACGAGCTTTTTGTTTTGGCACGTTGTCGTTGGCCTGCCCTTTGGGATGCTACAGTGGTTAACGAGTCAGAGTTTATCGATATTTAGCGAGAGAGACAGCGCGCGATGTTTTCCGTAACTCCAAAGCTCTCGAGAAGCATCGCGCGTCACGAGCCGCGGCAAAAACTTGCCAAGGCAATTAGTGTTTCGTTCCACCTATCGTACCGTATTAAGCTAGACAGAACGAAAGAATAGCGTCGCAGGATCGATGGTTCAGGAGGTGGAAGTAGCGGCAGTAACAAGCGCAACGAGAAAATCCAACAATGAGCCTAATTACGGCTGCAAAAACGCGGCGCGCGCTCTCGTTGTCCTTAAATAAAGAAAGGGGGAAGGAGGCAGGGGGGAGCAGGTGCTACTGCGAGTCACGAGGCCGTGACGGTAACGGGGAGCAGCAGCCGTAAATTGTGGCAAGGATTGCGCTCCTGAAATGACGATCGGAGCGCAGCCAGCGCCGATGCTGCGGTCGATCCTTGGCCCAGTATTCGATCGATACCCGGGAGTGGGAACCTGGGCGACCGGCACCAGACGCACGCGCAATGCCAGGAACCGCGAACTGCCTTCGACCTTCCAGTCCTGATCACGACGATACCCAAGATTGTGCTGTATACACAGGGTGGGGCCAGACACGCGATCGCGGCTCGTTGCCGACTTTATGCCGAATAGCAACAATAGCAGATGCGAAGATAAGAACGAATGTATTTTCATCCTTTGAGATTAATTAAAGATGAGGATTAGTTTATGATCGTTCGTTCGGAACTTTTGCTGCGTTTTTCTCGGGCTCTGCCGTCGCTCGCTCTGCTCGGGCACACAAATTAAAACAAACGTACTAGGGCAGCAAACGTAATTCAAGTTTTTTCGCACACGTGATGAATATTCTGCATTTTAAGTATTTGACGGTGTGCTCTTGTGCGCGCGCGTGCCCCCGAGTAATGCTGCAAAACACAGGATGAGTCATAAAACGCGAAATCATCGTCGCGGCTCAAGTTTAGTGGTGTATTTTCTGAAACGAACGAGGTTTAGGTCTATTTTTATTTGTTGCTCTACTACAGAACCGCGGAGCGAAAGAATCCGTAAGGGATGCGAAAAATTGGACGCAGCGAAACCGTTCGTTGCAAGCATAAGCTGCATTTATTAGGCTGATAAGCGACTGATTTTTTGGAACCGCGAGTGACAGATTTCGAAAAGGCCGATAGTAAATTCAAAGCGTAATGCAACTTCCTCGGATTAGCTTCGAGAAAGGGAGCGAGAATGGAAAAGTACATTGCTAAGAGAGAGAGTCCGTTAAACCTTTCCATCCTCTCGAAAGGTTTGGTAACAAATTTTACTCTCGTCTCCCGGAGCAAATAAAACCTACGCACGAGGCGTCGCAACAAAAACAAGCGGCGCCCGCGATCGACGCCCCCAGGCTACCCGCCGCACCGCCCAACCCAACCCAACCCGAGCCCCGTGCTTGCCGAGGCAGAAGAAACAAGAGAAACGTGTCCGCCGCGATCCCGTGAAGATCGATCCCGAGTCTATTCCCGTATCCGAGGATCTCGGGCGTCGCCGCGGGTCGCGTGCGCTCCGATTCTATTTTCGTCCCGGCACTCCGGCTCCGACCCACATAGAGAATTTTATTTCCCGGTGGCCGCGAGTCCCAGGCCCCTTGTTTTCTATCCCCCGACGCAGGAGCGGTTGCAGCACGTGGTCCCGCCGCCCGCCAGCCAGGGTCGCCCTGGACCGCGCACTCGGCGCACCTTCGAGGGGGACACTAATTTTGTAGCTTTTAACTCTCGACTCTTATGAGAAACAGGTGTACCCCCATTGATGATTTACGAGAGGGAAACGCTATTCATAGCCCCGCAGCGGCTTATAATTGTGAAGCGAACAAAACGATGAATCCGAGCGGAAAACGCTCCTAAGGACGTCGATCGCTGCTCTCCAAAATTTTATAAACATCAAGGCCAAATCCAGGTTGCGCATGCCCGTTGATTTCCATTGCTCGTCGGTTGCTCAATTTTATCGACTGCCAATACGCCCCCCCTTTCCGCGCTTTAATTTAAAGCATCACTTTTTCACATCAAACTTCGATTAAGCTATGTTAATGTTTGTAACTTTTTTAACTTTGGTGAATTGTAAACACCAGGAGCTAATTATAGAATATTTTTAAATCCCAGCCTTGGTTCTGACAGCGGTTAATGCTTGTGTGCGTGTTTTCCTCGTGCGCGCGTCTCGTTCAATTTTCTTGGAAGTTAGAAAAACAAAATTTGTCGATAATTATACGCGTGGCAGCAACGAGTTCGAAAGAGAATAATTTTTATACAGCATTAATACGAACCAATATTTCGTAAAAATTAAAATTAAGCTTCTTTTATATGTAAAAAAAGAAAAAAAAACTTTTACTATGAAACAAGAACGAGCTGTGGATTAATAATTGCCCTGTAAAAATCTATCTCCGGAAACAAACTCCGCAACAATTTTTAACGATCTATTGACAATTTTCATTTCGGATTATCAGAAGTGCATGACACGCAGGAGCGACCGATTTCTTCACACCGAAACCAGTTAATATTGCGACATTATAGATGTAAAGAATGAATCGAGGAAAACGGGAAACGAAACATTTTTCAAATCTAAATTTCAGATAAAAAACTTAAGCTTGAATTATTTAAAGAATGAAAAATGGTAAACTCGTTTCACGATGTTACTTATTAATTAGGCGAAAATGTAGGAAAATAATAAACTTAATTTCGAAAGCCAGGTTGAAAGTTTTTGTACGTAATTCGTCGACTCGTAAGATTCGAGTCTATTAGTGACATCTTGAAATGTCTTTTAACGGAAAGTGAAGCTCGTGCAGCTGTTACGTAAGAACTTGCGTTGATATTGAAAAAAGAAATATTTTCGATCGAGAATCTATAAGGCAGTTACTTTTAAGTCTTCGATGACACTTTTAAATTAAGCGCGACACATTGTCATGCAAGTATTTTGCATTAGCATTTAATTCACGTGTCATCATTTTTTAATTCATTGTACTGCCCAAAACTGTTCTCGACTCGTAATGCGAACCGTACGCCGTACGTGCACCAACACGACATTCCGCGTATATTCAATTGGAAGCGTTTATTAAAAATAATAACGCGCCTCGTTGGCTACGACTGGATGAAATTAGTAAAAAAGCGACGTAGTTCACAGAGACAAGTGTCTTGCAAATAATGGATTTGAGGCGAGATTGAAATGCTAGATTAGAAGAGGAAAAAAACTTTTATGCGGAAAACCGGATGTACACTGCGGCAATACGAATATAATGATTGAAAAGGTCGCAACACGTGTCCTTAATAACCCATTTTCTTGTCGAAACATGAAAACGACGGCATTAATAATAAAATGAGATTTCGCATTATATGGATATGGATCAGGTAGTCGAGGCAATGCCAATCTGGATTGTTTCGGGGATTCCCGTGGGTAGATCAGGTTCTAACCTGTTCCAATTCGGATATTGTGGGGGAGTATCTTTCATCCGTCCACTAGGGCCTGGACGGCATCCTTACTGTTAAAGAACAAGTAGGGATTTTCTTCGAGCGCACCTCCCACCATTTATCATCCGAAGGCATAAAAATTTTCATTGCTGGGGCGAGGCTTAGCTCGCACACTAGGCGTGATTTATACATTTAAGCATTTACAGCATTTGCGGAAAATTATTGTCGTCTTGGACGTTTACTGGCGTACGATAATACACGACAAGTCTCGCAGTTGCGCATATCAACACGAGCTTAATACTCGCAATTGAATATAAATAACTTTCGAGGGGTCAAGCCAACAACTGCAGCGACTTATTGCCATTTTTCAGTTAGCCACAGCCTCTCTCTCTCTCTCTCTCTCTCGAGTTTTTTCCTGACTTTTGTGCAATGAAAGTAAATTCATTATCAGCGAAAGGCGCTGGCACGCTAAAATGAGGCACAAGAATCGATGAGCCCGAGACGCGGACCGGTAAACAAAACAACACGCGGCGCTGCATTTGCACTCATTTCTCCTACGCCCAAGGGGAACAAGGGGGGAACAAGCGGTGCGCTTATTAGTAACGGAGTACCAGCGTTTTGCCACTGCACTGCTGCTCGCGTCGGGCATTCCGAGTCCCGACGAAAAAAGAGCCGCAGGGACGGACGCTGGGCTCAGTGGGAGAGATGCAGTCGGTCGGTCGGCGGCGCGTGGGACGACGGGCTGAGGTCAAGAGCAGCTCGACCTCTCACCTGGGCTCCCCTCACAGCTCCGTCAGCTGGTACACGCAATTTTCCAGTATTTCGATCGGTGATCCCACCCGAACCGCGATAAGTCGCCGAGTAAACTTCGCGTCGAGGCGAAAATTGAACGGTCAATAATAGCATTTGACGCCAGCAGCGATGCCTTTGCAGTGGTTTATTTTTTAATTATAACGATTATCGACACTCGGTGCCAATGGCGGAATTATCGACCTCGACTTGGCGCTGCGCCGGAATTAGACTTAAGAACGAGCTCGGCTTTGCCCACTCAGCCCTGGACACACTCGCACACACGCTTACGAACGAGAGAGCGAGGATTTTGAAATGAAATCCTGTAATCGAAAGCTTCCCCGAGATGAATGTTTACTTCTTTATTTCTCTCGCTGCCGGAGAGAGAAAGAGACGCGTGTCAAAAGTGACTTCTGCCGTCTCAGCCTTTCGCAACGAGCCGTGCAAGTTAAAGTTACACTGGAATTCAAATTACGTAAATAAGATACGACGGCCAGCCGTTTATCAGCGAATAGTTTTCGTCTGAAATAGTGAATGTAAGCGATAAGATAGGCAATTAGAAAAGCGCAAAATCGTTGAAAAAAAATGACCGAGTCTGGCCTCCGTTGCTTGGAAAGTTGCTTTAATAGTCTTCCTCCTAATTTTTGTAAACACGAGACGGTTTAAGAAAGACGTTTTTCAAGCCACGATTATGCAGAAGCTCGGGCTGCTGCCTTTTTTCCAAATGACTGCTGTCTAGTCTCTGGGCATAAATTTTATTGCGCAAATACGAGACGATGGAATGTACATTCGAAAGTTTAATGCAAACAAAAGGGCTTATGACACGGACAATTGACGAGTTTGACCTCAAAACCTGACAGGATTTGTGTAAAGAACGAGGAGCGTTTTATGGTTAATCTATTTTTAATACGGTTTTTAACGCATTTCTCAAAATGTTAAACATTCGCTTTTATTCGACAAGTGTTACGCTATAGTACTATCCTTTAAATTTATTGTAACTTTAACGCTTAAAAAATCTGAATAAATGTAAATAATCCAACGTGAGAATAATTATCTTCAACACTTACACAAGGAATTCGATTAACTCCTGGTTGATTTAATTAACCTCAAAATTAAAATAATAAGTTAATTAACAGTGAATCAAATATTTCCCCTCTGGCGATTAATTATTTTTCGAAACAATAAAACTGTAATTCGTTGATGCACGAATAACAAATACACGTTTGCTTTAGCCTGTCCCCCCGTTTTCTTATTTTTTTAATCGATTGATTTACGCCCCGATACTATAATGATAATTAGAAAAATTAAGCGATTAATCGATTCATTCGTATCAACATTGTAAATGTTTATTTGCTAAAATAACGATTGTCGCGGATATGACTGTAACGTAACGAGAATCATTCGAAAAATATTGGACTTTCGATATTCGACAATTGCATTTTTTAAAACAATTTCGAATATCAAGCATTGATTGTGCGATCGCTACACTTTTCTTCTCGCTTAAAAACACATTTACGAAATTAATTAATCTAATAATTAAGCTATCGAGTTAAAAATATATTTTTATTCCTTAAAGATATAAGTCTAATGCTTCGAGTGACATGTCATTATTTAATTATTATATTTTACGCGATATGCGGGCACGTTTAAAAAATAGTTTGTTATCGTAATTATAAATACAGGCTTACACGCGACAGAGAAAAATGGTTATTATTAAATAGTACGTATGACGAAGAAAAATCTTCAAATTCCTTCATAATTATTAATTTATGCATTGAAAATGTGTTCCAGCTACTTTTAGATTAAAACTTTTTATCGTTCAAGAGCAAATAGTCGTTCTACCTTATGGCGTTACGTCTGTTACTTTACACCAACGTGAATCGTAACTGTCGCTTTAAAGGGATAATGTCGTAAAAGACAAATCAATAAAGAACTTTTTGGGAAAATCAGCCTAATTAAATAATAAATCATTAAAATCATGTTTTTCTATTTTTTTTTTTCACTCTCACAAATTCTCAACGCGTGCAGACGAGTTAAAGCCTTTGGTCTTTATTTTACTTTTAACGCAATCACATAATAAATGAGTTTAGAAATATTTTTGTTGTTGTGACCAAAATTTTTTTTAACCATTATATTATAAACGAGAAATCGATAATTTCCAGCTCTATAATCGTAACTTGGAGATAACTTAAATCAATTAAAACTTCCACGATTAAATTACAAAACACCGATACATTTTCAAATACTTTTTTCAGTCTTTTAAATCATTTGTCGATTAAACGAGTTCCATTAATTTCGGTAACTAATTCAGTAAGAATGTCTTTATTATATCGAGGCATCATAAATTTTATTTTAAAACCTTCGCCGAATAAAAACCATTCGTTATCTAAATTTTGAGTGCATTTTTCTACTTTTAGAAAATTGCGTAAATTACTTTTAGATAAGAGCACTTCTTTAAGGAAGTTTGCTTCGGCGTCTAAGATTACCCAGAGACGATAGCCCGGTGTCGTTAGATTCGATTTTATTTTATGAAACAAGAACTTGCACCATTTGGGTTAAGTGCTCATAAAAGCGACTCCGAAACGCACAACCCATAGGTAATCCCTGCAATAACGAGAAAATAGTGCCCGCAAGATTCAACAAGTAAACATTGCATAATGTCACGGAGTGTCGGCGCGAAAAGGGAAGCGGAGAAGGGAAAAAAGCGACGATCGATCGCCACTTCGGAACCCACATGGAGTCCGCCAGAGTCGGTTACACTTCCGAAGACCTGGAAGATCCTGCGCTCACCGTCTGTCGGCTCCAAGGGTGGCAGGACTTACGTCAGCGCCTGACACTTAAAATACGATTTTCATTCGTAACTTAGCGTCTTTCTTTTTCTTTCTCTCGCTCTCGGTTCGGTTAATCCTACCATACACGCACGCCATCGCTCCGATGTTTTCACGATGGCTTTGGCGCGCGTGCGATAGTGCAATTGCACTATTTTTTTCTATTTTAGCTTCTTCAAAGCTACGGAGGCACGGGGGAGGGGGAGGGGGAGAGGGACGCCAAGATTGTGCTTTTTTATTCAGCTGCTTTTAATAATTTGTCGTAGGCTTTCATTGAATACGAAGACCTCAGGGCACCAACTGCCGAGCAAATTATTATTTTCAGTTACCGCCAAACAGAAATAGCAAATGATTTCATTCGAAAATTTTTTCTTCCTCAACTTTGCGAAAAATCGTGAATTCATTGTTTGCATTTAGCATTGTGTGTGTATGTGTCGACGATCGGCCGCGTGCTTTGATGAAAATGAGTCATAAACTTCACACTTGTGTAATGACTGTATTACAGTTTGAATTGTCTAACAATTAAGTCGGGAGTTTATTGTCGCACCACTTTGATGAAAAAAAAAACGTAAACTGTATAATTCAGGGCGAAAAACATAATTGAATTAAGCATAGAAGAATTATGATCGATCGACGAATGTTTATCGTTCAAAAACGAGCAATAAAACGTTGTTTATCAGCGATAAAAATAATCGTGTTATTCTTCCAGAAAACTGCATTTCAAGGAAAGCATCTGCTGGCACACATAATTTCCTAAATTCTTACTTTTTAATCTCGAAAAAATAATTTGTAAATTGCTCGACCGTTAATTTTCTCTTCAAAAAATCTATAAAAACAAAATCTTCCTAACATCTTGGCTATTGTATTCTCATCAACATTTTTTTGTTTTCAGTTCTGCCTAAAAAGTCACCAAAAGTCGAGGCGGTTCGATCGAATATGCATTTCGATTTCACAAACATAAAAATATAGATACATCCGTATTATTATGGATTACTCATTAACGACGCGATAAAAATAAATTTTTTTAAACTAGGCACATAGATTTTAGAAGTTTCAAGGTTGTTCTTCATCGTGTTTGTTCTTAAATGAACAAAACACACTGAATGTGCACACCGAGTCAAATTGATTGTTTTTTAAGTTGATGATAAATTTAATAAGACGAACTTATTGATTTGGCACCGAAATATAATTTTAAAATGACGCGGAAAATTGGATTAAGCGAATATCTACTTAAAATGAAGTTCGAATATATTTAGTTTTACGCGATTAGTAATTTTCATTTTTTAATACACGCAAAATGAAAATGCTAATTGTTACGCGCCTTAATTTACCGAATCCTCCGCAAAGCTATCGATGCTCTCGGTCAATTCGCAATCGATCCAAAAGTCGTTAATATTTCGTTCAATCTTACCGATACGTTCATCTCGCACACCATCGTTCAAAGAATTAAGAATCGGCGTCGAATTGTGCACAAGTTTTCATAACTCCGATTGTAGTAATGGTAGTAAGTCTCCTGGTCGAATTCTAACTTATAATTACACGGGATGTAACTAAAAGCGATCAAAGGACCGGAAGGCGTGTAAGCACTTCCTATTTCGTCCATTTTCAGTTCATTTGGCAACGTTTCATTATAAGCCTCAGTCGCTCACTCGGCCGAACCTCCCCTTAACGCTAACATTAAATTGCCCATTTTAGGACTTTGCAGGTATAAACATCTATGAAAAGTCCCTTCACCGGCGCGTTCCATTTAATTTTGGCCTTTTCGCTTATTGTGCACTCGATTTAAGTGCAACTTGTACCTCGAAATGCTCTTCAGTTATCGTTGTAAAATACTCCCTAGATAATATAGAAACGCTTTTTAATTGATAAATCGAGTTTAGTCGTATAAATTAGGTACAGTGCATGAATAGAAGCACAGCTTTACGCGGATAAAGTATCGTATTGGAATTAAAATGCTTCAAATTTACCGACTACGTATTCGTCGCGAGCAATTGCATAAGTAAAGCAAAAATATACTATTGTTACTATTATCAAAAAAATTCGACATTGGCAGACGAATGTTTAACTAATCTGTCCATCCGCATTCGTCTTGCACGGAAAACTTTCAACCGACCAACATAACCCTCGCAAACAAGTGCAAAATAAAGAAGTATGTCTTCTTCGATTGACTTTAACGACTGTATTTTAAAAACAGTTAAAACACCGAGCAGTTTCGAAGCTTATCCGTCAAAAGCAATCGCTTGCAATTCTACGATAACGATCAGAGTTGGGACGCGAGGTTGAACTTGGCAGTTTTATCGAGTCCATTAGTCGGGATATTAAAAGGTAATAAGTTGAGGGATTCAAGGTGCTCGGAACAAAACAAAAGAAGCGTGAATAAAGATTACAATTGAGGTTTCGCAGTTGGCGATAAAAATGCCGAGCGCTCGTTTTCAAACTCCAAGGAGGCTATTAAAGCCAAATGTTACACATACTACAGCTGCGAGTCGTCGCAAAAAAACCAAGCGTCCACGAAGATTCTCAACGAATAGACCCGGATCCAACTCCAAACGACGTCTAAAATTAAATTTCAAAACGCGATTGGAACAAGATTTGATGAAAATTTTGATCGAATTAAGTGTGTAGCAGAGCGCCGAATCGATAGCTCGCCTTTAAAAGACAACTTCACGTGTCCACCCTTGTACGATAGACGCAAACGTCCGCGCGTATCATCATGTGCAGATAAGAAAACCGCGAATCCGGAAAAAACTGAAAAGATGCAGCAGCGCAATAAAGGCAGGCCAAGTTATGTCCGCGAGTGGCGCATGTCTTCGTCTTCGTTGTCATCCGTACGCCGTGGTAACCTACTACGCTACGTCTAACTTAGAAAAGGAGCTTCGGAAGGCAAAGCGGGTCCGGCAAGGCTTAAGACTCGTGAATTAGAGGAAATTGGCGCCGCGGCGGTCCCAGGCGATGCTCCGCGGACTCTCCGGGCCTCGCGCGTGCAGTAAAAATAGCCTTGTACCAGATCGTGCGCGCGCGCCCGCGCCCGGCTCGAGAGAGTCAATGTTTTTAGGTCAGACCTCGCTTCAGCCTGTAACCGCGGGCTATTGCTCGGGAGGGGGGAGGGTACACACACACGCGAGAAAGATATACAGAGGGAGAGGGGAAGAGAGAGAGAGAGAGAGGTTGACATCATCGCCGCATAGTGAGCCGTGATGCAATCGTTCTCCGACGCGACTCTTCTCGCCTCCCCTCATCCTGGCCAGGCCAAGGAGAAAAAAGAAGCTGGCGTGACGTCGTCTTCTCGACTATTCCTCTTCCGCGACGGTTTTCGCCGGTTTTACCCAGGACGAGGCCGCGATCGCCGATCGGAAATCGGATGCGCGCGCGGACGACTGCATTACGTGGCACCGGCAAAAGTATACCGGACAAACTAGTTACCCGAACGAGCGCTCAAAAGATGACGATACCTTTTCCACGGCGGACGCGTCTACGCGGGCGCAGGCATCTCTGACTTTCCAAGCGGGATAACGTCGGTAGATCGTCTCGCGCCTCGCCGCCGAGTGGAATGCGAAATACCGTATGTGTCCCGCCGGTGTTACAAGGCATTCGTTGCGTTAGTTGCTCGATTGATTCCGGTCGTTCATAGTCCTCGCGACGCCGAGATCCAATTATTCGAATAAGACAATGCGCCGCTCCGATAGTTAGACTTTGCTGATACGAAAAAACGATAATTAAAATCTTGGTTAAATATATCGCGATCGAGAAATTCGAGAACAACCAGAACGCATTGGTGTGAGTCAGAATAATGTCAATAAGGCAGTCTATGTTTTCAGGCAGTCGAGATTCTTTTCTCTGCTGGTATCACGGGCATGTGATACGCCAGTACTCTAACTCTTCGTACTATTTAACGTCCAAACAAAACAAGAGCACAACCATTGGATGCATCTGAATTACGGATCTATGTAAAAGCTAAAATACCCCTTACAAATGCAAATGTTACTGTTTATCAAAACAATAAACAAAATAAAAAATTAATCCTTAATTTATTTATAAAATTTTCTCAGTCTCTTGCGCACAGTATATTAAGAAATCATTTTAAATACAGTAAAATAACTGCTTTGACTGTACGTACTGAACTTGTATAACTTTGTCTTAGAATTCATTTTTTTAAACTGTTTACTAATGTATGCGATAAACTAGTGATTTTTAAAAATATTTCTATAGCCTTACAAAATACTAAATAAATATTACATTTAATTATCAAATTTTTGTCGTTAATTTATTAAATTTAACAAGCATCTAGCTCGTTAAGGTTGATCGGTAACTTGTATACGTGCTACTTAGTAAAAATTCTAATGATATATCAAATACCTTTACATATCATAAAGCACTACAAAATAAACATTATTTATGCTTATTATTGTGTTAAAAACTAATTAAATTTATCAACAAGTTGGACTTTTAAAAACTTTTATTTTTCACGAATAATAAAATACGTGTTTAATATCCAAATTAGGATTTGGCTTCTTGAAAAAATAATAAAATTTGATAAAACTCCTACCTGTAAACGAATACGTTTGATTGTTTTAGCAATGAATGGAATTTGCACGAAATTAATTGAAAGAACATATATAAAAACAATTTTTCCAAATTAAAGTAACGATCATTTCACTTTGAATGCTCAAAACTGAGCTCAAAGGGCCCAAAACAAATGAAAAACAGTGATATTATTATATAGTACATCCTTCTGTAAAGGAAGATCCAATCTAGTCTCATCTTGTAAGACTACACAGGCCAAAAGACCTGTAAATTTGCACACAAGTACTTATGTTTGAGCCACACCCTCATTTAGGATGCACGAATACCCTCATAAAAACCAAGTCCAAGCCAACATACTTATTTTTAAGATCCTCGTTGTCATCCCAGAGCCTCTTGGTATCAATCTCCAACTTGGCCCTTTCTCTGGATACCTCGTCGAGCAATCTCCTCGCGTCGGAGAGTTCATGCTCGTACATGGATTTAATGTTGGATATCTCCCGGGTGACGGTCTCTTGGGAAGTCTGCACCTCGCGGGTGAGTCTCGAGTTTTCCGTCTCGAGGTGGCGCACCTTATCGATGTAACATGCCAACCGGTCGTTGAGATTCTGCAGGTCCTGCTTCTCCTGGAGGCGCGAGTAGCGCGTAGGACTAAGCGGACTGCTGGGCCGGCCACGATTGGTCGACGTACCGCCCCCGATGGGTGTTGAGGTTGACGGCTGCTGCGAGCTCTGGGAGCTCGTCGAGGAAGCCGCCTTCTTGCTTGCCTTCGTCGACATCCTGTATGCGCTTTACTTCCTTCGTATTATCCGATTCCTCGCGCTCTTCCGACGCACGCTTGTTCCGCTTGAGTTGTATCTGCGGGGTGAGAGAGACAGTATGTAAGAGAGACAGAGAGTGATCGAGAGGCGTGAAGCTATAGGTTAAGTTAGCGCGCGGCTTTTTCGGCCTTTCCTCGACGAGCAACGAGAAAGCCACTCCGGACCTGCTACTACTACTTTGCAATCTCGTACCGTTGCTTCACCACTTTCCACTCGAATTTGCTGACCCTTGGCGATTATTATTTCTCTTGTTGATGCGGGTACGCGCACACGAACGGACACCCACGATGTTCAACGAACAAACGGAACCGGAGAAGTGACGCCGACTGTCGTAGTATACCGCGAGCCGTGAAACCGGCGGGGCGCGCGCGCAAACAAGGCAAGGAAAGCCGAGACTCTGATTGGACGGCGCGAGCCGGCCGGCAACCAATTGCCTCCCTACATCAGTTAGTGTTGGTTAGGTATCGCCAATGGCGCCAGTTCGGGGAGACTCGGCTGCATTTGAAACGGCGAAGGCCTTTCGTTAGAAATAACTTATGAGTTACAATCATTGGTACATGCAGTTTTGGCCCTCGTTCAATGCAAATGTCGGCTTTTCTCGGTATTGCCTAGTATTACCGCTTATCCGACGTTTGCATAGAAACTGCGATGACTTATGCCCGCCCGTAATCCCACGTAAAAAGTACAACTAATAAACGCGACGACTTGTTTGAAAACTATTTAACGCCCACCTTCATCGTGTAAACTTTTTGATAAATAATATTTTTCGATGTAATTTATTTATGAATACGTTGAAATGCCTCTCTAATTACTTTCAATTCATCTGTCCGTAATATTAATCTGTCGTATATAACTGCATATAAATGTATACTGAAAAAGAATGAGAAATGGCATGATCTTTTTGTTTCAACATATTACCAAAAGCCATTATTAAAATTGAATCTTTTTTGAAATTTCATGTAATAAATGATGTTTTCATTTTTTACCAACAGGATGTACATTAAACTTTTAATGTAAATATTAAATTCCAATAATTCTATATTTTGAAGTAAAACATCTCATTTACTAATATTAAGTTAATTAAGATCACCGTATTACAAGAAGTTTTAAGTATTAAAAATTCCAAGATCAAAGAAAAAAAATTAATTATTTCTTATTTGTATATAATATCCGTCAACGTTCTTGTGGTTTTCATCGTAATTACTTAAGAAAAATTAATCAAGATATAATTAGGCATTATTCATTAAAATCTATACATATTAAGTTCTTATACAACAGTGTATTGATAAATAAAGTTGGTAAACAAACAATGCTAGTTAGTCAAATATATTTTAAAATATATAGTAAAAGAGATCTAAGATAAATAAACAATATATATATATATAAAATAACGAATATATATAAGTGTATCTATCTTATAAAATTACTTTAAAAAGATAATTATGGAATGTGTAAAATATGCCATATCTAGGTTATAAAATTTTTTGGTTGAGAAACAATGTTTTAATATCATTAGAAATAAATTTCGACCTTATAAATATTATTTTATACTCAATCTTATATTAAAATAATTTATTTATTTATTTTAGTTCTATAAATAAAACGATTAAAAACAATTTATAAGTTTAAAATACAATAATAATTTTATCCATGCACGTATAGTAATATAATATAATATAATATGATCTTGTATTTAAAGTATTTAGATTTGATATAATTAAGAAGTTCTTACCTATGGTGAACCTACATAATGAATACGAAGAAGATAGAACAAGTACAAAATTTTAGTTAAAATTTTTCCTATATTGTATTTGTTTTCTTTTCCGAATTAAAACCGAAATAAAACATCGGCACATTTGATAAAAGTATATATAAATTGTATACCGACTCATGAAATAAAATACACTTTACCGACCGAGCAATTGCTTTAAACTTTCTTATTGTTACAGGAATTCTTAAAATTTTATATAAATTATTATATAATTTTGTATAAATCTGAATATTCTTTAATCAAAAGCTTGATTATTAGTATTGAAACAAACAGATAAATAATATAAACATTGAAGTACTTTGTAAATAAAATTTAATTCAAATATTTCAACTTTATACATTTTTCAACATTATTATATCTCTCAATATTAAATAACAATTTTATGTTATCTATAAAAATGCCAATTATTTATAGTATTTAATATATATTAATATATTTAGTACAATATAATTTAATATATTTTTATTTAAATTATTTACAAACATTATACCCTGAGCAAATTGAATATAATATTGCAAATGATTAATTTTATCAATTTTATCAATCTGAAAACTAATATGTTCTTATTCAGTAATAGCTCCACTTATGTAATGCAGTACTACATTATAGCAAAGAATCTAAATAAATACAAATATGTAATACGTTACAAGGAAGAAGAAAAAGAATACAACTATTGTTAAGTAAACATGATAATGATATATTTAACAACCATGGATTTTCCAGAATAACTCCTATATATAATATATATATATATATATATATATATTTCGTACTATATATTCTGAAAGAATTATTCATAATATAACAATGGTATATCACTAGAAAAAACTGGTTTTCCGCACACTATCAGAGGAGGGCAACCAATATTATCATATAATTTAAGACGTTTAGTGACTTCTTTTACTTCCTAAATAAAAATATATATATGTATATATATACTTCATTTTATCTTGTTAGAGAATATTTTTTCTATGTAATAATAGCGTTATATTAAATATATAATATATTCATATAATCTTGTTTTATTTGCAACTTATAACTTTCTTCTTAAATATAGAATTTGCAGGACAAACTTGAAGTGCTTCGAATCGAGGTTCGTGCAAACCACTTTAGCACAGGTCAACGATCGTTTGCTTACATTTATATGTCCACATTTTACAATCGTATTGTTTCTTTATTAAATTATTAAATTTAAATTCATTTCATATTTAAGACGTTTGCTCGAAAAATTAAATGTTTATAAAATAGGAAGATCTTTCAAGCATTAATTCATCTTATTTATACAAAAAAATTTAAAGTTAAAGAGTTTGCGCGAGTCTCAAGTCTTTACAGCTTAATCCGATATACATCCCGCAGAGTGATGATTGATATACAAGATTTGCCAGTTTGTAATTAATGTTTACAGCTTCGAGTTAATTTGCGAGAAAATCTTAGAAAGACATAAAAAATAGATTATAGTTTGATAATCTACGGGGAGGGGGCGGGGGAAATTGCGTTAAACACTCGAACTGATTTCGAAGGACAATTTAAGAATTTCTTTTATTCTATTTCACCGTGATTACTACTGGTTAGAATATTTTTTTAAACATATATATATATATATATTTATTTATAATTGAACTATGAATGAATGCTCTTTAGTCTAATTTTAATTACATTAACTATTACCGAATTTACTAAATCGCTCGAATGAGTAATTCGATAAAAAATAATCAGAAAAATCGCTGATTCCGCAAGATTCAGCGATGCACAAAACAGCGGTGTCTTTTAATATATAAATTTTAATAAAATGTTCTAACCAAACTAACAATTTTTCCCCCTTATCGACTTTTTCGTGGGCTTTTCTTAGTTTTTCACGTTAGAAAATGCTACATTTAGTTGGGTAATATTTTTTTGTGTTTTTGGTCTTGGCGCAGTGACGCTTCAGTCGTCTTTGGTAGAGGCGTTACAATGCGTTTGTTTTTCGAAATTTCACTTCGAGTATAGAACATGTGCACTTCTCTTTCATTCGTAGTATATATCTACTCTCTGAATCGACAATACAACCTTGTCAGTTTTATCGTCCACTTCATGTTTCCACAATGATTACCGCACTTCAAGCGAAACAGTCGAAATCTCAGTTCTTGAAAAGGCAAACTCTGATATACATACGCGCGCGTATGTATGCACATATATATTTTTGTGTGTATATATATATATATATGTGTGTGTGTATATTATGTTCGGAACATTTTCCCTTATGTCAATAGGTAGAGCTTTAAATCTTATTATTTTATAAAATACATAATAATAAAGAAGACGAAATTGCACTTCAGATTTACAAAAGATATACAGAAGCACTTTGCTGATCACGTCTGAAAAACGAAGTACACAATCGTTCGTTTTTGGCCTAAACATTGTCCCCTTACGCAAACAGAAATCTTATCCTTGAAAATAAAAAGAAAAAAGCAGATAAGCATAATTATCTAGAAACCACTTTTCGCAAGAATAAAATGTTTTACGGTGCGTCATCTATATAATAAATTAAATACTTTATGCTTATTAAAATATTTATACACGGATAATTTTAATGAATTAATTTTTTATGAAGTAATATTACTTGCAGAGAGCTCGAATGATTTGAAAATTGTACCTTTAAGGCGATTAATATTAGACTTAGGTAATCGCATCATTTACCATTTTAAGAAATCGGAAAAAAAACTTTCACTTAATGCTTTTTTACGTAAAATTTAAAAATCTCTAGCATTTCATTAATTGCGTATCATACTCAAGTGTATTTACTGCATTATTTAAAAAAAATACGTTTTTGTGACAGTTGACGAATCGCATAGAATTAATAGATTTTACGTTGTGATAGTTTACCATTCAATAAGTTGACAATTAAAAATATCGAATTAGCTACGGGGATGATATCCATTATTTGCGATAGAGATATGTATACATTTTTCAATCGAAATGAAAGAAAAAGTGGAACGATAACACCGGACAATAGAAACTTGGGCCCCTCCAAGCCGTGCAATTTGAAACAGACGGTTTCGAACGAGGTTTTTTCGCAAAGTTCAAAACAAGTCGACGCAACGATACGCCGAACACGATACCGAACCAACAACAGATTTACATATCAAAATACGAGCATCGCCATAACGCACTCAACTGGACTTCAAACATTGTTCCAGGTATCTTTATGCTGCCACGTGAAAATAAACCGAGTCGCACTGCTCCACCAACTGGAACAAGAGTAGGCAAAGCTCCGGATCCGCGTAACGCGAAGAGAAGCCGAGAAATTACTCCAACAACTTTGGAAAGCTTTCAAAGTTACCCCTATTACGAGAGTTCAGCCGGCGACTGTGCAAGTCACTAATCTTTGATTTTATTATCCCTCGCGATTGAATCTTTCGAATGGCTCTCGTGAATTATCATTGTTATAGTTCATTCGGCGCTAGCCACACCCGAACTTTCAATAATCCAAACGAACTCGTAAAGGAGGTGGTACTGACGATTGTACCCGGTAGCCACGAGATTTAGGCCACGGCAGCCGTCGTCGCGTGTGCGATTCCTGGTAGAACTTGCCGGTGAAAAACGCACAATGGTAATTATTGTAGACTGAAAAATTTACGTCGTACAAAGTTCCATTAAAGAAAAAGCTTTAGAATAAGTTTTAACGAAACGCTTATCGATCACAGATGCAGGAGCAACGGGACGAATAAAATATACAGAACCTTTATCGAGTTTGAAAATAACATCGAAATAAAAAAATCACGCAACCTAGATACGACGTTTCTGCTCTTTACACTCTGACTCGCGCGAGTTAATCGGGAAATCGATGCCAACGAAAGGGCAAATTTTAATTCAAAGCACAATTGTACCAATTAGCGAAACGAGGAATCCTCTACAAGTCCTCGCTTATTTGCCACACGCAGCCAAAAACGTGTAAATAAATGTCTATCGAATGACAATCGTAGTGGGACGCACATTCCCGAGAAATATTGACAAGAGCAAGACGCGTTACGATCGACCGTCTGGATTTTAAAACACGATTCTGAAAAAAATTCATAAGCCGGCAAAGCGAGTGCAAAGAACCATTTTAAAAAGTACCGCTCCGCTTGGAAAAATGAAAATTAAAAAATAGCTTGTCACTATGCTTGATATTGTCTTGTTAGTGCGAGAAACGTTTGAGATTTCAACAACACTCGAGAGATTGTCACACTACACTTTTCCATGACTCTTCTCGACACGAACAAACTGGCCGTAGAATGCAAACCCCGTTTCTGAATTTATACTTTGGACGTTACGTTTTTAACTCGAGGGCACAGAAGGGATTTGTTTTTTCGGTTAGACGAAAAAAGTGGTTCTTGTAGACTGTTTAGAGTATTATTGGCACAGGCCCAAAGTCTGGCTGTTTCCAAACGCTACAATCGCTAATTATGATACAACGATCCTCTTTTTTAAACTTTTTAACACAAATAATGATTTTTGTATAAGGATATATGCGTAGAGGTATCTATATAAAGATCCATACACGCAGATAATTACAATATATTTATTTACACACTTTCTAAAATTATCGAGATAGGAATGATGTAACGATTCGCGTCTTCGATGCGAATCTCGAGAAGGCAGCGGTATATATTTATCTTAAGAAATTACAACATCAAAATTTAGCCTCTCTGTCTCTCCCCCTCCTCCCCCCTCTCTCTCTCTCCCCTCATTCTCCCCGAGTGGTTCTTTGATTTTTTCAAATCAAACGGTTAAACATTATATTTACGCTCGGTATTCGAAAGTGTGTTGAAAGCATAACAGTAGACGAGAGATAACGTAGCATCATCGAATCAAATGCATTTCCGACAATAATATGTAAAAAACTTTGCTTATCACACTACAATTAGTTCAAATGTAAACGAATAGTCGGGTCGACTAAAGTTTTCAACCAAGTTTCTTAAAAACGTGAGTAAAAACAAATAATGCAAATAATCAATGTTCATAAACTTCTTACGAATTCAAACATTTGCGAATACAACAATACCAATGAAGCTAATCTTGGTAAGAATATAATCAACTACAGTCGGGTTACTCATAACGCTTGAGTATTTCATATTCACTTGGACCAACGTCACCGCGAGTCGGCGATTTCGGCTAAAAAGTAATAATTTAGCGCACGAACTTGTAAAACGCTCTCAAGACACCTTCGAATGACCAGACGCAACGTTTGCAACGCGCACCTGAAGTCCCCCCTGCCCGCCCTTCGCCCCACATCCTCCGAACACCGGCAATCGCAAGCGCGTCAACGTTGCACGCTCTCCCAGAGTGCGCTTGCGCAATGAAAACAAAAAAATGCACAGGAAACGAAAGTCAAATAAGTGTAGAAAAACAAAAGTTATTCGATGACGATAGTGGCGAGGCGCTTGGGCCGCTTTCCGGCCTTCTGTTTTCTGTGTACGTTTGCCTCGCGCTTAGGATATCGCACGGTCTCCGCGTTCTCGGCGGAACTGTCCGAGTCGCTCCACGTGCTCGTCGTCGTCTGCTCCAACTTTCGCTTCCTCGCTCTTGTGACTGGGCCGGACGCACTGCCGCCCCCGACGTTGCCGCCGCCGCCGCCGCCGCTGCCGCCGACGCCATTGCCACCAGCTCCCTTGCCGCAGAGGATCGCCGTCGCGTCCTTCTTCCGATCCCTGGCTCGCCGGCCATCTGCGCCTGTTTCAACAGATAAAGAATCAGTCAATATTGCAACTCGAAACGTCTTTGCACTTTCGTGTTTTTACTTTCTTAGCCGATCAACGAATGGAATCGTTGATCCGAACGGGGGGATGAAATTTCATTTTGACCTGTTCGAAATTTCGACATTTGACGTACAATCCGAATTGTTGACACTCGGCATTTAATAGCGCAGAAATAGTACGTAAAAAGCTGTGTAATGCACCGTTGTGCACACGTTTACAGTCTCCGATGAAATTAAATGGCTTATGGCTGCTCCGGTTCGCGTGACAATTGCCAGAGGACAAAATCTGATTTTCAAATTATTCGTTGACGCTCTTTTGTAAAGTATTTTAATATCGAGGGGGTCTTCGATTTCGGATGCGTAACTTACTTACAAAAATACCTCGATCAAATTTCGTTATCTAAAGAAAACATTGATGTTTGCATTCAACTGTATTTTGATGTCAGAAAATAGCGATCGGCAAAAGTGGAATAAATTGTCGATTGCAAGCAAGCCTGTAAATACACATAACACAGTTTATATAACAAAGACTGAAGCTGCGACGACTTCCACGACGTTATCAACCGTTAACTTATAAATTTAATAGACGATTAATAATTTCGTTGCTTCGCTGAATTTAAATAAGGAATTCGATTATTTTGGCGAACCGTTGCGTAAGCCAGTCGAGTCGCGTGTTATAAAATGCCGTGCGAACGTCAATATTCCGTTGACGAATTCGTATTCGAAAATTAAACACGAAATTATATTTACGAATCTCCCGAATCGTTGAACGGAAACTGAACGTCCACCGCTCGTTATGTAACGTATTCGAAAATCCAACTCGACGATGTATTATTATTAAGCAGTTGCTGTAATAAACGCGCACCGGGACGACAAATCGTTTTGTTTCAACAACTCGCGCCCCAATATTTTAGTCCTATCCGAGGCACAGACTGTTTGTTGCCGCTTCAAAATCGAGTACCGATCGCAAAGGTGCGAGTTGGTTCGAGTCAATCCTAAACCGAATCATAACTCGGTTTAAGTTAGGATTGCGGCAGCAGCAGCGATCGTTCGCTCCGAGTTGAAAGAAATGGAGAGAGCTTACCTGAATCGGCGGCGGCAGTCCTCGAGGAGAGCGCGAGCGCGACCCTCGGCGAGGAGTTCGAATCCGAGGAGGACGAGAGGGAGGACAGGTAGGCGTTGACCTTCTCCTCTCCAAAGTCAAAGGCCGATGGCTGGGCCGGGGAGTTGGAGGTGCCCCGTGTTGCGTTGGTGTTGGTCATCGCGCCGCTGCTCGGCGGCCGCAGAAGCTGCACCGAGAGACTCGAGGAGGTGGTCGAGGCGGACGACGAGACGGAGCTCGAGGTCGAGCGCTTGTGTAGCTTGCGACGCTGGGCGAGTTTGGCTCCGTCGACGTGCCGCAACCGGAAGCCCTCGACTCTGTCCTGGGCGCTGCCACTGTTCACACCGCGCGTTAAGTTTATAATTGATTACTCCCAGATGCGATCGATCGACTCGACCTTTATTTCAATTGCGCAAGCTCGCGGGTATCATTCATTAGAAGGTAAAAAAAGGATGAAATCAAGGCGGAGGTTCGGTTTTTCGTATTTTTCGATCGCCGTTAAATAATTGCCCGCTGCGATAAGCGAACGTTGCCGCAACGAGCGAGCGATCGATCGCGTTTAACAAAAGAGCGCAAGACTCGCGCGCTCGAAACGTTTACGGCGATAATTGCTTTAGTTTTGAAAAACGAAACGAAACGCAAGCCGCGGCGTTATCTCCTTTCTATTATTCAACGTCCTTGGGCGATACGGAGTTGCGGTCCACGCGACGACCCACATTCGTCTCTCAAGTTTCTCGTGCTCGTGTAATCTCGTGTCGATGCATAAATTAAAATCACGAGCCGAAAAAGCTCGTTTCACTTTCCACGCGATCTCCGCCAAGATTTTTTTGAAAGCCGAAAAAGTATCGAGTTCGGTTGATGATGATGATGATGCTGCTCTTACCTGTAGCCGCAGTACGGCAGGGGCTCTTCGGGGCCGTCGGGGTTCGCGAGCCACGGGTGCCCCACCAGGGCAACGGCCGTCAACCTGCTGCTGGGCTCCGCGGCGAGTAGTCCCCGAAGCACCTGTCGACCGGACTTGGAGATCTTGGCGCGCAGCTCGTCCGTGTCGAGGTCGAGCTCGGCGCTGCCGTCGATCCTGCCGGGCGGCTTCCCCGACAGCATCGAGTAGAAGATGGCGCCGAGGCTCCAGAGGTCGCAGCTCTCGTCGTAAGCCTGACGCGCGAGCACCTCGGGGGCGGCGTACGGGAACGTGAAACAGGGCGTGTGCAGGGGCTCGCAGGCGCGCCTCAGCCTCGCGAACCCGAAGTCGACGAGCTTGACGGGCGCGTCCTCGCCCGGGTTGGCGAACACCACGTTCTCCGGCTTAAGATCCCGGTGCACGACGCCCCGGGCGTGCATGAAGCGCAGCGCCGAGGCCAGCTGCCGCATGACGGCGCGCGCGCGCTGCTCTCCGAAGGGTCTCTGCTGCGTCCGGGCGCGCGACAGCAGCTCCCCGCCCGCGAGCAGCTCCATCACGATGTAGGTGTGGGCCCGGTCCTGGTGCACCTCCACCAGTTCGACGATGTTCGGGTGGCCCTGGCAGGCGCGCAACAGACTGGCCTCGCGACTGCAGTCCACGCGTCGGCTAACGATCTTGACCGCGTACTCGCGACGGGTCTGCCGGTGCCGGCATCGTCGGCACACCGAGTAACTCCCGTCGCCGAGCGCCTGCTGCCGCGGGTCGAGCTCGTACTGCTGGAAGAAGGTCGACTCCTCGAAGCGGGCGGCGAGGACGTCCGAGGCCGAGGGTCGTTGGAACTGTTGCTCGGGCAGAGGCGCGGCGGCCTCCTCCTCGGACGCGAGCAGCTCCGTGGAGACGACGTTGTCGCCGAAGAGGATGGATGGCGCCACGTACGAGTAGCCCTGTGCTCGTCAAAACCGATGAGTGATGGATTAATGGTCGGCGGTCGTCGGTCGTCGGTCCGTTTGGAAGAAGAGATAGTTCGCGGTTACTTACCCTGAATATTTTGTCGTAGTTGGGTGGCACGACGGCAGGACTGTCGGCCGCCGTCATCTTGGTGAACTCCTCGGAGAAGTTACTGGTGTCGAGCTCGTGGGCGATGCGGGGAACGAAGGGCGGGGGAACCTCTCGCCTCTCGAGGGCCGTCCAGCCGAAGGGTGCGGGCGCTCGCTTGAAGAAGGCGTGCTCCTTGAGCTCGCGCGCGTCCCGGGGCCCACCGCCCAGCCGACGCCGGGGCTCCTTCACCAAGAGTCGCGAGATGAAGTCGCGCACGGGACTGCTGAGGCCCTGGGGGATCGGCGGCTCCGTCTTCAGGATGCGCCGCGAGATCTCCTGCTGCGTGTTGCGCTCGCCCTCGACCGTGAAGGGGGAGGCGCCCGTCAGCAACTCGTACGTCAGCACCCCGACGCTCCACCAGTCGACGGCCTACAACGGGTTTCGGTTGTTTCGTTACTTTTTTCCGTCTTATGATCTTAATTTAAATCGCCGGGAAGCCGCGAGGCTTTTCAGATGCTAAGTTCGTTTTTCGAAATCATCGGTTCGTTAGCGGCAGGCGCGTGAGTAAATGCATTTGACGCGCCAATGAGCTGTGCTTGACCCGAAACACCGTCATTTCTCCTTTATCAGTTTATCCTACATTCGCGGCCCGAATAAGAAAAGTTTAATCCGCCGTTAACTAGATTTCACCGATATCAACGTTGCCGCCGTTTCGCGCTAGTATTTGACTCAAAAGTGAATTGTGCACAAATGCGTAATAATGGTGTTTATGAAAGTGTAGCGTTTGCAGGTTTCGAAATCATTCGCTGCGAAAATATGAGAAAAGCACGACCTCGCGTTAAGGTCGAAACTTTTATTTTTATTGCACAGTTGTAGATATTTATTGGACATAAAGTTTTACTAGATTTCCGGTAAACGACCAACGAACCAAACGTGGCACTCTCTTTTGTCTCTAAAACAGGATTGTACCGAAGAGAACGCACCCTATTTAAAAATCACTAAACGTCTCTAATTATTGTCTGAAAAATTGTGACTCGATGCGGGCGAAAGCTGCAACTTTCCACGTCCGACCGATGGTAAGCTATTAAAACAACCGCAAAGGACGCTGCCGCCTATCCCTCGAAAAGGATCTGCGCATCACTTCAGGAGTAGCAAGCGTAATACGCGCCTCCGGGGATTGACGAAGCTAAGATACGAGAGATCTGCACTTACGAAATCATGACCGGCGACTCCGCTGACCACCTCGGGGGCCATATATTCGATGGTCCCGCAAAACGAGTAAGCCCTTGGATTGCTGTCGCGCTCGTGCGGCAGGAACTCCTTGCTCAAGCCAAAGTCGGTGAGGATGATGTGGCCCTCGCGGTCCAGCAGGATGTTTTCCAGTTTGATGTCCCGGTAGATGATGCCCAGCTGCAACGAATAATGGGTTACCTCGATGCTGCAGGTGAGCGCGTCAACTTCTAACTTTCTCGCGCAAGGACGAAGCAGAAGTGGAAGATGTGCGTCACACTTTGCCCGTTCGTTCGCTCGTTGTTAAAAGAAAAAACCCAACCCGATACATCCAGGTGTAGGCGTTTTTAAAAATTGAAAGCTTTGGCAGAATCTCTCGCGAGCGCGTTCCCGAGTTTTCAAGAAAAAATAAAAGAGTGGAATTGAAAATAAACGCCATGTTCCACAAGACTTAACACAATCGCTGACCCAGATAAAGCGCACGGAGTTAGGAAACCCAGCGCCGGTGCTTCAGCCGTGTGCATTGGCTCATCGTGTCCCCTCTATCTGGATGACAACAAAGCCACGAGAGCCACGGATCGCCTATCGCCCATCGCCACCACTTTCCCCTTTGATGCACAAAAGCTTGTCGAGTGTTGTTACCTTGTGTAGCTGCTCGAGGGCCAGGATGATCTCGCCCACGTAGATCCGCACCTCGTCCTCGGCGAAGTGCTCGCGCTGGTAAAGGTGTGTGAACAGCTCTCCGCCGCTTACGTAATCTGGAACATTTTGCCGAGGGTCAACTTCCTTGTTGTCACTTTCGTGGTTCGTTCCTCGCAACCGCGGCTTTCGATTTTGCGAAACCCAGTCCCCGAGTGTTTGCATTCGCTTAACGTCCTTATTTTCACTCGCTTTATTCGCGCCTTTATCCAGCTTTTCATCAAACTTTATTCATGCTTGGCTCGTTTTTAACGCGAATTACCATTACGAACAAAGTTCCTTCAGCGTTTCTCGAAATTATCAACCGAATGCGGGCGAGTTTCCGGCCCCGGGGCGAAGGCCCAAACTACCGAAACTAGGAGAGACGTTCGCGCTCTCGCTCGCTCGCCTATAAATCCCACGAAAAAAGATGAAAATTTCCATCTCTTTTGAGAAACAATTCAATTTCAAAACTCGAGTTTCCGGTCTCGCGAGTCGAGCAAAAAGGCGCGCGCGCGCGCGCTCACGACCGAAATAAAGCTATTAACGAGAAGAAAAGGCGTTCCATGTGGCGCGTTGCACAATCTGCACAAGTGGCACACAACAAGGCCCAGCTGAGAAAAATACTCACCTAAAATCAAGTGGAGCTTTGCGTCCGTCTGGAAGGCATAGTGCAGCGTAACTAGGAAGGGACTATCGCGCACCGCCTCGAGGACTTGCCTCTCCGTCTTGGTGTGCTCGGTCATTTTCTTCCTCTGGACGATCGATGCCTTCTTCAATACTTTCATGGCATAGAGGCGTCCGATGTCGGCGCCGAATCTCTTGCGCACCAGGAACACTTTGCCGTACGCTGCGTAACACACAGAAATGCGTTTGGTTAATTTACCGCTAAAAGTCGCTTTTGTCATTTCTTTTGTCACCGCTCGACAACATGCTTGTCAGCGTGGTAGAAAGAGAGAGAGCTTAATTAGCTGGAAGAGCTTTTGACAACCTGCTAGAGCTTGAAGAGCTTTGGTGTCGAGTACCGCGTCATATCGATCCTACGGAATGGGAATGTGTGCGAATGGATAATTCACGCGTAAATTGTTATCGAATAATCGTATTACTGCTGCACTGATTTATTTGACGCGTGCCTGTCGCGCTTCTAGTTACGTCAAAGGAACGCACTTTTTCTCGAAACCATTCGTTCGAGTAGGACAAAGTAAGGCTCGAGCTCGAGGAACCTTTTTTTTTCAACTATTTACGTATTCTCTCTCTCTCTCTCTCTCTTTCTGCCTAGCCATTATACATTGTGTTTATTGAAATAACTTTTTCCACGTGCGCAACTGAAAACATTATCAAATGTATATATTGTCGCTCACCTCCGGTCCCAAGGACTTTAAGTAGGTCAAAATGCGTCATGTCAACTCTTTGGCCTCCAGTATCAGCTAAATTAACTGAAACAACAAAAAAACAATGTTTCGTTAAACAAAGCCATTATACACATATTTTAAATATTATTAGAACTTTTAACGGATGTGGCGTTGTTTAATTTTTTAATTCAAAGATTTCAGCGTCTATGTTCGCTGACACGTTGATGGGTGAATATATTTTTCTCGAAAATAAACTTTAACCGCCCACAAGCCCTTTGATGTAGTATTTCAATTTCACAATATTACGAAGCTCCGCGCAGTATTACGTGATGTAACATTAAACGTCGTATGATACAATGGAAAAAATACCTAAACATATTAACCTCCTTTATGTCCGAAATAAAATCTCGACTGGCGCGTAATATTTTCATATTTTCATATTTTCATATTTTCATACACCGAAAAAAAAGAAAAGAAATTACAATAATCATATTCCGATTGAATATTTTTCTCCAGCTCGTGATTTTTTATGTTAAATGCGTTTTCTAAATTCCAGCTTGCCAGTATCGACTCGAATCAACTTCAACGAAATTATTCTTAATAGGTTAAAATCATGTCGACGAATACATCGGTTTTCTTACGAATAAATCGAAGAAAACGTTTTCTAGTTTATTAAATACAAGTTACGTGGATGATTCGACAAAATCGTTGTTTATCCAATCGGTTAAAAGGTACTTAAAATTATCTTATTAAAATTTTCGGTTATGAAATGTAAAGAGATTGAATAACCAATAAACGATCGTTGATTCGTAAAACTTTTGGCTCAATATTAATAGAAATTTATGCCTCGATATTACAAACACATCGAAATATCGTACGTTTCGACTTTACGTTCGGAGACATTAATTAGTAATTGTTTAATAATTCCTAGAGTAAACAACGTTCCAGTGTGCACATCGAAAAATTGGTTAAAGATGCACTGAAATAATCAATAAAAGAAAAGCTAATTGTAAAAAACAGCATACCTGAAAAACATAAAGTCTTGCTCCTTGTTTTGAGGAGAGACTGTAAAGTCGCGGCGATGAATCCGAAATAAAAATAATCGACGCACACGTGCGACGTCCTTCGCGGGGGAGAGGAGAGGGGGTGGGGGAGATATAGGTAGAGACGGAGGGGGAGGGGGGATCAGACACCCCTGTCGAGTTTACTCGCTTACACCTGCGCACGCGCGCACCCCGAAATTCAATGGCTAATGCGTTTACAACCGCCGCGTGACCCGTTTCCCGCTTCCTTTCGTCCTCGGCAACGCACCGACGCACGCACAATCCCTCGAGCCATTTTTTATTACTTTGGATTTTATTAGCCCGAACTAAACGATGCGGTGTCTTTAGTTTCTAGTTTGCCTCCGCAGCTGAATTCTCTTCGTTCCTTTGGCTAGTTTCGAGGTGCCGTTAACCGCACGACTTTTGCCAGCCTTGTTCCAGGCGCGTGGAATCGAATTCTCCTCGAGTGCGGCGTCAGTTCACGCGTGTGCGAGGAGCTTACGAATCCATAGGAGGAGGAGGAAGCAGCAGCAGCAGCAGCAGCAGCAGCAGCGAACGACGCGAAGAAATTCAGTACGGCGCTCGGCGAGTATTGACATTGGCGCAGAGTAGGAGGTCCTTGGGACGAAAGTGTCGCGGATAAGCCGAACGAAACGAGCTCCCGTTAAAGCCACGCCGGCTCGGTTTCACGGCTGATCGAGGCTCGAGTCGAAGAAAGTCGCGGCAGGGCCGTTTCTCGGGAGCCATTGCGTAAGCTTTTCCTCCTTCACCGCGCGCATCCGTCCATTATTCGGCCGGAATCGTTCGGAAAAGGCGCACTCGGCACATCTCGTTACTTCTCCTTTCATCTTTGAGCGCAGTTTGCAAAAGTTATTTCTACCGAATGAGAGAGAGAGAGAGAAGGTGGCGCGCGCGCGTTTGAATTTCCCGCCGCCTCGTGTTTTTCTCCAGAAGCCCTGAGCGGAGGCGTTTACAAGCGAAATCTTTTCGGGGATTTAGGTTGCCGGATTTCCTTTTTCTTTTTTCTTTCATCAACCTCGTCGCCGCGACTATTTTCGTATCCTCTCTCCTTGACTCGAGTATATTTTCAGAGTGCAGCATTCTTTTTGAAAACATTTTTATTTTGGAGATTATATTTCACACGGACTCGACACACTGGCGCAGCTTCATCTGGGTCATCGCTTTCAAAACTATCGGATATATCGCGCCGATGCTCTTCCACTAATATTGTTGCACTCGCCCGCTCTTTCGCTCTCCTCTCTCTCTCTCTCTCTCGCTCCTCCAGTTACAAAATTACAAAACGGTTTCCCACGCAGAATTTGGTTTGGCGTTACGTAAACTGATAAAATCGACGGCAGGTAGCGATGCATATCCCCATTGGAAAAGCCGGTGAATAATTTGTGAAACCGTTTTATTTAATACAACAATACCGATAAAAAATTGTTACCATTGCCGTCTTAGTTGCCGCTGCACAGCCGACGACCGGCTGGCGTCAACGACAATCCTTTTAACGGCGGATAATGCAAATACAGGACGATAACATAAGCCGTGACAAACGGCTCGAGACACTCCCGAGTTCGGGGATATTTTCGTAACGACTGCTGAATAAAATTAACAGAACTGCTCTGCAAATCCTCCTTTATTCGCCGATCGTCACAATGGGGAACGGACTATCCGGAGGCAGGCGTAATCCCTATAAAGGACTCTCGCGTTAGAATCGCTGACAAAGGAATCTCTCGCGTAACGGCGAATTGTTCTCGAGTGAACTGGGTTATTAATTAAGCGATTCCACACCATCAAGGGGCCCCCCCGCTCGGTGTTCATCCTTCGCCAAGGCGTAAAACATATTCCCCCTGCCTGCCGAGCGAGCCAAGACGGCACACACACGCTCGCCTTGAAAAAGTAATCGCGCAGCCTGGAATCAAGATGGCGATAAGCTGGGCAGGAGAACGCTTTAAGAGTTTTCCGTTATCGAAACAAACGGAGCCTCGAGCGGCACTTTCACTCTCGCCTCGGATCGAGCGCAGACTCGCGGCGGATCATCGGGGCTCCTGCCACATTGGACGTCCTCGCGCTATTACCCAGGTGCCCGGGCGCATCCGGTCCTCCGAGCGTTTGCTTGGCGAGCGGCTGGAGGAGCCACGTGTTCCACTCTTTTAAGAGCTTGGCCGTTTGCTAACATTGACGCAGGGCACTTGGCTACTTCTCCAATACACCTCCAGAGTCCTCTCCTTCCTTTTTCGCTCGAACGCTGCGCTCGCCTCGCGGCCTTACCAATGAATTCGATATTGAAATTTGATTTATCGACTAATATATACTTGGTAAAGCGCAAAGTTATCCTTCTGAATTGTTAGACGCAGCTGGAGGGACATTTCATAAGAAAGTTTCTCGCCGGAAAATTATCTAATGTAAATTGCGCGTTCGACTTGGTGGCAGGTCTATGGGGGAAAATGGAGGAAAGTTGGAGTGCTCAAGGTTAAGGAATGAAAATTATCGGTTGCTACGTTAAAAGAGAATCTTCGACAACTTTGGAAACACTTTGGACGCGAGGAGTATTAGAATTTCTGCTTTTCTCGCTCAATGCATTCCATTTTGTATTCCCGAACGATCGTCGAAGATCGTGCAAAAATTCAGATAACGTTGTTGCTTTGAAGAATGTGATTAAATACTGATTACGATTGGTATTATATGCCGACTCGAGACTGAATCAGTATGGTAACGACGACGCTCGGTAACTAATAAAACCTTTTAATTAGGATTAAAAGCCAACGACTTTCGAGAGATTAAACTGTTTGTTTATGAACGGAAGAAGCGCGGACTCTCACGGAGCAACGGTAAATACACTTATGGTCGTTTCGTGAAAAGTTTTTGTTATGGTAACAAAAATTTTCCTTATGAAGGGAAACCTCGCGTTTATTTTATATTACTGTTATTCCAGTAAAGTAAATTGTAACTGGACAAGTTGTGCAAGCTGTGACAAAACAAATATGCTCGACGAGCCTTTCACGATGCCACGCGATAATTCGATCGTTTTCTTTTTCTGCCCAACTAAAAAACTAATTACCGACTGCGAAATTGGATACTGAAAGGGGCGCAGCAGTAGCAACGTTCAAAAAATTTTTATTGCTGTAATCTTATCAAACGTATCAACGTGTAAATTGCGAGATAAATTTATTCGTAATTAACTTAAGAGAAATTGAAATAGACAAATAAGACGCATTTAAGCTTTATGCTCTATGCTATTGCCCTATTGATTTCTCTCTCTAGCAGCTCTTGGCTTTGCGAATCACTAATGGCTGGCTGGGTTGCGTAAAATTTAGTCCTCGAAAGTAACAAAAAAGTACCACCACCACAAATTGTATATCTAAAATTTAAAAACTCGCGCAATGTCTCGATTATTTTGCATTTTCCCCTAATTTTTGAGATTTATCAAGCAACTTTCACGAATATTCCACATTTTAAAATTGAACTTATAGTCCGCAATGAAAAAAGTGAGGATAAGAATAAAAAGACGAGGCAGGATATTATAAAATCCTGCGGCCGAATGAAAATAAAGTTTATTAGCCAAGTGCAAAAAGTTTGTTCTGCTAAAAAATGCAGTTTCCGAGGTAAGTTATCGTACGTCGGCAAAAGTGAAAACTTTAAAACTAAGTATTCGTAATATTAGCTCGGAATTATTATTAATTTGTAAAGATTTTATAAGAGAAGCTTATTAAAACATTGTAAGCAGCTGATAAGCTTATAATAGCACAAGTATTCTATATTATGCATTTTCCAAGTTGATTGACGCCAGTCGCGCTCGTTACGTAAAGTAATTGATTGCTGTACTGTTAAGCGACCGCGACTTACGTAACCTTATAATATTTATTTATGTATAGCAATTATATAAATACCATAATAATATGCGTTATTTTCAATTTTCGCTCGCTATACAAGATGATAATTAATTCTTATGATTAATACGATTATTTTGTCGGGAAAATTTCTACTTTTACTATTCAATGCAATTTCGATACGTTTCAAAGATGTGTCGTCGTCGTTGAATCACAAGCAAACGGTTTGAATACTTTCAAAAGAGATTATATTACAAAAATTCAGAAAAGATTTCACATCATCCTAATATTATGCGATAGGTTTATCAATTTTCAGATGAGATTTGTAAAATTTACGCGGTTCGAATAAAGTTTTATTATATTTACAGGGGATAAGGTTGTTTATTGCATAAATAAAACGAGTAAATCTCCTGGCTTCGATTTTTTTAACCGCTGCGAGCTTCGCACTTTTCTACTCGATAACACGAAAAAATCTTTCCCAATACTGCAGCTCGGCAATTTCCTGCACTAAGCGGGAGGGGAAAACCCAATAGAAACTAGATTACGGGAGAACGAGATGAAAATTAATAGCGCGCGCGCCCGAAAGGTTAGATGCAAATTAGGATTTATAGAAAAGTTAAATTATCATAAATTCGGCTACGAAACGAAAGAAATGAAAAACATTCGACCGAGAGGCGAGGAAAAATCGGCGGAATGCTTTTCGAGTTTGGACTTGGGACTCGGAACGAGAAAAAATTTCCTTCTTTCTAAGGCTGTATGTTAATTCAAGTTCGTTTAAATACATTTCATTTCTAGGAATTAGATTATTAATTTCAAGGCGGCGAAATCCCGTTTGCCTTCGTTCCTGCGCTTCGAGAGCGAGAGAGAGAGAGAGAGAGAGAGAGCGTTTAAATTCGAACGACCAAACATTTAAATTACGTGCCGTTTTAATCAAATTTATTTAAACGCCGAACAAAAATTATCCCGACAACTCGTTGCAAAAGTTGCCAGTTGGGTGTAAAAAGTAACTCTGTGTTATAATCTCACATTGCCACATCTAGAAAGCATAGAGAAATCAGTCTGCCAGTTATCGCGAATGCAAACTTCCTCGCTAATGATATATTCGCGAAAAAATTCTTGGCTTTATTTTATCCGCCGACCGGAATAGCGCTGATGAAATGCGTTAGCGAGTGCTCACGAGGGCAGATTCCTTCGTCTTAATAATACGCTTCCGATAGATTTCGAGGCTCGGCCGCGAGGAGTGAAAAATACAAATGAATATAAGATGCGGACAGAGGGGCTTGTCTCGTAAAAGTATCTCCGATAACCTCCATCCTAACGATATTATTCATAAAGGAAAATGCAACGCTACGCCGAAGGTGGCAGTGGCCTTTCTTTTTCAGACTCGTGCATCTCTCGAACGCGGCTCGAGCGCCTTTTACAGCTGCTGCACAAGCTGGAACAAATGTTACAATAAAGTGATAGCGATGTCGCTCTTCCAAGCGTTTCATGTAAATGCGCGTGAGATCGCGCGCACTGGCCTAACAACAACCTTGTACCCGATATCTATACGAGCCGCTGCTTTTCATTGCAGCCGAAGCAGGAATGGCTGCCCTCGGTTCCCCGCTGCTGGCCCCCCCTTCGGGCCCGATAGCGAGCCCAAATTCTCGAAAAATTCCGAGTCGCGCGCCGCTCACCAGCCAGCAGCACCAGGAGCCGCCGCTCCCGTCGGCAAGGCTAACGGCGCTTACAACCTCCAGGTGGAAAGGGAAACACGCCGATCGCCGTAACGCACGTAACGTAACGATACGCAACGACACACGCAACGAGAAAGCCGAGGAGGAGGCGGCGATCTCGCGGCCCTACAGTGGCAGCTCGCCTTTTTCAATTTCACTTTATGCAATCGGGGGATCCCCGGCCGGAGATCGGCGCGTCTGAGTCATCATCGGGCGAGAATCACTCCCACGCGGACGGGAAGCGACGCTCCCGAGAGCGATCCTGCTGATCCCCTCCCACGCAGGGGCAGATGAATAGAGAGTGGGGCACGTGTGGCCCGGCCCTGACAGCCACACGCACTCCTCGTCGCAGCGGCGCGCGCTCTCGTGGGGAGGAATCCGTGTCAAGGTGGTGAGCCGCCGGCGCCGCCGCAGGTGACCCACTTCCTGCCTGCCGCGGCTCCGAGGAGAGCAGCCTCCACGGGGACAGGAGGGGCCCGGTGCTTTTCGCGCGTTTGCGCAATCGCGAGATCGGCTTTTTGGGCGCGAGCGAGCGGCTGGACCCGTGCGTGCGTACGTGCGCCACTGACTCAGCCGGGATCTTTGTTTACCTTTGGCAGGATCGGCCGTGGATTGACGCAACGATTACGACGCGTACGGCCTGTACGCGTACTTGACACAAAGCCGGATACGACGGAAATGGCTTTCTCGAATTATTCTCCGCTCGTCGATTGCGTCGATTTCCAGCTACTCCTGCTACGGATTTTCTCGCTCGGAATTCGGAATTTGGAACGGCGATCGAACGCTTACTTATGCATTTACGAATCGGCGCGAGAAAGGATTTTTGGTAAGTCATCGGGCAATTACTAATCCGCCTCGAGTCCGAGTCCGCGCAACCAGCAGTTTTTACAACGAAGCGAGAAATGTACTTTATTACTCGGAGTAATATTTAATCGATCGTAGGATTTCACTTTGAGAAATAAATTTAACGGGCCAACGCTCGCTCCAAGTGTTAAAGTAAATTTTACGCGCGCATTCATTAAATTACTTTTAATATCTTTTAATGGTTTTACGTTTCCCAAATAGCGACTGCCGTACTCACGAGGAACTTTACGGCGGCCTTCTGCAACCTACAGATTTTCGATAAAAAAAAGCTTGAAATTCGATTTTATAGATTAAGGCCATATTTATTTGGAGAGCATTAGCTCGGAGGTTGTTATTATTTCACTTATTTACGTCCGTATTAAATAAAAGGAACGACAAGAGCCAAGAGAAAATACACGGACGTACACGAACGCTTTTTACTTACCTACGAACTTAAATAAAAATCGCATTGTTCGTGCAAACGTCGATAAAGAAGGGAGTAGTTGACGTTTCTCTTGGCGCCCACCTTTCACTGGCAAAGAAACGATTATAAATCGCGATGATAAAATTACATTGTAACCTGCAAATTTATATGATCGGATAAACGCGTTTACAATATTGCATTTAATATTTCGCGCGTTGACTGTTGATTAGAGGTCGCGTTGCTTATGTGTCGGGTATTCATTGATTCGCTTTTTGTTTGTCCGCCGCTCTCCAAGTCTATGCGCGACAATGTTTTTCGACTCATTTTGTCGGACGAATAAAAACCGGCGAGTTTTAAAATCAATATTTAATAATACGCATGTGGGCATCACACACCATCGGACTATTTAACTCTTTCCTCTCACGTGCACTGAATCGACGAATCGGTAAATTGGAGACGAAATTCTAGTTCGGCTCATTACAATAAAATCCACCTTAATTCTTAATCTATAAATCAGTCCCCTATTCTTCGTCCGTGTGCGCGGAGAAATACATAATTCACCGTGTCACGCGACAGGTAAAATTTTAAATTCTCGACTGTGTATTAGGGGAAAGCGTCGTCGGCTGTCGTATTTTCGCGTGAAAATATTCACGCGGCTGTTCGCAATTTGTTTACGACAATCGCAATACTGAATTTTGCAACGTTGTAAAACTTGATCCGTCGACACTCGACCTTTACCTACTGCGGCAAACCTGCGAGCTTTCGGAGCGCGACAAAACAACAAATTTATCGATACGTTTTGGAAGCGCGAAACTGCCGCCGGTGATTAATAATCCGCGCGAGCCGTCGTGCGATATTCGTTTTAAAATGAATTCGAGCTAATAGTTTAAGCGGATAATGGAGGTCTACGGCGCATATCGATCCTACGTAATTTGACTACTGGCCCCTTTTGATAGAGAAATTATGCGGCCCCCCCCCCTCGCACTGTATTCGGAATTACGAAATCGCAATCCAAATCTGCCGCAATTACAGAAGCGTTCGCGCTCGATTATTAATAACGACTTTACCTCGTCGGCTGCAACTGCATCACCCGAATGCAATTTCGAATGCTTTTCTGGAGAGCGATTAGCCGAGACTTTCCGAGCAACTTTACTTATTACTTAAATATCGATATGCGCTCGAGCAGTTTACAACCATTTCCACTCGAGACTGGCATTTGCTCTCCTGCTCTCGGGAAAGCGTTTTTAAAGACGGAGAAAGATCCGCATCGGTGCTTTTAAACGATTGCGCGCCTGTTACTGCGAATTTTTGAGATTCGGGGAGTGGAGAGACGGAAAGCAGTTGCCTCTCTTTCTGTCGCGAACAATATTTGCAGCATCGTTCGGTGGGGCTCAGGCAGGAGAAGCCCCTATTTTTCAATCGGCGCTAATAGATTTTTGCGAAATAGGCAACGAGGTCGATCTGTGTTTTCCCCCTCGGATTGGCGTTTTGCTTTGCCGGTGTGTGCGCGCGCGCACGTATCGACACAGTTTTCGTAAAAACGCGCAGAAGCCAGCCGGCGAGTTTTTCCGGGCCCAAAACTCGACGACGCGCGATCGGTTGGGAGACCACCACCAGCGACGACGAGAAAAAAGCTCCCCCCCCCCTCCGAATGGCTCGTGATTACGATTCTCGTTGTAGAAGTAGCATCGGCTCGCCTCGGATTTCATGCGTCAGCGGGAAATTCCTCTCGGCGTAAGCCGAAGAAGAAAGTGCAGCGAGGCGCGGAACAAACGAAAGCCAAAGAAGGGAACGCCGAGAAAAAGGAATCCCGATCTAGCGGCCGTCGCGAGGGCCAAGCCGTGCCTCCTCCTCTCTCGGTCTCTGGTTCTCCCTCTCCCTCTGCCCCTCTCACGGAAGTTCCGCTTTTGTCTGACCCAGATAGTCGGCATTCACTCGCTATTTCGTAACGGGACCGACTTTCTTTCGCGCGCGCCGCGCGTGTTACCTGACTTGGGCCGACGAAGACGACGATGATGGTTACGACGACAACGGCGACCCACCACCCCGGAGATGGTGTCGTCGATCGCGA
This sequence comes from Platyscapa corneri, assembly GCA_018907185.1. NCBI lineage: Eukaryota > Metazoa > Arthropoda > Insecta > Hymenoptera > Agaonidae > Platyscapa > Platyscapa corneri. Next base: position 323,625 of record JACCHW010000012.1, read on the forward strand.
TTGTCCGAAAAGGAAGTTTGGCCTACGCTCGTTTCGAGTCTGCGTTATGTCATAGGCGCCGACATTATCGACTGCGCGCATCGCCAGAAGCCTGTCTCCGATGTTTTTGCTCTCCTTTTTTCATTTTCCTCGCGGGGGGGTTATCAGCTCGACCCCGCTGTCGTATTTTCGGCGGCTCGAAATCACGAGGTTACGAAGCTGCTGACCTTATTGCTCGGAAACGTGACGGTTTTGGCCCTTTAGCCGCGAGCGCACGATCCGCGGCCTTTTCGTCGAGCGAGCGACTACTGCTCGTCACCGCAACAACAGACCGACAATTTGGTGTACAATCGGCCTTACCATCGGTCGCCTGCCTTACATTTACTCGCGCGAGCTTCCTCCTCTCTTGAATCGCTTTTAATCGGCCCTCGACTCCGACAAATTCTCTCCTACGTAATCCGCTCGGGAAAAATTTAGGCCACTGTAATACCATAACACCGTAACACCGTAACACCGTCATACCGTGATACCGCGACACCGTAGTATCCGAAAGATCCGACTGGCTCTCGGGATACGAGTTAACCTAGTCTTGATATGCTGTACGCGCCGCCATACTTCTGCATTCAGACTTTTTAAATGGGAAACTACTTTCTAGGATCGTTTTTACATTATTATACGTGGTAATTTGTTTATATAGAAGGTTTGACGGCTTGCATTACAAGCGACGCTCCTCACCTCGAATTTATAATTAATACAGAAAGGCATGCGCGCCGCGACCAGTGCCGCCTTTATAACGATGCATTTTCATAAAAATAATTTGTTCGAGCTTTATTTTACCAGCGTGTGGTAAAAATACGTTGTGGTTGGAAAATTAGAAGAGGTGGAGAGAAAATGACAATGGAAAAAATAAGAAAGGGTAAAGGAATTTACGATTCTTATTTGAAAAACAAAAATTTATGATTTAATCACTAGGTGTAACGAAGCAAACGACTAACCTATGCATAACAGTACTATAATTTAACTTTATCTCTAAATTGTTGCTGCCGAATGCTTTCGTAAAAAAGTTTGTATTTAAGAGCGCAAGTTAGATTTTGTAAACGAATTGTACTTTTCAAGTGCGATTCTGATTAAGAGTTATAAAGATCTTAATAAAGGAGGTACCTATTTTCCTTTTGTTTGAAATCGAATACATATATTTTATTCAAATTTATATCGTAATAATTACGCGATTTAAAAATTTGCTGCTATCGTTGTGTAATTAGTAAAATGAGATATTTGTGCTCGTAATTAGGATTTCGGAAGAGACAAAATATGCTTTAAAATAGATTTAAATTTTCTAGGTAATTGCATTTTGGAGTAATTAGCTTGGTACCGATGACAGATGACAGACTAGATTATACGTAAACTAGGTTTCTAAGTCATCAATAATTAGAAATTTCAATGTAACATCTGAAAATTATTATCTCGGCTATAGAATTAATCGGGTGGATTATATTGACAGTTCAAATTTCAAGATTTTGCAACAAACGTATAATTAACCATTCGATTGCACATTAAAACAAACAACAAACTATGCAAGTGAGTTAGTAGTAACGGATATACGGAGAAAAGTTAAAGTGGCGTTAAAACGACGCGAATAACCGCAACGAATCCGCAACTACACTGGAAAAGGTCCGGAGTAAAAATTACTCGTCGGTTGAGTGAAATCCGCCTTAAAAATTGAGTCATACGAGTCGAGCAAAATTCATTAGGAGATTCGAGCTTAGCTCGATCCGTTGTTCCAACTCGCGTTCAAAATTTCCTCGTCAAAAATTAATTTTCGCGCTCATCTGAAAAATGTCGTCCAATCGCAACAGTAATAAATACGACTTATAACAAACAGTATCGAATTATCTTACGGGAAAATAATAATAATAAAAAAAAGGGAAACACAACTCGAATAGAAAGTAAGGCTACCGTCACTCGATACGTCATCCCGAAGAGCGTCTTACGCTTCTGAAATTAGCGTCAATCGCAAGACCGTTTTCCAGGAAAAATTAAGGAGACACGGCCGACTAATAGGCAGTAGGTTATACGGCCCGTCAAGCGGCTCGACGATAAATCGGCAGTATCATCAGTTCGAGATCAGCTGCAGCAGATTTCGCGAATAAAAGGAGAACAAGAGAGCACGACGTGATCGGAAGAAAGATGGCGCGCGCCGGAAGGGAGAGTAAAAAGGATTTCCAGGTGAAGCTCGATCGGACTGGGCCTTAGAAACAAACCCCGGGAATACCGTGGAGTGCGTGTATAAATAAAGGCCACGTCTGAGCCCCTTTCCTCCCTCCGACCCTCGATTATGACGGGCCACCTCCTCCGACGTTTTCTATCGTATTTGGTTTGCGACGATAATGAATCACTCGAAGCTCCTAACGACGTCGTTCGGTTATTCAAGGTAAATTCTTGCCTGGCACGGCGGCAAGGGCACCCTCCCCCCCCCTTCGGGGTACCGCGACACAACTAATTGCAATCGTCGAGCTGATGAGAAAATAATGCGCTCGCCGAAAAAAGCGCGTGGCATTTTCGCGAATTGGGCTCCAGGAAACTCGATCGTTTTTTCATTGGATCAAATGCACTTATGGATGATTTAACCAACGATGCGCTAACCCAAGTTAAATATTTGACGGCGACGTACTTTTTGGCCGTTCGCGTGACTCCACTACTTCTCAAGATCAAACGCTAACTGCTAAGGCAAACGTATTTTCGTTCTCGATCGACGTCGCCGATTTCATCCAACACTTTTAACCGGATGCGGTAATAGCGCGTTCCAGGTGCGCGCGCGTCTATCCTCCCAATCGAGGTGACATCGTTGTCTACTGCCCGCGAAACTTTCCAGCCACCGGATTAAAGAGTTTTTGCTGTTTAATTGCTCAAGCGATCGAGAAAAAATGCGCACGACTCGGCAGCTACTCGCGATAAAAAGCCATCGGCCCGAAACTGCGTTAAATCTTGCGATCGGCGGCTCGTCGAAGGGGTGAGCGAAGCTCTGGCTTTGAACGAGTGCGCGAGTTCGAACAACAATGTGGCTCGCAATGTTTGAACACCACACGCGCGCACCCGTATCCGCTTCGAACAAACGAAGGCGCTGCGAATGTAATTACAGCACAGGAAAGCGAAAGAAGAGTTTACTAATAGATAGGCTGAGCCAAGCCAAACTAAACCAAAGGCGCTCTAAGGTTAGCTTCGCTTTTAAAAGACGAGGGGCCCGGGGAGGGCTTTGCTTTCTAGCGGGACCTTTAAACGACGCCCCCTCCGAGAGCGAGGGCTCGACGATCGAAGTTAAATTGAGAAACGGCATAACTGCAGTTGAGACTCAAGCGAAGAGGAGCGAGGAAATGGATGGGGGGGGGGACTGACTAGGAAGTAGGAGTATTCGCAGGTGACTCGGCTAATCGTGCCTTTCTAAGGATTCGCCACCGCCGCCGCCGCCGCCGCCGCCGCCGCCGCCGTCGGTGATTCATTCAGCAACGCACAGGAGCGGTTGTGGCTGCGGCGGTCGCAGCGACCCCGTGGTCAACGGGACTCGACGACCGCTGCAGCGCATCTCCTCCGCAAATATCGATCAGGCCGAGGGCAAACGTGAGCTCCACGAAACAAGGTGGCAGGCAGACACGGGCGATCACTTTCTTGCTCGCAGGGGGAAGCAACAACGCCACCGCCGCCGCCGGCTGTTGTTAGTCCCGAAGCGGCAGCTGTGCTCGGAATCCTTTTTTTCTTGCTGCGGTCTTGAGGCGAGGCAGGCAGGATGAATCGTTACGACGTTACGAAAGGTGCGAGACCCGAGAGCCGATTCTTCGTGCTTCGCGTTCTTAAGGTCTGGCCCGGCCTCCGCCTCCGGTTCGCCGAAAACTTTTGACGAAAATTCTGGCCGCTTCCCAGAAGTGCACGTGGCGGCTCGCGGCTACAAAGCCCGAGACCGAGTCGACGCTAAGACCGATTTAAAGTCCTCGAAAGGACCTCCTCCTCTGCGTCGGCGGCGTTGTTGCACCAGCCGATAGGCGAGCGAGCGGGACTCTCGATGCACTCTCCAGCAGCGTTCGACGACATTTGCCCCCGCGTCGTCGCATCCGGGAAAGGACGCCGCTGCAGTTGGCGAGGCCAGCGGTTCAATGGGAAGATTGCGATCCGCGGATCGTGTCGACCGATGAGCTACGGGCCCGTCTTTGCGACAAACCGCTCGGGGTGCCGACAGAGTCTCGCGGGAATCGACCGCGGGAATGCATTCCCTACTTACGGCTCGTACCCGGTAATTAGGCGAAACTAATTGCCGTTTCTTCGAGGCACTCGATTGTTTGTCACTCGGTCGATCGCGAGCCGCCGCTGCGACTTTTGTTGTGCCGCCGCCGCCGCCGTCGCGGTAATAGTGTAATAGTGCCAAGGCGGACTTGGACGCAGCTAAAACGGGTATTTGGCTGGTAAATCTGTAGATTTAAGGATTAGCGAGGCAATTTCACGCGAACCCTCCTCCCCTCGCCTAGTAGTCGTCCTTTTCTCGCATTACCCTGCCATTGATCTCTCGAATTCTCGCGTCCAACTCTCGGCGACTGCGCACACGCACGTTTATTTCCATATTTACTGGATTTGCGGTGAATTATGGCTCGAGGAACTTTCAACGTTTACGTGATTTATTTTCATTGCGAACTTATTAGCGGGCGCGGCTTTTCCGAGTTTAACTCGTTGGAAAACTGCGATCGAAAATCCTTCAAAGACGCGCTGCTGCTGCTGCTGCTGCTGCTGCTGCTGCTGCTGTTGGCGGTAGGACTCGCGAAATAAAAAGGAGCGCGTTTCGCTCGTTGCAAAGATGCATTTGCCTTATTTGGCGCTGAAAAGTGCAGAGCGGGATAACAGTAGACGCACGATTTAACGATTAGAAATCATTTCACATAGGAGGAGAATGCAAATCTGTCTCGATTAGCTTTCCACGCGGAGTAACGGCAACTGGAATTGCTTTATTGTTTAAAACAACTTTTAATCACCTCGAGAGTCTAATTTGTTGCGCCAATGCGAAAAGCAATTACACTCCACTTTCGCGCCGAATACAATGTCAAAACAAAATTGTCGATAATAGAGTTACGATAGAGAATTCGAGTTTCTCCTGAAAGCTAAAGCAAGGTTCTTGGCTCGACTGTCGTCGCGAATAAAACAAGGGGCTTTTTACGTTAAACGAAGAGAACGACGACCAAGAGAAGGAGGCGGCGGCAAGCGCTGAAAATTGATAAAAAGATGACCTTCTTCACTTAACGATACTCGACGTTTCTCGCGTGTGTTTTCCGCCTGTGCGCTCGGCGGGCATACGTGGCGCTTCGTTAACAGAAGAAGGCGAGAAAACTTTTTCTCGGAGACCGTTAATAGCGTCGAAGCGTTTCGTCGTAGGTACGTGGCAAAAAGAGCGCGAGCCGCCCAAGAAAACGTGCGCGCCGCCGCTGCTCACGCATGCCGAGCCACGGGCTCATTTTTCCATCCAGCCGCGGCGGATTGATCGAGACGTTCGAAAGCCAGATTAAGACGAAGAGGGAGGAGGAGGAGGAAAACGAATACGTGTCGCTGGCACTCGGCTCGTTTCGGCTTTCGTTGCAAACGAGGAAGCGCACTCGTCCTCTCCAGCGACTGCTCTTATCAAAGGTATTTCATAAACATTGTATCTCCGTTCTGCGCCGATAATTTTCAGCTCCGATATTCCAAATACGCACAATAACAATGAAAAGATACACGCGACTTAAAAAACGAGATAAATTTTAATCCACGGCTTACGCGCATTGTAATCAAATACTTTACAGTTATCTCGCGCTGCTGCGCTCTTTTGTCATCGCGCTATAAATCAACAAAGCGAAAGTAATTGCGCTTATTATTATTGTAATCGGCAATTTTATCAGCCGCGATTACGGAGTAAAAGTGAAAAGTATTACAGTACCAGGCGGCGAACGACGATTCGAGAAAATGTAACGTCGTCGTCTGTCGCTCGACAGCCGTTGTTGTTACCAATCGGAATCGGACGGCGGCGAATAATAACAAGACACGTCGGGCAAAAATGCGAGCCTGTTAATCGCGCGATCCGAGCCGTTGCAGACGAACCGACGCAGCGACAAAAATAAGGAAACAAGGATACAGGAAGCCGCCGAATGCCGCCATGAGGCCCAAATCGCAAGTTCGAGGAGGCACGGCGATTAAGAGGAGCAGCGGCGAGCTATTGGGCCCGCGACGGCGGATAAGAGCGAGGACGCGCAGCTGCGCACCGAACCGAGAGGGTCGATCGAGATGCACGCACCAACTTCATCATCACCTGTTGCATCATCCGAAGGGGCGGCTGCTCCGCAGCTGCCGCCGGGGCCCTGGAGCGGATGCACGCGCAGGTTGGCCACGTCCGCAACGACCGGATGCTGGATCGGATCGAGCTGCCGAGAACTTGACCCCTCGCGAAAACAGCTCTCGGCGCGCGCTATTGTCTTTGGCAGCGCCGATTGCGAAAAACCACCAGCGCGGCTACTCGCGGTTGCGCGCGAGCGATGGAAAAGCCGAAGAGCGGTCGTCGTGTTTTTGACGCTTCGCGGCGCACGAGAATGAAAAAATGGGAAAATGGCGGCGGCGGCGGCGGCGGCAGCGGCGTTTTATTTAACCGAGCCGAGATTAAAAATAATTTGGAAAAACAAAGGTTGCGGTGACTTTACAAAGCTATAGCCGCGTGGTTTTTATTGGCCGTCCCCCCGTTGCTTAGGATAAAGTGGAGCGACACACGCTCGCGCACACACATTATAGCTTCGGCCGAGCAGCGCTCAAATGCAAAGGTAATCGAACGAAAGCAGAGTTATTTCGAACCGTCTGGAAAAAAGTGCGACCAACTGGCGTTTCGACGATTTATTCGCAATTCGGGCGCAACCTCCTCCAGCCAACTTTGGCTCTGCCTTTTACTTTTTACGAAGGAGAGAAATAATAATAATCGCCGCCTCGCGTCAAACGTCGATGCGCTCGACAAAAGCGTCGACGACGATAAAGTTTGCCAAAGCACACAATCGCCTCGCGTGTTTTACTTTGTCTATTGGCTTGTAATTGCACACTTTGTTAATCAGTATTGACAATATTTCTTACTTACGACCCAGTTAACATCGAACGGCACTTACTCGCGGCCAACTCACTCACCTGAAACAAACGAAAAACGAAACTGGTTAGTTTGGTTGATGATTTTGTTATTTTCCTCGTTTCTCGTTCTTATTCATCGGTCGCGGGGCATCGCTCGACGGCTCTCAAGGTGAAAGGCCATTTTATTCGCAACAATCGAGCCTCGCTCATTGAGAAATTGCGCGTCGAAGCGACGACCGCGCGTTAATTAAATCGCCGCCGATTAAACGGAGACGACGGGACGAAAGTTTAACGCTGACACAGGTTCGCTCGTCGATTCGTCGCGTCAGTGCAGCCGGCGACGCCTCGCCATGAACATCCTCCTTTATTATTGTTGTGCAAACGAAAATAAAAGCGGCGCGACGCCCGAAACGAGGAGGTAAAACACTGCGATCGTATCATCATCCAGCGGTGTGGCATCGCGCGGCATTCCGCGACGTGATATCGTCCGTGATGCCGCAAAGGGGGAAAGTGGGTTAAGCGCGGCTCTCTCTCTCTCTCTCTCTCGACTCCCCCCCCTTTATTCGTGTCTCGCCGAGTGCGCGGGCGCGATTTATACATCCGTATCGTTTGCGCGTATTTATATAAGCTGATAATGCACCGAGACCGAGCTCCAATTTGATTGTGAAACTACGTAACGCAGAATTCCTTAGATTCCTTTTTATCGGCCGATGCGCTCGCTCTCTCGCGATCCGAGAGCTTTATCTCGCACTGCAACGGATGAAATATGCAGTGACTGCATAAACAGGCGGGTGGACCCATGGACAATCGAGGCGACGACGATCGCTTTTCCGTCCGAAGCTCGAGACGCAATTAATTGCCGGCGTTTGACAGCTAAGCTTCAAAAATAAATTGCACAATTTTCAGGCCTCCGTTGCAAAACTCTCACCCGAAATATTTTTAGAAAGCGCGTAGATATTTTCGTTGGCGTAGACAATCGATAAACTCACCCGTACGCCCGTTAAAACGTGGCTCGCTTTTTATCCTTCCAAATGAACCAAGAAAATTCCATTGTCTCGAGTGGCGAGTGGCGAATATTCCTCTATCTCCGGCCGACCGACCGAATCGCTCTCGGCTGGAATGCTTTTGTAGAAATGCTTTTATCCCCCGCCGCCCCCAACTCGCCGATATTACACGTCCAAGGATCCCCCGCTGTTCTGGCTTGGCTAATTAGCTTCGCTTATTACATTAGCGCAACGAGCTGTTGATGTATTTTCAACCTCGCAATCAATCGCTCGTCCAAGGATGGCAACGCGATTAATTATATTTACAAGCGTATTTTTAAAGAGCAACGTCGTTTCGTCAGAAACTCGAACCCCCGATCGGGCATAAATTTTCCTTGCCGTTTATCCCGGTGAAAGTCCGAGATACCGCGTTCTCGTATTTGTACCTCTAAAAATGGAGAGCCAGAACTACTCTGGTCAAAAACTCGGGTAACGAAGCCTCGTTGTTGTCGCTGCTTAAACTTTTGTGCGAATCGTGCGCCTCTGATGTACTGCACTCGGCGTGTATTTGCAAGAGCCAGATTATTTTTACGGGCCGCTGTCGCGATGAAAGCGCTTCGGCGGCTCGATGACCAGCGGGCCAAAGAAAAGCAAATAAAGAAAAATCTCGTCCGATAGCGCGACGATACGACAAATTCATTCGCTCCCGATGGACTCGGATATCTAAATCTTTCTTACGGGGAAATTGACTGCGTTACTCGCGCGCCTGTGTGGGTGCGCACTCCTAACTCCTAGAAACTGGGGTGAACGTACAATCTTAATTGCGTGGGGACTGGGGAAGGGGATAGCAATGGAGAAGCGTGACATCGTCACCGGCCCTCTATAAATAGATCGGCGGCCAATACTTTCGGTGGTCATTTTGAGTCGCGCTTGGTGGCCTGCCGAGCCGGCGATTTCCACCGCTCGGAAAAGCACGCTTTTCCCCCCGTGACATTGTCGTAGGTGGGTGGGTGCGTGCAAACGAGCGCGCGGAGCCTATAATTTCAGGTGGTGCAAAATAGCAACTACGCCAACAGGTGTTGATGCCCGGGTGGTTGCGATCGCGCTGCGAATCGCAACGGCCCGCGGAGAGAGAGGATAGGAGGGGGGTGGCGAGTCTCTCGTTAGTGTCTCTCGCTACTTTGGTGCACCGGCGCGCTAAAAATACCGGGAGACGCGCGCTATTCTCGGCCCTCCCTAGGCGCCTCCTCGCTCTCTTTTGGCCGCGCGCGCTCGTTTCGAGGGAGTCCTCGACTCGCTTTCCTCCCCCCCTGCGATCGCCGCGGGGGTGGACTGGCCTGCGTCCCTCCTCGGGCTGGAGTAGAGCCGGGTGTCGGTCGCTCGGTCGGCCGACTCCGTTTCCCGTTTCCCGTGCCGCTGCAATTACGGCCTAGGGTTAATTAAAACTAGGGGTCGCGACTTTTTGTCGCAAGCTGCGAGTCGACTTTCATCGTACAGCGAAAACGCAAATTGCCAAGTTCGAGATTCTCGAACGCAGTTGCTCGCTTGCTGTCTCTCTCAACGAGGCGCGCTGCGACCGCTGCGACGCGTTTGCATTGCAAAAACGCCAGCCGACAGCTTTGCGCAAAGCGTTTATCGTAACTCGGTCTCGAGCTCATTTGCATTTTTTGCAATCAAACGTTGCTGCCCCTGCGCCCAGAGCTCCGCTTCCGTCGGCAACGGCCAACTGGAAATTAAAATCAAGGCGACTGACGTTGGAGGCGCAGCTGCGTTTAAATTGCATCCCGATCCCGATCCCGATCTCGAGGAGTGCGGGGGCCCCGTGTGGCTGCCGATGCGCGCACGTGTCGGCTCGGCCGCCAGCAGCGCCACCCCGGCGTCCGTCGCAATCTCGCGGCGGACAAGTGAAAACAATCGCGTTGTTGCGGTTGTGGCGAATACATTCTGGACGAAATAATGGAAGCCGATTGTCCGAACGGCGTGAAATTGCAGTCTACGACGAAGAAGGAGCGCCGGGCTAAGGAGCGTGAAATCGCGTTTAACCTACAAAGCGCGACTCTTTACCGTAAGAATTGGCCAAATCGACCGAGAATCGAGCGAGCGAATCAATGGCCAGGAATTTATTCGACGATGAATTCGGGAGTCGCCGGACACGAGAGGTTACCCGCGGTGCAATAAGCCTGACGAAGAGTTATCGCGTCCTCGAAAGGGAAGGGGCCGATTAATTGCATTGAACGCTTCGAAAAAGATCTGGGCAAAAGGGAGAGAAAAAAGCCAAGGCTGCGGTTTATTTTACGTACTCGTGCGCGCCTGGCGGCACGAAAACTGAAATCCAACCGTTCGGGACGACGACGACTATCCGCGACTTTCATCCGCGCTTTGCGTTTTCTAAATTTTGTAATCCCGAGCACAATTGTAACTCAATCTTTGAAATTTACATTTTTCCCGCACGACGGCTGCGACTGTCGCGGCTCCAAATTATTAAGCTGTTTTAATTATTTTAGCTTTCCTTATCCGGCTCCCAAAACACGATTAATTCCCAGTGGAACAATCGTCGAAAACGAAGGAAGCCGATTATTCCTGCTTCCTCCCAACCGCCCCTTTAAAAGTATTCGTTCAGTTTTCTAGCTTTTCTTATCGCGCGCGCGAATGTATTCACGCGCGATAATGCAGAAATAAAATACGTTGCTCGATTGCTTTCGACGACGACGCCGACGACACTTGAAAGCGAGAAAGAAATCCCCTAGTTTATATAAGCACACGAGCTCGATTAGTAGGCGATTCAGATGTAACGCCGAGTGGCCGCCGCCGTTCGCTCTAAAAATATTGTCTTAATTATACGTAAGTAATCGTTCGCTGCTGCAGCGCTCGCGTGGGAATCGTTATTCGCGGCTAATGGCGGAAAATAACGCCGGGACTGCACTCGGACGGAACTCGCCGCCACGTGCTTCGAAATCGTAAATAAAAGTGTCGCTATTCCGTGAAATTGGAAAACAAACCGATTTTAATTTACGAGCCGCAATAACGCGCCGAGAGCGCAATCGAAGAAACTCGCTATTGCCCCCCCCCCCGCCGCAGCAGCAGGCCGCGAAAATTGACGTCCAACTTTCGCAGCGCCTCCTCCTCGCGCCACCAATCGATCCGATGATGAATAAATAAAAAGCGCAGCGCCGCGAGCCAAATCAAAAAGTCCGCGTCGAACCCTTGCGAGGCGAGAGGCTCGCGGTACGCCCTCGGAGAAAGTTTTCCACCTGTGCGCGCGATCGAGGGGATAAGCCGGCGCGTGTCCGAGGAGACGCGATCGAAGCGAGACAACGGCCCGGCCACTCCAGAGTCGGAGGAGCGAGAGGCTCGGGTCACCCGGAGCGAATCATTCGGACACCAGGACGAAAACGATGACGGCCCACGCCGACTTTCACCGGCATATTTTCCGCTGCGGCCGCGCGCGAGACGAGCTCCCGATGATGAGTTTATGCGGAGCTCTTATATAGCGCATCGATCGCGACTTCCGTTGCGCCGCCACTGCGTCGCCATCCGCACGGGAGCCGAGGGCTCGATAACGACTCGAAGCTGCAATTCCCGGCGTTAACGAGCCTCTCCTTTTCTTTGTTTTCCCATTTCTCGGCTGCACTCGAGACGCTCTAGTTGCCGCCGCTTCTCTCGCTGACTTTTCGCGCTACCGATTTCTCGGAGGAAGCCGGCCGCCGATCGTGTAATTCGTGCAGACGCAACCGAGTTTTCGCGGAGCTCGAGGGGCTTTTCGGGATCGCGAGTCCGGCACGGCTCCTTTGTTCGAGCGGACGTGAAAATTAGTCCAACGGCGGAGCGTCGGGAAATTGTTTTCGAATATTACTCGATACGAAAGCTCGATGGGGTGTAATTGGAAGCGCGGATAAAGCTATTACCACAACCAGCTTCATAACCAATATGATGTACTCGGGGCGGGAAAAGCCCGAGTGATAAATAAATTTTAAAGTCGGCGATAAATGCAACAGTTGCGGCGATAACGCGGAACGAAAGCCGATGCCGGGGGCGGTGGCGTTTTATTTTAAAAATCAGGGGCTTAAAGTTTTTCCACGACGCGTCTGCTCGGTGTTTTAAACGATCTGTGTCTATGAACGAGATTGCTCCCACTGGCCGAACGCTAACGCACCGAATTTGCGCACGGACTTTTACTCGAAGTTATTCGAAGCTGACGGATAATAAGTTGGCTTAAGGAACAGCGCAAACGCACGAGAGCTCTCGATTACAAATTTATGCGGTCGCATGCACTGCCGACGCTGCGCTCGCTTGTTTCAATCGTAGGAATATCCGCCGATCGACAATCGCCGCACCGATGTTTCGGGCTAATTGTCGCAGTCGCGTGCAACACACGCGTCTATCCGACGTTACAATTATTAAAGAAAAACTGGGCCCAGATTTTGGAAATTCGTTTACTTTCGCTAGCTAACGGAAAAGAGTTGGAGGAGAGCAAAGTGAAAGACTTTTATCGAACGCAGAACTCGTTTCGGTCGAGATCTTTTGTTTTTCTCGAGCGCAATAATAAAGAGAAAGAGAGGCTGCCCCCCCCCCGCACCCCCGCCCCAGGGGAAAGATTTTCAATGTAATAGACGCCGCTGAGGCACATTCCGCGTGCAAGAAGAAACTTCAAAAGAAGATATCTGAAATATTTACTACTTCTTCGAGAAGAGAAGAAGTATCAAGAGTAACGGAATTTCGCATGCGATAAGAATTTAAGTGTTTTAGTCGTTGTGTTTTCGTGTTTGCTGGTGCGCGCGATTACTCTTTAAATAATACGCCATAAATCATACTCTAAAATATTCAGGAATTCAAGAGCGAGAAAGAGCAGAGCTGAGAAAAAGATAAACTGAATTTTATTTTATTCTCTCAGATTTAACGCGACTCGCGTGCAACGAGCCAAGGTGCAGTTTTGGGAAAAATAAATCCCCGGCTCGTATCCCTCGTCAGAACTTTGATTTTAAAGTCGACTAAAGGCGACCAGAGGCGACCAAAGGCGACGAGAGGCGACGAGAGGCGACGAAAGGCCTGGAGGAGCGCGAACAGGCGAATGGAAAGCTCGAGAGTTGAAAGGCGGACACGCGAATCGCGAGGAGCGGCTTGGAATACACCGCAGCAGCCCCTGCCCCGCCTACATTAAGCGTCGCCGAGAGGGAGCTTATTAAAACTGCATTTTTTTCCGCGTGTTGCGCGCGAGGCTGATGCAAAGGCAAATCGGCGACGGCTTTAACTACGAATCTTCTTCCTCGATGTGACACCATTTCCTCGGCAGTCTCACGCACGTACGGAGGCGGAGGCGGAGGGGGGGGCGGCGGGGAGAGGCACCAGCTGATACAACTCGGCGCCCGCATAATTCAGAAAGCGACGGCAGCACTTGGTGTTTGTGTACGCGCGTGCGTGTGCATACGCGTCGGATGACGCAAGTATCGCGGCGGCCTGTAAGGACGCGTGGAATTCCCGTCCAATTTTCGCTCGCTCCGCGACTCCTCGCACGAACCCAATTCCGCTGATCGATCGGTCGCACGACCACCTGACTGCCCTTGTGCGAGCCCCTTTACTCGGAACACGGAAAACCTTTCTTTGCACTCGGCCCCCGAGGCAGGGGGCAGTTCTTGTTTATTTAATGGCAAACTGCAGCGAGCGAATTTGATTTGTCGCCAACGAGACGACGACACTCGCTCGTTTCGGTTTCGTAACCAACCCACCCATCCCTCCTTGCCTCCCTTCTCTCTCGGAGCTCGCATACGTGCCGCTGATCCTCGTTGGACGAGACTCGCGTCCTACCCGAGGAGAAAACTCGAAATGGCGAAACTGGCAAAGCCAAATCCACCGCCGACTGTATCTAACGACGCCTCTGAGCGACGCAAGGCGAGAGCGAAATATCGTTCTGCATTAGCTTGGCCAGACGAAACATTTATAATCGCGAATTCATCCGTCGTTGTATCACTCGTACGAGCCAAGTTGTTACAGAAGAACTGGCCGTGCGCAATTTGGAAAATTCGCTGCAACTCGCGCGGCAAAAGTGAAAACATCGTCCTCCGGCGTTCGAAGGAATGACCTTCTGACCGCGCAATAATAACAGAGGAAATACTAAATAAAGCAGCGGCTCTCCAAGCTCCAAGTCTCGCGAAAATGAGGGAAAACTCGTGAAAACTTGTTGCGCCTCGGAGGGCCAGCGCTCGGACGATGAAGGAGGCTAAAAAGGCTCTCGGTCGAGCAGCGGCCCTTGCGTTTTCCTCTGCTCCTCGTCGTCGGCGACTCGAGCTGAGTATCGCTGTAGAGCCCCCGGTGGTATCTATATTGATTCGGGCCGGAAATTTTCTGCTCCGTCCAAGCGCACGCCACTCGCCGCTACACGAGCAAAGGCGCCATTTATCACCGTTACGTGTAAGAGAAGCTAAGGCGGAAAAAATTCTCCGGATTGATTTTGTTCTTTATCGCTCTCACTTTCTCGGCGCTCACATAATAAATGCGAGACTTGCGCGGAGCAACGGCGGGCTGCCATTGTCTTTGCTTTGTGCTTTTCCGCGAGCGAGCGAGAGAGAGAGAGAGAGAGAGAGAGAGAGAGAGAGGAGGGCTACTCGAATGGCATTGATTACTGGTTCATTCGGCCGATCGTTAGCTGAGTTGGGAGAAAACTCGCCGAGGGTTAACAACTAATCTTTTCAATTCGATTATTTTTTATTCCCTTAGACCAAGCGATTTCCTTTTAAAAGCTCAAAACTCGTCCCAATAATGGCGTTGCAGTAGCAGCAGCAGCAGCTTTTATCGCTGAAAGTAAAATTTTCGAGGCGCCCTTATTAATGGCGAGGCGGCGTCCGAGTGCTCGATTAAATTCCACGGCGACGAATTTCGCACAAAAGCAGAGTAGCGGCGATCGCTCGAGGCAAATACCGTTGCGCGTTAAACGTGCGTGTGACAAACAAGCGCGACCTCTATTGCTCTCGCAGGCCCCACGCCGTGGCTCTGCGCGAAAAGGGAAGCGTGAAATTTCGATCGGAAAATAAACAAAAGCGAGTGTGGAGGAGTAATAAATAAATGATTAAGCGAAAGCGTATCGCGTTGAGTTGGCGGCGGCGGCGGCGGCGGCGGTGGCTCGGCATCCGATTACAGCGTCTCTAGCTCTCACGTGTCGTGCATTTCTGGATTCTACGTAATTACAGGATGGAATCGAAGACCAGACTCGGAAGGGACTGGCTTATTGGGTTAATCGAATCGAGTTCCGAGTACTGCTTTTTAGGGTTAATGCACGTGCTCGATGGGCGGACACGTGTCGGGCTTTGTATGATTCTAGGTTATTGTAGGTTATTGTAGGTTATTTTAAAACAGCCGAAGCCTTAGCAAGCTATCGACTTTTACGACTAGCTCCTGTATCTTCACGCACCGTTGTTCTGTACACACGATTTTCTGCCACCGGTCGTCGTCGTTATCTTCGATTCGAGCGAGACATCTTCCGGACAATGCTCTTGTTTTTAATTCGCCTTGGAACGAGATTTTAGGCTTCGGCGGGACGCGCCTCAAATTTCCCCACTCGTCACATGTTTAGATTCGATTTCTTCCCTTTTTCCACAAATGTTTGCTCTCCCTCCCCCCCCCCGTCGCGATTTATCGCCGACAATTGAAGAATCGCGAAGCTGCGATCACTTTTTGTTGTCGCGTGTCTATTGCGAGCTCCGCGAAACGAAGAATTAATTATTTCGTTTAATGGACAGACGTCTCGGACGGCTTCAAATTGCGCAACAGACGCGCGAAAATTCGAGCGAGGCCTTTTCAAATCGAATAATAGCGATACAATAGCTAAATCTCGTTAAGAATTCGATATATTCAATTCGAGAGCCTCGAATCAAGGCCAATTGCAGTCGTAGGACTCGGGGCGAGAGAGAAAAGCAGCGTATCGGCGACTTATTTTCTTACGTTGTGATCTAAAAAAATAAGTAATGCAAACAAAGCAGCGGCGCGTGTATCGCATCGTTTGTTCGCCGGTCAACCTTTTCCCTCTCAACGGGAGCGATAATTTTTCAAATTTGCTTCTTACTTAATTGCCGATTGTCCCGGGGGAGGAGGCGGATAGAAACAAAGGTGACGCGTTACTTTTGCCGCTGGTTTGTTTACCCGTTCGTGATTTCTGGCCTTGCATTAATGCTACGTCGTCGCTTTTTTACCTCTTCTACCTGGAAAAATAAGATTCTCCGCGGCTTGCGCAAATGGCTATGCGATAACGAGAAGAGCAAAATTAATAAGCCTTGAAAGAAGCTTGGACAAACAAGAAAACTGTCGTTCTCGATGCGACACTCGATTTGTTTGCAAATCCAAATTTACAATTTCACTTTCTGCACATACAAAACAGTTTTTCGTACGAGAGCGATAAGTCTGATAAGAGCTAATTATCACTTGAGTAAATATGGAAGCTTGCTTGGCGATTTTCTCGCGTTCATAAATATTTTTCGAGATTTTCTGGCAATCTGTAACTACAATCTGTAACCTAAATATAGGCTCTAGTCGCTGGTTGTAAATAAAATTTGCGCCGATATTCAGCAATCGGGCCCGTATTTTTAGAAGTGTGTTTTGTATTCCTCGCCGCCGCCGCCGCCACTTAATTATCATAACGTGAAAACGTTCAATATCGCGAGTATTTATCAATCTGTTATTTTCGTAAGATAGAGTTGGTCAGAAATCGAGTGCCTCTTTTTATCATCCGAGTATAATTTAACGAATGTTTGTTTGCTGGCTGAATTACGCTACTTCGGTTTAAATTAGCATATAATACACTCCGCGTTGAATTCGATTTATGATTAGTTCGCTATTTTTAAGCTTCCGCTAGTGTCAAAGGAGGACTTGCGGTAACGTCGGCGTTAACGTCGGCGCGTTCTCGTTAAACCTCGGTGGAGTGTAGCGCGCGTGTATTATACTGCTTTGGACGCCGTGTGGCCAAATTTTTTCCTCGAATTTCGGCAACGGCACTTTTCAACCAACAAAGTATTTGTTTTAAAAACAGGCGCTAAGCTTTACTACGTGTCGAGCATCGGCATGTTCGGAGATAAGCGTTACGAGTTCAATTTACAAGTTACAGCGACGCGCAATCGCAACTACTTTTTGCGCTTTATCAGCACCGATCTGTTTTATTGATTTTGAAAATTCGACGACAGCGTTAAAGCCAATGGATCTTGATGCTCCGTTAGATAGAGAAGGCTAATTGCGCGATAAATTCAACGCGTAATTCAACACCGAGTAAAATAACGCGAAACACGCGAAATTTGTTGTAATTCAAGTTTGTCTCTCAAACGAATTGCCGTATCGAAAAATCTCTGTTATTTCAATTGCACATTTGCAGCTCGCAACGATTACCGTCAAAAAGTTTATCGACCTGCGCGACCACCGAAAGCTCGTTCGAATAATTTTTCAAATGGTTTTCTAATTACGTTATAAAGGTTGGCAGGCAGGTCATTGCTTCGGTCTGGCCGATTCATCGAGGCTGTGCAGAAAACTATTGGATCGCAGAGATTTGTTCGGGCGCGCGTCACGCTACGGGTCGCTTATCTTTGTCTTAAGCTCGTTGGTCGGTGGTGGGCCGCGGCGGCGACGGTATATTTGTCCGTCGTCCAAGTGTCCAAAGTGCAGCAACTTTCTCGACTCGCTTCAATTTTGAGGCTCGCCGGTTTTTAAAAACATGTTTACCAACCGTTTCTAAGTTTAGGCAAACCGTAACGAGCTAGGAATGATAATAAGGTGTATTTAAAGCGCGCGGCAGTTGGGAAATTAGGAAATGGGTCAAAAAGTCTTGGGACAGGACGGGGCGACTCTTTCTCTCGAAATACATCGCACGTGACGGACGCGAAATCGAGCTTAGATTAGTCTTTACTGCTTTATTGCTGATGCTCGTCGTCGAGCGAACAGACTGTTGTTTCGGTGGTGAGTAGCAGCAGCAGCAGCAGCAGCAGCTGCTAGTTTTCACCGGCTGCTTTCACGCGAGGCGAGCGACCGGCGGCGTTAAACTGCGCTCCGAGCGGAAATTCGCTCGCGCGATCGTTGCTCGCTCGATGCCAAATATTCAATAACGGTCGGTCGCCCTTCCCACGACCGGGAGGGACCACCGCCGCGCACTCCCAGCTGAATAGCGGTAAACTGCGACTGCACCCGAGGATCGCCCGGACACGTGCGTCGCAGCGCAGCACACCTTGAAATGTAATTACGAGTGCGATTAGAGGCGATCCGATGTCGTCCGATCGGGGCCAGGGTAAATCGCCTCCTCGACCGTATCGGCCACATCGCCGAATTATTTTTTTCGCTACACGCGCGTCGTTGCTTCTTAAGCGCGTAAAAGGCACGACCTCGGGGCCCGTCTTACGTGCGCGCGGGGCTTCGTAATTGAGCACAGCGTAGCTAAATCTTAAATCCGCCCAAGTTGTTGGCAAGAATCGGCGGCGGATAATAAGCAAAGTAATTTTAAAAAGACCGCGCAAAAAGTAATAACCTCGTGAAATAACAAGTGCCGGGGTCATTAGCGAGTGCTCGCCGGGGAAGGCGGAGGCGGGGGTTGTTGGCTGCGCACCGAGGGCCTCATTAGTTAAATCGGCGCGCCTGCCGAAAACGAGAGAGGCCAAGATGCCATCCGCTGGTAATTGCAATAGCCAGCGCGCGAGGAGGCGCTTAACGGCGTCCGCAATGCAAATACTCGTTACGGCGCATCGCGCGGCTGCACGTGCACACACGCACACACACACGCACACGTTGCTGGGCTCCGGCCCGAGTTCTTTGTGCCGCGGTAGGAGGAAAAACGCCGACACAGGCGCACGTGCGCGAGAGTCCGGTTCGCTGAGAAAACTCATACAAGTTGAAGGTCGGCGCCGGAAAAACCTTCGCACACGCGCGGAGAAAATAGCAGCGGTGGCCGCCGCTCGAGTTGGCGCTCCGAGCGTTGCGCAACCGAGATTATCGGCTTACGTAAAGGATGATGATACGAGGCAAACGATGGAGAACCGAAGCCAATGAATTTCACGGACTCGCTCGCTTTTCCCTTTCCATCGTCGCCGAGGCACCGGAAAATCGGAAAATCGCCTCGATCCCGTCTTTTCACGCTTCTTTCCCCTTAGGCTATTCGAGTCGCGCGCGTTCGCTATCGTCGCCACCACGATTTTGCTTCGCTTTTCACGGTCGCTATTGAATTTTGGAGTCGCCGGCTTATCCCATTACACTTTTTCTCCTTCCTGGAATCTCTCGAGTTCGGCTTTCAGAAAAATACAACTGCAATTTTATACAAATTCCCCGTTTCGCGCACTCGACGCTCGCGAATAATATTACGAAATCGTCTTTCCGTGCACTTAACGAGTTAACGAATTTGCGATTACGCAATTACGATTTTTCAGAGTTTTTCAGTTCTCGATAAAAGTCGTTCCGATCAACGGCCCCCGATGTGCTTCGGGCCGGCGCAAAAAAGTAATTTCAGTTTTAATCAATCGGCCATCTATTATTGGCTGTAAACTAATTATCATCGATGCGCGATAGCTTACGAGAAAATGGCCTTTTCGTCGGATATCGGCTTCGGCGTTTCCGCGATGTATTCGTTTAATTGTGTTGCCGCCTGCGCTTGCCTGCATATGTTTATTTGTAAAAAGTAACGCTCGATGCGGAATAATATCTTTTCCGCTCGCCCCCCCCTTCGCTCGCACTCTGTCCCTGTCTCTCTTTGAACGTTCTCCGCGGCGAAGGTTAAGGATATAATATTACAAATGTTGGATTGTGTTAAGCGAGGCTCCGCGCGTCTTCGCAACTTACTGCTTTCCATTCTGTGGTTAACGAAGTGCCGCGCTTTTCGTTTTGCATCGAGCGATGAGAGTACAGTTTTGATTTATAATCACAATTCGCCGGACCGTATCAATATCGCTTACATCTATTTGCGCGATTTATTATTATGATAATTTCAAGCGTTTCTCTCCCCCTCCTCTCCTTTTGGCGAAAACAAAATTTTAGCGGCAATTTTGAGCCGCTTAAAATCAAGATTAATAATTAAACTGTGCAATAGTGATCGTGGCAGTGGGGGGGGGAGCAGAGACGAGATACAACGTCGTGCCCGTTTGGTCTCCGTGAGAATTTTCCGAAGATCCTTCTGCGCAGCCTAGAAAGTGCGAAAAGGAAATGATTTCACACATTTCTAATTAACTCTTGCTTCCTCAAAAAGAAAACAGCGTTCTTGTGCGTGAGGATTAGTTGCGAAGAGATAGTTTGCTTGTAATCTGATAGAACAACACCCACTTTTGCAAGCTTAAAAACTGGGTCGGCGCAGTTGCAATTTAATTTTGAACTTTATCAATCATTTGATACCCACGCATAATTTTAATCAAAGCTAATGATGCATCGAACAGCAAAGCATTCCAAATTTGTAATCTAAACTTGTCCAGCTATTGGCTTCACGCCTTTCCGCTAGTTTCTCATCCGAGACGGAGGCGAAAGCGAAAGGCAATTAAAAATCGCGAGGAAACTTCCGAATCGTCTCTAAAGAAAGAAAGAAAGAAAAGGGAAGAAGATCAGCAGAAGCGAAAATTTTGACCGAAAAATCGTCGGATAAAAGCAAAAGCCAGCGTCCGCTGCCCAAGAGGACGAGGCGGCGAGGCTTCCGGTATCTCCAACGTCATCCAAAGCCACCAGAGCCAAGAGCTACGCTCGAAAAATCGGAGCCGAATCGAAAAGGAGGAGAAAGAAAAGAGGCTCATGAGCGATTCCGCGCGGTTCTTTTAGGTCGCTCGATAACGGGTCTCTCCGTCCCCTCCCCCTGTCCCGCGCAACCCTCACTCTCTCGCGCTCGCACCACGTACACACACAGAGGATAGCGCGGCCTAACGGTGATATTATCCAACAGACCATCCGCCGTTCGTCCCCGGCGCGTTTCCTTTTCGCTGCGACGACTACTCGGTGGCGGGCCCGAATGCCCTGGGGCCCCGTTTTCGAAAAGCACGTGCGCTGGAAAACCAGTAGGCGCGTGCGCGCGCTCACGACCTTCGTGTCCCGCCTCGCCAATAAGCTTTCGCTGCTAGACAAGAGGAAAATAAGCTCAGAAGTGCCGTGAACTTACGATTCTGTGAACTCACGCTACGTTACGAGAAGCATGGAAATTATTTACCCGCATTTGAATGTGAATGGAGAATATGGAGAATGGATATTTAACGATTCAAATATTTATACGTCTGTCGATGCTGTTTGTCGACTTAACCTTTCAACGTGCGCAGCACTTGAAAAACGATCGCGACGCCTTTACGACGAACCACTACTTTCCCATCTGTTTCTCCTCTCGACGGCGCGCGCGACGACGTCCTCGTAGAGCACTGGAAAATCAATTGTGCATCCGGCATCTCGGGACCGTTGCCCAGGTCCGAAGTCGCGCGTTGATAAGCAGCCGATAAGCGTCGTCAACCGTTCCAACTGAAAATGCCTTCGACGGGGGCCGGGAAAATTTTCCGATGCACGCACGCACGCACGCCGCTACAAGTAATCAGAATTCATCCGTCGGCCCAAAACGGCTTTTGAATGAAAAAAGAATAATCGCAATCGTCGCTCGTACGCAACGAGCCAATTTGATACATAAATCTCAACCAACCAGCAGATAAGATTCAATAATGCGAGCGACAAAAAAGGCATTAAATTCGCGAAATACTTTTTAACAGCTCGTAATCTTTTTTCCCAATCGTTTATTCGAGGAAGTATTGTTGGCCTTCTATTTGTTCGTTTTTGTTGACACAGAAGCAATTTAAAATAAATTCATTTAGCGCCGAAGCGACGAAACCACTTGGAAAACCACTTCAGTTGCAAATATTTAATCGAGCAACGCAACTCATACCAACTCGCGCGCGCTTCGAAAAATAAGTTGGAGCGACTTCTTCACCTTACCTTCCTCTTTCCTACTGCTGCATAATTATGCTTATTTCGTATTTTGGAGAAACTCGGCACGAGTTGGCGCGGTGCGCGTTCCAAACTACTTGGACGTGGATCCGAGTGCGCGAAATATTATAAAAGCGCGAGGACTCGTGGATTGTGCAGGATTCGATCGCTCGCTTGCGAAATTATTCTTACGAAAACTTGGTTGCGCGAGTACGTGTCTGTGTGTGTGTGTCGGCGCTGTTTGCACGAAAACGAATTGAAATTCGCGTTATCGAAAATAATTCTGCCGGCGCATCTCGCGCATCAGTGTTTCCCAATCTCGCATCTCGCCTCTCGCTCCAATCTCGTACAATCGGAAGATTTTTATAATGCATTCGCAACGCTTATTTGCAAAAAAGTAGGCTACCTATATAAAGATTTCGAGGAACCCGCATTTTTAATCTGCAAAGAACAACGGCAACACAATACTGGCTTCGCGGCGCTACGCGTATCTCCCTCTCCCCTCCCCTCCGCGCCTCTTCATTATTTTGTCTTCGTTTTGCAGATAAATTTACTCTGACATTTCTTTTTATTTCTGCTGCAGTCTGGTCATGACCTTCTGCGATGAGGCCCGAACGCAGCGGCGGCACTGCAGGCCTTATCGTTCAAGAATAATAATCGTTACTGTTAAAAGAATTATAGGCTGGCGTTGCACAATTATTCATCTGGTTGTTCCCTCTTCTCGCTCGACAATTGCGGCCCCCCACCACCGCCGCCACTGGGCCAGTCGGCTCTTTTCCTCTTCTCGCGCTTCGCCTCGGCTTTTTTAAGCGAGTTTCGCAAACGATTTTTAATTTTAATTTTAATTCTCGTTTTGGGGGGCGCACGACGCCGAGAATCTAGAGGCCGGACTTTCGGAGTCGCGCTCGCTCGGTCCCACTGCTGGTGCGTCTGCACTTGGAGCTCAAATTTACAAGTGCATTAAGCGATCAATGAAAAATCACGAGGCTGCTGCTGCTGCTGCTGCTCTTTTATCGTTCGGAAATTGAAATTATTATTGGCCCCGTTCGAACGGCACCTGCGAGCTCTTGCGATAACATCCGACTCGCGCCATTTACGGCCTTTTCGCGACTTTTAATTTTCACAGTTTCGGGAAAAGTCCCAAAGGGCGGAGGGTGCGATTTAAAAAAATCACGAGCTTCGCCTCGCGACCTGCAAAAAGAAGCCCCTTGCCCGCTAAGAGGGGGAATAAAATTATTCGACTACAGCGAATTCGATAAAAATGCGCATTGTATGCCTCGAGTGAGATTTTGTTTTTCAGCTTTAGAAACTTTGCGTGAAATACTGCGAGCAGTGCGCACGTGCCTCACTTTCTCTTTATTCCATCGATCTTCCCGAGCATCAGACGGAGCGCGAATAATTATTACCGAGGGCCACTGCTGCCACTTTTCAAAAGTTGCTAATAATTTTAATTTATTCAGGCTCGGCGTGACAACGTCATCGCGCTCGAGTTTATCGTCGTCGCTGCTCCCGTTATTATTAACCAAATGCGCAATAATAATAAAGCTTCTCAGCGGACTCTTTCCAACAGCAATGAATGTATTACATTGTAATTATTGCTGCAAGTCGACCGAGTTGGAGTTTCCTTCTAATTAGTTTGCGAAGAAAGGAAATATCTACGAATTTTTAAATGCGTCACAATAACAGCGTTTGTCTTTCTATCCAACGACGAGATAAGAATAAGAATGCGCTTTAGCTAAATCTGTGCGACCCCGGTAATAAATAAATAAATAAATAAACGTCTCGCTTTAAATTTTCTTATCGTTGGATTGCGTAGGTGTCTTTTTTCGCTTCGAATCAAGTCTATAAATATTTTCCTCGATTCCTGAAATTTTGCTCTTGTTTAATATTTTTGTCCGCATAAATTGTGATTTTTTCTTTATTCAACGAAATGTAATATAAATTTTTGACATTATTCTCCGAAGGCAAAATTCTCAGAAAACTTTGCTTTATTTGTACTCGGAAAAGCCTTGCTGGAATATTTATATTACCCGTATTAATCATATTATTAATCCTTAAGTTTTACGATTTGTTTGGAATAATTTTTGTACAAAGTATACGTACGCATACAATTTATTTTCATAAAGAGAAAAAGAAAACGAACAACAATCGTGTATTTTATAAAAGGAATTTGAGAAATCCCGATTTAAAATATACAAGATTTATGTTTCCTATAATTCAACGCGATATTTTTCTCGATTTAATCGGCAGTAGTGTAGTACGATCTTAATTTTTTTTGCAAAAAATATCAACGCAGCTTCGCGCGCGCACATTGAATTGTAATGCTACAGATATGCCATTTAAGTACAATTATTTAATGAAGTAAACAGCGATAGGATTTTGTAAATAAAACTGGTTGTATAAGTTGCTCTTTCACGCACTGTATTGTTATCGTTACTGATTTATATTGCAGCTCACGACGTACACAATACCTCGCACAACCAAGTGCCCTTTTGTTATAAAACTAGATAAGTCTTACCAGGTCGAGTGTAAGAGACGAAAGGCGAAAAACAAAGAGGCGGCGAATCGAATACGATTAACCCCCTAATGATATTTAAATTCGACGGATTAATCAAGAGCTAAGGAATGGTGTTCCTTGAAATCCTTAAAAGAACTACATTAGGCGCTACTTAATATCAAAACGAAGAATGTCGCTTTTTGCGCGGCAAATGCTGTTTACAAAAGCTTTGGATATGGCACATTTTTCAGCGACGCTCCTGCTCTTTCTCCAGACTAATACATTTTCCAGGAAAACGCGCGCAAAGACATTATATCTCGAGCGAGAGCAAGAGATGGGCGGTACAGGGGGAGAGAGAGAGAGAGAGAGACCACGAAGAGTACACGCATTTGCATTAGCCAAGATTCGTTATCTCGTAGCTTTGGTTCATCGTGAGGCCAGAAGAAAGGACAGCACCGCCAACAACAAGCCAATGATAGCTGTGTTTCTAAAAGTTGACCGTCAAAGGCGCGAGGGGGGGGGGCTATGCGCTGCGAACGAGCATTGATTTCGATGTCTTACCGAGCGCCATTATTATGTTATACACAAATGATAAATGCTGATCCTTTTCCGAGTTGCAACGCGCGATACGCGTCTTCCAGATCCAGATAAGATATGCGCAAACTCGACTGGAAATCGTTTCGACGCGTACACTTTCATCTCTGAGTTAACAGTGCTGTGGCACATAAATAGCAATAATAATAACAACAACAACAACAACAGCAAGAGCAACAGCAACTTGCATCTCGGAGGTTGAAGCGACGAGTTGAGGGAACGCGTGTGTTGGTTTCAACATTATCTGGTCCGCGCGATATTTTCCAAACACCGGAGCGAATTATACAACCGCGGACGGTTGCACTTTCGATGTACTCACGACTTGGAAGTAACCTCCGAATTAACGGCGGCAACGATTTGAAAATTCGTTCCAGCGGATTCGTCGTTCCGAGTTTCCCTTCGATTCGGGGATTATAAGCGCACCGGGGCTCGATTGCGACACCCACACACGATCGCTTGACTAAAGAGATACGGATCTCCTCTCGCGATTATGAAATTTGTGCATAGCGTGAGCAAATCAATGGAGAATCCGAGCGAAGAAGGCAGAGGCGGCGCTGCGCAATTTTCATCCGTCCCCCGTCGATTCGACGCTTCGCGCGCATTGGCGTCCCTTTATGCGCCGAGCAGAAATTATCCAGTCGTTTGAAAATGTAATCGTAGCTAAGGCCGCTGAGAACGAGGCCCGACTAATTATTTCCCAGTCGTCGGCGACGGCCACGAAAAGTAAGAGGCGACCGAGAGCCTCGCGGGCACACATACCGATAAAGTGCCCCCCACCACCGCCGCCGCCGCCACACACAACATGCACGTGTCGACGAGCGGCAGATGTCCAAGCGCGGAAGGTTTTACATGCACTGCGGATGTCGGCGAGAAGTTGGTTCTTCTTCTTTCCCGCCGAATACGACCTTTTTTTTGCCGAGAATTACGATTCCACTCGAGACATCCTTCAGATCCACCGGGAGATACTTTGCGCGTTCGCCTTATACTTTATGTCTTCTAGACTGCAATTTTGCCAAATCGGGTACAGCGGGATCAGGTTTACAAGGTCGTCGTCGTTCACGAATTCGAGGGGGGAAATTTAAATATTTAAATCGATTAATTTCTCTGACAGGTGAGTTTTAGGAATTGAAACGAGCGGGTAATTTATAACGTTTGAAGCAGCGAAGCTCAAAGAGCTGCCCGTCGAGATTCGAGCGAGAAATTTGCCTCGCGAATTTTAAAACGTCACGTTTCCTCGGCTTTTCATTGTAACTGCCCAAACCACGGAGAATAATCATAAAAGCGACGATGATGCAAAGTAATATAATTCCTTGGATTTAAGCCTGAATAGCAGTTGAAGAACGTAATCGGTTTTTAATCGTGATGTACGATTCCGGTCGGGCATAAATTTATTTACAATGAGAACGTACAGCTGCGCAGGAAAGAAGTCGCCATTAATTAGTTGGGCGCAACACCATCTAAATGAGACGACACGACTCCCTGACACACAAGACTCGCTCACTCGCTCTGCTGCTTCGGATGGCAAATTAATCAGTCCCCTTAACAAAGCTCCTTTTCTTCGTAAAATTAGCGGAGACGCCGCCGCCGCCGCCGTTTCGAAAAGAAAAAAGAAAAGGGGAAAAAATTTTACACGGAAAGTGTAGGTGTGTCTCCGAGCTACAGAAATACATCGCGCGACACAAAGAGCCAAAAACACGCGAACAAAAGCGCGAACGCAATTTATGCGCGCATCTATAAAATAACCGAAAAGTAAGCGAAAAATAAGCGAAAAATAAGCGACAAATAAGCGACAAATAAGAGAAAAATAACGCTCGATTCGTTCGTTCCAGCCGGAATTTATATTTAAAAAGGAAAAGTTGAGCGCTCGGCCAGTTTTGCGGAATAATTCTCGTGTAAAGTGACTCGGTATTGCGTTCCCACGCTGTACCTCTAATATTTCTATCATTAGAAAGAAGGAACAGAAGAAATCACAATAAAAAAGAAGACTGGCGCTTCTCAAGGCTTTTTTCGAGCCTCGACGCTCCGTCTGATGAAACCGTTAAGCGCAACGAGCGCACCGAGAGCACCGAGAGCACCGAGGGGGCACCTCCAAAGCAGAGATTTCCCCAAAAGAAAATCAGCCCGCTGGATCGGATGGTCACGAGTCCGGAACCGAGCAAGGGAAAAAGGCGCTGGTATCATCAGCATCCAACGCCGTTTCCAACATTTGCACGTATCGCTGGAACGAGCGAATCCATCGTAAATCCGAGAGCCACAACAGCAGCTGCGGAATATCAAGGTAACGAGTCGCGGAGACGGCGGCGGTCGTTCACCGGTTCGACAACCCCAGCTCCGCGATTGCCACGGCGATTTTCGTGGCCCATGCGATTAGCGGCCGGGAAACGCGCAAACGAGCCAACCCTCACCCCCGCGGGCGCCGGTGCTAATGAAAGAATCGATCGTTCCGCTCAACGCACGCAAGCACGCGTCTTTTTTACTCGAGCGTGTACGCACACACGCAGGCACATGCGCCACACTCTGCTAACACTGCGACAAAGCTTTTGTGGGAAGAAAGGTAACGGGTGCGACTATTTTTAGCGCCGCTCTCTCTCTCTCCGTATTTTCTTTTTACGTGAAAATCGAAGACATTGAAAAGCAGTCTGTCGTCGTCGTCGTCGTCGTCGTCGCCGCCGCCGCCGCCGCCGCTAGGAAATGGCGCATCGATCGATTTAGGCGCCCCAGTTTTAAACGCTCCTTGGTTATACGGACTTTACCTACGGGCCGGTTATTCCATGAAGCGCAATCTCGAGTTCGCAAGCGAATCCTTAACGGCAGTGGCACTTGATCGATGAAGCTATGAAGCTGCACCGGTATAAATAACTCGCGAACCTGCCTTGGGTGCAAAAGAGACATCGGCGACGTAATTCGTGCCGCACTTTTCGACGAGGCGTTTAATAAACACCGGAGATCATTTCCTATTCGGCTCTCGACGTTCGGCGACACGTGATTCCGACCGTTGCTAATTGGATTCGTTTAATACGTAACCAAGGAAGCGCTGCCGCGTCGTTTAGCTCAGAGCCTCTTTTACAAGCCGCACTGTTATCCAATTTTGCAAAACTCTCAGCAAATTGGAATAAGGAAGAGCGAGCAGCGAAGCCCGACACACGAACGCGCTCGAATTAAATCGCTTCCCCTCACCCCTCGCCCGATCCATCTCGTTCTTTCATTAAAATTGTCGCGCTATCGGGAGAAAAATTTATATATAGCGGCTTCCGCGCTATAAAATGCAGCCGAGGAGGCACGCCAGTCGACCGATAAACTAGCGCGTGCGTCTGCGCGCTTTTCAAATTCTTATCTCGCGCGCTCTATATTGCAGCTCCTAGGCGCTGCAACGGCGTTTACTGCGCGCTTTCCTGTGTCGCCGCGTCGAGGCACGTATGCCGCGAATTACCGCAATACTTTCTAACAAAGACTATCGCTTGCTTCGCTTGCTCCTCCCCCCGGGCCACCCTCCGCCGCCGCCGCCGCTTCGTCGCATCCCGCGTTCGTGTGACCCCCGTGTGCGGCTGTTTACTTCATTGAGAACGCGTTGGAAAAATAAGCGCTACGCACTATCGCTCCGATTCAATGAAACGAAAAATATGATTACGGCGTACGTACGTGTATCATCATACGAGCACAAGGCTTCGGTTCGATTAAAACGACGCGCGACTAACAATTTTAATAATAACAAATTTCGAGTGCGAAGCAGCAGCAGCAGCAGCAGCAGCAGCGCGAATCCCAGACAAGAGCAAAATATTGCCACGCACTCGCCGCGAGTATTTGGTGATAGAGTGCGGAGTGCGTGTTTAGCAAGCGCGCGAGGCCCGACGACCAAATCGCGAAACAATATTTTCGAGCAACGACAAATTATTCGCCACCGCCGTCGCCAGTCTTGAGAGCGAGTCTTGGGTAATCGAGATGGATAGAACGTTATTGCGAGCGGCGGCGGCGGCGGCGGCCCGACGACCATCGACGATCGCTTGCTTGCGTAACCGAATCTTCGGAGCAGTGCCGAGGAGAAGAAAAATTGGCGCAGCCGTATTGTTCGGCTAATACGAATAAATTGTTAAGCGTTCCCCAAATTGGCCAGAAGCGCACGCGAGTTTATCGCGCTTTTGATAGCTTTCGCGAAATTTGTTCGCAAAATAACGCCGAGTCGAACGGGTTTTTACGATGCACAACGCGCGCAACGCAACGGAATGCAGATAACATCTAAATGCACGTGCGTCTATCTGAAAAGCAAGACTCGCGAGCCGAGCGGCGCACTGATAAAATGCCACTTCTCCCGGGAAAAGGAGAAACGCCTTTCTTCAAATGGATCAGCTCGGTTCGCGCTCTCGAAGAATTAGATTCTCTTTTTTAAAATTGGCTCGCTCAAACTTTACGTGTCCCGTCCGTCGTCTACTTTACTTTCTCCGGCGAGCGCTTTATTTTCATCGGGCTAACAATGCCCGACTAAAAAATGAAACGAAATCGTGGATTTTGACCCGTGACCGAACAAAAGTCGCAGCGGCTGCGACGTCCGCTGGACTTCCTGCTCCTCTGTAAACAATAACACGTAAACTTGGACTTAAATGGCCTACGAGTGGCGCACGGATTGCACACCAACTCCTTCTCCCCTCCTCCCGCAGCTCTCGCCGATAGTAGCTGTCCGTTAAAAGACAATGTCGCTCTACGAATTCAAACTGAACTTTCGAAGCCGCCAATAGCGTCCGTCCCCCAAATGATTTCTCGAAAAGATTACGGCAAATTATACCGTCCTTAACGACATTGTAAAGAGCGCATAGATAATTCGACTAACCACTGCTGACCGTTATCGGCGCTTCCAACTTATAACAAAACGCTACGAAATTATATAAGGAAAAAAACAAGCTTTTTCTTCCACAGATATATCAACTATCGATTTCGCTGTAAAAATTTTATGCGTCACAGTAAAAACATCATACGACTACAGTTCAGTCAAGTTGGCATAAAATATAAGATAAAACGCTGAAACTTTAAGAATTCACTCGAGTGGTAAATATGCGCTTAGCCTTGAGAAGTTTTGTCAGTCAGAATTCGAGGCTCCGGCCGTAAGCCTCGGCTAAGGCGATGCCCGAACAAATAATCAGCTTTTTGCGCTCCCACTAATATAACCTGGTTTTTCTCTTGGCACAATAATAAAACTCGCTTCGAGGTAAATATTGTCGTCGCATTTTTCGCGTTGATTGCCGCCGCCGTCGCCGCCGCCGCTGCTGCAGTCACTATATTAAGAAATTTCTCATCGGCTTTCATCCACCAATCATAATTCCCAGCAGTTCACTCCACTTTCGAATCCCGAGAGCAAGACCGAGAGTGAGAGTGAGAGTGAAAGAGAGCGACCGCCTCTATTTGCGGCTAAAAAAGTCGTTTGCATTTTTCGAGACGCGACGCTCTTGTTTGTTCACACGAGAGTTCGTTCGCTAATAGCCGCTCCTCCCCCCGGCGCATCCGATTGCACTCGATACAATGCAACTACTCTATGATACGAAAAATGCATTGCGACGTTCCCCGCGTCGGCCATTACGGTCAAATTAATCGGTATTCGGCTTAATACACGTAGCGGCGCTGCCCCGCGACAACAACGTTTCGCAAAAAATGGCGACGCACGAGAGCGAGGAATCAAGCCTCGAATTGGCTGCGCGCGTGCAGATGATCGGGTTTGCAGTCATCCGCCTAAATTAATCGCAACTTTTTATAGTTTAATAAAATTCCTAGAACAAATACTCGATTTGCAATGGTAAAAGGTTCGCTTACGTCGCCGCACACGTGTGCGCGAAAAAACCTGCTGCGCGCATTGCATTGGGCGAGCGAACGAACGCTTTTGTAAAACCTCGCGATGGATTTTTCGCTCGCGGTAACTGCGAGTACCAAATCAGCAGCATCGCCGAGACTGTTATTCCTGCCGTTTTGCGTCGCGCCGCTGCCAGAGTGAAATTTCGGACAAAACTCGAATCGCGCTGAAAGCCGAGGAGGAGAGGCAGCGTGTCTTCCGGCATGACATTCCACGTCGCAAAAATTTAATCTCCTTGGAAGAAAAGAAAAGGCGAGGAATCGCATTCCGAAGCTCCTTTTTGCGCGTTTCAAATGGAGATATCGGGCCCAACAACTAAGGCCGATCCGAGATTAAAGCGCTGACGACGACGACGACGACGACGACGACTCGAAGGGCAAATTGTGATCGGTGAAAGGGAAAACCGCTCCCGGGCTTTCCAAACTTTAACGGGAGAGAAACTATCGATTTCTTAACGAAAGACTGCCGCCGGGGCCATTATCGGACAATAAGCCGATGACTTCTCGAGACCACTGCCCCGAACTACACGCACGCGCACGCATACAGTCACGGTGAGCCCGAGCGAGCGCAGACAAGCGCGACGGCGTTCTTTTGTAGCGCGGCGACGGCGACGGCGGCGTCGGTGGAGACAACGGCGATGACTGCTGCCCACTCCTTATCGATTTTTGACAGTCCCTCATTAAGATTGCGTCTGACCTCGTGACGATGTGTGCTGTAAGTGCAGGCCACGCGCGCACGTCCACTCTCGACGACGCCTAATTAAGTCAAATCTCTCTTCCGTGTTATTTGTTTTTGCATTCCCCCGGTCGACCTCAACAACCGGTTCAACTCTCAATTCTCGCTAACCCAAGAGCTTTCGCCTCCTTTTAAAGCTTTCCATTGACATATTTACGGAGATTCGCGACGAGCGTAGCAAACTTGGCCTTACTGCTTTCATTAGCGGATTCGACGCGCCTCGAGCCTCCGCCGGCGCACCTTTCCGACCAAATTTCCGTTTCGAAAATTTAGCCGAGCATTTGCAGATTTACTTTCAAACCGAAAGCCAAGTGGTGGTGGTGGGGGGGGGGGTCGGGAAGCACGAGCTGCACCGTTGCAAGCGGCAGCCACGAGAGTCGAATTTTTAATTGGACGTCGCGCTAATTCGCAAGCGTTTGGCTTATTTTACCGCCAAGTCGCGCAACGAATCCAACGGAATATTTAACGATTCGCATCGGCCAGGAATCGATGAGCGGAATCGTGCACCTCCTCGACGAGGCAATGTCGTAACTTTGCGCACGTCGAGTAATGCGCAAAGTTACAAAACGACCACGAGCGCGTGCTTATTCGCAATTAGAGCCGTACTAGTCTTTTCGCAGCCCAGAGCCCAGAGCTCCGAGGCGGTGGCGCGTTATCAGCTGTCCCTCGGCGGACCGGAGCACGTGTCGAAATATTAATCCTCGGCCTCCGCGCCCCTCGCACTTCCGCCGTTCAATTTCACGCTTTCACGGCGCAGCGCTCGCACGACGCAACGGCGCTATTTCCCGATGAAAAGCGACACCGACACGGCCCTGGCCTTTATTACTTCCGCGGTCCGTCCGTTCCGTCCCTCCTCCGACGCTTCTTAATCGCAGCAGCCCCGGAGAGTTCGTTCGAAGCGTCCAAGATCAAGAGGCTCGGATTCAATTGGCTGCTGATGCTTTGCCCGATAGCGACGTTTGCGCTCTCGGACACCCGCGCCTGACGAGGAAAGCCAAGGGGCCGGAAAAACGGCGTCCTTATCAAGAGTTGGCCACCGCGATAAAGGCACTCGCGGCCCGGGAGCACTAGGGAGGGGAGGAACGCAAATAGGCGTCCGGCTTTTTTACCCAACAGCATTGCAACGCCTTAGCGACGAACAGCTGTTCGGTTTGGCTGCAGCGCGCGCGCAACGATAATCATCGACCGAAATAAAAAAGGCAGGCCCCCGTAAAGGCGAGTAGCGAGTAGCTACTCCCGATACGAGCAAGGAAAATCTCGCTCCGTTCAAAAATAAACTTCTTTATCGGTGCTCCGATTAAAAATAGAGGCCTTTATCAGCGTTACGAGTTGGTTTATGGCTCGTTGGAGGTGAGCGGTGCCGCCGAGGTGGGCTCGCAGGGGAAGTCCGCGGCGTCTGCCTCTGGACGCCGCCGCCGCGCCGCGCGGTGGTGTCCACGTGTCGACGAAAATACCCTTCGCGTCGTGTCGCGCTGCGGCGAGTCTCCCCACGTGCGTGGAGAGCCAAGGGAAGTCGTGCAGAGTAGCGGCGGCGGCGGCGGCGGTTGGAGGTGGAGGTGGAGGTGGAGGTTGAGGTGGTGGCGACGGGGCGGCAGCGCCTTCGCCTTGCCACGAGCGAGCATCGCGGCGCGTGCCTAACATTGAGAGTGCGGCGCGCGCGCGTCCTTGGCTCTATCGGGCTGTGCCGGTTATCCGCCCCCCGCCCCGTCCACGATTCTGCAGGGGATGCTTTCCCGCGGCGGCGGTCGCGGGGAAGGGGCTGCGCGTACCCTTGGACGGCGCCACGTGTCGTAGGTACGGGCCGACGCCGCGTTTTCGCGCTTTTGATCGCCAGCGGCGACTGCTCGCTCTCCTCTCTCTCTCTCTCTCTCTCTCGGATGCATCTTCGGTTGCGCACGCACCAACAGCCGCCGAGACGATGCGCGAGAGCTTAATTCGTAATTGAGATGTACTTAACGATTGAATAATACCGATGCGACTCAGTGGCCTTATGCAACGTTGCACGAGCGGGGCAAAAGGAGCTAAACGCTAGTGAAATCTCGGCGTCCACTCGAATTGCATTCTTTTAGCTCGAGGGCGACCCCCGTAATGCGACGCTTTGCGGAATTAGGCACTCGTCGATTAATTAAACACTCGTCGACCGAGACCCGGTCCTCGGCTCGAGAAACTCGAAACGACAATATTTTTTGTCAAAAACGTGATTACGGCAATCGTCGTTATTCGCGAATCAGTAAAATATCGCGGATTAACATTCGCGCAACGAATTTTCTACGCGGTTACGCAACTAAATGACTTATGTAAGGAACAATATTAGACAGAAAATAATTGGCAACTCATTGACGGATTTAGACGTTATTATTACTGTTATTGTTATCGTTATTATATTACGTGCTTTTGCGATGATGATTCTCGAATGCGAGCGAAAACTGGTAAATAGTATAATGTTATACATTTTACGAGCGCTACGAATACATAATGAATGCGCTCGAATTATTTATCTACTTGGGTAACGACAATTGTAGCATAACAGCGCATAAATTTTGTATAACTAGGTAAAGAAGCGATCGCTCTTCTCGATCCGACGCGTCTGTTATTTTCGATCGGGAATTTCGTGCTCGGGCACCCAGGCGTTACTCGCGGCGGCATCGGGCGATCAAAATATCCTAAATCTTCTTCTTGGAGTAGCCAACCCGTTGCAAGCGACTCGCAACTACTCAACACCTCTATTGCGCATAATACAAAAACAAAACGACTGTAAAGTGGAAATAATTTAATCATCGGTGCTGCTGCTGACGATCACGAGCCAATTATTCCTACGGCAATAAGCGTAAAGTCATTTTATTATCGTTCGGTGCATTAAAGCGCGACAAGACACGAGTTTAGGAAATAACCGAAACGAGCGATCGATCGGCGCGAGGCAAATATTCGTAAATACCACTGCTGCTGGAATGGTCCCTTAGTCCAACTTTCAATCGTAACCTATTAATCGAGCCACGGCTCCTCCCCTCCTGCGCATCGTACGCGCCTGCGTTTGTGTTTGCGTTTGTGGGCTCGCGAAGATTCCAGTTAGTTTTATTCGCAATTTTTATTCGGTACGCGAAACACGAAACTCCCCACCTAGTTGTGTGCTACTAGTGCACGTGCCGTTCGTGAAAAGAGCCGAGAGTCTTCGTGTCATAAACCAGTTCTGGAGATTACACAGGACTCGATTGTATGCGTTCGTATGATGAAAAGCTTCTCCGACGACATTTACAGTTTCGTGTTTTACACGCTATTTTTTCCATGTGTGCCCGGCTGCCTGGCTTGATCTGGGTCTTGCCAACGGGTTTCGGAACACATTCGCCTCTAATTTCTTTCAAAACCGACCGTTTGTCCAAGGATTACGATAATTTTTATCGACACGGGACTTATTATTAAGGCGTATTGCACGACTTCTCGAGCTTCGCGAATGGCCGACGACGCGACTCCGACACACCAAGAGGCCAAGCATTATTTGAATAAACAATTCGTACTTCGATATTCATAGCAGCCTTGCCTTCCTCCTTGCCTTCCTTCGCTTGGAATATTCATTATCGAAGAATTTCAAATCTCTTTAATTTTAATTTCTAAATTGGATTATAAATTTATGGATTAGTTTCCCGGCGCGTTAATCACGGGACGTACCTCCGTCGTACCTCGCCCATTTTCATTCTGTAAAACGCTCTTATAAATCATAAGTTCCCTCGCGAGGTCGGCCAAAGTGGGCTTAGTTAATTGCTCGAGGTTCTTCAAATGGTGCGCCCATGCCCCTTGAATGGGCAAGCGAGGCAAAGGCTTATTCGTCGAGGAGCTTTTCCTTCGTGAATTCCCAAGTGCTAATTGCGGCGGCCCACGGCGGAGAGCAGTTATTTTGGCAAAGCGACCAAAGCGCCTCGGCGGCTCGAGCAATCGAACTCGGCCTTTTAAAATATTGTTCGCAGTCACTTAACGAGAGACTCGCGTTCGATAAATCAGCTGAAGGAGCAATCAATGATAAGGAAAAAAAGAGCTCGCGCGGTCGCTGTCGTGCTCGACACCGGGGACGACGACGACGACGACGACGACGACGACATCTGTAAAAAGAAAATCGTAAAAACGTCTTCGGGAACTCGCGTCGCGTTAATAAGCACATTATCTAAGCGCGGTTGGCACATCAAAACCTCCGGAGCCGTCAGATTCGCCTTCAACCTTTGAATATTTAACGCCTGACCTCCATTCCGGGCGTCGCAGCGTCTTTATCGGCCAGAGCATACGGGATCGGAGAGCCACCACGCACACATGCTTTAAAAGTTTAAGAGCACGACCTCGGGTGGGAAGAAAGCCCGTGGGAAAAGCGACCGCGTGCTTTTCCGCGCTCGGACATAGGCCAAGCTTTTGAGTCGGATTGTAGTCCGACGCGTGCGACCTCGAACGGAACGGTGGCGGTGGTGGTGGTGGTGGTGGTGGTGGCGGCGGCCACTGCCACTTCCTACACGAGGCAGGCCACCTGCCGCCTCGCTTTCCTCCTCCTCTTCCTCCGTCGCCTCCTGCCGCCCTCCCCCCGCCGACACGCGTTTTCCGAGGCGCTCTCAGGGTTTTCGGGCCGCTCGTGGCAGCCTTCGCACGTTCCGATGCGATTCCTCTCGCACTCGAGAGCTTTCCCGCGCCGCGCAGCCGCTGTTTTATCAGCTGAGCGCGACCGTGTTTCTTTCGTCTTAATGCGCGACCGCTAATCGCGGAAGGACTACCGATTACGCGACGACGCGCCCTCCGAAAGCTGGACATTCCGGACACACGCACTTATCTCGCGGAAGCGTGGCTGCTAATTTACTTACCTACACGTATGTGCACGCGTTCAAAGGCGTTGTTGCTATTGAAAATGGGATTGTTTACTGTTTTGTCGTGCAGAGCGCGTGCGTCAATGGTTAAACAGCTTTACGAAATTGACACTGACTTTACTCGATATGGAAGAAACGCTATTGATTCCTTTTTCTATTTTCTATTTCGTTCTTGTCGCAGACTCTACTTACTTCTCTCGATTTTCGCTCGTTGTAACTCGAAAATGAAGCGAAAACATCCGCGACACGCGAATTTCCAACGCGTTTAAGCGCCTTTAAACGCGTTCGTCTAATATTAGAATCCAACCATGTTTTTTTTTTAACAGACGTCGCAATTACAATATTGCAATATCGTTTCGAGTTTTGAAAATGTTCTGCTACTTGACCAAGTTGTGCTATCGCAGACCTATTGATAATTTAACTCTAATATGCGTTATTTTTTATTTTCATAAACATTTTCCTAAAAATGTAAAGCCCTGTCTTATCTGCAGCTCGAGCTTTGCCTCGCGATTCTTTGAGTATGCCGATAATCTTAAAATGGCGCTCGACTATTAAAACGAAGTCAGTTTGGAAAAGCATCTGGAGTCGAGAACTTTCGAGGACAATGGATGAACGAATGTGAATCGAAAATCCTATATAAGGCGTTTGCTTTCCCGTACATATCTCAGTATCAATGAAAACTCCGTGTCACGATCGATAAAAGGTAAATGTCATTCAATGCTTTCAGGGACATCTCATAATGCGATAAATGATACTTAAAGAAGAGCAGCAATATGTTGTTTCGAATGAAACTTTAAACAATAATTCCTACTCGAAAGTTGTTCCAGTCCCTTCGATACGTACACCCTTGACAAAATTAAGAAGCACCGGGTACCCATGTGGGATGATAAATAGCACCACTGCGTTTCTCAACTTATCGTTTTGTAATCAAAAGTATTCTATAATCATACGGTTGATCTGATTGATGAATTTTGCTTCTGATTAGTGACTGTAGCAAGCAAACTGTAACGAAGGCAGACTGCAATTTCTTACTGGTTACAGTCAAAACCATATTTTTGCGAACAATTTTCGGAAACGCGGGAGGTTAAATCGCTGCATTCGAGCAGCGTTGCGCGTTCGAAAAACATCATCGTTGTACCGATGATGAGAAAACGTTTTTATTACGTTCTTCTCCAATGTCGGCTCCTAGCCTCAAATAACGAACAGTCAATTAGGAAGCGATACAAGCTTTTATGAAATTACGTTTCAAAACTTACGCGTTGAATTTTGTTGAATAAAAACTAGGTTAATCACTTTGTAATATCACGACTATATAAACAAAAATTGCAGAGACCATATAGACTTATTTTTTCTAGATGTTTGAAATGAAAAATCGGAATAACGTTCTTTCACTCGATTTGAAGCGCTACTTGGAAGAATTTAGAAAGCGAAGCCCGATTGAAATACACTACCTAGAGTTGTGACACTCGCTTTATAAAATAAATTAAATGGTAACAGAATACAATATAACGTATAACGTAAACTCGATGCTTCGAAGTCGAAAAATAATTTTATTCCAATGACTGTTCGTTTAGCCACTGCTTATCGTTCAATTTCAATGAGCATAAGGTGTATAAAAGGACAACCAGTTATTGCTAAATGTCAAATCGCCGACACAAGTGGGAGGCATAAATTTAAAAATTTCATCCAATAATGGAAAGTTTTGACTCGTCGTTTACTGTTTACACATAATTTTGTCAGCGCGATTAAATGAAATTAATATTTTTAGTATCGTACCAAGTCCAACAAAACAATATTTTGTTTTTAGTACAACGATGTTTTGGTGAAATTATGACGAAATCCAAGCTCAACACAACGTTTTTCTTCAGCAGCTGTTGAGTGTTTGTCAACAAAATCGCCGAAAAAATGAATATGTTGTTGATAGTATAGATTCGAGAAAAAAGAAAACATCGAGTTTCCAGCAATTAACGGCACCCATTCACTTGTTAAGCGCTCGCTTGTTTCTCGAGTCAGGCTGGGGATAAAATTCGCCTATTTTCTTCCCGAGCCCTAAGAGTCCAATCGTTTTGATTTCGAATCCCCGAACGTTAAATTCGAGTATCGCTTACTTAGTCTTAATCGACTCGGCCAATAATCAGTTATCCATCGGGAAAAGTCTTATTGCGGTCCGAGTTAATGCACGCAACGAGCCAACAACGAACTCTAATGGAGACAAAGGAATTTCAATTAAACGTTCTGGGTACGATTAACGCACAGGTAAACATTAAGTTACGACCATCTCCTCGCACGTCTAATTCCCAAAACTCAATTACGGCGCGCCAATGCGAACTTTCCTTTTCAACCAGCCGGATCTCAAAATCCGAGCTTCGATTCCGCGTACACACATGCACGTCCGAACGCGCGCACTATTCAATTAGCAGGGGCACCAGTTGTACAACTACCCCAGATTAATTTCGAATACAGTCGTACAATAAAGTCATAAATTTAAGTTCTACGTAAAACTAAAGCCAGCGCCGCCCCTTATCCCTTTTTCTTTTCCCTGGCTGCGAGAAACGCTCCGTGGGGTATAAGCCCCGATACAACTTCCGATTGTTCGGTAATGGACTCGATGCACGACTCCACTCGGCTTTTCTAGTCTAGCGGGAATTTATAATTACATGCGATTCAACGTCAGGTTTCCAGTTTCGCGTTAACATCAGTTGCTACCTCGGCTTCTCCAACGTAAACCCAACTCCGTTCTTGCAGGTGTGCGACAAGGACGACGCGCTTCTAACCGAGTTTTCCAATTTTCGCAAGCATCGCCGCAGAGTCGCTCTCCTTAGCACCGATCAAACTCGCATTTATTTTTCTCTTTCCACCCCCTCCTCCCCCCCCTCCCGCCGCCGCCGCCGCTTCACCGACTGATTTTACTATTTTTCTAAACTCGATAAACGCTGCGGCGGATCGTCACGTGGGCGAAAAGCTCCGCGGGGAAGGGGGCCAAGGGTCGGGTCGACTCGATTCGCGGGACTAACCTTGATGGCAGTCGGCGCGCCGGCTTATGTCCTCGTCGATGTCGTCATCCTCGTCGTCAACGTCGTCGTCGGCGTCGGGCGAGGCCGGCGAGTCCCTGACGTCGAGCTCGTGTATGGCTTTGGCGAGGCCGCAGGATCGCGAGCACGAGGACGAGGACCAGGCGCCGGACTCGCCGGATTGCTTGGCCGTCCTCCGGCGCTGCTCCTCGACGTCGCTCCCGTCCTCGTAGTACCCGCTCTCGTGCTCCGAGTCTTTGGTCGCGGAGGCACCGCCGCAGAGGCGGGCCTGCGCCACCAGGGTCATCGCGGCCTGCTGCTCCAGGGCGCGGGCCGTCACTCGAGCATCACGCGCGCGCGGGACACCCTCAAGGCCGCGGGGTTCTGGTGCGCGCGAGGTTACGGTGGGAGGGGTCCGACGACGACTCTGGCTCGGTTGAACGCGAAAGCGAGTCGATTGCTGCAGTCGACTGACTGACTAACTGGACGCGCGCTGCAAATCCGACGCACTCGAGCCGCGCTATCCTACTGACACATTGGCGTACGGCGCGCGCTGCTCCCTCTATCGACGACGGCGGTAGCAACGGCAGCGGCTTCGGCGGCGGCGGCTACGGCGGCAAGTGTAGCGCCGCCGACCCGGGAGGAGGAGAAACTAGAAAGAGCGGAGCCTGTTGCGCGCGGTCGACCTTCAGCCGCTCTCCTCCTCCGACTCCTCCTCGTGTCCCGTGTCCCGAGGACGCTGATCCTCGGAGGTGTTTCGATTATTTTGAGAGAGTTGAAGCGGCTGATAGACTCGACCGAGTGTGTGTGTGTGTGTGTGTCGTCAAGTGGGGGCATTTTGCGCTATTTCGTATTTCGTAACGGCACGCGCACCGCGCCGGGGCCAAAGGGCGAGAGGCCCCTTGCTCTCCTGACGAGTGGACCTGGGAAAGTGCACGTACACGTGCTCTTGAGCGGGGATTGCGGCAGCGGCAAGGATTAAAGAGAACTCGCGTTTAAAGAACTCGTTGCTCTTTTCGTCCTTTTCGAATCTCTGCGCCTGCCTTCCTGTTCCTGCTCCCCGCCACGGCGCCTTCTCACCTTTGCCGACCGCCGCAACCGTAACGCGCTTTTGCTCGCGAGCCGCGGCTCTTGTTTCAAGGTTTTACTCCCTCCTTATCCTCTATCTCTATTATTCGTTTCACCCTTGCTCGTGTTGTTGCAAGTGCAACCGAGACGCGAGGATCGTAATTTTTACGCGCGCTTCCCCTTCTAAGACTCAACAGTCTTATCCTGCGCCGACGTTAATTATTATTCTGGTAATTAATTTTTTGTCTTTACCATGATATGCCGAGGCAATCGGGAAGGTTTCCCTTCGAGGATGCACGACTCGCATCGAACAATAAAGTATATTTTGCTCGGATAAATTAATTGTTTTCCAAGAGCTTTGTGCGCAAATTCTTATAAAACTTGATTTAGGGAACGAGGAACTGTGCCTTAAGAGCGCACAGCTTTTCACAAAAGTACAACTGCTCGTCTTTTACGAAAATATTAAAGTACTTGTTTATTTTCAGTACCGATCACTAATGTTATTTGTGCAGGAAAACAAAATAATTCATTATCGAACTCCAGGCTCGTAATTATTCAAATTTATTAATTAAATTAAATTTATTGTTGGAGGCTTTGTTTTATTGGACAGTTGGTGAGCCGTAGCAACGCGTTCTTGCAATGTACGTACACACAGGTACAAGCGATAACTACATAAAATAAAGTATTTGATAATCTGAAATTCTAAAGTATTCGTAATGACATATTGAAATTTTTTTAGATCAAACTCAAGACGCAATAAAATTAGCGGCTACGATTTTCAATGTTTTTAATAACGCGTCTTGAATATTTTAGCATTCGATTCGCAACAGAAACTGCGAGAACAATCGCTATGCAATGCTTTTAGAATCAGGATTGATTGTAAAGTTCAAAAGCAGTCCGTTAACTTTGAGCACATTTTTATCGAAATCTTCTTATTAAACGGGTCGTCGAGAGTTTTCTTGCCAACCGTTTGTAAATTCAAAGTATCATTGCGGTCACAAAAAAGTGAAAGGGACGTGTAGGGAGGTTATGAAATTTCTTTATCCGTATGTATTTGTAATAGTAATGGCGCTGAACGCGCTATATAATTTGTGTATAAAACGTCGAGTCTCATTATCATCTTAATACGCGCTTTTCGATACGCCGCCAGTCCCGTCTCGCCCCCCGCCGTCAGCTTTTATCTTCGCATAGGTAACCGTATTACAACATTCTGCAGCGAAATTGTATCGGCTTGCCCGATATCTCGCTCGAAAAGCGTTTAAAACACGAAAAAGCAAAATCGAGCGCGAACTGTACATTTTGGTGTGTACTCAAGATAAGCCTTAGAAAATTTAAAGCCGACGACGACGACGACGACGACTACGGCGGCAGTGAATGGCATTCGGCGCTCGGGAGAGAGAAAAAAGTTACAAGTCATCGAAACTGTTAGACGGTTGTTGCCGCAACTTCAATCTTCCTCTTATCAATTAAGCGACAAGTCCAGAGTCCCTACCAAATCCATTACGAATCCCAAGCCACTTGGCTCAACGTAGACTATGCGCGAGGCGAGTGGAACAAACGCCCCTCCACCCCGAGAATTAATTATGGGCAAGTTCCGTTAGCGCGTGCGCGACTCTCCCACCTCCGATCAGCTGATTTGGAAGCGCCGCCAGCGAGCTTCCCGCGTTTTTTTCAAATGCCTATCTCGCGCAAGCACCGCGAGATCTGGTCCGCAGGAGGGTAGAGTCCCACCGCAGGGCCTATTTTACGCCCCGAGCGATGACTGCACGCTTTTTCCACGTGTCGGGGCCTCGCATTGTTCCTTGCACCGACCGCCCTGGCAGTTCCTCGTCGCTCCTTTCATTTTCTCGATCGAGAGATAAACTTGGGTAGACGCAAATCGCAGTCATTAGGATGGACGACATTATTTATACCTGTTATACCGAAGAACGAGCCGACGTCCATAAGAAAACGAATTACTAAATCACCGGCTTCGGTAATGACGATTTTTATTTTTATAGTCTTGCAGTCTTATTAAAAAAAACTATGGAACGCCGGCGTAGAGAATATACACATTTCATAATTTATTCAGAACTGTACACGATCGAAGCTAGACATTCTTGTGCATAATTGTTAATTACGATAAGTGCAGCTTTCGATATAAGTGAAATATTTAATACTTTTAATACTTGAATGGGTAGTTTAATAAAAGACTTACAAACTTGACACGGCTGCGAAAAGTCCGGAATAAATTATAAATAACCAAAGTTTTATCAATTTTTTCGATATGTGGAATCGACACCAACGAATGTTATATTCGTTATCCTATATTTTCACGAGCACAATCGATTCCTTACCGTACCAAATTACCTAGAATTATTGCATTTTTCGCTAAAAAAAAAACGTACGCACAAAAGGAAATACTTGCCTACTTGTACGGGCGTGGAATTTAGTAGCCATTAAGGAATTTCCGATGCTATTCCAAATGCAGCCAACTTAACTGCACCAAAAATTGTGTTAAAAAGTTCGTTTCCGATTTTTCATCGCGACGAAATAATCTGTCTCCTGTTTATAATTTTACGTTAGTATGCATAAAATTTAGGGTTGGTTCGACGCTATCGTTGGGTTGTTGCCTGATTACTATTTTCCATCGCCCTTATTCGGAGCTGCTAAAATAAAGTTTCAGGATTCCTTACGCTTGCAATAAGTTTAACACGCTCAAATGTCTATAGTTTTCCTGTTTTATTCGCGCGGAAATACAAGAAACCGATAAATTATGGAACAACCACGAAATTCGACATGAGCGCTATTCGTTTGTCCGGGAAGTGTAAAAAAGTGTTCGCATCATTCGTATGTGCTGAGCCGCTCGAATACTCAAAATAGATATTTGGTATAATAATCAGTTTTTAGGTTAGGAAAGGGATAAAAGTTTCGCGGCGTCAAGTGCGACAAATGCGTGAAAAAATCGCGCGAACCACAACGACGAGCCTCTCTCTCTCTCTCTCGGGCGCCGCTACGCAGAAAAATATATAGAGCAAAGTCTAAAACTCCAATAGAGTGCGCGCGGCGTGTCCTGACGTGCGCTTGGCTGCAACTCAGGAGCCTCGGTATCAATGAAATTCAAACAACAGTTTCCGCTGGTTATTTTATTTCTTTCATAAGAACCGCTTTTCCTAAATCCAATAATAATTCTTGTGAACAATGGAACTGACTTTGCGCGGCTCCGATTGGCTACACTCGCGCACGTTTCACCGTGCAATTGTTATTTCATTTCGCATGCACTGTTTAACGACGGATTTAAATCTTGTTTATTGTTAACAAATAGGTACGAAGAGTCTGATTAAGTGGGTTTTACGTTAGTAGGAGCAACCGGAGCAACTGCAGTGGGACCGATTCGCCTATTTGCCCCAGGAGCCCCCGTCTTTCGTCCACCCCCGCAAGCTTCTCCTGACCGAGAGCCTCGTAAGCTTTCGGCCTCGGAGACGCTGGAGTATCAACGAGCTCGTGCTTAATTCTAACAGTAACGAGCTCTCGGACAGTTGTGCATCATAACTGCA
This sequence comes from Platyscapa corneri, assembly GCA_018907185.1. Classification (NCBI taxonomy): domain Eukaryota; kingdom Metazoa; phylum Arthropoda; class Insecta; order Hymenoptera; family Agaonidae; genus Platyscapa; species Platyscapa corneri. Next base: position 367,693 of record JACCHW010000012.1, read on the forward strand.
TGTATACCGGTTCTCTCGATTGTTGACACAACTGTAAACTTTTTCACTTGGGCGAATCGGCTAAGAATTATTTCGCGAAATTGAAAATCGCACTAGCCATGGAGAATGTTTTGCCAAACTCAAACGCGATTACCGGGAATCGGCTACTCCTTGAACACCGGAAATGTCCGCGACGCTCTCCCGCGAGTTTCAATTCGGAAGGATCACGTCCGATGATGAATCCTCGTGTTGGTAATGAATAACACAGTCGCACGTTGGATTTTGTTTCTTCGACGGCTATGAATAGGAAAATACAACAACCGCACCGAAAGCAACGACACACCGAACAACGCGGAAATATTAAATAAATATTAAATATTCATAGCTGGTAACTAAATGTGATTTCAACTGGCAACTAATTATTTATCGAGTCTTGTTGAAACGACTATTACATTGTTAAATTTTTTAATCATTCATAAAAATATGTTAAATGTGTATATAACTATTTCTTTGCTTCGACAACAGCCGAAGAAAAGAAATCCGATCAACTACTGCCGTACACGTATTATTTTTTATCGGTAATACAGAGACGCGTTTTTGTGAAAATTTTTTATATTTTTTTTGCTCAAAACGATACATAATTGCATTCGTAATCATCGGGCAAATATTTAATAAATTGGACGTACCGAAATGACGTCAAGTAATAAATCATCTGTATTTGTTTAAATAATTCATCATAATTTACATTAAGCTGACGATTACATCTCTATTGTCATAATTCCTTGGAAATTTAGTGGAACTTATGTTTTTACCGTTTGCTTTCGTGCGCTTCTCCAACACACGACGTTAAACTACTGGGAACAACTTTTTTCTCACACATGTTATACACGAATAATTAACTTAAATACGAATTCAAACGTAGAAATACGCGCGTTATTACTTACCTTATTTAACCTTGTTCATTTACACTTATTTTCACAACAATTGAGTTTCTACTTCGTTGTTTAATTATTAACAGATGCGCTGGAAAATCGATTAAAAATTTTGAAGTATCGCCAAAAACAATTTCGGCTCCGATTTTGGGCTCTTGAAATTTGTTTTCTCGAGCCGAGAATTAAGGTTTCAAGATTATCGTTACAACAATAGCGCGTCTGAGTCAGTAAGGTTACTATACTGAATTTGGTGAGTATTGTTTTTCAAATCCTGCGTGATTCATGCCGAAATTGGCAGGCTGCAGGTACTCGCAGGCACTCGCAGGCACTCGCAGCCAGTCGTAGCCACTCGTAGGCACCGGACATGCCGAGAAAAATCCGGGAAAATCTGGAAAATCAATGCTCGTGTCGCATGCTAATGTATTCGTCTCGTGCATCGCCTCTGAAATGTGAGCATTCGAGTATTCGGAAAATTACAATTCCCTGGACTTCTTTTTTCATATTTCTAATACGCGTCCGGCGTTGCGATCATTAATATCGTTCTGCTCGACATCCATCCATTTCATTTCAAAGCCAATGTAAATCAAATAATTAAGTCAACAACACTCCTCGAACGCAATCGCGGGTAAACGTTCATGTTTAATGGATTATCAAAATATTCATGGTCAAACAAGAGCGAGGCAAGTGACATCGTGCACTTACGCGTGCGCACACAACTGCAGCTGCAGTTTTTCACGAGGAAACGCTCGCTCGTATGAGGCAATAATTAATGAAAATAAACAAAAAAATTATATTGAGGTAGCGACGGCTTGTATACAATTGGCACCGAGACACCGACGTCGATAATAAACGCGAAAGCCATTTGCGAGCGCAGATTTTTATTTTCGAGCGAATTTCTCACGACTGGCTTTTATTTGAGAGCTCGGATTAAAAACGCGCACGACTCAAGGGCAATTGAGCCGAATTAGAATGTTCAACGCGCACAACTAATGAACTCACGCCGAACCAAAATTTTTAGAAAAACGAACAAAAGCTGTTTATCGAAACTCTCGTCCGAACGCAAAATTTACCTCAAAGCTCCAATGTTAAGATGCAGGAGCAAGTGTCAACTTAATGGACTCGAGGTGGAAGCCGCGCGTGCATGTGCACGTGTGACGATGAAAATCAACACAAGCAAAGCTTGTGCGCTGGCAGTATCGAGTGGCTTCGCGTTGACGTCATCGTGGCTACTCGTTCGCAGCAAGAAGCGCTGAAAATTGATGCAGCGAGCGAAACACCCGATAACGCAGCCGATTGCTTCCTCGTAATCTTCGGGCTGCATTCGGAAGAACTTGCTACTCACTCGCGCACATTCGACAAACAATTGGCTAATTCTGTCGGTCTACTCGGCGCGGCTACGCTTCCCTCGTCGTCGGGGATTATTAATTTTGCTCAACTCCTGTTTTATTGTTTGCGACTTATCATTATGAAGCGGCCGTTCGATTTCATTAATTAAATCGAAGATTATTGACCGGTCGCAACGAAAAGGGAGAAAAAACGTGACTTTATTTTATAAACGTGACACTAATGTTTACTCTTGGTATTGCACGCCCCTCTCCTCCCTCTGGCCTTCCCCAAAGACAGACAGGGTGAAAAGGATTTGCATTTCTCCGTTTGACGAAGAAAAGAGAGTTACGCTTTTGTTGACTCTCAAAGAGTCTTCGTTACAAGCAGACGTGCGACTCTGAAATAATAAACGAATTTCACAGTCGTACCGATCGACACTTTTTTCATAACAAAAGGTCGTCGTCGCGGCGAATCCAATTACCTTGCTGAACTCTGAATCTCGACGCGACTCGACAATTTAACAGTTCTCATCGTCCATCTCGCGGTAGTTGGGTAAGAATGAACTTTATCCAGGTCTGGCGCGACAGGCAACGAAGCCGCTTAATCGAGCTTAGCTAATTAGACAAGAACGGCTGGTTGGGTCCGCAGTTTGGCGCTGGAGAACGATTTTCTCGCTCCACTGAAAAAAAGCCAAGCACGCTTATCGTCGGGTAAGCAGAATCCGGGCACCGCGATGTGCGAAAAGTTCATGCCCGTAATCAGTCTCGTTGGAAAAAGTTACGGAAAGCCGTTTCGGTTCGGTCTCTCGTGACGACGTTCCCCGAAACTGTTGCCGTCGCGTCGTACGCAACCAACGACTCAACGCATCAGCGACGACATTGAAAGAAGCTCGAGTGCTCGCGAAAATTCGTCGAACGCGTCGCGCTCGCGGGTTCGTTTCCAGCTGCTTAGCCGGCGCGATGGCAACAATTGCCCGCTGGACAGTTGCGCTGCGTTTGTTTATCAATTTGTCGCGAGGAGTGCGCGCGAGCCTCCAACGTCATTCCACAAAAGCATCCCATTATGCTAATTGCGGCGGACGAGTGGCCGGCCCGTAATTACGCCAAAGCACGACACAGTAATCCGGAAAAGCTGCTTTCCACCTCCTCGTTCCGGGAATCGCTTTACTTTAATTATCATTATTATCGAGGACATTGAGGATGCGCCGATCGATCCATGCCTAGTCCTCTGCCTCGAGGGCATGCCCGGGTCAAATTAATGCACACGCATCTCGCGATCCAGTCACGAAAGAGACTCGCGAGCAAGACACACAGCATTGATAAAAGCCATTCGAGGCTCGCCGGCGAACGAAAGCAGGTTACCCGAATGCTATATTTTTTATATCAACTTTTGAAATGTGTTTTCAGTTTCGAGGCGGAGAACAATGAGACCTGTTGAGCGACACACCACCCGAGTGCTGGTGTATGCAAATGATCTAGATTCGACGACTGACTCGTTCGTGTCGCTAAAAGAGTCGTGATCGCGCGCGCGCGCTAAACTTTCATTAAGAGTGAAAAATAAACGAAACTGCTCGGAAAAGTTGGACTAAAATTAAAATAAAGGTTTATCCACGCGTGCGAGAGCAAGACTGGCGTTTCAGCGCTGATCGATTCGTCTATTAATTTATGTATAACGAGTTAAAAGTATTTCCAACTTCCTGTACGTCCCGCGTACGGCGCATTTGGAGCACGCGCGCGTCGCATAGTTGAAAGCTGAAAATTTATGAAATAAAATTAGCACACGACGCTGGTAATAAGTCGAACGTTATACGTGGAATGCATAAACTGTATCGACGGTCTGATATAAGCCGAGAGTAATAATTAAGACGAAATTTCACCCGATCGGAAGGAATGTAATGAATTTGACACATTGGAAAGTTGCGGGAGGACTGCCTGTCACAGCTGAACATTTTTAATGACCGTCAGTATTCGCGTCCTGTGAATTACGTGAAAATTGGCAGGCAGTTAGAACGGGACGAGCAAGAGGCGGAGAATAGTTTTTCTGGCAAACCGAAATCCAGAGACGACGAGGTATAAATGTAAGTCAGTCGAGCGAAAATAGGCTGCGCTTAAATATTTAATGCGAATTTAATGTACAGTAAGAAGCTAATAAGCCTCTCGCATCAATCATCGTAACGTTAAAACACGAATGTACGGAAAGGGAATAGAGAAGGAGAATCAAATTGATTCGCGAACAATTTCAAATTTTAATCGCTCGCTTCGACGCGACTTATCGCTCAAGAATAAGAGGAGAAAATGAAAATCTTCGCGCGCCAAGTTAAACTTTTTTTTATACAGCCGAAAGGGATTGATAATCTTTGACGATAAATTCAATATTTGAACTGAAATCGAGTATTTCCATACTCGGATAGATAAAATGGATGTGCGAAGATTTACAACACTCAGAACTACCTGAATTAATCTTTTATAAATATTAGAGTTTCTTTAAAAAGTACGCGAGTGTCGATTTTGAGCGTCACGTGTAAGGCGAGATTTGATTATACAACCTTTTTTTATCGTTGGTATTGGTATTTCTTCGAGCGAGAGACGCGCGCGCGCGGCGATTTATATTACAAGAGAGCATTAGACAAATATTCGTTGATGGTAAATCGATTTTTTCACTTACAGTCTCAACTGAAGACGCGAGTAAAGTTCGCGGCGACTGCACGCGTAGTGGTGTGTCGCTCGAATAAAATTTTACTCGACGAACTAATTCGTTCGAGCCAAGAATTTATGCGGCGAAAACCTTATCCGAACATTACAAATAGAAAAAAGGCAAACGATCGATTTTAGTAATCGACAATAATGCATTTCTGTCGGAACACAAATTTGCACTCGTTATAAACAGTAAATCAATAGCGCTCGCCTAAAGTAATCGATGATAATTGAAACAAATACATGTTTGCGATTATGTACACACGCCTTTATTTGTATCAGTAGGACAAGCTCCGTTAAACAAACCGAATATTGGAAAAATAAATATTCATCGTTAAGCGTTGAAGTTGGTCAACGGATCCCAACGAGTAAATTGGTTGCTAATAATTAATTACCGCATCGTGTCCAGCGAATCGCAATAAGAACGCTTGAAATCGTTCGGGCTGTTCTTCGAGTGTCAATATTCACATTTTACGAAGATGAAGTTCAATTTTGCCGTTTTTTCGCAAACATGGAGCTGTCGCGCCGCTACGTGTTTGCGCAAAGAGCTACGCGTTAAAATCGCCTGAAATTCAACGACAGATGACAAAACAAAAAACAAACTTTAAAAGGTTCGTATCGGCCACCAATCGATAATCATAATGTAAAAGTATTGTTATTGATACAGTCGATGGATGTATCGCTCTAACGCGAAAAAATTAAAACCCGACCCCAGCTCCAATAAAAATCGAAAATCCTCGGTCGAGGAGTTTGGATGAACCTCGACCGAAAATTAACCACCAGCGAGGCTATTTTTAATTATGCAGCAAAAAGGTCGGGAAATTTGCGTTCTCGATCTTAACTCGCCGAGTGCGATTTTCAGGAGGTGGTCCACAATTCGAGGAACAATTGGGGCGAACGCTACGCATCTTTTCAGTCGCGCTTCGCCATCCTTTCGGGTAATCCGAGAAGCGCGGGAAGCTAATCAAGCGCAGAGCGACTCCCAATCTTACGCGGGTGGCTGTCAACGCGGACATCGTCAAGCGGCGACGGAAGCGCAGTCCGAGTGAACAAACGCCGGCGAATCTCCGAATCTTTCTTTGGATGAGAGCGCGCGCGTGTAGGTGCATCGAACACAGAGCGGAGGAAGAAGGTCGGCGTCGACGCGAATCGCTCACGGTTAGCTTCTCGCTCGCTAAATCAATTTCGAAAACGAAGCCAAGGCCGCTCGGTCTCTCGGCGATGACGGGAAAACGATGGAGCCCCACCGATGGACGCGCGCTGACTTTTTCGCGAGATACGCCAGTCTCTCGAGTTGCAAAAGATCTCTCTCTCCGTGTTGTCGGCTCTCCGTCGCCTCCTGGTTTTGGAACAGAAGACGGAATCGAGTTTCCGAGACGCCCCTGCCTCCTCGAGGTTAGTACAAGCGAAACTAGGCAAAGTTCACTTGTCGCCGCCGCCGCCGCCGCCGCCGCTGCACAAGAGAACATTTTTCCGTCGACTACGAAAGTATTATTTGTCACTCGAAGTCACGTCGGATTCGAGCCAAAAGTCAGCCAACACATCGTTTTATCGGAATTCGATCGTTAATTTTGGTGGAATTGCAACGTGCGCGAAAGGCGATTGCGAATATTAAGCGCGACCAATTGATAATAGACTCCTGTACGTCTGTATTTTTATCTTCGTTTTTAGCGTAAATTTTGCGAGTTGAGCAATAGTCGCGAAAGAGTCACCTTCGAAACGTTTAAAACACGTACGCGTGCGATTCTTTACCTTTTATTTAGAGTTAATGGCCGTGCGGCTTTTATTAGCCTACAATTGTTGCGCGAATTGAATTCGATACCCCCACTCCTGGTCATTGATAAATTTGGAAACTAATTTTTTCCAAAAATAGCCGATCAAATTCAATTATTCCGAGTGCGTTGTCGTTGCAGCCCAAGTAGCGATGTAAAACTTGTCGCCGAGTTTTCTTTTAGTTCGCGAACGTTTTGACGAACAAAACAAAGCGCCGAGGGTGAGTATTTTTATTCCGCTTCAAATCGCGAAGAATTATAAAACGAACGGCTGAATTTGCAGTCGTTAAAATTCGAGCTTACAACGAGTAGCTCGGTAGCTGTATACGGGGCTGTTTTGGTTAACAACTACCAAGTTAATTAACATTTCGCGGTCTTCGGGCATTCGTTGCCACGTCCATTTTTTCAAACAATCGATTCAAAACTGTCGTTGCGCGTGCAAAATGCCTTCTGCCCGATAACTTTCGCGATAAAACGACGAATTAAAGATGGAGTTAATTCGGAGTCGAGATTAAAGGACTAAGGGCGAGTGTGCAATGGACGTCTGTTGCGCCGAGATCGATTAAGCGATTGTTTTCAAAAGCGTCGGGTTTGGGAAATTAAACGAAGGAAAATATTGTAGAATCGCTTGGATGACCGCAAGCTAAATCGGCGTTCTCGTAAGAAATTTCTAAACTTAATCGATTGTGATGTAACTCGCGCTTATCGATCTTTTATCAATTTGAAGAAAGCCGCTGAATTTTTAGTCGACTAGTTTAAACAAAAAACTCTATGCAAACACTTTCCAAGCTGACAATGAAACCGTGAATTACGATATTTACACGATTGTGCTATTTTTTCTCCTTCGTTTTTTTCCTTCTCCAGAGCTCGCCTATTGAATTTTTAACGCAAACGCTTATTGCTCGCGTGAACATTCAAGCCTAAATTTGTCATTTTGTCTTCAGCTAGATAAAGTAGCGCACTGTAAAATTATCTTGCATTTCAATGCTTATATAATTCTCTTTATTATCATGCAAATTTATACCGCAATTTGCGATAAAAGTCGCGTTTTCGTAACTTGCAAGTTTCATTAAAATGTATTGCGTATCGATATTGATAAAAATTTCATACGAGCCGCTCGCGACACTGCAAACGTTCTAAACTGGCTTCGGACGCACATCGACGCGCATATATCGCCGCGAATATCAATCGAATTCGTTAACAACTTTGGTGTGCGCGCGGTTAGCCTTTGACAACTTGATCGGTTATCGGATGAGATTTTAAAAATCCCTTCGGTAGCACGTAAATACGTCATAATCGGGAACGCGACGGCCCAAACTGTCGTTTTCGACCGAACGACATTACCGTTTTTTTCCCTCCGCGACGATTGCCGAACGGGCGAAGCGACCGATTGCAAACGAATATACGCGACGGAGAAAAACCTCGAACGTGGAAAATGAGCCTCGACAGATGCACAGTTGTTTAAAATTTATTATTTCGCGTGTGTTCCACAAATGTTGAGATATCTTAACGTATGCACACACGTGTGACGCGTCGAGCAAGATGTCGCTGCTGGGACGACTCGGCTCGAGCGTTTCCAGAGAGAAAATTTTTCCGCTTTTAATCTTGTTTATAATGAAAAAATGCAGCTTGGCAAAATTGGTCGATTCTCCGATGCAAGTGCTGATCGATTAACGGGATTAGAGACGATACTTGGTTGTTTCCGCGGAACCCAAATACCAGCGAGAGAGGGAGAGAATGCTTTACACCTGATTCGTTACAATTGTTTAATGGAATTTTAGTCATTTCGGTAATTGCACTAATTCGAAATCGACACTCCATCTTTGTGAAATTCGTTTTCGCTTTCACGCACGCACCGCCGCTCGCCGACAGCCACCTTCTCGCGCGTTTTCAGCTAATACGCGTTAAAATGCTCTACACTTGGACTTTGGCGAAATTCAGTCGCGAGAATTAAAAATACATCCGATCATTTCTACAAATAGATGCGATAGGTGAACTTTTACGAGTAAACATAAGTTTGCTAATGATTAATATTCATCCAAATGCGATTATGCGGAGGTGCATGCGAGTAAAAGCCAAGAAAACGTTGTATATCGCGTAAACAAGCTTTTAATGCGCGCCAAGTAGGTTTCCTTAAAAATTTTCATCGATGCACTCCTTGCAAATATTTTATCGTGCCTCGTTCTATTTGCAATTTCCTTATTACGCGCCAAAGCACAGGAGGAATCAAGACACGAACTCAAGAACGAAGCATGAGCGAATAATGTTTGCTCGAGACTAAAATTGTCTCCCGGCAATAAAATTTATATAATTTTAATATTATCGAGTCGAATGCATAACTTTTACGACACGCTTGAGATTATTTGAAAATTACCCTCGTACTTTGTATTAAAACAATCCAAGTTTGATTTTTGCTATTTCCTCAAAGCGGATCTGCTATTTTTCCAGCCCAAAACAAATACTTTCACTTTTCTTTCCTCGCTTTTCTAACTAAACTATCTTCTCTCAAGTTTTACGAAAACGCTTATCTATTCTCGCTGGTCTACAATCCTCCGGGCGCTGAAATCAATGTAACTTTTCGCGCGCCCGAAGATTTATGGAATGTTAGAGCAAATACGTGAAAAGTTTCGGCTCAACGACACGCGGCTTTGATACAGTCCTCGTGTGCCGTTGCGCAAAGCCCGACACAAGCAGCCGTAGAGCTAATTTATCGCGCGAACATAGATAAAAGCGCGTAAATTTTAAATTAAACAAACAGTTGTAATTGGCTTGACCGCACTCTCGTTGAAATGTTAATTACTCTAGAAAAATCGACGCATCGACTCCGTCGGCTCGAACAATAATTGTCCAAGTTGAGCTCGAGATAAATTATCTCGCAATTTGGCTGCAAAAGCGCGCAATCGAAATCGGAATATTGTAATTTCCTCGAGGAGGCAACTTGAGAATCGGCCGTAACAGAACCTGTTGCTAATCAGCATCAGCAGACGCTCCGGGACGACACTTTAACGCTCGAGGCGCTACAGTGTTTTCCCAAATTAAACGAGCATTAAAAATAAAAGCGAAACGCACGCGAGTCCGCTAATTTGATATAAATATTTAAGTTAAATAAACATTCGAGCGCGTAATAACAATTTAGCGATAAATTATGTCTAGAGTCGACTGCGATGACATCGTGAGAATGTCAAGCGCATAAAACGTAGAGCCACTGCCAAGGTCCTAATAAAACGTCTCTCTCGACTCGCGCTCGTTCGGCTCGGCGTCTCAAAATTGAAACATCGCCGCACTCGCTCGAAATGTTTAGCGCGAATCGCGCTAATCTGCAATTATTTGCGAGGCAGCTCGGCCCCACCCCCCGCGCCGCTCTCGATCCGGTGCGTACACGCGCGATCGAGGCATCGACTGGCGAACGCGAAAGCGAACGCTATTTTTAGCGCTTCGAAAACTGGTACAACGATCGAGGCTTTCTCGGATACAAATTATTGGCCGCCGCTGAGATACGTAATTGCACTCGCGCGCGATTATCTCGGTGCAAGTGTTTTGTTATTTCGAGGCAGTTAACGCGGCGTCCACGCGCGGCCAGCGATTGTCGCGATAATTTTTATCGCCGCGGCCGAAAGCTGCGACGACGCTCCGTTTTCAGCCCGACGCCGCGGCCTGCCTTAAAATCCTCGACAGACTTTGCAAAACGACTCGAGGAGCTGCGCGTCTTCCCAGGAGCCTCGACTCCGAGACTCTGTATTCTGCTCGCGCGCCATTGCGTCGAAAGTCGAGTCCCTCGAAAACAAACAACACGCTCTTGTCTGCCGAACGGACGACGAGCGCCGCCGATCTGCCCGAAGCGAAAACGCAACACTCGATATCGGCGATTGCTTGATTATTTGTCAAAGTCGTTTGCCGAGTTGAGTAAATTGTGAAAATGGCGACTGGAGGAGGGGCGAGTCTTAATACCGACGGGACAGGCGAAACGAAAAACGAACTGCTGCCGCCGAAAGGACGGACGAGGAGGCGTCTTCGGCGTTTTCCGCGACTTTTAGCAAAAACTCGCCTACTTTCCCCGGCAATTATCGCGATTAATAATGCGCTCGTTCAGCGCTCCGATAACTCGCGCCTTTGCAAATAGCTTTAAGTAAATTAATGAGAATTTAAGCGTCGGAAACGGCTCGGTGATCGTTCGGAACAGATGTTACGAAGCTCCGACTGCTAAGAGCGAGAGCCACTCGTTCTTTCATTGTACTCCACCCGATAATTATATGCAATTCGCGATGTAAATTTTTTTTCATACACTGCGGGAAATTAGCATTTCAATTTCAGTTGCTATGCGCATTTCCTCGCTCTCTCAACTCCGAATTGTTGACTCGTGCGCTCTCGAGCAGCGCCGGGAGTCAACGCGCGAGTCGCGAGCAACGGCATTGGCGGAATATAAATGACCGGAGAAAAAAGCGCCTCTCGGAGCTTCTGATTTTTCGGAATCGGCAAACGAGGCGCAGCGGCTGCAAAAGGACACGCGCAATCGCGCCTCGATCGCTCGGCCGCAGCTCGAAAACTTTTACGAACTGTAATTAGCGCAAAACGAGCGTCACAATTAGTTCAAATACCTCTTTTCTACGCGCACGATTTGCTTAATGTATCCTCGATAAATGCGAGGCTTTAAATTAGTCAAACAACGCCGAGCAACACTTTTATAGCCGCCTCGAGCTTCGGATCCGACACGATAATAGGGTTCGCGAGTGTAATATTTATTTAACATCTCCATTTTTACGACTCTTACGATTTTTCAAAATCCGAATTTCTCCGCGTTTGGCGTCGGCTATTAATTTACTAATTAGAGGCGCGCGTTATCTCGCCGCTTTTGCGTACGGGCTGCGGTGCGCAATCCGAGCCACGACTTTATGGCCTTATTTTATTGTATTTAAAAGAACTATTTTATTGGCTCGATGAAAGCGCAAGCTGTCGCGCGTACGAGGCGAGCAAAAATTTGGCCGGACGAATGAAATCTCGATCGAGTTCGTTCATCCGAGACTTGGAATAATCGTGCTTGCGCGAGTTGGACTTGCATTAACGTGCACTTAAAGCGTCAACGTCCCGATGAGCTTTTTTTCTCTTTCCTCAAACAACGATCGCGCGATTCGTTAATTTTGAACGACGATTTATCGAAAATCGTCGAGCGCAACAATTGTGCAAGTCAGGTTAGATAATAAGGTTTGTCCTCGACATTTCCCGCTGCGACTCTGCATTTGCAAGTTCGACTTTACCGAGCGTTCAAAACTAACTTCGATCGATTGTATTTATAAATTTTTTGGGGTCCGATTTTGCGCAGCGCCGTTTTTATAGAAAGACAACAGCGACAACTTTTTATCGCTTCCACGCCCCTCGTTCTCGTAACGGCTAATGCGCAAGGAAACGCGCTGCTAAGCGGTTTTTTCATACCGAGTTATTGTTAAATAATTAGTGTTCGGGTGCGACAGTTTTAGCGGCGGAGCATCACCAGTAGTACCAACCGCCAGACGCACAACTATTAAAAACTTGCGAGCGAATTAAAAATTCGTGCATCGATCGAGACCAAGGCTTTACAAATCAAACATTTGAATCCACGATGGGGCTTATCTTAAAGAAGGGGCGGGGAGCTCTGGAAAAAACTTTATTAAACACGAATGAGCGGCTCGCGAGACAAAAGGACAGCGCGGCACGTGCGGTGGCGGTAAGTGCCTGAACGGAGGGGGACGATTCGGTTGTCAATTTGTTGGTCGCGACGGCGGCTGCGGCAACGAGGGCGACGACGGCCACGGCGACGACGCTCTGATAAATAGTGCAATTAAAAGCGTAATCGTGCCTTTCGAAAACACGAGCAACGTAGCGAAGAGCCGCGCGGCGGCGTTTGTCGCTTCGATCGAGCGCCGCCTTCTCCAACTGCCCCCCCCCCACCCCCATTGCTGCCAACTTCCCGATTTATTGATTTCTTCTCCCTTGGCTCGCTCATCAGCGCGCGGACAAAACACGCTCGCTCCGAATTAATAAGCTGGCGATTAAATTTCGAGCGACAGCAGGACAATAGCAAGATGGACGAGCTCTCGATCGCGGCGATACTACTCTCTTGAAAAATCGCTTCGCGAATCGCAAGTTGCAAGCAGAGGCGCGCTTTAAACGCCTGATGCCCTGAGCTCCACTTTGATCCAAGGCCGGCTCTCGTTAATAATTTGCTCGAACACAGGCCGGCGGCGAGCGCGTGCACGTGCACGTACGTGCCACCAGTCGCTGTGTCTGTGTGGCGGTTATGAAATATTCAGCGAGGCTAATAAATGTGAGCGATTGCATGCGCGAAAGTAACGACGTGCACTTGTGTAAGTAAATCAGACTGTCGTTACCTCCGGCGGATCGATGCGCGCCGATATTTTCATTTCCCCCGACGTTCGCTCCTCGAGCTTCGCAGAGGCAGAAAGCTCCGCGTGTCCCCGCGTCACCGGGAGAGGGGGAGAGCGGCACCTCGGAGATGACGGATATGCTGGGAAAGGCTGGGACGTTGTTGCATTTCTTTCAGGAGTCCGGCGCGAATGTCAGGCCGAAGCGTCGTTGGGAACTGGTTGCTTGCCCCACCGACTGCACCGACATCAGTTCTATAATTATTTAGCTTTTAAACATAACTTGTACAATTTATCGAAATAAATTACAGCGTCGTTGCGAGCGATAAGCGACGGACCCAAACACACGGCTAACTCGGAGAGTTTCTTGCGCAACGAGAAAGAATAACAGTGTTTCAATTTTTGTTTTTCGTTTTTTATCTTTCTCCCTCGGCGGATATTTGTCGAGTGGCTTTCACCCATTTGCGCCTGATTTATAGATCCAGAGCCGGCCAGTCTCTCTCCTTTCCTCGCGAGTTTATTAAATAAGGCGAGTGAAACTCAAAATCTTGAAATCTCGAAATCTCCGAATAATCTCGCTATTTATTTCGCATTAGCCGCGGAGACAGCGATTGGCTTCGTTTTCATTACCAAGGTATCAATTACCGAGACGACGGTAAACTTTGATTTACTCGCCGGCCTCCGACCGAATAAGGAACGACCCGAGCGCGAGAATTTTTTTATCTCGCCTGCAAACTCCTTCCAAGTTTGCTTAAAGTTAACTCTTGGCTCGTCTCGGTAAGGCGACCTGCAATTGCGGCCAACACTTGCTCGCGCAGACTTATTTCATAAAAATTAATCGCCGCATTAATTAGAGGGAAAAGAGTATTATTTGCAGGAATTCATGCTCCCAGGTTTGAGACGGAAATTAAAAAGAACCCTCTTGCGCGTTTACTCTCTGCCGTAATTTAATGTTAATTCCGATGCGCAAAGCCGCCGCGTTCCTACGATCCGGAGTCTAGTTTTTAGAATAAATTACGGGTTGGGGTTTGAGGCGCGCAGTCGCCGACAATGGCTCGTTGTTGAGCGGCCGTCGCTTGAAATGAAAGTATAATTAGAAATGCATTAGGTGCGCGGACGTCGCTGTCGTCGTCGTCGATTCAGGTATCGCTCCTAGTCGTTGTTGTTGTTGTTGTTGTTGTTGTTGTTACAACTTACCGAATCAGGGCCAGATTTTTCCCCCGACAAGAGTAATTCGTCTCCGCTGTTTCGATCAGTGCACGTTCAGCTTGTGATCGCTCGTCGTTCGCGATGATATTGTTCATCGTCGACGGGAGCGCGTACGCAGTCTTGCACGCGATGATGCGCTGCACCCGAGGGGCGCAATTATCGAGACCAGCTGTTTTCTAGACGCGTGCGATTTTAATAAATCAGAGCCAATTTTAAGATCGATCGCGCGAATAATTCGAAATGTTCATTTGTTTAACCGAAGCCGTTATTTATCGCTCGCGCTCGTTGCGCGGAGAGCAACTTTCTTCTGCGATGCAAATAAACCCCTGGACTCGTGTGCGTATGCGTGCCCGTGCATTGGTGTTTGTCTTTACCGATGCGCCGCTTTCGAAACATGACTCGCAATTAAGAGAAAATGGAAACGCATTCGTCAAAACAGCTCTCGGCATTAAAAGCGGATATAAAGTGAGGTAAAAGCCGCGAGAGCGAACTTTTGTGTAAACAGGCGAGTATTATATAATTTTAATAAATCAAACACCGAATCCCGAGCAAATTTCCTTTAACAATTCCGCGGAAGCTCGCGTGTAAGCGCGTTTGTTCCGTTTTCATTCTGTCGAGAGCCGTAGAAGAGCGAGTTACCGTTTAATCTCGTATGGCTTTACAAAATGGACATCGTTAAAAATACGTTGCAATAATAAAGCCGATATTTTTTTGCACCAAACAACAAGTCGATCAGCACTCTGCACACGTTGTTGAATTTATTGCAATAGCCCCAAGCCTGCTAAGAACGAGCTATAGATGCCGGATAAAAGCCAACGTCAAGATTTAGTCGGGGATCGCAGTGTTGCTATCGAGTAGCCGCAAAATTTTATAGCAAATTTATTTCCTCGATAGTATTGTTGAAGGGGGTTTAAGTTGCCCAAAGACGGGAGACTAAAGACGCCAGCCCCGAACAAATTTGCTCGTGCACTGTGAAAATAAAAAAATTCGATTACATCCGGATTAAAGGTTGATCCTTGTTTCTCCGCCGATAAAGCCGTCGTGGCGGAGGCCTCTAATCCAGTAGCGGGGCCGGGGGCGGGCTGCCCCATCACATCAGGTGCGCAACTCACTTGGGGAGACTACAAAACAAACACCGATTCGCGCCGATAATCGTTCGAATAATGCAGTCGTCCGAAAAAAGTTTTGCGAGTCGTTTTGAATGCAAATGCGAGTTATTCAATTGTCGCTTTGCCGCATAACTTATTATTCTATAATTCAATTTCAAACAGATTTCGTATGATTTCAAACGAGGTTAAGAATGTCGAGGCAGCCTTGAATTTTCATTTCGCATTTACGAAGCAATATTTTTCGTTGCAACCGATGAAAGTGCAATTTTCATTTCAATTATCGGCTTTTCAAATTTCACATCGAGGCGCTATTAGTTAATCGTATCTAAATTTCTTTATTGCTCGGCGCACACACACGCGTGCGGAGCAGCTACGTTTTATAATCTGTATAGAAATCGAAACGGGAACGGGAGAAAAGTAGTTAACGAGAGCGGAATAACAACTCGGAACAAGCTGCGCTTGTTATTTATTCCTATTCCGTGTTTTAGCCATTTTACATCGCGTTATTATTGCTTTAACGGCTTAATAATTGCACGTAACTCTGCACATGGACAATATTTCGGACAGCAATGGCACGCACAACGAATTGTATAATTATATACAAATGAGCCGAACGCGTGGGCCGCTTAACGCCTTAACCGAAGCCTCAGTTTTTCTCAATCCAACTATTTTCCAGATTTATTGCTCTTGAAATCTGAAAATAACAACATTTGCAGCCGCTGCTGAAGGAAATTAGCAATATTAAAATGACGAATTAGCCTACCAAATGCGCGGCTTTTATAAATTTCGCAAACTATCGCAATCGACCAATATTATCGAGTAAAATGTCATTTGTTTTTCGGCTTTGCGGTAAAAGCAACACATCTCAATGTGGTCGATTAAATTTGTTTATTCTAAAAATACAAGATTTACTGCAAATTGATTGAATTCAACTCCAAACGATTGTGTGCGTAAGACTGTTGACCTATATTACACGCGATACAACAGTGTGGACTCACGATAGTGCTTAAATAAAAAATTTGCTCCAACTCACACGCGCACACATGTAGAAGGCAGCGGCGGAGGAATTATTTTTCGTAAGAGTCGAGCGTTTGCTGATAAACCGAGCGCGAATAACTTCTTCAATGCTCTGGCAGTTTTTGAAAGGTTGCCACTGGTCAATGAGTAAAAGCCTCCGGTAACGTTGCGCCAGTCAATGAATACACTCGATTATTTTTAAAGATTAATCCGAAATGTCGAGCGTCGCGCGGACGCTTTTCGGAAGCAGCAACTTCGGGAATAAGTAGTAAAAATTAATTCGTCGCAAGCCGGCGAGAACGAGATTGAGATTTGGCGCGATATCTAATCGAAGTGGACAACATGGCGGAGAGCGAAGAGCCCCGCTGCTATTGTCTTATTCGCACTTGGCAGCGAAATCTGCTTTTAAAGCCTCAAAACCGTTACAAACATAACGTTTTTCCCGCTCGCGGATTGCAATTGTTGCACGATAAAACGCTAAAAATCCCACGCGACGTCGATCAAAAATATTCGACATACTCGAAAGGTTTATTAGCAAATCATGATCAAATTTAATTGAAACTGCTGTTTTATGCCAAGCTTTACAATGTTTTTAAATTATAAAGGTAATTTTCCACGTGCACTCGGGCGAAAAAAATTATAAATTTTCTCTCATTATGTGCGCGCGAGTCGATTATCCACCGGATTCATTATTCATTGCTCGCAACAACTCTGCCTAATAATTTATGCATTTGTGGTTGTTGCGAGTTTACTGGAAAGTGGAAATCTAATGCATCGGAGGCGCTTGGAATAAGAATATCGGATGAATTTATCGTTTATCGTCGCGCTTAGCACTCGCGAGCGGTGTTTGAAAATATTCGCTCGCTGTGCGCCAGCGAATACACGATTCGCGAATTATATTTAATAAAATGGATGAAATAATTGTCGCTAAAATCAGGTCAGCCAATATGCAGGAGATAACAACAACCGTTGTGCGCGCTAACTAACTCGACTCGCGATTTACAAATGAGCCTGCGTCGAGTATCGGGGCTTTATTAAAAACATTATTTTCTACGCCGATGGGCTGCACTCTCATCTTGTGCAGAACAATCCGAGCGAACAATTGTTACGACAGAAACGAGCCAACGGTCCTGCGCCCGTTGCGCGCTCAATTGATCGCGCATTTAAACTAACTGCAGCAGCCGCCATTAGAGTTGCAGCCTGCGCTTGGTGCGACTCCATTTTAAATAATTAACAAGTTTCTCATTAAATGCTCGTTTAATCTCAAGTGCATTTGTAGAAGCGGCGGCCCCCACCTCGTGAGCGACGACGGCACCGACGCAGCAGCAGCAGCAGCAGCAGCAGTAGCAGCACGTGCAGGAGGACGGACTCGCGTAATCGATGCTGAGAATCCGTTGCTGTTCCCGGGCAACGCACGTGGCCGAATACATGTACCCGCGGAAGCGAGGGGCCGCCGCGATTCGTGCGTGCACAGTCGCACGCGTGTAACTCACGCACCTACACACTCGCTCCGTTTCGTGCCTCAAAGCCAGATTAAAGCCTAATCGCGTAATCTGCCACGAGAAACTACAGAACTTTATCGCCGTCCTGGCGAGCAATTTCGGTTTACACGTATCCACGTCCTTGTTTGCGCTCGTGTAATTACCTCGATTGCGCAACACCTTTTTTAATAAACTCTAACGTAAATATTGTTCTTGGAGCGGCTCGCAACTGCAATTGTCAAATTTTCATTGCTGCCCAAGGTCGACTCTTAATCCATTGTGTTCCAGGCTACTTGCTCGAGCATAATACAAGAACACGCAATAAATATTTACTACGCTCGTTAAAAGTTGGTAAATATTGCATTAAAGGACACTACAGCATCGACGAGTGACACATTGATGTTTTTCTAGTGTGGAACGAACCTTCGCTTTTCGAGCGGCGGATATTGGATTTAACGAAAAATAATCCGTCCGACTCATTGGCATCTTGGAATCCAGGACTGCGTAAGCGTATCGCTTTTCGCAAATGACGAGTTGGTTTTTGCTCCGTGGACGTGGGGACACAGAGACAGAGAGAGAGAGAGAGAGAGAGAGAGGAGACACACACAGCGATAAAACAAAGAGAGCGCGCACGAGAAAACGGATTTTTGCCGCAACCGTTGCGGACGAGGGGAGAAAACGCGCATTCGTCGAGCTGTCAAACGTCGCCGCGCTTGTGCGTCCGAATGGAATTAATTATCCGCTCGCAACCGACGGGGTTAGCAACGCCTGCAACTGCAGCGAAACAAGTTTGCCTGCGTGTCAAACTAAGCTCAAGCTCAAGTGGGTTCAGCGCGAAAAAGGAGATTAAGAGGTCCCAGTTGTCACGGCAAATAATTCCATTAATCGTGGACAGCTGATCGAGTTGGCGAGCTCCTGAAGCACATAACCAGTCTCAATATCACCTTCTCTCTCTCTCTCTCTCTCTCTCCTCTCTCTCTCTCTGTCTCGAGTGACCCGGAGCGGACGTAATCGCACAGTGTCATGGGGCTACTCACCGAATGTCAGTACGTGGGTGACGGTCGCAGCCTCGCTGGCCGACGTGGACGTCGTGATCGGCAATGACGACGACGACGACGACGACGACGACGACGACGACGGCGGCGGCGGTGGTGGAGGCGGTGGCGGCGGCTGCATCGATGATATTGTTGCTGCTGCCACGAGCGACTGCGGTCCCTTCGCTCTCGATTCGGCGCTGTTGCTGCTGCTGCTGCTGCTGCTCTTTCTTAAGGTTATGTTGCGTGAGCTGCGCACTCCGGGAGAACCGCGGCTCCGGACAGCGTCGAACATACCCTCCAGCTGTCAGCAGCGGTCGCGGATGCTGCCGAGGACGGGCCGACGCGAACGTCTGGTTGCGCGGGGCCGCGGCTGGCCGGCGGAGGCGCTGTTGCCTCCTCGGGCACGTCGACGGCCGCCATACCGAGGTGCATTGCGACAAACACTGCCCCCCCTCGGGCTACGAGCTTTAATAGCGAATCGCGCACGTGTGGGTGTGCGCGCTAGGTCGTGCGCGAATACGCCTGTGTGTGGGAGAGCGAGCGAGAGGCGGAGCGCCTGCGAGCGTGTGTGCGAGAGCAGCGGATGCGGACTTTTCTTCGAACTCGTACGCGGGACCGCCTGTCCATCGTCGCCGTAGATTAACATTTCTGGATATCGTTTTCTTCCTCTTTCTTCTGCCTTCCTTCTCGCTACGGCGTATCTCGTTACACCAGAGAGCGCGAGCCGTGATTTTTTAATCAACTCGCTTCAGCTCTGGGAGAGACATTTTCGCTCTTGGCTCTTTAGCCAAGTCTCGCCGAAGCTCCTCTTCGAGCATCGAGAGTTTGCAATTACTCCCTGCTTTGGCCGATTAATCAGTCGCGCGCGACTCGTGCGCAAATCATTAAGCAAATATTTTCCAGCAATTCTGAAAGACGACATTCTTTACCAGAAGGTGATCCTCTTCCGCGGGAGTTTATATATCTTTTTCAGGAAATTCGAAATACAAAGCGAGACGTTGCACGTGCAATGGAAAACTCG
The DNA here is from genome assembly GCA_018907185.1 of Platyscapa corneri. Lineage (NCBI taxonomy): Eukaryota > Metazoa > Arthropoda > Insecta > Hymenoptera > Agaonidae > Platyscapa > Platyscapa corneri. Next base: position 387,625 of record JACCHW010000012.1, read on the forward strand.
GCCTAAAGTTTCCGCTGCCGAGCTTAGAATTTTATTTTCCTCGAGTTTCGATCGAGTAGCGCTCAATTCGATAATGTGATTGCGAGTACGAGCGCGAGGCAGTGGGAGGGGGCAGCTCGTCCACGTGCGTCCGTTGATTGGTTACATTCGATTGACCCTTCGACATAGTTGTAAAACGACTTGGAAGTAAATAGTACCTAAATTACTGGCGCGAATTTTTACGCTCTTTTTAACCAGTCTCCTAGAGAATCTGTTATTTGTTATTAATTTTAGTACAATAATTTATAGAAACGTGAATCGCCGTTCGAGAGCCGTTGAACGAACGAAACTCAGAATATTGTCATTTTTCTGCAGAAACGTTGTATTCGTTTACACGATTTTTTCAAATCTGCTAGCATTATCGCTAAAAATAATATTTACAAATTTATACGCTCCACGCAACTTTTTTAAAAGCAAATAATTTAAGACGCCATTGACCTCGTTCGGGTAAAAAAGAAAAGTTCGAAAAGGAAAAGTATTTTTATTGTTTGAATATTTAAATATTGCAATAATCTTATTGTAACACTCTTTTTATTATATTTTCGATACTCGACGACGATTTCTACAACGCGAAAACATGTAAAACGTGCTATCTGCAATTACGATTTCATAAATCTATAATTATAATTCGAGTCCGTAAGAGGAGTTTATAAATTTTCTCACATTTGTATAATTAATTTCTCATCTTTTCCCAACGTTTTTCGACGTTTCTCCATTTTGCATTATAAATAACGCGTGCATTAAATATATTGCAGAATTTCTTGTCGTTACAATTTGACGGAACGTTATGAAATTATAGTGGCAAATGTCATCGGATTAAAAATATTTCTTAATATTACGTTATCGCATTTATTAATATTGGCAGGCGAGATTTTCATTTTCAATCCAAGGATATGCGAATTAAGATTTTCCAATATAATTCGACTTTTATAAAATGTGTCGTCCCATAATACATTACTGTTTTAACAGATGTTAATGTTCGAAGTAGACTTCGTTTGGAAATGTTTCTTCGAATCCCAAAAAATCGTAGTCCTAAAATTTTATTTGTATTGAAAATGAACGAATTATGTTACAAGAGAGCTTGTAACAATCGTTCGAATAAATTTGCAATCCCTTTTCAGATCCTAACAGAAGTTATAAAAGAAGAAACAGTTTCTTGATTTTTCACGCGTGAAATATTAAAGTAGCTTTTCTCGTTTTCATAGAAATGACAAGCTTGTAGGTAAATTTTCATTTCCTCCAATGGTAATTAGATATAATGAACTGTACCCTAGTGGCAATCATGATGAAAATAATTAATTTTGATTTAATACATTATTATCATCAAAAAGTTAAAGTTTATAAAAGTTATATTTAAGACAATGTGTGTTGCGATTCATAAAAAATATGCTATATTTTATTTGAATATAGACGTTTTTACAATTAAGCAATAGCCGCATTAAAATCTTATTTCCATGTTATAACTTCGTCACCGTTTTATAGGTTATGCATTATATTTTTACATAATAATCACCAATTGTAATATTAATGTGTGTGCCATTAGACTTTATATTCTAGCCTACAATACTGTATTTTATTTTAACTTTCGATAATACAATCCAATGCGAGTAAAATAATCAGATTCTCTTTAAGTACGAAATGCTAAAGATTTTGGGTTTTATTCATAGGTTATACCGACAAACAAGAGGTTGAGTACAGTTTCGTTGTCATTGTATTTCCTCGATAGAACAACGAGAATACGCCACTACAAAACAAACAGTAAACCATTTTAATTTATTTATAAAGGGTATCTTTCCAACTGTTCCTCGAACTAACGCACAGTAAATTTATTTATATAGACAAGTAAATTTTCTCACGTCACTGTTTTAGGTATAAAATTGCAAAAGCCATTTTATGCGAGTCTTCTATTAAAATTAATCGAATTAATGTTTTCGGAAAAATGTAAATCGACGGTAAAATCTGAGATCACGTATCAGCTGATAATTAATAAATGCTCAACACCTCGTACACTTTTTATTCTTTCAAAGCACTTAGTAGATAAATACGATAAAATGTAGGAAAATAATTTTAACCGTTGCGAAAGCGCGATTAAATATTTATTAGTTGTTTTGCAAATTGACACAATAGTCTTAGTTCAAGCAACTATAAAGTCGCTAGAACAAATTATTCTACCCAACCAAATGTACATTACTCTTTTTTGAAAACCTCAATATATAATTAATCGAAAGAAATTTCCATTCGAGCGAATAGCTCTTCAATTTATTTGCAATTACTTTATACTAAGTTTGGAATACCCGCAATACTATCATCGAATTCGAGGAATATTAATATCGCCGTCTCTTTACATATTTGATAATCTTATCAATAAGACATTTAATGTTACTGCGAGCGAGGTTCAATTAAAATGTGAATAAATACAAGCTTCAAATATATTTATTTAAGATTATTTCAAATTTTTAATTCAATTTTTATTGTCGTTTTGCAACACAAGCCGCACTGTTAACGTAAAAATCAATTATTTGTTTGTTTATTTATGAAAATATGTCGTAATACCTTCAGTGTTTTATTTCAACAGTATTTCGAACGATTAGTACAAAATGACGGATATCAATTTTAATTCGATATACGAGCGAACGAACTTACATATTCATGTAAATGTTAATTGTTTTTCTTAATCTTGTTTGGAAGCCTGTTTATACATAATTATACTGTTGAATCGAATAAAATCTTTAATAAATTTATGCAAATGTACATTTTAATGAATAGATAAATAATAGTTTATTCTGGAAAAAACAAAGAAAAGGAAAAACGTTGACGCTACAATACAGATTTCAGGATCTTAATTCATCGAAGAATTTATAAGAAAATAAAAATTTGAAATCAAGTTAATAAAAGTCCAATTATTAGCGAAGACGAGCAGTAAATCATGATTATTCTCCTGGAGTTCTGGAAGATATAATAGCTGCGACACCCAATGAAACGCTTTCCCGGCGAGTAACCGTCAAAATGCAAGTGAAAATTTGAATTAAATTTTACATTTTACTCTGTGACTCTTTAAGGATCAATAACGCCTACATTTATCGAATACAAGCGAAGCTTCCTTTGTTAAAGCGAGATTATTATTAAATGAAATTTCCTTTCATTTATGACAGGATTTGTCCATTTTTTGGCGATTGTTTATTTTTATTCGAAGCTTTTCGCTTCTTGTTTTCGACTGTATCGCGTCGGGCTGGAATTTTCAATAATTTTACAAATTTGTTTTTTCTCCATTGATGAGAAAAGGTCTCTAAATTCAATGAGAATCAACAACAGGCGGGAGATGAGAAACACAGAAAAACGCGGACTCCATATAAGACGCAAATACACGCTAAAGTATTTGGGCAGAAAGTTTTTTCGCAAAATCCTGTATTAGTTTTGCACTGCTTGCTGCCCAGGTATGTCGGTCTTTCCGCTTTTCGAGAAAATCCCTTTTCCCAAGACACTAGTTTCACTCGGTTCCGTGGTCCGACTCGGTTTTGGCAGCATGTGCTTGCCACCGATTAAAGGGATTTCAAAGAAGCCTAGGAGTATTTCAAGGCCCGCAAGGACGCGAGCAACGCAATTATCATAAAAGGTAAAAAGAAACCAACAAAGACGGTGTTTCATAGAAAAGGTAAATGACGTAAGTAATTGGAAAGGCTAATAATAGCGCGGCTCTTTGTCGTATAAAAAAAGGATCTGACAGATGTTTGGCGGAGGTATAGTAGAGCTTTGGCTGACATCAGCTTACCGACACTATACCACAGTGCAGGAGCGTCATAACAATCCGCCGATGAATGCGAAACTCGAACGCCTATAACGAGTATAATTTCAGGAAATTTTTACTTTTACGAGCCAATACCAAGGCATTCGCTGCGCGAGAAAGTTGTAAAACTTCTGCTCATCGGTTGACACACAGGAATATCCAACACGTGCCTCCTAATCGCGGCAGCAGCAGCCTCGTTCGGGTCTTAGTTTTTCACGCAGCAGTTTAATCATCTTAATCGTTGTCACGCTGCGAGCCCCCCCCCCCACTCGCGCATTGATATTTCCAATGCCGACATCCGCTGCCCGAGCTGCGAATTCAGGAACGAACTTTTTCGGGTATGAAATACGAATCGACGCGGCTTCGTCGTGACATCCGTGGGGAGACCTTACAACGAGCTTCTGGCGGCGATTGGGTATCATCGCGGCCGTTTCCACCGTCCAGGGAATAAATCGGCATCACGCGTGGGCTCGCACCTACTCCCGGATCAATTGCGCCGCGGAATTCCTAAGGCTGCCGAGGCTGAATTCGCATTCTCCCCGAGGAGTGGCGACGGAGCTCAGCGCGCACCTGTCGTCCACACCTGCGCCTCTGGACACGCAGGAGTCGATCTGTCGATCTCTCAGTCAAGGTCGGCTTGCATTCCGAAGGGGGTTTAGCGGCTCGCTTTCCAGTGGACGACGGGCTGCCCAGTATCGAGTATCTAATCGAGATTGTGCGAGGCTGAAAATCTCGGTCGTTCAGAATCGGCCTGGACTTTTGTGCTGTGATCCGGGTAAATCCGAATTGAAAAGCCCGCTGTTGCAACGGTTATCGCTTTAAACGCAAATAATCGGTCGATACTGCAGCGGTGGATGTTGTCAGACGTTGGCCAATCATTTTGTTTGGGTCGAGTCGTCGCGATTCGTCTCCTTGGCGATTTTGGAAAATGACAAGGACGTTGATTAGACGCGCGAGGACACGAGCAGGCCAAGGCAGGAGGCGTTATACGCTTGCGTCGTTGAGTCGAGCGAGCGACACGGCTGTTGTTCAACTTAACCCGCTTGCCTCTGGCTCACACCGATTTACGATTAACGGCCTTCTCGGCCCAGCAAAAGCTGCTCGTCAATAAGATTAAATAAGTAAATTTTTGAAGTCGCTCCTCCCGTAATCAGCCGTATCGACGTTGAACGACATTTCGTCTACGCGCTCCTCGATAATTTCCAATTGTCCTAAATTAGAGTATATATAAAACAGATGTTTGGAGTGAAATTAATCGCGGGAGAGGATTGCGATTCAAATCTCGCTTCCAGGACGAGTTTGAAGAAAGCGCAAATTCTGCAGACGGTAACGAACAATTTTTACCTTTGGCCTCTCGATCGTTCAGTTTCCAGTCTTTTATTTCGAACTATCCACCCGTGAGACGCGAACTTTTACTCTATCACTGGAAATGGTAATTTAACGTCCGTATTTATAGGTAATCAGACGATGCCGCCGGAGCATTCGCGCAGATTAAAAGCAAATATAGCGCTTGTAATTGAGCGCGAGTGCGACATTTAATCATTTAGCGGAGCAAACACGCGAATAATAACCGCCGGTGCGCGGATTATTGTCACTGGCAGTTCTGCTCGGCTTGAATAAACCACGAGCCGCAAGATGCACGAGATGAAATAATTATTATTACACTCGTTATTCACGTGAAAATCCGTGGACTTGCCGAGCCGCTCGCTAATATTAACTCTGCATAACGAGAGCATTAATTGCCGCTGTTCTCGAGTCACTTTAAACGTCGCTCGCCTCGAGGCGAACTCTTGCGATTCTTTATTCCCGATCTTTGGATGACGTTATGCAGTTCGTGGCAGAAATGAAAAAGAAAAAAGTCGCGAACCGCGCGAGTGTCGAGGCGCCTGTTTTCGAGAACGACGCCTGTTTTCGAGAACGACGCCGCCTCTGATACCGGGATTCCTAGTTAATAGCTCGTAAACACGATTTGGGCGAATTGTGTAATCCGATAAGATTCCCGCGCCGGCTCGAGAAATAAAAATGAGCACTTAGCAGTGGTGACACGAGCGAGACGTCCGACCGCAGCCGAAGCCCAACAAGTCGAGACAAACACGCTTGTATTTATAGAACTTTAATGCATAAAGGAGACGAACACACGCGCTCGTGTATGTTGCAGATGCGAAATGATCGAGTGCGACGTGCATTTATAATTCCCGATGAGAAATTACTTTTTACGCGGCTCGATCTACTACTACTAGTCGAACGAGCGTGAAATTTTTAATTCCGCGCGTCGACGAGAGACTTGTGTGCGCCCCTGACAGCTCTTTTGTCATTCGAACTTGGCCGCGCGGAAACGCAAACAGCTTGGCGCCGATTCTCTCGACTCGAAAGATCTCGTGCGGGTCAAATCGCAATTAAGGCCTCGCCGACGGAGCAGCTTTCGAGGAACGTTCGCGCACGGGGAGCGCCGGCATACTTTTGTCAAAATTCCGATTGTTTTTCGCGAGCTTGAATCCGAAATGTCGAAAATTCGAAAATTGGCTGCACCGGCGCGAGTGTCGTCGTTAAGCCAGGAGGGAGAGGAGGGATAATGACGATCGCGAGGTCGCTTAGGTGAACGGAGCCGCGGGGAAAAAGTGTTACTCGCGAGGAGCAATTCAGTCGAGACCCGCGGTGCCTGCTTTTTGCGCGCGATCTCGATCTTTGAAGCGTTTGCAGCGGCGCGATAGACTTTTTTCCGGAGCACCGCCGCCACCGATAGACGCACACACAAGTTTGTATAAGCGCACCGGAGCCGTCGATTTATTTCGATTGCTTCGCCGATCGATCGACGGGCTTTTTATTTCATTGATGTTGCGCACGGGGGCACCTAAATTTTTACGCCGGCATTATTTATTTTGCAACGAAAAAATCGCCGGCGCGTCGCTGTGCCATTGATCGATGCAGATGTACAACTCATCTACGCTGGTACGACGTTGGTTTGTTTATCGCGAAAATAAGCTTTGCTGCTATTAGTTACTTTAAAATCTTTTACAATCGAGGGCCTGAGAACGAGAAAGAGCCTTTTTTCCAAATCCCCGATTAAATTTGCCGCGCACCTGATTTTGTAAATCGACTCTTGAATTTCAAATGCCTTCAATTGTAAAAAGACTTTGTGCGAGAATAAAAATTTCCCGTTCGATTCTCTAATACTGCGATGGGGAAATGGAAGGGCGATCGTGTCGTTACGATGCAATTTATTCGAGTAAATTATAAAAAACGATTTGCTTGATTCGTTTAGGAGATCGTTAAGTTTAATTTATTAACGATGCAGAGTATTTACTTTGCGGATTTTAACGGCAAATTAAAGAGAAGTACTTATTTGAACTATGGAAGTTCTAGTGATTAATTCCGAATATTTTTTTAAACAACGAGTGAATAATTGTTTTTTTAATTCAGTTTTAATAAAGTCCGAACTCTCAATGGCCAAAAGTTACATGTACATGCATGCATTGTGATATATTATCCGCGACTTTCGAATTATTTTCAATTTTTTGTCGCAAGCGCTGGTTTTAAATTTCCACGCGAAGCTTAACTTTTATTTTCTATTTTACGTTGCAATCGAAAATTATAAAATTCATTTAATAGCCGAGGAAAACAATTAATTTTTTTATTATTTGAATTTGAATCGATTTACATTAATTTGAAATTGAACGATCGAACTCAGTGCTCTAGTTAACATTAGCAATGTCTTTGAGAGTATTGTTTTTATCGAGCATTTAAAAAATGAATTATAAAACTTGTTTATATTTTCACTTTAACAGATATTATTACGATAAAAGTATTTGAATATTTTATTATTGCGCTACTTAATGCGCTAGTTGTACAAATAATAAACATTCGATTTAATAATTTAAAAATAATACCGTAAAGTTCGGCCTACACATAATCGATTATTTCTTAGATAACGTCGAGCAATTAAGCAATATAATTTTATTGACCTATTTATTAACGACATAGTATCTGAATGTTAATAGTAGCTTTGATTTACTCGGGACTTTTCAACTGCAGCGTTTAACGCTTCATTTTTATTGTCATTCTTTTTACCTCGAAGCTTTGCAAAATAGATTAGAAAATCAAATTTGCTGCAATTGGCTTTATATTCATTTACGCGAAATAAAAATTGACTGTGTACAGGAAAAAATAAAATTATGGAATGCTCAAGGATTTATGGTCGTATATTTAATCGTTGGAATGATTATTTTCGAAAATCGTCAACAGAAATTATTCGGTAAAATTTCACCAACTTTCCTGTCGCTAAATTCAACCAGTAGTTATTATCATTAATTTATAAACATCAATCGTCTATTTAACAACCGTGACATATTTTTAGCGAAAAGTCTTAGCGGCTACCGTTCATAACCATTCATATTTTGGCATTTGGTCGAAAAAGCACATCAAAGTATTTTTCACGCCTCCAGTCTCGTTATAAGACGAGTAAAAAATCTCGAGAATGCTTTGCGCAAACGTTATTTTATACAGATTTAAAACGGCGGTATCGGCACGATTAACAAAACTTCATTTTGTAGTTACAGATGTCGATGCGCCGTCGAGTCTTAAAAATATTTTTCAACATCCAATGCAATAAATAAGCAAATCTTGATAAATAATCGACGCATCTCAATTCGAGGCGAGAAAATGTTTGCTCTCTTTTGAAATTTCATAAACGTGCGCACACATTTATTTGATTACGATATCCTTGGCGGTCAATGACTTTTTTCCAATTTTTTAACGCACAAGCCCGAGTGACACGAATAATACGAGTACGTCTGTTCGTTTATTGTTTATCTAATCAGGCCACTTCTCTTCAAATACGCGAAAAAAATGTTGTTATCTCAACAGTGTGCATCGCTACGAAAAAAATCAACAAAACCCGGTTATATCTTAAGATATGCAAAAGAAGTCAATTTGTTAGTTAATTAATTTAGGGACGGTTGCGAACCAAGACACTCGCGCCTGTGTATACCCAAGAGATTTTTAAGAGCTGGTATTCGTGTTTTTCAACTTCCTCGGCAGTTCGCAATCGGATGCACCAGCTGCGCGACGTTACTCGCAAAAATATTGCATTAGTAGGTTTGGCTATTTTTCAATCGAAACCTATTAAATCGTCTCCTTATCGCGGGCAGATGGCGCAAAAAGTTAGTCCGATTTCGGCCGAGGTCGGCTCGCAACGAGGATCCGGCCCCCCGAGTATTCGCGACATTCCGCTGTCCGTCGCTCGTTGCTCCACGCGGATACGAAGCTTCAAAAAAGCACACAATTACAAACGACGCGTTGACAGAGCAAATTTTAACGCCAGGGCACAATTCGGCCTTATTGACTCGATTAGCGCCGCCCTCGTGAATTCATCGATATCAGTTGCGCTGCAGTTTACGTTCAAAATGCGGCATTTGGATCCAATTGCGATTTCACAGCTCTTCAAGCGCTAAGTCTGTCCCCAGCCAAAACCGAAACATTTTTACAAGCCAACGTCGGCCGAAGGGACGATCGACTGGTTTCGGATTCAGAACGAAACAAAATTGCAGCGCAGACGCGTTCAGATCAATTAAGAAAACCGGATGTTAATGCTCCCATTCGTTGGTTTGCGATCGGTCCTCGTCCGTCATCCTCGAGACGACACATTGACCGCATCTGCATCTGTCATTCCGCAGGGATTCCTTTGCCATGGAGTTTGGGAGCTCGGAGAAGCCGCTGCCGTTCTTCGCTAAATACGGCCACTACGTGCTGACGTCGGTCCTGGTCGCGCTCCTCCTGAAGCTGCTGCTCAGGTCGTGGCGCGGAGGCGAGCGACGTCCGAAGGCCGCGACGAGGCCCAACGCTTCCAACGAGCCCCGCAGCCAAGGCAAGCGCTCTTATCTTATCTGCTCCTCTCGCAGTTTACATCCGCGCGCAGAATTCGTCGCCGTCGACGGCTCGGCTTTTTCAGGCTTTTCCCGCAGCTTCGTAGCCGCGACGCTTAGCAGACGCTCGAGATCGCCAGCCAAGTTCGAGGCCATTTCCGGCTATCGGAGAAAATCGGGTTGCAGTTAGCGCTCGATAATTGATGGTTATTTTGTGCGCGTGTCGCTCCGTACGTGGCTCCGACGATAATTTCAAAACCAGCGAAGAATTAACTCCCGTTGATCCTTGGCCTCGAAAATGCCCGTGTTTTGAGAGCACGCGACAAAAATCTCGCGAATCTCGCAACTTCGTAAGCGAGTCGTTGCGAGCGCAATCGATAAATTCAGCTTTTTTGGCGAATCTTGACATCTCGCGATTACCCGCTGCAGCGTTAATATTTCCAAACCGAGTGCGCGTAAAAGCGTTTACTTTTGTTCCGAGGAAAAGTCGCGTGGCGGCCGGAGCGAAGCGAGAGAAAATTGTGCCGAGATTATCAGCCCATTACGGGTTGTCGTCTGACACAACGAGTAAGAAAACATTCGCCTATTAAGAAGCTTCCGTTCGCGAAAGAAAACGAGTTTCCTGTTGAAGATGATAATGCTGCTACGGTGAACAGATACGACTTTATTCGTCTGTGTGCAATGATATGGAAATCCGCGCGCGGCCTATTAAAAGTGCAGCTCGGGTTGCCGAACGAAGACATTTGTTTATTTTGTTGCTCGAGTCGGCGGAGACTCCAACGGGGACCAATCGCGCGTTTTCTCGGCGATTTTATAATTTCGGCAATTGCAGTTGTCTCGAACGTTAATTTCAACCTTACGAGTCGAGGCTTGTAAACTGTAGACAATCAATCCAACATCGCATCCAACATCTTTATTGCTGCAGTTAACCGTGGAGCGTCCGTTTGTTTATCGGTGCGCTTTGCAAATATTGCGAGCGCCAAGTCGCGCGAATAACACTAAACGAACAAAATCGGCCTCTAAAACTGTAACACTTGCAAATGGAGCTGGATTTTTTAAGTCGCGAGTCGCGATTTCGAATGTACGAGAGACTAGATTACGCTCTTTTCCAATGCTCCTACGATCGTTATTCAACGTGGAGCTGTTAAAAGGCGATTGGAGGCAACAGGTGTGGAACATCGGAGACGTAGCGAATATTTTTACACGAGCAACGAAGCACCGAACGGCAATTCGGCTTAGACTCGCACAATCGCGAGCATTTAATTGTACGACAAAAGCATTGGCAGTAGAGTCGCGGGCGGGGCCGTCACGGTTTTCGGAATTCAAATCGGAGCAGTGGCCTCTCGCGTTTAAAATAAACGAGGAAATAAAATTAAAGCGAAAAACGGAGCAGGCAGCGGCGAATCAATGGAACTATTTATGGTCGCGGCTGCTCGGGACTCGATACTTTCTCACTGGAAAATACCAGGAACAATTGCGAGTTGCAGCGGAGGCGAACGCACGAACCCGAGCTAAGCAGCCGGAAAAAAGTAGCCCTGATTACGGTTCCGTTACTCGCCGCCGCTTCTCGCAACAGCAACAACGACGTCGTTGCTCCTCGTTGGTCCCGCTAGGACCGCGGGGGCGAGCGGCGGGCGAAAGTGACCCCAAAGTCCTGTTGCAGGAGCAGTTGACGGGCAGCAGGAGGAGGAGGAGGAGCCCTGCCTCCCGAGGGACCTCCAGCACCTGAGGTACGAGTACGCGAGGCCAGCCGAGGCGGAGCTGCTCAGCCGCTCGCGCGAGTTCTGCAAGATGGCCAGCGAGCGGCGGACGCTGCGCTTCTTCAGCTCCGACCCACTTCCGCGGGAGATCATTCGCAACGTCGTCAGAGCCGCCGGTGAGCCTCCGGTCAGCCTCCGGCCGGTCAGCCGCCGGTCAGCCGCCGGTCAGCCGCCGGTCAGCCGTGACCGCGCGCTCAGGCTCGGATAAGTTGGCATTTGGTTCACGGGCCGTTAGGTCGCGCCTTTCCAAACCAAGGGACTCCTCGCGCTTGCTGTTGCGCGGCCTTGAAACGCGGACTGATCGACGACCCACTTGGCCGCGAGGACCCTAGGGCTCGGCTCCCCTCTTTTCACGGTGCTCTCGGTGCTTTTCCCCGACGCCTTTTCCACCTCTATTGCACCGGGAGAAAGTTGCCGTTATGTAAAGCAAAGATGTAACCCCGTCTCGATCTTGATTCCTCCGCGTTGCCCGACATTGCAAACTCGATAGTTTTCTCCCTTTCCTTCTCCTTCCTCCTTTTTCGCTCGTTATGCCTTGCTCTTTACTTTGATTGTAAATTACGTCATAATTGCTCGGGTTAGCAGTCCTCTTTCGGGCTTAACGCTCGGCTGCGATCTTCCCGAAGACCGTGTAATTTATTTATACTTTTGGAAAGGCTGCGCTTTGCGCTCGATTCCGAAACCTTATCCGCTAAATTATTTTCATTAGGTTAAAAGCAGAGTGGGCGCGCGCTGCAAAGTTTTTTTATTAGTTGCGCCGAACGACCAAAAAATGAAAATGCTCTCGAAATTGCAGCCTCGCGCTGTTGCTTTTAATTAAAATAAATAATTCTCCGAAGCGAAATACGCGGCTAAGTGAATGTCGCTTCCGAGAAATCCGTTTGATGGCGATAAGGCAGCCCCTTTCTTTGCGCGTTATTTAATGGCATACAATAATAAGTCTTCCTAATAATAATTAATTGTCACCGACTCGCACATTGTAAATTGGAATTTAGATCGACGGCTTGTGCAGTATTCGAGCGCAATAGGTGCTAAGCCGATGTTAAATCGAATATACGCACGTGTAACGCGATTGCCTATAGTTTTTAAACGACCGAATAACACAATCGATCAATGCCCTACATTTTCTATTTTCTCGCGGGTTTCGCTCTTCTTCCTTTTCAACGGGCCGTTGTGCCATTATTTTCGGTGTTGCCGAAATTTTTTACCATGAACTTTAAAAATTCCGAAACGGGCGCTAGAGGAGGGAAAAATGTTTGCGATCGATCGCGGGCATCGCCATTTTGTGCTCGAACGCGATGATACGTTGAATCGAAAAAGCGAACGAGAGATGCGAAAAGAAAAAAAGATTCCATCTAGTGAGAATGAATGGAATTAACGCTGAACGTAGTCATTTGGCGAGGCTGGCGTTTTTAGAATTAATCAAAACAATATTTGCATAAAAGATAGGATACGCTTGTCGTCTTATTAAGGCGTCCGGCAGATAATGGAAAGCGAAACGCATACACAATAAACTTTTGATTACGTATCTCCTACATTTTTCACAAATTTGAATAAGTTTCGGTCAAATTTAAATCGCCTTTTTTCACGCGTGTTTTACTCCTTTAAGCTCTTATCATTATCGTTGTTATTATTATTGTTGTTGTTGTTGTTGTTGTTGTTGTTGTTATTATTATTGTAATCATCGTCGTCGTCTCAGCTTCACAGAATCTGATAAATGAATCGATGTTACAGCATCAAGTTTATATCCTTTATGCATTAAGTTTATGTATGTAAATTGAAATAAGCAATTCAAGTAAGATTTGCTTTAATAAGATGAATAATCATTTGTTCGATTCGAACGAAGCGTCTTTATTGTTTAACGCGCAAGTGAAGCCGTGAATATTTAGCAGCAGATTATGTCGAAAAAGTTCTGGAGACGAATGCATCGCGACAAGTTGCGTACAATGTTTGCATCAAAGTAACGCACAATACAAGCGATCGCGATTATTCAGAGTCGTTACTTAATTTCTCTTTTGAGACCACGACATTTTTTAAAGGCCGCGTCGCTCCTTTTCAAGGCTCGACGTATTCATCTTCGGAGTTGATCCTTTCGCTGATCGGTGATCAGCTTCTCCTGGACGTCGAGGTCGACGCGAAAACGCACGCTGCCAGCCGGCGAGTCTCGCTCGCCAAATTTCAGTTTTTAATCGCAAGATGCGATTACCCAGAACCCCTCGCGCTTGCTCTTAAGCCTAGAAAAAGAAGCTTCCATTGTCGGGACAACAATCGTGCAATCGCCGATCCGGTGCAAACAATTGCAGTGCCAGACTGCACTCGGAGGAAGGTTGCGTGCACAATGGCTCGTAAAAAGGCCCGACGCGCGTGTCAGTTTTTCGAGAAGGACCGAGAACACGCCACTTTGTCCGAGCGCGAGTCGAAAGCGAACTAAATGCATTAAGTCCAGTGCACTAATTGGCACACGTGCAACCTTGACAGGCAGTTCGCCGAGCGGCGCCCATACCGAGCCCTGGACGTTCGTCGTCGTGTCGAACGCGGAGGTCAAGCGCCGGATCCGCGAGATCGTGGAGCGCGAGGAGGAAACCAACTACCGGAAGCGAATGGGCCGCAAGTGGACGACGGACCTCCAGCCGCTGAGGACCGACTGGAACAAGGAGTACCTCACCCAGGCGCCGTACCTCATCCTCGTGTTCAAGCAGGAGTACGGGATCCTGCCCGGGGGCAGGAGGAAGGTCCACTACTACAAAGAGCTTAGCGTCGCCATCGCCTGCGGCATCCTCATCACTGCAATTCAGGTACTCGCCGATTCGCGGTCGATTTGCGTCTCTGCGTTTGTAGTCGTGAAAGTAACTCGCGACTAATGTACGTTGCCAGTTCTGCTAATACCTACAATGCCATCTCGAGTGCAGTTCCCTCTCTCTCCAAAACTTGTCGCATCTGCCTCGGCATTGGGCAGTTTTTTCGTCGCGTAAAAACAAATTTTCGCAACGTTCGGGGAGTGCGAGTAGCTTACAAATGCCTTTGCCCGGCTCTTAAATTCTCGTTCGTGCGTCCGCGCCGAAGAAAGAAGCTTGACGGAGCCGCTGTAATGTTTCTCCAAAGACTTCAAATATTTCTCCCTTCATCTTGCGCGACATCCCGAAAATACCCGAACTCTTTTCGGGTAAGACCGCGCGCCGGTCGAAGGGCCGGGCCTCCGATTACGGCGAGCAATAATGGCGCGGCGGAAAAGCCGCTCCGCCGAAGAAAATGGGCTAGATCGTGCGACCTTCGCCCCATTCGGCTGGGACACCGCCGACTTTTCCCTCCCACGCGGCCAGCCAAGTTCAATATAAGGACCGCGACGCGGACCATTGGAAGCCGAGTGAAAGGAAGAGCGTCTTTGGCTCTCCCGGCCGAGAAAAGGGTTCGCGCGCTATCTTTAGGAACAAAGATGGCGATCGGCTAAGCGATGCCGTCGCGCACCGAACACGCAGACGCAGCGCGAGATAATTTTCTCCAATTTTCTCGGCCTCCTCCGCCTCGCTTTTATAACACTCGAGCGCATTTGTCGCTTTCCTCCTTTTCATTTTCCCTTTCTCTGTCCTTCTCGCTGCTGCTGCGAGCGGAGGATCGCGTGCGTTGCGAAATCGCCTAACGATTTAATCTGCACTCGCGCGTTGCGCCAATTCCCAGATCAAAATTTACGCTGCATTTTATTAATCGGGTCGGCGCGAACCTTTGCAAAACCTCGATGGTCGAGGCCTGAAAAATCCCCCAAAAGAAGCTCGCGCGGCTCTCTAGTGCCCGCTAATTACGAGCATTCGTTTGGCACTCGGGAACGCGTCTCCGAGAGCTTTTCCGACTCTCGGGAAATTTAGCGGTTGCGCGTTTGCTCGAAAGTACGCGTGTCCCGGTCTCGAGGAGACGGGTGACTCGCTGCCGTCGATGTCATTGACAGTAACTTATCGTAAAAGTACGACGAGACTCGAGGCAGAGAGCGTTTCGAATATTAAGCAACGAGCGCCGCTTCCTTTCTCCGTTTGCAAAATTCCCCCGTGCGTCTGCGCGTCGACGCATCGCGCGATGGTTCGCCCGAGGCGCGCCCGTGCGAATTCGACTCGGAGCTCCGGGTCCCGGTGTGCGCGGACGTGCCGAGCGACGCGCTCCAGGAAATGCGGACGTCAGCGCTCGCCCCGGAACACGAGTAGCCGTTACCCGTTTTACATGCCGCCGGGATCGGCAGCGTCCAGCGAGCGTTTACCCACGCAAATCGAGGAACTCGAGAATTCGGCGAACGGGCGACTCCGACGTCCTCTTCCTCGGGCCGACCGTAAAATCTCTGAAATTAATAGAACGCGCAACGCGGGTTGCTGTCCGCGCGCCTCGACGCGTTCCAATACAATGATAACACGCTTTTGAAGCCGGCGCACAATAAGAGCGAACGCGGCGCGAAAAAAGCCGAGCGCAGAACGTTTCGCAAGGCAATCGCGCGAAAAGAGCCGCGAGGTGCTTGCAAAGCGCAAAACGTCGGCTCTTTGAGCAAAGGCGCGAACCTTAATAACGTTGCCGGCCAATTCTAATGGAACTTTAGCTAATTCGTTTGATCGATCGCGTTCGCGGGATAAGCTGGCGCTTGGCATTGAGAGAAACGGAGCGATCGCGATTGCATCGAGAGCGAGTTTGCTCGCCGTTTGCCGGGGCAGCGACAAAAAGCAAACAACAAAAAGGTCGTTTTAACAACAATGGCCGATAGACGTGTGTTTGTTTTTGCTCAGCCAGTGTTTTATCGAGTCGGCGAATTCTTTCCGAAGGCATTAGCAGCGGTACTTTTTGCTCGTCCGCGCTCGAGCCGTTTTCCTTTATTAGTGTGACTCGCGCGTAACGCACGGCGCGTGATTATCAATTAAAAAATGGACGCTCTTTTAATAAAAAATTGTTCGAATCGTCACCTGCTGGAACCTCGAGACGAAATCTGACCTTTTGTTCGCGGGCGGAGCAGCGCTGATTGGCAATTTCCATAGCGTTACTTTAATTACCGGCTGCCCACTTGGTTCGCTATTTTACGCGAACGTCTAATCGAATTATCGTCTTGAATATGCCTTTTCTGCAACGTATTATATCGTTGCGCAATTTAGACGCAGTGCGGTTTTTTGCGCGTGTTTATTTACGCTAGGCACACGCACACGCGCGCGCGCAGGATTGTTTCCGAGTGCGGGGAGCTTGAACGGAAAAATGGCAGGAGCAACGTGAAGCGGCGGATGTTGCGAGATCGAAATGATTCAACAACGTTCGGCTCTCGCGGAAATTATCGGAGGAGCTCGTCGGAGACTTTTCACCATTTCCACCGAGAGCGCGCGCGAGCATTTTTCACGATCGGTTTCAGCGCTTGCGAGCGATTCGCGGTTAACTGCCGATGCTATTTTATAGCTCGGTTGGACGTATCTCGTGTTGCGGTCAATTTATCCAGTTACTACTCGTGTTTATCGATTTCATTTTCATCGATAGCTTCCAGACGGCCGAGCGACGCGAGAAGAGAGAGAAACTTTGATTTAACAATAAACTTTGGTCCCCACTCGCGTTTATTTCATTACAACCGACGTCTTCGTTCGTCGCGATGCTTCTGCCGTGTCGCTGGCTTATTTTGTTAAAACGACGCTTGTTTTTCGACAATCGGTGCGCGCGCGCGCGCGCGAGTGTTGCGAGTTCGATTAACCGAATATCATTCGAGATTTTTCAAAATACTGTAAATCACGCGTATTTATACTTTCAACGTCAGAAAATATCGTATCTATTAGATAAAAATATTTCTTCGAAATAAATTTTTTCTCTCGCATTCGAAACGAGTTGTTCGAAGATTAACGATCTCCGATTAAACGCGACATTGCGAATAAAGAAATACATAAACGTTACGTTTAATTATTAAAAATTGTTTTATCTCGTCTCTAGCATTGCGTTTTTCATGCCTTTTTTCATCCGCGAAATTTTTATACTCAGCGCGCAATAATACAATTCTTTATGCATAAACTGTTTTTGTCCAACCAATCCGTTTTCTCTTTTCGCGTTTTTATCCCCCCGTTCGACGTCGCATCTATTATTTATTCTCGTATTATTTATTTCTTTACATTGCACGCTGCACTCTATTTAAAGTGTAAGCATGTATTTACTCGACTGTATAAAGTGTTACGTTTAAAATTTTCAGTTCCGCGACTCGTTTCGCTTCTCTCGTGGCGAAAACAATAATTTTGCTCGCGCTCTTCTGGAATGTAACAGAAACCTATCTTTGCATTCCGCAGGAGCGATTGTCGACGCGAAAAAATTTTCCGAAGAGTTTGTTTATCAGCTAAAAAGCTTGTCAGGGAAATCTTTAAGGCGGAATCGGAACATTCGACTACTCGCTTGTTTTTAACTAAATTTCGAGAGAAACACGCGAGCGACGAAACGTCTTGTGTCCGTTCGCAGTTTGCTCGAATCCGTTGCACGCGATCTGATTTTAACTCAGTAATTTGCAGCGACGCTTCGAAACCGAATAGCGATTGGGCGCGACGATTATAAAGATTAAGCGGCGCTGTAAATGCTCGGACAAGTGCGCGATAAAAATGGCAAAGGTGCGACAATTTCGAGTTTGCGTTGTAATTAAATAATCAGGCTATTTTTACGCCCCACTGGGAAACAGATGCTCGTTATTATTATTATTATTATTATTATTATTATTATCCGCTCTTTTGCGCTACAAATATTTTTCAGTTTTGCCGCTGTGAAATTATTACTGTATAAGCGATCGATCTGCTTTCTAAAGTGAACGCACGATTATTATTCTTGGCGTGTCTTCCTAGAAACAATATGTAATAACGAATAATTTTGAAGATAAGATCTCGTCTCGCGAGATACGACCAGTGCCTTTTCCTCGTTCGGTCGTTAGTTTAGCCGCAAATTATCCAGCCGGTATTCGTCTTTGCCCGTGATTAGGTCGCATCTCGATGCAGTTGCGCGTGTTTCCGAATGTGCACGTCTCGCCAATATTCGACTTTTGCGGTTATGCAGCCCAGGAAGCCTTGAAACGTTTGAATGTTCGATTCCATTTTGAGCTTTCGCTTATAATTCAACCCTCGTGGACTCGTGTAAACTGAAAAGTTCGTTGCAGAGGATTAAGGGACAACTTGTTATCGCGGCTTTGTGCTTTAGCGATTCGAGCGTTAAGATGTTTATTCGAGTTGTCGTTTGGGGAATTCGCGAATCGACATTTTCAGGATTGATCTTGAGTTGGCGGTGAGAAGGGAAAAACGAAAAAATTGTCCCGTTAAGATTGGAAGAGAAATTAAAGGCTGCGAAACAATCGTTATAATTTGTTGTTTTGCGTTTGCTCGCGATCAGTTTTAAAAGTGAAATCGTTACCGATTAACTATTGTGCGATTGCGCGGTATCGCAATAACTCACGATAGCAGGCGAAAATCGTTAAATCTTCTCGAGAGCAACTGAACCAGGAGCTTGTTTTTTATAACAATGGCCGTCGCTTTGTTAATCGCGTCGATACGTGCGAGTCGGCCGAATTTTTTAATCAACCACTGCGAGAACATTACGAGAGCGTAAAGCATTAATTCCTAATTTAGGACAATTTAAATATCAAAGATAAAATTTGAAGAGCCGTAATAGCCAATGATAGCGGGGACAATTTGTGTCCGAGTCGTGAGGCGGAGAGGCAAACGTTGACTTAATGACAGTCGCTTTGCAAGATTTGCGTCATAATTGGTGTCATTCGCTGCGAACGGCGTAAATTAGAAGAAAATAGAGCTGAAAAAGAGCGGAGGCGCGCGCTGGAGTGGCTGCACTGCCGATGGAATGCGAATTGAAATAAAGCCCAAACCTCACTCCAATTTTGCGATTTTGCTAAACACAATATTTAACGAGGACAAGTGTTCGGGAGTAACTTCGTTTCCACGAATGTGTCTCTACGAGCTCGAATCGTGTCGCGACGCAACTACGACACTTGGATTCAGTCCTTGAAATTGCGCAGTCTCGTTCGATCCGAATGTGCAGCTGTTAGAGCGGCCAAG
Organism: Platyscapa corneri; assembly: GCA_018907185.1. Taxonomy (NCBI): domain Eukaryota; kingdom Metazoa; phylum Arthropoda; class Insecta; order Hymenoptera; family Agaonidae; genus Platyscapa; species Platyscapa corneri. The sequence continues at coordinate 407,102 of JACCHW010000012.1, forward strand.
CGCGTGAATTTGCATCGATGTTCGAAAAAGCCCGAAAAAGTGATTTAGCCAATAATGATTTGCGTATTTGCCATCGCCTCGAATGTTGCCTTTGTGTTCGACTTAATCGAATCGTCGATTCGCAAGCAGTTAGTTTTTATTCCGATGCAGCCGCGATGTCGTAAGATACGTCCGCTGTAAAGCAAATTTTGTGGCTTGGCATTAGTTCGAAAATCGCAGATGCAACGGCTTCTTTAAAACGCGACGAGAAAAAAAACTATGGCTAAATAACGTGCGTGTCTCGATTATACTTATTACGGACAAGAGTACGAGCTCGAAAAGCGTAAATTTTTCAGAAATGATACCGTTAATGACAGTCGCAACCTGTCGCTCGACAAAGTGTAAATTGTTATTTCGCGGCTTCGACTTGCGTGGGCAGGACACAGTTCATCAAGATTTAGCAGATAAACAGCGCGAACTCGGCGTAAAGCACCCCGATCGACTCGTAAACCCAAGCGAGCTCGAGCTTTCTCGCCGACGCGTCAATTTTCGAATTTTCAACGGCACGTGCCATTTTCGAAACAATCGACGATAATCTTGAGATCCTGAAAATGGCGGCTCGGAAAGAAGTGGCGGTAGATAAGAGGCGCGTGCGCGTGCAAATGAGATCGCGAGACGATTTGCAAGGATTCGATCTCTGGAATCGCCGAGCCGTGCATTTTAGATCCAAGGACCACCAGTTGGATGGACTGAAAAGTAATCGATCCCGCAAAACCACAGAAGCGTGTAAATGAAAGAGACTCGAGGACTCCGAGTCGCGCCTCGTAGATAAGTTATAAAGTTACTTTATCACTCGCTAATTGTGTAAAGTGATTCAGAACGGCGATTGATGTATCGATTGCGCGAGAATTTAATAAATTTCAGAGCGCGTTTAAGCTCGGTAGTAATTATCGAGGAGAATAGCCTCGGATTACGATAGACTATCTCCGAGGAATTTGCGACAGCATCGACGTTGTTAACGAGCGAAACGAAGATGCACGCGTCGATCCAAGTGCAGCGGATTATTGGGAATATTCCAGCGCCCCAATTAGCGTCCGGCTTCGCTATTTATTTATGCGCCGGAGAAGACGAACCTACTGGATTTCGCAATTATCCGAATTTAAGCGGACCCGAGCAAGTTCGCGCGGACGACTGCGATTTTTAGGCAGCGATGCGACAGCTTCGGCTGGTTCGGCCCTGACACTCTGCTCTTCTCTGCGCCTTTGTGTCTTTGCGTCGCACATTGACGTATCGAATATTAATGCCACGTCACGGCACTGCCAAGTGACCGCTTGCGGAGGCTTTTACAGCGCAGCGGAGAAATTGCGGAGACGTGCGCAGCCGCAGTCGCTAGTGTCCAAATTAACGACTCGTTATGCGGAAGTGTATCGCATGCCTCGAGCGCTGAAAAATTGCGATAAATCAAAGTGCGAGAGACTCGAATTCCAGTCTCCCGAGGCCGAGGCTCGAGTCTCCGCCGAATCCAGTTCCCAGTTCCAGTCCGAGTGCCGCTGAAAAATAATGGATGTCGTAAAAATTTATTGGAAGTCGATATTCGGCGAATTTACGAGTCTACGGTGGCTTGCGTTGCAAAGATCGGGCTAAATAATGGAGCGCGCGAGAGGATTAGAAAGAAAAGACGCGGAATAGAAATCAGCTCGAAATGCCGTTGGCGTTCATTCGTGCAAATCAATTACAACTACTCGCTTCAAATCGACGCTTTTGCTTTACGCGAGCGTTAGATAAGAGTATCCATTAAGATCAAGAGTTTCCGTCGGCCATAGCTCCGTTTTAATAAACGCGCGCGACATTTCTTCGACCAACCAACTCCGTTTACAAGTTCATTCGTGCTATCGGACTTTTTTTTAATCGCCTTGGCTTCGATACTCCAGCTCATCCCCCGTCTCTTTTCTCCTTCTTACCGATTAATAATTTTAACACTGTGGCGAATTCTCCGGGTCGCGGCGATCGTTATTATCTCGAGCTACGTTTGCTCGATCGGTATGCAGCGCTGCACGGCTGTGCAACCGCGACGGAAAACGAAGCCTTTGAATCGTTTTCCGCCGTCGCTGTTCCCGTTCACCGTTCATCCAAAAACTCGCTTCGCGTGCAAAGTAGGCGGGTCTTTGCGGCGCTAACGTCGAACCAATTGCCAATTGACGGCTTACAGTTGATAGCGCGTACTCTGCAACCGGTCATCAGGCCGATTACGAGGGACCCAATGCTTGGTTAACGCGGGCCTAAACTTTTCGATACTTTGTAACGAGGCCGGCGCAACGAGAATACAACTTTTGGCCGATATTCGCGCGCGATGTCTAATTATTGACAGAACTAGCGATTGTCGAACGACTCGCAAAGACTCGCGAGACAAATGAATTTATCGGCGACTGGAAAGGTTTGCTTTTTGTACTTTACATCTCGTTTGGCGCAGAGCGACGTAAAAAAACGCTTTACGACGTTCATTATTCTCGATGAATTGTTAAAAAAGCTATTACAGCCGTCAATGATATAACGAGGATTTTAATGGAAATTATTGATTTCGTTGTTGAAAATTTCATAGCTTATCGAGGAATAATTGTATTTTAAAGGTCGCCGCTGTACGGAGGTAAAGTCTAGCTAAATTACGTTTCCATTCGAAACCTTCTCGGATATAGGCGTGCATTTTCTCGAGGCGGCTGTCAACGTAAACGATTGCGATTGTCCTTGCAGTTCGTCCTTCTTCCTCCGGCGCCGTCGGTGCGTTTACACCAGAGTTATCGGAGGATTAAATCTAGCGCTAAAATAAATAATAAACTTCGATTTCAGGTTCGCGCGGGTAGATTTTCAAGGCACCCGCCAATTTTCGATTTTTCAATCGTTCAGTGCGCGCACATTTTTATCTCCTCGAGTCAAGTTCGTAAAGGTGCGTCGGACGCACCAAGAAGAGCCAAGAGCAATAGATCAGGGTCTTACCCGATCGTATCCCTGAGACCGGCGCAGCTACCACCAGTATCTGTATTTGCTTGGACGATAAAAAAGTTTCTCCTTTCGAATCGGTGATTCTCCGAAACCGCGGCTGTTTTCCAATTTCATTCGCGGACGAACCCAGATGACCCAACTCGACCCCCCTTTTCCGCTCCACCAGCTCTGAGAAACCCCGTCCGAATAACGACAGAAAGGTGGCAAAAAATAGGTTGACCCCTCGAGTCAACCAGTTTGCGAGTGACCCATTTGGCTTAGTTAGCTTCGGAAAATAATTCCCCCAAGGCGTTTATTCGCGCAAAGCTCGAGCGTAATGAAGAAGTTTTGCATATTACGTGGCCCGCGTCAAATGAGAAAGTGACTCCGGGAATTACTGGCAGTTGTTAATGAATTACCACCGTACGTCGACTTTTTAAAAGACAGGCTTGTAGAGAAAATGATCGGACTTTCGTTTCAAGTTTCAAGAGTCGAGGGAAAATGATTCCGAGGATGAAGTGCGACGGCAACGAGGATCGGCCGAGCGAAGTAACGACGACGAGTCCTCGGGGGCTAATTCGATTGCGCGCGTGCAGCCAACCGTGACGTATGCCGAATTTTAAGTCTTCCTGCCGCGCGGCCGAATGTAGGTGACGGAGTTGGAGGCGCACGCGTTAATCGAAAAGCGGCTGGAAATTATGAGGCCGAAAGCAGCGGTTAGCAACCAAATTGGAACAAATTTCGGCTTTGAATTACGACCATTTTGTTTTTCCCACTGGCCTCTTACACTCGACAGCGTCGCCTGCCTGATGATATTCGCTTTAATACCGGCCGAACATTGCGACGGGCTATCGATGACAATTTAATAAAGTAACATTCGCCAATCGAACAATGCGCGTCGATCAGTATTTTTCCCATTCTTCCAAAGCCGCAATCTTACCGCCCACCGCTAATTGCAGCAATCGCTCGTGCAATGTTCGTTCGGTGCATTGAAAAAGCATTTTTTGGCAATTCTGCTCTCCTCGTAGCCGCGCGCCCCTCCAACTTCCGGTTGTCCGCTGGTGAGTCTCGCTTAGAAGCTCCAATTCTGTCTACAAATTTCAATCGAAATCGTTATCTTATCGCGGCGAAATTCGAAGGAACGTGCAACTAAAAATAAACCTCGTTAACATTCATTTGCTCTAATGACACGTAAAAATTTTAACGTTCCTTCCCGCAGCCCGTAATTGTAATTATTTCAATTATTTTGCACTGATAATACATTACCTTACTTGTACGTTGCTCGATAATGTCTCAAAACAATGGCGCCGCCTTTGGATCGTCGCTTCTTTCGCAAACCGACTGTTTTCCCTCCAATAAAAAAGCAATAAAAAAGACTAATTTAGACTTTGGGTTTCTCCGTCTCTCTCTCTCTCTCTCTCTCTCTATTATCAATTCAACAATGGGCCTGCGACGATGCTTGTGACAATGCGATAAAAACGAGCGACTCCTACGCAGACGGTCACACTTGCGACGAAATATTTTCTAATCGCCTGCGCCAGTTTGCTCTTTTGGTCGTTTCGTTTCCGCGCAGAGAGAGAGAGAGAGAGAGAGCGAGAGACGGAGAAATCGCGAACGTCACGCTCCAAGTGTTACACAATCCAGCACTTTCGGCAAGCTAGACTCCATAAATCTAACGCGAAGAAAGTGTTATTCGGTCTAATGTGCGTCGATAAGATCTAGCGCGCGTTGTAAAAGCTCGCGATTGGCGAATCACGCAATGGCCGACGTTCCTCGGCGTCGATCGCTAAAGCAAGGATTTATCATCGATCGGATAAGCAAAACTCCTTTTGCAACGCTCGACGAGTGAACTCGAACAAAGGTATTTACAGGCGCGCGCTGATGGACGCATTGCTGCTCTGCTGCTGCTGCTGCTGCTGCTGCGGTTCATATGCGATCCACGAGTGATCCACCGTCGATCGCGATCGACGCCCGGCCAAATTTAATCGAGCTCCGGCCGCTCCGAGATAAGCCCCTCGGGCGCACGCCCAACCAGGACGAGTTTGCAAAAATTGCAAAAAGAAGCCGAGAAAACGGCCGCGTGACACTGGCCCCGGCTATTCGCAAAAAGTATAGCACAACCCGGTTGGCGAGCGCATTCAACGACCTCTGAAGGTCTCGCGGAGTCGCGGGAGTATCTCGCGATTAGAATACAGCCTGGGCCGTGCAATTTTTGCCGTCAGCTTTTGCAATTCTTGATCCTCGGAGCTGTGCGCTGGAAAGTTTTCGAGCGGCGACTTTTTTCGCCGACTCCGGCTCGGTAATGCTCGAGCTGCTCCGCACCAAAGTCAACGCGCTGTAATCTACAAGTGTTTTGCGATGGCTAAATTACGAGTTTGGAATTCTTATCGGGCGCGAGCGAATAAATCAAGCGAGTCTCCTATCAAAAATCGGACTGACGCCTTATTTACGCTGCGCACACAACGTGGAAAAATGTGGGTCGATCGCTAAGACAGACAGACTACCACCGAGTCAATATTGTTCATTTGCACCGACAGTTTTTCAGTCGCAAACAGACAATTGCTGCTGCGTCCTCGGTAGTGTTATCGAACAACGCCGTAGTTGTAGCAACGATTCTTCGCGGCCCGTTAAATAAATCGTTTCTGCCGCCGCCGCCGCCGAATCGTCAAATCTTGCCCCTCGAGGCTTTAATCCTCGTCCAAAAGGTAGAGCAATTGTCCCGGAGACGAAGAGCAGCACACTTGTAAATCATTGCATAGCTGTTGCTGGAGGGACACGCGCATGCGTTATAACTCGAATGTTAGCCGCCGATCGCAAATCATTCCTTCGAAATAAAGAGTCTTTACGATCGAAACGCCATCGTTTCAAGGTCGCGTTTTGTCTCGCGTTGAAAATGCCTCGCAACTCCAAGAACCGGCGTTCGTTTTCGGCACTTGGCGGAGGTTTGCGCGCGAAAAAACACTCGGAAACGAGTGAAAGGTCAACGTTAACGAGCACTCGGAGCTCAAATTTAATCCTCGAGCGAATATTGCTGCAGTCGCGTGCATCGACGCTCGACAGCTTTGAGATCGTTTTTGGTTCGGTTGCAGCTCTTACTCGGCAGTTCGGGGTATGCAGGTCATACGGTAAAAAAATAACTGAAACTGCCGAACATTCCGACGCGCTTGAATCGTCGGAGGTAGCGACGATCCGAATCACGGACGCAACCGCTGCCTCGAAGAATTATTCCCAATCTTTGGGCAATGTCCTATTGGCGGCCCCCTAAATGGATAGGAAGGGAGAGTGGAATAGTACGGTTACGCGTACCAACGTAACCTCAACTCACCCCCTGGGTGTTTTATCGAGTGAAAAATAACCCGCGCACTGTTGTAGTTCGCTGGGCTGGTGACGCTGACGTCGACGCCCCTGAACTGCGGGCCTGCGTTGCGGCTCCTCCTCGAGCGGCCCGTCAACGAGAAGCTCGTCCTCCTGCTGCCCGTCGGGTACCCGGCCCCGGATGCAACTGTACCTGCCCTCAACCGGAAGCCACTCAACGAAATTCTCGTGGAATTCGACTAGGAGCCGCTCGATCAACTTAGTATTGGCCTAGTAACCTTTTTTCTTTGTTCGAGCTTCGGCTGCAAAAGGGTGTCCGGCGTTGAAACTCATTGTACTCGAGCACTAAAGAGAAATACACTTTGAGCTCTCATAAATTAGTCGTAATTATTCCCCGACTGTCCTCGTTCCTTGTCGAGGGATCAACGATTGTATCCGTGAAAGGTGAGTATCGCGAATCGAAAGAGAAATTAAGAAAAGAGAATCGAGTCGCGATGGATTTCGTTGATTGAAAATTCAGGCTTTTCAATCTGCAGGTGCACTCGTGGCAACTTGGCTTTCCGACAAAAATCGTCGCGTTCAAACGCGCAACACTTCCGTTGGCTCGCAATGGCACAAACAACGCGGAACTTTTTTATTACGCGTCGCACTCGAGCCACGCGATGCGTTGCGCTTCGCGTAAATGTGTGCGCACGCAGACACGCGCTGCTTCAAAGTGATGCAAAAGCGCGATTAGAGGAGCGAGTGTGTAGGTGTCCGCGCTCGCAAAACGAGCTTCGATTAACAAAAATTCAGCGAGTTCGGGCCGCATCTGCGCTTCGAAAAGCTCCCGATCTTTCACTTGTTTCGACCGAATGATTGCGCGCATCCTCTTTTCGGTAAGACCTTACTACGAAAGCTTTTCGCCGTAATTGGACTCGCGTTCGTTCGTTCGGCGGCTCGAGCGTCTTTTAGCTTAGATTTTTTATCATTACCGGTCAACTCGACTCCCGTAATCTTAGCGATAAACACTTTTACACGTAATTAAAGACGCGTTCGAACTGTCTCTCGTCGATTCGACTCGATTTAAAAAATTAACGGTCGTCCTCCGGACAATCGATTTAAGTTAAGCGCGCGAACATCGAGACTTTTCATTTAACGACGCATCCAATATAAATATTACAAATTCGCGCTGATAATTGAAAAGTCAAGCGAAGCCGCGATAAAAGTGCCTCGACCTGTCAAATAAGAGCGAATCGCTAATAGAGTGCCTCTTTAATAGATTTTTGTAAATCGTGCACAAATTGGCGTTCGCGAGCAGCTTTTATCGCCCGTATCTTTTATTCAAAGCGGATTCATAAATAAGTCGAAGCCTCGCGAAATACGAGCGCCATTAGAATGAATATTTGTCGCGAGAAATCGGGAAAAGCAATTGCAGAGTCCCGAGGCGTCTTAAATTTCCCGAGTCGGCCTTGTTTTCTGCGAGCGAGAGAGAGAGAGAGATAGAAAAATGAGAAAAGCTGCAAAAAAAGAAGAAAACAGCTGAAATACGGTTTGTATAAACTAATATTTATTTAAGTTTACGTACATTATTGTTAAAAATAAGCAGTATAAAAATTATGTTTAAGGACGCATATTAGAAATAACGAAGACGCAAATTCTCGGGATACGATAATTCGTGTACACAATTTATTTAATTATTGTTATCTTTTTTTCGATTCTTCTATTTCTTTACACAAGACGCGGCGGATTGGATTATTCGGCCGATCGCAGCTCGGATTATTCGATTTAAAACAAAAAGCGCTAAGAAAACGTGCATTTCTTCGGTTACTCTTCACTTATCTTCACTTCACGACACGTTGAGTACAAAATATATCACCGCAGAAGTAAGAAAAAAAAATATGTATATGATATTTCATTCGTTACACATTTATTACATGTAAATATAAAAATACTGAGCTAAAAACAAGTAAGGGACGTTACGAGCGTTACCGCGCTTTATCGCAATGGCTTTCATTATTTCTTCTCTTCTCTCTCCTCTGTCTTCTTTCTTCCTTTTCCTTGATAACTATACATACACTGCTAAAAAGAAGGACTGCTATGTCGTTAAATGTAAAAAGCTTCGAGTATCGTCTTCGTACATACAGATAAAAAGTAGATTTTAAAAATTTTTTGTTTTTTCAAGTTTTCCTCGTGCAAAGTATTAAACGCTATTTTATTATTTACTCCTAATCGGAAATCGGCTGCAGAACTCGAAGTAAAATGTACACTTTTCCACTGACTCGGAGCAATAAACCAGCGATTGTTTTTCCTTTTCCTTTTTTAATTCGAGTATTATTCTTAACTACTTTAACGCAACTTAGTCGTTAAAAAGTATCGCATGCAGATTCGTAACAGAAACACTTACTTTTACAAATTATAACAATTCAGTTTAAAAGATCCAAGACATTTTCAGTATAATAATAATTAATAATCGAGCAATTACGCGTTCAATCGCGACAATTCGCACTCGGACGATTGTGTCCCGTGGTAATTCTGCAGTTCGAAAATTCAGTTTTCCCACGCACGTTCCTCCTTCGGTTCTTGCCTCGACTGTCCGCGCATTTACAATTGCTTGTTTGTTTGCTTGTGTCTTTATCTGTGTGTGTGCGTGCGCGTGTTTCTCGCTTTCGCACGAAACGAAACGGATGCTGTATACAAAAATTCACTATTCCCAAGTCTTTCATTCTTCCCTTTTCGAAATTCAATCGGCGTCGCTCGAGATCGTCGATCGAAAGCACCGAAATCCTCTGGACTTCAACGATAATACAGGGTTTCGCCACCAACCAGGGGAATATTGTCTTATTAAAAAAAAAGAAATACTTTCAGTCGTTTGATTAGTCACTAGCGCATAACTCTATTGTTAACATAATACACTTAAAATTACAAGAATTTACAAGAGGTAAGAGCAGATCGAAGTCCCGCTCGTGAGCAATAGGCAAGACGTATATCGTATATCGCATATCGTACACCTACAGTTTTTCCTTTTCCTTTTCGTTTTTGTCTCTGTTTCTGTTTTTGCCAAGGTGCAGGCCCAGCCTCGCCTGCACCTACACCCCTACTTTGAGAGAATTTGATCTTCGATATTAACCTTAATTTTACTAGTTAATTAATGTACACTTGATACATTACATATCGTTATTTTTATCGTTTATTTCGTGAATTTAAAAATATCTGCTTCTTTTAAAATCTAATTTCCATGCCTTTTTTGCGCATTCCAGGAACATAAAGAGAATACGAGTGCGAATGAATTCAAGTCAATCCTGTTTTACGCCGCGACACATTCGACAAGCGCTGAAATTATCGAGGCTTCGTTAAGAGAATATGATACATGGGGAGCATCTCGGGCGCGAGCTTTCATCTTTTATCTTTTACCTTTTATTTTAACTTCAACTTCGACTGCGGCACTAGCGAAACTCCATCTAGATTGTGTTGCGTCGGTTATGTACACGCGATCACTGATAAACTAAGAAAAGCGTCGTAAAGTGTTTCCGAGGGAAAGTCAGGTTGGTTCGATGGACGTTCGGATGGCTCTGCGAATGTTTTATCGACCGAGCGCTCGTTACGCGCAGAATTAAAGAGTCAACCGAAGCCTTGGGTCCGATTCGCCTTCGAATCGTCGTCGGCTTTACGGCATTTAGCAAATAAGTAAATCTGCCCCGCGTGGAAAAAGTAAAAAGTAAACATTTAAAAAGTCAAAGTTCCTTTTAACCTTACAAACGTAAAAAATTATATAAATAAGCTATAAAAAATATATTAGTTTCTTTTGGTAAAAAAAAAAATTGTGTATCGAATTGGGAGTATCACAGCTGCTTAGAACGTATCGATCGATCTCCTCGCCCTCGAACACCGAGTATCGCGTCGCGAGTCCCAAATGCTGTCAATACTTGGACGGTTTTATCGACTCTTACCGACGAGCCGCGTCCGTCGCACCAAAAGAAGCTTTCGGAAAAAGCAATAGCCGTCCCGTGAATAATCCAAATGTATAATACTGATCGTCGTCGAGTTGAATAGCCGTGGGTGAAATTTCGAGTCCAAGGTCGCGCGAGCCGCGAAAGTGTTGTCGCAAGGAACCAAGATCCAGATATGCAAACTAAAATTCAATCCGAGCGGTGTTTTCAGCTAATGTTCGATCGAAAGTACAGATACGCGGAGGAGGCGTCAAATCCTACAATTAAAATCTACGTAGCGACCGTAAGTTTATTCGCGAGTCGTCGTCGTCGTCGTCTCGAGAGCCCCGGAGAGTTGGGTTGCGTTGCGCTGCACGTCCCCCCGAAAGTTAGGAGCCTCCTCGAGGAGCGCAGGCTTGCAACTTGGCAACGACAAAAGCAGGTGGGCTCTACCTTGAGACAACAAAAATCTGACTGGTGTGCGGAGGAGTGAGCGGACAGTGGGGGAGACACAGATGCCTATGGCTGTCTATTTAAGGGCCGTCGGTTGAGATCATAGGATGCCTGAGAGATGTCTTAGAAAAGCAATGTTAAAACCTAGAGAAAGGGTCCGCCGCTATCGAGAAGGGGGGCGAACCGGCATCGGGAGCGATACGTAAAGCTGCTGGAGTTCTCGGCTCCGCGATGCCTCGGCGTCGTAACAACGCTTGTCCAACATTGGGGTAGAGCCGCAGTGGCCCCTTTCGTTGTGATTCGCTTAGGCGCAGGAACGTACGTTATTTATTATTCGCTTGGCCACCTCTCCAATGCGAACGTCACTTTAGAGTTTTCTAATTGTAAACATCGAGCTGCGATTTTGAAAAATATTAAAGTAGAGCCTATGCCCAAGCTAAAGCGAGTCGGAATCTCTTTGATCCAGGTTATTCTACAATTTCGCTCGCTCTCGCTTAAAGACTTGCAAAATATTTTTACGTATTTAGTCAATTACTGTATAAAGGTAAGCGCACGGTATAAATAGTTTATTCTTCTTATTCTAGTTTTACCCAGAACACCTATTGTACATTTACATCTAATTAAAGTTTTTGGAGTCGCTTCGCGTCTGAGAAACGCCGTACAATGAACAAGGTATTGCGTGCATCGATCGTTAAATTTAAATTATTAATTCGTTTTCTTTCACAACATAAGCTGAATAAATCATAACTATTAACTTGGTCGTTATCGTGTCATTTTCCTACAAAGCTACAAAACTGAATAATGACATTCGGAACTTTAATCTATTAGTTTTTGTCCAATTAGGATGTTGAGTCACTCGCGTCACGCTTTTGATTCAACTTTTGCGCATAAGTATAATCGTATGATTGAATTATTCCCATTGGAATTATTTATACACGTCGTACAATATTGTTTGCTTACTTTTTACAAAGTACGAATTTATAACGAGTTGCATTTCTAGGTTAAACACCCTTGCTTCTTTTAAAGTACAGTATTGTTTGTCATTAATACTGGTTTGTTTCGATTTAACATTATAATCAACCTCTTTTTCATCGCGAATATTATGAATTCCCGAAATTGAAAACTATTATGAACTGCATCTCTATAATATCTAATTTGTTACATGGATTAAAAGGATCGCTTCAGTTATTTTACTAAGTTCATTTGAAAATTTCACGAGTATGTGGTTCAATCAAAGAAGCAAAATTATCGATTATTCTGCCGTAAAGTTCTGCCGGTCTACCATCGTTTATCACTCCGTAATATGCGGTAGTACAGGATCTGGTTCAACTTCCTCACCAGTTATGTGCACTGGACGTGAACTACTAATCTCAATCCTTCTTCTAACTCAACATTTTTGAAGCAACGATGCTAAGTGATGATATTGTAAATCTGGGCTGTTGTGTAGTTTCGAATTGTCGAATGTTGAGTCACACCGAGGCTTAATTTAAATGATTCAACCGGATGGCAAAAACTAAACGCTACGTATTGGCGACACGTCAACGTCAACTGCTGATAATTTTGCATTCGTATCGGGCTAACCTAATGAACGGAATCCTAACCTTAGCAGCGATTATTGAGACTAATGTGCCGCTGTTTAGGTTAAATTTCGATTCGGTATTCAAGAAGATAATTCTAACTAAAGGAGCATCGCGTATCATAGCGAAGAACATGTGTAATGAAGACACGATATTGTACTATCATTCAAACAAACGTATTGTTTTGGAAATGAATCTAACGTACTTGGTATGTATAGGTGGATATGAGTGTTACGATTGGCCTGGATTAAATGGATAAATAACAACCATTTAACTATAGCACATTGGACGGTGGGCAAACTTCAAAGTGATAGAGCACGAAACTAGGGTGTCCAAATTTTGACAATGACGTTGAAATTGGACATAGAAACAGATTAGAATGCGTTCGAAGGTGATGTAAAATTATTTCTACGAAGAGTAAAAGTGAACATTACGCGGAGAAACCACCGCAGTAAAAAGGTAAAAAAAGAATCCAATCGATTAGGCTTTTGGGCTGATAATTATGAAGCAGAACTCCAAGATTTCCCTTTGCAATCAAGGTCTGGTGCACATGTGCAACGGGTCGTTAAGAGGACTAGTAACTGGCGAAAGCCAATAGTTCTTAACATCCCTCTTTTCCAGTCAGAGACGCGCTTTTAAAATGTTCTGAACTTCAATGAATTCCAATGTAAAGTATCCAACGTACTGTAAAATATATAAAACAACGATGAAAATGGTTTATAAAATGGATTGATCTGGAAGGCCATTGGAGTTCATGATTACTCGGTAGTGCAAACTGTTTTCTCGCTTTAGCAATTAATACACAAAAGGAAACTGGTTGTAGCAGAGATTTGAATGATCCAAATGAAACAGTATTCGAAGCGATGAATTCATAAGAGGGCGATCAAAACTGTTTTACATACTGATACCGACATCAACACACTAACAAGATATGTTGATGACCTAGAAGAGCAAGGGAAGCAAAATATGTGCTAAAAAAACCTAAAGTTGTATCTATTTGAATTTTTTAAAGGGTTTATACAGTTTAATACTCTCTTCGCTATTTTCTGATCTGATGGACAATGAGCCGATGATGGATTTCGATCTGATTAATGTCGTAGAACTTCGCGGTTCCATTAAACCAAAGAGGTTGTGATATCCACTAGAATTGACCATCCAGGCAGTAATGGATGGAGCTGGTGACTACTCGCGCGAGTACATCGACGTACCAGATATTCAACTAGTCAGGAGTACATTGTGGAACTGCTTCAGTGGGTGCAGCGAGGATGTTACCGTTGATACGACGTTTATCCGAGTGATCGGATCATTGTCCGGGAGGTGATGAACAGGGACAATATTAATTTTACCGTACGTTAGTTTATTGATGCACACCTGCAATGCCTAGAATCATGGTATCCCTCACAAAGTCATACATAAGAAGGCAACTTGAAAATAATTATTTCTATCTAATATAAAATTGAGTATACGCTGTTAATATAAATATTAAACATTGCAGATAGAAATTAACTCAATTTCAGGCGAAATGCGAGATCGAAAGGATTCAATTATTCTACTGTTCCTTTTTTTAAATTGTACATTTAGATAATCAGAGAATTGCAAAATCCCTAAATTTGATTGTTTGAAATATTAGAATTATGGCATACCATAGACATTTTTTACTATTAATTTAAAAATTTAAACTAAGGGCAAGGTTGTACGAAAATACCATTAATAACTATTTCGTATATGCACGAGACAATTAACAGGATTCGGATGAAAGTTATTATTATTATAATAGAGAAATGTCAACGAAACGTAGGTTATGACGGACGTTATATTGAATTATGTTCTTAAGGCTAGAATTGAATAATTAATAAATATGTGTCCCGAATGATGTTACGCGTAAAATTCGTCGAGGCGAACGATCATAAATATGAAAAAGCCTTTGCACCTTTTAACGTTCGTTAATATCGATTCAGTTTTACCGAGATAAAAGAGAATGTGAGTAGTGGAGAATTACTTTTTGGGCTGTACGAGTCGTAAAATAATATCTGTAATATCAAATCATCGGAAGGTTGAAATTGGCTATTAAAAATGGCGTTTAATTAAAACGAGGTGAGATTTGCTTTGTACAAAAACTAGTCTATAATAGTTTCGGTTCGGCTCTTCCTAATTCTAGTTTAGTCCGTCGATAAGAGTTTTTCCCGTTTCATCGATTCGTATTTTAGCAGCTTTTATACGTATATTAGAGCTTAGGGTGCATTCTCAGTTATATAATACAATATATTGCCTCGGTTTTTCACGCGACTGTAAATTCCTAATCCAATATTGGACAAGCGATGCTACGAGGTTGAGTATTTAAGGGATATTTGCGTTTCTCGTCGTCTTCTCAGATTGGTTCTTGAAATTCGAATGTCGAACGATTGCTCATAAGTTTCGATTCTGCTACGATTTCTGCCGAATTTCGATTCAAGTGGTCGAAAGTAACTACTTAAAGGATAATTGATAATAATAATAATAATAATAATAATAATAATCAATATACTAATGACAGTAATAATAATAATAATATACGCGTAATTAACAAGCATAGAATAAATAGAAGAGAAACGGTCGCGCAATATAATAAAATACCCTTGTACAGCACACGAACATTCCATAATGCGAACACGAAAGAGATTAGCTGTAATAATCGAGGAAAGTACAAGACCCTCCGCTTCCTTATCACTTTAACAAAATAAGTACCTCGTAATGCTTGTCCGCCAGCTAAACGTAATCCTTAAAATGACATAATTGTAGCGTTGAGCTTACATCTATATATATCCTTATTAACCAAGGCAACGAAAGAAAATACTCTTCGCAAGAACCGCCACGTTTTCTTGTTGTGCTTAAACTCGTTGTCGCGTTACGTTATACATACAAACATTTACACGCATTCCTTGCTCCAGCCGCGTCCTCAGGGGCGCGTGCGCGATGTCCTCGCGCGGACCTTCTGCTCATCATGGTCCGCGCGATAAGGGCGACACGTGGACGCCCTGGATACCAATAGCTCCTCTCTCCTCTCCCCCTCCCGGCAATTCCATCTAATTTGTATTTGTATGGCTACCGTGGCTTGTAGCGGTGGCTGGATGTGGGTTGGCTCAGCCGCTGCCGCGACGGCCCCGGCCTTCCTCAGTCGCGGTGGTGGAACTCCGCGATGCAGAGTCGACAGGACCAGGAGCCCTCGGGCGGTGAGGTCAAGGGCGGCGCGAGGCAGTACATGTGGTAGCCCCGGTCGCAGTCGTCGCAGAACAGCAACTGGTCCTGGTCACGTTGCGACGGTGCGCGGTGTTAGAAGCAGTGTAAACGGGGGCAATGGGAATGGGAATTTTCTTTTGCATTTCTGCCCGACGTTTTTCGTCGACAAAAAACAGCCGACCGCAGCCGCTCGCACTTGTTCGCAGCTCTCGTTTCGTGCAATTTATTAAAATTTATCTCTTGGAACATCAACGCTCCTCGCGTACTTCGACAGAAGGAAAACAGTCGCGAATGCAATTTTTAAGAGCAAAGTCCGTGTGCGAGCAGCCGAGGCCAGGCTCTTTCATCTATTTGGGGCCGTATGTTTTTGCTTACGTTTCTAATTAGTTTCAATCGAGTCGATTGCGTATCGTTAACTGTTTTAAGCGTATTTGGATTGCCGTTCGCCCGACTTCGTTTTTCAAGAATACGCCACAATTTCACCGAGTTTTGATAAATTTAAACCTCCGAAAATCCATTCATCGCCAACGGATGCAATTACCTACGGATACGGACCGCGTAATTGGAATTTTGACCGTCTGTTACTCGGTGTTTGATTTTAAAAACAACTTCATAAACAACGAAGCAAATTGCGTCCGAAAGCGCGCGAAGGTAGTATTTCGATACCTTATTTATCGCGGTCTTCGATTATCACCGTCTAACCCGGATTTGCACGTAAAAGGTATTTAGTTTAAATTAAAAATTTGTTCTTAGAAAATTGCAACTTTACGCCAATGTCTATTTAGCAGCAACTGTTTTACTCTCCGAGAGCTAAATTCGGGAGTTTTGAAAAGCAGAGTAATTTTAATAAGCGTCGACCGAAAACTCGATTCGCGCGATTCTAAATTTAATATTTTCAAGGATCGCCAAAATACTTTAGCATAAGGTATTTAAAATTCGATGCGGTAATTGCAGGTAATTCGATTTGTTTAGATTGTCGGATCTCGCCAGTTGAAAGATTACAAAGCGATAAGTTTTACTGCTGCTGCTGCTGCTGCTGCTGCTGCTGCTGCTGCTATTGTTGCTGGTGGTGCTGCTGCTGTTGCTGCCGCTGCTACGTTTGTAAACGAGTGCCGGCAGAAAAGAGTTTAGCGGAAAGGCGATAGTCGCGCGAGGGGTAAACGTTTTTCGTCGTCTCCGAACGAAGTTACGAGTTGAGAAAATGGAGTTTGAAGTTGATTGGCTCGTGGTAGTAATACTTACGTCATTGTCGGAGGTTCCACAAATTGAGCAACATTTGCATTCGATACACTGCCACCTGTACTTGCGCACAGAAACAATCATGTTCGCGGTAAATTGCAAACATGTTGGGTGTCCTACAACAAGAACGTAACGAAGTTTTGCGTCAGGGAATGAATTGGGGATGCGGACGAGAATGAAAAGGTGCTCAGGACATTTATCTTGTGCCGAAGAACAGTGAACTCCAAGCTATCAATTTTGATCAATTTTTGCACATCTATGTTATCTCGCGTTTAGATTTATTGACTCTAATCTGCTTAACTTATGTTTTTGCAATTAACATATTTCATTGAGTAATTGACAAGCAACAAAAAGCGCGCCCTCGATTAAAGATTTGGAAAGATAGCTTCCGAATCTCTACCGTTTTTTTTTTCATTCTATGCGTTCGAAAAATTTTGTCAAAACAAAACACGTGCCATCATCGTTTTTCTTTTCTTCAAAGCAGCCTTTCACCTTTCCTCAGCACTGAACGTCCAGAAAAAAAAGACAACAAGCTATCGTTGATTTTTTTCAGCAAAAAGTTTTTTATTTCTCTCTTATTTTTCTTGTTATATATTTCATTTTTTCGCTTTTGATGTTGCATCTTTCGAACATATCATATGCGTTACTTCACTTTTGTAAGTCGATCAGAGTAATGGGTGGTAAAAGTAATAGCAGGGCGTACCTTGGAATAGTTCACGTTCTTTCTTGCGCAGCACAATATAAACGTCGTGGTACAACACTCTCCCAATCTCTCGCGCACACGCACACGCACACACCAACATACACCCACACCTTCCACCAACTTGTATCTCAAACTCGCGCGTGCGTGTCCACCTTGCAGTCGTGCGTGCAGGTGCACACGTACGCATGGGGGGGGGGCGCGCGCGCGCACATGCATACGTGCGCCGGGGCACATGTGTACATTTACGCGCGCGCGCGCATTGCCGCTTTCCATCATATCGAACACGCAGCCACACAAACACTTAATGCTAAATTATTATTTACTCGCTTAAACATTAGGATAATAATAGTAATGTTAATAATAATGATGGTGATGATGGTAGTGATGATGATCATGATGGTAATAATTTGCCAACCCTCTGTTAACGCGATCGATCGAGTGCGAAAGAAACTAAATGAAATCGTCATCGCACGCAATGAGTTTTTTCGTGGCGTTAAGAATACATACTGGATGTGTCTGGGGTCGTAAAAGTGATTTATCAGAAGGACATGTGCACACAACGAAGGCCAACAGAGGGTTCAAAACTTGCAGCGACATCGCCAACGATAATAATAATAATAATAATAAAATAATAATAATCTATTTGATGCTTAAGCCTCATAGATATTGCTTAACTAAAACGTCTAATAGAACGAATCTTATTAGTTTCATATAACAAAGAGGAACTATTCGCTTTTGTGTCGCACCATCGTGTCTCGTGTGAACGGCTCGAAGCTTCACTTGAACTCGACAATTTTTCTCTCCGTTTCATCGGAATCATTCCTTCGGACACTCTCTTGCTAATCCAAGACGAATATATAAGAAAACAAAACAAAGAAACCAAATGCGTTTCGGTTCTCTGATGACAGAGCGAAAAGAAAATGGAGCGAACTACGCATGGCAAGTGTCGTTAAAATTATCGATATGAAAATGCGTTAGCCGTGTTATTAGAGAGTCGAAAGAGATTTCGAACGCGAAGCGCCTGGCGCCCCAATTGGTCGTTCGCGATTTTTTTCGTATTAAAGCCATTATCAATTGCACAAAATAAATTTTATATTATTTACCAAAGCTCGGGCGTCGATTGGTCGCGCTTTCTCCTTCTTTCCTTATATTTTCTAAAAACACTCCTTTTCTCTCCTTTCTATTTCAATATATAGCATCAGAACTGCATTTTATCTATTTATTTACTTACTTCTCTTTCTCTTCGCCACTATTATCCTTTTCCTTTACTCTCTAATATAATAAATTCTGTCGCAAATCTTTCATTTGTAAATACCTGGGACGAGGGGGGGGGAGCAGTTCAAACACGCCCGGAGATGCGAAATAACGTTCGGTGCGGCCGCAAAAGTTTCGAGCGTTTCCAGGATCTGCCGAAGGGATAACGATTTCGTGCTCGAGAATGCATTTCTCATCGGCTCGTCGTCGTCGTCGGCCAATGAAGAATCGAGCCTCTAAACCAGTGCAGCTCCTCCTCTAAGGCAACTACAGGCTCTCAAAAAGTCTTTCACCCGCAATAAAGAAAACGCGAGGTGTTTTATAAAAGAACGCACGAGAGGAACTGGAATTAATCCAGAGATTCGAAAGGTCGGCGCGAACGGTCATCCATTGTAATCCAGAAGCGCGATTCGCGTGGGCGTGACCCGAGTCCGATGACGTCTCTTGTCTTCGCAACGTCACTTCCGGCAAATGCGATCCGAGGAACGCATTGTCGAGTGCGAGGATCGTTCGGAAGCACCGGTGCGGGACAAGGGCGCGACGGACCCGGGCGAATGAACTGCCGTATCCCGGAGAAGTTTTCAGCTCGACGGCTAATTACAAAAGCGGCTTCGCCGTCGCCGTCGTCGTCGTCGTGCCAACGTCAACGAACTGCACGGTGAACGGCTTTGCGCGCTCGTGGCTCGACCGCCGGTCCAAGCGTTTGCTTTTTTTTTGCCACTCGTAATCGAATTTAAAAGTGTGACATTCGGAAGTGCGCACTGCTCTGGTGGCGTGAGCGACGAAGGAGAAATGAGAAACGAGGCGCAAACTTTATTCATCGCAACGCACAATTCATGAATATTACTCGCTCGTAATACAGGAAGCGTGTTTAAAGCATAGGGAGGTTCGAGAGTGTGGCTGTCTAGCGCGTAACGCGTAACGCGAAATTCTTCGAGTCTCTTGCACTGCGATTCTCAACTCGAAGAGCTCTCGGGCGCGTGCGCGGACAGATTTTTAATTCATCGCTACGAGCAACGAAATAGTTTCAAGGATAATAATCAGTGTGTCCAACCGACGAGCGCAGCGCATTTCGTTCTTTATTTTCTCCCACCTCTCCTCGAAACTACGTGTAAACGTTAAACGGATTAAGGTTCAGTCTTCGGAACACATAAGGTCTGTGTGAATTTACTCTATTTATAGTATATAAGTAGTACGACTTTAAAATACACACGAGTACGCGGAAGAGAATTCATATCCATATAAAAAGTCTATTTATATTTATTTCCGTTTAACTCGGTAAACTTCGCTTTCGTTATACTTATTTTCCATCTTCCCCTTTTTTGATAATGTCATTGATTGATGGTGCACAAAGGACTTTGATACTACAACTACACGTTCGGCTTTATTGTACTTCACACGCGATCACTTCTATTACTTTCTCTAAGAAGTGCACTCGTGGAGTCTAATGTACACGTCATTGAGAAATTATACTTTAAATAAGTTCGGTTACGCTAAATAACTTTCCACTAGGATAGAGTCAACCCACGCGATATTCGCTTTTATCGCCGATAAACTACTGCTCTTTTTTGTTCGCAGTGTTCGCTAGCTTTTTTAATTTATGTAAGAAGTATGTACATGTTACGTGCAACGTATCTATATGTTAAATTACTATGCGCGTATAGTAATGCGTAATTTTAAACGACTTTACGAGTAGCGACCGACGCCGAGTTTCCGTTCAAGGGAAACAAATGTTTTAGTAGACGTAGCAGCAATCGTCGAAAAATATCCTTTACGTGCGATATGTGAGTGAGATCAAAATATATATATATATATATAAGCTATCCACCTATAAAGCATCGAATAAAAACGCAAAGCTAACAAAAAGTTGGGCCGGATTAACCAAAGCCAATTGAATAATGCGACTTAAATTCGAAAGAAAATCGTTTCCGCTCGAAGAAGCTTCTGTATTATTAACGTGCGATTACTTCGTCGAATGCTTTAATGTCAAAAGTAAGAAAACAGAAAATTTTTTCATCGGCAATTGAGTCAATAATAATAATGGATGTGATCTTGTGGCGTCTTTTAACTTTTTAACAATAACATTGTAAAACGGGAAAGGCGAAAAGTTAATTATACTTGTAATAACTTTCATTAACGAGATAACAGAAGCTAAGTAAACACCGTATGTTTACTTACTTCGTCTTGTGTATTATACATTCAATTAGCGTTTTAGACATTTAATTTTTTTTACGGAAGAAGCAAACGTCTATTGTTTAATCCGACTTAATATTCGTCAATAGAATTTTATAATTACAGTTAAGCAATAATACCATTATTGTTTTCGTTTTACTTTTTCTCTTAAATTAGTAATCGATTATTAATTCATTCGTTCAATTACTACAGAATAAGATTTTAAATCGACTAAAGATGTCAAATGGACTTTTTACTCTTTCGCAGTCAACACTTTCAGTTGATTATTGAACGAGTATTTTTTTAACAAATTGAAAATGTTGCAAAGGTCGTCCGCAAGAGTTTATCAATGTTTTTATAACACGGAACAAAATTACGCGGCTTATAAAAGTATCAAATTTTTTTTTTTAACAATTCGAACGTATAAAAGAACTTATCGTTAATTAAAAGAAAAGTTAGCTCGAAAGTACGACGCGTATTTTCTCTAATTCGTTGCGAGTAATCTACGTTTTACCTTATCGTTCGGTAAACCATTACAACGCACGTCGTGTTTGCTATTAATTTGATATTAATATAAACAAAATAATTCACGGCTACATTATATATTCGTAAAAAGTTGGTTATGCCGGAGGACTCGAACTTATCGCCAAAAAATTGACTAAACCAAAACAACAATTCTTAGCTTCTTCGAGGTGGTCAATCTAATTGCACTCGTACTGATATTGCAGCGGATCACAATATGGATTATAGGAAGCGCAACGATTGCACCGCATCTCCGATTGCCCGAGCGACAGTTTTCTATAAAAGCCGATAAACGCGCTTTCAAACCTCGATTCCCAACCAAGTTGGAGCGAATCCGCCTTGAGAGCATATTCCGGAGTTGCAAAGATAAAAAAGGCGAGACCAATCGTTTAATCACGCTGTAGGTGGTGGGTTGGTTCTATCCTCAACCCAATAAACAACAGTTTTCTAATGATACGAGATTTTTTAACGAGTGCCGCTCGCTGGCGTCGCCAACTTGCAAAGTTAAAAACGTTAAAACTCGAGCTGTTCGGTTGTGTGAATTCACCGAGCGATAATCGACGACGACGATACGTCCGCTCGGCCTCTAAGTTTAAGCGATATTTCTTATTTTTAAAATCAGTAAAAAATCGTTATTCACAATTTGTAAATGTAAAAATCAGTACGAAATACGTCGGTATAAAAGTAGATTACTTTATGGGACCACGACGAGAACGACAGCGCGCGGTAATAAATCATAAGGAGACTTTTATCGTTGAAGAAGTGATATTACACATTGGATATAATCATTATCTGGAGTAAACGCGGTTCTGCAAACTACCATAATGTAAAATACTCGTCGGCGTAAATAACTTTATTCACCGATATTATATAGTAGTTGCGAAATAGTAGGAGTACGAGTAGGAGTAAATGTAAATGTAATAGTAATAGTAGTAAAAAAAAAAAAAAATGATAATGCCCGATGGTTATAGGAATCACGTAGAACACAATAGCAGGTAGAGCCGACGGTTACTTTTTAAGCTAAGAAATTTAAAATTTAAAAAATGCCGAAATCTTTGGATCGTTTTTTCGCGATCATGTTCTCCTAGTAATCGGGCGCACGTCCTAATGTTCGTTCTCTCGAAATCCTGTCTTTTTTTCTCCGTCTCGTTGCTAAAATTAACCGAGTGTTCGTCGAGGGAAAACAAGAAGAAGCAATGCTACCTGTCATGGAATTACTCGAGAAAGAGTATCCGAAATAAATTTCAATCACATCCTTTAGCGTTGTAAACGAAAAATAAAGCTACAATATTCAATATCGTACTGTTTCCCCGCGCGAAGAACAGCACATAATATATTTTCTTTGTTTTTTGTCCGCCTTGTTTTGACTAATACGCAATGTAAAGCTCTTAGCTAATTCTCCAACTAAATAAGCTCGTGCAATCGCAACTTGTTGCACCAATTCCCTTCGTGTAATATTAAACGCCTGCAAAGGTTGAAAGTGAGCACTTTTGTGTCTTTGAATTCGTGCAAACAAAAAAAAAAAAAAAAACAAAACAAAATTTATATTTTTCACGGGTGTTGTATAGGTCATTAAAGCAAGCTTAACCTAAAACTACGTCGTTAAAAAGTAAAAGATACATTTGTTTGATATTGGATCGGATATTGGGTCCTTTTCTTCGGAAATACTGGCAACGGTCTAAAAGAAACTTAACCGGCTAGCATGTAGCGTAAAAAAGTGTAAACCGAATGTTGAAAAAATGACTAAATCTGTGGATGATTTTAATTTCGTTAACTTATTTGTAATCATTAAGCTTAGTTGGAATTTGTATAATAAATAAATTTTCATCATTTAACAATCCTTAACTTACATCTACTAATTTTATAGCTTTATACTTTTAAAAGGGTTTACAATCTATTATGAATCTGAAATTTAACGTCTTTATCATTGGTTCGGTGATGATAATTGATTCGTCAATGAAGGTAAAATAACGTTACAGCGCGGTCGAGAAAGTGCATCGCTGCAAAGATAATGATAAGGAGAATTATTCCCGATAAAACCGCGAACGAAAAAGCCTTCATTGAACTTTCATTCGTGACCTTTGAAAAGTAATGCTTTTTTATTAAAATATTTTGAAGGATGGTGGTCGGAGGGCGGGGGAAACATCGTGTTTTCCGTTGAAAAGACGCCAAGACGAGATGTCAATGTTTTCCATCGTCCCATTATGCCGTTAAGCTGCAATCTATCATTAATATTTCACTTTTAACAAGTTGGAAGATCGTGATTTTCGAGTCTGGAATCGTAGATCGACCAACGGCGAGTCGCGGCGCGCGGCGGTTGTAATCGAGAGGCCGTTCGACACGATCCATTTACCACGGGGATAGCAAAACCGAAGGAGTTCCAAGGAGTTCCGCGAGACCTTATCGACGTTTTCTCGGCGGAATTAATCCGAAGCCGCAGAACCGTGCATAATTACCATGCGGGCCTCCCTTTCCCTTCCCATCCCTCCGCCGAGCGCCGGCGAGCGCTCGATCGGGCAAAAACAAACGAAGCCAACAATCGCGATGGTCGACTCTACGTCCGTGGGAAGATCTCGTTTCGTGCGTCTTTCCAGCAGAACTGCGCCCATCGCAAGCTCCGCCGACAAAAGGCTCCACTCCTCCACCTTCGGTCAATACCTTTAGATTCTAAAAAACACACGTGTCGTCAATAGACCTGTACAGTTGTGTATAAAAATAGCAGCAAGGAAGGTATAAATTCCAACTTAACGTTAACAATTAGAGCGCGCAGCGGCGTCGACGGGCCCCGGATAGTTTCTGGCGCGCACACAATCGCGGCCAGACTGTGGGCCCTCGTCGGTCCCTCGCGAACCAATTACATCGTTACGCTCGCGACCGCTCGCCGGGCTCAATTGTGATTGGCCCGCCTGGTGTACTTGCGCTTGGCCCGCTCCTCCGGGTGCTGAGGCTTACCTGAGCGGCCGCAGTCGCTGCATGAGACGAGCTCCTCGGAGCCGCCGGTCTTCTTGTTCTCGCGCGCGTCCCCGAGGCAGAAGTCGCAGTAGGGCGAGGGCTGGGCAGCCTTGGGCTTCTTCCCGTCCATGCTGCCGGCGTGGTGCTGGTTGCCCTGGTGCAGCTGCTGCTGCTGCTGCTGCTGCTGCTGTTGCTGTTGCTGCTGCTGGAGCTGCTGCTGCTGCTGCTGATGGTGATGCTGCTGCTGGGGGTGGTGCGGGTGATGGTGTGGCGGCGGCGGGTGTCCGCCCGAGTTCAGCTGGTCCATCGGCTGCTTGGGCGAGCCGCTGTTGTTCTGCGCGGAGGAGAGCTGCTGGTGGTGGTGCTGCTGCGGATGGTGATGCTGATGCTGCTGCTGCTGTTGCTGCTGCTGCTGCTGCTGCTCGTCCTTGCTGTTGCTGATAGCTGAGACAGTAGGTGAGGCTGGAGCTGCGCAGCTCGACTCGGCCGGCGCCGGCTGCTGCTGCTGCTGAGCCTGAGCCTGCGCCGGCTGCGGCGACGGTTGCGGGCCGCCGGCCGCGCAGTTTCGCTGCGCCGCCGCCGGCGCTGGGGTTCGGAGCAGAGCCGGAGCCGCTACCCGAGCCGGGAATAGAGGAGGAGTAGGCAGCCGCCGCCGAGGGGCTCGAGGTGCTCGAGGAGGCAGTGCTCTGACGACCCCGGCGCGTACCACCTGATACACACACAAACCGACCACATACCCACGAGTTGCGCTTTTGTACCGAGGGCAAGAGAGCATTTTTGTTCTACGTGTTTTTTGTTTAGGTTTCGTATTTTTCTTTGTTTTTTGTTATTTTTTTAAAGGAAAGAGGAAAAAACCTCGCGCCATGTCAGTGCACATCGAGAGATAGCAGCAGTAGTGGTAGTATATAGAGGCCAGCCTCGCATGCACAGCGTAACTCGTTTTTCGCTTCTCTCTCTCTCTCTCTCTCTCTCTCTCTCTCTCTCTCGCAAACGCACACAAACGCGCGCGCACACTGTCGCTCTTTTGCTTCACTAAGAATGGCCGTAACTCAAAGATCTGATGTCGCGCTTCATGCTTCTGTGACCGCTGGTTGTTTGTTTTAAGGAGTTTAGTAGCAAACACAATGTATTCGTATACCCAACCTGTCCTGATCCGCCTTTTATTATTGATTAAATAGTTTGCAAACTCATTCGTTATGTACGTTGGTAATTGTTGCTTTAAACTCTTACGTAATTCTTTTAATTTATGCGAGAAAACAATGATTATGCAGCCTTTTATTACTATTTCGTTCGATATAGCGATACGAGACGAAAGTAATTTTCGTGCAAATTGCAGCCAAAGGTTCTGTTCGTAATTTCCAAAGATCGCAACGATGCTGATGATTGTTAGATCGATTATGAAAAAACGCTTATTAAAAATTAAAAATCGGAAAGCGTATTAAAATAGCACATTCAACGATTAAATTTGAGTTATATTAATCGAGCCCTTTCAAAACCGCAGGTATGTAAAAAAAAAGCGTTCTATTACTTTCTGTGCACAGCTTGTTAATACGTAAATCTAAAATGTCAAACTCGATATTGTTGCCAAATAAAATATTCTAATTGTTGACAGATTATTGGTGCCGATAAGAAGCTAAAAATGTTTTAAAATAACGTATTTTTACGCGTTCTTTGTGTATTCGATTTAAAAGACCAAATAAAGCGTTATGCTACTTTAAAAAATACACAAATTACATCCTTAATTCATGAATACCGTCGATAAAGTGTTATATTTAACTTATCGACAAGCGATAGTGAAACGTGTATGTGTGCGTGCTTGTGTAAATGGTCATTCCGTCGTTCTTTTTGTAGGTAACCTAATTTTACGGAATCGAAAAAAATTTGAACGATTAAATTGTCATTCGAACGATTGGATTAACTTTTTTACAAGAATTAGAATCGACGCATTTTTTTCAAAGTGAAATATTATACGAATAGCCGATTTCTTCATTTCTTTTTGCTTTACTTTGTAACTAAATACTATTGTGCACAGTAACTCTCGGAGTGGCAATATTGCCAACCTAAGGCTTTGAGTAGAGCAACTGCCTCGGCGAGTTTGCTATTTGAACGGAATGAAAATCTATTTGAACTCGAATCTAAACGATAAGGATGGCAATATTTTTGACCGTCATATTCGATTTTGAAATAAATGAAAATTGCTGCAAATTTAGATAATTTAATTTAATTGAATTAAATCAGGGAAACGCCAATTTTTATATTTTATCAGTTGGTCGGTAAAACTTTGCTTTAACGATGATTTAATTTGTTCGTATTAAGCTAAAACACATACGATTACAATTTTAATTTATCGAATTAAAAATAATTCACCGATAGAATGAGCAGCGGAGCAGTTGCGATCTTTTTGAAAATGATTAACGAACGAATCCGCGTATAAAACTCTTGATTCAATCAGAGAAGTAATAAAACGATATTCTTACAACGAATACATTAAATTGTAACTGGATTACTTTTCCTTAATTGCGCACTCGACTCCGTAATTAAAACTTAAAGAATTTATCATTCAATCAGTCGTTCTTTAATGCATTCAAAATTCTTTATATTTAAACTGCGGTTATTTAATTCAATTACGCAAGAGAATTTCGTACCCTCGTTAACGTACGTGCTAATAACAGAATTTATAATTTACACCACATAGGCGTAATGATAACCGTAAGAGTTGCAAGTAATGAAATTTGAGTAAAGGCCTCCTTAATTTCTACAAAACATTCGTTTTGTACGAACCGGCGATTCAGTTTTGTATAAGAAAATACGCAAGAATGCGGCGAGGGCTTATGTAATTACCATATTTGTTAGAGGCGCATGTAATTGTTCAATTCTAAGATTGTTTTTTTCAGTTCGGTGTGGAAATTCAAAGCACCAATGTCTCAATCGCTGATCACACGTAGACTGAAAATGTTGGTAATGCGAAAAATCTGCATAATATTTTACTGCCATTAACGTTGCTTTAGTCTTGGTCTATTTTATAGTCTAATATTATAATGTACATCATTTTTTCTTTTTAATTTCCAGCGATTTATTAAAATTCTTTGGGCATTTACAAATGGAGCTGTTGTTTATTATCTTTTTTTTATTCGTGTACGTAGCGACTTTTGTAAATAAAACCATCGTGTTTCAAGTTTGAATTTGTATTCACTGTAGTGTCCGGACTCTTAGATTTACAGTAAAGTTAGACTGAGGATAGATGGTATTAAAAATTTACATTCAAAGCATTGTTTTAAAAGATGTTTATATTGTTTTTCAATTCCATGAGACATTAAAATTATTACATTTTGTACAATGCGAGAGTATAAAATTCAATATAAATTCATTGGACAAGTTGGTTAAGAGTTGCATTAGAAATGTAAAAACGGCAGATGTAATAATGTCCTCGTTGAGAATTTCTTTGGGGTCTATGCAAAACTAAGAACTCTTACTGTACTTCGGTGCAGATTAATTTTACCATGCTGGTAATAAGTGTGTGATTAGATTGCGACAATATACAGTGCTACTAAAAATATGGTAATTATATGTTTAGCTTTTATTTCCATTGAAGCTATTGTTAACCGAAATATATACAAATCTTAGATGTTAGCTAGAGTTAATGGAAACAATCTAGGTTAAATGTAATCTACGATAACTACCGTATATCACTACAAAGTTAATGTAAATCACGCTCCGTTTGTTAAACAAATTTTTGGATTATTTTCCCGAAAAATGTCACGGGAAATGGGAAGTACAATATTTTAAAAAGTTTTCGGTCGATGACAACGGAAATCCTGCATCGACGTTGACTTGCGACTTTGAAAAATATCTTGTATGTAAAACAGAATCGCCGGTACGCGCGTGAAAGATTTCGGGAAAAGAGAAAACAAACAACTTTATTTACTACTCAAACAATTCGTAATTACGTACATTATTTACCAATACATTCCATCACCAGTAATTAAAGAGAAACAGTACAGTTAATCTCACTTCAAGATCAAATTACAATCAATTACACAAAAAAAGTCACAAACAAACAAACAAACAAACAAACAAACAAACAAACAAACAAATAAACAAACAAACAATGAAGGAAACGAGCAAACAAATTTTGATTCAATCAATTTACGTTGCTATTATTAATTGAACAACTACTACAAATTAACCTCGAGTCGTGTACTCCGAAAGAAGATTGATGTGTAGTACGTGAAAAATGTCCTTCACATTAGAAGCAACAAGCTTTGCTCTCTTTTTCGTCGAAGAAACGAAAGAATTGGGATAGCGCGTTCAGTGTTTTTGGGACGAGTACTCGACAAAGAAGAAATAATAAACGTCATGCAGTTCGAGATGCATCAGAACTATTGGAATAGTAAACGCACACACGTCAAATATTCACAGCGCCAAAAGTAATTAACGTAAGAAATTTGTTGCATAGATTGATAAAATAATAGTAAAGGATCGATTGGATGAGATGAATTTCTTTCGTTTTTGTTGATTATTAAATATGCATGTGGTACTTAATGTGTGACGTGAAGGTGCATCATGCAATTGCAAACTGTGTTAGAAATGTGCTGGGAGATGCCGTTTATGGATTAAGATACTTTTCTATGGTTTTCCGTCAAGAGAGATTTATCCAAGGGGCTACTTTCACTTTGTCGCAAATTCGTCGCTTTCGCACTCGTTGTAATTGAAAAAATTGAAAAAAATATTTACTTTTCGCGACGAGAGTGAATCGAATCGTTGCTTGTCTCGAGCCCAAGACGAATAGCGTTATTTACAAAATCTTTAAAATCTTCGCTTCGACGGGCAATCGCAATTTTATTAGTCCAAACGTTCGCGTGCACTTATTGCAGCTCGATATACAAATTTGTCGGTCAAACGTTTCCGCGTAGTCAAAATTATTCGTATACCAGTGTTGTTACACCAATTGTATTAATCTGACCAAAAAATTTAACGAGTTTGAAAAAAAGTAACTTTTACGAATACTTGGGCCATTAAAATCCCGATTGTTCGAAGAATGTCTGTTTAATTTTGTCGGTAGCTTTTCCTCGTACTTTTTGTAAGAAAATCTTTGGCACGAACAAGGAATAAATAAATTACGACTAATCAACAAATTTATAAGAATGATACGTTGCATTTAACTAACTCTGAAACATTAACATTAACAATAAGTAATGGAGTCTTTTAAAATTCAAAGAAGCCTTCGACTTTTACTCCAAAATAAGATTAACTTTAACCGGATTTAAACGAATGAAAACCATAAAAATAAATCTTATTCGCCGTTTAAAGAATTCTCGACATTATTCAAAATGTTGCTCTGTTTAAATTATCTTAAAGATTGATCGCCAGCAAATACTAAAGATCAGCGTGTAAAAAAATATGGATATGTGAAAAAATTCGGAAACATTTTGAAATAATATAAACAGGGCTTGTTATACAAGAATCAAATAAAAACTGGATTATTCATTTGTAATAAACTCTTATTGCAAGTAACAGTACATATAATTCTCATACATTTTTAAGCCCTGAATATAAAAACACAAGTGCTGCTTAAATATTCAGTAATAACAAAAAGAGAAAACAATACGTATATTAATTGAATAAATCGCTAGTACGAGAAAAATAATAATAATAATAATAATAATAGTAGTAGTAGTAGTGTAGTAATAGTGGTAGTGGTAGTAGTAGTAATAATAATAATAGCAGTATAAACAATAATAATAATATAAATGTAAACAATAGTAGTAATAGTAATAATAATAATAATAATAATAATAATAATAGTGATAATAACAACAACATTGGTGATGATGGTATCCCATTTAAACGGTATGAAATATGCAACACTGTCTGCAATACACACGTTTGTTCTCTTATAGGCTCATCTATTTACTAATTTATACAAATATATATCTGTATATATATATATTTCTTCGATAGTCGACGAAAAGTACGTTCATGTGAATAGAGCGCATAAGCAGGAGTACGTATTCAAAAAAGTGACAAATGTGTAGTAAACAATAGTGACGATTAATGAAAAAAATCAATGAAAAGGCTGTATGATGTAATAAGTGTCCAGAGACAAGAAAGAGAACAATGAATAATAGTAATAATAAAAGTAGTAGTAATAATAATAATAATAATAATAGTAGTAGTAGTAGTAGTAGTAGTAGTAGTAGTGGTATTAAAGTAGTGACAAAAAAAGAAAACAGAAAATGATTAATGGAGCGCTCTGCTCAAAGAAAGGAGAAAATTGAGCTTATTTCTTTTTGTGGCTCCAACCTGGCTGGTCCGAAGCAACTGCGTCAGCTACGCTCAGGGACTCAACATCGGCGGGACTGGGACTTAGTTCCTTAGCAGGATCGCCGGAGGAAGTAGAGTGGGAATGACCGTAATGGTAGACCAGACCGGGTCTGGTTTTATACCGTGCGCTGCATACTGCAAAAGTGCAAAGTACTTGTTTTCCCGCAAACCACCTAATGCAATCACTAATTTTTCTCTCCTCGTTGTCTCTCTACACTTTCGTGTTTTTCTTTTCCTTTTTCGTTCTTTCTTTCCTTCTATTGCTTTCGGCTACTACTTTAAGAACAAAACCTCGTTTTAAGTATAAGAAAAAAGTAAACTTTGAAAAAATAAGGGAGAATAGACGAAAATATTGGGAGTGTAGAATGACGAGGAGTGTTTAGAGGGATCTGGAAGACCGTTTCTCTTTGAGGCGGGCGACTTCACTTTCGGCTATTTAATCGAACAATTTCCCTGGTTTTAACGAATTCCAGTCCGCCGCCTTTCGCGTCTGCAGATTCTAGTTAAATTTAAATGCAGCCCACTTTGTTTGGTACCACGAGACTCGACTGTCTGAAAATGAAGTTAATCGAAGCGAAATCTTTGGCTTTCGTTGAAACTTGAAATTATTCTAATAAAAGCGTCAAAAGGAAAGTCACGCTTAGCCAAGTGTCTGAAATCCACTTGAAGGGGTGGGTGGGGCGGGGTAGGGTGGAGTTTTGAGGAGAGCACTTGCACACCTTCCGCACTGGGACACATCCCTAGCCACCTATCAATCTATATGTGTTGAACAAGCAGTGAAAGGGTTTCCAGCCCAAGAAGCAAAACTAATACGATGCAAGGCTTAAAATAAATGCTCGAATACACCTACAGTAAAATCAGCTCGCTACAAAGGTGAGCCAAGTAATAACATTCTTGCTTTCCGTTTATAGTATATATGGTTATTTGCGTATATCGACTTCGTCCAAAGGTATTCGATAGCCAATAGCTTCAACGCCGCTCGGAACCGGTGGCCAAATATATTTCAACTCTATTAGCTTTTCGTTGTCATTGTCAGGCAGCTTCTCTAATTATTACGAATCATTTTTATTTTTAAGCGATCGACAATTTGTTTTCTTTTGTTTGGTCAATATCGAACGGGAGCATTTTTCGGTTTAGAATACGCTCGTTATTTTTTGCACGCGTATTGCTGAATCGGAAAGCTCCAGTCCAGTCTTGAATTGCTTCAAATTACCGTAACCGATAATAATTACTTAAATTCACCAAAAAACGTAAAGCCGTGCTACGAGTCTTGGTTGGTATTTTTAATCTACCAAATACCTTTGGATTGAGTTACTAATTCTAAACAAGAGCGTTATAAAGAAGTAAATGTATTGGCCGGCACATTCGAGTTAATCTAAAAGTTTCTTTCATCAATTTCTTTTTAACAAGCTAATTTTCTAATATTACTCTTATTACTCTAGTTTTTATATAGATAAGAGAGATAAGTTTTACGATTTGTTTTCAAATTTATTACTTACGAATTAAAGTCTACTGTCTAAGTTAAAGATTTATTTCAATATTTTACTAGATTTAACTACTGTTTTGTACTATATAAATATCTAATAAATACGCAAACTATTTATCTTAAATAGTAAGCTGTGTACGCGGGCGCGCACGCACCCATGCGCGTATATGTATACAGAAATAAGTATGCATACGTGCATCCACACACACACACACATAATTTGTGCGTGCGCATACGCGTACACACTTCAATCAATACGCGTAGTCGTACGTACGGCAACATCCCCAACATGTATGTGTACATACGTATACGCATATTTTTAGTTTTTAAAACTAGTGTGAGCTGTTTTAAATTATGTATAATAAAAATTTTAACTATAAAAACAATCAATATATTTTATATAATATAATTACTTTTTTGGACATGTCAAATAAATATTATAAGCGAAGCAGCGTTATATCATAAACTCACTAACTGTCGCCGTTTCTGATTACAAAACTACTCTATATAAATCACTAAAATATTTATAATTTATTTCGAGCGTCCACTTTGTATCTTATACTTAATATTCTTTCTTGTTAGATTAAAAATTTCATTAATCTAGACAATGCCAAATTTATAAACCGTAGATTAACGTTAACAAATAACATTCTTTGACGCAGTGCGTTTGTGGCTCGGTTGAATTTTATATAACGAGCAGCGTAGTAATAATTATTGTAGTAAAACAAATAAGAGGAAGTTGTCATTTGTAGTTGTATCTATGGTTAAACTTACGGTCACAAACGAACGGCTTATCAGAATCACTGGCATCATAGTTAGCTTTTTTTCGACCGCGACCTCCACCCTGTATTAAAAATCAAGTATTATAAGCATATTTCAATGATGGTATTTAGTGTTTGTACAGCTTTGTCGCTCACTTTTGTTCTTTTTCCTGTTGGACTGTCAGTCGCTGGAGGATGACTTCTAGCTGGGTGATGACCACCCCCTCTAGGTTTTCTTCTTTTTCTTTTACTACTATAACTTTCTTCGTAATCAAAATCACTATCTGGATCAGGCTCCTCGTATGGATCCATATCTAACATGTCTTGTTCATCATAGAACCAGGCATCCTTACTATGTTCATCTTAAAATTCAAAGATAGTTTAATTAATCTTTATATCTTTCAAAAGTAATACAACTAGATTCATATGTGTAAAAAACTACAAATACAAACTACAAATTTGAAATTTACCCAAGACTATTCTAACAAAATAATTATTAGAAATATAAATGGAATAAAAAACAATTAAAATAATTAATATAATTTTTTAAGAGCAAAGCTTATGAATAGATTAATACGAGATAAGTTGATATAAAAATCATTGTTTAATCGGCGAGTCGTCAAATTTCCTACTTGTCTATTAAAATCTTAAAATTACATTTGCGCTTATTTCAATAGTCACTGTATACATTTGAAGTTATTAATAAAATAAAATATACCTTTTAAAGCTAAAGAGTCTTTACTGTCATCGTTGGCTCCAGGTGCAGTGCTTTCGATGCATTCGACTCCGTCTTCTATGTCACCTCTTATTATTCTCTTGGGGTGGAAGTAGTGCATTAAATACTGTCTTCGTTTCTTTCGCCACCGTTTGCTTGGATATGTGTATATTTGGCCATGTTGTAAGCCTGGAAGACGTTCTCTCGCGGACATAAACAAGGCTGAGTGGTTTTGTGCAACTCCTAAGAAACCAGAGCATGTAATTAATATGTTGTATATTTGAACAAATAATGAATTACAAAGTATTTACCATTGTTTAGAATTATATAAAAAACCATTATGTCATTCGTATATTAGGGAAGATAAATAAAACAATTAAAAACTTCAAGAGAAATATTAACACAATTTAACATAGATAACGTTAGACTTAAATAAGAGCTTCCACCAGTTGGTGAAACTATATTTTAAAAAATACACCTTGAACTAATATAAGCACTTTAAATAAAAAATGCAAACAGAAATAAACTCAAAGTAATTTCTTGGTTATATTCAGAAATTTCTTACCTTTTAAATTCAAGTAAACAAACATGTTCGAACGTAAAGTATAAGGAGCAAAAAAATAAATAAACTATGTCAAGAAATGAAAGCCGAAATGATGCTGAAAAAGTTTTCGTCGAAAATGCGAAGGCGCATCCTTAACAAGACGTTTGTAAATGTAGCCTTAGTTTTAATCTGAAAACTGCGAGGGATTCCGAAAGAGCCGAGCAAGCGAAAACCGTCGTTGGCTCGAAGCGCGCGAGTCTCACTCGCGGTTCCAGCGGTAGGATCTCCCACTTCAAGTCGAGCGTATGAATTCGCGTGGCAACGTGTCCGCGGCGCGAGCCAACCGTAATTTTTTCCCTGCAAGACATGACTCGGAGAAACACGATTGCGCGCCATCGCCGACGTAACGCCGTCATTTCTGGACGGAGGCGGGGGACGCTACGGTGCAGACGGTGTACGAACAATAATACGCGGGCTTCCCCGGCATGTTGTTAACGATGAAGTGTGATCGTACCCGTCTGAGAGTCTAGAAAAGGCATCCGTAACCTGCGTTCCCTGCATAGTCGGCTGTTGTAGGTGGACGAGTTCTCAATGGCTTCCCTATAGGCTGAGTCGTTGATAAAGCTACGGGCACAAAGATGAGTCTTTCAGCGCTGGGCCCTTAGGCTGGGGCACACAATCCCTATTAAAAACACAGGCCGTCGTTGCGGCTAAAACTCACCTCTCGATTTTATTTAAGTTTGCTTCGTTTACAACTTGTATTATCGAGTGGACGTTTGGAGGCGTAGACACTGCCGTCATTTTGGGCCGCCGACTAGCATTGAACTGATGTACATTTAGATGTTGCTATATATGTGATGTTTCAGTACTGCGCGAGTCAAGCCGAAAACTCTCACCGAAATCCATAAAATCCATGTGCTGCTTACGTTGCGTGCGGCATCCAACCACTTCTTTCCGGAAGTTTGCGCGTCCGGGGGAATATACGAGTCAAGCAGACGTTTGATCATTTGAAAAATTATTTATTCATTACATTTATTAATCTATTACCAAGGGACTAAGCTCCTTCACATCCGCTATATAATCTTGCCGCGTAAGATTTAAGCATACTTAGAGAGAATGTTACGTCTTTGCGAGGAATCAAATATTTCTAAATCATTTTCTAGACAAACTCTGTAAGAAATTACTTTTACGGATTTTTTAAACAAATTCGTAAGCTTCGGGTAGAGCAGACGGTTTTATTAAGTATTTAAATTTTATTAGGCGTGTCTTGCCTACACTATTATTATCTTTTTAAATTAATTATGATCAATAGAATAACATTATACGTGGAGTAAGATAATTTTTATTATTCTATTAATCAATTAATTTTGACATTTACAACGGAATCCATACAAAACTTGGATAAAATTCAGAAAAATTCAATTTAGATCAGATCAAAAGCGTCGCGTAAATTTTCAGATAGACTTTCCTGGCGCGAAATTATGTATACGACATTGCTGCTTTTGTTAAGCGTGACTTGTTATAAATTTCTAATTTTTAAATAACTACGACGTCTTTTACAATTTTTTCACGTCGATATCATTTTAAATAATGATATTATCCATTGTGCTAAAACGAATTCAATGTATCATAATACATGAGGGTTTGGCCAAACATTTGATCTTTAATATTTTCTTTAATTTTGTCGCGACCTACTACATTTATAATTTTGCGCGCGTTAACTTATCTTAAATCATCCGTTAATTTTATACGATCTTTTTTAATGCATTACAATAAACTTAATTGTGCAGTAATATTGACATCTGCAGGATCATTTTAAATATTTAAAAAACTCTTTTTAAGAAAATTTACATAAATTCTGTCAGATTAAGTAGACGCGATAAATTGAATGAAATAGAATACGTTTAAAATTTAATATTTATAGACGTGCATAAGAAGCTCCGCGAATATCATTGAAATGTAAGAAAAATTGAATCAGGGAATCTGTCTGTGATTAAGACACGAGTTAGCGATTGAAACCGCGTAAGTGGAAGATGAGTTTGTAATTTGGTACCGAATTTGATGCGCAAAGCCACAAGTGAGACACTTTAATTCACATTTACATACTTGATTGTTACAGACTGATTCGTGTGAACGAAAAAGCTAATTAAATAGAGATTTCAC
Organism: Platyscapa corneri; assembly: GCA_018907185.1. Lineage (NCBI taxonomy): Eukaryota > Metazoa > Arthropoda > Insecta > Hymenoptera > Agaonidae > Platyscapa > Platyscapa corneri. The sequence continues at coordinate 443,361 of JACCHW010000012.1, forward strand.
CTTTGTTGAGTAGATTTATATCTTGTTTTTGAGTTAAAAATTATATTTTAATTACTCTTTAATTATATTTAATTATTCAGAGGTATTTGAACTTTTAACTTGATTCATTTGAAAATACCTATATAGGTGCAGAGATAATTTTGAAATATATTTGTAAACTATTAACATAAATATTGCACAATAAATATATAGTTTTAATGAATAATTAATAGTACCAATGGAATTACTCTATTCAACCGAAAATTTTCGATTAGATTCGTATTTTTTATGACGAGAAATTATGATATGAAATTATGACGTATAAACATCTAAAATTGTCGTGCAGTAAAACTTACTCATTTATTATTACTACAGTTAAACTATTAATAGAGTATCATTTAAATTTTCTAAATTAATTATAAAATATTAATAAAATTTTATGGATATTATTTATGAAGTCTAAATCATAATTCTCCGTTATTACACGTTATAATCTGTTCTTTAATATTTCCACTGAAAAAGCAACAGCAAAGCAATAAATTTACAAAGTTAATATATAAATTTTTATTAATTAATTGCTTTAAGTTCGAATTCATGACTATTCTTTTTTTTCAATTAGTAATAATCAATAAAAAAAATAATTTAGATAGTCACTTCCACCTTATTATTTATTTACTATATATGAAAGCTTGTGGTTTTCTGATTCGTATCTATGTATGTGAAAAAAAAATAATACTAATTATAATAATAACAACAATAATAATAATAATAATAACAATAACAATAACAATAATAATAATAAATGACATGAGAATGGATAGAAATTAATTAAAATAAGGAAAATTATGTGAATATGATTTGCTAAACACGCGTATACATGTAATAAGTTATATGTGTGGTGCACAGTTTCACATCCAATTAAAGTGGGATTTCAACTTTCGGCAACATCTCTTTCAAGAACTCCGTAAAATCTTATTGCTTCATAATCTTGCTTCACAATCTTATACATGTTTTTGTGCGAGATGTTAAGTGAGATTTAATATGCTTATTTTATCAGTGAAGTTGTACAAGTTGTATAAGTTGTCGATGGCTTGCTTTGCGATAGTATATTTGAAGTTGTTTTATTAAATTAAAAAATTTAAATAAAGGTGTTTTAATTTATCAAATTTACTTTTTTGTAATTGAAATATACAGAGAACTTAAATACTTATATTTTTGCTGTCGCGGACATGTTCTGACGTCATCCTTTGAATTTTGGAAATTAACAACTATACACGATTGTTCCTTGGATGAAATTAATTATTAAAGCTATAAAAATGCTAAATCCATATAAGTTGACGAAGAATTGTCTGATTTAATTCTGAAGAACATTCTGAGTTAAATGCATTTATTAAAATGAGTTTAAATATTAGATGCAAATCAAAATGAATCTATTAGAGCTGGATCTGATAATCTGTGTTAATTAAATGCAGTGCTCTAAAATACTAGAATTCATTGAGATATAAACATAGACATGACTTGATTTATATTAAATTTTTATGCGATTGTTGCATTTAAATTTATTATTCTCTACTGAAAAATGCTAAAAGTGAAATAAAACAAATTAATATTTAAATAACTGTTTTTTTAACGAGTTTATACTCGCAGATTGTGTAGTTCTTCATAATAGAATTAATTATAGAATATTTTTATGATATATAATAAGAAAAGTAAGTACATTTTTTTATTTTTTATTTAATTAATTTTTAAAAATATTCCTTAACTATTTTAAATTAATTTTCGAATCTATCGTCATTTATGATTGGACAAAATATTGTCAATAAAATCCAAGGTTACATTTGCACGAAAACTTATAAACATATTCATAAAAAGAATTATACCTATTAATTATATGAATTATTTTATTTGAAATTTATACAAAATTTCAAAAATTAAGTCAAATTATGTGCAAAAATTATTTAATACATTAAGAAATCTTAATATAAATTTTAAAATTATTAATAACACACAGACCATTTTTTTAACGCTAATGTTGGTAGTTATGCTTTGACAATTTACATAGTATTTTAATGATCTTTACTGGAATTAATTTTCCAATCTTGTCACTGTTTTCGTTTTGCATTCGCATTGAATTGGAATACATTTATAATAATGTAATTTTAATGCAGTAGAAATGCCTTCAAAATAGAATTCATGATAAAATTTATAATACATTTTAATATTGAAATATTTAAATATTTCTATCGTTCTTAGAGCGGAATTACTCTTTAAGATCCAATTCATATTAAAGTTAAAAACAGAGACGAATATCTTATATTTAGCTTACCCCTTCAATTTTTTTAAATCTTCAAGAATAATTTTTATTTGTTTTACTAAATTAGTTACTTATTAGTTTAAGTATCATAATTATAATTGTTTTACATTATTTTTTTACGAAAACAATAAAAAATAACATATTTTGATATTTAGTATGATAATATATAATAAGAAATATGGATCGAATCATTATTTGATAACTTTTGGAAAATTTTCACGCATAAAATATTTTATATAGGGGTATTAATTTAAAATATATGTACATTAATTTAAGCGTTTTTTGTCACGAATTTAATCTCTATATGCAAACAGTTAAATCAATTAATCATTGAAATATATATCGCGCGTAATAAATTTGTAGTGAAATTTCAGATTAAAAATATGCTTGCCATTTATACGCATCTCAAAATCATAAAATATTTCTCTTGATAATGAACTTAAATAACATAAGTGAAATAACTATCTTGTCAACTTTTATGTATGAATTATATAAAACCTCTGAAGTTACTACTGCCTGTGTAAAACTCTTAGAATACATAAAACTCAGTAATGAGAGTGACGAATAAAGAAAAGATGACTTTTGGCGCACACATCTTCTAGAGTTAAAATAACATTGAAAAAGTTTGCATAACCGGCGAGATCACAATAAATCTGCCTCATACGAGTTAAAAAAGTGTTTCGCAAAAAGTAAGCGTGACACTCGTGCGCTTACCTCGTAAAAAGAAAAAGCCGGAACGCGATGCGCACACGCAAAGTAAAAGAAAAGTGACTTACATCAAATAAAAGAAAAGTAATACGAAAGATTTGTATGCATGTGTATGCATAGAATGGGTTAAGAAATTTAAATAAAAATTCAATGTTTTTTTGCGGACGGAGAATAGCAGTACAGGTTAGGTCCCGTAGATTCCATTTGCAAATTTCAAATTCTGGCTCTTAGTCAATAAGATTTTATAATTATAATGATTAAATGTTTATTCAGATGCAACAAAAGTAAAATAACATCGAATGTATAAATTTTTTTAAAGCAAAACGTATTTAAAAAATTTAATTAACAATGTTCGTAAAAACTTATGTAAATCTTTGAAGGTGTACTAAACATAATTCTTACTTATCATTAAGTAATAGACTTTTATAATTGTTGCACTTCCACGTTTAGATAAGTATAGTCACATAATAAAAACTGAAGTAATAAATTACTGATAGACTTACATATTTTCATGAATAAACATAAATTTTTGATTATTTTATTAATATTTCAAAATCATTTTTATAAGAAAAGTTTCACCAAAAATAAGTAAAAAAAGATGTCAAAAAAATGCAGGCTAAAAAAAAAGTTTTATAAAATTAAATTTTTGAAATTATTAAAAATATGTACTTTTATACAAGAAAAAAATGAAATCCATTTTCAGATTGTTATTTTTCTGTATAAACTATATTTTACGCAATTAATATAAATATAAAAATAAAATTTTATAAATTAAAACAATATTGAATAAATATAAGTTTCATTAGAAGTTTTGTAATAATCCTGCAATTGTATTATATATCTCCGATACTTCCTACAAGTCAGAAAATATATTCAACTTATTTATGACATTATTAAAATACTTTTCTAGTTTTTTTTTAAAAGGCGATTAATCATTGTAATTACAATGTTCTAAAACTGTCGCGTGCTATCACGGTATGTGAATATCATCAATTCATTGCTCGTTTTATATTAAAATAGAATATTCATAATTGTAAGGTTTGTTAAATTATAGTAGACGTTAAAATTAATAGGAGAATTGAAAAAACTATGAATGAATTTTTAAAATTTTATACGTTGTATGTATGCTATTATAAAGAATTTAAATCATCTATATCATTAAACGAGAAGTTATGTAGATAACGAGGAATACATATTGGATGAATTATTTATCGAAATCCGAACCGTAGATTTAAAGATCACGGTATTGAGACATGGCGGTTATATATATTAGCCTACTAAAGTTTGACTTCGGTGACCGTATTGAAAAAAAGTGACGATACGAAACGGCCTAAAATTATGGTATTTGGCAGTCGTTTTCTGTGATTATGAATTATCCCGAAGCTTTTTGACCTTAGTCTAAACTTGTTAATAGTTATGTGACGTCAATAAAAGTACCTGCTAAGTTCTATCACAAATTTTCAAATTTTACATGAGACGTATGATGAGAGGGAACGTTACAGGTGCGTTTGCCAGGTGATGAATTTTCGAATGATAAAAGTTTTGAATTTTCGTATAATGTATTGGATCATCGTAACATTTTTTATTATTATTTATAAGGCTTAATTAATAATTATTCACATAGTTAATGGTTAATAAAAGATGTTTTCATTTTTAATGTATGTATGGATGTATGTATGGATGTATGTATGGATGTATGGATGTATGCATGTGTGTATGTTCATGTATATATATATATATATATATATTAGCAAGGCAGCATTTAGCATTTTTGCTTATGCACAATGTTTAATATGGATTGGATGAGTCTAGATGTTTCAAATAAAGTTTGAAAAAAATTTTAATTCGAGTACTATTTTTTTAACAAATTCAAGAGTTCAGAAAGTTCAGTTTTTAATTTTTTTCTTCTTAGTATAAATGTTGCATATTTAGATAAATGCTATATGAAACAATAATGGATCATGATGAACTAGAGCTCTTAACCAAAAAGTATTTTATAATTGATTTATAATAAATGAATGTTGAATTACGATCCAATATTCTTTAATACATATATCTCTCTTTCTTCCTCCCTGCCACTCCTACTCCCACTTCCATTTGCTCCTTCCCTTTTTCTCTCTACATATAGCTACGTCTATATATATATATATATATATGTATTTATACATATATAGCATACCGCTACAATAGAATACACTCATCGAGTCATCAATGAAAAATTTTCAAGACCGTCAAGTAGTGTCAACTTACCCCGTTCTATGACCATCCTAGCACCCACATACGCGTGCGAGGGAGACAGCAGAGTTACAATATAGATATACGCCTAGAAAATGAGATCCAGAACAAGAGAGAGAGATAGGAAACGAGAGGTCGTGTTGCGCCAAAGGGAGAGAGGGAGAGAGAGTGCGAGAGCTGGGGCCTGGGGCGCTTCCTGTAGTTGGCGCTAGCCTAAAAAAGAGCCTCTCTCTCCAACGTACATATACGCGTATTGTACGAGTGAGTGCACGGGACGGAGAGAGACCGAGGGAACACGATAGCGGGCGGGAGCGAGAAGGAAATAGTTGAATGAGAGAAAGAGAAAGATAGTGAGAGTAAGCAGCGGGTCCCCGTCGTCGCCTCTCTGCTGGCACAGCGAGCGCGAGAGACGAGGAAGATAGACGGGGCAGAGTTGTAGAGTGGACGGATCGTGCCCGAATGTCGTTTCAATGCAACGAAAATGGTGAAGTGTGCGAGAAAGTGGGCATCGAGTAAAGGCCGAGATAGCCCGAACCATGACAGAGGCGTCGGAGGAGTGAGTATAAATCTTGTTTCGCCACCCCGATCCCTATCTCTTTATCCCTGTATGCGCTTGTACGCGCGCGACTGTTCGACGATATGCAAGTGTATCGCATGTTCGTGTGTGCCCGTTACTCCTTGCCTTTTCTCTCTTTCACCTTACACATACGCATGCAACCGTTTCCACCGCTGCGATTCATCTGCTGCACGTCGACCTGGAGGTGTGGATCTTTTCACACATACTCCCCCTGGGACTCTCTTTGCAGGTTTCACTGGATAACTCGCTTTACCGAGCCTCTGTGCTTTTTCTTATCCTTAAAATACTCATCAAGGCTTTATCAAGTCTCTATTTTCTCAGAATTTAGTCTGTTTTTCCTGTCAACTCTTTTGTTGAGCTTTTGGTTGATACTGGCATTCAACAGTTCTCGTATAGTGGCTCATTGATGCTTGTTGCAGTGATCTGGGCTCTACGAGTAAATGTCAGGCAGCTGACGATAGTTTTTCTAGATTCCTGAACTATTATTGTCAGGGATGATATTTATTAACAATTATTGTCTTTATTGAATGAGACAAAATCTTGTTATCATGCATTTTCTGATTAAAAGTGGGATTCAAATAAATGTAATAATGCTGTAAGAATTTTTTTCTTTGATATTATATCAATTTTTCTTCAATTCCAAGCAAGTGTTTAATTTTTAATGTTTTTCTCTTTGGATGATTATAATCTAGTTCTATAATCAGCTCATTTTTTGTTCAAACAATTTGTTTTAATATAAAGTTGACAAATTTATGATTATTTATGTTAATTTCCAAGTATATTTATTGCATTTTTATTCTTAGTAGTTGTCTCCCACATAAAAGTTAGATCTTGAAATGATGAATGACATTGAATGAATATCTTGTTCATTCAATAAAATATGCTTTATTCATAAAAAAGTTTGTCATTAAAGTATGACTTTTTATAAGAATAAATTAAAAATAGTTTATACTTATTAAATAAGTTTTTATGCAATACTTTTACTAATGTCTTGCCTAGTATTAACTTAACCCTTGAACTTTCTTGGTTAAACTGATGTTTACTATTAATCAATACTGCTCAATGAATGCCCTATTCATTGAGGAAAGTATGTTCCAGTTATCATGAAGTTTGCCATTAAATGATAAAATTTAATAAAATATAACAGCATAAATTAAAATTGTGTCATATATATTTTTTTTATATAATTACAACAATGTTCATAATGATTTATATTTATTAATGAATTTAACTGAAAATGAAGAAGATTTAAGATAATTTTATTAGACTTTTTTAATTTTCTTCAACCTTATTTGAAATAAAAAAATATATTATTTTAGTAAACACAATTTGAATAAATATATTCTATTTAATGAATGAAACATATTTTTATGATGATAAAGATTGTGATTAAATCATGAATTAAAGAATAAGTGATAAAATCTGAATTACTTATTGGATGTAGGTTTTTTATCAAGTTTCATTAGCTTTTATCACAAAACAAATATCTAATTGTAATTAATATTATTGAATGAGTGTCATATTCATTGAGTAAAACTGGAATGTTTCGATTGGATCATAAAAATGTTTTAATTTCTCTTAGTTAGCTATTTTTTCCAGTTATTTGATTAAACCAAATATGATATAATATATAATGATTTAATTATAGACTATATATCAAGTATATGTATACACACATATTTACATACAGCATACATATATTATATATATATATACACATTTATACATTTATACATATATATTTTTTTGTAGCATTCTCTTCTTCTTTATTTTTAATAATTCTTTTAAATCAACATGTAAATTTTAATTCATTAACGTATGTCTTTAAAAAAGTAATAAATTAATCTTAGTGTGTGTAAATACAGCTATATCCAGTATTTTTCGTAATTTAATAAATTGAATTGTTCCTTACAGTGGTAACTATTTGGTGAGGGTACGGGCTCAGGTGATGACTCGCGATGACAGTTCTGGAGGTTGGGTTCCACTTAGCGGAGGAGGTCTAGCCAATGTCTCTGTTAGAAGAAGGCCAGTTGCTTCTACGAGCATACATCAATCTGGCAATACAAATGGAACTAGTTTACCAACAACAACATCGGTCACCCCTGTATCCTCTAATACCAACTCCTCACACTCTGTATCCACGACCGCCAATAGTCAGAGTCATGGATCATCTAGCATTTCTCCGCCAGCTGCACCAAAAAGGAGACACGAATATCTCATTTATGGGAAGAGGATCACAGACCAATCTGTAAGTTATGATTAAGTTATTTATTTGATTTTTAGAGTTTCACATAAGAAAATAATGATATTTTTTTTTTAACAAATTTTTAAGTTTTTTCATCATCTGTTTTGGAAACAAATATCTTATCAGGTTAAATAAAAACTGCAAGTTATCATGTTAATCCAATATTTATTTTGGTATACGCAGCTAATAGCAAATAACCATATTTTTATTTTTGAATAATTGAGATTTTTCAAATATGAATTACCAAAAAAAAAAGTTTTCACATAAATTTTCATTAGCTTTACATAATAATTTAAGTTTAAATATTAAAAAACTTTAATTCTTTTCAGTTTATCTTAAGAGAAAAAAATAATTAAAATGATGTTTTTTGTTTCACAGGTGGTTCTCAGTTGTACTATAAAAAAGGATTTTGAGTATAATAAAGTAATGCCCACATTTCACCATTGGCGCACAGGAGAGAAGAAATTTGGACTGACTTTTCAAACAGCTGCTGATGCGCGCGCTTTTGACAAAGGTGTTCGAACTGCAGTACAGGAACTAGTAGAAGGTTAAAGGCTTTTCTCTACAAGTTTCTTTATGCATTTAATGCGATGTGATATCAAGCATTTAACTAAAAATTTATAGAACATCATATCTAATTGAAAAAAATCATTATTAATATTGAATGATAAACTATGTATTGTTCTCAGTGTTGTCAATAAGTTGTACATCTTGAAAGATTAATAATAGTATTTTTTTTGCAATTACATGTTAATTACATATAATAATATAATTCATATAATATTATAAATTTATTCAATTTACCTTGTTTTCTCTTAACACATAAAAAGTAATTAGTTTTGCATTTAATTTTGTTTTAGTAGTTTATTAAAAAACGTTAAAACTAAAGTTGATGTAAATAAGATGTTTCGAATTTATTGGATTATTGTAAAACTTTGTTTCTTACTAAATGTGTTAGTCTTAATTAATTTCTAAAACGCAAAACTAAACTCAACTACTTTACGTTTTTCATTGCTACAATTAATCTTGGATTGTTTACTTGGTAAGCTTAATGGCAGTAGAACAATATTAGTAATATGTTTCAAATTTTATACTGAGCAAAACCAAAATTCTTTTTGCAACAGGACTTGCTGAACAATCATCGCTGTCTGACGAAAACGCAGATGGTGGTGATGATGACGTTTTCATGGTATGTAATTATAAATTATTAATAATGATAAATGATCATTATAATGACACAATAGTATAGTTTTTAAGAATTAGAAATATTCAATTATTATAGACCATAAAGTGTTTAATTTCGATAAAAATTTTTCGTATATACATAACTTGAATTATGTTATATTTAAAATATTATTACCAATATTTGTTTTCACTTATCTGTTTGGAAATTTTAATATTAACTGAAAATATTTTTATAATGGATCTTCTAAATATGTATTTTTAAAATTTATATAAATGTGTGGATTTGGATGGGTATGTGTGTGTATGTGTTGAGAAATTGTTTTTTGGGAGGAGGGAAAGGAGAATGCTTTACAAATGATTAAAAATTCGGCAGTTTTTTAAGTTTTGGATTTTTCTAAGCGACTCATCAGCTAAAATCTTATCTAATTGCTTTACGATGAATTTTTTTTATTACTAAGCTGCCAGTATCCTTGAATTATTGCTTTTTGTTTTCATTCGTTCAGTCTATCTAGGCTAATTCGACGTTTTTTTTATCAATAAACCCATTCCGCCAAATATAATTAATTGAGCGATGCTCGTGAGAAATTATATCCATAGGGATTTTATGGCCACTGAAAGTTGATCACGATCCTAACTGTGATGATAATCACTGCCGGCTTTTTGTCCTTAGTTTTATATATTTTTAGAAGTTGAGCTTCGTGTATTACTTTCAAGTATTTAATTGCACTAAGTATGTGCGTCGTAACCTTTATTTCTGTTATTCCGATTGCGACGTCAATTCCACAACTGCACAGCCGGAAAAGAACATAATTATCAAATCATATTGGAATCGACCATATATTTAAAAATAATGTTGACGAGTACATGTAAGTTTATTCAATTGGAGAAGAATTTTCGAGTACTGCCTGGGTGTACGATATAGTTATATTGAATGTTGTAAATCGTTTATCTGAATAAAATCGCAATCGATCGCTTTTGCTGTGAACCGTCTTCTTCAATAATCATTTTTCTTGTATATGGTTTCGATAAAATTACGTATAAATATAACGTGTATTTCGAGTTTTTCGCATTAAATTATAAGCAGTTGTACAGAGTGAAAAGATTATTCTTCCACATTTGCGTTTATGGCAGTTTGAGATGTTTGCACAATGCTGTTTCGTCTTTTAAACAACTTACGGACAGCTTTCACGAGTTGTTTGAAAAAGTATTCGTATCTTCTCTAAAAGCTTCTTTCCAGAACTCAGATCGAGCAAGGATTTGTGGGATAATTTTACTACTGTTGTGACATCTTATTTTTACTTCTTGGTTCAATGTTTTCCTGCTTCAAACGAGAGTAGAATATACGGGGATTAATGGAGGTATAGTGTATCTTGATAAGAGCTGGAATTGTGCGAGCCACGACTTTTAATATTTCCGCCGGAAGTCCATCCGGTCCTGGCCTGGTTTTTCATCGAATTTCTTTAATGAAGGGTAGGAATTAATAGTCCTCACTGTTTTTCAGATAATCAAATTGCTTTGGATCTTTGTCAAACGCCTTATTTTTATTTTTCAAGTACATTCTTAGTTTACCACTGATAATTTTACACTCTAATTCCTGTGGATTATTGTTTGGATTCTCTAATCTATATCAGGAATCTATCACGAATCTATATCAGGAGGCTAAGGAATCAAATTTTATCTATTGATTAAAATTTTTCAAATTTTCATTCTGTCGAGAAATTCCTAATCATTACTAATAAAATAAATTGTAATAATGTACTGAAATTTATTTAAAGCAATACTTGAAATGAGTATAATATAATATATAGTCATTTAATTTAAATTGAAAAGTTTAATAAAATAATAAAATTAATTTAGTGGCATTACCGAATCTTTTAATACTCAATTGCAGGACTTTATTAACGATTAAATACAAGGGATGGAAATTTTAAACATTACGATTAATATTATTATAGTGTAACAATACGAAAGAAACGTGGGAAAAATATTTTCGAGTGGTAATAATATTTTGAATTGGAAGGTAAAATATATTTGCTGTGTCACTACGAAGTTTACAAAATAACGATGCGAGTATTGAAAGTTATAATTTTTCTTAGACTCTTGTGTTGGTGGTTTTTTATAAGACACGAAAGAAATGAGAAAAATACGTATGTTTATCGCGTGATCTTTTATATTTTATTTCGAAAAATTGTTTCAATATTTGCAATACGTGCATTGTATAAAATAAGAACTACGGAAATCAAATTAACCATTTAGCGGCGAAGGATTTAATAAACTATTTACTCCGCATTAAAATTAATACGGCCAGATTTCAATTTCTTTCTAATATTATAAAATGACGCGGGCAAGTTTTTGATTTCAGTTAATAGAGCGAAATAGAGTTTAGCCCTCATTGTCCGCAGCTTTCATAAACACGATTACTGCGAATCAATTGCAAACTTATGATTCAGTTTCAGCAGTTGGTTAAAAAATCCGTTTGTTAATTACTGTCGCTTCAACAAGAAGACAATTGCATTTTGCCGTTGAACATATTTACGCGAAAAAGTTATAAAATTTGCTTCAAACTCGGTGAATCATCGTGATATTACAAAAGAAATTAATCGTACAGGTTGGTAGGCTAGCCTGATATCCTGTAAAAAGGCCCTCAGTCCTTCTTAAACAGCTTGCGGATTGTTGATTTTGAAAAATAATAAGGAACTGGTGGTTCGAATCGCAGACTTTGAACTTGCCGGTGGAGCCGCCGGAGACACGCCAATCGACGGAACCGATGCACCGGAGCTTAGTACGGATACCGAATTATTCGCAGTGCCCGGATCATCTGGATTCTCACAGACCGATTCATTACATCGACGGTCCGTCGATCGCGAAGATGCCCCCGCATCATCATCCCCATCAGCAGGCACAGCATCATCACCCGCTCGAGACGAGGCCGACGGATCTCGCCTCCGACAACTATCCCTATGTGCAGCTAACGACGCTCAACCACGAGTACCTGTACCCGGTGATAGACGAGCACCAGCAGCACCAGCACCACAAGTCTGAGCGGCTCAATCGCAGCAACTCGGGCGGCTCCCTCAAGAAGCCCGACATCCTCGTGTCGCAGGTACCGCAGCTGCTTACCCCATAATTAACGCTCGTTTGTAAAATCAGTTCGAGCGATCGATGCTCGTTGCAGTCTTGAAAAATTCACGTTGGCTCGTGATCTTGTCGCGGCAGCCTAATTTGTAAAGCGAACGGTAATTCATGGGTGCGTCAGCAATGAAGATATTGATCGAACGGTGGATCGAGCACAGCAAGCTTTCGGGCGCTACGTCGATTAATGTCCCAATTATGATGTTTCAGCCAACGAAAACAAGCGGGGCCTTGGCGGGGAAAGGAGGTCGGGGGAACCTGAGGCTGCGCTGCAAGCATTGCCAGGAGTTGTACACCGAGCAGCAGAATCCGAGGGGCGCTTGCGAATACGCCCCAGACCCCATGAGGCGCGGCATCGCGAACGTCTCTTGCCTGTCCTGTGCCCAGTGTATGCTTTATCACTGCATGAGTGATGCCGAGGGAGAGTTCGCTCAGAACCCCTGCAGGTGAGAGTGAGTCGCTCGCGACGACAAGTACAACTGGGGGATGATGATCGACGAGAGCAGGCGAGTAAGGGTGACACGTTGTTGGTTGCAGTTGCAGTACGGAGGAGGGCTGCGGGCGTCGATGGCTCGGGCTGGCTCTGCTGTCTCTGATCGTGCCGTGCCTCTGGATCTACCCTCCGCTCAGGGCGGTCCACTGGTGCGGCATGTCGTGCGGCATGTGCGGCGGCCGCCACCACCCAATGGAATAACTGGAGGAGCCCTTTGATATCTCTGCATCGTTCTCTGCGTACGGCGCGGGGCTGGCGCTCGGGCGCAGACTCACGAGGCCGGTCGGCACCGCTGGCGCCGCCGTCGCCAACGTCTACGAGTGCCACGACCTGAGCCTGGAACGGTGCCAGAGATACCAAAGGGGTAGGCAGCTACCGGTACACGCCCTCGTTCATCAGCAGCGTCATCTTTGAGAGGAGGCGCGCGCACTAACGTACATTCGACACATCGCGATACACCAATTGGATTCTTCTTCGGTCGGCGCCTTCGTTTTCCTTCCTTCCTTCCTTCCTTCCTTCTATGTGAGCGGGAGTCTTCCGTTCTCTCCCCCACCCGTCCCTGCCCGGCCCCACCAACGCCTCCGGAGTGAAACGAATACGCTCACTCGGAAAGAGCGATTATGCCAGTTTAAAATGATTTCTCTCACTCCGGCGTAAAACATTATTGAGTCTGAGAGTTTCATTTAGAGTGAATTTTTATCGAATTTCAGAAGACTCTCACTGGGTCCACAGCGGGATCCCACTCGGTAAGGAGTGAATTTTTAATTTTTATGTAATGTGATTTCAATCCTGGTCGAGTGAAAAGTCGCTCCATTGGAGTGAAAATTTATTTAAGTCTTACTCGGAATTTAAGGTGAAAGAATGCCACTGTGTTATTTTTCGATTTATAAGCGCGAGGAGGATTTATCGGCGTCACATATTTTGTTTCTATCTTCTTGTATTTATAATTTATGTGCGCGCGCTACCGGCTGTCGGTCAGTTTTTCATAATTACGATATTATTTGACGAGCGCATGACGGTTCCCTGCGTCATTTACGTATTTTGTAATATACGAGATCTTTAGCGCATTAATTCGCAACACCAAAATCTCCGATCTGTTTTATTGCCTTTCCTAAATTGTATACGCAAGAAGATATTAGCAATTAATTCGGTCCTGACTTTGCACACCAATTAAGATACGAGACAGTTAATAGCGACTACAAGCCCTCCAAATTGTTGTATGAAAACGCTAAAAATTGTTCTTTATCATCGTATGTAATTATGGATATAGAAAATTTTCAGATTGACTTGATATTTAATTTTCGTGAATTCGAATGAAATTGGAAAACTTATAACGATAAACTATAAGCTAAACTATTATAATATATAAAAATCTGTGATTGAAAAAGCTCTCGAACCCAATTGCTTTATGCATACTATCGTTCATTAAGTTTTTCAATACTTTTTGATTTCTAACGCATTTTTTTAGTTTCTACAAAGAAATAAGTGAAAGTCTTAGCATTTGAAAAATGACGATTCCCTATTGTTGGTTTGACAATTAAGCTTCTAGTTTTGAAGAAAGCATTTCATTGTGTCAATGAAATTCCGATCACTGCATTAACCTAATTATCTCAGCCATTTTAAGAAATAATTTCTCTTCCAAAGTCATTAATTTAATCTCAATTTTCGTTATTAATTGGTGAAAAGTAAGAGAATCTCGTCCAGAGGTTCGATCACAACTTCTAACCATCTTCTTAAAAAAGTTTTTATGTTCTGGAATCAACTCAGTCGCGGTTCACATTGTTTTAAGCTTCGAATGTTCACCCATACCATTTAGTAAAGTAAAGCCTGAAATCTGGAGAAATGTCCGTAGAACGGACCAACTATTTGACTCGTTCATTACTATTACAAAGGTCTCTCTATTAGATGCTGTCATAGCCATTTATAAGAATCCGTTTAGCTTAACTTTTAAGTCCGACGGATAATTATCGTAATTATCAGTAATAGCCTAAAACCAGTATCCAACGAATTAGAAATTTTGCGCCAACGTAATCAACAATGAATTTTGTGGCTTTCGTTATCTCAAGCGTGTTATATACTAAGGAATTTTACCGATACAAGCGTTCACCAATTATTTCACGTGGAAAATTCTGGGCAACGAATGTTAAAAGTTAATTTAATACAATAAAATCGTTCAATGGAGCTCTGCTTAATTTAATTTCATTGCTTTTAAGCCGAGAAAGTCTTCGAATATTCGTTTTATCATTTAATTTATTTTCACTCTTTTACCTCTGCTCAGCATTAATAATCATTAATTTTCGTTCGTTATTCCTCGCAAACTAATATTTAGTTTGCGGTTGGATTTCGTACGCAGAGAAAAGTAATCTAGTTACCATGATATTTTATACTTTTAACTCAATTCAAATGTCTTTACGAAAGCCTTTTTTGTAACCTCCTTACTTTTAACTATGGATTACTATGGATTCAAGTTCATTAAACACAGTGAAATAAAAACGACCTACAACCGGAAGCTTAAAATATTTTATCGAACTAGTCTTTAATATGCATAATAGACTCGTAATTTTCATCAGTATATATATACACGTAAGTGCAACGGCTTAATCTCTTTTGTTTCCCATCAAAAGTAATCTTCCAATTGAAATTTATCGACGGTTTTATAGATATTTTCCTCGCAATCTGAATTATTTCAATAGGTCCCAATTACAGGGGAAAAATGTACGAGTCCTGCCCATTCTCCTAGCTACATTTTAGTTGTTAAATATTTTTTAATTGCAAATCGCGAAAAGTTGATTATTTTGAAAATTGAAAAAAATCCTTAAGTATCGAAACGCATTTGGCGGTAGAGTATGCGAAAACACACGCACAGGCACACGCACAGGTACGCACGCACGGCCACAGAACCACGTATAAGGGACAGAATTGGCGAAACGGACGGCCCAAAACGCATTTATCCCAGAAACACAGTTGTATATTCCGTATGTTTTGTATATTTTGTTATGCGCTTATTATAAGGAAATGGAATATCTTGTTTTGGACCTTTGTATTTTTAAATCTATTTTCTGGATACTCGATTCGCCAGGAAGCCAATGTGTAAGAGTAATTTAAAATAATGGTTTGGCGGTGAATCTTGAGTACGAAAAATTTTATAAAAGTGAATCTTGCCTGTATGATGATGAACGCTAATCCTCGATTAGACGTGCGAACAGTTGAAAACAAATTTATAGATATAATTTGTAAAGGAGTGTATATACATACACACATTCACAAATGCATACACGCATACACACACACCACACACACACACACACGCCCACACACACACAAACGCAAATACATAAATAAATAAATACGTACAGATACACGCGCATACTTGCATAAAGACATACACACATACATACATAAATACACATGTCCGTGTACACGTGTGTGCACACGTACACATTCATACACATTTGTGCGTACGCATACAGGTGGTTACGGGCATGTGTGTACATATATATATATAAATATATAAATATATTATAGAAACAATAATGATTAATAATAGTTGCTGTGCATTTTGAGTACTATATAATAAAATACAGTTATTTTTTTTTGTAAAATACTGAAATATTTATGTATTATAAAGAAAAATTTGTGCACAAGATCTGTCTAATTCAACAATAATGAAAGTAAAGTCTTTTATAATTGATACCTGGGATTCTAAATGCCTAAAAGGTTCATTGAAATCTTCTAGGATGATAATTCTTACTGTTTGAGTTTGCAATAAGCTTACAGTTAATAAATCTACTGTGAAATTGAATTTTCATATCATATTATCTATGTTGGCTCTATTAATCACCTGAGACGTTGCGTACATTCTTAATGATCTTATAGTTCTTCAACTTCTCCCGTATCCGAAAAGTTTTACGCTTTATATTCTTGGTAGACGGTAGATTCGGTAAACGTGGCCCTTTATTTACACTGCTGAAAAAACATAAAATAATGAAATTTTCTTTGCGATTTTTTATATTTTATAAAACACGGTGAAAGTAAAAAGCAGCATTAGTCGTATTAGAACTTTGGAGTGCGATTATAAGATATCGCGAGCAAGCGTGGATTGAGAATGGACTGCTAGAGTCTCGGATGGTTTTTAGTGTTCAAAGGTGACAAGAACTTGACCTAATAAAACTAAACTCCTCTCTTGAACTGATGTCCTACATGTCTTATAATAAGTCGTTAATAGTCTTCGTTTGTAAATATAATATTTTCTCTTTTTCTGATACAACAACGATTGTAAGAAATTGATTAAAATTATTAGTGGATTTGATATTCGATTATCTGTACGACAATATTTTCTACATATTGTTACGCACATATAATCTAAGATTACGTGAAATGTAATCTTCTTTCACGTATTTACTATCATAAGTTTTTTCCTCGGTTCAAATTAGCAAGCTTTGGGAATTATTTTGAGCTCTTTATCACTTTCTGACACATCAAACTTTGAACGACTTGTAACTCACGTGGAAGGTTCTTGTTTCTTTGAATGATGTAATCACGATTAAAAATGATGCTCGAGAGATCTTTTAAAATCTATCTATTCTATTTACTTATCGATTTCACAGACTGGTAACTTTGTATACTAATATTCATTGTTTTATGGAAGCTAAATACTCTTACAATCTATTCTATTTATTCTATTCTTTTTTTAGCACTGCGTATACTTTATTTCGAATAATACTATTTTGTACACTTACATTTTTTATTTACATATTCTGTTTCTTATCTTATACCTAACTTTTTTGGCTTTAAAATTTACACGTGTTCCCATTTCTTTCTGTAAATATGTTTGCCTATGTAGTTCCATCAGATTCACGTTTTTTATATTTTACCCGATTGTTTTAACATAATCTAATTCCAATAAACAGTTATTGTTCTTTCCGCATTCTATTTTCCACGCTTAATCTTTAAACGCCTCTTTTTTCATTCTAGGCATAATATTTTGCTTTAGTTTTTAATTATTTTCGCGATAGATCAATTTTTACACACACGAAGTTGTAAGTATTAGTTCTTTCTTCGAACTACGGGCTGATCGTAATTTTAAATAGAATTAATGTAAATAATTCAAAAATGGTCGGTTTGATTATTTTTTCGGATAAAAATTACCGATAACACATATTGTAGTACTAGCACGCGTAATTATTAAAAAAAATTTTATTCGATAAAACATGTACAATCAAACCAAATATACGCGTCATTCTAAAGCAATAAGCTTTAAGACGTTTTTCGGCTGAACGAAATCGATTAAATACAGTTACACATTTTTAATTCATTGTTATAAAATTTTTTTGCTAAGTTCTTTTGTTCAAACTCGTATTACATAATTGACAGATCGCATATTTCAAGGAAATTTTCCGGTATAAAGGAAAATCAGTGCTGCTTTAGCGCTTCGATGTACAGTTGCATATTATGCTGTAAAGTCAATTTGCTCTTGATACGTAATTTCGTTTATTATGATAAATTCTTTGTATTCTCTGATTCGCTTATAGAAATTCAGGAAATAGTATTATTCCTGACTGCACATTTAGTTAAAGTTAATACGTTGATCCACACGATTAATTTATTCAATCTATTTTGATTTAATTCTCTATAATTCGTTGAGGAATGGTTTGGTAAGTATTATATTTATAATTGAAAACATCTATATGTATTTTTTAATTTTGTGTTAAAGTAATTTATATACATATGATTTGTATTGTTTCAGTATATGCTAAAAGTAATCGTTGCTATTAATGTTATTGACCGAATCCTTATTTATTTTTAATTATAACATACTGTAATTATTTTAATTCTTAGAGCATCAATAGTTCCTGCTCATTTGTCCTACAGAGAGAATCACTATCTTTTCTTTAAATTTATCATTCGGATTTACTTTCTCATACTCTGAATATTCATTTTAGCGATAAATATATCGGCAAGATTTTCAGTTCGTTCAATGTTTAAATTTATAAATTTTTTAGTCACCATTATTCACTTTTATCTTTGACTGCATATACCATTTCGTGTAATCAGAGCTGATGGCATTGCAGATTATTCGGATATTTTTCATTTTATTAACGTGCATTTGCGAATATCCGATTTTCGCGTCGCACGTGATTCGAAAATTCTAAAAACAAATACCACTTTTCGCATTTCAACAATCGAATTTTAAGTCCTCGCTCGTCGAATATTTTATAAACGATCTCATACCTTTTATCGCATCGTTTCACTGTTTTCACATTTTATCTTCGTATTACTATAGCCTGTTTCGTGTATTGTGCTTTATGCAGCAGTTTTTCCATTCCGCGGCTGTTCTACTTTTAACAGAAATCAAAAACCGTTTTATCAATGCCCAAATTATTTCGGTAAATTAAACAGAAGAAGTGGCTGAAAGGAAGTGGAGCTTCGAATTTGTTCTTAGTATAAGTAAGTTGATGATTTAATAGCAGGAATCGAGTTAAAGCAATGGCTCGCCAAATCGATAAGTTGTTGAAGAAATGAAAGAAAGTTTTTATACAAATAATAGGGACTTTATGGGGAAAATGCGCAGTAACACTTTCCAAAAAGGCGGTAGATTTTTTTAACGCTTACATTTTACCAGACGATTAATTATCGCAACGCGTAATCGCACCATTAGATTTTGAACGAACGGTGGCTATTGCTGCTAAAAAGACCATTGCATCGACGGAACGTTGTCTTAATTACAACGATCGATCTGTTTTCTGAGAAGTAGGTCATAGATCGTAAATTATTGTATACCACTAATATGATATACGATGATGCATACGATCGGCTGTAACAGCGAATGTCATAAACGTCACATTTTCGACATTTGCGGGCATAAGAAACCGCCGGTATACACCGTTAAATCACGTTTAAGCATATCAGTTATGGTTTCAGCATGAAATCAGTGCACCACTGGGGGGTGCGAGTGCCAATTATTATTTCTATTCACCGTTCTTTCACCAATTTACGAGTCCCTTGATAAAGCGCCACAAAGTTCGCAATACTAGTTAAATAAAAAACTAATAAACTATACCCGTGAAAAACTAATCGGATCATGGCTGATAAAAAATTCCTCGGTAGGTAGTCGTTCAAAAAAATCTAACACGAATAAACTGCGTGCTAATTGCCTTTGCTTTATTACTGCTACTTTAACTTTTAAGATATTTTTTTACAATAAGACTGCGACAAATATTATGCAAATGTAGAAAAGAGGAAATTTAAGAGCAAAGAATTTCGTTCGTTGAAAAGATAGATTTTTCATAAACTATATCTGTTGCTCAATTTATTATTTATAAAATATACGAATCCATCTTTAACAATTAGCTTAGCGGCATAATAGTTTCGGCGACAAGATACGATGTATTTACCATAATCGAGTAAAATGCGCAAATTTTTTCCCTATTAGGGTATCATTTCTATCCATGGTACAATATGAAGTTATAACTTTGCCTTAAAATTGATAGCCTCTGTTAACAAATACTTTTATTACGAGGAAATATCATATTTTGCTTATTAGATTGTGACGCAAGGACGATTAAAGTTTTAAAACAATTGTTTAATCAAATATTCTGTTTATAAGAACGAACGAAATTTGATTTCACCAAAGATTCATGGCAACATCTATTTGAATTCCGTTTTAAACTTAACTTTTTTATTTTTAATAGCAATCAAAGCCATTTTTTATATTTTACGCTTTCCTGCGTTTCATTAGCTTAACTTTAATACTTTATTGGTTACGTTATTTTGCTGCACTTTGTTCGATATTCCAATTAATTGTATTGTTTATTTTATAGTACCAAATAAAAGAGTCAATAGATACGGATACCAGAACATCGGTTTTATAAAAACGTTCGAGCACCGCTTGTACGAACTGCTCTAAGTAATTGAAAATTGGGATATCAACTGTAATGCGCAACGCAACACGTGTAACTGCATTCGGGGCGATCTAATAGATGATTGAAAATCGCATTGAAATTTAATTAATTCATAATCGAGGAATTTAAAGAACTTGCAGGATATTGTTTAGCAGAACTTTTTTTCAAGGAAGCGTATTCGAATAAACATTTATACTTTCCTCTTATTTTATTTGCTAACTATCGCTGCACGTGACCGCGTAAAAAATTAATTTTTTAATCTTTTAAAAACATAACGATTGTCGTAGCACAGGCTCAACTCAAACGGATTAGATTTCCTTGGTGTTTCAGCTTAGATTTAATTGCAGTCAAAAGATTTACCGAATTTCCGAGCCTTTGCATTCTAGATGCGCGACGGTGGAAAGAACAGCGAAATTGATTAAAAAGCGCTTGGCGCGCTGATCTACTTTTCGACCTTTTCAATACGATATTTATTGCATTAGCCATGCGTCGACGATTCAGATCAATCTTATTATATAAAGTAGATTGCGAGTAGGTTGCTTCATCTTTTATCTATTATCGAAGAAGAAGTTACTAAAATTACGCTCAACTATGTAAAAGCGAGTCCAATGACATTTTACTCGTTTCAATATGCGCAAACGTGTATTCTATCATTGACGAAATTTTGGTAAAGTTTCAATCAAGTGCGCGCGTTGCGTTGATTTAAATGTTTTCATCGGTTGCGAGTGTGTGAGCCAGACACCCGTATAGTTTCAATGTTTCCCTTTTGTTATTAGCGACGTAAAAAAACATATAAATTTGGAATAGCGTAACCGAACTGAAAACAAAACAAGTAACCTTAAATTTTCATAACGATAATTGTTAAATTATTATCACTATTATTTCATACAAATGTATATATTTCGTTTGATTGGATATAATGCAATGGTAGGCGTAAATTGTAAAAATAATCGCAAACATTTCTGTTAGGGAGATTAGTAGCATTTTTAAGGAGCGGATGCGTTAGCTCGTGTAACGCAATACAGATCGAATGAAAAATTTTGAATTTTCACTCCGCGCATCGATAGGACAGAAAGACAATACTCGAAATTCAGGGCAAGAGTTAGGCGATATTCGATGTTCGGCATCTAATGGAGCGTTATAAATAATCTCGTTCAATAACTCGCAATGCAATGGTATGCACGATTACGCGTCAACACTCGTAAAGCGCATAAATCATCGCTCAGCTCGTTTTTTAGCGAGCAAATAGTGTTAATGCACTCGTGGTACGTGGCAGCAGCTCCAAGACACACAAGCCACTGGGAGCTTAGGCGCTATCAAGCAACCGAATCTGAGTTATGCATCC
Source organism: Platyscapa corneri (assembly GCA_018907185.1). Lineage (NCBI taxonomy): Eukaryota > Metazoa > Arthropoda > Insecta > Hymenoptera > Agaonidae > Platyscapa > Platyscapa corneri. The sequence goes on from JACCHW010000012.1 coordinate 465,475, forward strand.
GGCAATATGGGCAATTAAATCGCCTTGGCGCTTCCAGGCTAACGTATCGATTTGCGAGCTTCGAATTGCAGTTTCGAGTTCTCGTCAGTCGACGCGTCGATGTGTTGGAGGTCCGTGCTCATGCGCGATTAATTTATTTGCTACATTGTCCTAAAAGTCAACTCGGCGGCGGCGGCGTCAGTGTTTCACGGTAGTTGCAAGCGAGAATCATGCGGAAGACATAAATTGCGAAGCGCTCCGACAGTGACGCGTTTACTTCTTATCGGGACGTTGCGTTCGAAGTTGTCCTTATGATAAATACTGCAGTTATCGGACGGAAAACACGCGCGATTTATTTCGTCTTGCGTTCCCCTCGAGCGATGTATCTGCGCTTTGCGTACCTATACATGCGCAGAACGTTACACTCAACGAGACAGCGCCGATTTTTCACTTTCTTCTCGTGCAATTGCAGATATCGGACGGACTATTAGCACCGAACGCTTCTGAATCTATCACAATTAAAAAGAAAATGCTGTTTTTGCCAACTTTGTATTTGAGATATGCTCGCTCGTTATCTGCTTTCATTATAAATCAAGTGCATGCATTTGCGACGTCTGAAATTATCAATATTTTATTTTTCTAAAATTTCATTGCTCTATTATTCTATTTTGTAGGTTTAAGCTTAAGTCTTAGCTGTGACAACCGATATCGGTTTTTCGTCTTTCACTTTGCTTTCTATCCTCGATTTACAAATATACCGCTTCCTCCTTTTACGCCCGCACCGACAGACAAGCTATTATATATTCAAATGAATACACGATCTTGACTCCCGAGAGTCGGAAAAAGTGATTTAACATTATTTAATCGGCAACTTCATTTCGTAAGTTGTCTAAAGGCGCTTATTAGCCGCAATGAAATTAATGAAATATAAGTGACTGCAATTAAACGTATGTCATTGATGCTCGAGAAATAATTATAGCACGAATTGATTCGTGTTAATGGTGAGGATCACGTGCATATCGTTTATATCCTAATAAGTGCATCGCAACGACACTACTTATGTGCGAGTACTATTTTATCCGAAAAATATCTATAGTATTATGGATGTTATATAACCTCCTTGCACGTTTACATCGTAAATCCAATTTATGTAAATTTCAAAAAGTTCCTAGATATTTTGGTCTTTGCCTTTAAAGTTTTTATTGTAAATGATAGTTATACTTAGCGATGATTTAATTAAAAATCAATTTACCACTGTTGGTGGAACGGTTGAAAAACGTAAATTATATTAGCGCAAAATATTTTTTTAAAAAGTGAAAAAGAGCTAACATCGTAAAATTAAGTTTGATGTAAAGTAAACGAAATATACAAATTGGAAAGAAGAGAGACAGAGAGAGAGAGAGAGAGAGAACGATTTCTTGATAATCTTGATTTAATTATTGATTAGAAAAGTTCAAGAATTTACGTACTTTAGTGTTTAGTAAATACACGCGTCAATCGACTTTGGATATATCGTTAGAACGATATATGTAATATACGTACGCGTATATTTCAACTAAGAAAAGTCGGTCAAAATATTCCCAGTGCAAATTATTTAAATATTTGAAGCGCTACCCATTAATTTATGTGTGTATGCGCGTGTACCTGAAGGTATAACTACGTGGGCAGTGTCTATCATAGTGATGATGTAAAAGATTTATTTCATTTTATTATCGATAATTTTTAAGAAATGTAAAAATATTTTCGCGCTTGGCAAAGGTTATCGTGCACATTTTGTAAATATTGTTTAAAACTATAACAGTATTTTAATTTATATAATGCTTAAAAGGCTCTTAATTTACTAAAACTAAGGTTATTTTTGTAATTTTGACGTTATACGTCCAAAGACATTGATGGAAGAAAATAAAAGTTAATCTATATAATTCTGAAAGGTTTTCATTTTCTTTTCAAAACGTATTCACGTGTTTTTTTTCTTTTTTATGTAGATATATATGGAGAATATAATAGCTAATTCAAATAAGAGGTTGGCTAATCATTACTAATTAACACACAACATGAAATCGAGACTAAAAAAAGTTAAAATATTAATTCGAAGAGTTTATTATATAATATGTAAAGCGAAAATAATGTTTTTTTAAACAAAATAATGTAAAAATTTCACAATGATCCATAATGTAAAACAATGTTGTTGTTATTATTATGAATTGACTCATTAATACAGCAGTTAACAAGTTAACACATAAAACATCTAAACATTATAATATAAAGAACGAAATTTACATATCTGAAAATTGAAGAGCAAACAAAAAATTAATTATTATTTAATTTATCTTATATTGAATATGTAAATTTAAATATATAAAAAATGCATAAGTATGCGTAAGCGTAGATGTGGTATGTATTTTTTGTATAAGATTTATTTTACTTTTAAATGAGAAAAATAATTTAAAAATTTTTTTGATAAAGCTGACCTCTTAAATGATTATTTATTTTGCGGGTGATGTTTGTAAAATAATTATCGTATTTTTATTTATTTTTAAAAATTATTTGCGAGAAATTTATAAAGAAAGTTATTAAATCTATTGGTAAAAATTATTCTTACCAATTATTTCTTAAAGTAACAAAATATCAAGACTTAATTCATCTATTATTATTATAATCTATTATAACAGACAAAGATCATATTTAATAATATTATTTATGATTTTTACCATGTACTTTATTACTATACTAGTGCTAATTTAGTAACTTTCTCAACATTTAATTAATTTAAAAATAATAAATTAAGAGAATTTGAAAAGCAACATTTTACCGAGTGAGTGTTGAGATATTAACAATTCACTTCCTATATTTCTTTTTCAATTTTCATTATTTGAAATGTATATAGTAATTTTTAAAGCATTTTATAAAACAATTGTTTTAAATTACTTTAAATATTTGTTATCGATATATAATTATAATATAATAATGTATATCTAACTATAAAATTTAATAATGCGTTAAAAATAAACATGCTGTTTATTATTATTTTCAATTTATTAAACATGACAGATAATTTTTTGTTAACTTAACTTAACCCTCCGTCGGTAAAATAATTTTTTTTGTACTTTTAATAACTGTCATCGTTCAAAAAAGAATACGATGTACAATAAACGTATGCTACTGGCGTATATAATTTTTACAATAATAAAATTTAATGACGGACATAAATAATATATATATAAAACCTGACTCGCAAACTTTAATGTACTATATAGATTAAACAGTAATTTTCTCACTGTCGTGTAAATAAAAAAAGTACCAAATATATTATATATAGTTATAATATATACCAAATATATATAGTTATATTTTCTTTTTCTTTCGGTATTCCTTAGTCGAAGAATATTAGTGCAATATTTACATTTTGAAATTTCTAGTCTACTCAGGCATCAATTCGAAATTATTTTTATATACAAAAAAAGGTAATCTATTTTTATTCAGGAATGAAATTTGTCTCTTTTTAATAGCCAAATATATCTATAAAGTTTTCTTTTAGATTATTAATTATTGATTGCACCTAGTTTTGAGAAGGAATAGAAAATTCATATGCATCAACTGACTAATTAAACATAAAAATAAGTTTTTTTTTATTAGTTTAAGATTTTCTGTCGATATTTTATAATTCAAACATAATTTAATTAATTAAAATATATAAACATTTTGAAACACCTAAAAAACAAATAAAATATTGTATATTATTTCAAAATAGAGCAGAATTAAAGCAATACATACTTTCTTTATCTTTTCACTAAATAAATACCAAAGGAACTAATTAGTTTTATATATTGATTTTATTGAAATTTATAATGTGTATTTTATAAAATAACTATATTTATTTTGGTTTTTTTAAGAAACAAAAAATTTATTTATCTTTAACTTTTAAAAAAGATTAATGAAAAAACATAAAAACATTAATTTAATAATAATCTCATTTAACCGGTTAATTACAAAAATATTTCTTTTCTTAAAATCTTATACAATTTTTGTCATTGTAATTTGACGAATGATGATGATACGAGATTTCATTACCGTGTGTGCAGGGAAGCTTGTAATCAACAGTCTGATTTATAATGATTGTTACGTATATAAATATATCGTTATTAAAATATAGAGAAAAAATGAGGATAGAGAACAATATTTTTTTATTATCTCCTTAAATATCATGTATGCACAAATGCAATACAAATGATATCGAATGATACACAAACTAATAATATATGATCAAATTTAAATGAAACAAGAATAATATTACATCACTTTTGAGAGAGAGTAAGTACCTTCTTTTTTATTTTAATTAGAGTATAATCAATATAATATAGTATATAATAATATAATCAAAAATATTCTATTGTAAAGAATTTTCATGAAAGAATTTGAATCCTCAATTGTTTGGTTATGTAAAAGAAAAAACAAATTTTTCCATAAAATATTTTATATTTGAAACTTTGTCATATAAATGAAAATGTAAAACTGAAAAATTTATTTCAGCAAGTGCATATTAAATGAAATTTCAAACGAAATAGACAAACAAAGTATCTGCAAAGTGCAAGAGTTTTTTCAATAAACATTAAATGTTTTTTCATAGGTTCTTTTTCTTTTACTGGGAAGAAAAATCCAATGTGCAGTTTACAATGTATTTCAAGAAGCTCTTATATTATTTCAAAATTTTATTTTCTTTTTAAGGAATTTGAAATTACGTTATAATGCTTTAAAAATATTTAATTTCGAAACTATGTAAATCTCTTAGATTTGGTCAAGCTTTGTTTTCATTATATAAAGATCAAATAAAGTAAATATATATATTCAGGGGTTTTCGAGGTTGTGTCGTGTGCCGCTCGTCGACGAAAGGCTGGCGCGCGTTAAAAAAAACATTTTCGCAGGCGCAACAACAACGGTAGCATAAAAAAAAGAAGTCGAAAGTCCTCGGCAGTACGCGTGTTTACGTATTTTTTAAAGGTCTTCGCGTTTTTTGTCTTTTAAACCTTCCAAACACTCTTGACACATCCCCGAGATAAAGCGGACACGTCGGTTGTTAATTCAGAGTTTACAGTTATAATTTTGAAAATTATATTGTTACAAAAAGGCACGTATTCCGATACTTTGAAACTTTATAAACAGTAACATTTAAATTCATCAACAGTTTTTTAAGTGACCGAGTAAAAAATTTGAAGAAATCTTTTTTTCTGATGCTAAGAAAAGTGAAAAAGAATAACTACAAATGTATATTTTCCAATATTTAACTTTAGATTTAACATCATGATTTTTCAAAACTGGGTATACGTATGAGTTAGTTTTATTTATCTTTCCTTAATTTTAACAACCCTGAACTCTCATTTACAAAACTTAAACAAACGTCAATAGTATAATTTCTAATATATTATTCTATAATATAATCATATTAAGATCTGAAACTTTTTTTATCAAATTGCAATGTTTCATTCTAAAATTTGTTTTCATAAATCAAGAAGTGCGTAATTTTCTGAAAATTTTTAAAAGCATTTCATTGTTCAAACAGATTTTAGAAATTGTCACTAAATTAATTTTTAGAAATTGTTTAATTGCAATATATATTTTGATGACATATTCAATCTAATGTTTGTACCCATACAAAATTGTACTTTAAATAAAAAATTATTGAAATTTATAAATATATACATAAATGATTTACAGTCTGAATAATCTAAATATGCGTAAATATCTAAACAAATGTAACTTGGAAACGCACAGATGTTACATAAAATAACAAAATAGTTTCTGGAAATATATCGATAAATTTTTTGCAAACTGTTAATTTTTTTTAAAATTGAAAAAAGTAGTTTTAGTAAAGTGTATTACATTAAACTCAAATATTTCTTTGTCATAATGGCGTAATGACCCCTCATTTATGTGATTGTTTTAACTTTTCGATCATGATAGTTTTAAGTTTAGTAAATGAGAAAACTTAAGAAGATATACTGTTATTATAATATCGGGACTGGATTCCCGTATTTACATAAACCATTATGCTAATAAAAACTTTATTTTATTATAAATAAGATAACGATTCAATGTTTTGTTAATCATGTAAATAAAGAATATTATTTAATAGACAAATAATTTTACTTGTGAAAAGAAAAATAGTCATGTTTAACGATGATCCTCTTATTGTATTATATTTAATTATAGACTGTAAGCAAAATTACAAAATTATAAAACACATAAAATCCCTAATACACATTTCTCTTAATATATATTAAAATGAATAAAGTAAAAAATAATGTTTTCGTCATAATTTCATTAATTACAAAATTATATAATAATATTCATAAATTAACAGACTGAAAAGAAATCAAAATTTGTAATTTTACTTACTGTTTTATTATATGGTATACATGGTGTATAAAATTTATCTTGTATAAAGAAAAACAATCGCGATATCGATCGTATTTTTATTTACGAAATAAACAAAAATAAAAAAAACTACTTTCGCATCAGGTTCATTATGTAATTATTATCAAATAAAAATTACGATTGATCGTAGAAAGATAAGTAAAATTAAAAACACCATATTATTAAACATGTATTTATAAACTTGATAAAATGAAATGATAATAATTCAGTTTACATTGTGTCGCGCGAGCTATTAATTAAATTAATTAAAATTGATCAAGGATGTGTGAAACTTGTGGTTGTGAATACGAAAATAGAAAAATTACAATAAGAGATATAAATAAAGAAAAAACAAATTATTCTGATGTGTCTATAATTACGATCAATAAATAATATTGAAGATTATAAATGTTACAATTTATGGGAAGATAAAATAAGATGATAATAATTATTAACACTAAAGAATTACACGCGTATAGTGTAAAATATTAATAACATAAATTAAAGTAAATGAGGTGAAAAATACAGATTGACTATATGAATAAATGAAGTAATTTACGTTATTGGCAAAACATGTATGATTTTATAGGGATACAGTAACTTCTCATCGTTATAGAATGAAAAATCGTAACGTAAGATTTTCAATTTATAACATAAAATTGTAAGATCTTAGAAAGTAAAATTCGAATCTGTAATATACAGTATACCATAAATGTTTAAAATCTTATATCACTGTAATTATGAAAAGAGAGAGAAAGAAATACTTATCATAATCCCATTATGAGAAAAATAAATACATATTATAACAAGGTATATGTGTATGCGCGCGTGTGTGTATGTATTAAAACATAAAAAATTTTTGTGTTTTAATTTTTTGTATATTTTTTAAAACAAATAATTCAATAAGCTTATTTTTAAATTTATTGTTCTACAGTTCTTACAGTATCTTATTTTAACAAAATTTATGTACAACAATATAGTTAAATATTATTATTAATGTGGAGTTGGTTTATGTCCATCCACATAAAAATTTCGAGTTATTTGAGGTAATTGCAACTGCATGCCATCCATTTCTTTTGTTAGAATAATTTGACATCCTACAAAAAATGACTATTTTATTTCAATACTTTAATAGATAACCCTTTAACAACAAATTTAATAATAAAATTTTAGCTTATTTAAAACTTTTTTAATATTTTATAATTGTAATATATAAGATTTCAATTAAAAAATTTAGTGTTCTCAGGGTAAATGCTTATTTATTTATTAACCTAATCTAGAATTTTCTTTTAAAAATGGTGCTAAATCCAATAGATCATCTTCTTTTTCTTGGGCTGGTGGAAGTTTATCAAAATAATTACCATGAACATATACATGACATGTTGTACATGCCAAAGATGCTTCACAAGCACCTTCCATTTCAATATTATATCTATGTGCCAAGTAGAGGATATTGTCTCCAATTTTACCTCTAACATTTTTTTTTTTACCATTTTTATCAATATATATTACATTAACACTGAAATAAAATATTTTAGATAATTAATGAGAAGATACAATATAATAAATCAATAAGTTAAAGTTTACTTATATGAAGTTACCTACACTTCGTCTTCAGATTTTGGATCTTGAAATTCATATTCTCCGTGGAGAAATACTGTAAAGTAAAATTATAAACATAAACTATTAACGCTTAAATTATAGTATCTATTTATATTATTTATTACGTACAAAAAAATTTAACAAGAATTAATTTAAAATAGTAATTTTATGCTATAATATAAAAAAATATTTAAAACTTTTAAAGTATTCCATAATTAGAACTCACCAGAGGATGTATGAAATGGGAGATTTGTACTTTTTATGATATTTCTTGAAGCTGCACATTTCCGCGTGCAATTCTTTAGCAACGCGAAAGATCGAAAGACGAATATCATCTTTTATTGTTAAACAAAAATCGTTTTCTATACACCATAATATTCTGAAAAGTGAGATCCAATTGTTTAGTTTGCAAGTTATGAAATTGTAGAGATGTTAATAACAAGTTCATTACGATTCATCATGTGAATAAAAATTAGTACACTTTACGAAACGTATAACGACCCTTTTATTTTTGTGTTCATAACCTCCGCATAATCATGTGTTACGCAAAGCGCAGGCGCACTGAGAAAAAAGACGGCATAAAAAACACCTCGATTCTATTTCACTTGGAATTGAAGAGAAAGGTTATAAAGCCGCCAGTGTTTATCGAAATATTTTTCGAAAAATTGTCGAATCTCGTTGACAATTCATTGGTGAGTTCGTTAATATTGTTCCAAGTTGGTGTTTGAAAGAACAAGAGTTTAACAGTTAATCTTACGGTAAAAAGCTTTGTTAATCTGCAATAAAAAGAAATCTTAATAGGTGAAAAACGTTCTTTTATTACGCGATTTTCCTTTGATCGGAAGATTTTTCCTTTTTCATTCAGGTAAGCACGACCTGCAAATCTGTCTAACTCATTTTTGTAAAACAAAACTTGAATAAACATAGTTTCTAAAGTTTGCTCCTGATTGATGAATGTTCTATTAATCTGCTGTTAATTTCAAAATCGATCCGGCATTTTTCGTAGATGCAGGATCCGTATTTCCAAAGGATAACCAGAAGTAATTATCACGATTAAATTTATAGATTTTAACTTTATATTAATTTTAGTTAGTTTTTAAGACTAAATAAATTTTTTGTTTCGTATAAAAAATTAAGACTAAATTTTAAAAACTTTCAATGCTGCTGTAAAACATACATTATTACTATAAAATTTAATTTTTAATTATGTCAAATTAAGATTTTATATTTTAAAATGGATTTTATATAATAATACACTTAAAAGTAAACTGTAAATTTGTTTATTTCATATTTAATATTTAACTAATTAAACAATATAAAAAATGAAATCAAAACACAATGTTTTTATAGATCCAAATATGGTTGTGCTGAGCAATTTCTTGGCACCACAGGAAGGGATTCGTCATGAAGAGTCACAAACTACTTTATACATAGATAACAGAGAAATTGGCAAAGGAACTTTATACATCACAGAAAGGTGAAATATTCGATTGGATAAGCTTTTTTATTATAAATGTGCATTAAAACTAGGCTTGTTTTATTTTAGTTTATAAATCTGTAAAATTCTGTTTGATTCCATTGGTATTAAACATAAATGTATTTTACATGATCTTAATGATTGATTATTTTATTGATATACACACTATGTATTATAAACATATTATGTATATATCAATAAAACTTTTAATTATTAAAATACTAAAATTTAAAACTTATAAAACATTCACAGCTTGCTTTCGTGGATTAACAATGATACCCGACAGGGATTTTCATTGGAATATCTTCATATATCTTTACATGCTATTTCTCGAGATGTACAAGCTCATCCCAGACAATGTTTATATATTATTGCTGATGTTAAAGTAGACTTTCCAGGTAGATATTTAATAAAATTTATAACCATCTTAATCATCATCTCTTAAATTAATTATTGACTGATACTATAAATTTCTAAAATTTTTTTTTAAAAAATCAACATTTTATTTTTGGTTTTACAGATGAACAAATGTTAGGATCAAATGTTAGCAATGAAACTAATACAGATGATAATAATGATGATGATGAGGATGATGATTCTGATGCTCCAATTACTGAAATGAGATTTGCCCCAGATAATACGAATAATTTAGATGCTATGTTTGAAGCAATGAAGGAATGTCAGGCGCTTCATCCTGATCCACAAGATAGTTTTTCAGATGGTAACTATTTATATTTATATAAATATTAATAATATTTTTTGGTTTTGCTAAATTATTTGAAGTTTGAATCGTATTGAATATGCCAAACGTGGTTAAATAAAAATTAAAGAATTTAATTGCCGTGTCTCGTTTGTTTATGCTTCAAAAATGTACATTGTAAACTGTAAATGTATCGTTAAAGGACCTTTGTAATTTAAATTTTGAACGTTATAAGTTTATTGATCGTCATATAAACCTCTTTTCTAATATTTTCTATTGTTATAACGACGTTGATGTGGAATAAGGCATTGTAGCGCAATACAATTTTTAGCAGGACTAACCGACAGTGGTAAAAACGAAAAGTCGAGCGTCCGTTTATAATAAACTAATTAATTTGTAATTCACAGTACGATGCATTGTTTTCCAATAATAATAAAATAAAATATAATTATTTTTAGCCGAAGAAGATATTTACGAAGATGCCGAAGAGGAAGACTTTGAATATGAAGTCGGCGCGGGAGATGCTCCATACATCATTCCTACAGGTATGCATGAAATTTCTTGATTTAATTAAAAATTAAATGTTAATATGTATTAAAAGAAAAGCAGGTGCTTTGTATGTTAAGATTAAATTATAATAAACTTAATTCAATTTTTATTAAATTTCTAAAACTAAAATTTTGTTTATAAAATATTTTAGATCAGGTTGGCGCGAATCATAATGGCACCGAAACGGAAGAGGCTATGGATGTCGAAGCAGGACAATTTGAAGACGCTGAAGAAGATCCTTAAGAGAATAGAAATTACTGTATAACAGCTTGTATTCTTCTTAGTTACAATAATCGATTCTGTGTTGTTTATTTCGCGCATAATCTCGTAGATAAAACACTAATCATTATCGTACGCACAGAAAAGATGTAACAGACTCTCACATCACTAAACTTTATTTATATTCATTTTGTACATGGTGGTTTCATAGATAAAAATTAATTAACTGAATGTCAAATGATTATTTGTTTATTAAAAAAACATATTTTTTTTTATAAAACTCAATATTTTTTTTTACTATAATTCGCAAAAAAATGTTTTTATTAAAAAAACGCAAGAAATTTGTCTTTCTTCGCAATAAGTTTTTTAAGATAATTTAATTATGGTAACATTTTTATAAAGAATTATCTACGTTTGCCATTTTGGCAATATCACAAAAACTAATAATGACTGTATAAAAAACCGTAATTTATATATAATTTTTTAAATAATAAGTGATGTATTACAATGAAATATGATCATCATGGGTAAAATCAAAAATTTTGTTAAAACAAAAATCTTTAGATCAACCTATAAAATCTTACTTATTATTTGATGTATAAATTCGTGAGGTTATTGTTTTCAATTTTATGTGATCTTTTAGCTTTTTTTACATCTCAATATTTCCATTATTTGTGCATTGAATGTTGATCACAATAATTTATTATATAAAAGTAAAACAATTTGTAGAATAAAGATGTTCAGTAAAATATAAAAATCTTGTAGTCAATGAAATTATAATTTTAAATTAAAAATTAAAATTAAATACTTTAACCATAGAAAACCACTTTAAATTTTATTATAATTATTTAAAAAAATTCATTTTCACGAATGAATTTCTTGTTTGAGTAAAATTTATAAAATTCATTAAAATACTTAACATTTTAGTTACATTTTTCGAAAGTTACTTTATTTTACTTAACTATAACAACAGAACTCATTAATATGTATAAAATTGAAAGTGATTTATTAAGATAAACATTATAAAATTTAATTTTTATTTTTTTAAAAAGTTTTTTGCCGCACAGATCTACTTGGTTCTGGAAATCGTAATTATTCAATCGTTGAAAATGCGAAGAAATAAACTACTCATCTAACTCGTAAAGTTTTAAACTTAAAAGATAAACATAATACAAACTTCGAAGTATTGAGACTAATAGAAGAATTATAAATTGTATAAAATTGAAAAAATAACACAATTTTTTACAGTCTTGAAAGCAAAAATAGCAATGACACAGCCCCCACGCACTGTTCGAGTACGATTATTCCCCTCCTCTCCTTTCGCGTTGCTTCTATCTGATCTTTTTCGGCCCGAATATAAGGTCAGCGTCAGGAGCTCCTTTGGGATGATTGTACTTCTGCCGCCTCTCGCGGTTCAGATTGACGGTCACTGGCCTTGTGCCTTGATTAATTGCTTCTTGGTAGTCTTCTTCCTCTTGTCTCTCGGTAATGTTGAGCGTGAGCCTCTTGACCCGCTCTTTTTCCTCCTTTTGCTCCTGCTCCCTGTTCCTGAGATTCATTGCAAGCTCCGAGGAGACTGGCACCGCTAGATTTTTGTACTGCTGCTTGTTGCCTTTTCGCAACATTAGCACGAAGTCCATCGTCGAGCTGTCGGTGGGTACTTCCTGCAACTGCTCGTACGTCTTCTTCGTGCTCTTCACGTGTAGTGGCACCGAGATGTCCACTTGTTGGGGTTTCACGGCGTCCCGCATCCTGTCCTGGATGTTGTCCGAAACCATTTTGTCGAGGGCCGAGAGGAAATCGTCGTCTTCCGGGCAGTTTACTCGTTTGGGACCCGAAGGCAAAGCTGCTACTAATTCCGAAGTGTCCATTATTACGCCGTCGTTGCAGCCTTCGGAGAGGCTTTGGTCCCCCTGAGTATTGTCCTGTGTGCCCTGGTGTTCGTCTCTTTCGTTTCCATCATTCGTCCATTCTTCCTCGGACTGCGCCTCCGATAAATCCTCGGCCTCCTCGAAATGTAATTCCGGAGTTATTTTCGGTTCGCTATTATCCGCGACTGCCTCTTCTTCTACCTCTGGAATGGTGTTCATTTCATTGTTGTCGTCGACAACTTGCTCCGTTGTTTCTAAATTTGGGTACAGAACATTACGAAGCTCTTCTACGGCAGCCTGGGCCTCCTTTAAGCTTTCGAACAACTGCATTTTCGGTCGAAGCATTGCCAAAGTATCGCGAAACATGTACTCAACACCCACGGGAAACACGTTTTCACTGGTCCAAATCGGATCTGTCCTCTTGAACCAGTAGTAGTGTTGAAAGAATATGATGAAGTAGTCAAGTTTCTTTTTGCTGGATCCTCCACTAAAGTACTGACCACAAGTTTCCAAGAGTGTGCAGACCAACCTGATACGGAACAGGTGCTCGGGTGGATCTAGAGGACTCGGTAATGTGTGATCCATGCTGACACCGAAGGTTATTAGAAGGTACAAAGTTCTGAATATGTCGCCACTTTCCACCATTCGATAATTATACAGCTCACCGAGGTACTTCACCATAGCTATTCGGCGTTGATTGTACTTTGGTAAATTTATCTCCATACACAGTCTGATGTCTTCGAGAACTCCGTCGACTACCAGGGGACCCACGGCTTCGTAATGGGCAACGAGACCAGCTAAAAGACTGCCTACGCATCTTATATTTAAATATTTTACATTATAGGCTGCAGTTAGGCATTTTATCGCGTACGAGGCAATACTTTCGTCTTCCCAGTCAAGTTTTCGCATCCACTTTAAGACCTTATCTGTGTTTGTCTTGGATAAATCCTGATACAACAGTTTTCTTATGAATTCGTGAATGGGCAGTCTATCTTTCTTCGTAATGATACCTGTACACTCTGGAGGGTTAACGAAGTAATAGGCATTTTCAATAATTGTAACGTAACGAGAGTCAAGAGCTGTTACAGCTTTTTTCCTCATCATTTGTTCCAAGTAGACTTTCGTGCGTTGATGAGAGTCTGGGGTACAAAATAAGAATCTTCCACAAGTTTCAAGTAAGTTGCACGCCATTTCGATGTGATGATGTGTAAAGTCGTGAAGAAGAATTTTTAGGCAATATAGAGCTTCGATTTTTGAATAAAGTTTGAATTTTACAAGCTCACCGATATATCTAACAACTTTGATTTTTGATTCTATGTTGATCTGGTCTTTTTTGTGAACGTGATATTTAAAATCATGCTTTAACATTAGGCACAGTTCATTGCCCACCTCTGGCATCACCGGATGAAGAATTGCTGCAAGTCTCGAATAAAAAGGTAATAAATCTAAGCGAATTCTAGAAACTCCGAAAAGTGCTTTGATCAATTTTTTCTTGTTATGTTTTGTATTTAGATTCATGAGAAAGTCAACAGCGGCATTATCGATCATTTCACGGTTTACGCAATTAGGTAAATGAGTTAAAAAAGCGTCTAATAAAATTTTGTTACTAATATTTGTAACTTGAGGCTCTTCAATTTCAGGTTCTGGTTCCTCCACTTTTTCAATGTCTTCTAGTTCATCAAAAGTTAAATCTTCATCTAAAACTTCTTCTGTTATGGTAACTTCCTGTTTCTCTTGTTTTGGAGCTTCTTTTGAATAAGAACCTGGAAGAAAAACTGTCAAATCAGTTAAAACTTCGTAGAACCTTCTGGTTTCTTCGTCGCCCCACATATCTTCGAGTATATTATTTTCTTCTCCTTCACTAATCATTTTTAGAGATTCATCAGCTTCTGTCTTAATTTCTGTATCTATGGGTAATTCTGGCATTGGTTCATCTAATGTATCAGAAAAATTTTGAACACTTGTTAATAAACGTTCATACGAAACTTGCAATGCTTCAAGTTTTTCTTTTCTTTCAGTATTTAATTCTCCTCTTGTTTGTAAAATTTTTCTATTTTGTTTTTCAAAAGCTTGCAACTCCTTGTGCTCTTTTAAAAGATGCTTACACAGTGAATTATAATATTCCCGTAACAATGATTTTACATTTTGTTGTTTATCTGGAGAAAGTAATTTACTTTTTGGTATTTGAATATTTAATTTTTCTGATAATTCTCTAATTTTTTTTGGTACAAGACCTGCGTAATCTTCACCACAATGACGACAAAAACTTAATATTATACTAGCATTATTATGCTCTTCTTTATCCATATTGATTAGAACCGTCAATACTGAGCCTAACAAAGGAAGTCCTTGTTTGTGAGTAAAAATGCCTGCATTTATGAGTTCTGCATAAAATCTTAAATCTACTCTGAGTTTACTGGGATTACCAATTTTATCACCTACTTTTAAAGATAAAATTTTTTGCCAATTCTCAAAAAAATGTGTAGAAAATTCAGCATATGTTTGATGTAAAAAACTACAAGCTTTTATAGCTGGACCAACATCGGTCATTTTTAATTTAGCATCTACTAAAGCTGTTGCAACTTCACTTACATATTTTGTAAGGTTCAAGTTTATCATATCTTTCATAAATAGATCTAACTGAATACCACTAAACGTTTTTAGTTTTTTTACAAAAGTTGTATTTCTTTTAAGACTTGAATCTAATTTACTAAAGTATGAATCTGGTGGGCGGGTAACATTAATATTAGCTGAGCGAATTTCTTCTTTTGATGCGAGTCGTTGTTCAATTTCTTTGAGGTGCTCCTCAAAAACTTTACGGTCTTCTTCAGAGATAGTATTTGACTCGGAATTTTGACATGGTACAGTTTCTTCTGTACTTTCTGACATTTTCGTTTTATTGTTTATAATTAAGTTATAAACCTTACTATTTTTCACCTCACAATATTTTTGTTTTTATCATTAATGAGGTTATGTTTAACAAATTTGAAACTGAAAAATATTATTCTTGTATTAAAATTATTTAAAATACAAATTAATTAATCAAAATTATATTTATTAACAATACTTTAGCAGTTAGTTTCTTACCATTCAAATTTTAATTCTCTATTTTACTTGCTTCAACATCTTTAACTCGTGTCGATATTTCAAGCATTTCCAAGCGTCATTTTTAGGTTATTATAAAATAATATGGTATTCGATTTTCGAGTCGTAAAGATATGAATATACGTATAAATAAATAACTTAAACAATTTCAAATTATATTAAAAAATATACTAAAAATTACTATAATAAAATTAGCGTCTTATTATTCTAGATACTTTTATTTTAACATTATCAATAATTAATATAATTATAAACAGCTGAGAAATATGTTTTAAGTGTTGGTTGAGACTTAAGAGATTGATACCGAGTCAAAAATATTCAAATCATATATTTTGAGATCTTGATATTTTCTATTGGTACAATTTTTAAATAATATTTTAGAATAGTTCAATATAATCTTTTGAAAATTAACGGAACTACGATATTTGAATCGTGCCGCTTCTATTGAGCGACTGATAAGCCGCTAGCTGATCTTAACTGGTACTGCCGGTGTATTCAATGCTCGCGCATACTTTGAAAATGTTTAAGGAAATAAAAAGGAATACTGTAAAGTTAGCAACATATAAGATAGATTTAAATTTCGTCTGTAGAAAAAATGATTTCACTACTTTTAATGGATGATTTTGAATATCCAGTAAGATTAAAAAATTTCCAGTGATAGTAATTAAACTCTAAATGCTTTAATGTCCGCATTTATAAATGGATAAATCAATTAACGAAAACTCCAATATTATACAATGGGACTTAGCAATAAGATGATTTTTTATCTTAAATTTTTCTGCTTAAGAAATAAGCCATTTGTCAAATCAGTTAATTTAAAATCATAGGAGATTTCGCATAATTAATCAGAGTATTTTTATTTAAATTTACTATGAATTAATACAAATATTTCTAAACTTTGGGGAAAATAAAAATGTGAACATCGGAAATCTCGAATCTCGCGCATTGAAAGAGATGAAAGTAACCTGTTAGTGTACTATTATGTAAAATTTAAAACTACAAAAAAATATTCTTCAAGGTAATTTATATGGAAAGCAACTTCAAGTTTTTAAATTAGAATTTTTAATTATGCTTAAATTGAATGTAAGTGTAAAATTTGAATTAACATTTAAAAGCAATTTGGTGACGTATACAATATTTTTAATGCAATTATTCTATATTTTACATACGCATTATTGAATATGTTATAATTACATTTTTAGGTTGCCTTGAATGATTTTAAAGTATTAAAAAAAAATTAATTAACTTGTTTCATATATTTAATTAAATTAATGTTAGAAAAGTTGTGTTATTGAAAAATAAGGTTAAATGCAAAACAGATTTTTTATTCCGATTAAAATTATAATTTTTTTAAATTTAAAGCGTATAACTAAAAAATTTTCGATTGAAATTTGAAGAACGTCTTACCGTTTTTGTGAACGAAATTCGCAAATACTTTTTTTTATTTGTAAGGGCGTATTGTCCTTTCAAAGTTGTGTAAATAATTTTTATATAAATATCCACAATTGATGTAATTATTAGGATCGTTGAAGAAATAAAAAAAAACTATTTTTTTTTAGAGATATGTTTAATTTATTTTCTTATAATTAACATGATCGTAATTTATATTAGTATAAATATAGTCATTGTAATGATAAAATAAATTATATACTATACAATGTAACTTTTTATTTATAAAGTGCATAATATCAATACTTCATTCCAAGAAAAAGCAGTTATAACAGAAAAGAACTATACATATAAACAGTAAAAATCAGTCATCATTTGCAACAACAACTATATGACATCTGCACCAGATAATGTTTAAATAGATGTAATGCACAAAAATAATAAATTTAAAAATTATGATAAGTAGAGAAGCCGTCAATTATGAAATTGGAGATTCTTTATTAATTATCACACGTGTGTTGGCTACCATCTATGTTTACGCAAATGAGTACGTCTTACTTTTTTAATGCATAACTCAAGGATGGAATTACTTTAACAACTTATGAGTATAACGTTTTCTCGATCCATTCTTCCATTGTGAATGTCGCTGAATTTGTATGGTATGGATCTTTTTCTCGGAAGATATCTGCGATTATTTAACAAAATGGAAAAAAAATAAAAAAAGTGCAGCTGCCAAGGAATTATTCTATTAATCTTTTCTCGACTGTGCTAATGAACTTTACTAAACTTTTAAACAGATTTTACTTCTATTTATAAGTTGTGCAATTGAATTAACGAATGATGAAAAAAAATGGTTCAAAATAAATTTGTGGTGGTAGGCAGAGGTGGTATTTATGAGGGGCACTTGGATATTGGTGCCAGTAGTACTTGTGCTATCAGTTCGATCGTGTACGCATATGTATATATATATATACACACAAACATACATACATACATACGTGCGCATCGAAAATAAAATATTCAAGTTTTAGCGTTAAATCTTGTCAATTTAGCAAAATATTTTTTAAAAATATGCTTCACATCCTCAAATACGTATAAAAATAAGAATTACTTGTCTTCGTTAAAAAAAGTATATTATTAGAAAATATGAACCTAAATAATCTCAGCATAAACACCCGTCGTATCGTCTTTCATCGTTTCCAGTAGGTCTAATACGTACATCAAACATTGTAATTCGTTTTAAATTCTTAATTTTTTAAATTTGTTCGATTAAAATACCGTAAATTCTATTTAAAAGTTTACTAAAATTATAATTCTTATTTTAATTCATGCAACACAACTACATAGATTGAGGATCATAAGGATATTCTAGTAAATCATATTGCGTTATATCTTTACCGATCATAGATTTCAATTTGATAGCGCACATAATATAATCGTCAAATGCTATCATTCCTTCGTGTGTACCATATCTATGCACTAGAATATTAAGTACATGATTGTTTAATCTGTATCCTGCTCTGTTCAATGCTTCTCGCAGTTCGAATGCACTCATGTAGCCAGTGCCATCTCGGTCGTATAGTCTGAAGACGGCCTGGTAACGATAAAATTTATATCAGATAAATTATTCGTGAACTCGCATCGTTAACGACATTGTAAATAAAGAAAAATAGTCGTAATATCTTTCATAAAATCAAAATCAATCTTAGAATAGCAAACTCCCCTTTTTTACTTACTCTCCAATTTCTGATGTCCGCCCAGAGCGTTTTGAATTCTTCGAAGCCTAACTTTCCTGAATGATCTTTATCGAGCATCGCAACCATACTTCGGCATACATCTTTGCTGAAGCCTTGCTCGCGAGTTTCTATAAGAGATACGCATGTTAATAAAGACCATCGACAAATCTGTCTGAGAAAAGAAATTTTTTTACACACAAGCTTTTAGAACCACGTGCGTGAGCAAAGCGTAATTATAAATAGCTGCTAATGTTATTTATAATTGCGGATGGTAGGCTTTGCACGTTCCTGTAACGTATTTTTTTTCTCAGACTAAGTTTTCGACGTTTAATTTCAAACAAGCAGATAATGACATTAACTTTCAAGCGTGTGATTACGATGAGAGTGCATTATGGGCTCAGTATGCTGCTTGAATATTCACTACAAGCGCGCGCGCGCGGATTTGTAAATGTGTGCGCGCGTGTGTATGTGTGATATTATTTGTAGGATCATAAAAAGGCGAGTATACTTTACCTACTTCTACATCAGTCTTATTGTCCTGTTCTTTATTACAAATAATACCACAGAGCAGGGAGATAATAGTGTCGATGAAGGAACCATCTTCTTGAGGGGGTTCGGATTTATGAGCCTCACTACGACGTGCCGATGGTAAGTCTACCCGTAAGACACACAGCTACATGTTAGGATTAACTCGTACATACGTGCATTTGGGTCTTATATACTATTCTTACAGCTAATCGGTCTTTTAAATCTGGTCACCTCTCGATAGTTTGATAGTTACTTGCTTATGTAAATTATTTAGTCCGTCGTTTCAAATTTTGTTCAATGAGTTGACTTATGAAAGTAATGTATGCTTAATGAGTTAGAAATAAAACAACAATCTCTGTACAAAACTGACATGTAAACCCATTTTCTTATGTAGCGAATATAACAAAAATAACGAAAACAACAGATTAATATCTTTAAACGAACGCACACTATTATATTTAACTCGTATTATTTCTAATTATTCAACCTTAATGTTAGTTTGTCGCTTTTATTGAAAACAATCGAGTTAAGTTGAAGGCTTTAATTTTGCATAGTTCAGCAAAACGCATTTAAGCTTCTTAATTCGCTACTTCTTTTAATACACATATATTCCATCCTTCAAAATGGTAAGCGCAAAATGATAAATACACCTATTAATTTTTCATTAATATAGTAAATAAACGCAATACTTTTGTTTACGTAAAAAAGTCCTCGTGCGATATAAAATTATACATCCTTTTAATTTATCGTGAAATTTTTACATCAATGCCAAAATAATAAAATATACAAGCATATATTCTAATTCAAAATAAAGGAAGGTGCCCATATTTGAAAGTAGTAAAAAAATTTTAAATTAAAGTTCAACGTGATTCAATTCAGAAAATACCCTTGAGTGCTAAATTGTTAAATAATAAACATTGTAACGTATTTAACTACTTGTGTGTAATGAAGATAGACCCAAATGTATTTATGTGACATAGTATAACAAAAGCTGTTATTGTAGCAATGTTTAGGTGACAACATTTCATAGCAAGTTAATTAAAAAAAATTAAAAATGAAGTTTAAGGTTAAGTTTTAATTTTATTTTAAAGCTCTTTTTTAGTGTAGCCAAAATTGTTACAATTATTTGTTTGTTGTTATTGAACGCAGCTACACATGCTACTAAATATTTGAATAAAGATGCAATTAAAGGATGCAATGGACAAAATATGTATGTACAATTCATCAATTGAAGTTTACCATCACCAGATAAAATCATAAAAATAACAAAGTATAAAAAAATAAATCTTTGTACGTACGTAAATTAAACAATCTATTTGTTTGTGTATTATCACGTATGAAATGAAAGTAATAAATGATATGAAAATGTAACTGTCGTTAATGTATACAAAATTTTTTAAAATACACTTAAGAAATTATAAATCATAAAGTAATTATGAATCAATAGTACAAAGAGATTTTTTAATAATATAAAAAAGAGGATACCTTGATGGAAAGCATAATCCAAAATTTCTTTTAATTCCATCCAGTCAACTTCCATATCATCACCTGCAAGTTTTCTAAAGAAATCTCGCACTTTATCTTCATTTCTATCAATTGATTCTGGTCGTACCTGAAATATGATTTCTTATTAGAAAAATTAGGATACTGATTAAAAAAATGACTAATAATTACTACTGTGGTTTTAAATAAATAATAATAAAAATTTTAGTATTGTATTTTAAAAATAATTAGTTAAGAGTGTTAAATTTCTCTAACCTTTTCGTCCTCATCACCAGTATTATTTTGAGTAGGATTTAGTACCTAAAAGTCAAGCAACAAATCGTGCGAAACGTGTTAATTAAAAAACGTATTAATACAGTGATACTACGCTTAATATATTATGTTAGCAGCTACTTATTACTTAAAATAATTATGAAAATTATAATTAAAGAAATACGCATTAGTGTAGTAATAGTGGACGCCTGTGTAAAACAAAAAGAGAGCAGCAAATTTTTTTCTAATTATTCAAATAACAAAGCATTTGAGTAGAAAACTTTAATTATTTGATTTTACTCCGTTATTGAAAAAATAACGTTTAAAGATAATTTGAAAAATCACAGTGAGAGTGCTGTTAATCGTGTGTTATCTTAAATATTAAGAATGTGTTGTATTTACCGTATCGTCAACGTCACCCATTCCAACCTCTTCGTCATTTTCTCTGTAATAAATAGAATTATATTATTATCGTATAATTATTAATTAAGTATTAAAAATAAATCAAAATACTATACGTACTCTAATGTACTCTTAATTTCAGAGAAGATTCGGAGCAAAAATTCTGCTTCTTCATTTGGATCATATGTACTAGGAATTATACAATAAACTCCCGGCGGTAGTTTAAAGCGACAGCTAACTTCTCGTAAATTAATGAAAGATGGTGAACGAGCTGCTGATGCGTTATATTTAAAGAAATTAACATCTAAGGGTTTCGGTAAGTAATCCGGATTTTCCAACTGTAATAAAAAAATCCATGAGATAGAATTTGTCAAATGCTAATCAAAAGTTAATGAAAATTAAGGCAATCAAAAATAAAAATTTCTTAAACCCAGGCATTTACTTAATTATAATAAAAATTGAATCATCAGATATATTTTAATGATATTTTTAACCATTATTGCTAATGAAAATGCTGCACATCAACTAAAGTTATATTAATCAAAACTTACGTGATAGATGGCAAAACCAATTGTGAGACAATCTACGCCTATTCTCTTTTGTGCTCTTCTATTTTTTTGCATTAATGCAACAATAACAGTACATTTATCGTCATCTTCATCAGGGTATTCCAAAGTTATACGATATTGTGGATTATGACAGAATGTTTCTAAACAACAATTATATTTTTAGTGATTTTTACTTACAAAAAATTAATTATTTTCGTAACAAAAAATGTAAATACCTAGAAAGTTTCTGCAACCTCCTGCAGTAACTCCTCTTACCCATTCACCCTCGAATACATTCATTTCCCATTTTTTTTTCCCCGCATTCAAATCATCCTCCGTTAAAGAATCTGGATTCAAATTACAAATTTCTAATCTTGTAAAGTAGTGCTTAAAGTCTTGGAAAGACATCCAAAATTCTCCATCAACATCAAACGTTAGACCCAATTCTTCTTTTTCATAGTCAGGTATAAATCTCCATTCTGGCGATCTAACAATAATTTAATTTACAATATTAAATATGAATATTACAATAAAAATGTCGTTTCACAATATAAAATAGTAACCTATCGCTCCAAGCACCGTTCCATTCAGCTTCATTACCCCATGGATTTCTTAGTCTTAGTAATGGAATTTTTCCTGATTGTCCAGGTGTTTGTATATCTACATATTTCACTCTAGTAATACTATAAGCATGTCCTCTAATAAGACCTTGCGGTGTATTTGCTTCTAATACATTTGGATCAGGCTGTCATTAAAAGTTAATTTAATTTGATATGTACATATTATAAAATAAAATTGTAATTATAATATATAATCTTTAAAAGGGAGACTATACAAGGGTAATAAATGCTTTTAATAATTTGGAAGCTACAATATTTGTAAATTATACTTTTTTTCAAGTTTGAGCTGGTTTATTAAAAAAATATAAAATCTAGATGCAATAAAAAAATTAAATCTTTTAGATATATTGCTACAAATGTTCATGTCTTCGTTTCACACTTTTCTTGTGAATTAAAAAATGAGCTTAAAATTACCTCGATCGAGCAACCCATCAGTGAATTCCTTTCGTATGCTTTAAGCAAAATGCTAAACAGATTTGGTGGGATTTCTTCCATTTCGTACATTTCGGTAACTCCACCTGTGAAGTCTTCCATAGCTTCGCACGTAGTTCCGCCCTTAAGAGCCTCATAGGATCCATGTAACTTTGCATAAGCCTTCTCCAGCAGTGCACTCCAGAACTCATTATCCTCCGCCGAGCGCAAATATAAAAGCCGACCATCGTAAGTGGGTAAACGATCATCAATTACTACGTCGACCCATTTACCATACTGCCAAAACCTTGAAAATGACATTTCCTTCCATTTTATTGTGGAATTATAAATTTATCAAAGTTGCATATTCTTAAATAACATTCTTGTAAATAGATTAATATGTACGAGGAATCAATAAATAATAGTGGAGTAGTTTATAATTCTATTATTTTATTTTTAGTTAGAGTAAAGTAATTATTAAAAGCTCTGTAATGGCGTATATTTATATTTAGAATTTGATTTACTTTATTTCTATTTTTATTAACAACAATAAATATTAATAGTTTTATATAAGATAAATATTTTATATTTATTCATATTGTTTAAATTCAAATGCAACTGCATTAATATTATATAAATTTGTATCAAAAGAATATCAAAGAATGTAAAGTATGTTATAAAAAATTTGGTTAAAATTTAAAGTAATTTAAGTTTATATAATAAAATGCTAGTGTACCTAAAATGAAATATACCCGCATAGTTTTCATTAAAGCTTTGATCCTCAGGTACAATTTGGAAGAACAAATTTGGATGTAATGTTAGATTAGCTACAGCAGCGAGTAGCCAACAATCACCCAATTCTCCTTGTTGAACATCAAATCTTGAATAGCCCTCTACAAACAGTTGAGGATTGTCAGCTATTTCCTATATCGTAATAATTAAAAATAATACTGTTATTGAAATTTTATTTTATTTCTATAGGCCATGATAAAAATGCCATACCATTGGGCGTCTCCATTCAATATATCTTGCTGGTCTCTTTGAAAAAAAAATAGAACGATCTTCAGCTGGAAATTCTGGATCTTCAAAAAGTACTCCCTCCGAAAGACATTGTTGCCTTAATCGATTAAAATCCTGAACATCATTTCTAGATCTTGATCCAGATTCTCTCTCTCCAAGCTATAAGTTATTCATAAAAAATTAGCTTAGTCAAAAAGTATTATTAATGTATTTTTTTAAAATAGTATTTTTAATTCCTTTAAAACTATATAATAATGTATAAATAAATTATAATGTACGAATAAATACATAAGAAATTGTTTTAATAAATATTTGAATACAATTTTTTTTAATACATGCTGTATAGCGGTAAAAATACCATCAATATATTTTTGGAGAAAAAGAACTTACACTAAAGCAGTATAATAAATTTCATTACTTTTATTTTGTTTATTATTATGTAATTCAATGCTTTACAATTCAATGCAGACGAAAACCTGAACTGCATATTAAGTATTAAATTAGTGTAAAATGATGACACATAACTTGCATTGAAGTAGATGAAAAAGCTTACCTAAAAGGGTGTGACTACAATAATCAAATTACTATCATGGGTTGGGTCAACAAGTTATATATGATAATTGTAATAATACAATACTTAGACTCTACATTTGTGTTAATATGATCTTTGTACATATATATCTGTAAGTTATTATTTAATCCAAATTCAAAGGGATCTACACACCTTTTTAAACAGCATATACTCATATTTAATAATATAAATAATAAATTTTTATAATTAGTTTAAAAAATGTTTGTTATTTACTAATATTAATTTTTCTCATGTATCTTTTTATGTAGATTAAATAAAAATTGATCTGTTTTAAAACTTTTCATATTTATGACAATATTTATAAAATTTTCAAAATCTTTATTCATAAATTACATTATTCCCTTATTTTATAGCTAAATTATAATTAAAGTGGTTTATAGATAAATATTCTAATTATATTTTCAATTAATGCTAGAAGGTTTATTTTTGGTATTTAATAGGGAATTTGAATGTACATATATAACAGATTTATTTAAATTAAAGTTACTACGTATATCTTATTTTGGAAAATCTAAAAAAGTGTAAATTATTCTGGGATTAATTATGTATTCAAAATAAAAAAAACCAACAAAATAATGTTATAAATAAAGGTTATATAAAATAGTACAGTATTAATATATTGCTAGCACTGTAAACAAACGAAAAATAGTTTACACCATCACAGGTACTAATAGAATTTAATTCTCTAAATTAACAATTCATTCGACAGTAATTTAGATTCTCCTCTTTCCTTTCACGATGAAGATACGCGATCTCGCATGCCTCGAGCATCAGATCATTTTCTTGGAGAAACATAACGACCGAGTTGATTGGGTGATAATTATTTAGTTGACTCACACAATATAATTTTTACGCAAAAAAAGTACTCGTACCACTTTGTAATTGAAGAGAGAAGGTAGAATTTTTTTGACATCAACGTGTTCCTTAACGAAGACGTCGGAATTCGGATCACCAGCTCCATGGCGCCACGAATAAGGATCCATTTTACGTTTTCTTTTCTACTGACCTTCACTCCTTTCTCGTGCCTGTAAGTTAGTGGGACGCACGTACCGTTAGAATTATTTGTGTGCGTCAATCGATCGTTCACATTTTTTATTTCGATATAAATTTCATTCGCTACAAAAATGTATCTTTTCAGTTTTTCTTAAGTTACTCCAATCTTGACATAATTACGGGTACAGTATGTTTTTATCGTAATGCTATTTATAATAAAACTTACGTACACAAGTTAAGTGCGTAAAAATAATCTATTTCTTGCATACGAAAGTAAGATTAATTTCTTTAAAATTTCTAGGAGTAACAATGAATGTTTTACTACGCGATATAATAGATTACAATCAGTGTCGACCTAGATATGCAATCATGTTCTTTGCTGAAAATGATACATTATGTAGCAGAACATTTTACACTGTTTACTGCAGTGTCACAGTGTACACACACCTTGGTTTACGGGTCGCGGCGCATATACTTGTTGCAAGTTTCACGTGTTTTGATAATCGCATGCGAACACAAACAATTTGAAAACCACTATATGTATATCGTTCTCACTCGCGATTAACGGATTTTGAAAGCTTCGATTATTTTTGGAAACGTAATGCGAACGTTTCCTCCACGCTGATGGAAGCGCGAAACTAAACTAGGACCAGGTGTTAACTGCGAGAGTAAATGCTTTTCCCGCCGTCGATGAGTGCGACAACTGTAAGCAATGGTTGGTTGGCTTGAATCTCCAATGCGCGGCGACCATGAAGTTAATCTTGCTGAGACAATTGTTTCGTCACACGCAGAAGATAATAGCGTTTGCAAGATTATCTCATTATGTGCTTTGCTATTAATTATTATTATTTTTCTTTCCTAGATTCGGTGCTGGATTACTTTTTCTCGGCTTTTTTAAGCTTCAAGCCGGTGGCAGGGGTCACCAACAATACATTACTTATGCTCTTAAAATGAACATTTAATGATTTTATTTCATTTATTATATCTTTGATAGTCTTATTTTTTATGTTATCCTTTATATTTTATTTTTATTCATTGTAATTGCAGTTTATGCAGTTTTCTTATTAGGTTAGGTTCAAGGCCACTGTCATTTTTTCCCGTTAGTATGTCGAAGATAAGGGTTGTCTCACATAATGAATGAAATACAAATCAATAAACGAATACATTGAAGAATTTTAGATGCCAAGAAAGATATCGAATTATGATACGATCGATTAATTTTTTTTTCATAACTGGCCTTGAATATTTATACTTCATACATAGTTTTTGTAAGATCAAATTTCTTATGAAGCAACAGAATGTTTTATTTTAATACCAACTTTACTGTATTTAATAACAATATAACTAAAAATTATAATGCATAATAATAAACATTTAAATAAAGAAACGTATTAAAATACATACAAAATTTAATAGTTAGCAGAAAGAATAAAATGATAATTATATATTGAATAATTTTGAAAATATTTTTCCAATCGATTAAAAAAAATATAATGATGTTCAACGATGACATTATTTATCAACATGTTTGACAAAGGTTAAAGAGTATTTCTTTTCTGATATTTTATTTTAAAAAAATAGGGATATTGTCTGTATATGTATATAATTTATTAATAAATAAACAAGTTTTTAATGCATTATAGTATAACCAAATTCATACCATGATCTAATACTGTAAATTTCATCGTTTAAAAGTCAAAAGGTATTTCGAATTTTTTGTAGTTATATATAAATAGAAATTACGAATAATAGAAAAATGCCGAAATATAAAAACGTAATAAATTGTTTTTTTTTATTAGTTTGATCAAATTTGAATGAATCATAACTACAGTTGATAAATGAGATTCTTTGAAAAAAAATGGTTACCGATACAATATATTTTATCAACTGAGTTTGAAAAATTTCACAATATTCCTTTTAAAATGCAAAACATTGTATTTTATTACGAGATTTTAGATGATTATGTAGGTCATTTATATTTCGAATAAAGAAATGTACTAAGAGTATTCTATTAATATGTTAACAATTTCATTCTTAGTCCGAATGTATTCTTCTTTTAAAAGATATTAAATAACATCTTTTTTAACAACTGGTTTATATTTTTTTATATTATATTATTATGATTATGTAAAATACATACCTCTACTTTTCTTGCTTGTTTACGAACAATCATTGGCTCGTCTTGCCCAAGTACATGGTTACTAAAACCAATGGGAGGAGGAGGTCTTGAATTGTAATACATTTTTGTTGATTTTTTTATCCGTCAAGTTAATAAAATTATCTTCTTATTTTAAGACAATTTAGTCAGAATTTATAGTGTATTCTGAATTATGATAAATTGTTCTTTTAAATCCTGAAATTATATGTATAATTAATTTTTAATAATTAGGAATGTGGAATTTCGTATGAATAATAAAATAATAATGATTAATGAAAAAATTATCTTAAAATTATAAAAGTTTAATTTTTACTTTTTTCTATGTAAAATAATAGGCAATAATAATCGTTTAAATCTGTAAATGAAAGCGGATTTAGTTAGTTTTTTATTTAGTGTTTATTAATATTAATAATAATTTAAGATAATAAAGTTTAGAGCATATTTCTAAAACAATTATTAATGTCAACTAAATTATAGTTAAATAGTTGTTTAAATTATGAATTTTGTACAATATAAAAATTTAATAATCTACAGATTTTAAAAAAACCCTGTTAATTATAAAATAATTAAAATACTTCTTTTTGGTTTCACATTGAACTATTTTGATGAATATTAATATGTTACCTGTAATTTTTTATTGAATATTATATGAATAGTCCTACTATATTTTCTCAAAATGAATTATAATCATTAGTTAGATATAAATATAAAATATTATTTATAGAGTTCACAAGAGAACGTTAAATAAATTATTTAGGCATAAATTACATATAATTTTATTTATAGAATTCAGATGAGAGCAATTAGATATTATTCAGGCTTAAAATAATTGATTTATAAAGCGATTTTATATATTTTTTAAAATATTAAAGTTTTATTCTAATTCTTATTCAATAAGTTTATTTGTTTGTTTGTATGTAAATTGTTATTGTCTATTTTTTATGTAACGATTTGATTATTTGGTTACGATTATAATTACAAGTATTATTATTATATATTATAAAATAATTTTTATAAATTTTAAAGTTGTAATTGTACTAAAGAATATTTTAATTAATCAAAGAAAATGTATAACTATTCGCTAAATTAATAAGTTTAGCGGTAAATATTCAGGAGACCATAATTATTTGAGTATAAAGTAACTTTGATTAAAATATATTTGTGCGAGTTTCATTAATGAATGCTTAATATCTTCAATTATTTTTCTACATTAATATCTCTTTCTTTCTAAAAATGAACATTATTTAAATATTTAAAAAATGTTATATTCAAATATAATTTCAGAAGTAACATCGCTAACGTTACTTTACTGCGCACTAGGTTGAAAAAAATTGTGCAATAGATAATTGGGTAACCTCAACTATTGTTGTTATCAATTCGGTTTTTACAGTTTATTAAAAAATAGTACACGTTGTTACTTCTGATGAAAATTCATAAATGAAGGTCATTGCATAAGCAATTAAAGAAAAAAATGTATACGAATGGTGAGCTAAAATGTACTACTTGTAGTCTTTTAATTATTTAGGCAAGATAAGTCAAATAAATTAAAGTAAACAGCAACGAGCACGTGAACCTTCAAAACTTGACAAAAATTACAGTTACGTAAATAATTGATATTTATATTATTAAAATTGTTCTATATTTTTTATGTTTGAAATCATCGAACAAGTATGTATAATGTAAAATTTTAAAAACAGGTAAATCGGTCGCGTTCAGACAACAATACAGTTTCTAATCCAGGAATAATAAATTTTTCGATTTATATTATATAATCCCAATTTTTCTACAATGCACGTAGATCTTTAAAGATTGAAAGTCAAGTGTTCGTAACACGAGGCATTAAAACAGAAGTTCTATTTACAAATAAAGCTTTTTATTTGACTAATTGTTACTGAAATCGTTAATCATTAAAAAATATATATATTCTATTGAACATTTCGAAGCCAATTAATCACATTTATTTCAGCTGGTTTAATTTTTATTACTCAATAAATAAATCTATTTTTGTTATCCGAGATAATAATCAAACACCATTAAATGGTTATCATGCAGGAAATGGTAATTTTACGCGTTATAAAAAGATAATTATTCATTTGTTTTATATCGAACATTAAATGTCATTTTAAAATTGGAAGGCGCTATTGTCACTCAACACGAATATGAAATATCTAAGTCAAAAGATAAAATACGTTGTTTACAATCTGACATTTAAATTAATAAGAAGTACTCGTTTATTTCAAAATATAACAATTTTGTTTTTAAAATACTGCGATTTATGATAGACGTTATTTTTCACTTTCATTTCTAACCACAGCACCGCTTCTTTACAAAAATCAATAAAGAAGACTTTTTTTTAAAAAATAAGAGCGTCATAAAGATGTGTCTTGCAATTTTTTTATGGTATGAAATTATAATCTGAAAAATATAATCTAATATAACACGTTTTTCGGCAAATTCTTTTGTTTGTGATCGTCAATAATCGTTCTTGTACATATATAGACGTCAAAATGATTCTCATTAATGAACAACGCAATGGTTTTTCGAACGAATTTTGTTAAATTTCACGTTGAACGGGAAACGTTTAGCATCGAGTGCATTAGAGAAATAATATGTTGTTGGCTTAAAACATTGATATTTATCGAACCGAGTATAACTTAATAAGTGTTATATTAGTTTTTAATTTTATAATCAATAACGATCAAAGTAATAAATGTCGCGCGCAGAGCTTGACTTCAGGCGCTAAAGCTTCGACAGAACTTTGCAGAACTCGCGCGCGAAATCGAGCTAAGCACAGCGATCAGGTTAAAGGTCAAAGGTTCACGTTCGGATTTTGATTGTCAAGCCTTAGCTGCGAAGGTCAAACGGTACGCGAAGTGTAGCTTCATATCGATTGACGGGCGCGAGGACACGTGTAAACACAACAACCCACACACGCGCGCGCGTTGATGCACATAACACCGGTTTTCCCTTCGGGGGGTGGAAGAGCTCGTAAAATCTCGCGATCAGACAGCAGCGGCAGCAGCAGCAGCAGCAGCAGCAGCATCTGGTTCTATATATAAAAGCGCCGCCCCGTCGTAGTTGCCGTTTGCCTTTACTTACTTAATCCATACGTCGTGCACGGCGGCTCTCGAGTACACAGTAAAAACTCTGCGAGGCTACTAGTAGTTAGCAATCGCGATAACGACTCGAACAGCTCGTAAATCTGAATTGTTCGCTTATCCAAACCGTCCAACGAGTTATCCGCGCGCCGCCTCAGCTCCGGAGTAAACACTTCATTCGGAATCAATCGGTGCACTCGAGTGCGCTGCAACTGCAATGCAACTGCCGACTTTAACAAGCGGCTGGACTCCGGAGCACTGATCGACGCCTGCAAATCACTCCGCACCGATGCATCGCCCTCGCCGTTAATCAAACGCGAACTCTCGGGACGGCCGCCGAGCAACGACTGACTAGTTCTCTGGTACTCGCTCGTTCGCTCGCTCGTTCGCTTTCCTGGCCCGACACGCGCGCACGCACACACCTACAAGACACAGGGACGCGCGCGCGCCGGAAGTCATTACTTTCCCTCGCGACTCGCTGAGGCCTCCCAGAATCGAGTTACGCGGCCGATGGATGGCTGGCTGAGGGGTGGGGGGAGGCGACAGCGAGCGGCGCGATAACGATAGCCGACGACGTGCCTTGTCTCTTCTCCTCGCGGTCGCGATTTTCAAGACGACCGAATACTAATACTTTCAATTCGGAGAGATCCGCGGAGCTTCGACTCAGGTTGGCGGGCAAAAGAGCGGCTCCGTGTACCTTCGGATTAAAGTTGGTCATCATCGCAGCGCGAAGGTCGAGTCGCGTTTTTTTTAGCCTCGGCGTCCGATAGCCGCTAGCGTAGCAGTTCCAACCTTTTTTCTCCTCTAAGTTCAAGCTCTGCTTTGGTATATATAGTTTTCATTAGCTTTTCCCGGAAGCCGTCCCTCCTCCCGTGGATCCCGTGGAAAGGTCGTTTCGAAGGCGGTGGCGTCTTTTTACCGACTGCACGCGCCGAATCTTCCAAGCGCTTTCGCAAGCTCCGAAGATTCTTCAATTTTTCATTAGGCTGTCGCGAGACTTAGTTTCTTCGCCACTAACGGCAAACGCTCCAGGCGTTTCCTCGTTTCTCCGTTTAATTTAGATGGACGTCCGCGAATAGCTGTGCTATCGATTAGCGCTGGCAATGGGTTACTACCGCGTACGTATAAACATTACACTCGACGCGATTGCCTTATTGCGCTGGGCAACTCATTGATTTTTTCGAGATTATTATTGCTGGAGAGAATAGGGAAAAGACGGAGCGAGCAAAAGAATCAATCGCTTCGTCGGCTCTTCCATGCTAACGGGAGTCTTTATTCAATTTATTCGTCCACTCCGAAGCTATTTATTTAATTGAAATCTTACCTTAGATTCATTGCAAAGTTGATTGGAAAGCCAAGACGGTATTGCCCGCTGGTATTACCCGAAATGGTCAGCTGCTCGTGCATTTCCTAATATAGAATGTTCATTCATGCCACAGAGCAGTTGCGCGTGTGTTGGTGAATTTATATCGTGGTTGGATCGACTATTTTTACTTGCGTCGGAGATGGCGAATACCCTTGGGGCATCGGGAAAAAAGTTGCGAGAGTTTATCGCGCGATTTTGAACAACTAATCGCGCCACCGAAACCTATTATCCGATTTACTTTCCGTAAATACATTTTTTCGCTACCTTAGAGCAGCTTTTATTAAAATGTTTTTCGAACAAATGCTCGTGAATTGCTTGGAAAAGGCAACGCGATTGTATAATTGTTTAACAGAATATTACTCGTTGGTTGCTATCGTTGTCTAGTCCACAGAGAAGATAAGCTGTTAACTCCTTTCTAAACTGAGCCGCGAACGTTATTTATCCTTATCTTATCAATCGCAAAAAGAGCGAATTACGATTCAGAGCATTCGGTAATATAATTGTTATTTTTGATGAAATTACTAATCGTGGACAGACTCGTGTTGAATGTTTCCAATTATTAAACGTCGGAAGAACGGAATATGCTTCTTGAATTTAGAAAATGCTCTTTTATATTACATTTAACGAAGTCATCCAATTATTTTCATTCGCATAACTTTCAAATGCTTTTATCATTTTGATAATTGAATTTCTCAAACATTTGATTAATTAAAATAATGCATAGCGAACTTAAGCGTCGAGCGGCGGTTAGAAATTTTTCCACCATCCATCGATGAAACTCCACACTATAATAATAAAAATTACCCGTGTTGGATTAAAGAAAAACGTAAAGGTAATTTATCGCGCAATTTTTCGCAATGTAAAATTAGAAGAGAAGCAATACAAGTGCCTAGTTTGTAATATTTAAACGGACGTAAGGGAATTAGTCAGAAGTGCACACTTTGCTTTGTAATGGCGAGGCGAATCTTTAAAGTCCAACGTCGCATCGATCGCATGCGTTTAGTATATTGTAAAATGCAGCATTAGCCGTAAGTTCCGTAGACAGCATTCGCTGCACTTACATCTCGCGATTCGTGAAAAATGAAAACACGCCGATTGTCTTTTAAATTTTTAACGAGCGAGTTTATCGCGCAAAAAGTTTTTCGTCTTACATTTACCTCTTTGCTTCGACGGAGTGAAAAAACGCTTTCATCCTTAGGAGTAAACGACGATCTGTCCTGGGAAAAGAACGCTAGGCGCTCTTCTCGCAAAAGCCTTGCCTCCCAAATAAAACGAGAAAGGGAAGACGGGAAAACAGTTGTTGCGATCGAACGCGCGGCAACAACAAAGCGCATTCGAGTCGAAACTTATCTCGGGACAAAAGTTGTCGTTAAATTGAGCGAATAACGTTCAATGCCACCAGTGCCGAGGCCGCGCGCGCGCAGTCCATTATAAACGTGGCGTGAACTATTAACGTTTCCCTGTACTTTTTCCGCGTAATCGTGTGATCTGGTTGAACGACGCGCAAATTGCTCGTTTAAACGAATAACGAGCTGCGCCTCAATTTTTGGATTATCGAGCTTAATCTTTTGGTGTGTGAGAGGTGCGCAAAGTTTGCCGGTACATGATTTTCGTCCACGAAACTTATCCAGATTATACTAAATCACCGCGAGACTGAGGGGACTGCATTTTTTTAATCCACCCAGCCAGATTCCAAAGCGCTATTTATTTTTTTACTCTTGATTCGCGTGCCATCTTTCAGTATCAAACTCTCCTCTCGAACAAAATGCATCGCGCGAACGAATTGCGTAATGAAGAAGATCGAAAAGAGCTACATTCGTGCCAAATGATCTTCACGGTTTGTAACAGGAGAATAACATTGCATCCTAGAAAGCCAAATATATTTTCCATTCGCACGATGCATTTTTCTATTTTTTCATCCTTTCGTAATTTCTCTCCGAGCCGCGTCTCAAATTTCCTTCTGTCGACTGAACAAAAAGCAATACAAATCAAGCCTGGCAGTTTGCTTTTCACGCTCGAGTCCGCGCGAATCGCTCGCGTTTTTCGTGCTCACCCGAGAAACTGCGCGCGCGTGTGTCGCGAATTGCAGCGCCGACCGCCAGGAAGTGCCTGCAGCTGCATCCGGGGCTTTACGCAACGTGTCCTACCGCGATATCGACGCCTTTACGTAATTCGAGGCTCGCTGGGTAAAAGAAAGATCGCGTTCCCTTCGACTCGCGACGAAGATTCGCTTCCCGGGCTTGGCAATTATTCGGACGGACTGAATGGCGAAACGCTTGACGGAATCGAGGCGTCGCGGTTCAGTTCGTTTCAGCATTCAACCAGCGAATGCAGTTCTTTTGGCTTACCGGCTTTTTCGACAGACAAATTAGGGAACTCCGCGTCTCGACATCAGCTTTAATTTATAATTTATCCGCACTTGTATTCGCAACTCGCCAATGCTGTTTGTTACATTTCTGTTCTTTATTTTTAGTGAAAAACACACGCGCGCGTACCCGATTTTATGCACATGTACGCGTTCGTCACGTTTATACACGCAAATGTTCACGCGCATTTCCCTTAAGGGTCCTGACCTGGAATTTATTACATTGGAATACTTGCAGGGGCAAGAATTTTTTTATCGATAACGAGGACTTTATTAAATATTTATTTCACGTGTATTAAATGCCGTAGCGAATAGTTTTTCCAATGCAAATTCTTTTCTGTTTTTGTCTCCTAATTGTCTTCAAAACTAAAAGATACGAATTAAAATAAAAATAAAAATAGTTATAATTTTGAGAATATCAGCACTTGTGAGCGACTAATCATTAGAGAAATAATAATAAATTCAATTACTTTCACAAGTCGTCATTACTCGAGTTTATGACTATTAAATATTTGGGTTTAAATAAAAATGCAGTGATAACGAGACCTATTGTGATAAAATCGTTAATTTATCTAACGATGTTAAGATAAATCTTTATTACATGGATGACTTATCAGATTAATCGCGAAATTTACGGAAAAAATCACGAAAACTACACTAATCCCAAAATTTTTTTAAACAAAACTGGAAACAGTAGAAGTTAAGATTGAAAGAATTGAAACAGCCTACATTAATAAAAAATATCTATGATGTAACTAATGCATAGCTGCAAATTATTACTGTCGTTCAAATTGTTTTTTATAAAATTCTATCGAAATTTCACGGTCTACAATGGCTTTTCTTCTTTAAATACGACGGCGTGTTAGTCATCTTCGTAAAGATAAAAAATACTGAAATATTTTAATTTATGAGCTGCATTGTAATTTCCGAGTGTGTATGTATAAAAAAGCGATGTGTTTTTCAACAAAGCAGAAAAGAATTGAGGCACTTAATTATAGAATCAAGGGTGAACGAACTGCATTTTCGATAAAAATGTACCAACAGCGGGATTTCTTTAAAGTTCGGAATATTTTTTGGAAATGGGTTTAAAAAGTTTTGTACGTCAGTGCATAATAACATTCAGTAGTTGTATGAAAAAATTATCTGAATAACTTGGGAAGTGTAATTTGTTTTTAAACATGAATTATATAAATATAATTATAGATCAAATAATCATTCCATAACTTTTAGAATAGATGCAATTGGTCACTTTATTATGAGCTTACAATTTCAAATGTAAATTAATTAAGTATGTGGATTAAAGTGTCAATGATTACTGAAACCTCAAAATTACCAAGTATTTAATTTTAAATAAGCGATAAAACTCGTTTTTTAAATTTATTTACAATAATTTGCAATAAAGAATATTTTCATTGTTTATTATATCACAATTTTCAATTACTATAAAAATTAAAAAAATAATGCCTAGAAATTCTTGAATTTTTATTTCAAATTATAAATCACGCGCGTATTTGGTAGGTTGCACAACTTCTTTGGAATGAACGAAAAACTTTTTGAAATTCACAATTGAAAAATCGCACTGCAACTATGATAATATTTGCACTGAATTCCTCGTAATCGAGTATTTAATTTTCATTTTAATGGAAAAGTCCTTCGCGTACTCTTATAAATTTCAGTTTATAACACTTTCAGTGTCCGTGTCAAACACGGCGTTTTTGATAATTAATACTTTAACGCAACTAAGTCTATTGCAGTTCGCGTAAAGGCTTTCAAAATATTTGTTACTCGCTGATTCAATGTTAAAAACAACCCTTAAAACTCTATTTTATTCATTAAAGTTTTTGTCTCGCAATGGCTTAAGCAAGCGTAAAAAGTATATTTGCGAAGGAAAGGAAAATTAAAAATTTAGATAGAAAATCATATCACAAAGAGAGGAAAAACTTTAAATACTTTTATCTCCGAGAATTTCAGATTTTATTTATATTGAAAAAAATATATTAAACGCGATTTTTCAACCTAAGAATACGAGTTGTTGACCCAACTTCCTCGTACAAAGTATCAGCCCACGCATTTCATCTTCCGTAAACGTGGAACGACTGTTTTGCATTAAATATCCAAAACGGACAACGCATTAATCATTCGTTCAACAAACTCGTTTAAACGAATAAACTGATTTGAGTAAGGAGCATTTAAATAATTATCATTATTCTCGATTGTTCGATCAACAGCTGGACAATTACCAGCTGAGTATAAATATTTTTTATTTTGAAAATGTGCAACGTACAATTGTTTCGAGAATTTATTTTGAACTCGCGCGTCGTTGCCGCAGTCTCCATTGCAAATAATCAGGATGAATTTTCTAAATTCGTAGGTCAATTATTAAGTATTACCATTAGAAAGATTATGTGCCTGAATCATCGCTTGTAAAAGCGCGAACTCACCTTTGGTTCAAACAGACGCGTGTCACTCGCATCTCCACGTCGCTTTACATCAATCTATTAGTTAAGTTTGATCCGCGCTAAAAATTCTGGACGAAGCAAGCGATTATTTTGCAATTGGTTTTATCTTCGTCTCGCTCAACGCCGTGCCAGTTGCTAATCTACTTTATCGTTAGACGAGCAGTAACAACGAAAACCCTAGCAGTGGTGCAAATATATTGGCCCGCGAGGTCGACCAACGACACCATCTTGTATCATCGAATAATAGATCTGTATTAAGTAGGCCAAAGGCCTTTGAATAAGATGTGCATTTACCTCGTGGGAAATGATCACTCGTCGAAGTGCACATCGTCATAGCGGCAATGGAGATTAATTCGAATAGGGGTCGTCGTCCTCTGCGCGAGCATCACTCGATCGAGTGCCGCGAGTACGAGGGTCGGGTCGAATCGCGGACGCGTATGTCCTGATCGCTGGTTTACGAGCGCGACTCTCTTCTGCAGTGCGATGACGCGAGGCGAGGAACGGTCTCGAGTGACTCGGTCGATAAGCCTTTGGAAGCCTCCGCGCCGGGGTCTTAGCCACTCAGAGCCTTTCGTCGACGAGCGATAAATTATTTCTCGAATGCGCGTAACCGGTCCCCCCACGCGGCCCTTAAAAATCGTTAAAAATATCCCCACCCCGGCGCTCGGGTTGGCGCGGCTCCATCGGTGCGTCGTCGTCGTCGTCGTCGTCGTTCCTTTGACAGATCGTGAACGAGCAGCCGCTTTTGTTGATTGTGCCAGCGAAGAACGCAAACATAGTCGCCGAGAGAGTCATTTTATTTTTGGCTGTCGCGCGTTAAAAGCGCCGATGAATTGGATCCATTTTTCAACGACTCGTCGGGAGGGAGGCGCGTTTTTCTGTCTCCGCCGGCATTAAAATTAAGAGCTAAGACGCGGGTTGCGACGAGTCGAGTAGTCGACGAGCCTCGACAGCCGCCCACTTGTATATTTTTGCAAACTGATCCAACGTTGATATCCCGACGCTGCTTGGCTTTCCTCGTGGTCTCCGTCCACCCGTCATCTGCACTACCGCCAACTCGCGCTTCCGATATGAATAATAGCACCGCTAACAGCAACATTAAATTTAATTAATTTCAAAAGCCAATTTTTCATTGGCGCGAAAGCGAATAAAAACTCGACTTGTCTAATAAAAGTTGATCATTTTCATCGGAATATTTAACTCGAGGAAGCTGCAGCTCGAGAAAATTTATTCGAGAAAGACCGCGAAATTCATTTACTTAGTTGATATCGTCTGTTGAGTTATTGCATCCTCCTCTGCATTGTTATATCTTTGAAGGAAAGCCATCGACTATTAACTCCAATATTTCAGTCGATTTATTAGAAATGTTTGGATGAAATGAAGAATAGTTGACTGTTGGAATAAATTGCATTTCGCATTTATTTATTTTGAAAGCACACGATTTATGTCGATCATATATCGTATGGATTTCAATTAATCCCTTGTTTCGTTTAATAATAATAATAACAATAGTAATAATAATAATAGCAGTAATTATAGATTTATATTTGCTTCTCTATATTTTCGTAGTACTGCGATGTTACAAAGTTCCAATGGCCGAGGAAAAATCAATATATTAGATTACGTATTGACATTACGTGAAAAAGCGTTTCTCGACTTTCAAAGCTTTTTATTATAATCCTCGCAAACCCGTACAAATTAAGCAGAATTCAATAGCAATAGTTTAGTAGAAAAGTAAATTTTGCTTAGGGATATATGTGTATTAATAGTGCGTTTTAGTTTTTCAAGCTACGGGGTCATACGTTTCCAAGTTACAATGATTTTTTTAATTTTCTCGATTTAGTTTATTTACCCGAAATTGCAAAAATCGCTTAAGCACGCTTACAATGTTGTTCGCGCTGTGAAAAAGTTAGTTTATTGCTCAAGAGCGTTTAAAATTAAAACAGAATACTATTGAAATGAATTTGAAAAAAAAGATTCAAATCAAAAGTCTTCTAAACTAAGTATAGGAGGAAGCTTTTTCCGTCGAGATAGACGGATGATTTTGCATCGGAGTACGGCATCATTAAATTCTTAAGAAATATTACTCGCTGCGAGTATATTTATAAAAACGAGTAAAGTCTTGCAACGATAATATTGATTTACTCACCGACGCAATTTTACTCTTCTCGCAGAAATTTAATAAGAAGGCATAAATTACTACGAGTGAGTTATAATAAATTTCAGTCTAAGAGAGGCAGTTTTATTTGACAACGCAATAGTATCAGAGACTTTTGCTATAGTTGCTTTTAAAATTTTAATAACATTTGTGAAAATTTATGAGACTCGATGTAACAAATGCAAAGTTCATTTAGGCTAAATTAAAATCATCAAATCTTATTTATGTATATGGAAATAATTTATAGTATCGAATTAAAATCGTGGCTTGCAATTATCAATGAGCCTTTCCATTGATGTAATTTTCATAAGAAAAATTAGCGAAAACATTTCCATTGCGCGTAAATACAAACAAAAAATATACAATATTTCGTAATGTATTTATAATACACGTAAATTTTAGCAAAAAAATGAAAAT
Source organism: Platyscapa corneri (assembly GCA_018907185.1). Lineage (NCBI taxonomy): Eukaryota > Metazoa > Arthropoda > Insecta > Hymenoptera > Agaonidae > Platyscapa > Platyscapa corneri. The sequence goes on from JACCHW010000012.1 coordinate 505,403, forward strand.
TCCAATCCGTTTTCAAACGACAATGTATAATAAATTCCAGTGTCAAGGAAACTAAGTTTGTCTAACCTTTATTGTTTATTTTTGCTTCATGGTTTTTTCCACCGTCATTAGCTTAACCTTGCGGATGAGGATCTCGTTACTAATGCGTTATAATCGAACCAGTAAAACCAGCATTAGCGTTTGGAATTCTCGTGCGAGTATTTAGCGAGTTATCAAGGAGCTTTTAAAGTGCTTGAGACTCTCGTAGCTTTAATAATAGGTAAATTGCTCAAAGATTATTAATGTCCAGTGAGAAAGTCGTTCAAGTATGAGAAGATAAACAATTCGCAGGATGTACTTTTCATTATTAAATAACTGACACGCGAAGTTAAATTTTATCGTTGCTCAACAAAATTGAATTCGATTGTGGATCACATTTATTTAATGAATTTGGATATAACTGAAATGTTCAATGCAATAGTTTTTAGTAATTCACAATGAATAAAATTATAATTTTTGCAAATAATGATTTATTAATATCACGAGACATTCTTCTATTCATAGTTTTATCATTTAAATATAACTTGCAGTCTACAGGATTCGTTAAGAATGGAATCTACAAACATGTCTATGAATATAATTAAATTAATAAATCTCATAATTCTTATAACAATATTTATAAATACCCTTTTGATTAGAAACAGAAAGTCGTCGAAGTTTGTAGCTATCAATATGAACAATACTAATAAAATTGTATCTAATATTATTATGATAATAATAATAATAATCAAAACTTTAAATAAATAATAGAATAAGATATTGCGAAGTCACGCAATTTTTAAAAATAAAATATAATACAAATAAAATATTAATTATTTCATTTTTATAAATGAATTACGTGGATTGTTTCAAATTCAAATTCGTGTTTTCTGCATGACAAAGAAAGTTATAAAACTTGGCATTTAGAAAAATGCTTTATGAATTTTAGCGGTTATTTTTATTGTAATTTTTTGTTTTAAAAAATAAAAATCAGCGTGACATAAATAAATAAAATAAAAAATGGCCTATTTTATTTTTCCAAGTTATGACATGCTCCCAATTTTCTTCATGGTTTTTCTTCAAGTATAGTTTATTAGAAAGTTTTGAAAAAACAGTCGAACAATAATTAAATTTTACGCTAAAATATTTTAATCCCAATGAAATAATTAATTCGATCTAATTTTTTAGAATCTGGGACTAACTTTTAAAAAGTTACTCAAGTCTACAATTTCTCGATGAGTTCGAAATTAAAATAAGGACTATAGCACTTTTGCTAATTAGAGGTGCTAATTCTTTTGTACAAGTGGTGGTATGCATCGGTATACGTCATCGATTGTGTCGTTGTATATACTTGCTAATATTGTTTTCCAACCGGTTTTACAGGCTGACCAAAACACCTGCGAATATAGTACATTTTAATACGCGATTATCAAGACCGCCTCGAATATTCTTTTTCTTATTGAAAACTATCTTAGTATTCTAATTTTTAACTTTTCCAATTGATTTTTAGTATATATAAGCTTCCAATTATGCACCGAAGGTGCTATTTGCATGTCTGCAAGAACTCCGCATATTTCTCAACGAAAGTGACACCGAATGAAAAATTAAAATTGAAACTTACGATGTACAATGATTCATAATTTTATTTGTTCGTTTGTAAATAATTAAATTTAAATTTTTTGTGATTTTAAAAAATTGCATTTGAGTTTATGCCAAATGTTTCGCGTATATTATGAAAACATGTTGTGACGTATTACATATTAAATTTTTTATATCACCAATAAATATTATTTTCGTTTTCAATGCCTGTGAAAATATTAACTGCAAGGGAAAGCCTTTTTATATTTCAAAAGACGTCTAAATAGCTTAGACATCGCGGAGTAGGATAATTAGTCTCGGGGAAAATTTTACTCCTTTCATAATCTTCCCATCGTAAAAACTGTTACAGTAGGAAAAACCGAAGAAACGTACCAACCGTTAATTTTTTATCGATGACTTTATTAATTTTATTATACATGCGGTGCTTGTACATCTTCGTAAAATGTGTCAACGGCTATAATAAAAATAAAAAAGACTCGTGTACTTTTTTCTCATTCTGCACTCGGGTTATTTATAGTACTAGGTAAGAGCATGTGTAAAGACATTGTATATTACTTGTATAAAATAATTACGCTTTCGATGGTTGACAGGATTGTACAACAATTTAATATAATTTAGAAATGATAAATACTTTGATTCTAAACGTAACATTAGATCGACACGTATTACAATAAACATAATACACAATATAGTATCTCATAATGTTGGCTATCACCACAGAAAAAAAGACTTTTCCATTGTTTATACATATCGCGATGAAATTTCTATCTTAAAGATTAATACATTTTGAATTCGTTGATTAGTCCTTTTTACATATATAAAAGTTAATTTTTTTATTTTATAAAGTATTTTATGCCTAGTCTTTTTTCCTGCAGGATTATCGAACAATTAATTTTTATAAAATTCCTCAAATTTCATCAGTTACACTATAATCGTTAAACTTAATTTTTTAATTCACCATTAAAACAAGACGCATTTATAAAGGTGACACGGAGAAGAAGCAGAAGACAAAGAAGAAGAGGAGGAGGAGAAGGAGAAGAAGAAACACAAAAAGAACATACATACGAATTAAATTAGCGTTCGTTCGAAACATTGTTGTGCTGTAAAAAATGGTCTCTTTCTCTACACTCCTTTATGTCATGACGAAACTAAAATATGCATAAAGTAAACGCTGCTGTAACGCTTTTTTTATAAACAAGGGTAGAAACTTACAAACAAATTATACGGTTTGACTGTAAATATGTATAATGAAAAACATACTTCGTGAAGTAATTAAGAAGAATGTCGTATGAAAAAACGTAACAACTTGATTAAATTATCGTTATATTTTTAATTAGCAACTACCATTATTTTCTAAGTTAACCAACTGAATTAATTTAGATAAAATGACGCGATAATATTTTTTCTAATGCCGTACTTGTCTTACGCAAACAATATAAATTCACGACTAATAATTTTATTCAAAATTCAAACTTTTTGATGCACGATAAAATAATGATAAATAAAAATGGCCAATAATTTGCTCTGTCCAACAATTTTTTTAGGTCGTTCATTTTGACAAGGCCCGAGCAGCCGCGCCTCCAAGTTGACTCGGTGTCAGAAATATTCTCCTGGCCCCGGATTCCTTCCGCGAGGACGGGATGGGCGTTCAAGGTCGGCCGGGGTCGGGGCGAGTACGTCCTACGGGGAATCCGGGGGACCCGGTGTACACGTCGGGTTGGGCCCCACACTGTGTTCAAAGTCGGCCTGAGGAGGGCGGGTTCGAGCCAGGGGAAAGAAAAACTCCCGCAAATTTTCTTTCACCACCGGAGCGTGGGCGGCCGCAGTAATCACGGCGGTGTCGGGCTTCTCTCGTCCTCGACCTCCCGAGAGGGTCTAATTTTCTCTTGGGGGTGCCCGGCCTATATACCCTTGAGATCGAGCGTGGGAGGCCGAGCACAACCGACGATGCTCGATCGGCGCGTCCGAACATGTCTCGAACGCGTCGCGCGAAACGAGCAGTCATCGTCGTCATTGTCGTCATTGTTTAGAGCGGCTGTCGTTGGCCCGGATTCTCGGAGTAATTCGCCGCAATTTTATTATGGAAGTTATAATTGCCAAATAAACTCCTCTATTTTAATTTTTGCACGATTATAGAAAAAAAAAAAAACAGTTAATATCCCTAAAAAATAAAGTTAATTAAAGCAAGCGTCAAAATTTTACACGATTTGTGTTTTGAAATTTTTCGACTTTCAATTTTAAGTTTGTTATAAATATTTTAAAAAATGCTACAAAGTCTGGATAAAAAGTGCACTGTTTAATACGTATCGCGAGGCTCGTAAAACTTCGTGAGAAAAGATGGAAAGCATTTGACTAACAAAAGTCTCCGTCTCGTTTCAAAATGAGGCGACGCGAAATAAAATGGAATTTAAAGAATTGAAATGCAGAAGATACAGTCTCGCGAGATTGACAATCGCTCTTTTAATTTTGGCAACGATTGTCTAATCATGATAGAATCTTGTCTCGTGCTAATCATCTCTTTAACATATTCATAAAACTTGTAACCAAAAGAGATGGTAAAGTTATTAAAATGATGCAGAAAACACGGGTTTCAAAAAATATTCTTCGAACACGAGGCTTGAGAGAGCGATTGAGCTTTAAAACGTTTTGAAATTTATAAATGCTTATACCTGATCACCGATAACTGCCACTTGTGCACTTTAATGGTGAGACTTTTTTGAAACTCCAACCACACCTGACTTATCAATTATCTGACTTTCTACGCAGTTTCAATGTCGCGGATGACTACGGCGTTAAAGGAAAAAAGCGTCATTGTGTTACCAATTAGAAGTACGGTACTGTATGCAATTACAGGCAATGAAAACAATTAGCGGCGAGTGGGAATCGAAGGCTGATTAGCTCGGAAATGTTTACGAGATACGCCGTTGAACAATAAGGAAACTTTCAACGAGAGCAGCAGCCCAAGCTGATCGTTACCTGTCCAATGTGCTTTTTAACGTCGGCCTTAAATCAGTTCTAAAGATATTCGTAGCGATGGCCGTCAGAAAGTTTTTTCAGTCGAGAAGCAAGAGAACCGGGGACCGGGACAACTGAAAACTGTAAGTGGAAGTATGGAAAGAAGCGGCCTGAATCGAGCGTGCAAATCTTTAAAGTATGTTGCGCGAGCGAGAGAACGTCCAGGGATTAAATCGTTGTGGTTTGCGTTTCTTTGAAACGTTCTTCGCTAAATGCTCGATTTTTTTTTTAATAGCTGCGACGATAATTCGAAAAGAAACGAGCCAGTTTAGGCGATACTTTATGTGTATTTACCAGATGTGTCACTCTCGTTTGCAAGGCTACGGAGTTGAAGTTTCAATTCAGAGCCATTAGTCGAGCCGTTTTCGCTCGTAATAATTGAACAAAAAACAACACGATAAAAAGTTAGTTTAGCACATTTAATAGCTCCGCGTATTGGAGAGCTAATAGTTGTTGCAAAAGTGGAAAAGTATTGAAAATTCTCTCTCTGGTCGGTTAAAAGTTGCGTTAAATTCGTTCGACAAAGCTTGCGATAATTCGAGTCCCTTGAAATAAATTTCCAAAAACGTGTCGAACCTCTTACTACTTTTTCACGCTTTTCTACGCTTTTTCAATCACCTTTAAAATGCAATCTTTCGCGTTTCTGTTCTTGAATTTATGGTAATTCGTAATAAAAATATCAAACTAGTCGAGCCTACTTTATTTACAACAACACTAACAAACCTCGTCGACAGGAAACTAAAGTAAATATTAATTTTCCGACAAAACCTCTCCGTCTTTGCTTTCCAACCTAATTAATAATCAGATTTACGCAGCGCGCATCGAGACCCTTACAACTTCGTACACACTCGCGAATACTAGACACGTACGCACGTATCGATAGCTATGAACGTAAAAGCAAGGGATGAGTCGTAGAGACGTAAAGGATGTTTGTCGAACTAATGCTGCAATCGATAATTGGTCACTGTTCACTTCAACCGCGTTAGCGAGTTAAATTCCATTCTAGGAATAACGAGGAGATAAATTTATTCGCTTTGAGATGAAAACACACGAATAGCGAGCACTGGAATAAAATTGAATTCAAGAATTACTCTTTTTAATCTCGTCATTGAAGCGCACGGAGAAAACTTTTTCCTCCTCCGGTTCGTTGCAGATTGTTAGCACCGGCTCGTCCACAGCTAAATAAAGTCCTAATCGTCAGCTTTTAACACTATCATCATACCTACAAGTGAAGAAGCGCGAAACTTTACGCGGAGCCGATAAGTTTTATGTTCGTTTCCGTTCTCGTGCCTCCTAATTTCGCAGTTGCGTCCTCGTCCTTTAAAATTTAGGCCTGTGTACGCGGGCGCGCACTGCGTCGACGCGAATCGGCTCTCTTACATTACTCTCCCCGCTATATCGCTATAAATATAATCGCTCGGCATCGGCATCGCATCTCTCGCTCGCGCTAATCACTATTTTATCGTTATTTTCGCTTTTACGACTACTGCAAGTTGCTACGCCGCAAAGGGCACAATACTGATTTCATTTATCGTCCAAGTGTTAGACACTATTTGCTTCACATTGAGTTTTGTAAGTTTCTGATCAACGCGCGTAAGCTCGCGATTGTTGGGTAAAATTATCGTTGGCAGCAGCATCGCTCTTGTCGCACAATACTGATATTTTCGATCGACGCATGCTGCCGTCGTTCGGAAACACACGATCCAGAAAGTAAAATCATCGTTTCTAGTTTTTGATCCAATTTTTAATTTTCAAGCTTCAACGGCGATTCAATTGTCGTTTGACATCACGGAATCTGGCTTTTGCAACGATAGTTACAAATGTTCCATCGTTTCGCAAGAGTGACGCTAAATTACACAAGTAATGTAATATCAGGTAATATCTCGTACCACACAAGGTGCACCCTTTTCTCGTTGGGAATAGTCACCGATTCTCGACTTTCATCAACTACGCAACGTATGACCTTTTACGAATCCACGCAAATTAACGATTCGCAACGAACGACGAGTATGCGTCTTTTTTGCCAAATAAATTACTTCTGTGCTACGCGAAAAAGCAGGATTTCGGAATTACTCTGGCACACCCAAGTGGAAGGCGCGATCGTTGTTTCCCGTTTAACACGTCCTACAGTAGCCAAACAAATAACGGTTGAAAGGCCTTTGAAACCGCGACTGAATATTACGAAAAATATCGAAAGCTACAGCTTGAAGAGTAAATTTTGTAAAATAACTATCGCGCGAATTAAAATAAATTTGACGTCACCTTTTAAAAACGTTGCGTGCTTACACTTAATTTTATGAAGCTATAGCTGTAACGAAGCGCTGCATCATATTTTTCATACTTTAACGAAGCATCGGACTCGTATTTTCCATTTCAAAATCGTATCGTTCGTTGCAACTCGTACTCGACTTGCTTGCTAAACGAACAATAAAAAAATTATTTCGCTCAAAAAAGAAAGCTGAACTTTCTCGACGTAAAATTGCTCTCGATTTCTGATTTTCACGTTTAAATGCCAATGGGGTAAAAACAACGTCACCCGATTAATCTTAACTTAATTAAGCCTCGAATAATTAAGAATTTATCCTCTGACGAGATTGCTGATGAGATCTCGAGGCTGACCAAAAAAGGAACGGAGCCGGAGTATCGCTAAATATTTTAGTGAAAGTTCTTGCGCGAATTCCTTATTTGGCCTTGGTTAAGTTGAGCCAAAAGCAAGCGAAATGATAAAAGCGAAAAGAAACGATGCAGCGATTCATCTTAGGAGTAAATTATGTACAAACTTTGGGGTTTCCTATTTGTCACTTATTATATAAAAGACTTATCACTTTATAGGTACACGACACGTATACGCCTTTAATTATGTGCATAATACGCCAGCGTAACACATTTTTAATTTTGTATTGTAATTTTTTGCTTAATCGATGTTGTACGTGCGCGAAAAAATTGTCGAAAAAATCTCTTACTTTGTACTCGCATCATAGTTTTTCGCTTCGTAATGGAAATTTTCAATTACACGGACAATTTTTAAACGGAATAGTTTCGATTGCTATTATTCGAATACGTAACTAATTATTGCACGATACGAATTAAAATAGTTTTTCCATATCAACGCGTAATTCGAATAAAATCTTTTTCAAAATCTCTTAAAACAACCTCTCGGTTATTAAAATATTAAAAAGTGTCAACAATCTAAACATAAACATTGTAAATAAAGTAACGTGCATTGTACAACTACTTATTAACAAGCATAGGGTTAATACTGACATTATTTATTTCAATTGCGTTGTAATTGCTTCTTCCTTTTCTTTTAAACAATAATAATTCCATTATATGGTTGAATAATTATTCATTATATAATCGTGTCCCTCTCGTCGATTCGTCGCGATACAAACGTCTTGCGCGACATCGAGCACAGGATTTTTTCAAAAATTTTCCCGGAAGTGTGCGACATTTAACACACGTGCATAGGTGCGCGCGCGCACACACACGAAACACACACACACACACACACACACATGTATACGCATCGATGCCGAAGCACGCACTCTCATTTTACAATACCCGTAAAGTGCACGCAGCGAGTCTGCACTTGAGAATAAGAGCGAATTTTTGGCGGGAAACACGTCGGTACAAAAATACACACGGGTGTATCCGTCGAACATCGAACTATCGTTATTATTTATTTTATTTTACGAATGCAACTATCATATTTTTTTATCTTAAACGTAAATTCGATTGCGTTGAGTCTTTTTTATTTTTTTATTACTTTTCAGTAAAAACTCGAAGTTTGCAATCAATAATGCATGTATCGATTTATTTTCCTCTATTAATAATAATAATAATAATAATAATAATGCTGAAATATCATATTTTATGTTTCATATGTACATTGAACACTTTTCTCAATGCTTATCTCCTTTGTTTATCGTTTGTATAATTGTCTACATTTATGTATTTCGGCGCGAACACATGCAGTGTTCCGTTAATTACACGAGAAAACATAAACCTCGGAAGGTACAGAACGTGTGTACGTGATTGTAAATATCTGTATGAAAAAATAAGGTCTTGAATGTGAAAAACGGAAGACAAAACGCGCGAATCCCAGTAACTGTGTTCTACCTACACATTTTGCTCGGATACGGTGTCAGTCGTAAAACAAAAAAGCTGTATAGCAGTAACAGACGATGAAATTTTTTCGAGTGAAAATTATTTTTCCAGTACAGCACTTTATGACTCCGTTATTGAGTACAAGGAAAAAAAAAGTATTTTGTACTGTTTTTAAAAATAGTGAGATCATTTTGAAAAAATAACATATTCGTTCGGTCGCGGTGAAATACCTATTTAATGTTGGATACCAATCACGGCGATTATGAAATGAAAATAAATTATCGTTGATTAAGTAGTAAAAAGTGGGCACGAGAATCGAGTGGCACGGGCGCGAGGGAGAAAGGGAGCTTTGAAACTCGTGCAAATTCATTTTATTTTATTCAGTCGTATAAATGGTGAGAAAAGTGATTGTACCATTTCCACATTTTGCAGAGAGCAGTTTTAGGAAATAAAAAAATTCTTTTAATCGAGTATAATTTTATAATAAAAGCACCGATTGTTTGAAAAAAAATTTCTGTCCTTACTGCAAGAATCAATTATGGAAGTTCGTATACGTGAATTTACCATCGAACTCAGATCGCTAAAAGAACAATAATTTTCAAAGTAAATCGTCGGATAACGCGTCAATATTTCGCGTAATTTATTGTCGCGATCGTACGACAGAATGGAAAATGTGTTCCTGGAATCGTTTGTGTATCGGAGCCAATTACTTCTTCATAATATTCTATAATATATATATTTGTTTTATATATATATACACGTTGAAGATCGTTAAGGTCTAGCTTGTTTTATTACAGCCTTCCTACATCGAAATTATGAATACACATGTAGGTGTTCACCACTACCAGATCCCGATAAGCTTTAGACGGAAAGAGATCGTTCGATCGATGTCGCGCTAGATCATCCAGCCAAGCTTCTGTTGCATCTTGCTGTAGCTTCGGAGGAGCGTCTCTTCCGAGGATTGGTCGGAACGACGCGAACACGGACAAGTTGCTGTAGTAGAGCAGAGGATCGCAGGCACCGTCGTCGAGCGCATGGAGTCGCCACAGTGGGAATTACAGCTGGCCTATGTCGGGGAGAATCAACCCCCAGGATGTTATTCTCAGCAAGAACATTCTTCCTCCCGTGGCAGTTCGTGACTCAAGGAATCCTGCGAATCAATTAACTCGAGGTTAGCCGCAGCTGCACACCCCTCGGGGTGTATACCCCCCCCCCCCAACTATTCAAGAACATCGACAATTGTCTTGAAAATTAATAATAATAATCTGATCGGCGATAATAATACGCCATGACACGTGTGCATACACGCGTGATGTATTTACGCAATCGCAGACGTATTCTCGATGAATTATAAGAAATGGATAAAAATTGATTGGAAAGAAGGTGGCGCCTTGAGAATCATTTGTAATTAAAAGTAGGGAATTCTGGAAATCTCCGAAGCGCAATTTGAACGAACCTTTCTCATTTCCTTGCCCTCGGGATTGTTCAGCTTCGGCTTCGGGGGCGAGAAAGCGATTTTTTCGTAAGGTATCGCACCCCTGCAAAGTGTACTGGGATCCAAGCTCATCGTAGCCTTGAGGGTGTTTTTCTTCACGATACCATTGATGTTACTCGGACTTTCGCTGCCGTGGCTCTGCACAGCCTCGACAGCTGCCGTCGCCACGTGGTTCGGGGAAGACGTGCGCGTATTGGGCGACGAGGAGACGACCTCTGGTGCTGGCTCCGTTGGCTGAGTCAACGACGAGTCGAAGGTGTTGTTGCGGCTCTCGGTCTGGCGAGCGAGCGATGGTGATTTTTGGTCGGTACGTTTGCTCTCGTCGCAAGTTGGATTAGACGAAGATGAGCCGATCGCTTCGTTCGCGTTAGATTCGTCTCCGGTACTCAACGGCTGGCATTTTTCCCGATCCTAGATATTAAAAGAAAAAATAGAGAATATCCGTCAATGGACTTTTCGATAGAATCTTAATTCGACTCTTAAAATTAATATTCGCTCCATTTTCAAAGAAGAAACAACCCCTTTGCTCATTTTGCTCTTTCAACCAGCGCACTTTACAAGTTTAATAACGCCGCCCTTTAATAGCAGCATTGACAGACTCTTCGCTATTCTCAATAGTTGATGTCGTCAAGCAGTGACGAGCAGCTACGGCGTTGTTAAAGCTAAGCACAGAAACACCTGGATAATCTTTCATTTCACAGTTTCTCTCGATAAGGATCGCGCGTTATCCAAAGAATGGGAGCTTTTGTACAAACGAGTGGAATGATTCGCTTTAAAAAATATCTACGGGACATTGATGGTGAAATTAGTAGTTACACCACTAGATGAGGCAGAATTGGAAAAGAGCGATGGATCGGCGACTACCAACCGTATTTTGGCACTCGTCATTAAGATCGTGCTCGGCTGGAGGGCCGCTGTGCTTGTGGTAGTGTTCGCGCGGTGGCGAGTCTTCCGGGCCGTAGGTCGAGTTGTTGCGGTTTTCGTGGTCCTCCGAGGAGTGCCTGAGCGAGGCGTACACGATACCAGGTGGCTGACCAATCCGGTACGTGGCAGGTCGGAAGTTAAGGCGCGGCTGCATGTAAGCGCCTCCATCCAACTGCGCACAATCATCGTCATGATTATTCCGATGCATCCACGTTACATTGGGAACAGCTACCGGGGCTTTCTTTTGCTCGTCTCGATTACCAAATTGCAAATCGCTGCAACTTCTTTGAACGCGACAAGTGGACCTCAAGGATTTCAACGTCCACTGGTTAAGCAATTATTTTCATTCGACCCGGATAACGTATTATAAACAAAGTTATTATTTAAACTTTTCCGAATTATTACTCCAAGGTTACGTTCCGATAATGCTTATTATTATTTTTGGCTTAGCCCTTCAAGAAAACCAGTTTCCTTCGTTAACGATGCTTTTTCACGAATATTGCTTTCGAAGCTCTAATTGCACAGACATATTCTTTACCAAACAAAATTTACGATTATTTCCATAAGAGTGAGAAGCCAAGTGCTTATTTGACTATAATTATAAACCAACAACAATATCAACTTACGTCTGCGTGCATATTTATGCACTCGGTTTCAGGGTCTGGTCTCATAATTGTAATTTCACGTTCGCAAATTGGCAAGAGATCATAATCGGGTGTCGGGTGATTAATTACATCTGGATCCTGAAATCATAAATTTTAAAAAGTTTGTTTCGTAATTTCTACATCTTTTGGAGTATGCAAATAATTTAGAAACAATGAACTTCGATAGAATTATTGCAACACAAGGGATCTGCATTATCAATTAAGTAATTAAAACAAGAAGAGAATATTTTTGTATTTATGTTAATATTATGAATTACTAATGTATAAAAATCGATTGATTTTTAACTGTATATTTAAAAATTGCATAGCTTAATTAAATCCTAAACGCAGTGGTTGAAGAGAATGCAGAAAAAATTGCAAAATAAACTAAAAATAATTTACAAAATGAAAATCGTATGAATTGCGGCTTTTTGCAATAAATTTGTGAAGTGTAGTAATTATCCGATTGAAATACTGAAAAAAGGCTATAGTTTTACCGCGCAACTTCTGTCAAATGCGACGTTAAAGCATCCCTGTGTTGTGATCGCGCTCACTTTCAAGTGCACAATCGGCGGCAAAGGATAAAAATCCAAAGGTGTTATCGATACAGCCGAATCAGAGAAATTAAAACATTCCCTCTATTTACAATGGTTGGGTCTAATTGCGAACGTTGCGGCCTGCCGCTTAACGACATCGCGCTAATAATTACGCAACGGATTCTCGGTGCACCGAGAATGCGCATAGAACTCCGGGTATCGCAGACCTCCAACGACCATTCGCATTTTCACGCTTGGTTATCTCATTTTCCGACTCGTCTTTATTCACATGCGCGTGAAAAACTCCTCGGGTAAGCTCGAGAGCAGCGCGAGGAAATAGTGGTTGCCATAGTGCGGAGTAAGCGGCCACTGTTTACCAGCGGCACAACGACATGCCGCTGAATACGCACCTGCAAGCAGTAGCCGATCCTCTCGACGATGGTGGTGAAACTCGGGCGCTCCTCGGGGTGCGGGTGCCAGCACCGCGTCATCACACCGTAAATCGGATCGGGACAGCCGGCGGGTCTTTCCAGGCGGCCGCCACTCGTGACCATTGACATGACCTCGCGATTGGCGCAACCCGTGTACGGCATGTACCCGAAGGACATGATCTCCCAGAGCAGCACTCCGAAAGCCCTGCCATTGGTTTATCGTTTATCTTCTTTGCATTATTTTCATTTTCGCAATCGATGATGAACAGCAACGCGTGCGCTTTGTTGAGCGCGAATTGAAGGTCAAAGAGCAGTTAATTATTATACGCGTAACCAAAAATTCGTTACGATTTAAAAACATCCGTTTGTATTGAGTTTCGCAGCGAATTGCAGACGGAGTATAATTTGATCGTAATTTGACGCGAAACGTGAAATGCTGCTGCCAGTCTTCACCGCGTAAATCATTATGAGTGCAACAATTTTATTTACCGATGCTTCTCCGTTCGTCGCACAGAGGCAACGATCTACAAAGATTTACGAAAATAGCAAGCGTCTAAATAAATGAAGACGAATTTTTTTAACGACATTCGACGAATGGATTTTTGAAGAGCGCGGAAATAAAGCAGAGCAATGAATAATCTGGGCGGACTAACCAAACGTCGGTCTTGGTCGTGAAGATGCCGTCGAGGAAGCTCTCGGGTGGCATCCACTTGATGGGCAGCATCGCCTTGCCGCCCTTCCTGTAGTAGTCGCTCCTGTAGATGTCCCTGGCCATGCCGAAGTCCGCGATCTTGACGACGCGCCCGGGCTCTTTCGAGGTCAGCAAACAGTTGCGCGCGGCGATGTCTCGGTGTATGAAACGCGCGTCTTCCATGTACTTGCAGCCCTTGGCCACGTCGTACGCGCACATAATTAAGTTCTGCATGGTGAGTGTCGTTGGTCGGTCCTGGACGAGAACGCGAAACGTGAGCTTTTCCGAATGACTCGCGACGACGAGTCAAAGACCCGAAAGTGGCTCGAGTCCTCGAGCTTTCGCTGCTTTACGAGTTTTCTCGAAGCTACCACCCGCGAGTTTTACTAGTTTTGGCATATTTTCCGTTTAAAATAAGTCATTAGCGACTCGGCAATCTACATTATGCATTATGCGATTATGCGATTATGCACTAAACTGCGCAAAAGAAACGGCTAAAGTTCGATAACAAGATTAAACTTTTATTTTTACGGCTCGACTTTTTTATACCGCTTATTAATTTCAAAACTACCACCTGTATAATGTAACTCGGCTTAAAGCGGATATAAAATTAAACAAAGAGACGTCCGCGCGCGTAGACGCTCTTGACAAGAAAATTCCGCGAGTGTGCAGTTGGAGCGAAAAAACGGCTTCGACTCATCGGAGCTGGCGGCTCTTGCTTATTATGCAATAACGAGTGTATCGTGCGAATTAGGTACAATCGCGTATCGATTAATTTGACCGACGACGAATGACAAAATCGGCTCGGTTAACTTATTTATTTTCGAAAGTAAGCCGAGCAGAACAGACGGAGCGCTTTGAATAAATGGAGGAGGGGCTGTTGACTAACCGGTCTCGGTCGTTCCTCGCGCAGGAAGTTCTTCAGATCGCCACCGGCGAGCAGCTCCAGAACGATGTACCGCGGATGCTTATCGAAGGACACGCCAATAAAGTGCACGATGTTTGGATGATTGAATTTGCTCATGATCAATGCCTCCATCATGAAGTCCGCCTCGGCTTGGGACGAGGAGAGGGAGGGCAGAGTTTTCACGGCGACCGGGTGCTCCTCGTTTCGTCTGTACTTGTACACGCCTTGGAAAACCTCGCCAAAAGCACCCTGACCCAGCGGTCTGCAGTAAAAGGCTTTCGTCAATTTCTACTCTAATCGGGTCTCGTCGAAATGGGGTAAAACACCGACGGATCGATTAAATAAAACTCTTTATAATGCACAAAGAGTATAAAAGGAACACCCCAGTGTTGCAACGATCTCGAACGGCAAATTCGAATATGCCATTCGAGGAGCAATAACGACGGGAACTTAACTTTTCCATCGAGTTCCGCCTGACCTCGAGCTGAGCGGCTCGGTGCACTTACTTGACCAAGTCGATATTATCTCGGGGGATCTGCGGAAGGTCTTTGAAGCTGTACAAATTCCCCGCGAATTCGTAGTTGGGGTTGAATTCCGTCATCATGCTATCGGAGACGACTCGAAGGGCGGTTAGTTCGGTGCCATTTCCGAACATCACTTGGCGCCTGCGCAGCAAGGCCTTGCGGTTCTGATAGCGATTATCTGCGCCGAAAACAAGATTTTGCCCCTTTAAACGGCACTTTCCTTCCTCGCTTCTCCTTTCTTTTATCGCTAGTGGTTCTTCTGGTACTTACAGAGTAGGAGACAAAGACCGGAAAACGCGATTACCAGACTGATGCTTACGATTATGAGAATTATCATGAAGGTTTGGTGGGTCACGTCCGACTCGTTTGCCACTGCGAACAATGTTTCAGCTATCAATTTTATTAATTTTATCAATATTATTAAGTCGCCCCGAACGACATTTTTTACACCCTTACTCGATGCTTCTTGATCGGCAAGCATTAGAAACAAGCCTTTAATTCGGTAATATTTTTCAAGTGTACTTCTGAAAAATACAACAGCATTAATCGCACTTAAGCAGTCTAAATTTATGGTTATTTTTCGAAAATGAAAAATAAAATATTACACTATTTCGCGTGAAATTTACATTACGCTCTATTGCGTTTAAACGATTAATACTTCAAATTACGTTTTTAAAGCAAATTTCACCATTTATTTGAGAATTCGTTTTGAAAAAAGTACAGTTACTCAGCTAAGGATAATCCGAGAGTTAAAACGACCCGATATTATAACGGCAACACGTCACTTATGAAATACTCACAAACTAATGCGAATAAAAAAATTGTAAAAAATTATCGTGCGTTAAAGTACAAAAATATATTTTGAAACGGACGACTTTTTTACAACACTTCGGATTAGCTTTTACTTTTATGTATTTAATTTTCATGGTTTATTGCTCTCTTATCATTCTTTAATTTATTCTCCCTTGTGCGCATTCGCGTAACTATGACGCAAAGCCAAGCATAAGAAAATAAAAAAGAATTGCTTAACTTTATACGGAGAATTTAATGACACTAATAGATAATACAGTACCAAGTTGGAAAAACTTTAAAAATTATATCTTTGGCGAAGATAAACAACTGAAAAAAGGATAAATTATTAAATAGATTAATAGGATAAGAGAGGCGGAGACAAAAGTAATAGGAAACGTAAATAATTTAATGTTGTTAACAGCCGTTACATTAATTACCTTCAAAGAATAAATACCACGCGAGGTACGTTATTCGAGCCGAGAATATTTCAGCTGTTTAGTTGCACCGACAACGTAACGCTTAAGTTTATCTTGAAATTCATTTTGCCAAACTAAGAGGGAAAACTTATTTGAAATCAATAGACATTGTAAGAACGGAAAATTTTCCGTCGTATTTATATTAAGCGAAGTATCGGCAAATACTGCCACGCTAATTTAGAAAGAAACAGCGCCGTACGGGAGCATTGGAAGCAATCGTTGACTCACTTATGCAGGATTTGGAATCGTTGCTCAGCTGCCATCCAGGTGGGCACAAGCAGCGCGTCTCGCTCAGGTGCTGATCGACGACGACGCACCGGAAGTTGCAGCCGCATCCACTGACTGCAGGCACGACGAAAACCTCACCCGGGCCCGCATTCGCCTTCTCCAAGTACGAGACGTGGAGTAACTCCGAGGCTGCGTACGAGTATCCGCCTTCCCCGTTCCCGGACTCCACGTGTCCCGTACCGCCACCTGCCAATCGTCAACCGTTCATCTTAACCCTGGCGAGTTCCTCGACGAGGCGAAGACGACTCCGAAAAAAGAAACGAACCTGCATAACCGCCTCCGCCCCCGCCGGACAAGCAACCACCGCCACCGCCCCCGAAACCGCCGTCGCCGTGACCCTTGTGATTGGGGCCGCAGCCGACACCCCCGACGCCGCCCCTCGTCAAGGCTGTCCCATCGGCGATCTGACTGGACTCGTTATTCGGCAGTGGCAGCCAGCCTCCGCCTCCGCCTGGGCAAACCAACCATCATCGCATCTGCATATCTTTTCGAGCAATTGGCGGATTATGTTTTGGATGACGCGTCGGGGCGATAATCGCGGCTCCGTGTCAACCAACAAGTTGATCGTCGACCAATAATACGGAATCAAATCGAGGCAATATTCGCCAATTTGCATTGCCCGAAGTTGGGAAGCATTAGGATGCCGGTCGGTATTGTGCAGCAGTCACTCGCACTTGCGACTCCAGTCGGACAAATAAGTTACGAAGCATTGATAGGATCGGCGGCACTCGTGCGTTAATTTACTTTACGGGCCTTGAATTTCAGCTGGAATAATTGCACTCAAGCGCCGATTTTCCCGAACTCGCTAATCGCTGATCGCTCGGCAAGCGTACGATAAATAAAATTAAAGAATAATTCTTTTAATCACTTCTTCCGCGCTCTCAAGGGATATTATATCGCGCTCAAACATTAAGCGGCTCTTCTCTAACAATCGAAGCGAGGCCGCAACATCTTTCCAACATAAAAGCGAAGTTTGCCGATTGATAAATTGCGACTGATAAAGTCTGGGAGTGGCGGAAACAAGACCTTGATTTGCAGGATTAGTCGATGAGAAATAATAGCATTAGAGAAATCGGAAAGGATTGCTGGGAAAGCCGGAGGTCGGCTTACCTGCGTTCTTTTTAAAGGAAACGCCGCTGACGGGGTTCCGGTCGAAGGGCAGGCCGCCCTTTCCGTGCTGGACGCCGTCGTCGTGGAACTGCGTGGGTCCGAGGCCACCCCCACCGGCGGCCACCAGAAGCGGCTGCTGCTCGCCGTTCGATTTCAGCTGCAAAAAAGCGCAATAGCTGCATCAGCAACGCTGCCAGGATGCGCTAAGCTTCGATTTCGCGAATTGAGCAAACGGAGCGAGAAGGATCGAGTCGTTGCGGAATAGCTTAGCTCCGAGGTGCGGCGGCTGCATTAAACCCCTTTGAAGTGCTAACCGCGCGATTCGATATCGACAGAATTCAATTGACAAACCGTCGCACGCTCGACGAGTCCGACGCGGCGGCCGCTCAAAATAATAATGATCTAATTCGTTATTTTTTCAACGCTTCGTTATTGAAACGATTGCGCAGCTTTACAAGCAAGAGGAGACTATTTTCCGTTAAAATATTCATCGACTGCGGAAAACTTGAGAGAGCCAAGTGTATTTCGTTATTGAGGAAATGGCCCCGTGGCTTGTTGCGTTTATCGCTGATAAAACGTTCCAAGGTGACAAATACACGTTTTAATGCAGTGAGAAATTGACAATATAAAATTTTTGCATAAATTAACATTTATACATGAAATTTATATAAATTATTATTATTATTATTATTCGTTCAATTTTCATCTTCTGGATTCGCTCGATAAAAGTAGTCCTCGTATAACTGAATAAATTTGACTAAATGAATTTCTCTATATAATGGAATTCTAGATGTAGTTTTTTGACATTCGATAAATAGTTTTGCGCGAAACGGGATCGAATTAAACGTTGTAAAGTTAAAATTAATAAATAACAAATGAAAATTTAAGGAGAGAAACACATTTTTAGGATAATTTTGTGCAATTGCGTAAAAAACTATAGGAATAAACGTCACGCGAAAGAATTTAGTGCATATGGCTTACGGTGAAAATGTAAGTAGCACCTCCACCCCCGCCGCCGCCGTCTTTAAGCTCGATGTTTTTCACTTGCCGGACAATCGATATGTACTCGTAAGTAGAATTCAATGATTGTTGGCAAGTCTGGTTCTTAGATCCTAAGCTCTGAAACAATTACTTTTAATTAATATAGGTAATGCAATTTTAGCGAATAGAAATTGGCGCTTAGATTGTTTAGCACTTGCTATAGCTTGTCAGCGTCGCATGTTATATATATATATATATATATCGTAAAATCGTTCGCGACTAATTGAAATAGCCAATCTGCAAATTTTCAAAGAAAAAAGGAGAGATAACATTTAAAAATTATTGCGTTTTTTTACAATCGTTGGAAATCGAAATTAATTCTGTATTTTTGAAGAATCGTGTCTTTTTTTGAATTCGGAAACAGCACATCTATAAGCAAACAATCTAGACAATCATCACATATACAATAATGTTTGAAAATTTTTAATCGACGATAAGTTAATTATTTTTAATTTTAAAGCAAAATCGTGCATCGAGGCGTAAATTTATTTCAAGAACATTTTCTAGTCGATGATAGCGTCAACAAACGTAAAACATCGACTCGTATCAAATAATTAAATAATTAAAACTTCGATGGGTTCATTATACAAGCTGGTAAGATTTTAGATTCAGAATTAAATTTTAACGAAAACCAATTTCTCGCGAAATGATCTTTCAGACTGAACGACAACATTTTTAAGGTTCGCTCGAAGGATTTAATCAAGTGATTCCATCACAATAATAATTAGACTCGATTCGTGAAAATGCCGTATACGAATGCTTTGCAACGAGGACAGAACCCACCTTTGGACAAGCGTCGGTTCCAGGTTGGCCAACCATAAAGTACAACTGCTGGCCCTTCTCGAGCTCGACAACACCACGCACCATAGCTCCCAGGGTGATGCCCATTGTAAGGGCTCCAGTGCCACCTCGAGCTCCCGTAGCGATTAGCCTGCGAGCAAAAAAGGCAGTGCTTTCGACGATCCGCCCATTAAATGGCAATGGTTTGCGACAGTTTTAAAAGCGGTCCGATAATTTGCGACAAGGACGTTTCGGTGATCAATTTAAAGCGGATAAAGTAGATTTTAAATTGAGGAAAACTGCATCGAGTCCCACTAGAAAGAAACTCGTGCGTTGCAACGGATCTTGGTTCTCGTTTTCGATTATTCTTTAGGATTATTATTTTTTTTCACACACTCTCCCTCTCTCTCTCGCGATCCGAGGGGCAAAGTTGCACGCGTCCCAACTCTGCCGTGACGTCAGCTCGGAACAAATGCTACCCTCGAACGAACCATTACCAAGTTAAATTAGCGATCGCGCGCCCCAGCGAGAAGGAAATTAAAGGTTTTATTTACGTGTAGTAGCCTCCGCGAGGCACGACCCAGCGCTGGATCCCCTTGAAACGCAGAGCTGCGTCTCCTTCGTCGGTCGAGGAGCCGGACAGCACCTCCAGGCCCGTGCCATTGTGAAATTCGGCGCATTGTTCGGGCGTCGGTCCCATTCTGCCGGTTTGTCCGCAGCTATTCACTTGGATGGCTGCGAAAAAGTCCACATTCGTTGCTTTTGACGAACCTCCCCAGCCCGCACAATTATGCGCGCGCAAGTGACGCAACGTTGGCTCGTTGCGTTAAACGACAAATGCATTATTAATCGCGCGCAGGTGTAATCAGTGTAATCAGCGCTGCGATTCTGTTCGTGCGATTTCGCCAATTTAATCAACGATGTCCTAGTTGTTGTTACTCGCTCGTCTGTCGAGTCGCGCAAGTGGAAAGTTTCAAAATATATCGTTAAACTTTGCGCAGTTCGACCGTCCGAGATTGAATTATCAGTGTCCCAAGATTCCCAATAGGACATTTTTATCGTTTCCCACTTATTAGTCACTCGAGTCGCACTACGATTAACCTTCGTTTATAAAATGTCGCCGTGCGCTTGTTAATTGGTAAAATAAAATCGTGCAAATTTACTCGCGCGCTTGTAAATAATTCAGTAGCTCCGAACGCGAATGCATAATTAGTGTATTTGAATAATTCACAGTATCCGTACGAGAGACGTGTTTATATTTAAAATTTGTCGCGTTGTTTGATTAGATTTGTCAGTCCCGTAAGAAATGGATACTCGCGAGTGCCGAGGTGCACCGAGAGATTCTCCGCACGCGAACGAAACTCCGAGATGGCAGCGAATAGACGAACCCTATTTTAACTTCGTTGTTGTTGTAAAAAAACAAAACTTACCAGTCTCGTTGATGAAGTCGGGATGCTTGGGTGGTATAAGACCCCACGGCGGTGGTTTTTGATCGTAATAATTGTAATCGCCAACGATGTCCTGCGGTACTCCTACAAGTTGAACTTATTTTAAATCCAAGTCGTTGCGCGCGACAAGCAATTTTGCTCTGGAACCCGCGCCGAGCTACAAGCGAAATCCGCGATTCGCCAAATTATACTAATTCGATGAGCGAGTAACTCGGCTCTGGTCGAGCAAAAATACACGGAATACTTGATAACCGTTAGTCGCTTAGTTGTATTTTCAAACGCGTAAGTCCAAGCACTTGCAAAGTTGTATCGACTTTGTGATACTCGACGAGTTTCGTGCCTTGTACTTGAGCTAATGCCAGATTTCTCTTTACAGGGGATAACGCAGTTCCGATTATATCTTCCTTAAAAGGTAAATATTCAATGCTCACTTTTCGAAGGATATCGCGCGGCTGTGTACGGAGATGAGTTCGCGTTTTCGTACTTGTGCAAAGCTTCGTCTTAATTATTATCGAAAGGCGCTTTTTCTCGCATTAAAGGGGTGAGGTTGATCATTTCGGACTTTTAGTAATATTCGAAGAAAATCGAAAGACCTTTAAAATGTTTCGAGATCAGATTTTAACGACTCGTAACTCTTGAATTCCGCGATGCACCGTAGCGCAGCATTACGCAACAACGTTATATCATAAGCCGTAACAAAGGCATAATTCTTCTAACGACGGAATGCCATTTCCTATATATTGTTAATAAAAAGGAAGCATTAGCAGGAAGACGCACACGCGTGCCCGATATTACTGATATTAAAGGTTGCCGCTGCGGCACTCAACGCTGCAATTAGCTTTTTATGTTCTTTCCGGCGAGGGGAAAGCTTTTAAAATGAAAAATGAACTCGGGAACGGAAGTAAATCATTGGCTTAGTCAACGCGACGCACCGGCGGAATACTTAATTCTTCCCAAAACGTCGCTCTCTTGCGGAGAAACACAAGAGTTGGAATGATCGGCAGAGGTTAATAATGGAAACTAGATAAGCGAGAACGAAGAGATAAAAATTCGGCGTGAAAAAGTCGCGAGAATAATTTGATTATTCTCACTCTGGGCTGCCGCCTCCGAGGGCTATTACTAATTTAGGATTTGGAATTATTAAGACTTGATGCCTCGTCGAAAATAATAGTCGTGTTGCGCGCAATATTTTAGCGACTTCGTCATCCGAAATGAAGCAGTCGACGTATTTGCGAGAGAATAGAATAAGCGAGGGTGGCTGTGTGCGTCGCCTCCGAGTTTATCATTCGTTGCGCGCGGAGTTTAATTCAAATTTTGGCAACACCGAGTTCGCTCGTTAACGATTAATTCGCGTACTTATGCGTATGCATCGTTAGCTTCGCCTCGGCGCTCAACGTCAGGGTTCCTTAGACGAAGCGAACCCGATTACCTATTATTCCCAAAGATCTGTGCACGATAAGACGCTCGAGTCCCGCGGCTTGAACGCACACGAATGGGCGACGCACGCACGCACACACTCTCTAAGAGGCACAGGCGTCTCTGCGCGGATAATTACCAACTCCGAAGCACTCGGGGCTGAGGGAGACGTCGTCGATGGCAACGCCGCCCATCGAGGTGTAGCTCTTCCTCGCCTCGAACTGCAGGAAGTACTTGTAGTGTATGTCGTGGAGAGGCACCACCTGGCTGTTCCACGTACTGCTCTTGTCCTTGAAAGACCACCAGAGCCGTTCGCTGTGGTTCTGGTGCGGCTTCAGCTGGATGAGGTACAGGCCCAGCGCCACCGTGTGAGTGCCGTACTGGTGGTAGAAGAACCGCACCTACGGCCACCGTGGGTTCTCAGTTTTTACGCGAGCTCGTGGACGAGGCAGTGGAATTAGCCCGGTCAACGTCTTTTATAGCACTGCTTGCTCGGACTCCGATCTTGAACAGCTCGAGGAGGACGATTAAGCGGAAATGATAAAACCACGCTCCGCCATTTTCTCCGTATTTTTCCCGATATTAAGATTTTTACGAATCGGTAAGGAATCCGCGAGACTTCGTCTTTTGCAATAGGAAAGAATGCAATTTACAAGTCGCGTCTGTGCGGTACTCGCGTGGATATCGGAAGGAGCGCGGGATGTCGGTCACTAGGACACATCGCTCTTTTCGCTACGTAAGAAATTCGGAATTTTTCGACCCCCCCCCCCGCCCTCTACTGTAATACTTTTTCGCGTAAATTGAAAATAAAAATGGCTTGTGAAAAGGTCGTGATCTTGAATTATTGAGCGATCGCTGTGTCGGGGGATCAAAGTTTAATTATTAACTTTTCCATTTACATTTGCAACGCTTTACGTGTTTCCGATGAATCTTCGAAATTAATATATTCTCGTTGTTATTGCCGTCGGTCCCGAGCAGCAGCCCTTGCGCATCTTACAAAGTATATATGTATGCATTAAGAAAAATTTATTATGTTATAAAAGTTGTATATTGCATGTTAAAAATACCATTGGAGTCCAATAGATTTCCTTTAAGAGACGACTAATATTACCCTCGCCGATATAAAAGGAAAACACAAATGGGAGGAAAATAAAAGGGAAGAGTGACGTTGCGCGTAAAAATTTTAATGCCGATAATATACGGAAGCACGTACCTTGCAAGATTTGTAGTAAGGATTTTGAGGATCGCTGTGATACGGCGGGGCTCGATTAAAAATGGGACTGTTTATCGTCCCTTGGCTTCCGTAATCGACTCTCCTCGACATGTCCACGTAAGCGTAGGTCCCTGCGTCGTGTTCCAGACGTCGAATCCAGCATGCGAGCAGAACGTTAAAATGTATGAAATGTGTAGGAAATGTGTACGAAATGTTGGCCGGAAATATTGAAATTGAATAAATCGGAGCGCGCGAGGTTGACCTCGAGGACGGCACTCGCTCGGCCCTTTACGACTGCGAATGCATTTATTACTCGTGAGTTTTTAAAGCTCGGAAAGGCGAGCGCGCGCTTTAGATTCTTCAGATTCGAAACAATTTCAATCTATTGTATCGGAAACTGCGCGATTCGGTGATTCGGCGGCCTTTCGGAGGAGCTTTTACGTGCTTTTCCGCGAGGCTTTCCTCGCGGCTCTTGGCGAGAAAAGCGAGTTTCCTTTGTTCTTTGACTCGTAAAAAAAGAGAGAGACAGCGGATTAATTACCACTGGAGTTGCGATAGGTGTGGTCAGTGTCGGGTCCCATCCTCTCGGTCGACGTTGGTCCATGATGGAGGGTCCAGTTTATTGGTCTGTTCCTCTCGTTCGACCAGCCGCACCAGCCGCTCTCGAAGTCGCACTTGGCATACTCCGGTACTTTATCTGCTCGGGAATTCCACTGGTCGTATTATCGTTACATGGGCGTGTGGGGCCGCGTTGCCGACCGCGCGCAACGCCAATTTATCCCCGACAGCCGTATCCGATGTTTGGGGAATAATTTTATTTTGCCGAGAGTGCATTCTTATGCAGTGGCAAGATTTATTATTTTGCTCGAGGGCAAGAGGTCGGGGTGATTTTCATCGCTGGCTTTCATTCCAGTCTATTAGTGGCGAGCGAAAGTCTTTAAACTCGATTCTTTTCCGAACAATACATCGGCGGCTGCCGGCCATAAATGTTCGTGATTTTAACAAACACGCATATGCCACAACCAGAGAGAGAGAGAGAGAGAGAGAGAGAAAGAAATATTTTTAAGCGATCGACGATTGGAAAAACGAGATAAATTCTTGTGTGCGCGTTCAGATATTTACGACGAACAAGCCATTCCTTTTATAAATACAGAATTGCTGTTTTTGTAAAAAGAATCTAGGTTACGAGGAAGATTTATTGCATTTAAACGCTAAAAATCACGCCAAATCATTAAAATAAGGCTACTTTTATGAATGCTTTAAAAGATTAGAAGATCAAGGGATTTAAGATTAAATGGTGGAGAGATAATTTTGAAGCTTCCAAAATGCTCTATCGATACTTTGAAGGAGTAAAGCAAATTATTCACGTAGCAGATAAACAAGAAAATTTCCCGTAAGCTTTAAGTACTTGCGTTAAAAAATTCCAAATAAATTTTACCGGATTTCGGGAATGAGTTGTTGTTCGATCCGAGACGCAGTTTCCCCCAAAAGGGAACGGATTTATTTAGATCAGCGTTAAAGATTGAGACGATTGGCCCCTCAACATTGATTCATTTTTAACAAATGCAGTCTCGAGAAAAATGGTTTTAAAGCTTGGAAAACTCGGTCTGGAAATGAGAGCCAAGCGTGTAACGTCCGCTGAATAGAATCTGGATTTTGCCAAATCGCAATAGATTATACTGCTAATACGCGCAATAAACAGAGTAATCGACTTATTTTGGCCATTTAAACGATCTTTTGCGCTTACCCCAGGAAAAAGCAAAATTTGATCTAATACAAGAGTTTGTTTTAGAAAACTTAATTATTTGGTACATAGTAACTTTTCAGCGGTGCAATCGAGGTATGCTTCATTTTTTAATGCAAAGTTGACGCACGACATTGCAGAGCAAATTAATTAATATCGCAATTGATATTGAACTCGTAAAAAGGAAGTATGAAGTTGACGTTTGGGTATGCACGTATAAGTGTATGACTTTGTTTGCCTTAATTTATGCACGCGTGCGAACAGCTCAATCATTAATCAACAACAAGTTTAAGTTGAGATTTTTGTGGTTATTTCTGCTCGAGAAAACATATATTGTTATAACCAAGACATAAGATTGCTTGGTTTTGTGTTCTCAAAGTGAATCGGTCTCATTCGTACATTAATACTTATCGATAAAATAGGTAAAAATTTATTTTTACCATCCGTTGATCATTACGTAGAGATAAATTTGATACACGATTTTGATCGAGTTTAAGAGATTGCATTTGAAAAACGCAATTGTATGGTAAATGTTATCGCTGCATAGCGTAAATAAATTAACAGACCGCAAAGTTTAATAAATATTTGATTCGAAAATAAAAACAATCAGGTAGCGGAAGTTAAACAATGTGAAGGAGAAATATTATAGATTAAGTTACAAAGGAATACGCGCCCTCGGTTCAAGATGGAATCGCATTATTCTTGAAAAATAATTAGAAAATTATGCGATTTTTAGATAAAATCAGGAAGCATTTGCATAATATTCGTCCATAATTAATCGGCGAGCTTCGAATTGGATTAAGCTTTTCTTTAAGAGAATGTGAGTTTGAAGTGGCCTTTGAAAGGGCGAGTTGTCCGTTTCAAAATTTCTACCGAGAATTCAACTGCTATTAATGAATAATTCTCCAAGGAAACTGGGCGCTGCGTTCAGTTTCTCCGCAACGTAAAACGATATAATTTACGATTTTTTACGTTTTTTTACGATTTTAAAAATAAAATCGAGTTAGCATTTAAATATCATATTCGGTGCACAAGTTACGTCGCGTATTTTCTGAATTCAATTTTGAGTTTCCAGTGTGATTTACGAGTCGACGCGCGTTGCATTCTCGTTGCATTTTTGCGTCGAATTTTTTTTTATGTATCACACAATGCGAAATTCCAGCGCAACGTCAAAAGTACTTAAACTGGGATGGGACGAGCTTTGCCAGCATTAAAGCTCGATTGAAATTTTAAGCGATCTGCAATTTTATTTGTCACTTCTCGAAAGTTGGGCGTTTCGATCGAGAGTCTTTGTAATTTGAAAAAAGCAATTGGCGCGTCGGATTTGCCGCCAATTGCGTATCCTTAACACGAAATTATTGGAAGGTTTGGCCGGCGGTTAAGTAAGTAATGGAAATTCGATGGGAAAGGAACATGGACGGACGGCTGCGGCTGGGGCTCTCGGCTGGACTCACCGCACTCGTAGCTCTCGTCCTCGCCGTCCGCGCAATCCGAGGTGAGGTCACAGACGAGGTCGCGCTTGAGGCACTCGCCGTTCGCGCACCGGAACATGCTGCTGGTGCACTCGCCGTTGAAGAAGCTGCCCAACTCCGGGAAGCAGTCGACCAAGCGGATGTTGTCCACGCCGATGCTGGAGTTCGGGAGCGGAGCCACTATCTCCAGGATTATCTTGAAGTCTTGGCTTATGCGTCCGAGATTGAATTTCGTCGTCTCCCACCTGTGGAGGGAAGGTGCGACCGGCACGAGTCGGGAAATCGCATCGGGTTAATCGAAGCGGATCTCATCGCCGACAATTTCAGTACTAATTTTGGGTTATTCTGTTTGCCGAAGTCCCGACAAGACGGACAATACGGAGCCGTGAAGCGAATTTAGTTTTTCGAGCGAAAAACGAACTGTTTCTGCTGAATCGCGGCATTTATTGCATAATTTTAGTGGGTCTTCAAAGTTGTATCATCGTAGATTTTAAGCGAAATATCCGGTGATCCATGTTTGCGCAATTAATGTTTTTTCATTTTTATGATTTATTATAATAATAATATAATAATAAATTCAGCGAGCAAATTATAATTTGATTAAAATAACGGTACAAAAAGTTTGTTTATCATATTAATGATTGAATTGAAAATTCGTTAAATATTTATACGATTATATTTGGCACAATTTTTATTCGCTTCCTTTTAGGTAGACGGGTGCGTCTACCATTTCTCGCTTCAAAGTTGCACTAATTTATAAATATATTTTTGAGCTGAATGAAATAATGAATAATTCAGTTCATTCAATTTCAAATGTAATTATTTTCTCCGGGATTACTATTATTATTATTATTTTATAGTATTCGTGTTTTTTTGTTTTAGAAAGCATCTAAACTACTGAAAGCTAGTAATATGTTTTATTCGATTTAATGAATAAGAATAAAAACTTTATTCCCGAGAGTTGTGATCTGCAATTTTCCGTTATAAAATTTTGCGAGTTTTATTTCGTGAATGGGGCGCCTCGTTAAATCGTTTCAAAACTTGGAAAGTATCGACAGATACAATTGTAATTGACAATATTCCAATAACTTTAGAATTGGCAACAACTTGGTGAAATTTGATGCCCGTAGTGTATAATTTCAAGTTTCATTGATCGCGCGCATTATACTAATTTAAATTAATAATTTCAATTAATCAAGCAGATCACTTACTGTCACAGGAATGTATTTGTTTGCTGCTTTCAATTAAAATTTAAGGCTCGGAAATTCGCTAAATAAAATTTGTAATACGAATCCTTGTAATTAACCGATGATACTGCAAGGGAAACGAATATCGATACCCTGAGTCGAATTTTATTTTTGCGGGATAACCCAGTTTTAACTAAAAATAAAGTCGCGTTTAGCACGTAATTAAAAAGTTCAGCCCTTCCGGTTTGTTGATTAATTGCCAACTAGTTTGGGTCAACCTACTTACAGCGCTAATACATCTCGTCAAGGTATTTGCAACCGGGGAATTATTATTTGATACTAACGTAGCCAAATTGTTGCCCGCACGTTCGGCAGCCACGTAACTGGTCCTATTAAAGGTTTCGATGATGAGGTTGATGAGGCCGTGCTTCATCTCGACTTGGTAGAGTGCGAGCTCCAGGTAGCAGTGCGAGCGTGTGTGCGGAATGAAGCCCGACCGCAGCTGACCCTCGCCCGGTCCCGACATCCACAAGAATTTTCCTGGAAATTGGGTTGTTTTCATGGTAGCTTTTATCGCTGCTAAACGCTCGCCTGCAATCGTCGGCGCCTCGCGGCCTTTTCATTTTACGGATTTTTCCGCAGAAAACGCGCACAACCCGAACTGCGATGCGAAGCGTTTCCTCGCCCAACTAAATCGCCCTCCTCCTAAAGTGATAGCCGGGAGAAATATTGACCCGGTGGAGAGGAGCAGAGCATTGATTAAGCCTTTGCATTTGATCGAGCAGTTGTAAAAGCTCGAGGTCGCCCGAGCAAAGATCTCGTCGACTCGAGCACGAAACATTTCGAGAGTTGGTATTTACTCACTCGGGGAAGTGGGGCGATCGAGTGGTGCTCGAGGCGAACACTCGTAAAATACGCACCCTTTTTGCGGTTGGAGGCATCGGTGGTGGGCGACATCTCGCTGGCGACCGGCGCCTTGGCGACCTGGAAGGTGCCGTTCCAGAACCAATTGCAGCCCTTGTCGAAGTCGCACTGCCTCAGGTCCATCGGTGCCAGTTGCTCTTTGAGGCTCGCCAACGACATCCGCTCCGCCGACGACGGCTCCGGGAGCTGGAGCAGCGGCACCAGCAGCAGCGGCACCAGCAGCCTACGCCAGGACCACATCTCTTCCAACGGATCTGCCACCGTCACTCGAGCTTCCTCGGCTCCTCGCTGCGGACCGAATTAATCACCTCTGATGTCCTCGTTAAACTTCGGCAGTCTCCGAGTCACGGTTTCGAGTATTCGCGCTTCTACGAACGCTCCGCAAACTAGGCCATTAACTTTGAGACTCGCTGTGATTTCAATCGGAATAAGCCAGTTTTAATGATCAATTTTGCTCGTCGATCAATGCCACGCGTCGTGGAATACGTCTTAACGTCGGCCGGCGTTCCGCGGCTCTCTTGATCATCGAGTCTGTCGTCGCGACTCCTGGCCGACATCTTTTACGAAATGAAAATTGAGCTTTATCGATTTTTCGGGAAAGTCCTCCAACCATCTGTTTTCGACCATGTCCAACGATGTCCGATAAAAAATCGTTCAACTTTACCGCGAACAAATATTGTCCCCGTTAAGTTATTCTAAAATAATCCGGTGCTTTTTATCGCTCCGTAATTTTTTAATTCCTGTAACACCGAGAAGAGGAAATCACTCGTTAAACCGTAATTGAATTCATCGACATCGGCTCTTTGATATTTGAAATGCTCGAGCTTTTCTTTCGTGCATCATTATAAAAGCAGCGAGAATATCGGAATCCTTTCGCAGGGATGTATCAAATTGAAATAAATTTTCCATAGTTGGCCAAAGTTTTATCAGCTTAAGAATTTTCGAATGCGAGTTTCATTCCTGTGAGATCTAATAGCTTTGCGAAAAAATTTTAGTTTATAGAATTTAATCTTCCTCCGTAATCTATGGCGTAACTTTTTAAAATGATATACATTCTTATCAGTTACATAAACTTTAAATTCCCTGCACTTTTACCAAAATTGCTTTAACGTTAAAAAAACGTTGAAACTTCTTTATGAAAATTCACATTTGACGCTGCAAGTTCTTGTTATCATCGTAAGTAATACAGTTGTTATCGAAACTTTTGCATTCAAATGCAGTTATAACAATGATATTGGCGCGCTTGAATACTTTTTTACGAAAATCACGAGCGTGTGGCACAAGTTTTAAATTTATCGATTCATTTAATTATCACGATAAACGTTTCGTATCTAATTTTAAGTTTCTGGGCTTCGAGAAATAGATTTTTAAAACATCATTCGTTAAAACTATCGAAGAAGTGCCTAATAAATAATTCACTTGACGCTGAATTCAATTACGCATCGAACAAAGTAATTTTGTTATGCATTAGTTCCAATTTCAATTGGAAATCAAACGCCTTCGCGCAATACGTTTTGCGATATTAACCAATTTGGTTAAAATTGGGTTAAAAAGTCAAGAAAAGGCTATTATTCATGATTTGCTTACGAATTTAAGTCGACGAAAATAAAATTTTATATAATACTTGTGGATAAGTTAACTCAAAATGTAGAAGACACTGCTTCATCCTTATTAAAATTTATCTAATTTTAAGCTCGAATTAAATGAAATCTACGATGCAGTTGCAGGTAAACATTTATTTGGGGAGTCGACATTTTATGTTGAGCCACGCTCACAAGCAAGTTTAAGAAACTCTTTTCCAAATTGAAACTAAATCTTATTAAAATTTAAGCAGGTGTCGCTTCGCATTAAATAAAGTGCGCACAATACTCGCAATAGAAACAAAGCGCAAGATAATCATTTTAAACTTGTGTACCAGTTATTATCGTGTTTTAAACGATAAATATACGAATGTACAAGTTTGTCACGGCAGTATTTAAATTAGATGGACTAAAACTTCGACGCTCAACGTCTCGTCAAATCATAAAAAAAACATTATTTTTATCTTGGTTGCTTTAAAATGCTTTTTGTTGTTGTTGTTGTTGTTACCGTTAAATTTACCGCAAAAGCCCGACTCGTCAGGTTCCGAGCCGAGTCACTTAAATTATTTCTCTCGTTTATTGAACTTGTACTCGTACGCGCGTTAGAGTTGAATAATAACGAGGCGTAAAAAGAATTAAACAAACGCGTTGAGGAGGAGAATCGTGAAAAAATTTATGTAACGTAACTAACCTTTCGGCTTCGGTCGAGACAATCCAACGCAGTTCGGTGCAACTCGGAGCAGCTCGAGCAACCTCGGCTAACTCCGAAATACTCGGGGACAATTCGAGGTCAATTGGTGAATGGGTGACCACGAAATGGACGGTTTCCGGCGGCCGCCTTGGGTGTTATCGCAGCCGCCATGGGCCCCTGCGCTCTTCCTCTGCGATTCATTAGCCGCGACGCCTCCGCGATGCCATAAATCCCTGCAACTGGAGAGATAGAAGCGACGCCATGCGTCACACTATTCTTTTTCCTCGCGCGAAACGTAAAGGGACATGACATAAATGACCTGCAACGTTGTAGGTACAAAAGCTCGAGGCAGAGTTCGTTGACGCTTTCCTCTCCGGCTATTAAGGATTTCTCAAGCTTTTTATTTCTAAACTACTTAAGTGACTACGAGACGATCGCTTTGTGAATACTTTAAACGCCAAATTAAAAATCGGGCGAGGATGTCAATTTAAACTAACAACTTCGTTTATCATTTGTAAGCTAAAAATACGCCAGCATTTGTATTTTCGCTAAAACATAAAATTCGATTTTCTTTTTAGCTGCCCAATGTGCTATTAAGACGTTTTCGTTTTCGCAGAAGATGGATTACTAAAAGAGATAAAAATTTATGCGTCGGAGGAAAAAGGAAAACTTGATTGAATGGATAAAAATGGATCTTTAACGAAAACCTTATTGAAGTTGTACTCGTTGAAGTAGGTACTCATTAACACCCTGTAAAAGTAATTAAAGGGTAAGTAAACTCGGGTCGATGATGGTCAACGCATTTCAGGATCATGAATTTGTGAATTCTGCAAAATTAGGAAAATGAAGAAGATAAAAGGAGAATGAAGAGCCGTTGTATGGGATGGGACACTGATAATACGACAATTCATCTTTTCTAGGCAATGAATTATTCAAAGTGAACTCCGATACTTTTTTTTACAGCTAGTTTTTGCGTTAACTTTTTAAAGTGGTTGGCAGGAATCGGTATTAATGAGGGTGCAATAAAAATAAGCCTGACCAAGTGTTCTTATCAAACATAAAATAAAATGTAATAATCCTTATTTCGAAGGACGTGAGAATAAAAAAATTTAAATTCCATTTTTTTTTTTCAAGTTACGGGGAAAGAAAAAGTTGTTTAATTGGTATTTGTTTTTTAAAATTAAATTTCACGCCACGTTTGAGCAAACTTAATCATTAGGCGAGATAAATTGTTTTTTCTTTTGATTTCAACTTGTCGATTCTAGTTTTGTAATTGTTTGAAGTAATACATTCGAAATGATTAATACGAAACTAAATTAGTTTACTTAAAGAGACGGGATGATGCTTTTTTATGACTCTGTAAGTGAAATTTTTCAAGTTCTTACAAGTTTTATTTATAGCTTTCCCCAAAAACAAGAAAAATTTGCATTATACGATTTATGCGACACTTTATTCTTATCTTGCAACAATTTTAAAAGTAATGTAACATTAAAATGTAAAAAGCTAGGCTTTTTAAATTGTATTGATAATAGGCAAAAAAATTCTAAGGGAAAGATTAAACGAAAATTTATTTTTATGTAAAACACTTTTGAGAGAAATAAATAAAACTTATTTGGTTGAATTTATTTCATTTTTTAAATCTAGATATTTCACTTAATATTCATAATGTCATACTTGAAATGTACATTGATTTGTATTCCAATGTATAAGTTATAGGGGTCATTTTCATCTTGAAATGCAGCGGTACGTGTTGCAGTAAAAATTAAAGAAATTAGTATTAATTCTGAATCGGAAAACGCGCAGCAACTTTCAAAAAATAAAAGCTTCTACTCTCAAAATGATTCGATACATCATATCCGGTTAAGAAAATAAAATATTTCAATATCGCGCTTAATTAGAATCCAAATGCTACACTTTGTTTAATTAAAAATATGTTTTTTATAAAAGACCATAATCTTAGTTACAAATACGCGTCCAAAATTTTAATAATCCTAAATGTTATATTTTAATATAAGGCAAAAGGGTAGAAAGGGTGAAAACTTTGTCGTATAAGTGGAAAAAACATCTGGTAATTACTTTACTCAAAGTTTTATTTAAGTTGACGATCTCAATAGTATTGTAGCTGTAATGTAGAGAAAATCATGCGGGAAAATGGAGTGAAAATTTTTGGGCTAAGTATTCAAAGAATTCAATCGGACAAATTGTTCATCAACGCCACCACTTATCCAATAAATACCGTGCGTCGGCTGCAACTATTGTGATTTTCCCAACTCCTCGGGCCAGTATAATGGCAAAAGTTGGCTTGCTTTCTTTAATTCGTAATTTCTTGTTTTAAAATTACGGCTCCGGAGGTAATCGGCAAAGTTCCGTTCCATAAAAAGTTTATTGTAAAAGAAAAATCTCTTTTTGCAAGAATGGCGATATTTGGGCGAACTTTTTCCTTATTTTCGGAGTAAAAATATTCATTTAACAATGTTTTATGCAGCTGCAACCACATTTTACTGTACTTCCCTTAAAAATAACTGAAATAACCGCGAACGGCGTCAGCGAGAGAGAGAGAGAGAGAGAGAGGAATCGCCAGTGCGCCCTAAAATAAGTGTCCGAAATAAAAGCTGGCAGTACCGAATAAAACATAAACACACACGCACACACAAACACATCGGTATAAAGTGCGTCGCGCGTAATTGAATTTAAGCGAAAATAAACGCTACGAAACAGAAGGAAACGCTTCTCTCTAATTTAATTTTACCGGTCCGCGAGATTCGAATGTTTCGTTTGTAAACATTCGGCGATAACACAGCATCGCCATCTCCGTCACACAGTGCGCAAACCGAAGCGGCGATCGCGCGAAAACCGCACACAGTCGCTGAAAATTACGAAATCCAGCGAAATCGACTTGAAAATAAAAGCGCGGAAAATCCACGGGGGCAAGTCAATAGTCCGGGGAAGCAACAGCTGGACCGGGGATTCGAACATAATAATCGGGAGGTCCGACAGCGCGGATCGATCCGGCCTTCGCCGAGGCGACGCTCTTACGAGTCACTGAACGAGTCGCGGTAAGGAGCTCGACGTCGCTTCCGGGTGGACCCCCTCCTCCTCCCACCTACGCGAGCTGATCCTCGACTTTTCCCTATTCCTGCTCGGCTATTGAATTCACGAGAGCGCGGGGGTGCGAGTATTAACAGAGGCGCAGGAGGGGCGCCTTTTCATTGTGCCGAGCCCAATACAATAAGCGTGTGTTGACAGTCGGGAAAAGCACATCCCTTCGCTCT
The DNA here is from genome assembly GCA_018907185.1 of Platyscapa corneri. Classification (NCBI taxonomy): domain Eukaryota; kingdom Metazoa; phylum Arthropoda; class Insecta; order Hymenoptera; family Agaonidae; genus Platyscapa; species Platyscapa corneri. Next base: position 539,728 of record JACCHW010000012.1, read on the forward strand.
TGTGTGCGTTCTTTAAAAGCTTAGCGACTCGTTCATGGAACTGCATTTTTTATTAGACGGTCGGGACTAAGTGGTAGCGCGATACGTAATCGCATCCCGGCAAGAGCATTAATAAGCTCTGTAAACGTTGTTTTTGCGCGGCTGGCGTTTCAGTTTCACCGAGTCGTAAAAATCACGGGATAAGTCGCTTGAAGAATCTTTAATTAGAATTTTATTTCTCCCTCCTCCTCCTCCTCTTCATTCTTAATTTATGCTAGACTTGGGGACAATACGCGGGGAGGATTGGCCCGCTTACGATTTTATTCGCAAACGAAACGATGGCCGCCAATTAGGGAGGCGGATGCAATTTATAAAGTTGGAATGCGAGAACGAAGCATCGGTCAAAGTGCATTTGTCAAAGGGAATGGCCCGCACTCGAGCACTTTTTTCACATTTTTTAATCAGCACTCCGACTTTGTTGTCCGTCGGATGGCGAAGAATAACTCGATCGATCAACATTCGCTAATCAAATTCTTGCTCGAAATCTCGTTTCATAGGCGCAAGATGATCAAACGTCTATCGAATTACGATATTTGTTCGACTGCGCACTCGCGGTTTTTCAAAATAATGCACTCGGACGGCGTAATCTTTTAAGCAACTTTCGGCTATTATTCGAAACTATTATTTGTTACGAGGGGATAAATCAAAATTGACAGGTTGAACGCTCGCGCGAAAATAAGCCCGCAAAACATTACACGCGCCAAAGTTCAATATTGTTAAATTCGAGAAAAATTGTCTGCGTACTCCGGCGGCTTAAAATAAGAATGGATTCCGTACGGCCGCTGAAATTCAAAATAGTCCTCTCTAATATTAACACTTTTTAAATAAATTTTAGCCGAAATTGAATTAAGCTCCGCTAAATAGGCGGAGCTCGAGGTTTAAAGTGTCGCTCGGAATGTATCGTGGAATATCGGCGCGCGACTGTAGTCATTGAAACGTAAAGCTTTTGGGATGAAAATATGTTTCCATTTGCACTAAAACGAAGAAGAAACTTCATAGCTCGTAAACGCTTTCCCGCGCGTAGTAATAATGCGTAATGGACTCTTGAAATAGCCTTTTTAAACTCGCGAGACAGGAATTTTCGAATCGAACTACGACACTATCGACGCCCCCCCCCCGCCGCCGCCGCTCGCGTTCGTTGCTAAAAATTTGCTAAAAACCAAAATGCTCGCCAATACTGGATCAATTAACGAGCGCGCGACTCTGTTTTCGCGCACAATCGCCACGCGAGAAGCGCCTCGGAGTTGCGAAAGCCTAGAACTGCCGTCGCGAACAATAAACGAATAACCTCCTCGCAGTTGGTGAATTTTAAAAAGAGTTCTTCTCTTCCCAACGCACTTGCCTTCTATGATGCAGCTCTCGTAAAAAGGAGACTTGAATAAACTTTGCGGGAAAAGCCGTAGAAAAGTGTTTGCCGCCGCTCTACGCTTGTGTGTGTGTGTGTGTGTGACCGAGGGTGCGCGCGGCTCGTGAAGAAAGCTTTGCTGAAAGATCGACAGCGATAAAATCGTTCCTCGAGCTTCCCAGCGTTCCCCTCGTAATTAGCGTTGAATTGTCCTCGAGGCTGCCAGCGTTGCGCAACTACGGTTTTTCGCATTTCCGCGACCTCTTGACGACCTGCATTCGCACTTGACCAGCTGTCAATTGTAAAAACATCGAGTCGAAAAAGTTGGTCTGCGAAGCGAAAGTCCACGCTCTTTATTTATAAGTAAGTCCTCCGAACATCATTAACGCTATTGAGAACCACTGCGGATTTTTTACTCGTTTTTATCCAGCTTCAGGACAATTCATAAACGACAAACCGTGCCATAAGTTTAGCGTAGGCGTAAACTCGTCCCTTTGTTAAGGATTATAGTTTAATGCAACATTCGAGTTGGAGATTTCCTCCACGCACACATTCTACTCCCGACAATCTCTCCAAGAGCAAATGCACCTCGTATCGATTCGCGAAGCCGGAAATTTCATTTTCCCCTAATGGAGAAAAATAGATCGGAGCGTGGCGACGTTTGGCGCAGGTGCGGCAGCGACGCTATTTTGTCCGATTGAAAAGGAGCGCCGGGAAAAATTAGGAGACTCGACACTCGCCGATATGTTAATTCGAGGCTAGTTCTTTTTCATCGAGCGCAGGCTCGAAAAACCCGCTCACTCGACTCATAAATTAAGTGAATTTCCCCTCGGCTGTTTTCCGACTCCTCTTTACCAATCTACATCCCTCCTTCGTAATTAATTCAATTCCTCGCGCGAAGACTGCCGAGCTGCAATAGGGCCTGCGCGAAAAGGAGATGTATGCCGAGACAGGGGGAAGAGCAATCGGGTACATCGGAAATAGCATAACCGCTTCTCCGATATTTCTTCATTTCCGGGCTGCAGCCAGCGCATCGCTTCGATTGCAGGGGGATGCGTGTCTCCCGGGCGCTCGATTATTACCGAGCGAGATTAGCCCGACTGTTGTTATTATCAAAACGTCGAGCTCGAGGGTCGCGCAGCTCAAAAGTGCGAGTGCATCCGCTGACTCGCGTGCGAGCCTCGGTTTGAGTGGGGCGGGCGGGGGGGGGGAGGCGGCGGCGGCACGAGGAGACTGCGCTTCAGTTCACAGTAGTAACAGCCGCTCGCAACGGACGGCAATCGCTATCGAATCCACCGGCGCGATGTCAAGGCGTTTACCCCGTGCCCCTGGAGGCGCCCGTACGTGGAAAATCTTTTGCTCTCGTCAGGCGAGCCACGCGTTGCAATTTGTGTCGAGGCCGAATCACCGCCCGTCCTGAATCTCCCGCCTCGTTAATAATGGGCGGATATATCACTGTGAAATTGTCGGTGTCGCGACTGCGAGCTAAGAGTCTTCGTTAAAAATTCATCCGTGGAACACGATTGCACTATTAATGCGACGCTCGCTGATTTCACAGTTTTTAAAGTGACTTTTTTTATTTTTACTATTTCGGGAGCGAATCTGGCCCTCGGAGCCGAGGCGCTCGAGATGAATAATAACGATCGCTCGCTGCTCCGACGATTCGCCAAAGATTCGCAGTCGCGTTCTCGAAATTTAAGAAAAACCGAAGCAAGCGATTAATGACGTTCTCCAAGTCATTTTTTCTACTTAACTGGTCGAATGAAATCGATGCTACAAGTGGCTGTGTTTAGCGCGATAGGTCAACTTAAAACAATTACAAAAAACATTCAAACGAGTACTTATTTTGGGTTATTTTTTTACTCAAGCTATATTCTCGGCGCTTAATGATAAACCGACGCTAAAATCCATGATAAACTACAAATTATCAATTTGTACCCAATCATATTTCTTCAATCTTTTAATTAATGAGATGAGCGATTTCATTTTTTTTAATTTGCGAAAAATTAATTGCTGCAGCTGCGACGATGCATTTATCCTTTTCACAAATGTTGATAAAAGCAATACTGTAATTGCAGTGATATATTTCAACGAACGCGTTTTTTAATCTAAAAAGCAAAAAGTCATTTTAATTAACTTAAAAACCATTCCTTTAATTTTGTATACATTCTATTCTCCGTTAGTTTTATTCACTTTGTACTACTTGTTCAATTATCACCGCTAGTCGAAAAAGTAATTGCAACAATATGTTTTACTCGGAATGAGCGGAAAATCTGTTATTAACTTTATGTCGTTATCTCCGTACAATACAAACTGATCGATATAAAATTTGAATAAAATAATTTCACAACTTTAATTAACTTCCGATATAATTATGATGACGCACTCTTTCAACAGGAATTTATTTTATTCAACTTTTAATAAGAGTATTATCTCAAATTTGCATTAAATCTGAGTAATTAGAATTTACAGAAACGCAATGGATAAAGTTATTAAAGTACTACGTAACAACGACGCGATTAATTATAATTTACAAATATTTAAGAGGTAAATAACGAATAGATGGAGAAATTAAATTTTTAAAAAAGTTTTATTATGTGAAACTCGTCCATTGTGAGAAAAATGTCCGAATATGCATTTAAAATTTGCTAGTATACAAAACCAGAAGAGCGTGTAAAGTCATAAAATTATTCGCGTTAAAAAAAAAATTATAAGTAAAAAAAGACGAAATTCTGTCGGTTTATAAAATCGTTATTCACTTTCGTACCGATTAGCTTCTTGAGTGCAAAATTGCGTGAATATCAAATGGATAAATGGATAAGTGCAAGTACATAGCGATAAGAAATTTCGTAATACATCTCAAGTAAATTTTTCAATTTTTCAATTTTTATAGGGAAACGATATTTTAACATAACAATGAATACATAATAAATTTATAATAATTTTTTTATTTATGTGCAAAATAGTTAAGAATGCTTTTTTACGAAACAAATTTGGTCGTTCTCGTATTTTAATCACTTAATTTTCGTTAAATAATCGCCTGTAGCTCGAAAAAAGTATCTTTTTCACGTTTTCTTAATTGTAAAATTAATGTGCTCTTGCAGAAGCTTTTATTTTAAATAGGACGCCTTTCAATTGGCGAAGAATTTCCAGAATATAGTTATTTAATAGTCTTGCTCCCTTGAGAAAAGATCTCCCTTCGGACCTACACTCCTTATTTATTTATCTTTAAGCTTCTAAAATATCTATTTCGAAACTATTTTACGTATCTATTTCGTATCTTTGGAAACGCTTGTTTTGACAATTTTCCAAGATCACAATAAGAATTATACGCCTACGAGTGTAAGAGAAATCTATATTATGCAAATATTTTGAATAAGTTAATATCCTGCTTGTAAAATTATCTCCGAGCTGCACATATTTTGCGTTAAGTTTTACAAATTCGCTGCATACAAATTATATATTAAATGCACTGGAGAAAGTGATATCCACGCAAACGTAAACAGCTTTGGATTAAAAATTACCCTGACATAATATAAATGTAGTTAACGATCACTGATAATAAACATAATTTTTATATATATACCAAGGAAATGCCTCGTTGTAAAATTAACGTTTAATATATTTCGTAATATCATTAGTAACGCGAGATTTCGCTGCTACATAACTGTACGTGAAAAAAAGAAGTTTGTTAATTATCTTAAATCGAGGAAAATAATGTAATTGAATGTGCAGCGCTTAATTACAAACAGCAGCTATCAAAGCCCACCCACTTTTAATTATTGCAAGCTTCAGTCCAGATTACGAAATATGCAAAATTTGTGTATGTTTCAGATGCACTTAAGGTGCAGTTTAAACGTTTCGCGATTGTGTGTAACTATTACCCAACTCGATAATTAAATATAAAAGCTCTCCAGAAGCCTTCTTTTATCCATCATCCTGGATACTTCCCGGTAACTGCGATACTTTATAAGTCACTAGGCAGCCCCCAACTCGAGGATCAGCAATTTTTAATTCAATCTTGTTGCTTAAAGTTCGACGACCGCGTTCGACGAAGCTTCATCAATTTATGCATACAAAGTTTTCATAAATAACGCGTTACGAACTTGGGATTCGATAAAACCAATCTGACGTCCGAATGGCAGTCGACGCAAAACACGCCGCGAAAGGCTGTTGGCAACCCTGCGCAATCGAGGGCCAATCTTTTATCGAGATCGATTTTAATCCTAAATTTTGGCCGCGAACGCAGTTGCGTGTTCGCGAACGCCGCGCTACGGAATTTAGGCGTAAAATCAAATCGCGCGTGCGAGCTTTAATCGCTCCTTCGTTGCAACGCGAGGCACGCGAAATAGATGTTTACGATTGCCAACCACGTGCACGCGTGTGGGTGTACGGGGGTGCGGAGGTACGCGGAGCGACGGAAGGGAGGGGTCAGTGGACTAATGCCACCGAAACGCCATTAATATATCGATTATTACGTGCCAATTACGACGAGTCGAGTTTGCCGCTCCCCTCCACCCGCGCCCGGTTTCCCCGCGCATCAAACCCCTTGGCTCGGCTCGCGTCTGCCTTTTGCGTTATCACTTTCCCTGGCTTTCCTCGGGGGCGCGAGCTCGACAACTACGCCTTCCGCGCTCTTATTTGTCGGAAACTACAATTGCGTGAACTAAGAGTGTATTAATTTGCATAATTCGAAATTTCCTCGTGAGTTCGCTCGGAAATGTGTCGCTATCAATTTCGAGACCTTCCACGAACTTTGTATGATTACAGATAAGAAGATCCTTTTGAGAAAAGCTCGTCGGAGCGAAGTCGTAACTTTTTATCCACTCCAGATTCGTTCGGAAATTTTGAAAAAATAAAATCCCGGCACGTCAAATCGGCTGGGGATAAAATATTCAAGGATAAAACTTTGAAATAAAAGAATCTTGAATTAACGAATTTCCACCACAGCTTCAAACGAATAGCCGAATCGCTTCCGAGACTTTCGGCGATCTGTTGTGTTTCGCTTAAGCTTTCGCACCGCGTCTGGCGATTTTAATAATCTTGTAACATTCGTTTAATACTCGCCGCTACTTTACAGATGCAATTATCAACGAGTCGGCCATGTTACATTATGAAATTTATAAAATTATACACCGTTGCTCGTGAATCGTACATCTGTACGTGGAATAAAAAATAATCTTTTTAAACGCTACTCTCTTCTCTAAGCTTCTTGAATCGTCGAATACGACGAGACCCCTTTTCCGGTATAAATAACTAATCCCGCGCCCCGTATTATTAATTGAAATAATAGCGTTAGCAGTAATCGCGAAGAATCGGGAAAGGCAAATAAATCATTTAATTATGAGCGCAAGTGCGTGCTTGTGAAACGGCAATATGAAAATGAAGTTTCCTCGGCTCGTGTTTACGCGTAATTTGAGAAACCTATGGTTCGCTATAGACCGACGTTATTTCAAGTTAATTAAATAACGCTAAGTGTACATCTGTGCACTTTTAAGTGGAACTCGAGCCGAATAAGAGTCGCATTTGTAGACTCCACAGGTTTCCTATTTTCTATCGATAAGCAATTGCGACTCACTTTTTGCTTCAAAGTTTTGCAGGATTCTCGACGTTTGAAAACAGCTCGTCATTAACATAAGCTATTTTTTTAACCGAGGCACTTGTTGGGGTGTGTATATAAATTTTACTCGAATTCCCGAACGAATTATAAACTTGGCTTGGTCTGCGGACCTTGTAACTTTTAATTTCAACTCCAATACGTGGAAATTTTTTAACAATCGTGCTTTTGATCGACGCGTATTTGATTAAACTTAAGGCCTGAAATTTTTGGAATTTAGAAATTAGCTTGCCTCGATACTTAATTTCCAATATCGCAGTTCGGTTAAATATTGCATTTGACGATTTTACGTATTTGGACGGAATGCAGTATCAACAAAGTTTTTGCAAGCGCCTCGCCGATCGAAACTCGAGAAGCATTTGCATAATTTGGCTGCATTTAACGATGTTGTACATTAAAAAAGACTATATTTAAAGAAACATTCGAATTTACATAAATACGGGTTTCAATATATATTTCGAGTGATGCTATAAGCGAGCCGTATTAATTTGAATAAAATATTTAAATTAATTCAAGTTAATATTGAAAACAGTAGAAAATAGTGCTAGACCGTCCCGATTCAGTAAAATATTATAATTTTTGCGCTGCACACAAAGTAAAAACAACAACAACAGCAGCAGCAACAACAACAACAACAACTGCAATAGTAGCGACAACGATACGCGTGTTGAGACGAAAGAATTCGAAGCAACATTAAAATAAGTAAACTTTAATTTACGACGTCGTAAAAGATCTCTCGAATTCTTTGCGGAAGCGGCAATTTTATTTGCGCCTATTTTTAACCGATATGAATATAAAAAATGTCATTCCAAAGCCAAAGGTAAAGGCGGTGGTAGAGTGGGTGCGAACAAGCTTTTTTCCGAATTCGGCACTTTCTTCGCACGCCGGATAAACGGAATAAAAAAATTATGAAATATATTCGTCGTAAGCTTTGGTCGTACGGTTTATCATTTTTTGCGATGGATCTTCCGGAGCTGTGTAAAACAAGAGAGAAATAAAAAGAACCGGGAAAATACGCGAAGTAAAAATAAAATTCTTTTACTGCTCGAACATGGATTATTTTGAAAAAACACTTGTTAAAGCTCGAAGAATTTTCCGCTCCGCTCCCAGAAGCCGAATGTTAATTGCATTGCAAATTGTTTTTATTCCACTGCATACGTAATCGCGCGGATTCACGTCGCAGCTGTCAGAAAATTTAGAGAGTTACAGTGAATAAATGTGTCCGGCATCGTTAAAAATCAGGAGTCTGGCGTTTTCCATATTTCAGCTCAATATTCCAAGTCGCGCTCGGGTTGGAGTTTTCTACAAAAATAACCAGCATGCGAACGAATTTTCCACCAGTGCGTGTACGATTACGCGTTTCCGTCTCAAAAAGGTAACGCGCCAATTGTAATTCGGTCGATTGTTTACGTTGCGACGGGAGAAGAGCCAATTGTCAAAAATTCGAGGACCGAGGATTCAGCCAGCGCTTTTCGAGCGATCGTGTTCGCGTTTCAACGCCGATGTCGATGTCCGATGAAAAGGTATCCAGCGCGACTGCCGAACAGGAGCCGCGTACCGGGCGACATCCTCGTCGGCAGTCCCACGAACACGTTGCCAGCGGGACGCGCGCTAAAACAAGAGGCTCCTGAGCAAGTGCACGTTGTCGTCATACTCACAGTCTTGGGAAGGCCGCTGAAGAGACAGGCGTGCGCTCGGGAAGTCGTCCTCTGCGACGTCTGCTGGACACGAGTCATGCCAACGCACGGCACGAGGAAGGTGTCGAGGAGCTGCTCGGAAGGCCCCGGAACACGAGCTCGGGCCGAAAAAGTGACGCGCCGCAAGAGTCGCTCTTCCGCGTTCACGGCCGCGTGTACAGGCGCGCGTGCCCTTCTGAGCCAAGGGCGAGGGAGAGGCCGTCCGGGGCGAGCGGCGCGGCAGCTCTGTCGCTGGTTTTTGGGTGGCGGTGGCGGTGCCCGGAGCGACGCGGATGCTGCGCCGCCGCCGCCACCGCCGCCGCCTTCTATCTTTATCTTGCCCCTCGCGCCGGTTGCGCGCGCGCGAGCCGACGATCGATTTTCCCGTCTCCGGGGCGCGGGGCGCGAGTGCGTCTGCCTCTGCTCTCAGCCCCTTTTCCCCGTCGGCCCCCGCGCCCCTCGCGGGATCCCGAGGGCGGAGCTGGAGAGCCGCCTCCCGGTGGACCTTGGGCTTATGCATCCTCCGAGTGCTCTTTGCCGGGCAAACATCGGCCTGGCTCGCACGTGCTTCCTCCTCGAGGCCGAGGCGCAATGCGGACCGCGCGGCGGCGGCGGCGGCGTCTCGACGCCACGAGCGCACCGATGCGACGGCTTAGCGACGACTCCCGTGCATCCTCGATCGGCGCTCGGACGCGCAAATGCGATAATTAAGGAGCTTTTGCCCCCGTCGGCCTCCACGGGCCCGCCACTTACTTTGTAAGCCACTCGCGTACCGCGCGCAACTGCTCTCCGGTTATTTCTCGCTTTTCGAGATTGATCTCTTCGAGCGGGTGTCGTTTATCTTTAAATTTAGATTGCCCGTAACAAATGTCCTCGCGTCCATTATTTCGACCAAGGCGTTTTTTCCTCTCTAAAAATACTTCGGTCCGAGCGATTTTTTTCCTCCTCGCGTTAAATAAATATGGGTTTAGCCTGGCTTCTCGAAAATTCAGCCAACAAAAAGGATTTTATTTCATTTACAATTATATATTTTAGATCCGAGCTCGTTGATCTTCTAGTTTACTTCTTCGTTTCCGAATAAAACTGCGCCTCGACGAAGCTGTTTTCTTTATTGCTCCTCCAGTCGTATACTGCCTAATGTATTTTATAGTAGGTGTACTACGTGAGAAAAAGAAGAATGTCGCTGGGGTAATATTAAATTCAGCGTTATTTATAGATAATCATTTCACTTTTTTAACGAACCTCCGACTCACCTACACCTTTTCCTCCTTCTTTATCTCTATTTTCTCCTCTGGCCGACTCAATTTTCGTTTGAACAAGGCAGAAATATTTTCAATTATTATCCATTTCGCTCGGTTGGCTGGAGGTATTTTTTAATTTCTCCTCCTCCAAATAATGCGCGTTCTAAGTATTTATTTTAAATATAAGATGATACGCTTTGTTCCATCTTTCTATTGTACGTCACTTTACGTTGAGTTTGCTTTAAGTTTGCGTTGAGTTTGCGTTGAGTTTGAGTACCTACGCGGCACTGCGCTGCTTTCCAGCAAAAAACTAACGCATTTCTAATACACTAGCTAACCTGTCAATGATTTTTAATTTACCCCTTCTAATGCTCCAGTTTGCTCTTAGTCGATAAAACATTCCTCTCTGAAGAATTAAAATTGAAACTCACATTGGAACAAAAATTTCTCTCTGTTATATATTCGCACATTTGTTTTGGTTACAAATTAATTCTAATTAAGAGCTAAATTTTTCACCGACGAATAAACATTTTAAACGCGATACGATTAGAAGTGCAAAAATAAACCTCTAATAGAAATTTATGATATCATTTAAGAACTATTTAACTTTTATTTAAGAAAATGAAATCAAGGCACTGCAACTTTTACGAATCCCTTTTAAATATAAAATATTGTTTTTTCCTTAATTTTTAAATGCTCGATGGCTATTATAATAACTTACAGTTGGAAATAAAATTAAATGCAATATATGGACATTATTTGTAAAATCGTAGTCGTCGGAATACAACACGTGTTAAAGAAAAAATGCTCGGACTCGTGTGCAGGCGTGTAGTTGTGAAATAATAAACAGCTTCACACTGCTTAGCACAGTTTTTATTATAGGTTTTCGCTACGTTGAAGCATTTATGTTTTTCTTGTAATTTTTTAATGACGTAATTATTAATGACACAAGTTTTTCCACGAAATTCGTGTCACTCGGTGACTTTCATCTATTAAAAGCATTATTAATAAAAAATCACTCCTGTTTTAACTATCTATTATTTCATAATTTACTGGAATATGAAAAACCCAATATTTAGTTGACACAATAAATGTTTGCCCGATCATAATATGCCATTAGTTTATTAAAATTTTGAATCTCGCATCTAGAAATTTTGCAGTTTTCTAGGCACATACTCTTTATCGCGGAAATTATTTAAGCTTAGAATTTATCCTCGTACATTTATTTATTTGAAAACTGCGGCGTGCACTTTATCCTTTTAGAAATAAATAAATTGAAAGCCCAAAATCGATATCAAATAATACTGGGAATCGTATATCGTTTTATCGAAATTTATAAAAATACATATAAAAATTGAAATATACGCGGCAAAGGTTCCCAGAGTTTCCACTGAATGCCGTAAGTTTTTAAAGTTCAATCGGATCAGGAAGTAAACAACGTGTTAATTAATTTCTTGGCCCATAAAGCGTAAAAATATTATTTTACAACATCTTGTAATACTTTCATCGTTAATTCAGTTTTTGTTTTCACGTTTATCGTGGAAAATAATAGCCGTGCATAATACCACGAGACACGTGTATCTATTTTTACAAATTTTCGTCCAATCGTTCGATAGATAATCTTTGGATGTTAAATTACAGACTTTATATGCTTTCTAAAATAATATTATGTCAGAGCTGCGATCTAAATTTCACGCAAATTTTATCTTCTTTTTGAAAAATTATTGCACCAGCTATTTTCATTCGTAAATTAAGTATATCCTGCGAAAAATTTTTTTGAAATCACGACAACTTAAATTTTAGAAATGAGATTTTTTAAAAAATACAACTGGAAATAATTTATGTAGTAGCGGTTTTTTAAAGCTTATTTTAAATACGAGCTATTTTATTGGCTGTGCACGAATGGAAGAGATTGTTTAAAAAAATTTTATTTTAACAAAATATACGTCCACTTGTTATTGCATTGGGTTTCGATTTAAAATTAAAGCTTTGTTACATTCAAGAGTGTGCCGGTGAATTTGAATAATTAGTATTGTTTACTCGATAACCCGTTTTGCAACAGGAAACCAAGAAGCTGAATGATATTTACTTTGATAAGTAAATAGGAACTACTTTATACGCAGACGACCTTCGCACTTTGAACTTGGAAATTTCCTTTTCTACATTCTCAACGATTTCATAAGCGTTCGTTAAGCCAACGAATGATTAAAACACAAGTTTTTTAATTATTTTTTTCAACTTTTTATCGAGATAACGTCGAAGACTAATACTCGTGAAAATTACGCCACCGAACTCTCAAAGACATCTTCTGCATTGCCGCTACTTTTGCTCTTATTTCGGATAGGAAAACATTTGATAGCAAAGCCCACACAGGCGCACACGCAGTTATCAGATAAACTGCACCCGTTTTGCTCGAGCATTTGCATAAAAAGTAGGGTAACTTTGATTTGACGGCATCTAAGGAGAGAGTGTGTGCCTGTGGTGTGTGTGTGTGTGTGTACGTAGGTGGAGGATAGAGCCAAACACTACCACCTTCATTTTACTTGCAACGCCTTGCTGATAAATCGAATGCACCCGCAGACAGATTTTGCCGAAAGCACGGACGTATCTCTTTTTCAGAACGACTTTAACTCAAGCGAGCTATTCCAATCAAATAAATTTATAATTTCTTTAATATTCCGATGCAAATCTCAAATCTTTGCCCCTGCAGTCGAGTTGTAAGTTGCACTCTAACAGCTTCGTAAAAAAGGGAAAAAAACTGCGTAAAAAACTGCGTTAAAGGCCGAAAAAATTTGCGTCAGGTTTCACGTCGGGAAAGCGGACATTCATCGCAACGGCTGGAAAACTTTTAGCAAAAATATCTTTGCTGATTCAAACGCGGGTGAAAGAAAGGGGAAAAACCGCGCACCGCAATATCCGAGTGCCAACTTATAATTTTCATTCTATATGCTAGCATATGCGGATAATAAGTTTAACTTTGCTCCTCGAGAGCTACGCGCTCGATTTAAAGCATCCGGGCCCTGACAACATCACAAACACCCGAACGCCGGGGCCGTCGTTTTAATTATGAGATTAAAGCGAGTATCGGTTGCAAGCGCGAAATTTCGGCTAAAACTCTGGATGGCGGGGAGTAAGAGAATAAAAGTGAGGGCACCGGAGACGCGTGAAAGAGTCGAGCCACTCGCGCCGTACTCGCGTGCACTCGAGGGCAGCTCCGGCGCATGAATGGGACGAAAAAGCGCGGCCGGAGGGCTCAAGTGCTGGTCGACGGTGACGGGGAAACCTGGCGGAAAGATGAACGCCAAGACGGAGCGCGGCCGAACAAGGCAGCGGCTGGGAATTAGAGCAAGACCCACTGCGCGGAAGCTCAAACTTTTTCTAAAAAAGCTCCCGGGCTCGGCGGAGTCGTTGAACCGCCGCGCGAATCCGCTGCTGAGCTCTTGCGAGGAGGCGCTCGCCTCGGTGACTTGGCTCGTGACGCGACTGCCAGCTGACCCCGAACCCCTGGCCAGTCGGTAAAAACTTGATTCTTCCAACTCGATTAAGCTCCCGTGGCCGAGCACGAGGTTGTATTGTTTCGGTTTGTTTGGCAAACAAAAACCATCCGCCTCATTAAGCTCGTGTCAACTGCAATCTTGCGAAATTTCCCATGGAAAGTAAACAGGAGTCGCGGCTTTTCTGCAATTAGAAACGCAAGCTTTAAATTTTTACGAAGCCTCGAGCGCCTGTTTGCACGCGGAATAATAAAATCCACGTTTCGCTATTTGCATAAATAACAGAATTCGAAAATGAGCGCCCGGGTATCGAAGGGAGAAATAGCGATGATAAAAGTAGATCGATGGCCGATCAGGTCCGCAACTATTTGCACGTCGTTTTTATGAAAAAAAAAGGAAAATAATGATAAAACTGGAAGATAGAGGCTGTACATGCCGGGTCATACAAATAATGTCTCGACTCGTTTTTGACGATACGCCTGTTTGAAAATTATTATTAAATTCCGTGCGATATTCAAACATTAGCAATTGATTATTACTGCTATTCGCGTATAAAGTGCATTTGGAAGCATTGAATCTCGTTGAAATAAAATATTCGCTCGGTCGAAATGATTTTTTCTGATAAAGACGCGAATTATACGCTCATTTGAATCCGTGATAATTGCTTTTATCGAAAATTCATTAAAAACTTAAACCCCTACTGTTATGTTTTTTACAAATTTAATTAGAAGATATTTTCCAATATTTTTTATCTCTTTAATCCTAGAATTTCTTATATTAACACTTCATTATGGAGCAATAACTGCAATTTATAAGATCTGTATCTTGTATATCTAGAAATATTTTTCCTTCTTTTTATTGTTTGTATTTATTAACAACGAGAAACTTTTTTTCAATAATAGCGTGGAAAATAATCGTTTAAAAACATGAATAATCGCACGGTATACTAAAACTCTAAAATTACCGGTACACTATTTAATTTAAAATGTACTAAGAATTGTTTGTGCGTTAAAAAATTAATTATTATTTAAACAAGAAAAGCGAGTAAAAGAAAAGAAATGTAAAATCATATTTTTTCATTAATTCTCCTCTGCGTAATAATAATTTATTTTTAAAAGTTTATCAATCATTGATAAATTAATGTTTAATAAAGAAGGTGACGCACTTAGGATACATAGGTTTTATTGGAATTTCTTGTAAATTCCATTGGCAAAATATTGAAAATTAATTATACAAATAAACATATTTTATAGGCGCAAAAATTTCAGGCTTTAAGGTACCGCTTCTTATTCATAATCTATTCTGAATTTTGATTTTATAGACTTTAAATTCATTTATATTTATTTATGCATCGCTAAAATTAAATTCCTTGTATTATATCCTAATATATCTATATAAATGTAAAAATATTCAAATTTCGAGTTTCCTTCCTACGAATTCTTTATATAATTTCTTAAACATAAGGATGTTTTATTGAGATAAATGGTTAGTTGCATTAAACGTAACTATTCTTTTGCGAACAATTAATTACCAATATAATATTAAATAAGTATAGTTGTATTTAACTCTTTACGAGTTGAATTAAAAGTACAACCTAGAAAATGTTTTCCGAGTTCAAGTAGGTATTAGTTAAGACTAATTTATATTGAAGAAGCGAAAAAATATAGAAAATATATATGTATATAAAATTCGAGAATCTTTGAAAACAGTAAATTTCTTGTTTGAAGAAAATTGGTAAAATATATCGATACTAATTAGATTATGCATATTTGCTTTTCCGATAAATTCCTAACTAAACTTATCGAATAAGCTTTTTCGTTAAAAACTGCCAATAAAAATCACGCATACCTTTATAAAATGTTAAAATTCCTGTTTATTTCTAATCTAATAAATGTACTTTATTTTGAATAATTACGAATTTCAGGGTATCCATTATGCAAGTTGACGAAGCCAGCGCAATTCGGTTTCTCCGCAAGCGATTATTTAATTATCCAAAAGCAAAGGACAGATGAAGAAGGGAGGACAAATAAAATTGCGTCAAGCCCGACACCGTTACGAATAGTACGAGAAAATTTCTTTGATTTTTTCCTGAAAATTCAACGGCATTGTAAATACAGTCCATCCGAATGGAAGGAATAATCTACTTCCCCCTGTCGCGTGAAAAGAGAAAAATACAATCACAGGATTGCCGTCCCCTCGAATTAGAGTTGAGGGTGAGTCTTGTGAAAATAGCGGAGGCCGTGGGAAGCAGCGCGAAAGGCGATGATAAAAGACGCCGAAAAATCTTTACAGTGCGCGGGGCGAGTCAGGCTACGGCCCGACGGAGAAAAGTCGCTAGACGAGAGTTTCCGAAGCTGCTCCAACTGTGGAATCCAACAAATCCGCGGAAGGAAATCCAGGGGGTGGGGGCGGGTGTCGCACACGCGCACCACCGCCGCGCAATACGAGCAACGACGCCTTTTGCCGGAACGCTGAGGCGACTTTTATCAACGACGGCTGCTCCCCACACGCGTAAGCCTCAACACATTGCTTCTCGAGCTTCCGACGAGCTTTTGTAATTTAACAAAGAAGCCGCCGGACCCAGTCGCCCTGTCTCGTAACCTCTTCCGCTGGCCAATACCCGTGATTTCATCTCTAGAAAACCGTCCGTGGGCATTTTAGGACTTTCGGCTTTCTCAATCCTGGGTCCTTGGGAAATCGTGGAAACTAGCGACTCCGTTGGTAAAGCAGAAATTGAATTATCGGGCATTTAATATGCTGCTTTCGTTCTATATTTATGCCCACATCCAAGATTTGTGTGCATGCGACAAAAGATGAGTGCGCGGCCCGAGCCGACCTTAACACGATGAAATATTTCCCTTGTTTAACGAGACTAACAAATGCCGGCGTTAATTTTGTACGTTTATAATTAACAGGCGCGGCTTAACGAAGTCGTAGGTTATTAAACACGGGTGAATTCGGTAATATCGCCCTTTAAGGGGGATGAGCTATCATTTCACGCCGAGCTTCTTCTCGAAAACAAATTATTTGCCTATAATCCAGTTTAATTGTTAATTTGAATTGTGCGAGTAGCTTATAAAGTCCGATGTGAGCACGAATGCATAAAGTACATTCCGTTAGACCTGGATCGTTAACGCGCGCAGCTTTCGCAATTGTAGCCAGTGAATATTTTTATACGCGAGTTAGGTGTGAAAAATTAAAAAATTATTATCGTAATTCGCGAATAAAAAGTGAAGCGAGAACAATATTCCGCGGAAACTCGGGCGCAACTGTTAATCCAAGATCTCGATCGCGCTATTTCGACTATTATTACACGGCGACGCCTCGATATCGTGAAATTGCAGAATTTATAAAGCGCGCGGTGCAAATAATGCATTCGAAAGCTCGAGTACTGGCACAACGTTGTTTCATTGTTGTGGCGACTTTTTACTCGAATCATAAACAGATACTATAGCTTCGTGAGAGAACCCGGATAATATCCGAGCGATGCTGGGAATAACTTGAAGAATCGATAAATTATAAAACTCTGTTGGTGAGTACATCGGTTGGAATAAAGGAAAATTGATGAAAGCTCTGCCTGTTAAAGGTGTCCTACTGCACAACAGCTGTTCGAATAAATTTATCGTAATGTTTTGACGCGGCAGATTTTCATAGATTCTCGATGCAGTAAAGATGCGCTCGTTGACCACAACAGTTTTGCGGATGTGTTTACGACTTTAACGTGTTTACGACTTTGGCGCGAACGTTGATTAGCTGCTAATACAGTGAAGTCGCAGTAGCGCTCGGCGATCCTTTATTTTAATGAATTTCTAAAACGAACCAAACAAATGCGACTCCCAGAGACGCCCGGACCGATGATTTGTGCAACGATCGAAAACTCTGCTTATCCGCAACGGATTCCAAGATTCGCGAATCCTTGCGAGCATTCTTTGACCTCTAATTTATTGGTAAAACTAAGGAATCCTATTTAGACTTGCAAAGTTTTCAAGTTCCTAACAGCATTGATTCATGGCTTGGATCAGTATATTATTATTATTAACTTGAAATGCACGGTTAACGACGACTAAACTTCAATTTCGTTGTCTTATAAGCGCTCGCGGGCTTTTCACGCGCGCATTAACACAGCCAGCTTTTGATGGAAGACTTCTGGTTGCTCTTTCATTCGTTAGTTGTTATATAAAGATCCTTGATTTTACGTTTATTCTCTGAGTGGCGGTAGTAACGCCTAAATTTTGATACCCACTTTTATTATTATAAGACTGCATAAATTATTATCCAGGTATTGTTTAAATGCAACGGAAATCCTAAGGAACTCTAAACTCTTCTGGTGCTCTCTTATGCAACTTTATCTAGTATCCTCACTTGAATTTCACGTACCTATTACTTCCACCAGCCGTTAGTTTGAAATTTATTTTTAATGACCATCAAAAGCATTGTTTTTATTCCCTTGGATTTTACTTGAGAACGAATCATAGCTCCTGTTTTGTATTTTCACTTTAAATTAAATCTACGATTAATAAATCTACTTAGCTATCAACTGTTGATAATTACATCCTATTGCTTATAATTTCTTCTGCAAAAATACTAACATAATGTATTATAACAAGATCTTCTGTTGTTAATAAATTGCAAGTATTCTACTATTAATTTATACAATGAATAAGCAATTACATACTTGTGGATACATTGTACTTAAAATTAGAAGTAAGCAAAAGATATTTGTGATACTTTGTAAAACGGGAAACTATATTATTATATTATGAATCACAAATAATGTATCGAGAACATAATCCATTAATATTTAATTTACAATGTATCGATACGTATTTATCTTTATCTTTGTCAGAACAAAGTTAAGAAAATATAAAGTTGCTGAAATTGCTTCTGCGTGTTTACGCTCGTAATAACTTTAGATAGAAAGAATTATTTGTCTGTTAATCTAACAAAAGCACATAATGTATCGTTATTACCGAAATGTATTTATCGATTGTTATTTTTAATTCAACTTTTTCATTGGTTATTTCACGCTACATTAGTACATTTAAAACACCTTCGATGTCATCTTGAAAAGTTTTTTTATGTAATTTATTTACATATAATTATTTTGCTTTCAACCTCTTTCCTTAAATTATTTACATATGATGGCAATAATTATATTTTGCATAATGATAATTAATTTATATTTATAACGTAGTCTATCAAGTCCTTCGATTAACTTGGAATATATATTTTATTTCAAATTAAAGCACATTGAAATTATATCTATTTTAAAAAATTATCTTGTTTTTCAAAATATTAGAAATAATATTGAAATTTATCTCCGATGAAATTAAATTTTATATTTCTTTCTATGCGGTTCTTACAACAATAATAATGAATAAAAGTTTGAAATCTATTATTTATGAAGATAATGATTTGTATAGCAAAACTTTGTTTTCCTTAGATTTTGAAATAGATTAAAAATAATTTCCATAATTAATCTTTTTTCCTCAAACTAATTATCAAAATAATAAAACACTTTTAAAAATTGCTTACGATATATAATACTGAGATGAGGAAATACTGTAATTACATATAACGATGAAATTTAATTAAATTGTTTTTAACAAAAAAATTATTATGTGCAGTGATCGTATTTCTTTGGCGTTACTTACTTATTATTTATAAATTTTGTGCATAAATACAAAATAATAATAATAAATTCTAAATGCTTTTAAACGATGTAATTAGTAAATCCATAAAAATGAAAAGGAATATAGGTATTTTGTTTAAATTATCAACTATACATACAATATTATTTAAAATTAAATTATTAAATTCACTAAAATGTATTATTTTGCAATCAATTAAATTAATATTACAACTAATTTGAATAGTAAAGTCATGATAAAAGATGTACTCAATAGATTTGGTAACTTTTACAGAGCACATTATTATTAATTTTTTTTTAATTTAGTTACATACAGTTGATAAATGAGTCTTGAAACTAGAAAAAATAGACAAACACTATTTTTTCTTTCTATTCCTCTATATCGGAGCGCTGTATACATACGATGCGGTGGAGCTGAGAAACTTTAAACGGTAGCGCGGGAAATTTTTTCCCCAAATGAAGCGCTTACTGTCATTCTAAGCGCAAGAAATCTGATAGAAGTGTTAAGATTCTTAATGTCCATAAGAAAGTAAATTTTTACCTTAATAATGTCGATACATTTACATATGAAAAAAGAAGATTTGACGGCTGCGAAGAATCCTGTACTACACTCAATGCCATGTAAAATTAATGCTGATGATTCTGCAAACGTTACCACATATTTTAAGCCTTATATAAAAAATATAGATGACGAATGTAAGTACCATAATAATAATATAAATTATTATTATAATCCACTGTTAAAGTAAAATATTAAATTAATTATCTTCGTGGTTAATTCATTTATTATTAAAAGAAATTAACATTTTAGTTATTTTTAGGTAACTTTTTTAGGTTAAGTCAGTACTTTTATCAATATTTATGTACTATTATAAAAACTTTTAAACCGAATTAATTTATTTATATTAGACTATAAATCATCGTTCAGAGGTTATCCTCTTCAAGGAAAGAAGATTTCAGTACCTAAGGGATATACAGGAATAACATTTTATGAATATAAGAAGCCAGAAACTGAAGAAACAGAGCGTAACATTTATGCAACAGGTACATTTACAGAATTTACATACTGGAATTATGACAAGATACCTTCAAAAAATGATGCCCTTATATCTGCACTTGATTGGGTTGACATTGCAGAAGCTGTATGTATATGTAATATATATTAATCTTCAAATACTTTTCTTATGATGGTATAATAATTTTCTCTATTACAGCTGCATTCAACTGAAAGTGATACTACATCTAGTTAGTGGATAAATAAATATAGATGACTATAGATAATTCTTTTATTTTTTATCTATTAATAATTATAAAATTTTAATAAATTGTTCATTAATATTTTGAAATATATTTTTATAAATTGCAATAAAACAAATATTAAAGTTGTTTATAAATAATACAAAATTGAGTATACAATTTTCATTATGCCATGACATATATCTTTACGTAAATTATTCATTAGTATTTGCTTACAATGTTGCAAATTAATATATTTGCTCGAGGCTCTTTGACAAATGCAGATGTCATTTAAACATCTTTATATTCACTTAAATATCTTATAAATTATGACTACTCACAGCATTATCGGACAATGAATTGTTTATACTGAAGATAAATGTATAGATCGAATTCAAATACTTAGTATTTGTGTATAGTTTTTTACAAATTTATTTGTATGCTTAATTATTAATATTAGACCGATTTTTTCCTCACTACGTATCATTTATCTTTACAAATTCTATATTTACACTTTAAAGCACAAAGAAACATTAACGCTTATGCCAGCATGCTATATGCAGTCCACTAATTTATGAACTAATGTGATAGTGCGTATTACAAATACTATCATGTAAATAATATTTTTATTTCATAGAATGATAAATTAAATTATCTCAAAATTTTTTAAAACAAAAAAAATGTATTAAAAATGAATTTAATATATGTTCTCTTATTAACATATATAAAAAACGTCAATTATCAAACGTAATTTATCTAAAGTTTTTTGTATTGCATTATTTTTTTTCACGAACAATTTTTATGATTATTTAAATAAAGTTAATTTTAGTACTGGTTTTCAAATCAATTTTTTTGTTATTAACAAAACCTTAATAATAACTAATATTGTACAAAAATCCTACACATAATAATGTAAAATATTCAAAAAAATTTTCTAAAGTAATATTTTGTACATGTATATTAATACAGCCTTGTCATATGTATTTCATGTTCTCCAAAAAATTAAGAATATTAACGGTTTTGGATAAATCATTCCAAATTTTAAACATTAAAGTAAATGCACTAATACTTGCACATTTTTTAAAAGTATAAAAAGTTTTTATATACATGTATAAATGTTTTAAATTACTATTATACATTTCGCTAAAAATACTGCTAAAATTTAATCACTGGCTTTTAATGATATCGATTTTTAGTATAAATGGAAAAAGAAATAGGTTTATTAGCATTTGAACTTATAATGGCATTACAAACCAAAATTATTGATTTTTCGGAAAAAGGGGAAAATAATTACTAAATTCTATTTTCTGCTTTTTTCAGAAATTGTTTTTAAAACCATTAAACAGTTAAGGCAATTTTTAATGAGAGCTTTTTAAATGCTCGTTTGATGTCCGCTATATCTAATCCCGCGAAACGTAAAGAACTCCCTGGTTCAACTAATTTCTCTGTAACTCAGCTACAATTTAATAACAATATACGCAAAATGGTTTCACGCCAGAAATACTAACAGATTTTGCGTGGGCAACTGATACGTGAAGAAATATTCCGTACAGTTAAATAAACGAGAAAGCGATGTCCCACGTCGAATATTTTGTACGAAAGTCTCGTACAGAACTTTAGCTAAGAGTCAAGATTAGTAGTAACGAATTGCGATATTACGTACCACCAACTTGAAGAATATGACCAAAACTTTAGAGGAAACTACCGTTTATTATTTTCCTCCAAACTACGAATATAATTTTGTAAATTGAATGCACGCGTACCATACAAAAGATGTTGAAATGCTAACTTTTTTAGTATCCATGCGACAAGGACAATTTACATAAGTAATTCGTTGAGATTCATTCCCTATCCCCAGTACTCGCCTGATCTTAGGCCGACGACGAGAAGAATTTTCCAGTGGTATAAAATTAGGCAGTTATCTCTTACTGTGTTCGTCTTCAATGTTTGTCACCGCTGGGACTCTGCACCGAATGGTGACAAACTTGAGGTTTAAGGTGTCGAATATCTTACGAGAGTCAAATTCTGCATGCAGTACGTATATATATATATAACATTAAATTTACTTTTCTATTCTACCATCGAAAAATACTTCCAAAATAAATGCTTGTGATCGTTCTTAAAAAGGTATTAAGAGTCAGCCTTGAAGTAATACGTTTTTGAAAATAAAGCCTTTAATGAAAACTTATCTTCTATATGTAGAATTTACAAGGTTTTACAAAATATTCAATTACCGGGTGTGTGCAAACTTAATATTTTAATAATTAGAAAGTTAAGATTGTAATCTATTCAATGGAAAATTTAACTTATAGTTTAGTAGTCTTTTCGGTAAGATGTCTCTTATTTCCTTCACAATAATTTTAAAAAATGACTAGCTTAAGAAGTCTAACTATGTCATTTAATTCTAAAATTATAAACATGCTGTATTTACCCTGTATAAATATATACATAAATAAAAAAAAAACTTTAATTTACGTAAAATCATTGTGCTCCTGGTGGTATTTGGTATGTTCTTGTTGCTGTTTAATAAAAGCACTCAGTCTGTTTAATAAAAATTGTTTATCGTGTCCTTCGAGTACCAGTTGGTTTTTTAGAACTGTTACCATATTCTTATTGGCCATTGATACTGCATAGTAATAATATAGTAACAGAGTAAGTAGTAAAAAGGCCGGAACTCCAAATCCTGCTGTACTCAGAAAAGATAAAACTGATCGAAGCCAGAGGGGTAAGTGTAAAAATGTAGCCACTATTAGACTCCAAGATGTCTCGAGACCTTTGAGTGGTCCACATGCTTTAGAAGGACTTATCTTTATAATACAATAACCAATAGGTATTAAGATGAGCACGTAACAAACTAATAGAATAAGCATAAATAAAGAATTGGCTCTGCTTGCGCGATATATATGATTTGAGGGCTTGCAGTTGATAAGGCAAGCAAATTTCTTAATGTAAAACATTATGAAAGAGCCCACTATAGCAAACAATGGTAAGAACGGCACAAAAAATGTACCCAACCAACAAATCGTTTGTAGATAAACAATATCTAAAACATGTTTCGACAAATCAAACTCTTGCTGACCTACAAATCTTAAGAACTTACTTTCAGAATGTCTACCTATGAAAGATCTTGGAAAATTTACAAAAAAAGTCATAAAGAACTGACCGATAAGATCTGTGGCGTAAAGCTTCAAAAATTGTTGCCCTACAAATGTTTCCCAACATAAAGGTCGTGTAGAATTCGTGCATTTATCTTCATCTACATTTCTAACTATTCTAATATAAAAACTGCTAAGTAGCACAGCTAACGATGCCAACCTCAAAAAGATAGTGCGAAATAAATTGAGTCGGACAACAAATGGAGGACTATAGTTCTCGAGGCTAATCAAATGGCGAAATAAAACAGGCACAATGATATTTAATAAAACTATACAAATATAGGGTAGAAACTCAAAAAATATTTGATTGACCATATCCATTGTCATGTTGTTAAAGCTGGGTCGTTCAATAGTTTTGGTTTCTGAATAGACTTGATCAAACGAAAATCTAATGATATAGAAGATAAATATACCACAGGAACATAATATAAGAAGCACAAGAACGTTAACGAAGATACGTATCATACACAACTTGAATTTCTCCTCCTGAGTACGATTATGACGTTCTTCCTCAAATCTTTCAGACTCCAGTAAAACCTTTACATAAAAGAAAAAAATGTTAGTGTCAATATCGATAAATTATAGTTTAATTAATTAATATTGTATTTTAAATATTGTTTTAAACTTTGTAATTTTATACTTTATTTGTGTATATTAATTGATTACAAAGATTACATATGAAAATATTTAGATGTTAATAAAATTGATTTAATTCTCAAAAAGTCATTTGATAATACTGATTTATTCTTTTACTTGTAATAAATAATTGTCGATTGCAAATTTTTGTTTCTTACGTATAATTATAAAATTTTCATTTTATTTTGTTTTAAAATATTTTAGTATTAACAACAAAAAAGTTTAAAATTGTATTTTTTTAGAGGTAACAGAAATTTAATTATAAATTACCTTTATTTCAGTATACAATGCTTTGTGTTTCATCTCGGAGGCCCTCTCATTATTAATGCAGTAATCCCATCCACCAAACACAAGATTGCAGTACTGATAAAACTGTCCTTCACCTTCTACAACTCTTTCGCGAAATCCTTTGACTGCAGATCTGATTATTAATACAAGACTCACAACAAAAATCGTCGTCATAACACAGATATAAGCCAATGGAAGATTATAATAGAAGTTTTCTTCTTTATTAGAATATGTGGAAGAGGAATATGCTCCATAAAACAGAAGACTATATTCAAAAAGATGACTGCCCTGGAAGAAATCCATGAACGTATCGAACTCCTGTGATTTATTCCAATATAATTCTGGACAGCATATTGTATTAGTATTATTAATTGAAGCGCACGTTTCGTCTCTTGGAGCTTCTAACAATATTGTCGGCAAAATTAGGAAGAGCAATATAATGATGAATAAGATAGTATTTAAAAAAAGAATCCATTTTATAAATAGGAAGTAGGCAACTATGCCCATGCCCAAATTGCCACCAATTCTTTTTAGGCTTGTACTCCAAAGTTCTATTTTTGAATAAGCTTCTTTTGCCCTTATACGAAAGGTTTGCCATGCTTTTCTGCGCTGCCACTTAAGTTGATCAAAGCCTTGCAGTCGAAGTTTTGTTGCACTCTAAAAATAAAAGATTTTTATTAAAATAATTATTTGACTTTAATTTTTATAATAGTAATAATTAAATACTTTTATTAAAAACAACGAAAGTTTTTAAATCAAAAATAAAAATCTTGATATGTTTTTAATTTAAAAAATTCTTAAAATTACCTGTAACTGATTTTTCAATTGAATTTTTTGAGCCATACAAACAGGCATTGCCTTAATTTGCATGATTTCTTCCCATGTACGCTCTTCATTGGACAGATTTTCTGAAAGATCGGGTAACATGGAAACAGCTGCATCCTGAACATTTGTTGACATCCGTCTTACAGTATTTGTTGCATATCTTGAACGAGTACTCGTTCGTCTTCTTAAAGTAGTACGAGGTTCATGTCTAACTCGTTTAGTAGTTGTAGCTAAATAATATAAATAACAATGTCATGACATTTTTATACCTGACTAGTTACAATTATCTTTACAATAATTTTTTATATGACTGTATACAACTAAATTAGATTATATATAATAAATTTTATAAACATAAATATAATATAATTTTAAAAAATGATAATGATATTAATAAAAGAGATAAAAACAAATTTTTACTAAATTAAGTATAAGCTTTACTTTTTATATATTTCATCTCTTATTTCTTTTAACTTACCAACACGTGACTTTTTGCTAGGTAAAAGAGTAGCTATGTGCGAAGGATCTCTTTGCAATACTTGTTGTAGATCTGCCTCAACAGCAGCTGCAGGATAGCTCTCTTGATAAAACTCTGCACCAGCTTCTTCCCAGCCATGACCACGATCTCCAACCCGCTTCTTTCTTTCACCTCCTGACATCTTGATTGACACTACTTGTATGGGAAAAGATACTGATTCAGCCAACCTCAACGTGACTCAACATGTACTTGCAAATCAGAAGCTTAAGAGACATTAATTTTTTTCTATTTTACTCTTTATTTTCATTTGTTTCTTTCTGAATCGAAAATTCAATCTTGATAAAAGAAACTATAATAAGTCTAAACAATTCAAAAAATGTTAATGTGTAGTAAATGCGGCAACATTAACTGTAAATCTCCCCTTAGAATCAAAGAAGTGATAAGGTACTTTTTTGCATGAGTAGCAGTTCAACGACATGATCGACAGCATCGTTGCTTACCACAATACAGAGAGAGAGAAAATCTGCACTGCTAGTTGGCAATTTTAAGATTCTTGGCACGCGCGCGCTCGACGCTTCATCTTTTTCTACGGCTCAAGTAATGGCAATTTTGTGCAGCAATCGATCAACCACAAACACTCGTAAACAGCAACAACATTAGAAATATTTATTCTTCACGACGAAACTTTATTACTCTAAAGTTCGAAAAGTGGCTAAACGTCAAATTTTCAGTGTCGGAGCGACTGACAATATCGAAATTAGCATAAGCAGGCAGAAACCACTAGCGCACTCACGGTGTTGCCAAGGGTCTGTTAGCTTTATTAGCGCCACATTCGAATTCGTGCATTATTTAATATATAAAATTCCCGTAATTATGTAATCGTTAATTTTTTTCTGTATATAAGATAAACTTATAGTACATCTTATCGAAAACCTTAGTTTTTTTATAAATACTAATTTATGTATATATTTTTGCAAAATAATGTACGAATCCCAATATTACATATTATTTATATTAATATTGCCGAGGAGCTTAATTTTTTTAAATAATAAAATGCAATTGCATCGAATTCATAGTATAATTACAAAATAATTTAAATTTCTAAAAAGCGTAAAAATTTATAATTTTGTAAATAAAATGAAACGAAATGAAATAGATTATTATTTATAAAACAAATTATTAAAAATTATACGAAAAACGTATTTAAATCCTGTTATATTTTTTATAGTACGTAGTACATATGTATTTTAAAAATTAAATTAATTCATTTTAAGCTGAAAAGTGAAATAATTTTTACCATCATTTACAACCTTATTAAATATAGATTATTAGTACAAGTCGATAAATTCAATATTTTTAAAATATTTAAATTTTACAACTTGACTGAACAAAAACATTTCTTCGTTATTACAATACGTATTTTAATTAAAATAAAATTTTAATTTATGTATCTCTTGATATTATTTATCTACTAAATTTATGTATAAATTAATTTAAAGTTGTTTAATCATAAATTGTATGCGATACAATATTATATTATTTATAATTCAATTTTTTATATTAAACATTTAGAACAGTTGCTACATTTTTAATAAAAATTAATTTAAATTACTCGCTTGTATTAAATTATAAATTATAATTTAAAAAATTTTTTAACAATGTTTCTACGCCATTTACAATAAAAATTTTTTCAATTATTTAATTTTGAAATAATTAATTTTTTAAAATACAGATAAATATTGAACATATGCATATTCGTATTAAAACACAAAATTTTACAAATATTAATTAATTTTCTTCAATCCATTAGAATATTTAAAATACTTTAAAAATAAATGTAAGACTTAATTTAAATCTTAAGAGATATGTTCTTTTGATATTTTTATGAAATTTCTTAAAAAATCAATTGCAAGTATTTTGAAATTTTTTCTTATATTATAAATATAACTTCGTTAAAACTTTGATATGAAGAAAAATATTTTCCAAGATATTAACTCTGAAAAATATATTGCATAAGAATAAAAAAAATGTTTTAAATGAATCAATTAACAATAAAAAAAAAGTTACCATTTCTTTAAGTACTGAATATCTAATTAAAAAAACTTGTTTCTGATCAATTTTCTAAACGTTATGAAATTTCTCACATAACGCACCTCATTCGAAATAAATAAAATAATTATTTTTTAAAAGTATATCTTTTTAAAAAATTTAGAAAAACTAAGAATATAATTCTTACAAAAATTTTCTTAATCGAGTAAATACAGATCGAAGCTAATACATTTGCATATACATTTATATTTTGTAAAGAAAAAAATAAAAAAAAGTAATAGAGCATTCGCTTAAATAATATTTTCAGCTTTTCTGGCGCAACCTAACGTAACAATTAGAACAATTTCTCTTGGAGCGCTGGCGTCAATAAAGATACGAAAGAGAAGTTGCGATTAGTACAACAACAGCAAAAGACCGTATGTGATTTATTTTCTTTCCATTGAACTGCGGTCTGTTCCATATGTTAACGAGCCGGGCATAAATTAATATACAGAAGAAGCTCGCAGGCGTTAAACTTGTAAGGTATCTTTTCTCATTTTTATGAAACTGTATGTTTGAATAACAAAAAGAATTAATCAAATATATTAATTTTTTTTATTTTTCATATGTATTAATTCAATAAGTCGTATTTTATTCAATTTATTTGATGTTTGTATACTAAATATAAACTAAATATAATTATAATTGTAATACTTTTGAAATATTAATAAAATAAGTTATACAAAAGTAGTAATTAATTTATTTGCAGCTTTGCGGATTAATATGTTTATTTAAATTATAGAAACTTTAAGAAATAATGTATTCACATACTTATGCATTAATATATTTACAACGAATATTTACATTTTATATAAATTTTGTATTATATTTGTAACATTTTTCACAATTTACGTATTAAGAAATGTATTAAAAAGAGAAATGCTTTAAAAATTATCGCACATAATGTAACCTCTGTCATACTTGTGCAATCTTATTTTTTCTAACGCAGATAATATTAATCACATAAAAAAAAAATTTTTTTATCAAAATTTGGAATAATTTAATATATTGTTTGTGGTTTTATGCATTTGAAAAATAATCTTCCCATTCAAATTATATCTTTATCGATTAAAGGCGGTATACAATTTTTATAAAAATTAATGTCTTAAATGAGTTTTTTTTTATTAAAATAATACAATATAGGTAAAATAATAAAACTTAGGTATACTTGACTTTTTATAATTTTCAACAAAATATAACGTCACTTTAATGTCAGCAAATTAATCAAATACATTAATGTTTTCAACTACAATAATATATATGATTACATACTGCATTAAATAACAAAAAACGCATATACATTTTGAAAAATGATCGTATTTCATTATTTTTAGTTATTTGGTAATCTTAAATATTCATACATTGGGTATTAATTATTAATAAATTTTTTATATAATATTTTTTCATCTTCATAATTGTTTTTCTTCGTTATATTATCAATTTAAATATGAATATGTACATAGTTCATGTTTTCATAAAGCACAAATAATGTCCCCTCCACTTATTCTAATCAATTTTAGAATCTACGTATGATTTTAAAATTTAGCCGCTAGAAGCGCTAGTTTACAACTATTCGAATCGTCCTTAGGATTGAGTATTCTCAACATTGAACTTCGTATTAAGCTCTGATTATAAAACAGGAAATTTTGTGACGTCTTTTTGATATAAAGCTTCCAAGAACTGTTTATTCCGTTACAAATCAGTAAATTGATACATTTAATTCCTTTTATTAAATTAGTACTTGTTACACTTATTTTTTTTATGTATGAAAGACAATTTAAATTTATTTTATTCTTTTATAGATAGTTCTTATTACAATTATTAATATTGCTCAATGTAATATATTCATTGTTATGTTTTGTGCATTGCAGGTTGTTGATTACTTCTTCTATATATACTAGAATATACTAGAATTACTTGATTAATAATGGCATGGCTAGGAAGTATAGCTTCTACTGTACTTAGAAATGTATTTTTTGAATCACCACCAAATCAAGTCTTACAAATTAGTGTCAGTGAATACCATAAAAGACATGTTCATTGCAGAGAAGATGGACTTATATTGTATACTCCAGGACATCAAAAAACAGATCATTATGAAATTATATTACATATGCCTCGAACGCATACATTAGATCAGGGCTTCAGGTAACTTATTACTTATTAACTAATGTCAGAAGTAAATATATTTAGTTTTTATACCTTCTTTTCAAATAATTTAAAAACTATTTTAATACCTTAAAATTTATAATTAAAACCTTAGATTAAATCTCTCATGAGTTTTGTTTACAATGAATATAAACCAACAATAGATATTAAGTTTTTTATTTAATTTTTTTAAATATTAATATGTTTAATGACATTGATTGAAATTAAAATTTTATATATTTTTCAATCGTAAATAAATTTTATCTTGTATTTTATTTGTAGTTTATTTCGCTGTGATGATATTGTAGAAGCTGAGTCTCGGTTTATAACTTATTCAAGTACAATTCCAGTTCTTGTTGAAATAGGTATTGAGGTATGTCTTAAAATAATATTAATATTTTTGTAGAATAATAAATTGTTATAATGTAGCTAAATAAATAAAATATTATGTATATTTTTCTAGGTTTTAAATATAAGTAAATTGCAAATCATATGTGATACGTTAGTAGAACATCCAACATGGAATGTAGCACATGTTGCAGCTCATTTATTGTTATATGATGTTTTTACTCATAGAACTGTAAAAAATTATATAAATAACCTTGATCAAGTAACTGGAGAATCTCCTATACAAGTTGCTATACAAACAAACAATCTAAAAATTGTACAGACATTAATTGTGGCAAACTGTTCATTAGAAAATGTAGATTTTGAAAATAACACAGTTTATCATTATGCAGCTAATTCAACCAAAGAAATTATTTTAGCACTTCCACAGAACAATGCAAATTTAGTAAACAAAATAAACAATGATGGTTATTCACCATTACACATTGCTTGTTTTCAAGATAAGTTGGAATGTGTAAAAGCACTTTTGAATGTTGGTGCAGATGCTAGTTATTCTGCACCAGAAGGTAGGTTATTTATATATTTATTAATTTATTATAATTAATATGTAATTTTATATTATTTAAAAATACTAAGTACTTTATTTTAATTTTTATTTAATTATAAGGATCAGTACCCCCACGTTTACGAAACACGCGTGAAATGCCTTTCTTTCATTCGAATTCTTCAAACGAGGAAATGCAATTTGGTGGAACGCCTCTACATTTTTGTTCAAGTATGGAAGTTATGAATGAAATCTTAAAATTAAATTTTGACGTTAATGCTCAAAATTTGAAAGGACAAACGGTACTTCATATTATGGTGATGCGAAAAACTTTTTCGTGTGTAGCAACTCTACTGGGTCATATGGCAGACAGTAATATAGTTGATAACGAAGGAAATTCTCCTTTACATTTAGCAGTAAAGCAGGTAATATATTATTGCTTATAATATTTAAAATCAACGCGTAGATTAAATTTAAGTTAAAGACTTTTTTTTTTAAATAATAAAGTTCTGTTATTGCAATTTTGAATACTACGCAGTAGATAACAAAAAAAAATAATTAAAAAATTAACATTAAGGTGCAAAAATTCATCTTCAATCAAGCTACGAAAATTATTCTATTTTCTTGTTCCATACTTATGAAAATATGAAAACACGTTTATAAGTGTTTCAGCGTCCTTCTATAAATTTGTTAGAAGACATTCGAATATTACACATAAATATTACATAAAATATTTAAAAAATATTTTTATATCGCGATATATCATACAAATTTATGTGTTAAAATGATAAATGATAATTTAAATTTTGGTTCATACAAAAGGTTTTTTTTAACATGAAATAAATAAATCAATACCACATAATAGTTTTTACGTGAAAAGTATATAAAATAAAGTATTTTCAGTATTTCAACTTTTATCTTCAATTAGAATCTTTAAAATAAGAAAATATTATTTTTTGTATAATATTACTTTTATTTAATCGAAAATTAAAAACTAAAAGTGTCTGTTACACTATACGATAATTTTGTCATGAAAATTGAATTCATACCTTTTTTTATTTAATTAAATATAAATTAATTATTCTGCAATTGTGAAAAAGTCAATCAATTTTAATTAAGCAGGTGTGACCTTAGGCAGATAAATCGTACACCGCACACTAATATCTAAACATTTATAATGCTGTGATTTTCAATTTATAGATAAAAGCAAATTTTACTAAATTAGATTCATCGAGTGCAAGTCAATTATTTTTTTATAGCGTTTAGGTTTATTTTTTATTAAATTGTATACAATGGTCTTCGATAAAATTATAATGAGTTAAATCAACTACATCGGCGAGTTTCACAATATATTTCAAACCTTTTGCCGAGGTGTAACACATCAAATAAAATTAACTCGATTCACTCGTTTTACATAAATTCGAAAATTAATTTAAAAAATATTAGCCGTACGCATTAATCATGCACGAAGTTATTTAACTATTATTAAAAATTATCTCTACTTAATATAAATATTTAAAATTGCGGATCTAAAAATCATGAATTCCTGAGATGCAAAAATGGAACGAACGATGAACAAAAATTTTCGAACGAGTTGACTTAGCGGCGCAAAGTTTTTAAATCGAAACTCAGAACATCTGGCACCAAAACATGCTAATTCACACATCAGTTGCGTAACGCAGGTCACATTATGTTCATATAAGGTTCTTTTTAGTAATTAGCTCCTGATTGCAATTTATTTCGGATACAGT
The DNA here is from genome assembly GCA_018907185.1 of Platyscapa corneri. NCBI lineage: Eukaryota > Metazoa > Arthropoda > Insecta > Hymenoptera > Agaonidae > Platyscapa > Platyscapa corneri. The sequence continues at coordinate 572,287 of JACCHW010000012.1, forward strand.
CATCTCCCGATATCGTGCAACTGTTGATTGCGTTCGGAGCCGATATAAACAGGAGGAATAAAAATTCGGAGTCACCTCGACACCTCGCCGCCGGCGAGAGCAACGACACCCATCGGATCCTCTACTTCTTGCACGCCGTCGGGGCTGACCGGTGCCACCTTTACATGACGAACTGTCACCTCGGTTGCAAGCACGACGAAAAATTCGATGGTATAGCACCTCCAGAGCCTCCCACCGCTGTTCCCCGGACCGCCCTCGACCAGATGCTCTACGTCGCAGGCATGGAGAAGATGGCCTCGGTACCGGGAAGAGCCGCCAGGGGTGGTAGGCTCCTCTGCCTCGACGGTGGTGGCATCAGGGGTCTCGTCCTCGTGCAGACGTTGCTCGAGATTGAAGCTGTGCTTCAAAAGCCGATCACCAGCTGCTTCGACTGGGTCGCCGGAACTTCCACAGGTAACCGCAACGCGTTTGAAAAACGATTCAGCTTTTGAGATGATCATGTTATAGAATCCTCCGACGGAGTGAAAAAAGCTTGTTTTTGAAAATTCGGAATAAGAATGAGGAAAGGTCTTACGTTAAAACCGACAGGTGGAATTCTGGCGCTTGGCTTACTCGCCGGAAAAAGCCTGAGGGAGTGCCAGGCTTTGTACTTCCGCATTAAAAATGATGCCTTCGTCGGCTGTCGGCCGTACCCGAGCGAACCTCTGGAGAACGCCCTCAAGGATTGCCTCGGTGAGAAGACCACGATGTTAGACATCCGTCAACCGAAGGTCATGATCACGGGCGTCTTGGCCGACCGTCGGCCCGTGGACTTCCACCTCTTCCGCAATTACGACTCGCCGAGCAAAATCCTGCGAGTGCCTTGCAACGAGAGTTTGAAGCAGACCCTCCCACCCGAGGAGCAGCTCATGTGGAAGGTGGCGAGGGCGACCGGTGCCGCGCCCTCCTATTTCCGCACCTTCGGTTGCTTCCTCGACGGAGGTCTCATAGCCAACAACCCGACTCTCGACGCCATGACGGAAATTCACGAGTACAATCTCGCGCTCCAGGCCGTCAATAGGTGTGCCGAAGTTGTCCCCCTGTCGGTTGTTGTCTCGTTGGGCACGGGCCTGATACCTGTCTCCAAGCAAAGCTGCGACGTATTCTGGCCCAATGGTCTCATGGAGACTGCTAAATTCGGTAAAACTTGTATCATTTATCATATTATCTGCAGTAACAAGTGTAAATAACAAGTATAGATTTTTCTCGCTTTCTTTGGTGTAGCATTGAGAATCCAGTCCCTTTTCAACTTGGTGATAGATCAGGCGACGTCCACCGATGGGCGAGTGGTCGATCGTGCAAGGACCTGGTGCTCGATGATTGGTGTTCCCTACTTTAGATTCAACCCCCAGCTTGCAGAGGAGGTGCCCATGAACGAAAAGAATGACATGCTGCTGGTGGAGATGATGTGGTCCGCCAAGGCTTTCATGTACGCCAACCGTGATCAAATAAAAGAGTTGGCTGCCGTGCTTGACTCCCTTTCTAAGTGATCACGATAGGACGAATTTTCAAGTAATTTACAGTGAAAGACATTCGACGCAATTTTTCTTCGATGAACTTTGAAAAGCTCATGTTGCGAATATAAAGTATTCGTAAATACGACCAAACACTCTTACTGTGTCTTTTAAAAGAAACTTTTTTTCCAATTTTTATTTTTAACATTTTCAGTTTCACGTAAAGAAGGTAAATATTTTTAGATCTATTAAATCAAGATAATATCTATATTAGATTATTTTCACAATTTTTTTGAGCTCAGTTTTATGTAAAAAAAAAATTTTTGGTTTTTTTTAAAATTCGTAGAGTTACCAAACCAAGCTGTGTCGTATTTCTAAACATTCTTGTTTGACTGATTGTTCAAATTGTTTATAATATCCAATCTAATCCTTTGAACATGTGAAAATCTACTTTTTGGATTTCATTGAAATTATAATCAGCTAACAATGATATTTTTCAATTTAACGAATTATGAGATCGTAAGATCATAATATGAAATAATTAATTATTCCTGTATTAAACGCAGCCTTAGAGAAGTTGCGTGTGTGCGCGTGTGTATGTATGTGTATGTATGTATGTATATATATATATATATATATATATACAAAAAACCAAAAATGATATTCGAATCAATATTTTTAAGGAATAAATGTTGTTTTTCGTTAGTAATATTCAAAAAATGATACTCTATTATATGTATTCTTTCATTTTCAAAAAAATCTATGTAATGCCAAAAAAATTATACATGTATCAGAATTTAAAAGATATTTTTATTCCTCATCTTTTTTTCAATTTTTTAACATTTAAAATTAAACAAATATTATTAATACTATTGTATTAACGTTTATTATTTTTGTAACATTTTACATTATACGGACGTAACTGTTATATATTTGCGTTTTACAAAATAATTTTAAATAGTCATCTATATTATATTCCTAATAAGAAAAAAATGTCTGATATTAAGCTTTACTTAGATTTTTAAACATCGGGTACATAGAGTCTGTATTAATTAATTGTTAATTGTATATATTTATTACAAATAATAAAAATAATAAAAAAAAAGTTAATTGCGTGTATTCATTTAGATAGTCTATTTGTAATCAATACTTTTAATATGAAAATTTGAAAACATAATAATACAACTTTAGAGATACAGAATAATTAATTGTATATACTTATAAATAATAACAAAAATTCAAAAACTAACTATGTGTATTTATTTAGATTATCTATTTATTGATTAATAGTACATTTTTAAGACACAGAATAATAAAACTTTTTGGTTATTATCGCCTTCATATAGGTAAGGTGTCATGTCAATAAATCAGTTCCTGTTAATAAATGTGTACATACACTTTGTAACAATTTATCAGTCATTTTATCAAATGTAAATCACAAACCTAAAAGTAATCGATTATAACTAAAATTTAGAAATTTAAATTGTACAATAGTACATAATTGTCATTTTATAATTAATTAAGTACATAAGATATATGTATTTATATAATTTCATTAAACACACTCGATCACACGCAAAAGATAACATACTGTATCCATAAAACAAACTTCAAAATGTTTATTGTTTTTTCAAAACATACATATACAGAATAAACATAATATACGCACATTGTATTGTTAAATTTTTTTGTGAAAAAATTTGTTTTTAAAGTATTCAGTTATTAAATTAGAAAAATATATTTTGTTAAAATATGCAAAAAAGTAGATCAATTATGTACACCATCTATAATGACGATGACTGCATTAAATATTTACGACGCATAAATACTTTGTCTAACGTAAAAAATTTGTGCACTTTTGTACATAATTTAGGACTTTCTTTTTAATAGGAAATTGAAACTATAATTATAAATTAACTTTTAAAAACATTTCTTTAATTAAAACTTGTTGATTTTTCTGTTCGAAAATATACGAAAAGTAATTTCTTTAAAAGATTACGATTGCTATAAATTATAAAATCATAGGAAGATATATGATACTCAAATTAAAGAGTTTACTTTTACATCAATATATGCTTTCTGCCTTAATATTCTAATTTATAACTAGACCAGATAATTTATTTAACTATATTTAATCATTTTGATTAATTTTTCAAAGATTTAATTTGTTTGCTATCAGTTTTTCGTAACTTTTGGAGTATTAAGACGTTAGTCTAATTAGATTTTTATCCACATCAGTATAAGCAGTTAAATTGAAAACTGAGTTATTTAGAAATAAATTTTATTGCTTATGTATTCGGTATATATCGACAATTTTTGAAGGATTTTTCTAATTTTTACTAAACAAAATACAACACTTTATTCGTATCTTATTTATAAATCTAAAAATACGTTTCCTTAATAACTTTTGTACAATTTATAGTTAAATAATGATTAAAAGACACTTAGATATCTAAATAAATATTGGTTCAAATTGAAAATGTTTGCAATTAGAAACAATAATAATAATAATAATGCTTAAATTTAAAACCTATTTCCTTATAAACTATGTTTTTCGAGAGAGAATTGTGAATCTTTTTTATAATTATTATCAGGAGCTAAAAACGAGCTAATTTCCCAAGTATATAAATAATACTGAAACACACAAATACGATAATGAAAAAAATCATAGCTTTAATTTGGAGTTAGTTTGTCAACAAGTATTTTATATTATGCCACTTTATACTAATTTATTTTATAAATTAATAAATAAATTTATGAAAGAATTCTATGATTGTTATAACAATTAAAAAGTGACGTATATATATAAATACAATAATTTTTAATGCAGGTATTTGCTTAAATTTTCAATTATAATCAAATAAATGAAATTAAAATTATAATTATATAAAAGACTGTTATTACGATATCATTACCTGAAAAAATATCAATTTATCGATCAATTTTTTTATTATAAAGTTATTATATTTTTCGAGGTATACTTAAAAATTTATTTTTACGTGAAAAATGTACTTATAACTATTAAATTTATAGAAATTAATGAAAATTATATTTTTTATAAATTACAGTTGTGTTTAACAACCGATGTAACAACGAGTTTATTAAAATATCTATCAGTAATGAATGGTTCTTATAAAAGAACATGACTTACTTTCAAAAATATTTGTTCACACGAGATTTTAGTCTTTTATGAAATATTTCATTTTACATAAAAAAAAGAAATTGTAGCTTGATATATTTTTATTATCGAAATAACTTAAATTTTGCAGGTTAAAATTTGTTGGTAGATTTTAGCGCAAAACAGCAAAAAGTAAAAATAAATCTTCCTTTATTTTAAAAGCTAAAACAAAAAACTGTTGGTATTTACAAGCAGAACAATAGATTGCAAAAAATGCGAATAAAAAAAATTGGTCTCGAGGTATTGCAGCTGCAATTATTTATCCGACGATACATTAATTAAAGAGAAACATTGCGCCATTTTTTATCATTTGTTCTATTCTAAATTTGCGTCGCAAGTGCACATCTTCGGTGAGTACGAGTCGAGTCGTTTTTATGATTTTCTTTTATTCAGCTAGTCCGATGACAAATAAGTAACGAAACGCGAGTACAATATGCATTTTAACGAGTACCCCAGCACTGAGTAGTTACGCACGAGAGTACCCAACCCGATCGATTCAGTACTCACTTTCTCTAATTGTTATGCTTTTGGGGTTCTTGGTGTTTTATTCGAAAGACGCGTAAGCAGTCAACAGTTTTAGCATCGGCTGCATTTCAGATGCACTCTCTCTCTCTCTCTCTCTCTCTCTCTGTGATTTTAACCTTGCACTTCGGAGTCCGTGTCATGTTCATTATATTGTCACTATACTTAGACGGACGTTGAATGGAGTTTAAATGAAAAAAACGTACGCAGCTGATGAAATTTCGGGAATGCGCGTATTCAAAGTAGGAAACGACGGATGGAAGCTCGAGTTTGGGCTGTATCGTATTATTGTTTCTACGTACTAATACAGTCTAGAGCTAATCAACACAAAACGAAGTCTTCCGCGAAAATTAATGCTCGCGTGAAGCGGTAGTAAAACGTACAATACTCGCGCGCAGCTTCCATGAGACGCGTTGGAGAAAACGGTGCAGCTGTGATCAGTCGCGCTCTGAACACGCGTTACGCACTCTCATCACACTAGGGACGAAATATAATGAAGAAAGTGTTGTCGTAAGGTAGGAACAGCCAGTTTCCATCGGTCGTAGCACCTTCCCCGAGGTAGTCCGAGGAATGTGGATCCAAACCTGATCATCGGGGCGCTACGTAATAGGACGTCTGGCCGACCGACGGTATGTAGGGGTAAAAGGGCGAATGGCCAGATCCCGGCTGGGCTTGGGGGTACTCGAGCTCCTCGTGCGACGGCTGCTGATGGTAGGTGTCCGCGGCGTAGCACTGGCCGCCCTGGGCGCACCCGTAGGGTTTCGCCTCGGGGTAGCAACGCTGAGGCTCGTAGGCAGCACCTCGGCCCAGTCCCGACTGCACCTGCAGCTCCGCGTACTCCAGACACTTGCCTGGGGAGAGGGACTAGATTAGGCGACGCTGTCTTTTCCATCGGCGAGCGCGTCTCCGTGATTCCAGGCTCATTCGGTCATCGTCGGATCTCGCGCGTGGCACAATGCGCAAGTGCGAAAAGCTCTTCGCGGAAGTTCGTTCGACGCGAGTTTCGCATACTTTCTCGATCGGCAAATGACCCGTCGATGAGACAGGAATGCTCGGAGTGCAGAAAAGAGGTTAAGGAATCGACGAAGCCGCGAGTGAGGAGTAAATACCTGTTACGCTGAAATTACCGTGTGAGAGGCCGTGCTGGTCGAGCGTGTACTTGGCCATTTCGTAAGGCCCACGGCCAGGCAGCTCGGGGCCGTAGACGGAAGGAGAAGGTGGGAGCGCGCGCTCGTAGTTCGACTTGGCAGGGCTGGCCGGATAAAGACGTCCGTAGGCACAGTCCGGGTTGGCGATGTCGTGGCTTCCGAGGCTAGAGCTGAGGCCGCGATGCGCGAGCGAGAGGTTCGTCGTCGTCGTCGTCGTCGTCGTCGTCGTCGTCGGAGGCGGTGGCGTCGTCGCAGTCGTGTGCTCGTCCCCCTTTGGTTTTCTTCGTCGCGGCTGATACTGGGGGTCAGTCAATTTTTATCGACGACTTGCGAGGTAAGCGTTTCGGTAGCTCGCAAATTAATAAAACTCGACGCTTCGATCTCGAGTCTTGCGAATCAATGGACAGTGCGAAAGGTTAAAGCGTTGATTAATATTAGCCCGTGAGATTAAGGCGCTATTTTTGCGATTAAGAAGGCAACGTACCGTCGAAGCTACAGAAATGTCAAATGGTAATTACGCGCAAACTCTGTTTTAAAATTAAGTTAAGCTAAACGGCGAGTGCGAATAATTTAAAAGCTCAAATGTACGCTACTGCAGTAGATGTTCGCACTCGGAATGAAAAAAAATTTATTTGCTCGGTAAGTGGCATTTCGAGTTGCAAGCGTGCCAATAGTTTATTTTTTTAATGATTACGTATTAGATTCGCAAGTATGACACGAACACGGACACACAAATCCATAAATTCCCTACTTGGACTGCGGGCAAAGTCTCAGCATTGATAATTTGATAGTGCAACGTTACCTTGTAATGAGGATGCTGCTTTTTATGGGCGCTCCTCAGTCTTTCCGCCTCTTCTATAAACGGTTGTTTCTCTCCGTCGCTTAAAATCCTACGTCGTTCTTGTTATTATTGTAATCTCAATTATATAGTATCAGAGTTAATAAATTTTAAGAAAATATCATTTTAAGAAAAGCATTTGTTCTGATCAATGTAGATTCTGATCTGTCGAAAAATAGGTGATTAATTTCAAAGTTTCAATATAATTAACGCCGAAAACGAGGAAAACTAATGTTTTTTAAAACTAAAATTTTTTATAAGTGGAATTGGCTGTGCTGCAACTATAATTTTATTTGCTTAAAATTTAAACTATAGTTATTAATCCTAGAAGTTTGAAAGGGTTATTTTTTCTAAGACATTTCGTTTTGTAATTATGTGTTCGATTTATTGGCAAGAAATATTATGAGTAAATCAAAGCAGGCGTGTATATGTTTGATAAATATAAAATCATTGTATAATAGAATATAATGGAAAGATAGGGGTGAAAAGTTGTATCGTTGCTTAAAACCCTGATTTTGAAAAACGTGAAATTATTCAAACACTTTTAAATAATTATGCAGTTAAATTAAATCTTAAATCTGCTGGAAGTGATATGAAGAAAATTTTTGAATAATCTGCATTCAGTTTAATGTACTATATTTAAAATTTTTAATTTAATCCTCGGCCAATTATTTCATTATTTTTTCCGTGTCAACAACTAATAGCGCCATATTCAGAAGCTTTTGTTCAAACTATTTTTTATCGCAATTGCAAAGACAACAGGAATATTCTTTTAAAAGAAAATAGGATTTCTCTAATCTTTTTTCAAAATCTTTGGTTGTTTTACCTCGCCAATTAAACTACTATAACTAACAATCTGCATTAGAATTTATCTTCAATAGTAAATCTATGGTGTTTGAAATCAATAAGCATTGTGTCTTAATTACGGATGATAAAATAGTTTTTGCATTCCGTTGTGTTGGGTTAATCTGGTGTCATTCACCATGATGATTCTCGTTGCACGTCACATGGCTCTCGATAAGTACATATTATACGAGTTAATTGTTTGTTGTAAAAATTGTTCTTTGATTCTTTGGAAACAGATCACGTTAAACGCCTTTGTTATATTTTTTACTAGTTATCGTTAAACGTGAAACCGGTATGGCGGATAATCATTATGAAAATAATTACGTCAACAATTATTTTAGTTGATCGCTCGTCCATAATAACGAATAATTTATATTTTCTATAATTCATTACTGTAGCATCGGTTTCTCCACTCTTTCCGAGTCAATGGCCGCATTACGGCAATCGGAATGTCCAATATCAATTGTATTCGATTGCACTTATAGGAAATCTCTAAGGTATTTATAAATATTCCTAAACGAAAGCTGCAATTCGCGTTTCTCAAACTTGGCTTCGAATTTTTCAAAAAGTTAAATATTAAATTGCCGCACTGCGGAATTCATCTTTATTCGTTTTTTGCAAATCTGAAATGTTGGTTACCTCGAACGGTTATCGAACGAAATCAGTTGTTTACATTTGTTCAATTTGGCACGCGACTCGTTAAAACTTGCCAGATTTATTATTAAAAATAGTAACTGTTACATTTTAGCGACGCTATCTCTTTCATTTCGGACAAAGTTGTCGCGCAGCCTTTGTTCTAGACTCGATTAACATTTTGAAATATCGTAGAAAATAATTTCTCAAATAATCATCTAAACCGAAGTTAATTGGGACAATCGATTAAAGATCGTCAACTTAAACTTTTTGCATTATATAGTACCGATTGACACTAACGCTTTTTAAACCTTGTTTGCAGAAAAATTCTCGATGATTCGAGCATTTAGCCTTTCTTCAAAATTTACGACGAAAAATTAAATTTCATTAAAATGCACAAGCCTAAACTCAAAATAAAATAAAATTATAATTTGATACATTTGCGACGCGTGCAATATTGCTTTTACTCGAAAACATTGGAGGATGAATTTTCCCGTACGTAAAGATGTTATAATAAGGAACTAAAAAAACTAATTGCTCGGCTGACACACTTTTTGACCGATGAATTTCTTTATCGATACGCCTCTTCAATTAATGCGTTAAATTCCTTTATTTAACGAATGTCTTTTAATTTACTCTGACATTTCGTTTGCATAGAACTTATCATCCGTCGATATCTAACGACGATGAAATTCGCTGCACAAGGCGAACGAGAATTCGTCGCGTTCACCGAAAGAAGCAATTACACGAGGGGCCTGAGTTGAATAATCGTTGAAAGCGCTTTTACTCGATTTATTTCGTTTAACTCAAAACAATATCGTCAAACCATCCCCCGAGCGATCGGTTCGCGACTTCCGCAGGAGAAGCGAATTGAAAGTCGTTTCTTCACCTCCAGAGCTTGCCGAGGGTCTTGGAGAGCTCGGCGTTGTGCAGCTGCGGGTACTGATCGGCCAGCCTCCTCCTCGCGGCCTGCGCCCACACCATGAACGCGTTCATCGGCCTCTTGACGTGCGCGCTGCGTCGGCCCCCGGCACGTGACGTCACTGGCAGCAGCGTCCAGTCGTAACCTGAAAAAGTCGACCAGACAGGGTAAAGCGAGCCTTAAAGCGACCTCCCAGCCCTCCGAACTAAACGCGGATTTTTCTCATCTTTCTCGCTCGGTGGATCGCCAAGAGCGAGGGACTCGTTTCGTTTAGCCCGCGAGGAGCCACTTTCCGATGCTCTTCGCGGATCGACAACAATTGGCATCTGCACGGTACACGCGACAAAGCCACTCGACGATTTATGATTCCACGCGAGTATGGTATCGCAAAAATAAATTCGCACGGTTCGACAAATTTCTTGAAATCTGTCTGGCAAATAAGTAAAGGATCAGCTGCAACGGATGTTTCTCTTGTGCCGTTTTCACACTAATTCGAAAGATTTATTTAATTGGAGTTTTCGCAAACTTTTGCCAACCTGTAAAAGTATACGATGTATATATATTTGAACAACTTTGGAACAAAAGTTGCTTTCAAATTACGAAGCACAGCAGTAATCGTCGATATGGAAAAATATGTTTTTCACGTTTAATTAATTGGCTCGGGGATTCGCAGAATGAGCGACGGTTTCAAGTGCAGTTCCGCAGTTCTCGCGTTTTAGGAGAAAAAATAAAATGCCAGAAATTGACATTGAGAGTTAGGGTGGTTTATAAATCTTGTTTGGAAAACCGTTGCGTTAAGAAACAAGGAACAAGGTGTTTGGGGATTCGAGCATCAACTCATAAAACTGATGGACACAGGTGAACCTCCTTTTAAATTCGGTGCAGCCTCGAATAGGTTGCCCAGCCACCCTCTAACGCATTTCTGTTGTTAGAGTTCATTGTTTCTCGAGTCACAGGTGCATTAGAATCACAAGGTGGCACGTTGCGGACAAATACACGAAAAACGATCCGCCAGAGAGAAAGTAGAGACTCGTGTCGGATGTATTAGTCGTTTCCACCTCGTGTGTTTTCAACTCGGCACTTCCGCGTACGCGCACCTTAAAAACCGAATATGTGTGTGTACGATGCAGTTTGCAGCCTCGAACTAATCGATGATATCTTGTCCAATCTAAGCGTCCTGTTGTGCAACCAAAATGTCTTGTAAAACGATGCAGAATGCATTTGTTGCGGTGGAATTACCTCGTTTAACGATTTTCCTTGATTCAGAGAGCAACGAGATTATAATTCGACCATCTTAATGGCCGTTAAATTATTATTTTTTTTTTTAAGGCAAATTTGAACAAAATAAAATCATTGCTCGCGTGTTTTTAATGGCACAAAGAAGTTGTTCTTATCATAAGAGATAAAATCAAATTTTAATTAGAAAAAAAAATTAGTGAAAGTGTAACTGCGATATTATTTTTTACTACACTTAAAATTGTTTTACACTGTTAATCCGTGTATAAGTATTATTGAACCAAATTTTCATTTTTTCCGTTTCCTCTATTCGAAATGTGTTTTGGAAAAGAAAAAAAGTTATTGTAACTTATTTATCGCAAACGCTTTTTTCCCTATTACTTTAATAAATTGCACGTAATTCCCAGCGATACAAGACGTGAAAAAAGTTGTCGAGCTCGACGAAGATTATAAGAAGTTTCGACGTTGATGTAATACTGCCCGTGTGTAAAGGCTTGTCAAACAGATTTTGATACGTAACGTTGTCTTAGCAGCTTCTCAATGATACAAAATACACGTTTCAGCTTGAAAGATGAGACGCGCAAAAATTAAACTTCGGAACTTTGCGTAAAATATGGATGAAAGGAAGGGGGAGGAATAGAGCGGGAAATTATAAAACGAGAGTACAGCAACGAGATTGAAGAAAAATATCTGGAATTTACTCAGCGAGCTTACACCTGCATCCCGACACGCGGTGCGGATATTTACCGATTGCTTATCTTCTTCCGTTCTTCCGTTCACGCACCGCGCGACCCAAGAAGACGACGGGGAAGGCGATAGCAGCGGCTTTGTGGCAGCGTTTTACGATCGCTTCCACTCCCGTATCTCTTTTTCCCGCTTTCGTAATTCCGAGTCTTCCCATTAAAGAAAATCAAGTTTCTCGTATGTGTTTAACGTTGAGATAATAATGCAGCGCCGCTCTCCTCGGCTCTGGCTCTCGGGGACCAGCAGGAGACCTTTAACTGCGCTAAAAGAGCTAACGGCACACGTTTTTATGGTCGAGTTTTGTAATTCATTGGACGATCCGAGTCGCGCGTAATAAACACGAGTTTTTCGACTAAAATTAGCTTGATAAACGACGGTCCCCCGCTCTTCGCGCTACTCTCCCTCCATTTAGGGTTTCGAAGCGACTTTTTGAAGAAGCCCGTATAATAGCCGCCGAGATATTCTTGCAGAATTCGAATCGGATGATCTAATAATAAGCGCTCGACTTAATTCACGTGGAAGCTTTTAAGCTGCAGTTTTTGCTCGCGATCTCGCGAAATTTCTCCGAATAGCTATTTATTAATAAAATGCTGAAAACCGGCGAGGATGACCAGTGGTAGGAGTCCGCTCGTCGAGCCGATTACTCATCATTTCGCTCCATCCCCACGAGCGTTCGCGCCTTTATAATCGGAACGCCACCCTGGCACCCTAAATAAGTGCGATGCTATTTTTAATGGAGTAGGACGCTCGAGCTAAGAAGGACAAGAAGCTGTCCCATGTGCGCGGGCCCGATCGAATTATCGCGCGCGCGCATCCGAGAATCGCTTGCCCGTTCCGGCTCCTGGGACAAAAGCTCCGGGGGGAGAAAAAAGTGTCGTCCTCGGCTAATTGCCACTCGCGTCGACACGCTCCGGCGAGGCGGTCTTCTCTGTCTCCGCGGGCCAGGAATAACTTTACCGTGAAAGGCGCGCGCACGCGTCCTGACGTTCGTCTTCACCCCCCGCCCTCTCTCTCTCCCTCGCTCGTCCTTACGTGGAAGACGGGAGCTCGCGCCGCTTTTGAAGTCCCTAGAGTTCTCGCGGTGTCCCGGCAACAAGGAGGCGAAACCTGGTCATCCCCTTGGCATTGGTGATTGGCGTAAAAAGTCAGCTACTCGCTCCGAAAATACCCGCTGCTTAGAGCTCCACTTGATTTAATGCTCATTTTCCATGAACAACGAAACACGGGAGAAAAGCCTTTCCAACGGTTTGTCAACGCTCTTCTCTGAATTGCGAATTCATAGTTTTGAAAAAACTTTGACTGATGCTCTAGAGATCCTAGTGATTAACAAGGAAGAAAGAGTTGCCCCTGCGACATTAATGTGCCGCAAAGAAGTTTAGAGCTGCTTGTTCCGTTTGCCCCGTAGAAAATGTACGAGTGAGTATAAGAATTGCCAAATGATAAGTTTCACTTTTCGCAGTTTTGCTTGGATGTATTTTATTAGCGAACCACGACTGCGATATTATTTTTTTCGCTATTACTTTCACGGATCAACGCTTTATCAGTCTCGTTCAACATCCTGTATTACGCGTATTTATTTGCTATTCTCCAAATGTCGCTGATTTAATTTATGCTAAATAAAAATATTTTAGTTACTCTGCAACCATGTATTGTTCTTTTTTTATAAGTATTTTTTTTAAAGAAGTCAAACAATTATTATTCCGAAAAACGTCGTATCAGATTTATCACGGTTTCCCGCAGTGCGCAAAAACCTCATTTTCCTTTCTCGAGCAAATTACCAGACACTCTTATAAATTCAGCTGTTACACCACTCGTTCAAGGTCAAAATTAATCAAACCGCATTCGTATGCGCTGGCGCCAACGAACCTTCGTCAAAAGGCAAATAAGATGATACGAAAGAGGCGTATCGCGCAAGTCTACACGAACAAAGAGCCCCGGTACCTGCTCAAGTGCAGAAAAGCATTTGTAACCGATAATCGCGTCTCACGGAAGTCAGCGTAACTAACGAGCGGCTCACCTCGAGACCGCGAGCTTGCGACGAGCTTGCGACGAGCTTGCGACGAACTTTCACCAGGGACACCTGCATTTGAGGGGAAAGGCTGCGGAAGCACAAGGATGGCCTTGTCCGCGCCGGTTAATGCTCTGATGTTCGCACAAGAGTGCGCCTGTTGCCCGGCTAATCCCTCTCTAGATCCATATCGCGGTGGACAGCGACGCCCTCGTTACGCTCCTTCTCATCCCCGACGACTGGGGGGTTGACCGCGACCAATTCGTCGTGCAGAACTTGCTGATGATGAACCTCAGAATTATGGCGCACTTGTTGAATATCGCGTGTGTTTTGCTCGTTGCTTCGCGTGCAATACATCGATCGCGATGCGTTACATCGGACTTCTGCCCAAAATTGCGCACTTCGAACGGGAATCTTTCGACAGCGATGCGCACCATTTCTCTTAATTCAAACCATCGAGCCAAATGATAATATGAAAACACGTTGCGAATTAAGCCATTTCATTCTAACTGCCAGATGAAACGCCGTCGTTGTTTTTAAACCCAACCAGGACACTCGTTTATCGGAAGAGAAATCAGCGTGAAATCATTTGCGAAGACGTCATCGAACCGTCACAAAAGTTGCGGCTCTGGCGAAATTATTTTGCTCGGTATTGACCAAATTAGCGGGTGGTATCGTACGGCCGACGCTCATCTCGCTGGTCAATTCGCTGTGAGCGAAAAAATTATCTTGCTACACACACGAGGCTGAGATGTGTATCAGTCACCGATCTTCGTCTTGCGACATCGAAATAGCCTATACAATCCAGCGCTCGCTATTTTCGTAATTTAAGAAAGAGCGAGAAAGAAAGAGGGGGCAGAGCGAATAGCGGGTGTACGGAGAAGCGAGCGGACATCGCAATAAATATCGCCTCGCTCCTCGGCACGTCAAATTTAATTCGGGTATTCGCGTAATTAGTGGCCACTGCGGTCTCGCTCCGCTCGCAGCACCTGCCACGAACGCGTCGCCTCCCGGTCCATCCCCGATTTCCCACACGCGTCCATATGCGGTGATAGTAGTTCGTTATGCGAGGCGACGCGGCAAAACTCGCGTCAAGATTAACGTCGTTAACGCGGATTTAAATAAATTTACAAGCTGGCTATAGAAGCCTAGAATCGTAGGGCTGAACAATACTGTCGCTAGGTGGCGCTACCACTGGCCCGAAATTAGAGCGGATGCTTTTGTGAGCATCTAGATCCGATCCCCGCGAGCTTCTAGACTCTCGCAGAATTAAAACCGAATCGATTGCCGGCTGTCTGATTAAGCCTAATTAAGATCGCTCGATGAGAAAAACATTGACGAAAGCAGCTGGAGCTGCTGGTGGTGAGCTTGATACGTTTGACAAAACGAATTTGACCGCTTAAAAGAATCGCCGCGCATTGTGGACCCATCCGAGTTACGTAGTTCTTAGGTCTTGTCAGCAACTTGTCTCACAGACATCGTAAATTATTTATTTAGAATAGTGCGAGAGATCAAATTACCGCAACAGTGTGTTCGTCACTGCGCACACGCGTGTAATCGTGTTTTTCAACGAATCGCCGATTCGATCGCGGCATCGCGCGGTGCGCGAAATTTTAAATGCACGCTGGGCATAGCGAACGGCATATTCGCGATTTGGAAAAATGTTTCGCAATGCCAAGTCAGCGCGTCGGTCTATTTTCTTTCTTTTTTCGGCGTCGCAGACACGCGAAAAGCAAATGATACGCGTAAACTCGGACCAAGATGCGATGATAAGCCAACGCTTGCAAACTTATTATTATCGAGTGGTTTATAACACTTTGTATTAATTAAAGCGACGAGCCAATAGGCAAACATTGCAATTGATAATTGTAATCGATTAATTATCAAATAATTTCGGTTGATTAAAAATTTGCTGTAACCCTATTTGCTGATTGTATAAAGAAAAACTACTTGTAACGCGCGAGCGAATGTTGCGAAACAATGCGCGTGAATTCAGCCGGTTAAAAAAGTTAAAACTTTCAAGTCAATGATTGTGCAAAGAGAATCGTACATGCATCGGCGGAGAGGAGGTGGGGGGTTACGATGAGGAGGAATAATAAAATTCTATTAGCACGATATCCATTACGCCAGCTCATCCTGTGGGTACGAGGAACGTAGAAAGAAAAAGCTGAGAACAAGACGGTGTGCGCTACGACGGTTAATAAGCAATAAAGAAAGAGCGGAGGGACTCGGAGAGGTGAAAATAAAGGAGAAGGGAGCCGCGCGTTATCGTCCGGATAAATCCGACTCTGCTGCAGGAGCGATGGCCGTCGACGAGAAAACAACGTCGTCGTCGTCGTCGTCGTCGTCGCGGTCGTCACGAGCTTACAGCGCCAATTAAAATGTTCTCGCTAAATGAGCTCCGCGATCGGTTGCGTCGCGCAATCAGCGACACCGATTAAGCGCGACAGTACGACGGTCCATTACATCGATTATGTCACGAATTACCTCCGACAAGTGTTGTCGAATTTCGCCCAGTGGTCGTCCAACGCTCGATTCGCGTCGCGGAAAAGTTGGCGCAAAATGTTGCGAAAAAATGTGATCTCGATCGGCAACGGACAAAAATGCCCCTTCGGTACGGAGCAGACGTTTTTATTGTAATAGAGATGTTTATTATTGACTCAAACATCATAGTGGCATCATTCATCTGGAAGATGTTAAGCCCGTGATTACTAGAGATACGCAGAATACATAGTAGAGGCCGTAGACAGCTGCCATAATATATCATACCTGCTTATTTTCCTGAATTAGACTTATCGCTCGCGCCTATCTTATTTAAGAAATAGGTTTCATTTATAAAGATAAATGGCCTCCGGTTGTATTAGTCTTTTGGAGAGCGTATTAAAGTTTCGTTATTAATTAACTCGGCGAGAGTACGACAATTGCCATTAGATCCGTCCGTTTGCTTAAAAGTAAAAATAATCGAATCAAATTCGCACGTACACGGGGGCGATTTTTTGCCGGGAGGTGTGGCACGTCCCTTTTTAGATCGGCTCCTTTTTCAATAACAATATTAAGCGAAGCGTTAGATTTAATTAATGGCATTCCCCCTTATCGTAAATCGTAAATCGTGTTTTAAAAAGTGATGCCAAACTGCCCGAGTAACCGACAAAATTTGGCAATCTAGCATCGGGCTATGAGATATTTGCAATGATGAATGTTCGCAAGCGACTCGAAGGTTACGCGTTTTTTCTGATAAATGGCGAAGAATTGATTAATTTATTATTTTGCCAGCGGACTCCTTTCCCAATTAATTGCAACTCGATTAATAACTAAATTGCGCAGGATTCTTGCCTTTTCCGATAAACATTAGACTCGAGACTTCCTAGTTCGGTGGCTATAATTATTATTCGTTCGTCAACAAACGCCGCTTTTTCAATAAAGCGCTACAAATTTTCTTAAACTAATGAAATGCAAGCGTCGTAACGAGCAATGCTGACGCAATTTATAAGAAATTGATTAATAATTACGCGATGAAATGCTAAATTACGAAAATGCGCCTTAAAACAAAGGTACAAAATTATTGTATCGCCTTGGTAGGCAGATTATTTTGAAATCGAAAAACAATTATTTCAGCTGCAGGTATCGGTTTATCTCATTAAACTTATCAACTTAATTAAATTCTTTTTATTTTCAATCTTGCTTTCAGTTGAACCGACTATTGGCATAATAATAAGTGTCATTGAAACTCATTCTTCCTAAAACGCATAGAATTTTATCAATACTCGACAAAAAGGATCTGTTTTATGAAATTAGGAAAAAGCAACTTCTGCTAATTTAAAAATGTTCCCTTATGCCGCAATCGAGTTATTTTCGCAAACGAGTCTCCGGCACTTTCGAGGCGAATTTAATATTCGACGAGTCGCGCGCGCATACTTTGATTGTTGCAAATCAAATCTCGACTAAATTCAAGTTTTTCACGAGCCATTTATTTATCCGGGGGAAGTCAATAAATAACGTAAAGGCGCAATCGTAAACGCAAATTACAGGAGAACTTAGCCATCGGCCCGTCCCCTTCAAAGCTCCGGCAAGAGCAAAGAAAAAGCTCGTTAATTCAACTTGCAATATTGATTTTTACGACACGATCGTCGGAGCCTCGTCCGAAACTAACAAACAATAAGCCCATTCAAAGTAATCGCACTCGACAAATGCAAAACTCCTACAAGGGGGAAGAAGTAATGGCCCCTTTTAGGTGGACGCAGGCGCTATCGAATTTGACCACGACCGAGAGCCAAACGCGGAAGAAGAGAGTAATTGGATAATTGACGATTATTACTTATGTATGGCTATCGCTATCGCGCGCGCGCATCTAATGCGAAAATCCATTATCGTTGATAAGACGCGGGCGTTCGTTTGATCGTCGCAGCTTTCGACGACGCGAGTCGTGGTGAGAAAAAGTAAAGGTCGGAAAATGCGATTGCGCGAGTTGGAAAAAACTCGGAATGAATAACGAAGAGACGGGTAGCGCGTTGGCAAGGGGATTTAACGGGACTTGTCGGGATTCGGCGAGTCGTACCTTGGAGCAGTTTGCCGACCGCGTCGTCCAGGTTGCTTTGTTCCCGAGTCGACGGTCCGGGCTTCGGCTTGGCCCCGTTGTTGTTGTTGATGCTGTCGCTGCGGTTGTCGGCGCTCGTCTGTCCGGCGTCCATCCTTGGGCGCTCGATTCGAAAAAGCCAGCAGGGTGTAAACTCGCCTAAGCCCTAGGCATTCGGCCCTCGTCCAGAAGGCACTCGGCTGCTCCGGGAAGCCGCGACGCGAACGCTCGGGGCCCTGCTGAACTCGCACCGAGGCTCATCCTCGCGCACCACCACCACCACTACTACCACCGGCTCTGCCGAGAAACGCACGTACGCGAGGCAGGAGCTCGAGGCGACGACTGGGTCGCGCGCGCGCGCCGACGGACAGGACGGCCCGAGATGAAAATAATAGCGCTTGCCGCGCGCCTCGAGAGAGAGCGAGAGAGAGAGAGAGAGAGAGAGGCGGCGGCCGCGCCACGCCGATGGACCACCACCTCTCGCTCGCTTGGGGCGGCGGGCGGCACGCGCACCGTGTGGGACGAGGGCTACGAGTACCGTTCGGGGCTCGTTGTCACCCGACGACGAGCTTCCTCGGGCGGCCTCCCCTCTCCCCGCCAAGCACCCATTGGACAGAAGGCGCTCGTGCACGAGGACTCGATGGACTCGCTCCCTTCGCCCTTCTCTCGTGTCCGACGGTGCGCTTTTTGTTCCGAGTGTCGCGTGCCACGCCGTTTTATTCGCGAACCGCAGCTCCTCTCCGCTCCTGCAAATGCGAAATGGGAATTTTCGCTCGTCAAGCGATTACTTGCAACTGTTGATTCGCAATTCTTCGATAACCAATGCGCGTTAAAAACGCAAATTAAAGACGGATAACCGCTTATCTTTGCTCTGCGAAAAATATTAAATATTGAAAATTAATCCTTTTACCTCTTGATAAATGTAATGTAACCAAAGATCTACGTGGAAAGTATGCGACAAAAAATTGGATAATTTATCTGCTACCACCAATGGCCGACACTCCGATTTTAATTATTTGTGTTTTTCATTTGCACTTGCACTTGAAATCCAATCGGCGAAATAATCGCACATTTTCCACTGGCAACACGAATTTCGCGCTACTATTTATAAATTCTTGGAGGAAACGAAGCCATCCAATACAAGGATTTTGAATCAGAATTAAAATTTTAATTGGAAATAGATTTGTTAGAATATTGACTTTTGGAAATTATATTTGCGGTTTTCTCGTGTAAATCTTTATTTCGATAGTCGACGTTTGGTTCTTATACGCGATGTATTTATTCGACTCGGCATACAAATGTGTACATTAGAATATATCACTATAAAAATGCTAGTCGGTCTTAGGTTCAATTGCAATGCAGTTGACGGTTAAAATGATTTAATAGTAGAAGCGCGATAATATTAATTCGCTCGTCTCTTGGATGAAATATTTACAGACCATCTTTTCGAGAATAAGAGTATCCATTATTAGGAGGAAGACGAATGTATAATAAATTCCCCATAAAAAATGAAAATCTGCAACGAGAGCAATGGATTTAGAAAAGTAACCCTAACAATACAAAAGGGTAATATAATTGGACAGTTAACTAGCCAATTCGCAATAATGGACATGAAATTATAATGAAATACATTGTTGATATTTTCATCGATGAAAATAGTGGATCGATTAAATAAGCGAATGTTTTTTATTGGTGAGTTCGCGCTCATAAACAGGATCAATGTTTACAAATTTTAAGTCAAAATTAGCTTTTACAACAAACTCCTCGAAGCAGTTATTACTTAAATTACTTTTAATTGCTTTCTGCGAAGAAAAATTTTTGCTACCAAATAAACTATTTTAAAGATGCAAAAAGGTTAGCTGATTCACCACCTGCAAGCGGGTATAAGAAGTAAAAAAAGTTAATATTGCAATCGGAAGGTGTTAGAAATCGAGGAAACGGGAAAACAGAAGCCAAAAACAAAAAGAAAGAGCAAATATTGCGCAAAGTGCAGGGGAAGTCCACGAATGCGTTTTCAACAATCACGATGTGCTGCGGCAGTTTTTTTTTGAACTTTTGTCGAAGCTCCGAGTTTTGGTGGCAAAACCACAGGTGTCGCTCTGTAAACAAGAAATGGCAAAGAGACAAAGAGCAAATGCATTTAGCGAGAGCCGCGAGAAGGAAGAGCGCGTGTGGCCAGGGCGGGACTATTGCCGAGGAGTCCGTGCCCTGGGCGATAAAAGCCGAGGAATCCCGGTTCTGAAAGAAGCTGCGGACGCGCGCGCGCGAAGCGTTAGAAAGGCGCCACCAGGTGTTAAGTTAAAGTCAAACACGCGGGGCCCATTGTCGTGCCGGAGGCAGCGGCAAACACGCGCCCATATCCTGAAACAACTGGCCGAGGTCACCTGCAAAACACTACTAATGCCACGTGACCTCCTTCACGCGACGCGACCAGCGGCTCGCGTATCACCGTTACTTTGACGATCGTCGCCTTGACTCGAGCTCGCAGATTTTCGACGATCTTTTTCGCAGTTTCTCGCCTGGATCCTTGCGCTGGATCATTCCTCTTCCATCCTTAAAACTGAAATTAGCTCGCGGTGTGTTGCGTTTACAACGGAGTGCATCTTCTGCCATTTGAAATGCGTTTGAGCGAATGTCCGTGCATCTTTCGTCAGCTCGGGAGTACGCGAATTTCCATAAAATTAATCGACGGAGATGCGACGATCGAAGAAAAAGTTAAACCTCCCAATCCAACAACATCGCAATGTTGGATGCACGCGTGCCCTTTTACTTTTTATCTATTTTTGCCGCGCAGCTTTCAAAATCTATGCGCGCAAAAGGTTAAAATATACTACTATCAATTCCAGCTGCATTGCGTGTAAAAGTTGACCGATCGTTTCTTACTTTCAACTCCATTTAGCGACAGTTGCAAAGTGAAATATCGATAAAAAAAAAAGCAAAGCTGATGCTTCTCTTCTTAAGCAAGCGTTCGCTGTCTGAAACCGAGCCCTAAATGTAAACGCATACAAAGATTATCATATTTAATTGGCTTCAGAACTCGTTTCGCATATACGATCGAGCAAAACTGCACGTATTTCAAACGCTTTCGTAGTCGGTTAACTTTACGAGCAATGGCGTTACCCTCAATTTGCTTTGCGTATTCATGATCCGATGAAAATTAAGAGGCACAGCGCACCGCTGAAGCGTCGGCAAATACTCGAAGCAAATGCAAAAACGCGAGACACGCAGGTGAGTCTGAAAAAATGAGAGCGCGGCAGAGAAGCGGTGGAAGGCAAGAAGAGCCCTTTAAGGAGGGCGCCGAGGAAAATTTTCATCTCCGAGGTGAAGGGCCGCGCGGCTGCTCGCTCGGTGCACGTGGTGGCCAAGGTCAGAGGTTGCCGGGGCAAGGGGCAAGGTGTTTTTTGCTCGGCTGCAAAAAGAGCCCAAAGCAGAGCAGCCGCGCTTTGATATTGGGCAGAAAAGGAAGAGGCCGGAGTGGTCGCGCGATGTGGGAGCCACTGTCTTCGCAGATTCGCTCACTCGTTAAATCTCTTCTGCCGCGCGTATAATTAGCCCGCGACGTTTCCTAGGGCGCGCGAATGGGCCTTTGTGTCCGCGACGCTGCGGCTGGAGGCAGGCGACGCCTCGCACTTGGCCGGCTCCAACGACTCGATTGCCCCCCTCGCGACAGCAATCACGAGCTTCTCTCGTGGCTTTGAGCTCTAATTGGCGAGAGGCGCTCTCTTGACGTCTCTCCGATAAACTCTAGATTCGAGGACAGGAGCTCTGTTGCACCTGCCCAACGAATAATCGAACGGCGTCAGGCCTGCACGGGCGTTCTGGACGTTTTTACAGACTTCAGCAGCGCCTGGCAAAGTCTCGAGACTCGAAACATCTATTCCAATTGCACTTGTGGCCCTGTGCAAATTTCAGAGGCCGGCTAACGAGACTTTCGAGTGAAACAAAGAATCCACTTCGTAATAATAATAATAATAATAATAATAATATAATAATAATTTAGGAAATAACAAGCAGAGAATGTAAGTAAGTTGCAGGAATTCGCCTGTCTGATATTTTATTCGAGCAAATTAGAAAACGAAAATACTATTCTAGATGCTTATAGATCATGGACAGAATCAATTTTCTTCGGTCAAAGGAAGATAAAATAACTCTGGTTCGGTCCGCTGAGGATGGTCTTTCGTTTTAGCGCAGACTCGTTTTACGAGCACTCAAACATAAATGATAATCCACTAGTGACAGTTGAGTGTTATTGCAGTCGAAACGAACTTTTCACTAAATATGATCTATTTAGTTGTGAAAATATTGATTGGAATGCTTTTGTTTATTTCTATTTTAACTCGTATACACGGCAGCGCAGAGAAATGCAATGACAAACGAATGGTTATAAGCGTAAGACAGAAGCACGTGTAATTTAATATTTGCAATTTGGCTTTATTGTAAAGGATAGTCGATTTAATCGTCACACAGCTGTCAGGATTTTACAAGCGACTTTACAAGCTTAAAATAATTTCGTAACGATCGACAGCGACGCAACGAATAAGAAGCTCTCAACGGGAAACGATACATTGATGTCTAATGTTGCTAATTTTTGTAGCCGGCAAAAGTTGGCTCTCGTTCAATGCTTGGCGCGCGAATTTCAGTTTTTGAAAATATTCGGCTGACTTGGCGAAATAATCGCACAGCCTCGTATCCTCGAATGGGGCCGAAAAAAGACGAAGACGCGTAAAAGGGCCGTTTAAGCGGCATCCCATTGTCGTCGGTGAACATCTGCCCGCATGTGCCCCGACGCGCGCGCCTCCGCAAATCCCGCGGAAAAGGGGCAGCAGGAGAGGAGAGGAGAGGAGAGAGGAATAGGGCTTGCGTCGAGCTTTCGCCGTGAAGGAGCGTCTCCCACGCGCGCGCGGTCGGCCGGACTCGAAAGATCAGAGCCGTTCGCGTCCCCGGGTGGCGGGCCACACAGACCCCCCGGGGCCCCATCATCTGCCGCGTCATCAGCCCACAGACGTCGAGACGCGCGGCCCTTTAACGGACTCATTAGTGACCCCTTCCGAGCGACGAGACGGGCGTTCACCTCGGGCCCCATGACCAAGACCGTGACCGAGGGCGTCCTTAGCCTTGCGCCTACGTCTCCGTAAAAAGGAGCTGCGCGTCGATTCGATCGATTCCCATCGCGAGCATTCCATCGGTTCCATCATTTCCATTCGATCGGTTCTCTTTCTCTCCTGCTCGCTTTTCTCCAGCGAAGAGCAAAGTGCCGTAACCCGTAGAGAATAGGGGCCCGCCCGAGATCAGGTGGACGTCAGGCTGGACGTTCGCTTCGACCGATAAACTTTCGTTGGGGCCCGATCGGTCCCCGTCCACCGGCGCGCCAATGAAATTCGCTGCGAATCCCTATTCACTCTTCTTTTAAACGCTGGTGTTAATTCGGAGAGACGCCGCGGAGTCTATCGCGGTTCGAGGCGATGCTGGCGGTGGTGTTGGTGTGGCGTTGGCGGTGGTGCCGATGGCACTGGTTTCGTCAAAAGGAGCAAAACGCCGCGGCGTTCGTTTGTAGTCGCCAAGTCGAACGAAATCAATGAGCAAGTGAGTTTCTTTACAAATGTCAGCGAACGATAATAAATCACCACCGCGTCAGATGAGTGCCGTCGAACTTTTATAAGGCGGGAGGGCCGTTTAACCCAATTCGAGTGAATTGTCACTCGGTGCCGAGGAAGAAATTTATTTCGTTCGACACAACGACCGTCTCTATTCCGATTTTTATTTTCGAGAGCTTTTGTTTAGTTGGCTCGGCCGACTTTTCACAATCGAACCTCCAACTTGTTGTTTAAACATACTTATCAGTATTGATTCTCTCGCGTTGATTCTTAGATTTACAATAGTTTAATATTGCACTCGATCCGATCAGATCCGGTCGTTGGTGCATCAAAATATAATACATCAATGCTTGTAAAGCGAAGGCAAAAAAGCGAAAGTTCGCTCAAAGTTCAGAAATAGCAAATCAAAAGTAAAAATCAAGCAACTGTCGGACGAAAGTGCGTAAATCGATCCAATAAACTGTTCGGCTCTGCATTATATCAACCGAAAGATTGAATCTCATTGAGAATCGATCGATGATAAGCCAAACTCTTTCTTTCGTCTTCCGTGAAGGAATTTTAAAACGCAGGACAAAAATTATTGCGTCGAGAAATATCGATGAATATTTGCACGCCCCAAAGCAACCAAGATTCGCGCGTGCTGGCAAAAGCGCGTCGAGAGTTGGCGTTGCTTTTCCGCCGATCGCTCCCCCAGTCCCGCTCGTCCTTATCCGCGAATCGCGGAGAAGAGCAAATTTCCTTCATCAGAGTTGCTGCGATCGGCTCAGTTTCCAACAAAATCAACTTTCTTACGTTGTAACTTTCGAGTGGTAAGCGAGCGCGGAGGAGCGTATAAAGGCCCTCGAGCGAGCGGCGACGCGAAAATACCGCTGGGCCCGAGAGAGAAAATGATAAATCTCACGAGCCGGGTTCGGATCTCCCACACGTTTTGGGCTCGGAGAGGCTTCGACAAGGCCCGACGCGACCAGGTGATCGTATAATTGAAAAACGCCGGAGAGGCTCGACATTAGCTACGGCTGATCGAAAACCCCTTCGTTCCGTCGGCCCGATGACAGCGATTGACAAAATGAAAAAGCGAGAGAAAGAAAGAAGGGACCACACCGCGCGAGAGACGGTGTGAAGACGTCGGGGCGGGGAAAATAAATAAGAAACGGGCCGCCGAGGTGGGAGTACGGCCCTGCGGCCCTGGACCGTCGGCGACGTCAGGTATTCGTATTATACGTCCGCAGCACGTGCCACAACATTTATCGATCATCATCGTCGTCGTCATCGCGTGGAACGATCGGCACTCGCGGAGCCTGAGAGCAGAGGCATACATACGCACGTACACGTCAATAGGAGGAGAAAAAAGAAGAGCAAGAGTCATCCCGGCCGGTACATCGGCTGAGGGCGCGGACGAGCTCGCGGATGTGTACGCATTTGCGTTCCTCGATTTCCTCCACGTCGACAACGGGCATCGTGCGTGTAGTATCAGCGTTTATCTGGCCGTGAAAATCTGCAAAAAAACCGGCGAACATCGCGGGGCCTTTTTTCGCGGTCCTGCTTGTAACTGCCCGTGGCTCGAGGATGAGCTAAGGGAAAACGCTCGCGTCGGATCGCGCGAGGGCAATTCCTCCTCGCACGCGCACATTGTCATTTCGGTAGATTCATGTCCAGTCGAGGCTATTTTTACGGTCGCGCTTTACAGGCCTTCCTTTTTTTCCACGTCTTTTTTCCGAGCGGAAAATTCCGCCTCGTCTTCGCGGATTTCCATTTCGCTTCTTTCCGCCCGTGGCACTTGGTCCGATAAATTAATGGAATATTTCCATCCCCGGCCGTGTCGCTGCAATGCAAATCTAATACGCGTGCTTTTATCGAGATGCGATCGTTGGAAAGGCAGCGCGCAACCGAGACGAGCGATGCTCTGCGCCGCAATCGCCTGTCGGCATTTTTCGACATCAGTCCAGTTTGTAAACTTACACACGGAGATTAATCGACACGAATCGAGTTCTCTTCCTATTTTCAGATTCGACGTCATTTGCCTTGGCTCGTCTGTCGCAGACGACACGTTCATTGCACAAAGCTGTTGCTAAATGCTCCCCGAGCTCTTTTATTTTGCCCTCGAGATTTGCAATCGAAGCTGTTGTCCGCGAAGGGCAAATTTGCGTCGGCATCCGCAATAAAATAGACGGCGAGAAAGCAATTGGCAAAGTTTCGTACAAACTGCCTTAATGATGGGAAGCTGATTTCCTCGGCGTGTATTTCGTCTTGATTCGATCGATTACCGATAAATTTACGACGAGTTACCTAATAAATCTAGGCTCTGCGCTATTGATACAAATCAATCGCCGCGGCGCACCAGATCCCAGATTAGAGCCGAAATTCACCAACTGCGAACGAGCCTCGACTCGATCGACGCTAATGCCGGTTCGGTGCGCCTACCCACACACACACACACACCCAAGCGCGCAACTACCTGGAGCCGCTGGAGCCGCGCGCTCCCAGGATGAAGCGGGAAAAAGGCTCCGCTCCATTGGTGAGCGCTCGACGCGATCGGCTTTCATTGGAGGAGCCGAATCGAGCGAATTCACTCTCAGCCGGTGCCCCCGAGACGATCGCTCGTTATAAGTTACCGGTGCACTCGCCGATATCTGGAACTCTACTCGTGGAAATGCGTAAAAATCTGCTCTTTATGCTCGCTTGGCGATCGTTCCGGCACTCGCAAACTCTAAGTACACAACGAGAGATTATCCCGTGCACGAATGCTCGTATACTTAATAACCGTAGCTGCACGTGTGCGATAAATCTCATTTACACCGAGTACCTGCTGTCTTCCTAAAAGCTTTAAACTAGGATAGCTAAAATAATTCGGTTAACGTCCGTGTGCGATGATCGCACGCATTACCTTGCGCCAATTCCATTTGTTTTCTTCGTTCCGGCTTTCCTTTAAACAATGTACATCCGCTAGGTATAATTTTCCCTCTTCGACCGCAAATCCTTTATTTTATTTACTCAAGAGAAGCGAGATTGTTTACCTTTGAAAAACAATCGGCTTCGCGATATGAAATTCATAAAGTAGCAACGAACGAGCTACGGATCCTCTCGAGACTAAACTTGCAAATATATTTGAATCTTAGAGGGTTTTTTAGCCACTTATTCCGAATGAATTCCGAAAAAGTAATTCCCCTTGAATAAAAAGCTTAAAAATTTAAAGTGTAATTACTCGCGTTTTCTACATTTGCAACGCTTCGAACGAGTTCGGAATTACTCGGGATTTTTTTCATTAATAAATCGACTTTTTATTTTGCACAACATACAACTAAATCGTAGAAAGTTTGCTCTCCACTTTCTTCGCAAAATCTTTTAAAATCTCACGCACACGTGTGCGTGTACATTCCTTTTCAAGATTTATACGCAATTAATGGTTGAATCGTTATAAAATAGATCCAAGCGTTTATCGACGGATTAGCCATATTTCCATAAGCACGACGATTCGAGCCCCTTATTAAGAAGAAACTTCAACCATCTCTTCGGGCACGCCCTTGCTCCGACCGATCGTCCATCGACGGGTACACATTTTTAACATTTAAATGGAAAAAGGTTTCCCGAAGGAAACAGTGTCGCTTCCTCCCGCCTCCACGTTTGGGAGCCGATTTTTATTGAGGAAACGAGCGAACCGCTTAGCCGCCGTCGGTTTCTCGACATTTCCTCGAGAGCGCAGACCCAAGCCCAGGCCCGGGCTTTGTAAATCAAAAGGGCCGAAAAGCCAGAAAAAAGGGTCCGTTCGCGTGCATGGAAAGTCCCGGGGCGACCGCTTCTTTGGGATGAGGGGGGTGGGGGAAGGTCGCCGCGAATCCAGGCCCACCAGTGCACCACCGGCATTTTCATGCTCTCGATCACGACGATTTTTATACTCGTTTGTTCGATACTCGGACTCCTGTTTGACTGCACCTAAGAGGAAAAATTGACGGTTTTACGCGAACGCCTACGCGACTTTCGGAAGTTTCCCTTATTTTTACAAAAGAGTGCGTGCTTTCGTTAGTCCGCCATTTGCTCTTGTCAGTCTTTACGAGTACGAGCCATTTTATGCGACTGCCCTGAGTGTAATTGTCCCTTTGAGAGAGTAATTATTGCCAACGGTTAGCTTCATTTCGCAACGCGGATTAATCAGTCGCTGAAATTAATTTTGAGAAGTGTTTTAGTGCTTCTCGAGGTGGCAATTCCAAGATGTTAGCTGCAAAAGCGAAGAGAAAATATTTTAAATTCGCGCGGAATTAGGTAATGAAATTGTAATTGTTGTTCTTCGCGAAAAATCCTAGTGGAAATTTATTCGTATTATTCTCCTTCAGCGCATCAATAATACATCGATGCTTACACGTATTTAAAATTTAATTTTCCCTAATCAACGTACACGTGTTTTTGCAAAAATAATAAAAAATAGTTATTTTCGGACGATTGTAAATGGTGGCGCCGCTCCTAATTTCTCGATCAGCCTCACCGTCTGCATTTTATGCATGATAATTCGGCAAGCGCTTCAAAATAATTCTAAATTTTTGTGTCATTTTTAAAAACGTACTCTCTTGTTTGCCTGTCCGTGCGAGGAGACGCAAATTAAACACTAATGTGCTTTTTCAAGTAATTTCAATGGTCCGTATTTCGTTTTTATAATTAGCCAATACTCGACACGTCCTCGAATGGAAAGCACGAGTCCACGTTTCGTGACTCGCTAATCCGAAACTTGGAACGACGTTTCGCCGCGCCGCTTATCGAGGCTCGACAACCTTTCAAAACCAAACGCTCCTTCGCGTTGACAATTATGCAGATGAACGATTCGCACACTCGGCCGCAATTTTTTATCGCCTTTCAACCCGATCGCATGGCCATAACTTATTTATATACACCGAGTTGCTTTTATTTTCTCGCAATACCTTGTTGCCATGTGAGAGGAGCAAAGTCGACGCTAAGTCAACACGAGCGCTAAAGTAGAAACGCTCCATTATAAAGTATTCGGTTTTACGATAATGTATAATCAGCACGAGTGATGGTTTTAATTTTACGTTTGTTGTCAATGCGTTGGAAAATTTGCGAAGTGAGAAAAAGGAGATACCGTTTCGCGGAAAAGTTGGGGATTTTTTAACGCATTTTATAGGCGCAATAGAACTAAAACTAAAACAAGCGCCGTTTCCACCGTCTTCAATAATTGCAGTGCACAGAAAAGCACCTATTAGCCGAGTGCATTACTCGTGCGCGAATGCCTGCACGTCCTCCTACGAAGTCTCGCGCGCAAAACGACGAAATACGCACTTTTTCTCGTTAAAAAAAAAAAATCGTCTTTCCGAGTTTTCGAATGCGACGTCACACTATATCCATATATTCGTTAATCGCAGAAACGAGTTGGTCTCCCTTGAAAAATGGCGATCGATCAAATCCTTGCACAACATAAGAACCGCAGGCAGTTAAAGCAAAAATGATAAACAGAGCAATGGCACAAGCGCGTCAAAAGGAAAAAACTGCACGTCGAGTGGAGGGAACCACCGAATCCGCGGGCGCCATTTTCACCGCGCGTCGTTTCCCGGAGCTTTTGCGCTCGGGAATAAAAAGCGAGCAAGAGCCGAGAAGGAGCCTCGCGGCGCAGCTTTCGTGGAGCAAAAGAAACGCGGGCTCTGGTAGCCGTCGAGCACCAAGAGGCCAGCGCCGGTACTCCTACGCGCGTAACCGGACGCGCCCGAGGTGCGATTCGAGAGCGTCGCTCGGTCGCGCCGACGGCCAATGGGCGGCCGCCTTACCTCGCCGACGTCCAATCCAGCGGGGAGGCGAGGAAGGGGAGGGGGACACAAGTGGGTGGAGCGAGGAGGAGGTCGGCAACGGTCCTCCCCTGGACCCGACTGTAGCCATGGAAACCCCCGCCGACGGAAAGCAGCCGCGCGCTCCCAAATAAACCCAAAAGAGCGAGCGAGAGAGGAGGAAAAAATCTTTCCGAGAGATAACTAAATTAACACACTTAAGGAGTGCACGTGGTCCGCGGAGGCGATCGTGTCCCGTCCTCGAGACTGATTTTCCTCCGCGCTCCGACGAGCGTTTTCGCGTCTGCCAATCCGCCAATTTTCGGGCATTATCTCGCGAACGAGTGCTGCTCGCTCGGCAATTTTTTAAAGCTCCGGCTGGCCTCGGCCTCGACGCCGCGCAACGACGAAACGCAGACGTTATTTTTACAACTTATTATTTGACTCGTGTTACCGGCTCCGCGCGCCTCTCCCCCCCCCCCGCCCCCGAAAACTGTATCTGCAGCCCGTGGCTTCGATTCGGCCCAAATCGTATCGAATTACCAAGATATATTCGTCTTGTCAGGAATGTTTACTTTTTTTAATGACCGAAAACGTGAAACGTGACTCAGTGTAACGATGAGTAATAGTACGCTGGAGATGTTTCAATTAAAACTATTTCTCGTTTTTACGATCAGCTCCGGGTGGACGCGGTTGCTCTCGTTGGCAGGAGTTCCGTTGTTCGGGACCCGATGACCGACTCCTTTTCGTTTCGGCCCCGAGGCGTTTGATAAATCTACGAAAAAGTCGCCGGCTCCGAGATCCAGGCACACGCGGGCTCTGCTTTAACGCTGGAGCCGCTGACCGCGTATCGCACTAATGCGCGGAACGGGGGACTCGCGACTCGACGAGTTTCGCGCCACGGCTCGCCTCCGCCCCACCCCCGCGACCACCCACGCCTAACACAGCCCAAGAGGAAGAAGCTACCTGTTGTGACCTAAACAACCGAACGCCACCAATGCTCCGCTTAGCTTTCTTTTCTTTTCGTTCCGCGTACCCTTCGACCGATTGCGCACTGGCGTTGCAACTTTCCTTCTTTTTCTTTATTTTTAATCGCTCGGTTGCTTTCCCAACTCGCTGCCGCAACTTTCAAGCGTATTTCACTATTACTAGTAATTTATAGTCCAACTCGGCTGACCTTCTACTCTCTCGATCTCGAAGGGAACTGGACGGAGAACAGCGAAAAGTTATTCCACCGGTCAACTCGACTCGACGTCGTTTTTAAAATTAATTTTCCTTTTGGGTAATACTGTTTGCGGGTAATTGACGAAAAATTTGATTTGCGCACAATACACCAAACTAAAAAATTCCTTATCTTTTCCATTTAGAATTATAATATTCTGTTTTATCGAAAATCATAAACTTGCCTGTAATAAAAACCGATGCTAAAACTCGTGGTTCATTTTACAACTTGAAAAATTTCAATACTTTTTATTCAACGTTTAACACGCCTAGTCATTAAAATAACGTACGTAATAATAATAATAATAATAATAATAATAAAATAATTATAATTGAAGGTTCGAGTTAATTATGAGTCTGTGGCGCTTTTCACGCGTGGATCTTAAACAAAGCTTAAAAAAAACTAAAGCAATTACTTCTTTTATTTGGCTAAAAATTTACATACATTAAATACAGTACAATATTAAGCAATATAAATTGTTGGATTTATCCATTTATCATTTTCAAACAGTAATAGGACAAGAATGTTGTGACGCGAATAGGAATAAACATTGTTGTTGAAACCTATTTCGGATAAGTTGGTAAAAAATTCTTCGGAGGAAAATAATTGTGCTCAAAATAATTGAGAAAACGTACTAATTTTAAATTAAAAAATTAGCAACTTTTTTATTTCATTTTTTTTGTTCCTGTCTTCTCTAAAATATCGTACGAAATTTTTCACCGTGACATTGTTTTAAATATAAGCATCGAACGAGTGTCTATAGTTAATTATTAATCGTGCATATAATTGCATTTTACAATACAAGTTAAAATAACAAAAGTTTTAATTTTAATTATTTTTATTTATTAAAATCAAGCTCATTCGTTGAAATAAAATTGCACGAGTGTTATTAATTTGTTTGTACTTATTCCGACTATAAAGAATCACTCGACGGCGATCGCATTTATAATCTTTTGCGTCTCATAATTTTACACGTCGATTTCCATTTAAATAAAATAGTTGACACGAGGTTTGAGTTTGTCTTTTATTACGGTATTTACGCAGCATCTGCACTTTTTCACTATATTTCCGATTAAAGATAAATTTTACCCACGAATTTGACATTTTTTAAATGACAAGCTTAGGCAGTGCAAGAGCCAATCGGGTTATCCTGCGCAATAACTGGAGCAAACGATAAAGAGCAGCATTGAAGAACGTTTAAGCAACCCTTAGAAGAGCGTTCGCTCTTTAATCGCCAAAAGGTTGGCGCAACCATCGATAAAAGCGTCTGTGCCGGTGGAACGGGCCAGAACCGCGCAAGGGTCGCAGCCCCAGGAGTCGCTGACATATACACCGGAAGATGATCCCGTTCTCAGTCGGGCAGAGCAAGAGCAGCGAGTCGCCCTCTCGGCCTTCCCCACGCCTCAGCAGCCGTCGGGACGCCGTCAACAAGTGCGCGCGCTGATTTCGCCCCGCCCCCAGGGCCCGGGAGCCGCGAGCCAGTGGTGGCAGCCCCGGGCGACGCGAGCGCGACCACCTCACTCGTGGTCTGATCGCGCAGCCCGGCACACGAGAGGAGCTGAGGCTCGCGAGGCCCTCTCCGCATCTCCGCATCGCCGTCCGTCTCTCTCTCTCTCTCCCTCTCGTCTCCGTTCCCACTCCCTCGGCCCCTTTCTCCCCCGCACGCCGACGTCGGGACGCGCGCCGCACACGCGAGGGGTATGAGCCCGGGGCGCGGGCCCCGCGACGATAAGGCGATGCCGCGCTGCCGACGACGATAAGCGCAATCGAGCGCCGCGCGCGAAACCGAGGAGAGACGGTGGTGAACGCGGTGCGCCCCGAGAGGGAAGACCAGCACCGAATCACGGTCCGAGAAGTGCCGACGGAGAAGATGAGTGCGCCCGAGGGGATCGCCGAGGCGTCGGCCAAAGCCCCCGCCGTCAACAACAACAACAGCAGCATCGCCAACAACAACAACAACGGCGAGGGTGCGAACGCCGGCGAGGGCATCAGCGCGGTCGTCACCAAGGTCCTGCAGGGCTACAACCTGGCGCTAGAGTCCGTAGCGATAAAGTAAGTCCGAGCAGCGCATTTCCACGCATTTCCACGCATTTGTGCCGCGAGATTTTACGAGCGAGAATTTTCGCCAAACGCGGTTTCGTGCTCTCTCCGTAGTATCGGCGATTGCGCCCTCATACTTGCGAAAGTGACGCTCGCGCTATCGTCTCGGCGTTCGCGTCTGACGCTCGCTTGCGCAGATACACGCGCAGAATCTTGGCCTCTCGCACAGAATCATTTTTAGCTTCTTAATTCTTCGTTCGCTCCTGTTGCCGGTGAACTTAGTTCACTTCGATTGGCCGCGAAACCTCGCCGACGTTAATTTGGACGAGGCCAATGAGACGTGAGGACGACGGCCGAGGAGGCATCCGCTTGTGGTCCGTTGAAAATCGCCGACATCGGTGCTGCTGCCCTTTGAAGTTTTACCATCTCCAGGTTTTTTCAATGTGCGCCCACCACTGGCTGTAAAGTCCAGATGTCACGCCAGCACGGACAAGCGCGTGCCTTTCTATTGAACTTTCCCCGTTTTTTGCTCGAAAAAAATTTCCCAAGGCTTTCGTGCAAGGCTGCAACGATTGGGGCCCAAAAAAACGCCAAGTCGAATATTTCGACTCGTATTTGTAGTCGAGCGACTCGTGTGTTTGCGAACAAGCGCGAGAAGCAAAGGCCTCGCACGGCCCGTCCTTCGTAAAACCGTCGCCGACCATTACCCACACCTTGTCGCTCGAAGCGAGAAACATGGAAATCGCGAAAATCTGCGGATAGCGCGCTTCGAGGCGTTCGCACTTCCAAGAAATTAGCGGCCGAAACGTGCAAACTTCACTAGGGATGCAGCTCGAGGAACTCGTTCCTCCGCCTTTTCTTTATTGCAACTAACGAGAAAAATCGGACGCTAAGTTAATTACGAGGAGCTCGTTTCCCCGACGCCGGAAAACGCGTCGTCAAAAAACGTCCTCGTCCGTCAATTAACGTAGATTCGTTTATTAATGCCCGCGATCGCCGCGTAGCTGCGAGCGCGACTTTTCTGCGTGGGAAAATTCTCCGCGCGCACAAATTTTTTTTATTTGTCTTCTTCGACGAAATTGTTTCTCCTTTGCTTCGATTGATCGAGGCGCCACCGTTTTTTCTCTCTCATTACGGCGCAGTGCTTAAGTCTTTTAAAAGTTCGTGAGTAAATATTTGAGGTCAATGAGATTTTAGTTAAATCTACATTCGAATGTTTATTTTCACTCTCGAACCGCGGCTCTAACTATTAAAAAAATCGTAATATTTTAATTGCTTTCGGCTATTAGAGTAAAGTCATCGTTTGCTACCCGGTGGTGGCCATTTAAGTTTCGCCTAAGTTTATGGAAATAGATCGCTTGCGATCTATTACGAAATACCAAAATCGTTGCCGAAATTTTTCACTCGCTCCGCATCTTTTTGCACTTTTTAAGGCAGTTATTGTTGGGCTGCATCGAGGAGAAGGAATTCCAAGCAAACACGACTACCGTAAACTCGTTTCGAACAAAATCTAGCCAAACGTGTAAATTTAAATATTTAAAGAGCCGCGTAGAAGAAGATTGTAAAAAGTCAGCAGCTCCAGCGAACGAAAGTCAGGCGCAACTTAAAATGGAAATTCGACTTTTGATTCGTTCAAGCTGAGGCGCGCGACCGTGTGCGTCTCAATATTTACTCACGAGTGTTTGTATAAATATCGTTACACATTCAAAACATTCGGCGTGAATACTTATCTGCCACTATCGAATGCATCGAATTCTCATGGGCGCGCGCGCGCACGCCCAAGAATGTCAATGGGAAAAGGGGGTGCGGAAAAATCACACGATGTGTTGCGATGGCCACCGGTTTCCTTATCAGCTTCACTACCCCGACCCGTACCTGTTTGTTCCTCCGGGATTCGGTACAGAAGCGCTCGCTGGCTGCGCGTGCAATTGCAATGTTGCCTGGCTGACGATAAGCTTTAACAGGGACCCCGAATTTCTCGATAAATTTGTATTGTGTGCGGGAGATAAGCTTATTACAATTTGTAGGCGCGTTAAAGCTCGGTCGTTTGTAAACAAAGAAACTGGAATTTTTCAAGCGTCGCGCGACTTTGCGAATCACTGACGAAAACGCGTCTAATCGCTGAATCATTTATTTATTATTCCATTCGAGTAGACGAATAAACTAAAATTTCGTATTTCAAATGCACGCGTTCGCGTCTGCAGCGCGTTAATAAATAATTTATTTCCGGATGAAGTCACGTCTGCTCTGCTGTGCTAAAATCAAAGGAATGTTAACAGCTTATCCGCGAATTAAAAATCACGGAAGATTGCCCGTTATTCTTTATTCAATTTAACAATACTCGGGTGTCCATTGCCGAGAATAAACAATTTATTACTTTGTATTTTATCGACGAATAAATGATTTTTATACATAGACGAGTGAGGGTACGTTAAAAAATACAGTCCCTCCGATTTCTTATTTAATTATTAATCTTCGCGATAAGTAGTCAATCGCGAGGCTCGTTATATCAATCTGAAGAATTCTCCGTAATTGCTTACTTGTAATTAAAATGGACTCGCGTACTTTCTCTCGATGATTTTTTATAATCTTACAATGAAAATGCCGCCGATAGTTGGGTGAGTTTAGAAACGGCGATGATAATCTTCGACGATCGACGGAGGAATCGATGTATCGAATTAATTACCATAACGTATTCTAGACTATCGAATAAACGAGGCTTTTCATTTCGCAATTGTTCCCAACGTTTGACAAACGACAAAACAACTGCAATACAACGATAGTACAACAAATCGGTAATGCAGCTTGGAAGGTGTAAATAATTTTAAAGCTGCAGTTGTCTCGTTGCACAGTTGCGCGATAATAAAGTTGGACTTGGCCGCTATTAAACGCAGGTTACAACAAAGCCCGAGCTTTGCTTTTTAATACCTGCGCGACTGGTGCGCTCGTGTGCGAGTCTCGGGGCCAGAGGAGCAGGCCAGGGCAGTAACAGGCCCACGCCCACGCACCCAGTAAATCGCAACCGTAATTCTCATAAAGCGATAATCCGTGGGCGAGCTCGAGGCGGAGAGAACAGCCGCCAATTATCGTCTCTCCCCCACGTGCCCTCGAGTGGCAGGCAGCAGCAGCAGCAGCAGCCGCGCTTTACGTGTTAGAAAAACATCGCGCGAGACGAAGGGCGAGGAGATCCACTCCAGAGCCGCGAGCCTCGGCTTCGGCTTCACGTGTCAGTGTCAAAGTCGGAGGAAAAGTTTTATGGAGTCATCTAGCGGGAAATAAAGGAGGACGCGACGCGCCACTATTATTTTAAGACCGGTTTATCGAAGGGTCGTGCGCGCGCGCAGGTTAGTAGCTCCTCGAAAATCAGATACTTTTCTCGGATTCTCGCGCGTCAGGCCCCCGACCCTTTTCTCCGCTTGCCGTCCCTTCGCGTCGTTCGCCTCCCCTCCCTGGATGCGGCGTCATTCGAGTGCGCCGATTTCGACCGTATCATCGCTCGAGTGCACCGGCACTACCTGTTGCTCGAGTCGCACTCCACTTGTCGGCGGTTATTTTGCATATTTCTAGTTCAGCCGCGCCCTGGCTCACGGGTCTCGGAGGTGGAAAAATAAACAGCTTCCAGAGCCTGAAAGCTGCGATCCGATCTTTCATTTTCTTTGTTCGCTCGAGCGCTTCGTTAGTTTCTGTACTTATGGATTTTCGCCCGCTTGAAACACGATTTGTATTCGCGTTATTTATTTGCTCGACGCTTTTTTACCTCTCGGCGCAGTCCCTTTTTTCGAGTTAATTACACCTAAAAAATTGCCCGGGCTAATGACTTTGCTTTTATTTTACCACTTTACCCATATTTCTCGATGCGGTGGCCAAGATAAGTTTTAAGGAGAGTCGTACGACTGCCGAATGAGAAAGCGATTGTCGAACCGGCGCGCAACGCACCGTGGAACATTTTGTCAATCGCAGCGAAAATAAAACGAGCGAGCGACAGATACACGGGCAGCCTGCAAAGGCGGGAACCGCGCGTATCATCCTTACCGAGCGAGCGATCCATCATCGGAATCAATTAACGGATCGCTCCGCTCGTTAAGGACCAAAAAACGCCGTTGGAGGGCAAAAATGATTCTTGCGTAATGTACAAAAGACGGGCGCGGTGAGCGTGTGTGTGTCTAAACCTCGGGGTCGGTACCGATTAAGGCCCGAAAACGATGACGCGCCCGGGTCGATCCGCGGCCCGCGGCCAGGCGAGAGCAGAGCCCGGCCTCGCCAATGAAGATAATTTCTCGCTATCTGCAGGGGCCCCAACGACAAAAGAGTGGCGCACGTCAAGAGGCCGATGAACGCGTTCATGGTGTGGGCGCAGGCCGCGAGGAAGAGGCTGGCCGGTCAGTACCCGCAGCTGCACAACGCCGAGCTCTCCAAGACCCTCGGCAAAGTCTGGAGGTGAGTTGTTTCCCTTTGACCCGACGACTAACCCCGTAAGAGTAGTCGAGTAGTTCCTTGCTCAGAAAACACCGTCCACGCGACGACGACGACCACCACCACCACCACCACCACCACCACCACCACCACCTTGGGCTCGATTAAACGCGTCGCCTGGAGATTTCGCGTCGCTGCTTTCGGGCTAAGGGTCAAGAGCCTTAACTTTGTATCGCTTTGCGCAACAATCGATCACACGCGTGGGAGGCCGAAATATTTGCCGCGTGCGTCTTTTTTTGCGACCGAGAAATTCACTAAATACACTAATGTGATTATAGACAATTCTCGGGCCCTTCCTTATCGAAAAATACCGCGCGCCTCCTATCAAAAATAAACACTCTTTTATACCGTGTGGAACACTGGAATTAAATATTTACATTCGCGCTTAGTTATTTCAATAATTTTAGAAGCTTCGCAATTTACAGTGTAAGATATTACCGGATTTATCGAGTCGAAAAAGCCATTGCGTCTGACAAATATTACAGTGGGGGAGGCATAATCTGATTAAGCAAATACTCGGTAAAAATAGATGTGCCGATTTCATTTATTTGGGAAAAAAGTAGAAAGCATTTTTCGAATTAAAAAGTTTACGATACAAGACTCGCGCGAAGCGGGAGCAAATTAATTGCTTCGAACAAATTGAATTTCGGGTGTTTATTTAATCCGCTCGACGAATAAACAAATTGCAAGCAAAACGTATATATTTATACACTTGATCGCAATTGATATTAAACCCTTCGATTGGTAATTAAGTTGGCATAATCGTATAAGTAACGATCTGGTGAATTTTTTATTTATTACCAAGAAACGATAGTTGAAATTTTGTTGCAATTTCAATTTGAAGATGTTTAAATACCGAAAAAGCGCATTGGAATTATATCGCAATATTCTTGAA
The DNA here is from genome assembly GCA_018907185.1 of Platyscapa corneri. NCBI lineage: Eukaryota > Metazoa > Arthropoda > Insecta > Hymenoptera > Agaonidae > Platyscapa > Platyscapa corneri. The sequence continues at coordinate 610,414 of JACCHW010000012.1, forward strand.
TATTGCGTTTTATTTCTACAAATGATGTTTATTCAAAAGAGTCATCCTAATGAATTGTATCATCGGATTTATTTAAATGACGAGACATTCCTCCATTATCGTCTCGGAGTCGTTGAAAAAAAAATCATCGAGTCGTTAAAAGATAGAAAAGATGAGGAATACGGAAAATCGTTGGCAACCTGATAATTGGATAAACTTTTGAACGGCATCGGAAAAAATACGCGTCAGCACACAAGGCTAAATGCATTTTAAAGTTACGTCCAGCGGACTCGTTTGGCGGCTCCTCAAAGTTGAGCACACAGGCGGCGTCGCGCGAAGGGGGCGTGAAAACGCGAATTAGACGGCCAATTTGCACGAAGGTAGCCAACCGCGAAAATATGACATTCCTCTTTACGCGCGGGGGAATGCTTTTTCTGTCCTGGAGCAGTCGAGAACGAAAATTCGCAGCGAGAAAAAGCCATCTCGGCACTCGATGCTTAACTGACATTTGTACAATGCGTTTCTCGCGTCGTTTGCAAATCCACCAGTTGTATTTTTAACGTATCCCAAGAGAAAAGAGAAATCTGCAACTATTCGCGTTCGCGTCCAAGTGCCACCAGTTCCAAATAAGTCGGTATCGCAGTCGATTTTTCTCAAAGTTCGCCGTAAGGAGTTAGAGCAGAGACTGGGAAATACTTCCTATTCAACCATCAGCGACGATAAATATCAGTTAAAATTGCGTGTATTATTTAATTAGAGTGCAATCCATTGACCTTTTGTGCATTAATTAAGTACAGCAAAATTATCAGCGTAATTCAAAACGATTCAACGCGGATTACCATCGTAACAGAGGGCTAAGACTGCCGTTTCTTCAACGACGACGATTATTTTCACAGACAATTTTCCGCGACGAAAATAAAAGGAAGCTCCGCGAAAGCGCAACGAGGAAAGTGCTAACGATTCGTGTTGGAAAACATGAAACGCGGAATGAACGCTACTGTCGCAGCTTTAGGAGTTCAGCCCACACGTGTCAATGAACGTGCTCACGAGGGCTGACAAAAAAGAGAGCAGTCGTAAATCAAAGGCAATTCGTTAAGCCCATATTCTTTCCACGTCCACCACCTCCAGTCGCACTCGAGGACTTGGCTTTTGCAGCCTTTGAGGCTTCGAGCCTTTGTTCGTCCTCGAGCATCGAAAGACAAAAGTTTAAAAGTTACGCGCAACATTTACACTTTTTTTATTCGTTTCGTGAAACTGTAGACTTTAAATATCCGTTGACTTTAAAAGGTAACGCTATATCCAGGCTTGGCGCGTTTCTGCAGCGTCCACAACCAACGACAGTCGTTTAAGCGGCACCGGAGGATATAAATCTTAATTTTCAAGAGTAGATTTTTTAAGCATACGCGTGAAAAGTGAGAGCCTTGAGTGTGGTAATTTTGTCGTTAACGTTGTCGAATGGGGAGAGTCGATTAAAATCTATTATCGCGCGAGGAAACAGCAATGAAGGAACGAACACGTTTAGGAAGGGGTTCGCGTTTGAGACGCCGCACTCGACGTCGTACCAACAATATCCGTTATCACACAATTTTCCGAGCCAGAAGAGAGAAAACGAGAGGCGAACACGTCCAGGTGGTAGCAGTGTTTACGGGGCGTCTCTCCCTTTTGTCGCGTCTCCTTGAGCGCCCCCCCCCCCCCCCCTCTATCAGTGGCACACACGCGCGCGCGCGTCTCTATCCGACGGAGGAAGAAAGAAACATCCATCCCTCGTGCATCCTTGGCGCGTGCTGCAACAGCTGCTCGTCCCCGGTGCGCGCGATAAAGAACGAGGGGGCGGCGGTGGCGTAAACAAAGAACCGGAGCTTCGGGGACGAGCCACAATACCTGCCTTGTCGCGCATCAGGTGGATCGTCCCGGTGCAGTTCGCGAGCGCGTAGACAGCGCGTAATCGGGTCGGCTGGCGCACCAGTGATCCAACGGCATTGGCATCATCCGGTCGCCACCTCGGGACCGCCTCGTAACGCCCGCTTTGAACGCGCAGCTCGCACGAATCCGCGCGCCCTTTTCGAGGAGAGCAGCAGCCGTTCTTTGAAGGCTGCCTCCACTTTGCGAGATCCGATTTTAAATTGAAAATTGCACAGCCGAGCGTTGCGTATGCGTCGCGTAATATTATTTTCGCGATTAATCCGATTGCGGCTGATGTAATCAATGTCTCTTTGCGCGTGGATGAACGTCGATTCGTTAAAAGAAGGCAGAAGCATAAACGAAAACACGCACGAGCCTCGGGCGAAAAGAGAAAAAAGGTCTGTTAAAAGCACGCGATGAAGTAACGGTAAGGGACGCGGAGCGCAGGTTCTCAGACGAAGGCCCGCGTCCAGTCCGCGGAAGCGGAATAACGTCCGCGCCGAGGATTTGGCCGGGACGCGGTATCGCGATCCCCGGCTAACGAGCTTAGCGTCTGCGAGAATGCGGCCTTATCTGATCGACGGGGGGGGATCGAGGCGGGCGGGAATCGAGAGCGGGCCCTGATTGAAGACACGTGGACCAGCGTCGAAGGCGAGGGCGGGGATAAAAAGCCGAGCGAACGAATCTGTTGCGGGAATCGAGATGCATCGTCGTCTCCTCCGCCGGCCCCAGCCCTTCGTTTTCTGCCGAATTCGGCAGAAAAAGCTCGTGGGCTTTATCAATCGTCGGTAATCTTTTTCAGCGACGAAAATGAAGCGGCACGAAGCTGGAATATGTTCTTTGCTCCGGGCTTTTTTGTTGCTTCGTTTTGGCACTCGCTCGCTCGCTCGCGTTTTTTGCGATTGATATTCAAACGCGCTTATCTGCGATCGCTCTCAACGGCGGCGAGTCGAAGCCGAGTTTATTATTAGCCCCAGCGAACGTGGCTACCAACAATTTACGCGTCGTGGCTTCGCGCGCGGCGGCGGCTCCCCGTGAGAGCGCCTCGATCGCTCGACAACAACAGGACGACGACGACATTATCCAAACAATAATCGAGTTGCCAGCGCCGGCTGCTCTTTCCGAGCGAACCGAAAAAACCCAGGCACTTGCCCCCTGCCTGCCTCTCGCTCCCAGCGCGATACCGCGGCTCTGGTTTGTGTTTCTCCGCTCGTCACGACTTAAGGGCGAGCCCGCGCTCCCAGGCAGGGGAACCCTTTCATACGGGGAGATTTCTTCTCAAGGGGTCTCGAGTGACGAGAAGCCCCTCGCCCCCTTCATCCGGCTCGATCCGATCTCGCGAGCCGTCGTTTCGCCGGGCACGCGCGACCCCGTCCGATTCCAGACGCCAGAACCATCGCCACGGATCGCGGATTATTCCAAATAAGCGGAAAAAGCGAGAGAGACGAAGATGGAGCTGAAAAATGGGGGAGAGTTGGGCGCGGAGGCACCAGCAGCGTAATCTCGAGACGGTTTGCCTCCGCAAGTGCTCGTAAATAATGGCTTTATCGGTGCGATAAAGAGGAAGTGGGACTGCTAGCCGAACAGCAGGTGTCCCTTGCGCGCAGCCCCGAGCGATCGAGGAGTGACACTCCGAGTCTGGCCCCGAACACTCGCGCGTAGCCCGGAGCTCGGTCGCACGCACGGTACACCTACGACGCGCAGACCGAGTCAAGAGATCCGAAATCCCCTGGTCAATGGACTCGCGCGCATTCGCGTATCTCCGAAGCTTCTTCTCCCTCGACTCGCGTAATCGCGAGATAAGCGAGTCGCTTTTTGCCCGCCAGATGCACCGCCGCTGCATTGCATTCAATTACTCATCGCGCTGCTGTCGCTCGCAGGGTCAGCCGATTCGAGATTTCTCAGAGGCCTCTCTCTTGACTCTCTCCCCTCGCGGCCCCCACCAACGCGAGTGCGTTCCAGTTCTCACAAGAGCCCCGTCGGTTTGTGCGCAGAATCCGCGTGTCCTCGCGCGCCCGAAGCGAGGATTTGGGAAACTCGGCTGCCTGCTTTTCCCGAGACGCGAGACCGAAGCGGAAAAAGCCGAGGTTTTCGGCCGGTGATTGTTTCTCGCGCGAAATCTCGATACCGTGTTGTCTAGCCTTCGGAGATGCGCTCTCGGTGCTCTGCTGTTCTCCGCTCTCGTATCGCTGGCCATTTATCGAAATTAATTTCGATAAGCGCCTGCAGCAATAAATCGACATCGACGTATCGGCTTTCGCCCTAGATTACACGCTATTCTAAATACGCTTGGACTTCTTATTTACTCCTCGCGCGGTTCGAGCGCTGCTCTCGTGTACAAAACGCCACTTTTTGCTGCGAGGATCGATAATTAGCGACCGTCGCTGGCTGACTGGCAATGACACTTGTTGTGGCCAACGTTAAATGCACACTCCTGTCTTAGTTTAGTATTTGTTCGAAGCTCGAGTACTGCGATCGAGTACGAGTTTCAGCTTGTATTTTTTTTCGCGCTCTCTTGAAAGGCCCGCGAGACCGAAGTTTTACCAAAGCGAACTGGAATTGTTTCGTGCAGCTAGTAACTCCACTTTTCACTGGACGGTACGGACGTTGGACGGAGTTTGAAACAACTTCGTACGCGTTCGAAGGGAGGCCACGTCCTCTGTTTGTGTCTCGTCTACTCGTTCTCGGAAAAAATCGCTCGGAACGTACGGCGCGATTGATCTCGTCCGACCGGAAGTCAGAGGTCGTCACCATAACTCGCGATATCGCCGACTCTTGCGAGTCGTTGCGAGATACTTCAGCGAGTAACGCAGAGCCAATTTCTGAAATTGGACGACTAGCAGTTGCATTTGTGCCTCGCGAACCATCCGGAGGCTCCATCCGAATCACAGTCACACGGGCGAGTGGCGCGCGCAGATCTAGATCCCGATATCGCACTTGTTGTCGGCTGCTCGGATCGACGCGAGATCGAAGCTCGAGAGGAATTCGCTGGCCTCGAGCGCTTTTCCAGCCTCCGCGGAGTCCTTGAGAACAAACGAATAAAGCCGTAGGAGTGCGAGCGCATCATCGCCGGGGCCGGGGTCACGCGCATCGTCCGAATCATCGCTGCTCTTTGTCGGCGCGTCACGCGTGCCCCCAAAATACCGGGGAGCTGATTGCGGGTCGCGATCTCGGAGCCGGGCCCAGCGGGGGGCCCTCCGAGCGCTCGAGGATGACCCGGGCGCTCGCTCCGATCCCCATTAGATGAAAATCCATAATTACATCGCTCGTAATTGGAGCGCAGTTCCTCCTGCGCCTGTGTCTGTGTGTTGTTTTAAATAAAGCGCCCGCGCGGGCATTTAATATCGCGGGGCAGCGATAAGTCGTTAACGATTATTGTAGCCACCGCAGCTCCGCATTATAATGTGGCAATGACGACGGCGATAAAAGTGCGCGCGGGGCGCGCGGGACGCACATTGATACGTCATCTGGATTCAAAGAAAATTTGACGAATAAAAGTTAATGCTTTATGGGAATCGCTTATCGACGGCGGTGGCCACTTCTTGAAAACTATTCCAGATACGATTAATGCCCGAGCGGATGCTCTTCTTTGTCCGTCCGGGTGGACCGACTCGAGCAAAAAATGCGACTCTTTTTCATTATTTAAAATAACCGGCATTTTCGTCGTCGTCGTCGTCGTCCGCGCAAATTCGGCGTTCCAGCGGTTGCGACCAGAGCGCTACAATGTTTCGGAGCACGGCTGGACCGCACCATCGATCCTTTTCTCAATTATGGGACTTAAATTTAAATTCAGAACTCATCGAAATATTCTTTACCGTCCTTGAGTTTTACACCGAATTCAGTTTTCATTTTATTGACGCATCTGTTGCTAGGGAATCGAATATTAATATTAATTTTACCTCAAAGCAAGAAAAATATTTCGCGAAAATCACATTGTAAGGCTGCCGATTGATTTTTCAATTGTAATAAATAAAATTTTTATTTTAGTTTATTTTTACAGAAGCTAGAATATTGTTGAAAATAGGAATGCCTAACTAAAGTAAAACAGTCGAAACGATACATCGGCAAAGATTACAAGTCCGAATCCACGTTATTTCCTAGTGACTTCTATGTTAACTTTAAAATTTTCATCCACATTAATTGCATACTATCAATTATAAATAATAAGAACTTCTGCAGAAAATATATTTATGGAAGCAGTGTAATTGCAGTGCGATAAAAAAGTACGATGATTAGAGTTAAACCAATAATGGAAAAACTGTTTTTACTCCATCCTTTGCAATGAATTAATTTAATTTAATAAACATAGCATTACATCACTGTGTTGTAAAAAAATAGCCGTTCGAGTAAATAAATGTTGCCTATGACTGTGGAGAGTTTATTCGTAGAGCGAATTGTAGCACGAATCTAGCATACAACGACCAAAAATTGTCGATTTTGATTAAATATTTTTAACTTCTTAGGTAACAATTAGTTTCAGCTATTGCAATTGGTTTTCGATGCGCCGAAAGTTATTTTAAAAAATAATCTCATAATTACAGCAGAATAATAACTAATTTTTGGATACTGACTGCTTTAAACGTTTTGACGTAACGTGTAGGTTTGCGCGCGGATTCCTCAGGATTAGGTTGTGTAATAAGAGATCGCGCTTTAACTTCTTCTGATCGACACAAAATCTACATTTAGAATCGCTACCGGCAATTTTTAACCCCTACGGATTAAAATATTTTATCTATAAAACTAACATACTGTCGTGTTCTTCGTAAAACCAGTAAATCAAGTGTTGGTAACACCTTCTGTACTGATAACGAAGTGTAATATCAGTCAATAATTAATCGAGCCACAAATTCAAAATCTGGTTCTGCGCGTTCGACATTTCATTCCAGCACACTTTTCTTTTAGCAATTAAATTGACTTATCCAGCAAAGGTTGCAAATTCGTTGTTGAACCCATTGAACAACGAAACTGTTTAAAGGAGTAAACGAGAATATTTTAATTTGCCCCTGGTTAAAAGAGTAGCGCCGCCTAAGATTCTTGAATTAATTATAAAAATACCGTGTGCGTGTGTAAGCGATCGCCATTGATAGTAGGTGCTTACCCACTTTCAAAGTTTATAAAATACGGACACTATTACTCGATCTGCATTTATTCAGTTTTTATTGAAACATCGAGGAGATTAATGTAGCAAAAATGTTACGAATATAATTTTTAACGATAACTGCACTTATTAATTATTGATAAATTATAGCGCGGGAACAGTGGCAAAGTTGTTTTTATAAAATATTTATAACTTAAAGGGACGTATTTTGTCTATATTTTAACGGCACGAAATTCAAATAGATAAGCAGAATGTCAATTCGAACGAGCGGTATGTCTTATTTTAGCTAATTACACGGCTTTGAATCTTGAGATCTCGCCAGATGGATAACGAACGAATAGAATACAATAAATACACAGTTCGAGCCATTCATTTTAAATTAATCGAACGAGTTCTCATCGCGGCGCGATAGTTCGCGACTCCCACAGCGTCTATTTTTATCTCCAAAGGCTACGGCTTCGGGATTTTTTTAATTTTCCACCACACTTCTCCCGGCTCTTTATTTATTTTATTAAAGCAAAAATTGATTTGTTTTACAATTCGAATACGCGCTGGAGAATAATACGACAGTAGCAAATTGTCGAGCTCCGCGCCCCACTTGTATCGAATATAAATAAACACTTTGTCGAAGGGATTAGCGAACAGATCGACATTCGCACGCTTATTAATTCTAATACTGCAAGATTCGAAATCTCTCGGGAGGAAAACAGTTCTCCGCAAAACACCGGGGGAAAATTACACGCGCAAATGTCGTTTTTTAGGCAACTTTCAGAGAGCGACAAGAAGCCGTTCATCGAGGAAGCGGACCGACTCCGCGTCATCCACAAGCGCACACACCCGGACTACAAGTACCAGCCACGACGTAAGAAGCAGAGCGGCTCGGGCTCCGGGGGTTGCCGGGAGTCGCTGTCGACGGCCCCGAGGTCCTCCTCCGCGTCGAGCGGTGGCCTCGCCTTGAGTGCTTCGCGTTCCGGGTGCCCCGGACTCAAGCAGGAGGACTTGACTGGCTGCGACGCGATGGTACCCTCGCCCCAGACAAGCGGCTCCGTGGGCTCGTCCTCGCCCCCGACGACGCCCTCCCAGGGCATGTCGCCACCGACGCCTCCCACGACGCCGCGCGGACAGCACTATGTTAATCAAGTGAGTCACTCCGTGATTTCCTAGCAGTCGGACCTTTGAAAAGCTTCGCGCTTTTTGATAGTGACGATCAAGATCATTCGTGAAAACATGTTAAGCTGCTCAAATGGGAGGGAAAGCAACGTGTTGTTTTGATAAAAGCGAGACACGTTCGTAAGAATCGTTGCGATAAAATCATCAAATTCATTTAGTTATTTAATTTTTTCTTATAAAATAAGATATTGGATCGCAACAATTAGTCGAAGCGTCAATCTTCGCTAAAAAGAAAACTTTATAAGTTTCGTGGAATTTTACAAACTTACACAAACAAAAATTGCAGTTAAAAAAACACGAATAAATGCCGCTCCCGTTGATGGATGCATCATTTTGACGTATAGTTGTTTATAACATAAAATAGTTTCTCACTTCATTTATGTTATCTATTTGCTATTGCCTATTGAGTTACTAATTGCTGTGAATCATAGGCCTATTATAATTCTTAGATTATCAGCATTTCTGCGAATTACTGATAATTAAAATGATGAAAAAATGCACCTGAAAATTGATTGAAAATATGGTTCCATTTAAATAATCGTTTCATTCTAATATTTATCAAGTGTAATTACTCTATAAACAATGCAATGCAAATTGAAACAAAATCATACCGAAAGTTTTTATAGATAAACTTTTCATTAATAAAACACATTATCCTTATTGCTTTATAAAATCGTTATAGTTTCACGTGTTTTCCTAGTATTTATCACGGGTGAAAATTCACTAACTATTATACGATAAAGGTTCAAAAATAACTTGTAATAATTGTACGAAAGCTGTAAACATTACGATATACATATATACTTGTTACAGCTTGCAACGCAATCCAAAGCATTTTTATCGCGAATTAAAATTATTCAATATAAGGTTTTGGATTAAACAGATAATTATACTTCGTCGATATACTGCTATCCAGTCAAATAAATAAAAGGAACGTTTCCAAAACTCCCTTCCCGATATAGAGTCATCAGCAGCATCCTAGTAGTTCAATGTATCACCAGCAAGACATGACGAACCACATGCAGACATCACCTGATCTCAATCAACACCATCATCACCATCACCACCAGCAGCAGCAGCAGCAGCAGCAACAGCAGCAGCAGCAGCAGCAGCAGCAACAACATCAGCATCATCATCATCAGCAGCAGCAGCAGCAGCAGCAGCCACAAGGTCCGGGTGTGGATTTGCGAAGCTACCTGGAATTGACAGAAGGACTACCTCTGGAGGACGAACAGCTGAGCAACCTTGGCGCACTCAACCTTGGAATCCCCCTGAGCCTGCAGGAATGCGCCTTCGAAAGCAGCGACCTGGATCAGTACCTGCCGCAGCAACAGCAGACGCCTCCCAATATTCATCAAAACTATGCCCAGACCCCAGCCTCCAACCAGTGGCTTATCAACAGGTTGGCCAATTTCTTTGATAAACTTCTAAACATTATACGCCAGACAAATTACACGCATCAAAAATAAGCATTCAAGACTTGCTTTCATAAACTTCAAACTGATTATTATAAAAGTTTGTAAAACCATTGGGTAAACAATTGAAACCTTTTCCATTAATAAACTGGATATTTCGCTTTTCATTCGAGAGATCTAGAGGGTTGCGATGTAAAAATATCGATCATGGCCTCCATTATTCTTGCAAAGATGGAATTGAGAATTAAACTTCGAAGACTTAATCGAGGCGTCGACGCGACTCCTGTTGTAGATACGACGAGGACTGCGTGGAGCGGCTGGGGAAACGCCACTACGGGCTCGATCAGCAGGTCGCCATGTCCACGGAGACCACAAACTGCTGGGACGGACAACAGCACCAGCAACATCAGCAGCAACGCAGCCGCGACGAGCTGATGAGGTATCACGAGCTCCAGCCCCTGCCAACACTTCCGCCTGTACAGTATATCGCCCAGCAGCAACAGCAGCAGCATCACCATCACCACCATCATCACCCGGTGGGTCAAGTGACTGGTCACCCGCACCCCGCACCCGCAACCGCCAGCTACGCCCAGTATCGACACTACGTGCCCAGCATCGACGCCCGCACCAACTACATCTGAGTGCAGCAGTTCACTCTATGCGCGCGTTTACGTACGCGAGGGGGTCAGTTTCGGGTCAGTTACCTGATAGGCTCAACCTGGACGTCTGCAGCAAAGAGTCGCGAAGAGTCGCAAATTATTACGAGAATAATTTCTAAACGAAGTCGGGTACTGCTCGGCCCTGTGAATGGTAATCACACAATCTTACTTCCCCCGCTTGTCTAACTTAAGTTATTTATGCAATTCGTTAAATTTAGATTGTCGCAGCCCTTAGCTTAAGTTTGAAGTTTGAATAACCATTTAGCTGGGGGGGGGGTGGCGAAATTACTCTTATTCCTGTTTTAGAATTTACTTTAATCGTGGACCATTGAAAATGACTTAATACACAGATGAAACGTTTCTTCGCTCCGGTCATTCCGTTTGTAATTGTTATCTTGTATTTTTAATTGCAATTGAAAACATTCCAAGTGCGATTGATTATTCGCTTTTCGAATTTTTAGACAAATATTGATATTGAATTTAAGCAATAAATGTTGTTGAATCGATACTAAAATAAAGACTTTGTTGCGTCAAACGAAAAATCTTACTTTTCACTTTAATTGTTGAAAAAGTCTAATGTGTCTCTGTTGCTTCGCAAACTTTGTAGGAAAATAAAAGGTTGGACGCGATTTTAACGTGGCGTATTCTTTTAAAATGTTGTTACCAATACCAGTCAAATTAAATAGCTGAAAATTATGTTATAAGGTAAAATTTAGAAGAGCCAAATTGAAACAAAAATTGAACTTTTATCGATATAGCGAAAGTTAAAATAATATTTACTCGTTAATTTTATTCGATGTATTCTTACTTTGAAGCTTACTTTTAATTTTATTTTCCTACGGTTTTAAATATAAAGATGGGGAGTATTGTCTTTATGTTTAGATATTTTTATCGTTTACCTTTGTCATATTGTTGAAACGAAGCTAGAATAAACGGCAATCGCCACATTCGCCTTCACATTATTTGCAGCATAAAATAAACAACGTTATAAAAAAGGAAATTATAAAGTTAAACAATAATAATTTGATTGTAAGTAGTAATAAAAATTTGAATATTTAAATACTAACTGTTATTTTTTAAAATCCTAGATGAGTAAGTGAGTTTGAAACTGCGCATCTAGTTTCTTGCATACTTTTATCGCCGAGGAGTTTGATAACGAGATAAGACGAGATTTGAATCGAACTCCTGTTAATAATGTGAAATTGTTATCATTATTAGCGCAAGTAAGAAAAAAGTCAAAATACAATCGAAATAAATCGTACGTCAGCATAACGTTTTATGCGCCGAATTAGCCAAATACAGATGTAATTAAACTTTTTTAATTACAGTGATCGATTAGAGTACGTAAAATATAAACAGTAGCATCTATGTACCATTACCTTAATTTAATTAGCGTATCATATCTAGACGAATAAATCCATAAGTAATTATAATTATATACACACAAAGTAAGGAGAGTGTATCGCTTACGGAAGAGTCGTGACGACTCTCGTTTATATTATTAAAGTGTTTTTTCTTTATTTTTTTTTTTTTTTGTTTTTACAAAATTTACTAATAAACCCGAATATATTTTTATTACCTTAACCAAAAAAATAAGTGTGTAACATAAAATTAGAATCACGATTATGCGCAAAAGGATAATCTTAATATTATGAATGGAACTATTTTAAAAAATATCTTCAACCAGTCGACAATAATCGTGAAGATCCGGAAATTAATTTATCATAGTTTTCTTGTTAAGAAAATATTTTTATACGTAAAATTTTATCCTTGCGAAGAATGACACTATATACAATGTCAATATCTTCATAAAATTCGTTTATTAAAAAAAAAAAAAATGTGAAATACCGAACTTTTAATGGAAACTCTTCTCCGGAAAATAAATAAACAAGGATGAAGAATTAATAAACAAACACTCGCGGGCGCGAGACGCGCATGCACACGTACGTTGTGCGTGTATATACGCCCCCGGGCGAGTGTGCGAGCGAGCGAGCGACCGCGCGTGCGTGTGCGTGTGTGTGTGTGGAGCGAGGGGGGGGGAGAGAATCGCACAGCATAACCGAGACTCCATGACATCATTCCATGACAGCCGGCCGGAGATTTCCAGGCCAAACAAACCAACCTTACTCTCTTGTTGGATAGGCTCCGAGAGATAGAGAAAGACAGAGAAGGACAGCAACCGATCTAATAATATAAGCTCCTCCGCCGATTGCCGCGAGCACATAAACCATTTGGATGCGCAATTGGTATTTGAAATCTAATCGATTTCCTTTTTCAAATAAACCCGTGCGTTTCGTCTTGTTTTTCCGTTTACTCTCAGCGGATCGCCTTATCGAGCTTTACAACGAGGATAACGCCACGAGTCGTCGCAGCACAATACGGATTGTCGTTCGTTTTTCGAGAGGCCAATAATAGCTTCTCTCCACCGCATTTATCATTCGGAGTGTTAAGGAGGAGTCGCGCAGGTTCCAAGTCAAAAAGGACGATGCGATCTATTAGATTTGAAAGATTTCTCGTAGGATTATTGTTAAATTAAAAATAAGTCTAAGCACGTTTTAGCGACAGAAGCCTATTGAATCTACGCGCAATTTTGCGCCATTGCATCGTATTAAAAAAGTTTTTATTTTGTAATTATTCTACAGAGACGAGGCTTAAAAAGTAACATTTTCTCCCGCAACATGACTTTTGCAACAGCCGTTGAATCCAAATACAAGCGTTTGATAAAATGTTCGATCCTCGTCTTTCTCTTCTCTCTTCGCTATTTCTCTATTATTCCAAAATTATTTCGAGCGTCAGACGCGTGACTGCTTAATCTCTTCGCAGAACTTCCGATTTTTTAGAGTCTTGCCATGTGTATAAAGAGAAAAAGTGAGTGGTAATGCGAGTTGTGTGCAAAATTTAGTACTGGAATTTGTATACGTGTGTGTGGGCACGAGATGATTTCGTGCGAATTTTGATCGCGGAGCGAATGTCCTTTTTTACGAGTACGTATGTTACAAGTCCTCGCGACGAATGTCTCGTTACTCTTTATACATGCGATGCCGCGCCTCGAACGCGCGGTTCTTTTTGTACTTAGATATTTATTTACCTGAATCATACGAGCGTCGCATACCTTATTATAAAATTATTAACGAATGAGTACATTAATATGTTAACTTGTCGAAATAAAACTTTCAAACACAATTATCACTGTGCTTGCCTCGTTATTTATTTATTTCCCCCTCACACGACCACTGCTATTCCTCTGGATAAAATTCGCTTATTTTATCCCCTTCGGCGAAATGTCGCCATCGCGGAAAAACAGTCGCTTTCTTCGCCAAGGTGAGCGTCGCTCGGCTCTTAATTTCGAAACGAGCAATTACTGGAGAGGCGCGCGAGGGGTCAGAGCTCGTGGTTTGCCGAACGAGGTGGTGGCAAACAGGAAACGAAAGGGTCTGCTCCTCCGCGGTCGTGGACGATAAAGTACGAAATTTCGGTTGAATACTGCGGATGGACCGTTCCGCGAAAGGCGGCCACGGCAAACAGAGAGCGACGCGGCGGCTTATCAAAAATCCTTGTGCGAGAAACGCGCGTCGTGCGTGGGAATGTCGCGCGCTCCTCCGGGGCCACTCGAGATTGCCGGGGGCGGGGGCGCGGGGCCACGCCGTGCCTCGGCGGAAGCGAGAGGATGTTTGCAACTCCGCTCCTTCTGCCTTTTTTTACCCTCGGCCAGCCGACTACTAACGAGCTTTTTTCACTCGGCACAGATATGAAAAACGTCGCTAGTTTTTCAACGTGTAAGAGGAGCTCGAGCCGACGACCGTATTTGCGCCGCCGTGGATCCTCGGCGGAGAAGAGAACGTTAAAACATGATTTAAATGTGTTTCGAAGACACGCAGAGGAGTTATCGAGCGGCGCTCCGCTTCTGTGTACCGGACGGGGAGCCTCGTAGAGTTGCTGCCGGTATAAAAAATCTGCTCCATGTTGGAGCTGCTGCTGTCGTAGAGCACGCGAGTTTTACGGATGCTGTCGGCGCTTCCAGCATTCGAAACACGGCCGTTTTTTGTCGAAAACGCGAATCGATGCGGATGCAAAAGCCCGCTCGAGCTTAGTTGCGCGCGGCCGAGCTTGGACTCGACTGGAACCGCCGAATGCGTCGAGTGCCAGCGAGCTTTTAGAGCAGCAACAGCCCAATCGGATCGAGCTGAAAAAAAGAGGGCCATGATTTCGGAGAAATTGAAAAGATCGATCACGCCGAGGGCGTCCGAGCACCGCTTCCACCCCGAGCCTCGGTGCCGTCGCCAACTGTACGCGTGCGCGACGTGCTAATCGTATTTTGACGAAAGAACACGTCTAACTCTCAGACACAATGTTTGCCCTGTGGAAATAAAAGTAATAAAGCCTGATAAACGAGTCGAGTTGGGAAGAAGGTTCGAGGAACCCGTAGCCTAGCGGGGCAATAATTCCTAGGCCTGCCGAGTCGTCCTCCTGCGGCACGGCGGCGGCGGCGGCACACTTAACGACAAGGCGCGAGTGATCGAGGGCGAGGGGGAGGGGGCAGCGCTGCCGTCGCGGAGTCTTCCGTCTACTCCGTCGATGACAGTTGTGGATCGGAAATTTATCGGACGGGCCACAGGATCCTTTATACGCGGCGCGATTCCGTTCTCTCTCTCTCTCTCTGTCTCTCTCCCTCTCGCTCGGCTCCCCGTGCGGATGCGCGCGCAAGCGGCTATGCCCAAGGGTCAATATTTGTGCCCGGCTGATAAATTTTTTGATAAATTTCGACAATTCGAGCATTCAACGGGCCGCCCCTCCCCCCGCGCCATTCAGGAGGAAGAAGCAAAGCGACGCGCGTCCGTCCCGTAATAAAGAACCGTAAACTACAGCTGTCGACGATCAAACGTTATCTCGCGCTGGTAGTGCCTCTCTCTGTTCATTCATCGAAAATTGCCTATTTATCTTCTTTATCGCCGATACCCCCTCCAGCCTTCCCCTATTAGCGGAGATGTCGATGCTCCTTTTTTTAAAGAAATGTCCCCAATTAATACGATTTGAGTAATGAGACCGATAACGAAAATGTAAACGACACTGAATCAGATCCGACGAATTTTCTCTTCCGCCCCTCGATAGCGCGCGATTTTCTCTCGAACGCTTAACGTTTTAACGGCCCAAGCTGTCCATTTGAATATTTAAGGAATCCTCGATCCGTATTTTCGGATCTCGAAGCAGACCGAACCTGCGATTTACAATGGCTCTAAAGGCAAGCGCCCAAACCGGGCACAAACATTTCCAACGACTCTCGGTTTTAATTCAAATATTAGTCCTGCTGAACTAGCAACTGTAGTATTTACGACTTAAAAATGAATTGTTATTCGTATTTTTATCAGCCCTCCGTGACTAATCACACAATATCTCCGACGTTTAGAATAGTTTCTCTAATTGCGGAACAATTCCGAACGTTTCGTAAAAATAACATCTTTGCGCTGGAGACGCTGGTTTTTCAGCCTGCACTTACTCCATTTTTCAGTTAAATTTATCATTTACAATTACGAATAGTGGAGCAATGGTGTCGGCACACTTATCCTTTGTTCTCCAGTAGTCGCTTAAGATTTAATCCTAATACTCGATCGATAACTCGATAATCCTCTCGACAACCATACGCAAGCGTAATCAGCAACTAACTAATAATCGTCTATGCACAAATATTTACCATTTTTCAACATAAGCGCCGCATCGTTTAAAGCGCACTTCCATTTTACAAATGCACTCGAAACGCGATTGACTTGGTTATTTTTTAAGAATTAATAAATTTGTCGAATTCACAGTTGATACGAAATGGGAAAGGGAAAGGCTTTTTATGAATTATAGCTTATGGTTCTGCTCAACATTGTCTTTATTCCATCTTAATGAAATATCGTATATAATTATTCGAGTGATAATTATGAAATGCTCGTAATAATTACTGGATAACCTCCTGTAACTCTAATAATGATAACAAATAAATTAACTAATGGAGTTGCAGCAGTACAACATTCGTGCAAATATTAAAATTCTTTTCTCATTTTTTTAAATCCACGCATATGGGAGTCCATCTTGTACATTTTATAAAGCATAACAATGTTGAAGATTTTTTAAAAATTGTTTAATTCATTAATCTAAGTATTTACTTTATTTTTTTATACGTATTGTGCAACCAAACGTTGACGTAAAAAGCAAAGTTGAAAGTGTGCGCAAGACGCGGCAAGCCGGAATTTTTGTGAGAAAAGCGAAAGCGAAAACGAAAAGAGCCGAATAAGATGAGAGTCGTAAAAACGATTAGCTACAATTTGGAAAACAACATTTGAGCGTCGACCCTTGGGCGTGAACTCGTGAAGAAAAACGAGAAGGAAAAAAACGTTCGACATAACGAAGCACCAGAAAAATGTTTGACAGCGAGCGGCGAACATTTGTAAAAACTCAAAGCCGAACTCCCGGGGCAATTAAAAAACGAGACGTCACGTTAAAAACATGCGAGTGTCTCGTAGGCGAGCGGCTTAAATTGGGTCAGCGCGCGTCAATCCAACGGACGATCCACATGTGACGCGCAATCAAAGAGAGAGAGAGAGAGAGAAAGAACGAAGAGGAAGTGAAAGGTAGCGAATCGATATGGAAACAAACAGCCAACCGATCGTATCGCCCTCCTCGTTACTCCTCGTCGGGGATCGCGCGATTGCAGAACGATTTCCTTCTTTGAGCTAATCGCAACAGGCGATTCGCGACTTTGCGTCTCTTTTATCGTCTTCTCGCGAAACAGCAACGGACTTCAATTTACCAGCTGCGAGACTTTTTCCGTGCGAAGGTGTAATTGTCCAGAGCACCGTTGTAGCCAAATTTGTTGAGATAACGGTTAAAAAGGCTGTTTTAAATAATTTGCAAACGCCAAACGTCGTTTATCGCAACTAAGCAGCTAAATATTGCAAAATTAAAAATACATTTTAAAAAAAAGTACGGACCCTATCGCTTTTTAAAAACGCGTACACCGCTGCTATTGAATCGAAAGATTTGCCAACCAAATATGAAAATACCCAGGACTATTCGCTGTTTATCCTTTTTCTATCTCGATCACTTACCTCTTTATAATTAATATCAAATTTACCGCGCGATGTCCCGCTTACATGGCTTATTACGTAAGGTGTAATAGCAAAAAGATCGAGAAAACTCGATAAGACTCCGAGAGAAATAGAGACTTTTTAATCACATCCTCGTACTTTCTTACTTGCGCTAAAAAATATCAACGAACGATTAACGTAGACGTACGTTTGGTATATTTTGCTCCTTAAAGAAATCAATGCCTACGATTCGTGCCAAAAAATTGGTGCTTTCATATTTCACTGACCGTTGGAGGTCTTTGAAAATTTTCGAAAGATAACAAGTCCCCCAATCATGAGTTTGCAATAAAATGCTTTTGGTTTGCAAAATAAATTCAAGAATACTGTCGCGCGTGTAGATAAATACGTAAACATTTTAAACGATCGTTTCGACAAATTACCGACCTAATTCTTTTAGTACTTTGAGAGTTAATTCGTAAACTTCTACCGGACAAAAACGCGAATTTTCAAATTCTGCAAGGATTTTCGACGATTGCAGACTTAATTTAAAAGAATCGACTGCTTTTTCCCAGCCGATAAAAGTTCGTCACTACTCACTTTACGACTCAATTCGTTTATTACGGATGAGGTTGTTAACTTGGCGAAATTCGCGAGTAAATGTTCAAGCTACGCAGACGACGCGTGCGTGTGCGCGGTGCAAAGTTGAAAAGCAAAGAACAAAGAGCTCGAAATGGCATTCCAAGCCGTTCCATAGGAAATAATAATTCCTCCTTCGAGTAATCCGTTCCTTCCTCGGAAATACTTGCGATTGATTTATAGGAATATTTATCTCCTCGTTAAGACACAAAGATCTCGGGCACAAAAATGACAGACAATCGCGCATAAGACGCGAGGCTCGAAGAAGTGGTTTAAGAAATATCCGTCCACCTCGAGCGGAGCCAGGGTGACGAGCACTTTATTCCCCTCCCCCGGCTCGGCTTTTTTCATTCTTCGACCTTATCCTACACGCAGGAGAGAGGCCTGCTGCACTTTCTCAAGTACTGCTCGGCTCGAAGATCGCGCGGGTAACTTTGGAGGGCTGACAAAGAGCGACGGTGTCGAGCCGAGCGCGAGTAGTTTATGTGCGGCCGGAGGGGAAGGCTACCACCACCAATGATGGACGCGAGATTTCGGCCGGGGCTTCGATTTTCGAATTAAGTCGACAGGTCCCTCGGCCACTTACTCTTCCACCGGATGACCGATGCGCCTCGCTTTTCCCCTCTCCAGCTGTCCCAACTCACACCCGGAGCTTTCCTTAATCGACGACGACGACGACATTTTCAGGCCAAATCGATCGCTCCCAACTTGACGCGTAGCGCGCGAGCTTTTGCACTCTGAGAGGGCCGAATCGCGCGTCTAAAAATACGCGCACGAGTCTGCGGAGGACGCGATGCTAATAGATAAGCGAAATCCTGTTTGGGCTGCAAATATTTGATCCTGGGAACGAGTGAAAGTTTTAGAAAGTGAGAAGCGTGTTTTTTCCTACCCGAATCATTTCTGCAGATTCATTTCAAAAATTAAATAGTGAGCAACGTTATTAACGAAATCTCCATAGCTTACGCGAGACTCCGTTGCCCAAACATAAATTTATCGCTCCAACTTTTCTCGATCCGCGCGTCTCCTGCAAATTGTGACTCAACTAGTTTCTGCGGCCACTAACGCTCGTTATCATTATCTCGGGGACACGACGCGAATTTGAATTCGAAACACTCGATAAAATTACTTCTCATTTTTTACGTTTGGAATGCGCGTCGAGAGCCGAGCACCGACTGCCTCCCTTCGCAGTTTTTATTAGCGCACCGACGAGTGCGCGAATCTTCCAATTTTATCGAATCCTCCGCCGCAAGCCGCATTCGCTCGCACTTGCTTCGTCAACTTCCAGTTCTTTCTCCGCGACGCGAATTGCCTCTGCAAACACATTGTTCCCATTGTTCCGGTTGTGCTCCTGACAACTGTAAGGCTCGAGTAATCGGAAACAGCCCGCCTGACGAGTCTTGAAAACTATCCAGCAGAAGCTGTGAGATTTGCTTTTGATCGTTGATTATTTAAAATTAAATATCGCGGTAAATTGTCGCGCAGTCTATTCGCTTTAACGCATTTGCCAAGGAGTGAAACGTGCCGCGGCTCGACGACAGTTTCGTTCGCAATCGCGAGTCATTTCTTATTTTAGTTGCGACTGTATGCCGCCAATGGACGACGAGTCGATAAAAAGTTCCAAATTCAACAGATTTAAACGCCGCTATTGAATTAAAGGCACGGAAATTCGTAAGCTCCGAGGCTTGAAAGAATCAAAATTTCGGCTTTATCTGCTATTCTTGCAATACACCTGAAGATAAACAACTGGTGCACGTGCAGTCTGAAATAAATTCCGCTGATAAAAATACACGCAAACATTGGATGTAAATACAAATACACGCGTGTGTTTATTTAATCTCTGTTTAGAATATCCACGTAAACTTGTAAATAAAT
Organism: Platyscapa corneri; assembly: GCA_018907185.1. Classification (NCBI taxonomy): domain Eukaryota; kingdom Metazoa; phylum Arthropoda; class Insecta; order Hymenoptera; family Agaonidae; genus Platyscapa; species Platyscapa corneri. The sequence goes on from JACCHW010000012.1 coordinate 630,212, forward strand.
GACGGAGAGATAGGATCTTACGTAATTTATAAAACATTCAAATACGAAATCGCAATTGCAAGTTGCAAAAACTTTTCGTTTGTCGCTGATGATGATTCGCCGATAAAGTTGTTTGGATTCGCGCTAAATTTCAAGATAAAACTTGCCTGTGTAAATTAGGAGATACACCGTTTTCAAGTGCAATGTGCATATCGAACGCGACTCGTTTAATCTCGGCGGACTCGATGCTTTTTTTCCTAATCTTCTTTCGTTGACGAATTAATGCGTTGAAATCGATCGCGAGTGCGTGCGGCCGTTGATACACGCGCGTGTTCACATAAGATATACAGTTCTCGTGGTGTTGAGTAAAAAAGGTTCTCTGCGACCTGCACTTTATTACACTCAATTGGGTGCAGCGCCTAAGAAGACGCGACCGTCAACGCAACTTAAACCGCTAGAAAAGTCCCCTGAAATACGATTTGTCTATTAAGCCTGTGAGTTATTTCGCATCGCTTGAATTTATTTAAAATTGAATTAATCGATGAACCGATCTGCTTCCACTTGTATCGTTTGCTTTAAATACTGAAGTGTTGGCAAAGACACGCGCGCGCGCGAAAAACATAATTATTAAATATACCGATAATTTACAATAAATTTTTTAGGCTAACTACAATTGGCGTTTATTTTTCTTCACTGCCCAACGTTTTAGTCCAAGTTAGTTGTAGCACAGCGTAAGGGATGCGTTCAAAGTTTACTCTAAGCCGAACGGCAAATCGATTCTGCAAAATCGTCAAACCTATTATTTGCAATTAAATTTCTTCGTTCGTAACCGTTGCTTTTTGTTACGTGACGAAAAATACGTTTAACGTTTAAACGCGCAAATTTTAATTATATTCGCATACGCCTGTGGCAAACTTGAATCTTTCCATCAGTTCCATATGTGTACACGTACAGACACAATCGTCGTTTTAAGAATTTGAATTTTCTTTTAAATTTACTGGGATACAAGCGAATATTTCGCGATACCTTTTTTTGTCCGCGGCTCGTCGCTTTATTAAAAATTATTCTCAATCGATAAAAGCGGATAGAAATATAATTTTGCGTTTGCTATTATAGAGGCTGCTTAGGGGCAACTTAAATTCAATGTCATTTGAAACCTCACACTTTTCGAAGTGAAAAATTACAGCGATTTAAATGTCACCGTGTAAGTGACACTTTAATTGAATCCAAATGGTACCACTCGATGTCAAGAGTTTCCTACATACTCACACAAATATATTAACTCTTTTTTATTTCAAATAAGTAGTGTGAATGCAAAGTAATATTAATTATTTCTGCGTTTGATTTGTAAAAAGCTTCGCCGAGGGAAGAAGTTATTAACAAACTGCTTTCGTCGAAAAGAAACGAAAAGTCAATTATCGGAGGACAAAGAAAAGTCCAATTGAAGTGGAACGCGTCAATTTGTCTTTGCAGAGGAAAAACGTGCGTATTCTTGCAACTCGTGCTTTGCGAAATTTTAATAAGTAATCGTAAATATTAGAAAAACACCACTAGAAACGTGGCGATTAATTTCCAATAAAAATAGTATCCCATCGCAGTGTTCGCATTACGAATTATTTCCAAAGCACTCGAGCGATCGATCGCTAAGACTTTAATTCCCAGAGGCTCTTAAATAATAGCAGTTTCCCGCATCCTAGGCGTAGGCGAATCGCCGTTTCAGGGCCTCGCACTGGAGGTGGAAAGGGAGGCGTAGGCGTCGGCCCGCCGCCATCGCCGCTCCGACAACAGTGAACATGTGCTTCCAGCAAAAACTCGTGGCTTTTTCCGGCGCTCGAGAGCTTTCAACCGTATCGGCGGTCTTCTGGTCATCTCGGCGACGCTGCAAGAGTAAAAAAAATAATTACGTTGTGAGAAAAGTTTTTGTCACACAGAGAGAGAGAGAGAGAGAGGGAGAGACACGTGTCCTTATTTTGACGCAGCGTTTACGATGCCCGGATTACGTATTTATATTATAAATCAAGTTCAATGTTGAACAATGTTTTGCTTCGGCAGCTGCTCGACTGGACCGACTCTTTTGACGCGAGCAATCGAGAAAGCAAATTTGCTAATTTTCGAAGCAGCAGATTTTTCAAGGCGTTCCGTTCGAGGATCTTTTCAACAGCTCTACGAGTCGACGACGGAGACTCTCGTGCTATTGCTCATTCGCTAAAACGAGCGACGCGATTTTATCGAGTTCGATATAGAAAATCGAAATTGTCCGTGAGGGGCCGCCGCCGATTAAAAAATGAAAAGTGAGTCTAGTTGTTGAATCGCGAAAGGCATCGGTTCGAGTTGCATTTGCAACGTTTGGCTTCTACTCGTCGTCTCGCCGGACTTCGGCGCGTTAAAATGACGCTCGCGTCGGGTTCGCAGACGCAAATTGAAACTGCGCCGAGTTGCGTCTAGTTGTAGAAAATTTCGCTATCGTTTGAACTCTAGAGCATAGAATTAATATTTTCGCATTTTTGCTCGAGGGTAGACTGCAAATTATTAAAGCAGCGCCGATGCCGTAATCTCCGAGGCAATTAATCTCGCTACATATTCAAGAAACTAACTTATTAACTTGTCTGTAATTATCTTTGATTACTCTTTTATTTGTTTGTAGCGTTTATTTATCGCAATAGAATACAGCGCGCTCGGTTATTTAAATAATATTAATATAATTTTTAAGTGCAATCCGCGTTCGATCGCGACAATTCGGGCCGCTTCTTTTTTACTTTTTAATTACAATAAATCGTTAGCGTCTGGTATGGAAGAATTGGAATTACTTTCAAATTGTACAGGTTGTGTCACGCGCTAGTTTCGATGATCCACATTGCCAGTGTTGTACATTTCCGCTGGCTGTCGTTTTATTCTGCGCCCCGTGCATGGTTGAAAAAACTCGACGGTCAATTTCCGAAGTTACGGGCGACGAGCTTCGGTTAGCTGTTTTCTTTGTCTTCCCTCTATCCGATGGCTTTCCAATGCTTCGCTGCTGAATTTTTAAAGGGACGCGAACAATTTTTCACGTGACGCGTCACGTGCTATTTCTATCATAAATTACTTGATTTTATGTAAGTGTTAATGCCATTATTGCTATCATTATCTTTTGGCAGAGTTTCCTTAAGCACTGGCAGAGCACAATTTATCAACTTAGAGTAATAAATTAAAGCTTATAATAAATAGAATTAAAAGAGTATCGATTCGACGCTGATTTTAATCGAAATGAAATCTTTTTTCGCTTTGAGTTGCGCTTGAAAGAATTTTACACGGAAATTGGTAATATATTGGTTGAATCCACAGGCTCGTCAAGAAAGAAAAATAATAAACATCGAGTTTCATTTCGCAGAATACGGATCGATAATTTACACGAACGTAAGTTATAACAGTAAGAACGTACATAATTGACAAAATGGACTTTTTCTTTCTTCAAATTTCGAGGCTTTCATTTTTCAAAAACCTTTTATCCTTCAAAATCAGAATCGCGAGCGAAGATGATATTTAAGTGGAATCGATTGCCGATTGGACGTCACTTAACCGTCCGCATCGTCTAATCGCAGTCGTCGAGCCTCTAAACGCTATGTTTCAGGGCTTAAAATTATAATGGCCACGCAACAACAAAAATAAGAAATATAATAATATAAAAATAACGAATAGTTTTTTGCTTTAAAACAATTTTTCTTCGACGGCGCGATAATAGCCGACTCTTATCGTTTTTATCCGTTTGGCTAAATAGTTAAACGTAACGACGAAGCTGCAATAAATAATTTTGTTGCTTCATTTGAATTGTGATCGCAACAATTATCTTGCTTAATTATTGACTGAAATTATTTAACGACGTTCTACGATTAACCGACCGACCGGCCGGCGTCGACGCAACGGCGTTTTTGGAATGTAATTAGCCTTGATTTGAATATTTATTTGAAAGTGGTGATGTAAAATGCGCCAAGTTTCGGAAGCTGAGCTTGAAAAAGGTTGAAAAATTATATTACTATTGTGTTTACATAATATTTTTGGCGCTCGTTGCGAGAGGAGAGATCCATTAAAGAGTTGAATTCGCAGTTGAAAGTGTAAGTCTCATATTCTGTTTTACGTGACCAAGCCCCCAAGGGTCTTTTTCGCCTTTTCTGCCTCGCAATGTATCGCTTCGCTAAGGAATTACTCAAACATTTATAAACGAATACTAACTACACGTCGGGGAATCGAGTCGGCGACATGGTTCGCAGATGTATTTAGACAACTCGGGGAAACTGGTGTCGGGGCCATTGAGGGCCGACACGAGTGCAAGCGTCGTTTCGTTGCTCGAACTGCCAACTCGATCATCGGCGAGCGAAATTTGTCGCGATTTGTAGCGAAACTAGGCGTCGAGGACGAAAATTAGCCGTAGAGAAAATAGAGGCAGAGCCGAGTAGTAGTGGCTCTCGGGCTCCCGGTCCTTTCATTTTTCGGCGCTGGCCGCTCGCCGCTCGCCGCTCGCTCGCGCTTTACGAGTCTTTACGAGTCGTAAAAAGCACCTCTAAGCGCTCGCGCGTTTCCCCGGCGTCCGAAAAAGCCGTTTTAACGCTCGTAAATCTGGCTCGCGTCACTTTTCACCCGGTTTTACGTGACCACTAAGCGCCCCAACCCCCGCGGGCTCGTAAATTTTTCTGATGCCGTTCGAGAAAAATAAAGGAGCGAAATAAAACGGAAAATAAAACGACCGGGAGAAATAGGAAGTTTTGCGTCACCAGTGGTAATACGAGCACTTGTCGCGCTTGTATTGCACCTCGGTATACTCGGAAAGCAAATAAAGGCATCGCGTTATAATTAGAAGGGAAAGAAATAACATAACAGACTGGCGTACATAAATTGTTTGACGTGTGTTTCGACGCTTTGGAATTTGGACGTCTTGCCTGGTTTTCGGGGCCCGGGCTCCTGCACGTGGAGAAAGGCCCACCGGCGTGCCCGCATTCTCACGGCTTTATTATGCCTTTCTCAAAAAACGTCCTGGCATTAAAAAACCAATAAACTTTTACTATTATCGGCCGTTTTCCGTTTTCCCGAAATCAGCGGCTGTAATTCGACTTTACTTTCATCCGCGTAATCGCGCGAGCCACTAAAATAAACTGTCCCCGCGTATCGTGAAGAGTTCGGCCTCCTAAGTCTTTCCCATTTCCCATTTCTCGCTCGCGGCGATACAATGAATTCCTGTTGGCTCAATGGCCCCCGCCTCGATCGAATAAATAGGTCAATAAACTACGAGCCGCCGCCGACGCGCCGTTTCCCAACCGAACCAACACACGCCCAATCTGTTGGCCCGACATTATCGATTTCAGATTTTCAAAATCAAGCCCGCGCGACTCGGAATAACGCTACATTGTCCGCTCCTCCACACACTCGAGTTCGTAATCTCACGCGGCGGGGGCTATTTACTTACTCCGGGGATACGTTTCGCGCGTTTTCCTCAAATATTTCCCCTCTCTTGTCTAATCGTAAGCTCCTCGACCATCGCTTCCATGAAAATCTACTCGAGACTGCATATCTGCTTATCGCGTTTCACTTACTCCACTCGCCGTGTTTACTTTATTTTTTCAAGCTCGTCCTTGGCTCAAGCGTCGCTCGGCTCTTCTCCTTTCTCCAGCATCGGCTTTAAAGACTCGTGTCAACTTGCCGGAACAATCGTCCGAACGCGGGCAGGACGTGTGATGGAAACGGTTCACCGCCGACTCGGCTTACTACTACGTCTGCGAGGCACAAGCCATTTGTACTTGCTCCGAAATAATATCTCGTTGGATTCGGCGATTGACGAAAAAGATCGTCTCTTTGTCTGTGATAGCGGGTGTCCGATAAACGTCTCCTCTGCTAATTGCTCCGCCGATGCCTTATTACCGTAAGAATTACGGCGAATAATAATTATCCGTGTCGGGCAGCTCGATAATTTCGAGCGATTCCGAAACACGTGCATTTCAATTGTCGCGTCGGAGTGGAGAAAATTAAAATAAGCTCGTTGCAGAATGTCCACGTCGGAGTGAGTTGTTTTTAGCCGAAAAGATAAAGACGCGAGTGCGAGCAGACGAACAAAAGACGATAAGTCCAGATTTAGGTTTCGGCGGCAAATCAGCTTTGAACTTAACTCGACGAACGATATAAACTTTAATTTAGCAAGTGCGCACTCGTGTTGAGCTGCTCTTAAAATCTTCCCTCGCAATTTTCGTTCGAGATGCGAAGAGCGCGAGAAGTGTAAAACTACGAGAATGATTTTTGCCTTTTGTTCTTGCTTCTTTCAATTTCGCGTTTGGAACGTTAAGTAAACGCCTCGAAGTGCTACTCGAGCGGTGATTTACCGACGACGAATCTTTACGGCTAGCAAACAGTCGCCGGCAACAGGTTGTCGGTCGATGGTTGCACTGACGGCAAGTGAATCTCGTTATTATCGGTAATAGTCCAAAAACTAAAGCAGTGCCGTTCGGGCCCGTGTATTCGTCGATTCGGAAAATGCGGCCCTCGCTCCGCCAGAAAATCAGGGTCAGACTCGCGATTCGCGCTTGGAAAAATCTCCAATTTCAGGGCCTGCGCTCTGGTTTCAGCCGGGCCCGGTTCCGGACACGCGCAGCCCACGCTCCCGGGGCTCGTTAAAAACTTTCTTGTTTCGTCTAATAGGCCAAACTACAGCGGAGCGTAAAAGGGAAAAAAGCGTGTCCAGGCCGCAAGTGTAAATTTCACTTGTCAAAATACGGGGAGCGAGCGAGGGCCCGATTATAAGGTCGAAGGCCGCGACCGCACCGGCAATGCCCGCGAAATCCGAGGCGCGCCTCTACACGTATATCACTTTGCTGGCCCCAATTTGCCAGGAGACTCCTTTCTTTTTTCCTCTCTTTTTCATCCTCCGCTCTCGCGTTCCCGCGCGCCGACGCCAACCGCCTCCACGCCGATCACGGAATTAGCTACCGTAATCGCGGCAACCGCGATCCTCCAAGTTTCATTGCGATATTGCGGCCGTCGCCGGGCGCGTGAATTACTGGATCGCGTCTGTCAATGGCGCGATTGTTGGCCTTTGTCTCGAGTCCGGAGGCTCGCGCAACTACGAGTTTGGCTGTTCCGGTGGCCGCTCGTTGGAAAAGCCGAACCTTCGCGTCCGAACATTGTACGGGGGAATTACAGCTTCGAGTGACGTTTGGCGCCATTGTTAATTCCAGCCACATTCGTCTTGTTTACATCGACGTAATAATACGCGAGGCGTATTTGCCCAGCACCGTCGTGATGTCTGGCGTCTAATTAATTTTAGATGATAATTAGTCCCCCTTTGTTCTTTTTTCAATCCAAGTCATAATTTTACTCCCAAGACATCTTCCAATCCAAGTCTTGAAGCTAAAAATAAAAAACGACTCGGCGGGCTGCTTTACGAGCATTCGAGGAGGATGTCCGTGGTCGAGCCCTCAACGACCCCCGAGCGCGCGATCGACCTGCGCGTATTCAGTGCAACAATTTTTCAAGTTTTCAAAGCTGCTCCGTTGGACAAAACGTATTTTAAAGTTAACGAGCCGCGGGTAAGCGCGACGTAAACTTTTCCCGGTGAAACGGAGGAGCGAGTGATTTTTCTCGCTTGCCGTTGCTTTGCAGTGTCGGCGGAACCGCGACTGCGATGCGAACTTTGACCCGCCACAGGGGAGGCATCACTCGACGCAGCGCCAGCGCGAACTGTTTACGAAATAACTAATAACTGGCTAATTGAACCGTAACGAGGTCCGCCGTAAAGAGGAGGAGGCAGAGGGTGAGAGGCGGACGCGCTTTCTCCAAAATCGTACTAAAAATCCCCCTGAGAAAGCCAGTGACCGAGCGGCGGCGGCGGCGGCGGCGGCCCTTCCGCGTAAGCTCGTAAAACACTTGGATGTCAGCCGTTCAGGGCGCGCGAGTTCTTTTCTACGAGCTGTCAAAAGTTTTGACGAAATAACCGCGCGCGGGCGGCAACACGTGTCTTCGGTTTTCCCCGCGGTGCGTTTGTGATACACGATACCGACAGTCGGTAGCATCTTGCTGCCTTTTTATTCCGCCCCTCGCTCCCCGCGCAGCGCTCACCTCTTTTTATCGGAGGCAGCCTAACCTCCTTCGCGGAAGCTCCGGAGTTTAAGGGATGGAACGAAGAACCTGTCGAGCCGCGTTCGTTTCACTTCCTGGGCTTATCGCTGGCTTCACGGCAGCATCCCGATCTGCTTTAAATTCCTTTTAAATCCCAGATTGTCGGTACCCTTCCTTTTTTTGACACTTCTGACTTTCTGCTGCTGCTGCTGCTTCGAGCTTCAGAGGAGCCGTCGCTCGCCCTCGGAGGACCAAAACCGTTTTAGACTATTTTTATTGGATACGGAATGATTTCTGAAAAGCGGACCGCCGCTCGCCTCGATAGCTTTAACGGGCGGCTCGATTTTTACGAATGTTCCCAATATTAATTATCAAATAACGAGAAAAGTAAGTCCTCCTTCAACGCTACGGCATTATTTCAATAAAATTAAAATCCTCGTTGACGCAACTGCAATTATTCGGAGCCCCATTTTAATGATATTTTCAAAGTTTAGCCTTTAGTGGATGTTCAAAATAGCCATTTGCTATAAGTTTCTAGGTTATCGTCGACGTATTGTTACCGAATAATACTGAATTTCACGTGCAGATTTATATTTATCTACAAATGTAAAGGAAAAGCAGCATCGGTAATTTAGACCAATGTATTTTTTAAATAGTCTCCCCTCTTAGAAATAATAGTTAATTCGCCATAAATATTTCGCTTGAATTTATCCTATAATAAGAGAATTTCGGGTTGTATTTTTTGACGTTTTTCGCTATTGGCGTCGTGTCGGTGCATTCAGCTGCATTAGAACGGATTAAATTCGATCGTGTTGGTGGATGCTCTCAATTTTTCTTCAAAATAGCAATATAATTCCGAGGAGCTCGCGGAGAGACTATTAGTTAATTTATAGGATTTCGCGCTCGTCGGGAAATGTTGATCGTTGGCATCGAAGCGACGCCGTTCGACGTTTAATCGGAAATAATACTCGGAGACTCGCTTGAATCGCGCGTGGCATTGCGTAGGAACGATTAAAAACAAGATAACGCACGAGTGCGACTGCGTAACAAGTACTTCAAATTCACAGAACGACAAAGGATATATTTACATTTGTAAAGAAGACGGAGAAAAAGGAGTACTTCCGTAGTTTTGAACGGTTGGTAAAGAAAACGTATTCTGGGGGGCAGCAGCAGCAGCAGCGGCGGCGGCGGCGGCGGCGGCCGACCACTATTTTAACGCACAGATTGAACATCATCATCATCATCCGAGAAGGGAAAACATGCCTCTTCTCGTTTTGTATTTTCAGCTTGAGGAGGCCGTAAATCGCCAGTTAGGGCCAACGTGAAAATGTCGGTGCCGGTGTGGCTAAAAAGACGGGGACGCGAAATAAACTCACGAAAATCCTTCCATTCGGAATGGAAGCGCAGAAGCGCAAGAAGAAAAAGGTAAGAGGCTCGGCTCGACTGCTCTTTTTTCCGCTCTCAGAACCGCCAAAGTCGAGTGCAGCAGCTCTTGCTAGATACGAATCTTTCCCGTTTGATAAATTGCTACCGGAAGTTCTGGCAAAAAATCTCGTTCGCTCAGCCCGGCGATACAGTTTGTGCTCTAAATGCTTAATTGGCAAGTCGTCGCCGGCACACGTCGAAGAGTTACGATATTCACGCTCCTCGCAGAATGCACATTTATTCCCAACGTCCAACTTCTTCTTCTTCTTCCTTTTATTTTTGACACTCCAAAGCTCTAAGCGGCTATAAATACAAGTAACGCGTGCGATTGCCCAGGAATGCGTCTTCGGGGCTCTTAAATGCTGCCCCCCCACCCCACCCCTCAATGGGAACTCGCTCCTACTCGCGCTCGGAGCCTTTTCGTTAACCTCGCGCAACTAGCAAAATAGTGCGTTCGCGCGAACTGTAGTCGCTCCGAGAGCTAAAGTGCCCCAGCCAATTTTCCGTAAACGAACGATCGCGATCCGACAATCGCTTAAAGTTTAAACGAATCCGCTCGAAGGAATATTTAAGTTGGCGAACTTCGTGGTAAGAATCTCGTGAATGACATTTGTGCTGAACAAAAACGTTGAAAACAATCGGACGCAACGAAATATTTACCGATACGGACGACGACGACGACGACGACGACGACGCGTCCTCTCCAAAAATCGCTTTACAAATTGAAAAAGACGCACGAGTGCCGTCTGCCTTAGCACTTTGGCGCGCAGTTGGTCGTCGCCGATTTATGCAATTTTAACGCGCGACAACACCGATACTAATTCGTCTACTCAATAATATCGGCGATAATTTGTTTGATTTAACATTCTCAATGCTAAAAGTAGCTAAAAGCTACAGTGACGCTGAAAATGTGTGCTACTATACCACATAAGTCGACGACGCGTTTATTCTGGAAACAAACAGTTGTCGGGATATTTTTGGTAAAAATCGCCGTAAAAACTTCGCTTGTTCTTCTCTCGTTCAGCATTTGTGAAATGCGCCGGAGACGCTTGACGCGAAGAGATTCAACTGGATGCAACCGAGCAATCGGACATTCCGCATTGGAAATTACCATTGCGAACTCGCGCAAAATGCTTGTTGCATCCGTTGATTATTCCAAGAATTCGATGACGAGTAAAAATTATAGCGGCATTCTTCTTCACCTATCGGGTGAATATCTTGTTAAGCAATTTGATATCTTCGTCGAGAGCCCGCGAAGGATTCCATTCGTCGTACCTGCGACAAAACTTTGAATTCCTCGTACGTGTCTCGCTGTGCATGTGTGCGTGGCCTGTGAAAATTGAAGTTCCTTGAAAACATCGGTTAAGTCTCGTAAAAATACGTATGGAAATACTTCAACTTTGACCGTAAAAAAATAAGCAGTTATTATCACTCCGGTATGTAGAAAACAATGTTTACTCTGTGGTGTTTATTATTTTAAATTCATGGGTTGCGTGATGTAGGCTTGTACATATTTTTACATGCTTATATTTTAATAATTTTGAATAAAATATATTGAAAGTTATTCGAGCTGTGGCTCGTGCAGGAACAAACTAAATAATCGTTAAATAAATTTCTAAAATAAATAGTCATATTATTGCATCTACGTAAATAAAACATGCTTATTTCTAATTTAGTTTAAAAAAATAATTTATCAAAAGATGGATATCGTACTCGTAAACAAAATTATAGATCATACAGAGTTTTATGAAGTTGTCTTTATCTTTGGTAAGTTTTTATCCTCCAAATTGCACAAAACTGTTTTACAACTGTTTTAATCATATATTGACGTATCCAAGAAACTACAACGGAAATTACACGTTAATTTTACTGGACCGGTTTTCGCGATTTATTAATCATGACGTCAAATCGATAATGTTATTTTAAATTTACGTAAAAACGTATTACGACTAGACAATTTCATTCCCTGTTTCGAATAAAATTTTTCATTGATCGAGAGCTTTAATGTGCAATGATAATGGGAAAGCACCGTAAAATATCAAAGCTGATGAATCGGTATGAAGTAGGATTGATAGTGAGGTTAAATAAGGTCATTAACATTACTTTTGTGCAAATATATTTTTTATAAGCAAGAAATTACACGCGAGTTCTTTTATGCATATTTACAGTTTACAATTGAGGCGCAATCGTTTATTTTACTCGACTACTTGGATAACTGGTAAAAGCCAAACATTCTTCGGTGAATTTGAGGAGCCGTAAAGAAATTGTTTTCCAAACAATCATATTTTACATTAAAACCAATACGTGGATGTTTCCAGTCGGAAAAACGTATTAACGAATTTTGAAAAGCTACAGTTTTTACGTAACCCTGGTTTGACATTTCTCCAAGTAACAGTTTAGCGCTGTAAAGAGTCTAGATCGGCGTTAGGAAATAAAACGTATAATAAATAACATCTTGGGATGTATTATCCCGTACGAGAGAGCAACCGTTGTTCTTTCGGATGAACGAGTAAACGTTACGCGTAGATTATTTGCGAAAATTCCACGTGCCTGAAGCGACAAAGTTTGATCGATAATTCTCATTTCAAGTCCGTTGTGGATAATTCGAGTTGAAATCGCGCTTAGCTCCTGAAATTGTTCTTTGCAAACGAAAAGTTTCAAATTTTCCCAAGAAATCAGGTTCGCCAAATACACGAAATAAATAATGGATCTAGCGGACGGCTTTTCGGCCACAAAGCTCCTTTGCCCTGTGCTTTTCTGATTAAAACACCACCCGAGCACCACGAAGAGAATTAAGTTGCCCCACTTAAAATAGATTTCTCCCGTTCCATCCTCGCAAAAAAGAGCAAAGAGCTGCCCCGTGCGTTTGTTAACGTTGTTCACTTAGCGAGCGCAAACTTGTTAATCGCGGAGGCTTCTTGACCTAGAAGTTCCTGCACGACGATTGGCGCGAAGGCGACTTATTAATTAGCTAAGCTCGACTCCGTGCAGAAAACGTCGGCCGTTACGCATAATTAGAAAAAGGTTTGTTCACAACAGAGGCACATTCACAAGCGCGAATTTAGCTTCGTCGAGACGCGACGAGAAAAGCAGCAACTGCAACACAAATCTAATCCTCCGCGGATGCACTGGCACCGTCCTCGTCGTCATCGCCATCATCATAATCATCATCATCATCATCATCATCATCATTATTCGAGCGCGTCTCTCGCATCTGGCCTTGAGATTTGCGGCTTCCACACGCCGCCGAGTCCAGACAGAGGCGCCTTTGTACGGCCTATTTATTTATCTGTCAACAATTACACCGGCCCGGTCAACGAGAACTCGCTCTTCCCCGAGAAATTCGCAAGCGCCTACGGTCTCGACGCAATTTGCCTCGGAGCTTGCGGACTGCGGCAGCAGCGTCGAGGCATTTCGGGAAGGTCCCGCGGACTTTTCTCAAACGCGTTTCGATGTCTCGTTATTAGAGATCGACTCGCGAGCATCCGATTGCTGCTGGAGGTAGACAACTCGTAGGTCCTCTCGAAGAGAGCGCGAACGGCGCGAGACGTCCGATACACGTTTTACACATTTTATTGTCGCAAAGGTGACGGCGGGCGGTAGTAGTAGTGGTGTCGTCGAGTCGGGGAGTGTATCGGTGGAACCAACAATAAAGTTTGGCAAATGCGCGCAGCATATGCCAAAGTGCCATAACGGGAGATGGTCGAGATGGAGGTATCGTTGAATTCGGAACAAAATCAGCTTTCACAATGATCTCAGAATCAAATACATCTGTCAAATCATTGTGAAAACCAGTTTCGTCTATCGGCGGTCCCAACTTGACAGCTCCACTTGGCTGGTTTACGCGCTTCCAGCCGTCGATCAAGAGGGTTAGTCACCAGCTCCAGCCACCTGAAACAATCATTAGGGTTAAATAGAGCCCCTCATTGAGAGCAACATTCGTAATTCGTAAAAAGCAAAGTTCTAGAAGCGTAGGGGGGATTTTTTCGGGTGGACAGTCGCTAGTTCGACGTTCCACCGACAACTACAGCAAAACATGCAACAACGGGGGATAAAAAGTTGAACGAGTTCGGGAGACGTAAGGCAGAGACGGAGCGCCGCTCGCCTCGAAAAGTAAATATTTTCAAAAGCTGTTCTTGCCGATGCCGATGCTGCTGCTGCTGCTGCCCGCGCTGCCAACCCCGGCCCGCATTTTTTCCCGCACTCACACAGGCGCCCGAGAATTTAACGCGCCTCCCTCCCCGAGAGGAGCGACACTTGGGCTTTCTCCAATCGTCCTAAAGCAACACGATGACACTTGATTCACGCGGAGGCCGATCCTGAATTGCCGACCGAGGATCATCACTAGGCGCGACGAAAGTCGGTAACGAGAGCGACTCTCGCGCTGCCCCGAGAGAGAGAGAGAGAAAGGCTCGAGAATAATGATACACGATGAAAGATGGACCGAGGATGAGCAGTCGTTAATTGGACGGGAAAAAGTGCCAAGCGATGATGCCCGGATAGACGAAAAGTCGCGGAGGTCACGGGGCGGCGCGCGTGGAATGCGGGATGCGATGATGACCGGGTGGTATTCCCGCTGGCCTGGACTTTCGGTATTTTTTCCTAAGGCTTTGTTGCCGCGTTCGGCGCCGCTGCCTCCGCCTAATAGACCTCGACTCTTGGACGAGGAAGGGAGGAGAACAGTTGGGCCGCTCGTAACCGCGTGGAGCTTCCACCTTCGAACGGGAATGTTCGGTGGCGTCTCTCTCTCTCTCTCTCTCGGTCCGAGTGCCTCATTTTTAATTAGCACTCGATCCGTTTAAAGTCGCACCGTCTACTCTTGGCTGTTTGTTGCCGAACTATGATATTTTAAAGCTCCGAGTTGCGTTAATTTCTCGCTCATCGTGTCCGGAGGCAACGCATGATTCCAACTTTACGCTGCCATCGATTCTCGCTCTGATTGGAGCTGAAGTTGAAGTTGATTCAATAGCGACGTACGCCGGGGCAAGCGACTAGAAAGCGACGCTCTAAAACTGATTGCCACGGTGTCGGCGCTTCTTCGTTTGTAACTCCAGTAATTCGCTTGTACCGTCGCGCATATGTAAAAATAGCGAAAAAGATTGTTCCTCGAGTGCAAGCAAGCAGATAATGAGCAGTTACAAGTTGAAATTGTACGCATCGCCGAGGACTGTGTTCTTTGCGCAAGATTCGTAAAATGTCTTCCATAAATACTCGATCCAAAGCATTATTTCAAATATCGGCGGCGTTGTTTGTTTTTGCATCGTGCGTGACGTAATGCATTGGTATCGTTGGTTACGTATTTGCATTACTGGTTTTCCGCCGAGAAAAGCTCGTCGTTGATAAAGTGTCGTCGGTCAACTGCTCGTCCCTCGAGTTCCATCGAGAGGTTCGTTAACGCGTTCGGCTACTTTTTTGCGGCTCGCGATCCGACCGATAACGAACAAGCAGCCAACCCAAATGCTTGTTCGAGCAGACGTTGCCGCCGAGAGTCGGGGGAGCGCCTCGAACCTGCAACCCATCTTCTTCTCTTCCGTTCAATCTCCGCTATTACGATTGCGCCTCGATAACAGCGAGACTTCCTACGGGCCGTCAAAAAAGTACCAGAAAAACAACCATCTCCACTTCCGGAGTAGCGCTCGACGACGGTAGCGCAACTCTGGCTGATAATGAGCGCGATAACCGCGGTTCCGACTCATCGGCACCTCTCGCAAGACTCGCTCAAACGGCGCTGCTCTGCTTTGCCCTCCCCCTCCCGCCCACTGCGCGACCGTCAGCGCTCGAGACGAACATAAACCCGCGAAGGTCCGCCGCGCCATTAATGCCCGGGCGCAATAAATTTTATCCACACTGAGTTCTTCAACGGGCGGCTCTGTGTTCGAGTTGTACGGCATTTACATAGCGGGAATCGGAGCTTCCTTATCTAATTAGCCGAGGATACGACGCATCGATAAATGCTCCGAGAGCCGGCCAGTCGTTTCCCTGGGACTTTCCGGATTATCTCTGGCGTCGATCGGAATCAAGCGAGGCCATTCGACTTATTCACCGCCCTTCGATTAGCGGACTTGACATTTCGGCCAGGAAATGTGCCAAAAAACTCTCTTCGCTGAATAAGGGATTGCTTAATTGCTCTAATTTTAACATCCCGCACGAGTCTCTTTCACGATATCGGCGACTCCCGCTTTTTCTGCTCCTGTTTCTTGATCGACAGATTGAAAATGTAAAAACGTATATTGCTGAATTATTGACAGTTTACAAACTTAAACTTCAAGTGATATTTTAAAATATTAATAAAATATTTATTACGTGGCTAATTTCAAATCTCTTTATCGTTCGCGTGTTTATAAGTAAATGGATGGATAATTTCTCCACTTTTAATCGTACTTCACCCTAAATCCTGAAAGTATCCTACGACGGTACAATAAAATACTGCAATACCTACAGCGGGTACGCGCCGCCATCATACTCACGAACGATAAAGAACACCGACTGCTTTACCAACAGTCGCTCCTTCCGAGTTGCCGGCAAGAATCTACATTGCCGACAGTGCACTAGTTCATTTTGAAGAAGAAAAAAAATTAAACGACATTTTGGAAGCGATACCCCAGCTCCCCCTTCCCTTCCTTCCGCTCGCTCGCTCGCTCGCTCGCTGTGTAATGAAATTTCCAAAGCATTTTAGCCGAAATGCTCGCCGATGAAGCAGAGATTACGTAAGCTTCGTATCTAGTTGCGAAAAAAGAAATGGCGCGTGCGCGAGCGAGCAAATGATACCGATGAAGAAATCGAACGTTGTAAAAACGTCGAAGAAGCGGCCCGCGTACACAACACGCGATCCAGAGTCGTCGTAGTCCATAGGAAAGGTCGTCGAGCACGCGCTCCTCGAATATAAGACGAAAATAGAGTAGCATGAATTAAATTCCATTAGTCCTTAGCCGAGACGTGCGTGTTCATTACTCCCTTTCATCTGCTCTCTTCCCTCCCCTTTTTATTTTCTTCTTTCTTATAAGCGATAAATACTTTGGAGTGGATTCTATTAGTCCTAAATTTATTATCATCACTTTGGGTACACAGCACTTTTTCACACCGGCCCGAGTAATATATGGGCTTTTTCGTAATTTCCTTTAAAAATACAGCCGTCGGTGCACAAAACTACAGCTCCACGATAAATTGCACAAAACATCGCTGCTCGTGCTCGTCGTGTCCACGAGAAGCTCCTTCGAGCAAACATGATTTAGACTAAGACAAACGAGTCGTAAGGAGGTGGGGAATTAGCGCAGGACAAACGACGTTTCGCAAAGGCTTTCCGTGACATTTACCGCGCATAATAATAATTACCACCTGTGCCAAATTTAACGCTTAATGCAAAGAGGAAGTGAAATCGATGGCGAGCGAGCGCCGAGTCTGACTAATTTCGAATGGCTGTCTTATTCAAAACGAAACGCGAGAAGCGACGCCGTTTTTTCCTTTTTCACTCTCCGCTCTCTGCCTGGATCTTACTAGAGTAGAGAGGAAGAGCTGCTGCACATATGAGCATATGAATGTCACGTAACGTGCACTTGCGCTCGCGCAAAGTTTCGCAAACGTTAACCAGTCGCGCGAATCGCAGTTGTCCGCGTAATTCTTAAGGCGAATTGCAATTCAAGCCTCGTCTAACGCGCAATATTTCCTTTCATCTCGCATTGCGTTTTTTTCCCGATCGGAAAGGGATTCGATTCGGTAGTCGGTCGGTCTGCCCGAGTCTGAAAACTGCAATCGGTCGCGTGCATTTCTCCGAGTGCGATCGCGATCCGCGCCTCCGACGCACTCGCTTGGACGATTTTCCAAGAGAGAGAGAGAGAGAGAGAGAGAGAGAGAAGGCGACTGCTCGGATGCGAGCGATTAAAATTTCGAGACAAATGCAAGCAACGTTGAGCAACATCCTCGGCTCTGCTCGAGGAGAAGAGACGAGGGAACGGCCGTCAGCGAACGGAAGAAAAAGCGCGAGACGAAGGCGGAGCGACAAGAAGAAACGGATTCGGAAGGCTCGATTTTATTTCGCCTAATCGTCGCGAGTCGCGTCGCGAACTCGGACAGTTAAACAAAATCAACCTTGTCACAGTTTCAAGCATGGCACAGCATCATAAATATGCATTTAACGATTTTCGTCTCGCAACTGGATACCGCGCAGTTAGTTACCAACTCGGAACCGTCATCCACACTTGTTCGCTAGTCGCAAGTTAGTTTTCGTGCCGACATTTTCGCTCGTACAAGAGATGATCGCGAGCCAGCGGGAAAGGGTGAGCCGAGAGTTGGTGTAACGGTGTAAATGTGTGTGTAACGACGGCAGTCCATCCGTCGGCTCGAGAGAGTTACGAGAGGAAATCATGAACGGCCAAGGGCCAACCGTTACAACGGTCGGACTCGATAAGCTGCGCTGAAAAATTCCCGAGCAGGGAAGGGGAGGAGTAGGCTATCTCGCGTGTGGGAACAATACGGGGTCGCGTGACCGGGAGCCCTTTATTTTCGCCAGAAGGGGTTATGGCTTCACCTTCTTCGAGGAGTGCGACTCCGCTCTGGTCGCGAAGCTGAGATAACGAGCAACATCCTCGAGGCCGAGGCTGACACGAACACCTCCAGAATGGAACGGCCGACCTTTTTTACCGGCTGTTTTCGTCCCTTATGACTGTGGCTGCCTGCGTCGCTAGTATTGGGAATAGCGATCGGGAAGCAGTCGGTGTTCGGGTTTGGAAAAGCGGATCGACGATTTTCCGAGCGCTCCAGTCATTAGAACGCGTCGCGAATCGCAGCGCCACTAATTCTCTTGCCGCGATGATGAGCGTTCCGTAATCGGTTATGCCTCGTATCGCGTTACGACGAGTGTATTTCGGCCGATCCTAGCCGCGTGTCTGCGCGTCTGATCGAAGAAGGCAGTCGTGGTCGTCGTCGTCGTCGGCCACCGCCGCCGTCGCCCCAGACGCTGCCGTCAAAGTCGATAAAATATAACTAGGCAGACGCGTCGGTAATTCGGAAACGTTGGCGGGCGATTGCCAAGTTTCGAAAACGCAATTAGACCGCGACGTCTGCGAGACGCAGATACGGGATGCGAGATGCGGAGGCACGACGATTGGCTCCGATGATGCAGAAACCGACTCCGAGACGAGGCGCTTCGACTGTCGCAGTCGGTGCGCGACCGTAGGAACCCGCGCGAGTCGCGCCCTGCACTAGACAAAAGCAGCAATTTGCTCTCTCTCTCTCTCTCTCTCTCTCTCCGTGTATTTATCGACGAAGAGTCTCGGTTTCGAGGTTAACGAACTCGGCCGCGGAACGACCTAAAGAAACGTGTACTGAAAGCGCGCAGAAAAGTTCTCGGGGCGCTAGAGTGAGATCTTCAGTCCAGAAACGAGAAATGGGACGGCGACGTCACTAGAGCGACGCTTTACATTGGCGAAGGATCGAGCCAGGCCTTTAGGAGAGTTTCACTCGCGAACCAGTACTTTGCTATTTTCCCGCGGAGAAAGTAATTTCTTCGCGGACACGTACGTCTCTCCGATTAATTATTCCACTGGCAATATGTTAAAGCGACCGGTATTGTTCTCGCCCTGGCCGCTAAAACCTTTCTAACTTTTCTAAACTGCGCGTTAATGAGGCAAAGTCCATTCCTTCCGAGAATCGATCTCGTCGTTTTAGCCAACGTAAATTAACTGCTGCACTTGGTGTGACGCACATTCTCCACCAACTTAATCCTTTCGCTTTATTGATAATTCTTATCGCATTCATCTTGATGAGCCGACAGCAGTTTTGCCAACTAATCGATGAATGTTAATTTTTTACGTTATTATCGCTGACCGCAGTTGTTTTGGTATCGGTATTTAAGCTGCGAAAGGCAATTGCAATTGATCGTCGCGCAGCCGAGCTACATTTTTAATTTGCCAATCGTTCGAAAAATTATCCGTACGCGTATGTCAAAGTAGTGAAAGATAGAACCGAGCTTCGATAATTACTATTGAAAGTCATAAAAAACTGAAGTACTGATTTGACCAAACCAAATCGTTGTTACAATTTTTCACGAAAAAATCAATCGCGATCAAATTAATCTAGTCGCGAAGAGGGAATATTTCCGTAAAACGATTAAAAAAGGAGGATTTTGTATAAATTCTATCACGAAGCGCTTCGTGGACCTTAAACAATGGTTGCACGAATATCGTCTGGTTTCAAACGACTCATTATGGAAAGCATTAAATTACTTTGTGTACGTATAAAAAAATGTTTAAGAAGCATCGTCCTCACACTCTGTCACGGACAACCGGTATGTTTATTTTTTCCAATAATTTGCCGATTTTCGGGCACAAATTAGCCAGGATAAAAAAGAACTCGACGAGCGATACATCGCACAGCATCTACTCGAGTAAAACTCGTAGACAAAAAAGGGAAACAAGTGGCATAAAAATAGTGGTACTATTTTTACTTTTGAGTCAAACATGACAATGACTGTGCCTTCGCCCCCTACCAGAGCCACTTCCCCTCCCGCGGTCGTAAATACGCGCGAACATGCAGCAGAAACAACTAATTTCGCTACAAGACGCGTCGCTCGCGTAAAAATTCACTCCGAGTGCAGGCGACGCTTGAAGTCTCGTGAATCATCGATCCTTGGCAGCGATCGGAGCGAATCTTTTAATTGTCGCGTGCATTCCAGACGAAGGCGGCGCACGACCGCGACTTAATTTTCCTCTCGAGGAAAATATTCCAGCCTCGCGGAGGGAATGAAGGGCCCCCCCCCACGACTGAATCGGGGTCGGCCGAGGTGAGGTGCGCGGCAATGCGCGAATTGGCCCAGATATGTGCGCAACAAAAGGCACGCGGCGACAATTAGGGGCCGGCCTTTTCGCCTCGCGCGCCAAAAATAGCTCGCGGCGCTCAATTACGGAATCCTGCAATTAGAGTTGGGCGGCAGCGTCCCGGCGCTCGTCCGTTCGCTCGCTCGAATTGAAAGGGATCGCGGCGGCGCGCGCGCGCGGCTCCGAGAATAGCCGCACAGGGTTTATATTAGGGCACCCTTAAGTCTATTTTTGCGCCGCGTCAATTGACTCGCGTATCCGCGTAAACGACATCGACACTCTTGAGAATCTGCCGAGGCGCCGCCGTCGTCGCGACCTTTTTACAATCGACGCTATTTTATTTCCGCACGACCGGGTCCATATTATTCTTCCTCTCATTCTCCATTGTCGCTCGCTCGGACGCTGCTAATGAGCGCGTAGCGAGCGACAGGCGGATCCGTTTTAGGCTTCGTTTTAAATTAGGTAAATGAAACTCTGGTTGCGCTCGGGCGGTTGTTGTTTACAAAATTGAGCGAGACTGTAACGATTTCAGTTTTAGCCTTGCGACTACTCGAGTTGTCGAGCCTCGCAAACTTCCTCTTTCCCGCGGCAATTACTCGCGGCGCGATCGGTAAAGTTGCGCGTCGATAACAGTGAAATTCGCAAGAGCAAAGCGCACAAAAGGGAAATTTTATCATCCCGTGAATCGGCATTTTCACCAAAAAGACGTGAAAAGGAGAGCTGCGACGAGGTGAAGGTGGAACTGGCGGTGGCAGAGGAGGAGGAAGAGGGGCTCGAATAAACGAGAAAGAATAAGGCCAATGAGAAGAAATGATCCCGAGGCTCTTTATGTGTGCCCTATAACCCTGTGGGCTAGTGCAGATAAAGAGCCGACCGCGCAAGACTTTGAATATAATGCGAGGACGAGTGGAAACGCGGTAGTAGACTCTCGTAGCTGCCGCCGCCGCCGCCGCCGCCGCCTACAAACGCTTAAATAATGGAATCGCGTTTCTCGTTTTCCGAGAAAAAGCTCTCGCGTAAAAGATCTTGGACCAAAAAAAGAATAAAACGAAACGAAGAGAGTAGGATAAAAGCCGAGAGAGAAAGAGAGAGAGAGAGAATCTTGCCAAGTCCTTTGGCGGACTTGCGGTCGTTTGACGATTAAGTAAATGCTAGTAAGAGAAAGAGCGATGGGTAGGGTAAGAGAGAGAAAGAGAGAGCAAGTTTAGCTACCTATACAAGGACCTACGGGACCAGTGGGAATGGAATGCAGGTACCAGTCCAGTTCTCTCTCTCTGCCTCCCTCCCTTCCTCGCGCCATCTCTCACTCGCTCGCGCGCTCTCACTCTATCTGTCCCTGTCCCTCGTGCTGCTGCTGCTTCACAAATATTCTCGAGAAGAGAACGAGTGAGCATAGTGCGCTTCAGTATTTCTCGACTGTTCTGCTTTCGCACCGAATCTTTATCTTCCTCCTTGACACACGTTTTCTCTCTCTCTCTCTCTCTCTCTCTCTCTCGGCTCTTAAACTTATGCGAACGTAAGAACAAGCGATCGGGAACAACGAAGATTCAGAGAATCATTACACGCATCTCGACATTCGAGAGATAAAAACTAAATATGAGCGAAAGCTTTTTCCTTTATGGATGTCTTTGGAAAAAGACGACGAGCCAGTGCGAATGCAAAGAAAACTGCTTTTAACGTCGGTTAAACTGTCGATATAAACTGAAAACCTCGCTGGTGTTCCAATTCATTAACTTCGATTGATTTTATTACATTATTATTTGAAGATGCCGTCGCCGATCGACTCGGACTGTTCGCCTATTCATCGCAGCCATAATTTCGCCTAGAGTGTCTCGATGCAGCACAACGCGATCGTTTATATTTTTTAAAGAACGAAAGAATAAAATACTTCGAGGATGTGGTCGCGCGATGACGTTCAAAGATAAGTTATCTAAAAATGAAAAGTTCGTCTTTTACGAAGTCGCTTCGAAATAAAATTAGTAGACGTATCAATCCAGCGAAGGTAGCCTCCGTTTTATCGCCAACCAAAGGCAGCAGTTCCGAAAATAATACTAAATAATTTTCAAGTGAATTCAAGCTCGACGAAACTCGAATTATTCTCTCTTGGATTGTTGCGAATACGCCATTCTCCGGCAAATATATTTAAAGTCGCGTTCCCGCCTGAAACTGCTTATAAAATATACACTTCGATACTCTTAAACCTGTAACGTTAAATCCGATTAATTCGAAACTTTAAGGCTTTGGGGTAACAACAACTCGAAAAGGAAAAAACAAAATTCGACATAATGCAATAAATGTTGATTAAGGAAAAGCTGGATTTATACTTTAATCGAATGAATTTGCCCTCGTAATTGTCGTTTAAATAATGCTCGCGCTCGAACAACAAACAAATCCGTTTGGACAATATTTTCGGAATGCGGTCGTATCGTAAGAGGATAATGCGTTTGCGAGACGAAGCCATTCGCCGCGAACCTTTAATTACAAACAAATGTAATCCCCGATGAAATCTCAATTACGTTATCAGAAAAGTTTATTCGCGTCGGAATTATATTTACCTTCGAGATACACTTGGAGAAAAAGCGTCTGATTTTCGTGTCTAGATTACATTTCGGTGTTATGTTTTTGCGGGCTAAATTTGAAGTTATAGGGAGAAAGTGACCTCCTGGAATTACCTGGTCCTTAATTATTGGAGCGAATAAACTCGTATTTTTCGTAATAACACTTTTCTTCTCGTCTCTCCCTTGCGAATGAAACGAAACGCGACACGATAAAATTTATAAAAATTAGAAAATGTTCACGAGTCTTGCAGCGAGAATAATAAACTATTGTACGGTTAGGAAGTTTTACCGGAGATTAGATTTATACATCTTGTGAAAGAGTAGTTCGAGTACACCCGGCAAAACTTGAGCTAATTACGCGAAAAAGCAGGTCAATTCGAAAGCAGTTCCCCTTCCAGTTCGCGGGCACGTTACCCTTAGAGTTTTGTAAATTGCAACAAAACAACACTTTGGTCGATCTTGGCAGAAATTCTTTGAAATTATCGCAGAACCATTTGGTAGCCCGTGCATACGCTGGTGGTACGAAACGTTACACCGAAAGAAGTAATGGAAGGCACCTTTTGAGAAAATTATTAACGCACGAGGCCAACTGTAAAATACTTCGATGCGATCCAGCTATTTGGTTGGCCTGATAAAAAGACGACTGGCTCCGGACGTTTCGGTAATACCGAATCGGTCGGAGAAATACGAAAAACTGCCGTAAAATAAATCAATCCCCAGCGCCGAACGAGTCCCCGTGCATTCAAATTTTTTAATTCCCCGTAGAAAAGGCTTTATCCAAAAGCATCGGAAAAATATCAATTTTACGGTGCCGGGCGTCCGCGTGCAGCGCCTAGTCAATGGGAATTTTTGAAATTCTCGAGTGCCGCACGACCATAATTACTCGGAACTTCCTCGAGCGTCATAAACCAGCGTGGAAAACACGTAGATACAACCACAGGAGCGAGCGCAACAATACAAGCATTATGTATGCCGAAACGGTCCGTAACGTCCGAACAAGCGCCGGCAATTGGGTCAACTTTTCATTTAACCATCGGCCTGTTCTCGCCGTGTCCGCGGCGATAATAAGACCCTTCGTAGCTGGCCTACTTCGACGGGCGGCGGGCCCTGCGAGATCCGAGCGAATCCCGCGGAAGCCGCCCACAAACCCAGTGCGCGCTCTCGGAGAGGATCGCCGCTCGGGGGCGGGTGGCTGGCTTCGAGCTGACTGCGGCTCCGTCGAAATGCGGTCGCGGCTCGTGGAGGAAGTCGCCCGTCCCGTCCCGTCCAGTGAGCGCGCGCGGCCTACTTGGGAGCCGCCGTACGCGCCGCTCCAACGGGAGTGAAAGCAGGCGCCGGGAGCGGGACGAGTAACACTTCGCTCCCGAGAATGTTAATGCAGGCAAATTGACGTGGCTTTCTTTTCGTTTCCGCGCGCCTGATCCTCGCCGCTGCAGTTGCGCGAAATGGACGCGCCAGGAGAAGACAAAGGCTCGCCACCCCGTTTTCACCCGCGAAACTGGTTGCTCGCGCCTCCGCCTCCGTCGCTGGACAGGACACGGACGACTGATCGCGATCGAAAGACGAAATTTGCCTCGCCAACTTTCCAGGCGCTAACGTTTTAACTCCTCGCGGCATTTCTCGGCGAAGCTGCTTTTTCCACTTCCCCTCTATTCGGCCTTTGATCGGACCTCGGCCCCCACCCCTTTCAAACGCTTTTCTCGCGATTAAATAACGCGCTCGTGTCAACTGCAATTTCGATCAATTCTCGCCTCGTGACATTACAGCGCGCCCTTTTTAATGAATCCTTTCCAAGAAATACAAGCGTGCACGCTTCTCGGGTTTCTTCTCGTTCGAGGACGGACACGTGTATTTGCCATTCATCAAGTTGTTTTTTTTTTTGTTTTTATAATAAATAAACCAACGGCAGTTTGACGAATGTCGAGATTCTTACAGCAAATATTCTCCGCTCCGCGCGATAAACAGGAAATTGCATAATTGCACGA
The DNA here is from genome assembly GCA_018907185.1 of Platyscapa corneri. NCBI lineage: Eukaryota > Metazoa > Arthropoda > Insecta > Hymenoptera > Agaonidae > Platyscapa > Platyscapa corneri. The sequence goes on from JACCHW010000012.1 coordinate 655,043, forward strand.
ATACAACGACGGAACATCTTTAAGTGTAGGATAGCCGATGCGGATAACAATGAGTTCGCGCAATCGTTGTCACGCGAAAACCTTGAATCGATTAACGTTGTTCGCGTGAAAGAGCCTATTGTTTAGATAAAAAACTAAGAACGAGATTTATCGAATTAATGTAAAATTGGTAAGCGGATAAATCGGCGCTTAAAACAACGGGTAAATTTACCATCGTATTAATCAAGAGCCTCCGATGAGTTTTTTAAATTGCGATTGTAATTCTCCGTGTAACGAACTTGGCAAGAGCGATTGCATTCGAAATGCTTGAATTGCAGTCACTTTATTGATTGGTGCGTATAATATTTTCAAGTTGACAGTATCGCGGAAAAGCACGGACTCGTAAAATGACGCCACTTCTCGCCGAGCAGTTAATCTTCCTTTGCAAGCGTAAACTATTCGTTTCAAATATCTTCCACACGGCAATCTTGATAATTAAATAGCGCGCGAATACGTTTCGGGGGCAAAAATCCATTCGACGACTGGCGGATGAAAAAGCTTGGAAATATTTATTCCAATCGTTAAACGCTGGAAAGAGCGAAAGAAGTAAAGTATAGTCGTAAGGTCTTGTATAACGACGAGGCGCTCGAGGCGATTTTCGTTTTTCCTGTCGGACGAACGAAAATGCCCGCCGACATCCGAAATCGAGGCGGCGAAGCGACTAGGAGAGAAAATTTCGCAACTCGGAAGAGCCGCAGCAGCAGCAGCAGCAGCAGCGTGTAGCGCTTTTTTACCGACTGGCTCGCGATGCGCAGATGCGAATAATTCAAGGTCGACACGCGTGTACCAGATGAGCGAAGTACGCAAAAATGATGGCCGCTCGTTGTTCGCGAGATCTGGGGAAGCTGCATAAATTTCCGTCGATGAGTCGTTATCCCTCGCCACTGGAGTGCAAGCACAATAAAAAGGCAGTTAAGCATCCCGCGAGTGAACGAGAAGATCTAAGAAGTTGCTGGAACGAGGAGAACCGAAAAAATTCGCTGATTCGGTTCGTCTTTTCCGCCGCTTTACGAGCCGCGCGCAGTGGGTGAAAATTTCTATCGCGATTGCCGACATCCTTTTAATAATTTCAATAAAATAACGCGCATAGCCATTAATTTAATTACACTGGCGCGCAGCTTTCCAGCTCGACGTCCAGTGCCACTATTTGTTTTTAAATTTTCGAATTACAACTGCCGGTATAATGCGTGTGGAGCGCCAAGGAACGACTGTCCGAGAACAAATGAGTTCGAAACGGACAACAGGCCACCGGGTACAGTTGCAGCGTGCAAAAAGAAAACAAGGAATAGACTTTTTTCGACTCGAGCACCGTTTTCCTTCGACAGTATTACAAAAAAAAAAAAAAAAAAAAAAAAAAAAAAACCTGTCCGTGGCTCGTTTTCAGTTAGTGTTTCCAGAACATCTGGATGGCACGTCGTCGCTTCGGTCGCCGAAACAGTGGACCGAGTCCGGTTCAGGCGACACCGGCACCAGAGGCAAAAACCCAAGCGAAAGCATCGGACGCTCTCTTCATCTCGGCGTGTCACCCACCTGGTGGTTGGCCGCGGCGATGCCGTTCCGCGGGCCAATTTACACGCCGCCAAGTGTTTCTCTCACGGGGGTAGTCGGGATGAGCCCTCGAGGAGAGAGAGAGAGAGAGAGAGAGAGCACCGCTACGACTTATCCATAATTTATAGCGATTCGTTTAGGGATTTAAAGCGCAGGAGTGACAATGACATAGTGCGCACACCTCCTGTCGCGCATTATTCACCAAGGCCAAGTATTATCGACAAATTATCATATTTTAATGGCGCCAGGCGTCCGCGCGCAGCCATTGTGCGCACTGCGGTGGCGCGCGTGAGCGGCGTCCCTTTGAGTCGCGCTCCCGACCAACCGGCATTCGGCACCAGTACTTTGCGCCGCATCCGCCAATACGAAATCCGCCGGACCCGTATCTGCGGTTATTACCATCCTTCCATCAATTATTAATGACTTCGTGAAAGCGCAATAACGGTCCACATGCCACTTGGCCGTGGTTTCACCGCGATTTCGAGGCACCGCTCCTCTAAGCCCGTGATTTTTCATTCCCCGCGCGCACTCGCCGCCTGGCAGCCCGAGGAATTACAATTTTTCGTCGAAATTTCTCGTTTGCGCGTCTATCTGGCCTCGACGATGATATTAATAGCTTGCGGATCGGCATTCTTGAAAGACAATGTACTCTTGATTGGGGAGGGGGACGTGGACGTCAATTACTATTTCAATTGCACTTTCCACTCTGGGTCATATTGTTCTTCAAATGGATCTTCGAACGAAACGTGGATGCACTCGTGGATGTATATCTCGTCCGGGCAAAAATTACCACATTTCTATAAAAGCCAAGCCCTTTAATCTGAGACGTAGGGAACAGTACGATATGGCACATCTACTGCTTTGATCGCTTTTACTCGCTCCTGCAATGATTTGCTCGAACGTAATGCTAATAAAGTTAATGCACGATTGACTTGAGTTCTATATCAATTTTGCAAATACTTTATGCTACATTATCCCATTGGAATTACACGCAACTGTCCATACCCAGAAAATGTCTATAGACGGCAGGCGATGCTTTTCAATGGGACATTATTTTAATCTCTCGAGCGAAATCGCGCGGAACTCTGAAAATGGATTTTTTATGAGATTTTTTATGAAATTTTTTATGAGATTTTTTTTATGAAATGAAAAACGTGTAAATAGTGCGCGGCAAAATTATTCAAAGCCAAGCAAATTTTTTTCAAAAAGTCGAGTGACGCTTTTTAAGCAAAATTTGTTTGCAGACGTGGTAAATTGAGGTTAAGACTTAACCAAACATTAGCATTAGATTAAGTCAGGCTTTCTCAAATTTCGCGCGAGCGTAACTTAAAGCGTTGCGTTTTGAAAAAAGCGACCTTCGGGGGATTGTGTAACAATTTTCATTCTTCGAAAAACGAAACAAAGAGCCGAATTTTCGGTTCCCACCAGGAGCCTCGGCGCGCTTTAATAAAAAAATCCGACCAACAGACGATGGTCGAAGGCCTGACCTGGACAACAGACGCGTCCCCAGAGTCGTGATCAGATCAGCAAACCCAGCATAGGCTCGGCCTTTTTTAAAATAGTCAGTCCCCGCCGCCGCCGCCGCCGCCGAAGCGCGTATAAAAACGGCAGAGGAAAAAAATGCGCGAGCACGCGGAACGGAAACGAAAAGAAGGAGGAGGAAGAGGAGGCTGAGCCGACTTCTTTCCTTTTCAAGGCTTCCGCTCGCGCGATAAGCGTAAGCAGCTGAAATTTAAACGGCCTTACCAGAACTGTTTTCTACGTAACACATTTCGTAACATTGGAAAAAAGTTTCTTTAATTGTGAAACGCGTTCACTTTTAATAGCTCGTTTGCGCGAGAATTAATGATACGCGGTCGACGTACGGAATCCCTGCCGATAAATCCCGAGCAAAGTACTTTGCTCGTTAACAAATCTACGTATTTAGAGAGTCCGAATGCTCGATTTGAAATAAACGCTCGATGCGTCGCTAATATAAGAGGAGATAATATCGCGCAATGTTGTTTCGGCCTCTGAGGCTAAATTCTGTCCAACGCCGCAATGAAATAATCGCTGCGGAGCTTTAAAAAATAAGTTTTTCCTTCTCTTTTTTCTTTTCTTCCGCTGCCGGACACTTTATTAATAATAATAGGTATCGTATGGCAAATCCTCGCAACTAAAACTCCTGTACATTATGAAATAAAGCACATTGAGCGGAAGATTGCGAGGCAATGAAAATAAAGTTCTCGATAAAGTTCATTGAACTTAACTAAATTTAGAAATTACGAAAGTTGTTGAACATCCGAGTCATAAATCATTCGAAAAAATTGAACGTCGTATACTTTCTTTTACACCACAAAAAACTGCAATCTTCAATGTTTTCAATAATTTTTTTATCGTCGCATCTTGTGCATTAACTGTCGTACTCGTCGTGAAAAACTTGGGCGTAATTTTTGCTCCGTTGCAGCGAAAGGTTGGAAAGTCTTTTCTCGAAAGCTTTCAGAGCTGACAATTTATTAATTTATTGCGTTTATTGCGAAGATGGTGGTATGTTTTTATAATTTACGCTCCGCGAATCGAGCCGAAAATCTAGGAAATTATTATTATTATCCTTGCGAACAAAAAAATGAGCGCACTACAGACGCGAATTCTACGTTTGGTAGGCTTTTATACGTAGCTTAATAATAAATAAATGTTAAATAATTCGATTGATAGAAATCAATTTAAAAATAGACTTACTTTACGCTCCATGGGAAACACGCGTATTAAATTCACCGGTTTTTACAACCCGAAGAACACGATACGACACGGTTAAAGTCAATAAACAAAGGTCACTTTAGCGCAGCAGTTGAATTGCCGTCCCCTTCCTTCCCCGGCGTTACCTTTATTTCCCTCGTATAATAAAGTTATTGTTATTCGATTCGATGGCGATGGCCGGCTTTTCCACAGATTTATAACGACGTGCTAATAGTGTAACGCGCCGATGACTCATTCAACACGGGTCCGTAAATTTTCGACGATGCTCATTCTTCGAGAAAAGCTGAAAAATCGCCTCCTCCTTGGACAGAGACATTCAAAAGCGTCGCGACACTCGGGGCACGTCGTTGATAAGGCCGTAACGACAGGCGGTCCTGACGCTCTCTCTCCCCCTCTTTCTCGTGCTCTCTTGACGACGTCCGTCTCTTTTTCGCGCACGATTCGAGAGCGCACCAAGAGACGAGTTAGAGGGGGGGGGGAGGAGGGAGAACGAAGAAGATTACATTTCGCCGAGGAATTTGTCCCACATAAGCGCGGCGATGCCGCAGTTATTGCACCTGGGGGCACAGCTCGAGGGAGAGTGGAAGGGAGAGCAAGACTCGAGGGCTGGGACGCGGGTGCTTTTCTCGGCGTCATTTTCCGCGAGAGCTCTCAGGCGATGTCCGGCTCTGATCTCGTTGACCCCCTCCCCCCCCCCCAATGAACCGAGCCGACAGGGAATTCGGGGCTTCCAATCTCATTTCCCATTAGAGATTTTTTAATCGCCGGCTTTTGTGCGATTTCGCCGTCTGCGGCGTTTGTTGTCCGCGCACGACACCAACGGAAAACTCCGATCCCGAGCAGATTTCGTAAATTGGAGATGTGCACTAAGCAATTGCATTGTATTTAAACTCTCCCCTCGGTTTTTATAGCGACGCTCGCTTTCTCTCGGGACGGTTCTGGGAACAGGGAAGAGTAAATCTTTGATCTACCCTTACCGATGTAATAGCCGAGGTTAAAAGAGACGCTGGAACTTTTTACGAAAAATCCCGAGATCAAAGAACGGTTATTATCTCTTTAAAACAGACATTCGTACTTTGTTCGCGTCCCGTGACAAGCGAAGGCTCCACGTTTTCCAAATAATTAACAATGAAATATCTGCCGATGATCGACGCCGTACCGCGTCGCAGCACGTGTAGCGATTCTCCCCCCCCCCCGACCCGAACATAATACGCTCGGGCTTGGAAAAGGCTTGGATCATTATTCCGAGCTCCTGCACGAGAGCATAAATTAAAATTTAGTCCGGAGCAACGAACTCGTCCAACCGAGTCGTGGCAAATTTTTTTAAAATAGAATCGCTATTATTTAGATGTTCTCAATTAATGCGGCGCGAGCTCCGAAAGCGGTTTCGACACCCTCTTCTGGTCGTTGCGAGAAGACCCGAAAGAGGAATCCGTCGTCGGTCCAGTTTCGCGCCTTGAAATCGAAATTCTCGACGCGGCGATCGAGAGGTTGAGGAGGTTGAGTCCCAGTTGAGCGTCCCAGGGCCGATAAAACGCGCGCACGACTAGAAACGAAGTCGATGATGCACGTCCCAAGATTTGTCAAGGCCGTTCCTAAACAAACGTCGTCGAGATTTCGATCGGAGCCAGGAGGAGGAGAGGCCGAGAAGAGGCCGCCGGCCCGCCGATTCCATCGATCCGCGCCACTTGACGAGGCAGATGCATTAAAAAGCGATTTCGAACGCATCGGGGCGTTCAAAAAAACAACAAAAAAAAGACAAAAAAATGGCCGCTGCTGTCTCGGTGCGTGGAGCGGAAAATCCTTACGGGAGCAAGCGACCGCTTCCCCATAGCGCGACGACCTAAGAATAAAAGCCGTGAGACCTTGGCACGGTTTTGCCGGCAGCGCCTCTGCCTTTCTTTACGAGCCGACGATCCGTGGCAATAAAACAGCGCGCGCGCGCGGAACTCCAACTCTCCCCCGGGCCTGGGAGTTCCGGGAGCCTCTTCCAACGTTCGGAGCGTCGGCCCGCTGCAGCAGCACCCGAAGAAAACGCTCGACCGCGTGCGGATCCGCTCGTTTCGTACTTAGATTTCACCTTGGCTGGGGGAAAAGACTCCGAGTTCCTTTACGAGCCTGTATCTCTTGGCCGGCCTTATTATCCCGAGGGATAACGCTAGTAGTTTTGCGGGAGCCGCGACCGAATATTCGCCGGCGAGTGCTGCTGACCGTTAGAAGCGCGACTCGCTCACTCGCTTAAGTATAGCTCGCGCGAGCGAGCAACGGGGCGCAGGATACTTTGTCGGCAATTTTCACGGGAAACGGCAACCCGATATACTGTTAAGTTGCACTCCTCCGAACGTGGAATTACACCTCCACGAGTCCTGCCTGCATCAATCAGCGGCGACGCGTTTATTCTCCTTTTCTGCTGCTCGGGAGGTTCGACGACGTTCGACTCTTTGAAACCACGAGCAATGGGCGACTTTAATTTTTGGACGCCACGGCGAGGAGCACCGAGTCGCTCGACTTCTTTTTAAATCGCACTCGCCTGCCCCCCCCCCCGTGACTGTATCGATTATCGTCCCACCACGAGCCACCTACGAGTTTGCGCCTTTGCACGCTCGAAAATTATTCGAAGTAAGGCCTAGGGATTCGTTCGGTCGCTCTCCTCGCGCGTCCAATTATAGATCAAGACTCGATGTACCAGTGAACAGGGATTATCTAAATTTCGCCTCGCAAATTTAGATTAGTTGGCTGGTTGCGAGAGACTCGTCCGACGCTACCCTAGTGCGCGCGCCGACCGTTACTCGAAAACGGGCATTCGAAAAAATTTCAATTTATTAGGACGGGTAAGGCGCGAGTGCTCGAGGAGAGCCATAAATCGAACAATTGATCAATTATCGTCGTAACGCGATTGCGTTTTCCGACTCAAGGCTCGAGGCGGCGCTAGTCCGAGTCACTTTAAAGGGAAAGATCCTTCCGGAAAACTGGGATTTGCCTCGAAAGCAATTAATAGCGATTACTTAAAAAGCGATCCGAGCCCCGGCTCCTCTAAAAGGACCGCCGATTGCCAACGCGGAAACTACAAATACAAATATGAGTATAAATACGCGCGCGCACTCGGATGTAGTGGCGCGGTACTCGGCGTGGGACCAACTTGTCTCGAAAAGTCGCGTCGGGAGCAGCGGCTCTCATCGGCTTACGCCTCAACGATAAGACACGCGAGACGAGTTAATGACGCGCGCGCCTCCGTTTGATGTGCGAAATATTTAATGGACACGCAAACGCGTCGGGACTAAAAACAACTCCACGGGAATCGAGACTTTTTTAGCGCAGCGCTGCTCTTCGCGGTGGTGATTCTATGATCCGCAAACAAATACCAACTGCACTCGGGGCTCGATCGCCAACCGATGCTCCGAGTAATAATTTCACACGCTCCTAGCAGCTAATGGCGCGGGATTTATAATTAGTCCTGTTTTTTTTTTTTTTTTTGCCAATCAAGGCGATTCTGGTGCAAGTGGAATAACAGCGATAAAAGGTCTAATTAATTGCCGGCGCACACTTCTTCCGCGACACCGGTCCAAGTGCGTTGAGCGAAACTGATTAAAATAAATGAATTGGTACTACTCACGTTTTGGTCGGCGCTCCGAATAATTCCTCCGATCGGACGCATCGGACGACTTCGATGAGATTCAACAGGTCACCTCTGTAACAGGAGTAAAAAAATGGACATTAGCAGGAGGTACGAAGGCAGTAACGAAGCCAAAAAGCAAGGCGCATTAGCTAATTCGTCTCGTTTGGCGATGACAGCCGCCGCAGGATTTCGCAAGAAAAAGTCTCGCTCGATTGCGTCATGTGGCGACGTAAATCAAAAAGTCCGGCCAACATCCGTATCCTCGACTTTGTCTCCAATACAACACATTTCTGCGTCATTGATCGAGCAATCGAGTGGATGCGAGGCGACGTTTATATAATTATGATTCGAAAATAATCATTCCAGCCACGAAGGAACTTGGCGCAATCAAGATCTCGTGCGAATAATTTCCTGGAGCAACGCAATCGAGTTGCCGCTCACGTCGGCGACCTCATCCTCGAAGGGGTAAGGAGGCGCGACGACACCTAATCTAATTCACCGGAGCTTCGATCCGCCGAGGAATACACCTACGACTCGTATCGCTTATTACTTCTTTCATCGACCGATGCTCTCTCTCTCTCTCTCTCTCTCTCTGGCTAAACCGAGCCGAGCTCCGACGCCGAAATATCCACCGGTCGACTTTTTTCAACGCCTTTGTAAGCAATTCTCGCGACGCGAATGCCAGCGATAAATCGGGTCGAGATTTCGCGGACAATCGCAGCTCCGTCAAAGACGACTTTTCTCTTCGAAACTTTCTGCGCGCGACCCAACAGCGTTGTTGTTTTATCGGGATTTCGCGATGTTGTACGCGAAAAACCTTGCACCTATGCTTTCGTAAGAAAAGTCGCGATAATCCACGTCGTAAGTTCAATATTAGATCGTCCGTCTCGCTTCAAGCTCGACTTTTACGTTCATTTAAAATAATTGTCATTGTTAAGTGCAAAAAAGACGAACGTATATCTTTACATCGAGTCTAATTCACACCGTAATTAGTGTTGGGACGAAGAAATGATTAATTACACGTCTCGCGTAAAACATTCTCAGCCAATATTGAGGGAAACGCATAATAAACGTTACCGAAATAAAATAAAAGTGTCTGGAGAAAAGAGTTTAATGAATAAAACATCATTTTCGTGTCTTACAATTACCGCCAAGTAAATTATAGTAATAAGTAATCAAACCGTAAAAAGTAACTGGTTCTTTTATAGCTGCACGCCGTAATCGAAATATTTCCTCTGCGTATGCAAAACAAAGGAATTCGGCAATAAAATAACGTAACGATGTAGACTTTAAAATTACTTTTTATTCCATAATGAAAATTCGGTTACATCCAATTGTCCGCAATTTCTGCAGTCGAGTATTAATGCTCGCGTAATGGTCTCGAGTGCTGTCAAAGACCCGGGGAACATCATCGCGTGGAAAAAAGAAAACGGTGTCGCCGGTAAATTATTCACGAGCTCGATAACAGCGCGGAGAAAAAGGCTCCGAGTAAAATTGCGCAAAGGCTAAATTATGGCGCGGCGCTCGGAGGAAAAGTGCCGCGAAAAAGGCTCGTGCCAAATGTCCCTCCTCCAAGTTGTTAAAAGTAAAAAGAGAATATGCTTCACCTGATTAGCGGATGGCGGCGGAACGTCAGTCACAGGTCGCGGAGCAAGGAACACGAGCGGCACACGCGCGCGCGACAAATTTCACTCTCGATTAGCGGGGCCTGTTGCGGACGCAGATTAGGCCCCCCGTATCTCCGGTCCCGATCTGGCCGTCGACTCGCGGCGCAACGCGGCCACGGCGTTCTCGTACGCACACGCGGAAGCGCGGCCGCGCACTCAGCGAGGAAGAAGCCGGGGAAGGAGGATAGATCGCGGCCGCCGAATCGACGGCAGCGCTCTAACGAGCAGCTGGCATAATCCGAGGGTAAATATAGGAGGAAGTGGGGAGGGAGAAGAGGGTCACTTATTTCGGAGAGAGAGAACGTGTACGCGGCGCACGGGTGGTGATCGCCGGTAATCTTTGCGTCGCTTGGATTTGTATGTATTTTTGGAGAGCCGCTCCTCGGTGCAGCGCCGAGCCAAACATTTTTTCCTCCACTTCTTATAATTTTCCGGTACGTGTGCCGCAGCTCCGCAGACTTTTTATCGCCGACATATCGCGATCGATTTCATGCTTACCGGCAATGCCGGCGCTCCTGTTCGACTGTACAAATTCAAAGCCCGACTCTCCCGAGGTGTAGTACGCGCTTGTTTCTTTTCCGTCTTCTTCGGCTTTTTATACGCAAAGGGCGAGCGGCCAGGGAGGATTTTTCAAGTATTTGTTGGACTTAAAGTGGTATTGTATTGCGCGGGGCTTGTAGCTTCCTTAACTTTATTGCCGAAATAATAATTGATTTAATGGCCACTAAGAACTTTATGATCTAACTTGAATTACAAAAAGGCCAAACCGAAGATAATAAAATGCCGGGAATTTTCGTGGTCGTTTTCATCAAGATTTATCGCGATCGACAGTTGTAAAAGAATTTTCTCTTTGAGAAAATTTCGTAACGATTGCGAGGATGATATCACCCTTTTCCACTTAGGCGCGCAAGCACGTGCGAGAATTAAAGCTGATGCGCTGCTCTTAAAGTTGCGTTTGGAGTTGTTGCTGTTTGACGCGCGCGCTTTAGCGTTAAAAGGTGTTAAAAAATAAGTAGGCGAGCAGCTTTTTTATCGGACGACGACTCGAGCCGGCGAACTAAGCCCAATAAACGACTCGAAAGCATTGGTAATAATAATCGAGGATCGATCGCCAGTGATAAATAGGCCGGCGAATCTATTTACACGTAAATTACGTAAGACGTAACTCTTGGGAATTCGGATAATATCTGGGACGTGAAAAGCAGCAGCAGCGAGCGGCTCGGCACCTAACAATTGGAAATCCAACGACTCAATTTTCTTACTTCGAATCTCCTGTCCTTCACGTGGCTTTCAACAAAAAGGAAAAATTCCAAGTTGGAGGTCGCGATAAACGCGACACAATACAATGAAAAGATTCCCCATTCCATCGCGATTAAACTTTTCGAAAATCCCATCACAGCGCTTTTGACAGTGACTGTATGGAGGTATTGAAGCATAACGATGACGTCTTCCGAATCCGCAGGACGAACAAAACACGCCATACGCGTTTCGAAAATTCGAATCGTCAAGATTGGTAGACAAGCAGGCACAATGCGCGCAGCCGATGTACATATTTATACCTCGTGCGCGCAATCTACTCTCATTGGCGCGATATTTGCCGGGGCCTCCTCGGATTGATAGAAAAAAAGAAGTTCTCAAAAGGAAGGAAGAAATAAAAAGAAGACACGGGGCAAGCGGAAGGAAGTGGGGTCGCAGAAAGAGAGAGAGAGAGAGAGAGAGAACGAGTGAGAACGCGAGCGAGAGAAGAAAAAGGGGGGAGATCGAGCCACGTGTCTCTGGTACATCTGCCCTGCGTGAAAAAGGGCCCACTGTGCCGCTCCGCTCCGGCCTCCCCATTATACCTCTATAAGTTTACCATGGTGGCGCGCGCTCGACCCCCTCCCCGCCCCTCTCGACCCGTCCGCGTTTCTTTTCTTTTGCCACTCTCCTTGCGAGAAAGGCGAGCAGCGCGAGTTTTGCGCCGTTGTGCCTAGATTTTTTGGCGCTTACCCATTGCGCAGGCGCGGCTGCCTCGCTCTACAAGGCAGCTGTCCTCCAGCGCTTTATGTAGCCTTGGAATTGCGGGACCTACACCTGCCTTCTGTGCGCCGTTCACCGCTTCATCCGACGACGACGGCGACGACGACGCGACGACGCGACGACGACGACGACGACGACGACGACGACGACGACGGACGACGACGACGACGACGACGACGACGTACGCGCACGCACGCTGCAAGCGCTCGGGAAACTTTTGTAATTAAACCGTAAGAATTTCTTCCCTCCTCGTTTCTTTTCATTTCTCTCTCTCTCTCTCTCTCTCGTAACTAAACATTTGCGCTCACGAGTCTAGGCTCGCTTTTGAATCCACGTTGTTTGGATTGTTCACGCATGCAGGCGCAGACTGGCTCGAGGAGGCGGCTCTTGCTCTGCCCAGGGGTAATTATTTTCCAAACATTATTCGAGTCGCTCCGCCGTCCGATACAATGTTGATTCATATGTGCCGCGATTGAAAGTAAAGCCGATATCTGGGCTTTGTTGGCCGTCGCCGCATCGGAACCAACCCGTGTTCTGTCTTTCGCTCTCCGTCGCCTTTCCAGCAAGCGTTACGTTACGTTTGCTCGCGACAGATTAATGGATTAGGCCAGGCTCGCGCGAATCTGCACCAAGACGGAGTCTCGCCAACGATTAATTGATGCTCGAGCAGCGAATTGCAAGCGCAACACGTCTAAGCGAATTGAGAAAGGAAAGGAAAAGAAAGGAGACGCCCCCCGAGAGGAAGCTTTGGCCCGAGGAGGATCTTAAAATATTCTTTTTATAACTGATTCCTCGTGCGAGTACACACGGACATCGGCATCGGCATCGAGCGCGCGTGCAAGTTCAAACTCGCACGGCCAGATAAAGGAGATGAAACGCTTGCATTTGCTGGTATTAATGGTGGATTTTATCTCAAGGGGGGACACAGAGAGATTCTTTGACACAACGGGAGCAGAGGTCGTTGTTATAAAACGAAGGAAGCAGAGCGGAAGCGAAGCGCGAGAAGAAAGACAGACGTTCGATCCAGTTTTTGATACACGCGCGCGCGCGTCGTGAGAGAATGAGGAGGGTGGGGAGTGGCGGGGAGGAGGGCCGGAGGGGGATAAAATGAAACGAAATAGGGCTGTGATCCAACTTGTTCAATCGCACTTCCAGGCCCGTTATGTGTCAGGAGATTTCCTTTTCTCTTTTCGTGTAACAAATAATAGGTTTCTCGCGATGCAGCGGCAACTTGTCTTTGCATACACTTGGTCCTGCCAAGCTTGCAGTCGTTTTTTTGCTTCTGCTTTCGTCTCGTTATTAGCCATTTGAAAGGCGACGCGCGATATTCCTTCTGTCCATCCGCCGCAGCCATTCGAACGGAATTCAAGAATTTAACAGGTGGCCAAAGTTCATCTATAATTCTTCGGGAACCTGATCTAAATTTAACGTTCCTTTCGTCTTCTTTCTCCAAGCCAGCAAGGCTCGCCGAAAAATAATCGATATTTCGAGCAAAAATAAAAAAGATAACTGGAGTAACGAGACAGACTTTCCCAACGGTTAACTCGACTCCGAGTCTCTACTATTTTCTTTATCTAGTTTATCGAATCCATCTCACGATTTCTTTTTTCGCTCGGCGCTCGCTTAATATTCGATTCGCGACAAAAACTTTGCGAAATAACGGATTATTGGGGATGTAAGTTTGTAGCGTTGTCGATACCTTTTTTGTCGAAACAATTTTTACGATACAAGAGAAGATGACGTACATTAAGGAGGATTGGCTGCCGGTCACACGACGGAATTTCTCTGAAATATAACGATATGGTAATCACTAGGTACTGCAGCAAATCTTAGGTTGTGGGTAAGAAGACACGCTGGCGCCGGCTTTTTCCTCCGTGCGTCGTTTCCTGCATAAAACTATGCGCCAACTACGGCTACGCGCGCTGTTTTATTCTATTTTTACTCATTACATTGTCGTTACGACGCTAATATGTTATTAATACCGAAAGCCTCCATGCTTTTCGTTGTAATGTGGAAATGCCGAGAGCCAACGGTGAGTTTCCGGCAACTCGCGCAACTTCTTTTCATCTCCTCTCTCTCCTCAAATGTATCGCGCGACATTTTCAAACGCACTTTACAAATCTCCGCACATGGCGAAGGTCTTGCGAATTAACACAAGTTTGGGCTCGATTTTGCAGGAGCAGCCCCGAAAGTTAATAATTTCGGCCGAGCAAACGAACGCAATGATCGTGCATCGTCTTTCGCGAGGGCTGAACATTAAATGTATCCACTTAAGCGGAGCTCCTGCGAACCTTCCACCCAATAAAAAGAAGCTTAAGGAGGCCGCCGAACCCATAAAGTAGACACAATAACGTTAGACGATCCTCGAAAACGCATATCAGCAATTTATACTCGGCTAATGCGCAGTACAACCAAACATAGCTTCAACAGCCTCCTTGACAAAACTCGTCAAACACTGTTCGGGCACCCTTTATACGCACAAGGGCAGGTGTGTAAGTTCCGATGTGCTCGCGTTTATTGTACGAATTTCGGTGGCAATGAACACCGGCCACATACCCACACACGCGTGCGCCTTCCAACACACAAAGCCGCTGCTGCTCGCCTATCGTTGCTCTATCGCTCCCTCTCCCTCTCTCGGACTCTCCCGTGTCGTTTGACTCGTTATGAATCTTTACGAAGGGCGTTGTCGTCTAGTTGCCGATAAAAGCTGCGCGCATCGTAAAATTACCGCACACACGAGCACGTGTGTGCGTGCGCTCTTGGTTACATTATGCGCCGTAAATCAGAAGAAAAGATAGAGGATGTCCCGGCACGTGCTCATGCGAAACATTTTTCTCGTCTCGGAGAGGGAAGGAGATTATCTTGGCCGTCAATCGCACCAACATACCGGTAATTAACCGTTAACGCAATCGCGATGTTCATCGAAGGGGATACAGAGAGAGAGAGAGAGAGAGAGAGAGAGAGAAAGGGAGGGACGGCGAAAAATAAGTTCAGAAAGGTGTGAAGCGCAATGCAAACGCGATTAAAAGGGAGAAAGTCATTGCAGCGTTCGTTGCACTAACTTTTACTATCTTGATAAGGTATCTGCGTATCTGCGTATCTGTGGACACTCGATGGCTACCGCAGTATTAAATAATAAGAATGTCGAGACATAAACTTTATTTCGCTACGCGAGAAAAAATTAATCGATCGATCGATTATCACCGACTCAATGCTCCTTGAATACAATTCAAACGCAGTCCAGTCTATCCAAATAGTAAATTTTCTGGAAAAGCAGGCTTTTATTTTTATCTCGTCTTAGAATGGGGTGGGGCATCATTCGTATAAGCTGTTACTACAGCGGACTTTTATTTATTGTACAAATAGTTGCGTTAAAATTACAATATATTTATATTCCAACCATCAAACAAAGAAAGATACCCTTACCCTACCCTACGTTTTCAAGCTGTATACATGAATTTGATATTCGGTAAGTGCTTTTTGCTTCTTACGAGAAATCATCAGAGTCCGATTGGGACAATAGATTTTGATTCGACAACGTCCAATCTGCTCGTCACAAAATAGGTTTAAATAAATTGGACAACCGAAGAGCAGCAGCTTATGTCACTGCGCAAGAGCTCGCAAACTCGATACGCAATACCATTCGTGTCAAAACGTTACGGAATTAATTATCTTGCAAAAATACGCATCTAGTCGTAATCGGAAATTTTGCCGTCCGCAAAAAATTTGCTAATAATACTGTATTGGTGCACGTCTTGATGCAAACTGTTAATTAATTAGCGAACGTAATCATGATTGGATGCAATTGAGGCGAAAGACTACGAAGAGTGAAATGGAAAATGAATTTAATTATAATGCAGCGCGGAGAATGAAACTTATTGCCGTTGCTCGATAACCTATAAATTCATTTCGTTGCATTAATTTCAATTATATAATTAAAAATAACGAAAGGAACGATCGAGCGAATGCATTCCGTTAAATATGATAAACATATCAATTTACGCGATAATCGATAGATGCGATCGATGGGAGATATTTTATTATTTCAATCGCGTCCAGGCTCCTAAAAGCCTTTAACCTTACACTTCGCATTTTACAATTAAAAGTTGCGAAAGTCATTTGCCTTCTTCGCTTAAACGACGAATCGAATTAAAAGCCCGGTTCGAAAATAAACCTATTTAACGGCGGCATCACTCGAGTAATTAAGGAGTGCATCTCTGGAGCATCGGTCGTCCGGGAGAGGCGAGGGCGCGAGGACAGAGTCGCGCCGGTGCATCGGCGCCTCCCACCGGAAGCTCCAGTCCCCCGAAAAGGCGCGAGGGCGCGCGAAACTAGAGGTTCCCCGCGACCGGAGCTCGCGCTGTATTTTCGGGCGGTCGGTCCTATTGTAGGTGCCGCCGCCGCCGCCGCCGCCGCTATTCCTGGCAGCCTCCCGGACGTCGACCCGCAGACGCTTGGGCCTAGACTGCGTGAAAAGCGGGCCACGGGCCGAAGGGTGGGAGACGCGGGAAGCGACCCTCCGATTTTCCGACAGCCTCCCTCCTCCCTCTCCTCTCAACTCGAATAACCAAACAATCATAAATACTACCGGGACTCGAGCAGCGGACTACTTCCGGCTCGTCCTAGCGAGTCACGACGTTTACTCGGAAAATAATAGCGAGCAGCAGCAGTGCGCGTCATTAATTTGCGCTAGAAACGAGCTTTTTGCGACTCGCGCACCGAGCGCCGATAGTCGGCAACTATTGCCAAAGAGCGCGTACGTGTAATACGTCGATAAAAGATGCGGCCCGAGACATTTTGCGCGCCCGTTGCGAGAACTTGATTTCTTATTCCGCGCGTTAGGACACGCATGCGAGCGTAAAAGTGCAGCTATTAATCTAAAAATATCTTTAATCAGCGCTGGCCTCCTACATGGCGCGAGCTTCTGCGCAATTCATTTACAGCCACGCTCCGTACGCGTATGTGTGTAAAACTATTAGTAACTAGTAACTAATCAGTTCTGCTTTGATCGATAAGGATTTTGCCTCAATGATTGTTAGCGGAGCCTGGAAACATAAGTAAATTCATTAATATTAATTGCGCGAGCCCGTGTGGTTGGCGGACGAGGGGCGGGAGGAAATGCGACGACACACTTTTTACGCTAGAAATTACAAAATGCAAGGAGTGCATCGCGTTTAGTGCGCGTTTAGTGGACAACAGTAAAACAACGTTGGCCGGTCTAGCAAAATAAACGACGATGAATACCTGCTAACTGTCTTTAGTGATTCGCGAAAGAATTACTCCCGACTACTGGCGTGCATTTTTGGACGAGAGCCTCGGTTTTTCCAGATAAACGCGTTTCTAATGCAATACAAAGTCGCTCTTATCCGGCCGAACAAGCGATGATTTAAACATCTTCACTCGATATATGCAGACCGTACGGTATCATGAATAATTATCTGCCAACTTCGCCGAGTGCCAACTACAGCTATTACTCTTGCGATCATCGCAACAATTTAAAAGCTGAAAATGCCCTGAAACTAAAGATGCGCGGAAGGAGACAGGGAGGGAGGGAGGGAGGGAGGGAGAGAGAGGAAGCTGCAAGCGGAAAGCGTAACTCCGCGTTTGTAAGCGTCGCGCGCGAACGAGAGTGAGAGAGAGATAGGCGGTCGGTGCAGTAATGAATGAATTAAGCGAACCTGACGTCACAGGATGGATTATATAAATGGCGCGGCTGAGCGGCGCAACATCGGACGTAGGAAGGAAGTTGGCTTCCTTTCTACCTAGGAAGGCATTTCGCTCTTGCGTGTACGCGTGCGCTCGACGACGGGAGGTGGAGGAGGTACGTGGCGCTATTTTCACAGGAAGTGCCCCGGCAAACTTGTCAATTGCCGAGGAAGCGGAGGAGGAGGCGGAGGCTGTGAGCGGACCGATCGTACTTGGAGTTTGCGAGCGCCCCATGCGGGGCTCGGCTTCCCGCTCCACATCGGGAGCCTCCGAGCGGAAGTGCTAGAACCTATTTTTTATTTTTCCTTTCCTTTCCAATAGTCGGCGAGAGGCCGGACGGAGACGCCACGCGGCCAGGGTCGTCGTCGTCGTCGTCGTCGTCGTCGCCGCCGCCGCTACCGCCGCCATCCAACGGTAAAAATCGCTTCGCGTCGATGACGCGCGACAATGACATCTTTTCTCCAACGCCCGAGCGCCTCTTTTTATTCTCGGCGCGCGCTCGCGCGAGCAGCGACGACTGTAAACGATTTTTACAGGAATCGAGCGCCGAGAAAGTCGGGAATCTCCAAAGCCAACACACAGCCTTGTTAAATATATCAATGCTGACTTTGATGTGACACTCGGATTAAGCTCCGAAGCCCACGACTGCGAGAATATAAATACAAAGCCCGTAACGAGTATCATTATTTATAAAAAAAAGAGGCGGCGAGAGTCGTCGCCTTGATAAGTGATTAGTGGTGGCTCGAGTTGGCGCGAGGTATAAAAGTCGCCGAGGCCGGGAAAAGCTCCGAAATTAGAGTATCGGCGAGGAGCAGCGCTTTTCTCGATAAACGTAGGCAGCTATCGAACTATTCGTCGCAGCGCCTAATTAACTCCCATTACAAAATATTAACGAGTCGACAGCAGCAGCAGCAGCAGCAGCCGCTTGCTCGGCTCGGATCGCCGTATTTACAAGTAAAATGCACGGCGGTAATTTACGATTCGCGACGACGATAGCCGAGAATTAATTCCCCGCCTCGCAAAGTAGAAAACGAAGAGGAGAAAAAAGGAGGAATAAGGAGAGAAAGAAAGAATAAAAGCAAGGCTCGTAGACGCGAGGCACGATCTCTTTGGTTTTCTTTAGTTTCGTTATTGGCTCGCGCGGCGGTGGCGGCGGCACTCGTTTATCTTTTCCGTTCTCGGGCGACGAGTGGGCGGACACGCATTAGCCCTGCGCGACTGTTTCTCTATCTCGCCGTCTCGTTCGCGCTCGTATCGCAAGAAATTCATGTTAATGACGTCAATTATTAGCGACTCGTACGTCCGAGAATCGCGGGCATTAATTCATTTCTACGTCTTCTTATCGAGCCCCTCTCTCTCTCTCTCTCTCTCTCGTAGCCAACTGTTCCTTTTATAATTATTCGTATCATAACAACAATGGCGATTTTAATTACAGTGGTCACTGCGAATCAAGCTCGCGCTATTTATTTCCTTATTAGTTAATTTAAAAGTCGCCTCTACGAAACTAAGCTCAATGCGGGCAGAGGCGTACATTTTAAAATCCTATCTTCGCGCTTACGTATGCGCGTTTGCTCGCGAATCGCCATTGTATAACCAACTTTTGAGGCATTTATTACTTGCAGAAACACTTAAATAAAACAATATTAGGAACACAATAACTGCGGGCGAAGATAATTTTTACTTCTTTGAATCTCGAACCATTAAAAATCCTTATCTTGACAACACATTGTTTTTTTATTCTTTCAATTTAAACGCGAGAGGAATATATTATCGTTATTAAAATAATGATGACGCAGCCTTTAAGGAAAGCTCGCTCTTTAGCGTTAATAAAAAATACTCGTCGCTTCAAATGCGGAATATTAGTATGCTTTGCGCGTATCGCTATTCGATCGACTACTACACCGAACGTTATTAATCTAAAATGTTCCAAGGCTTCCAATTATTACGCGAGCGATCAAGAGCCTTGCTTTTTTCTTCAGAAACTTGCATAACTCGAAAGTAAGGTGAAAATCGGCCTGTAACCGAGTTGCACTTGGAAGAAAGAGCATCGCCAGGCTGCTCCGTTATAAAGTCACAAACGAAGCGGCTCGTTCTTCATTGTCAAGTCTGCAAAACTAGTGGAGCAGCCGAGCACAAACTGCTACCTCGCGAGGAGTCACGTAATTCCAGATAATGCAAGTTGTTCCTGTCGTTCCGCGAGCCCATTATGGAGGCGAAATACATGAATGAACAATAATTAAGTAGATAATACATTTTTGAGATTAGCGAAATTTACGATGTCGAAGCATCTCTTTTTCAATGGCATTATGTAATGTTTGCGCGCAAAACGAAATTGTACGACGCTCTTAAACATAGCCGCGTTTCGCGCTAGTTCCGAGCGATAGTGCGGACTCGTGACCAACAACGACGAGATAAATATTTATGGGTGTTTTCATAAAAAAGGTTATCTAAAAGTAGCTTTAAAAGATGTTGTCCATGACTGAGGATCGACGAAAAGGAGTGGACGAGTGTATTTTGTGCGAGCACCACTGCGTTACGAAACTCTTTTCGCGCGGGTGACACCAGAGTAAATTAAAAAGGGCACTATTCCTATTTTTAGAGGAGCGCGTTTTTAGTTATGGTCGCTCTCGCAACATTCGTCGCCAGTCTTTTCTCGGCAATACTTACCGGCCGGTGCTTCTCTTCTCTTCAGGCGGATCGAAAATATCTTCTCCGACGATTCGATTGGAAAACCTTGGAAAGCTCCCGATACCTAATTACGCGGCGCAATTCGCGTCTGCGGCCGCAAGATTGTAGCGCCACTCTTTATCTGTAATTAAAAAGCAAATATTTTAATTTTGCCAAGTTACAGCTGAAAGGGGGTCTTGTTTGTGTGCGTGTGCGCGCGGCTCGATTTCGGAGCAACGCTAATAACGATCGACCGTGGCTTTTGCCAATAAGATTAACGCGATTCCGAACGAAAACACATCGCAACGTTCCACTTAATAATTACTCGCAACGACAAGTCCTTACTACTCTAAGCGATTAAAAAAATTCGAGACTTATTGCTGCTTCTTTGCGCGACTCGTAAATCCAAGTACTCGCTTCCTTCTCCGTTCGTCACACTTTACTACTTTACTGCGAGTCTACGTAGAAATAAGGCGAGCGTTAGTCAACGATTTTCTCGCTAAAAAACGTCGACGGCCGCCCGTTTAAAAGAAGGTGTCTTGTATTTCTGTTTCCAGCGATACGCGGGAAGCCAATCTTACTCGCTCGTAAACAAATATGCTCCAAGAAGCGCGTGAATTTTCGACGCATCGACTTTTCCTCGCTACGGCAACTTGATCCAAGGGGCGGGGGAGACGAGAGGGCCCCCTCCCGCTTTCTTCCGGGCCCTCTTTCTTCTTCCTCTCTATCTCGCGGTCGACGCGCCGAATGTAAGAGCAGGGAACGGTGCGCAAGCCACCGGCGCCGTGAGCCGCCAGTTGGTGACGTAAGGGCGGACACCGATAAGCGCCGTTCTGTATTACTTCTTCGCTGACGCACCCATTCAAGAAGTTCCAGGCTCTTCTGCGTGTTGGGCAGTTGTACGCGCTTGTGCATGTTGGACAAGCGAGAGTGGGAGGCCCCGGCGAGAAGGAGAAACGGAGAAGACAAAAAAGATTATTTTCAAGGGAATTACGAAATTAATCGCTTTTCGCAGCTTCGCTCGCGATGCGAACGAGTAGCAGCGTTTTCGGTACGCGCGCATGCGCACCGGTTTTAAGGCAAAATTGACAATTATGTCCACGAGCGCGAGCAAAGGACTCGCGGAAAAATATCGTCGACTCGCCCAATCCTCCGACAAATTACGCATTTTTGTCCACGAATTAATGCGTCGTCGTCGTCGCCAACGGCTTTGCCGCGTAGTACACCGTAGTAATTATTGCAACAGTTTTATCGCTAACGAATAATTAATTAGTTTAGCGCTTAATTTAATTTATTTCCACTTCTTAATAATCGGCTTCGTAAAACCATTATCAATAAATTCCATTCATCGCATTTGTTATTCACTACTATTTCTCAATTCATTATCGGGCCATAATTTTTATTCATCCGCCAGGCTCTTCTTTTTCATTGACGCAGAAAAAAGTATCTTTCGCCGAGCTCGATTGGATGCGCTTGTTTTCATACTTTGCGTGGAATATTTGCAAATAACGGAGTTGCATCTTGAATTTCAATTTCCGAGCCCAAAAAAGTCGGCAATAAGTTGGAACACGGAACGACTGCGGAGCTGCGAGGCGCTCGGAAAGGTTAAATAAGTATGCGATTACATTCAACAAAACTGCGGATTGATTCTTTCGAGTCGTATTGACAACAGCTAAGCTCGCGACGACTCCGATACCCTCGAGTTCGTAATTTTTTTATTTTATTAGCGCGTGGCATTTTGTGCCAAGAGAACTCGATCGGACGTTGGATCGATCGATTATATGGTCTCGGCGATTTCGAGCTATAATTTTGCCGACCATTAACAACCACCGTAGCTGGCAACGGCTTGGCGCTCTTCAATAATAATGGACAGCACTGCCAATGTTTTCGTAAACAAGTAGTTTTGTATAAATTCAATATCACGGCTGAACCTTATATCAGTGCAGCTCGACAATATCCCTATTATTGTACATGAAAACGTTATTTTTAGCCGCAATAAATTCTAAAATATCTATCGGCGACGCAAATGCTGCCTTAGACCATAAAGTTGCTTAGGAGGAATATACACCAAACAGGAGATCGTAAAAAATATCGGAACGTCTCGTTCTAACGAGCACAACAAATTTATCATTTTAAGCAGCACAACACCGGCAATACACAAATACGTCGAGCGCGTAAACGTCCTTTCGCGTTCGCATCGAGGAAATTAAATCCTGCGATGCTGATTAGCCGCTGTTGACTACTTCAAGAGGTTATCGAATTCGCGATCGAGATGCGAATGCAAGCGCTGCAAAAATTGACGTATTGCAGCAATGACAGCGCGGACGGTCCGTTATTGGCGAGAGTTTCGCGTTTTCAACGCCGAGAACGCATTACAGTAGCGCAGTAAGATAAAATAATTTCGGTCGCTCCGATCGAAAGTATTCGTCGTAAAAATTCTTACAAACAGTTTCGTTAAAAAGAGCAACGAGGTGTTTGCAATTACGCGCGAAATTAAATTTCACGTCGAGCGGCGTCGAGTCGAGGCAGCAGTTGGTGGTGTTGCCGATAACGTTTAGCGATTATCCAATTGAATCACTCCGGGAATTCCAAGATAAACGGCTCGATCGTGCCGAAAACGCAGACGACGACGCACAAGTGGTCCAGAGAGTTGGAGCTGTCGAGGTGGTGGTGGTGGTGGTGGTGGTTTCCATAGCTCGCAACGATTTTCCGGCAGATCCTGGTAAAGCCGGTTAGTCGACTCGTGCGGGGGCCTCCGCGGCCTCTCAAAAGAGCAGAAAAGCGCTGGGGAGCATCGAGGAAGCGGAAAAATAGGGACACAGAAGCGAAGAAAATTTCAACTCGTGTCGGGCAGTCGTGTCAACCAGCAGCGATTCCGCCGCTCGGACTCCGAGTCTATCGCGGAGAAGGAGACCAATGGAAAAGTCGAGCGAGTGCACGCGGCGCTCAGACGTTACGAAATAGCGTGTAGAGCGTCGTCCCGATGGCGCCGCGCCTCTGGCACAATACGCTTTACAATATCGCTGCTGCTGCTGCTGCTGCCCGGGACGTCATCGTCGCGGTCGCTGCTGTTCGCTCGAACGTGCGCCTCCTCTTCTGGGGCCCGTCGCGAGCCTGTGGAATTATTTCTCCGGCGCTGGTTTACCGCTGACAACGGGCTGCTGCTCCTCGAGTCGCCCGCGCGAGCCACTCGTTCTAAGAGGACGACATTGCCGTTTCGGTCGCCATTGCCTCGGCGAACGCATCGACACGCGAGGGAGGCGCGCGCCTGTTCTCGCTTTAATTGCCTCGCGAATCGCCGAGTTTATTCACAATCGCCGTTTCGGAAACGTTCTGTCGGATCTTAGCCTGTTTACCGACAGATGCTGGAGCTGCTCTTGCCAGTGATAAATTGTTTTCACGCGCCAACACGATGACTCGTGAAAATTATAAGAATTTGAGAGCTGAAGGCGCTCAGATAATTTTAATATCTGCTCACTTGTTACCTAAAGGATACGACGCGATAAAGTTTTCTCTCATCCGAGTCACGTCGCTTTGCTGCGCGACGGCTTTCGCGCGGACAAATATCTGCGCTGATCGGGCAAAAACCAAGTGCAGCCGTGCTTAGAGTGCCGTTAGAGACATCGCAACGCTTTCGTACCCTGGCGTTCGGGCGCACTACTTCAACCGTTATTCCGCGGTGGGGAGAGCAAATTTTCCGAAAAAAGACGAATAAAGCGAAAAACTGCGGCAAAAGCTCCGAAAAGTTATCCAAGCTCAGGCATACTTACCGCGCCGCAGTGTAAAGCCAAGTGGTAAGCAGCTCGACTTCCGGCTGGGCCAGCGTCGCTGTTGCGCCCGGGGGTGCAGTCGCTGCACTCCGCGCACCGTTACAACCTTAAGCGCTCCCGGGAAATCGAAGAGGCAGGCAGGCCTGGCTCGGGTGCGTGTGGGTGCGTGCGCGCGCGCCTGATCGTGCCCGGAATGAGGTATCGTCCGCGCGGCGAGAATGTCGTCCGTGAGAAGCTTCGGGGCATAATAATATTCAGCCGAGCAAGAGCGCGCGCTGGTGCATGACTAAACTACACGGGCGCGCGCGCGCAATCGTACACCGTAATAACGAGCCCGAGGTATTTGCGCAACAGGTCGACGTCATGTACATGTATATCGGCGCGCAACAGCGCCGAGGAGGAGGCGACGACGCACAGGTGGCGCCTCCTTGCGCGCACCGTCACCCGCGTTCTCTCTCTCTCTCGTCTCGTGTCTCTGCACTCGTGCATCGATATACGCCCGCGTCGTCCATCGCGACGCCTCCTCCCGTCGGGGCCGTCACGCGGTCACCGTCAAAGACGTTCCCTGCCATTGTTATTAATTGATTTGACACAGAACGATTTGGCTCGTGCTCGCTTCGACATCGTTCGAATCGATGGTTCAGCACTTTGCTCGCTCGCTCGCTCGCTCTCTCTCCCTCTATCGGCCGAGTTTTAGTGCCGACGAGAGCAGCCAAGGACTCCCCGAGCTCTGGGCTCGACGGCGAGCCGAGCTCGTGAAAAAATAAAAACTCGCGACGATTGCAAGTGATAAAAGCGAGCTTATCTTCTTTCGCTACACCTTACGTGCGGCGTTTCTTCGCTCGCGTACGCGCGCCTGTGTATTCAACGGCCATTTTTTACAACGACTTCGCAGTCCAAGTAGACGCCGCGCGACCAGTTTGGAAATCAATACGGAATAATAATTTATTTTATCGAAGCATAAAATTCTCGCTTGGATGGGTCGGGTCGCGTCGCGCACCCGAGTCTCCGATCGACGGCGACTCCGAGGTACGGATTGTCGGGGAAAAACGCCAAAGCCAGCTCTTTCCCTTTCTCTTCGGCTCCCCCCGAGCTAAATGATATTTCAGCGCGAATTCGAGCTTTAAAGAAGTTTACGTTTAAACTCAAAGGTTATGTGAGACACTGTATCGCCGCGGAGGAGTGGCGCCGATATTTTCAGACCGTCGTTAAAGATTCGCGAAAGACTGAAAGACTCGCCTGAAATATTTTCGAGACTAGTGTCCCCGCCGAGCTTTGCGTTAGCCTTAGATGCTCGCTTAGTTTGCAACTTTTAATAACTTCCCATCGGAGCCGAGTAAATTAAACCAACGACGCTAGAGAATATAGAAAAGACGTTTTCCGCGAAAGTATTACAAAGCTACAAATAACTCGGGCAATGTTGAAAAAATTTCTCAACGAGTAAAACGGCCCGTTATTAAATTTTCTATTAGCAATAAAAGATACATCCCCGCGTCAACTGCTCGAGTTTCGTTTCTCCGATACAATAATGATAACAACAACGACAATGAGACAATAACAATAATAATAAGTAGCGACAAGCGCAGTGCAACGCGTCGTCAGACCTGATCAATTAACAAATGCGCTGTCCAAACTCACCCGAATGCGCAGCAACGATCCTCGCGCGCACAACAACATTCAGAGTCTCGGAATTCCTGCGAGCGCAAACTCCACGATCTACGAGAGCGACTCGCCGACAGCACGAGGAAAGATCCACCAGCTTCGGAAGCCGAGGTCGGGAGGCGTGCGAGCAGCGGACGGACGCACTCGACTCGGGAAAAGTGCCGAGATCGGAAGGAGCACGCGCGCACATCCGCCGCGCGATCGCGATCTAAATATAGACTTGGTTCTCCACTGTCAGCGACGAAGGCCGTCGAGGAAGTGATGATCGGCCGCGCGCTCGGGACTCTGGAAAGCCAGAGGTCGGCGCTATCCATCCGCTCTACCGCCGACGCCACTGCCGCCACCGCTGGGGAAATGACGTCAGCGCAGCGCCGCCGGAAGCTCCAAGGCGCGCATAAAAATACGCTTGCCTCGCGCATTATCAGCCCCCCCCCGCTTTACTGCTTTACTGCCCACTCCGCGACTCGAGTGAATTCTCCGGTGTGAACGTTTGAGAGGTTAGAAGAAGGTCTCCTCGTCGCGCTCCTATCCTGTCGCAGGGAAAACCAGTCTTGGTCTTCTTCGAGAAGCTTCCTACCAGCAGACATTCGCGCATTAAAATAAAGCCACGACGATCTCGACGACGGCCTATCAACGACGGGACAGTCTTCGCTTCGCGAAATCGGGCACACGCCGAGAAAAATGAATAAAAATGGCGGTAAGGTGCAAAAAAAAAGCATCTGGTTGCGCGAATCGAGATCGTCTTCCGGGCGCGCTTTGTCATCGGGTTAGTCATCGCGAAGCTCTAGCACCGGACCAGCTGCAGCGACTACGCGGCTCACCGAGGAAAACCTCGCGGTGTCACCACCACTGCAGGGATAATAATGGTCGATGGTGCAAGAGCCGATTATCCGAGCGAAGAAATCGTCGACGGCGCTCGGTCATTCCGTGCGTGAACACGCCTGACCCACATTTCTAGGCGGAGGGGCGAGAGAGGGTGGGGTACGGCCTGGGACAAAAAAGGAGGATAGCTTTTCACGCAGGGAGGGGACGCGCACCGCATCACGAGCGGCTTTCACTTCCGAGTTCGGGCCGACGCGCTCCGAGGAATGCGCCACGGTATTTTCGGCAGGTGCGCCGTCGCCGTCGCCGCCGCCACGAGCGATCAGCTGACGGGAGGAGGGAGGCTGCGAAACGCCGATGCTTCGTTGTGCTGCCTTTTCCGCTGCCGTTTTTTACTCGACTCGGGAAACGACGGGCTGTCGCGAGATGAATCGGGCGTGTAAAGGGACGTAAAAGAGGCCGACCGACCGACCGACCGACCGACTCTCCTCCAGACGGACCAGCGGACCGACGATGTACTTTCGTTTTAATAGCTACTTATCGTCTATACGACGCGTGTAAAGGTATGCGACGCAGCCAGTATTTAACGAACCGGACCGATGCTCCTTCTACTTCGGAGCAGAGCTTGTCCGTTTTACGAATAAAACTAGAGTTAAACCCTTCCTCCTATCTCTTGCGCTATTTTTTCTTTATCGCTCGTAAACCGGCCAGGTCTCTTGCAATTTTTACAGACGGACGTGCGGCGAGTGCAATTTTGCAATTGGGGTTGTTTTCGAACGTCAGCAATATCGCTCGCGAATCGAGCCTCTCGTCTAAAGTCGAGTTTGTCCATATTTGCATTAGTCACGCCGAAGAGGCCGAGGGCGCATGCGCAGTGTCGCGTACGCGCTTCGAGTAACCATGAGCCACGTGGTATCGTATCCGTATTATTGAACACTAAATTCTAACCTAAACTTTTTATCGAGTAAAAAAATTCATCCTGCAAAGTTGCTCGCACCGATGCAATTTCGCGAGCGCACATAATTATTAACGCACGCGAATGCGAAAGATCTCGCGCTGCAATTTTCGAAAATGTTACGGGCAGAAAAGTAGTTGCTCTTTCTTACATTTTCTATAAAGATTAAGCACGGCTCTTTGTTTCAAAAGACCGCGCACACCTTAACGATATTCAACTTACAGCTTTTCTATTTATAGGTGTGTAAAAACGCGTGGATCGGTGTGCGAGGCGAAAAGCGAGAAAAATAATTGTTTTATTAGAGGTATGCGTTGCCGGAGATTTTTAGACGTCCGAAAATAACTTCAATTGACGCGAGGCAACGAGATTCTGGTGAAACTCAAAGCCCCGATAAATATTTGTTAATTTCATAGATAAAAGCAGTTGACACGTTCCTTTTTTACTCTGTATAAATTATAGGTCACGCGGTGCGGCTACGTCTTGCATTGGTATAGTTAGAGACACAGGGATTGACTTATAAATCATATTCAGAAGCGTGAAAATTGTATAACTCGTGTCGTGGATAATATTCTTTTTATCCGCAGAACCAGTTTCGTGGATCGTACAAAGTCTAGGTCTTTGCGCTTTACGGAAAAAGTTACGGTACTCGACGACGAATCACGCGTATCGTAAATAGCCCGCGACTAGATTCGTAAATCGCACTACTACTAAACACCCTGTTGTGTGCGAGCGGATAAAATTTCTCGGGCTGATACACGCCGATAAAAGCGCGAATTTATCACTTTTTGACTTTTCGCATAGCATTCGAGGTACATTTGGATACAACAGGAGCAATAACCGCGGCTCGAGATTCGAATCGAACACGCATTGCAGCACATTACTTACGCTGGTAACGAGTAAGAGCCGGAACAAGGGGAGCTTTGGTGGCTGGGTACCAAGGCCGGGGATCCCTCCAAATCCAAGCGCAGCGCCCGACGACGACGACGGCGACGACGACGAGGAGGAGGAGTGAATGCGCGGGCCTGCCAACGACACGAAAACACCTCGCGCCGTTACCCTGGGCTCGCCGCGGCAACCAGCGGCGCCTCGTATCCAGAAAAGTATCCACGTCTCCCGACGAGCAGCCACAACAGTCTGTGAAAACTCGTGCCAGCGAGCTTCCACGCTCCGTGGAGGCGAGAAGGATGGAGGAGAGGGGCGGAGGCCCGGGAGAAAGAGGCGCCGCTCGCCGCCGCTGTTCATTCATCGCTCGCGCGTTTACTGAATGAAGCCTGCGCAAGATCCGACATCCCCACCCCTCGGCAGCCTGCTCGCGGAGCCGTGCACACCTCGTACGTGTGTGCGCCGCGTCCACACTCTCTCACGCGCAGCCCAAGATGAAAGACGACGCTCGCGACGCGTGCATTCGGAGCGTGAGCTGCAGCGACGAGCGACGGCGAGAGGCCCTTCCGTCAACCCGATTTGAATTCATTTTTTCCAAACTCCGGACGTGACGTGCAACGCGTCGATCGAGTTGCGCCTCACTTTCGATCGTCCGAGGCTTTAGCTCTTTTGCTCGAGCAAGAATAATGCGTAGCATTCAGAGGCGCCTTTGGCTATGAATCGAGGTCTTTATGACGTGTTTTTATTTATGAGCTTCGAATCGATGATGGTAATGTGGCAAGCAAGAATCGCCGCCTCCGGGATGGGATCGGGGAGAAAACGGTCCCGCACCCTCCCCATCCCCCCCCTTCTAGACCGAAAAAATAAATTCGCAAACGAACAAATCAGGGATTTAGGAAGAAAAACCAGGTCTTTTCTTTCTGAGCGCGCTTTCGAAACCATTTTCATATTTTTTCTTTAACACTTCTTATCTGCTGTGCGCGTTCATTTAATTACCCTTGGAGTCCAAGTCAAACTTAAAGTTCACAAATTCGTCAAACGCCTTATCTAATAATGCGTAAACTGAAGATTGAAGATTAATAATAAATATTTTAATCTAATAGGAAAACTTTGTCTCGCCGTCTTTGTAATGGATTCCTTTGAATAATCTAGCCTCAATAATATATTCAGACAGCGTCGAAAGAAATCTCGGTACATTTTATTTTAATTATATTTTATCAATTGATGTAAAGCACTTTTCGTAGGAAAACACGCGATTAATTTTTATCTAACACAAAACGATAAGATGGAGTGATTTAAAGTTGTTTTTATAATAACATTAAATATTTCAGTTGTAAATAGGCGGTTAATAACTTTAAGCAAGTGCGTCTGCTCGGCGAATCTATTAATTAATTTGTCAGCTCGTAAACTTGGCTACGGGTGCGCGGATAGTGTTTAAATATTAATTATCGTTAACGATTCTCTCTGAAATAAGTCGCTCGTACGTTCGCTTGCTGCGTTACGTAAGCGCAACTCCCTGCGCGTTAAATCGCGATAAATCACATTGTACGAGATTCTTTCGCATTCGGTCGTCGCACTTATCACCTTCCTTATTCTCGCCAACGTAATCTTGGACTTGAAAAATCCGTATTCCAAGTGTTCCGAGTGTTCCGAGTGTTCCGAGGCGAATTGAAATAAATAAACGAATGATCTTTTCGAGTCTCGCTCCTCGATAAAGGCTTGGTGAGGTGGCGCGAGCCTAAGAATGCGCAGTTGGGAAGAGCCAACCGACTGATCGACAGGCGAGAATCCTGAGATGTTTACTCTTCCTCGAAGAGAAATAAATAAACAGTGTGAAAAAGCGGTTTACGGCTTTTAAAGTCCAAACTCGGCGCCTCGAAGATTCCAGCCCTTACCTTAGCAAGAGAGAGAGAGAGAGAGAGAGAGAGAGACGCGTATCAATACGCTAAGTAAGAGGAGGCGCATAAGAATTACGTAAGAGCCTCGACCTGCGTAAAATATACAAACGCACCGAGCGCAGTCGAGAGCAGGTCGTCTGTAAAAAACCCCCGGGGACTTGATGGCGCATTGTGCAGCGCGCGAGTGGCGATAAAAAAAGATGCGCGAGTCACTCGTCGCCGGCGTCGCTCGCTCGTAAAGTTCCTCGCGCCAAGACGAGGATTCGCTCTCGCTGAGAAAAAGGTGGAAATGAATATCGCGATGATGACATTGTTACGTGTCTGCAAAGTGGTTCGAAAAGTTATTTTTACACTCCCGAGGTGGAATTCTGAAGGAGTTGCAAAAAAAGAACTCTTTTTTGTTGTCGCTGTCGACTCACTTTGTACCTCTTCAATAAAATGACAATTTACAGCGCGACTCCTTCTCCTCCTCCTCCTCCTCCTCCTCCTTCTTTTTCCTCTCCGTCGTTATTCTGAAAAGTAAGAGCTGCTCGTTTGATAAGCGTCTCTCGGACTGCTCGCTCCGAGTAATTACTCGAGGCGGCGGCGGCGGCGGCGGGGCACGTAGATGATACACCGACAGCTCGAAATTCATAATTAGCATTTTCTCAAATAATGGACTACTCCTTATTCACTTTCGACAGCTGAGAAACTGCAACCAACGCTGTAGTGAGAATGAATTGTCCGTAGCTTCGGGAAAACTGAAATCGACCGTTCGACCTCTCGTGTGGCGAATGAAAATTTTTACTACAAACGATGACGACGACGACGACGACGACGACGACGACTAGTATTCAAGAGCCGCGTTGCAATTGTCGCGTTTGCCGCTCCGAATTTTGCACCGAGAACGTGTAATCGAAAAATAGAGGAGCGGCAACTTCGATGCCAAGAGTTGCTCTTCGAACATCGATAATTCATCGTGTGCAATGAGAACATTAAAAAGGCGATTTTCAATCGATCGTACCTGAGCTGGATGGAAAATGTGGAAGCACCAATGTTCGCTGTCCAGTCAAATTCATCTGGAACAGAAAAATTTTCATTTATCAGCGTTACGCGCAGATTTTACTCGGCGGTGGATGTTTCGCGTTTCCCCGCCTGTCTATGAGTATATATAATGAAAGAGAACTCCAACGGGGGGGAGGGGGGCAGGATTGTCGAAACAATTCTCACGAGCCAATTAGTATGATAATGTAAGGTAAAAAACCACGCCAAAGGTCAGAACAGAACTTAATCGAGTTAAAATTTAATCGGGATGCTTAATTTTACAAGCGTAAGGAGAAAAACGTCATAGGTGAGCGAGCGTTGCGGCGGCGTTAAAACGAGGATCGACCTCGAGAAATGGCGCGCGATCGCTGTTACGATTTAGCCTTGGCGCAATTATTAAACGAAATTTGCGCGAAATGGCTACTCGAAATATGCTCTTCCGTGAACACAATTATCAGGGAATACAGCATTTTTGAGCGCACAAAAGCGCAGCTATAATTATTAGATTTTTACCGCAGCCGTAATCTGCGTACACGCGTGTGAGAGTCACTGCGCGCAGCTCCGCCAAAAATTTCCCACGGTGCGCGTTCGTCGTGTAGTTATTCGTGTATATCACGACTAGACGCCTTTCATAGCTGCTCGACGCTCCTCGACGCTCTTGGACGCTCCTCGACGCTGATTGGCTGATTCGCAGTGAAGCGTCGCGCGGTAATGAAAACCTGATGCGGAATTAACGGAACGTCGTTAAAAGGACGAGTGCGTGAAAATGCGAAATTATAATAAAATAAGCCGCTCGAACACGTGGTAATTAATATTTCTGCCTACGCAGTAGTGGCGGCAGTTGTGCGAACGCCTAGGACGTATCGGCGACGAGCCGAACCCGACTAATAATCACATTACTACTCGGCCCCGGCTTCGCTCCTCTCCGCCTCTGTTGTATTCCCTCGGTAATGGCTTTTCTTTTACTCCGCGTTTCCCAGACAATTGAGGAACAAAGTGTCTCTCCTCGAGTGCTTCCAGATGAATATTTTGTTCCATTGCCGCCGCGAACCCACCAATTGCCTCCAGAACGCGCATATTAAAGTTAATCCTCGATTATGGGCCGAGTTAAAGGCTCTTTTAAAAGTTCGATGTTACGGATGTTGTAAAACGTCGCGCGGAAGGGGAGCATAGAGAAAATTCCCCGTCGCATGGTGTCGCGAATTGAAAAGTTTGCTCGTACTACTGTCCTGGAACCTTAAATTTGCGCGTTGCACCTTCGAAAGAGCAGCCGGAATACACGCAATACACGCAGCAGCAAAGCGATTAATAAAGCGACGATTAATAATCGAAGGAAGAAAATGTGTTTTTGCATCTACCGTTTAGAACGGCAATTCCGAGAAACGAGCGATAAACCACGAATCAAATTTACATTATTTCTACATATTAAAAGTATCGATCGGAGAAGAAATATGGTGCCATTAAACGGGATGATAATGGCCGAGAGGAGCCGGCGCTCGTTCCTACGGCCATCCGACGCAACTCCACTAAAAATAAGTATTACAATTGCGCCGGAGCGAAAAACGAAGCAAAAATATACGCGTGCACGTGCCTCGGGGATAAATGCGCGGACGCGCGATCGAAAAAGCGGCGAGAAAATTTGAAAAACCACGTAGTCACAACTTCCCGCCTTTGTATTCACCAATCGGCAAACCGTCCGATAGCGTCGCGCGAGGGAATTTCACGTGGTTTTTTTTTTTTTTTTTTTTTTTTTGTTTTTTTTTTTGTCGTCCACTTTAAAGGCGCCGATAGACGAAAGAAGCGCGCGTATTAGAGGCCGTCGCCGGCGCACCAAGACAATGGCACAGAAATCGAAATTCCTCGAATATATCTTAGCGCGATAATCTATTCGGGAATCTCGTCTTGCTCCGATCCGCGGGCCAAGTGTGTGCGTGCGGCCACATCGGAGATACAGCGCCGATAAAGACGCCCTGATAACGCCCAGTCGAATACGAATCCTCGGCTCCTCCTCGGCGTTAATTACGCGTCGGCTGATAAACTTTCCTCGGAGACAATAAATATGCTTCGATTCCGAATGGAAGTCCCCCAAGTTCACACCGCTACAACAATAATCTCCCTGCTGGTAATTAGTACGCGGCAGATAATCTTGGGCCGCCGCGTAATAAGCGACAGACGCACGATAAAGCGAAATTAAAATTCCTTCGAATCGGAGGAATTGGCGAGAGGCGCGTTGCGTAATTCAGCACCGGCCGTCTAAATTCTGCTTTCCACGGGGGCAATCGGCGACTCTGGCGACGAACTCGCGTGCGGATTCGATCGTTTTGACGGTAAGCGCATCTTATCCGCGAGAGCGAATTCCATGGCGGCACTTTAGCGGAACCTTGTCTCGGCAGCGAGTGTAGCGAAACGCAGTCGGTTAAAGCCGTCCGGAAGTGGCTGTAATAGTTACCGCACACAAGAGCATCGTCTATCGGCGAGGCCTGGGGCTCTGGTCGGCAGGAAGCAGAGCGGCAGTCGGTTGGGCTCGGCTCCGCCCGGAAAAGCCCCGACGACTCCCTCGGGCTCGGCCTAATCTCGCGGCTCGCGGCGGTTCCTCGTGCCGGGGCTTTGTTTACACGCCGCGACGCCCGCAGGGCTCGTACACCTTTTCGCGGCGCGCGTGCGTTTAATAAAAGATCTCGCGGTCGCGCTCCGACTTCTCCCACTAGCTTTTCGGGCACTTTCGCTCGGCCCGACGACCGCCGTGGAGTTGAACGAACCCACGTGCGGATGTCGAGACTCGGTAATTTTTTCTCCTCTCGTTCTCTCGCTCCCCCTTCCTCTCTCCCTCTCTCGCGCGCTCTTTTTTGTACGGCCAACTCGGTGGCCCGGCTCTTCTTTTCTTCTTCTTTTCCTTCGCCCCCTTGCTCGCGCTCTCGCTCCATCGCTCCGATTCAAAACTACTCCGCGCCCGATCGACGCTGTGTGTTCGTGCGCGTACTTTACGGTATCTCCTCGCTATGATTACACGCTCCTCTAGAAGGAGAGAGAGAGAGAGAGACAGGCCCTATTTCGGAACAAAGAACCACATTCTTACGCAAAATCTACTCTAGCGTTTTAAATCCCTTTGGGACAAATTTTTAGTTTCTAATTCACTTCTAATCTAATTGCTGCTAAGTTAATTTCGTACGAATCTTACTTTTCGCCAATTATGTCCGTCAGGCTATGAAGTTACCAAGTTTTGTATTAATATTAAAAGTTCATTTATATCAGAATTCCACCTTGAATATCGATGCAAAAATGTATTCTCATCAATAAAGAACTTTGCGCGACACATACGTGAGATACAAATTAAAAATGAACGATAATAGACAATTGTTGTTTATAAATTGTCCCACACGTTCTACTTTCTGCCCGTAATGGTTTTTTTCATTCTAAGAAAATGTGTGCATACAAATATCTATAAAATTCATAACTTGTTATCTAAAACACAATGCTTCGAGAGGTTACAAAATAAGTCTACGAGCTTCGAGGCTTAAAGATCAAGTATCACCTGAGCGAAGTAACTTACAAATTTTTTTTATTACCTCCACTGCTTTTAACAACAATCTAACATTTTTATCTTTAATAACGAGTAATGCTTTTGCTTTCATCAAATTACGAAACACATTCCAAAATTCTCTTAAGAGTATTACAAAAAACTATTGAGCTCAATTTCGCTTAATTTAAACAATACCGAATAATTTACAAATTATTTCAGATAGTTAATAACGAGCGAGCGCAGCTCTTCGAACCAGAATCGAGGCGAAAATTCACATTCTAATTTATCTACGTAATCGGCGGCAGTAGCTGCCAAGGTCGGCAAGTACATTTTTATTGGAAAAGTGAAACGAAAATTATAAAATATAATTCTATATTTGCGGCAAAAGGCCTCGGAAAGCACTTCGTCGAAGCATCGTAGAGTAAAAATTTTAAATTATCGCCTCTTGTTCATATTAGTGATATTAAAAAACGAGACTCGGTATACTTTGTAATAAAAAATTATCTGCAATACTCTGGGTATGAAGCGATTCGTAACTGGACTTCTAGCCGAGATAAAACGTAGAGAATGTAATTCGGAAAGGGAAAATATTCGTCAAATAGCGAACGAAACGAGAATAAACGAAACGCAGCTATCGATAAAGGTGTGTTTTTCAAATCGAGCGTAATTCAGGCGAAACTTAAAACGTTACCTTCAAAATTCAAATTCACAACGAAAAGATGCGCGCGCGACAACTGCGGGACTATTTTCATAAAAAGGCAGTTTCCAATCCAGGAAGTCGAAGAAAGGAACAGCTGCAAAAACCTAAACTGCATTTTACTTCGAACTGGCGGGCGCGTTCACACCGGAAGCTAATGCATTGATCTCGCGAGCCCTGCGGACTCCAGCTCAGTCGTCGAGAGCCGCGGAATTCTGCCCTGGAAGCGAGAGATCCATCGCGGCTTTTAAGCGTGCAAGTGCCTGCTTAAACACGCGCATTGGCGCCGAGTCCCGAGTCCGGCAATTGCTTGACGTTACACGAGGTTCCGTATTCTCCGCAGCTTCGAAAATCGCCTCCTGCTGCCTCCCGGGGCCACGTCCTCTTCACGCGGAGGACGGCGAATTGTTCTCGGGACGATGCGCTTGCGGAAATATTCCGGCATTATTCGGCCGCTTGATAAACGTTGATGCTGAGGTGATAGTAATAGTGGGTAACAGGTGTTCCAATCTTTAGCGGAAGTCCTGGTGAACCTTTTGAATTTCGAAGATTTTAAAATCTAGTAAAGCCCTTGTTTAATTGATACGCCCCTTCTTTGTGTCATTTTTCGTCTTTTTCAAAAGATCGACACGAGTTGTTTCTTTTCACCTTCTAGCCTTCGAGTTTTTTAATCGAATCGTAATGCAACGTGTACTTATGATATACTTATACCGCTACATTATAATGAAAGTACGCAATTTTTTAATTTAATAGCATTACACCGATATTTAAGCAGCGATACTAAACTGTTCAATGAATGTAATTAAATGTGAAAGGAATTTAGTTAGTTTGCTAGATTTTCTTGCGATGCATTATAATGAAACACTTGATCGAAAAAGACATTAAATAAAATTTGTTCGCTTTATTCTTTAGTCTCTATTTCCGTCTAAAATGATAAGGTTATTTTAATTTTTTGTACTTTATAAGAATGTTAAGCGAACAAAGGCAGCATTAACGGACGACGAAATAAACATTTTAAAAATATAATTAATTGCTCCAAGTCAATTCGAGTACATCGTTCCGAATGTTTGAATAAACGATTTTAACCACAACACACACCCACCATTATTTCTTTATTGAAATTCGAAGATTTCCCTTTCTTTGTTTCGTCGCTTCTTCGCGGTATGTATTGATTCTTTAAGTTTTTACGTTAAGCAAAATCCAATAAATTTTGGAAGAGTTAATATATTTTCTTACTGTAATAACCGTAAGCCAAAAGTCTGCTTTATAATAGCCTATTAAAGAAAATTATTATTGTAGACGATAAATAAATATTCCGCAAAGATGGAATTATCTTTTATTGAAGCACATTAAATTGTTTTAAATTTACAATGATTTTTATTGTTATTATTAAAACAGCCGTAACAACGCGGAATAGATGACCACGTCGTCGCAAAAATATCATTCCGTTTTATTTGTTCTCATTTCCTCTTTAACATTACGTTCGTTTATGTCCGTTCAAATGTTTTACTTTTCAATGTTCTCCGCTAATATTCTACACTTTACTTTCATTTACTATTTCAATTACGCATGAACTCCAATGCTTAATCTGCATAATTTAATTATTCATCTGATATTGAATTAGACACGGGCTCTCTATAAATTCTAATTACACAATTTGCCATTCTCCTCTTGCCTCTGTCCTTTCATGCCCAAACTTTTTCCATCCACCAAGTTTTTAAACGATCCACTTTCTTCATTTTATAGATTGGAACATTGAAATTGTGCCATAATCTCCCTAACGCAACAATACAAATATGAATTCTTTCAATATAATTTATAAGCTTGTCGTTCATTGTAATCGTGAAGCATTGCGTTAGAAAGCAATTCAACAGCTTCATCAAAGCTTTTATCGATTATCAAATTGACATCCTCGTGATATGATTCTAGTCTACTTAAAATCGTGCACTAAATCCTAACGCCGTTTTAATTTTGTTTCAACGAGTCTTCCATTCCCCAAGGCGAACGATGCGTTTGCACTCTGCCCTAAGTTTATTGCTCGAACAAGAGAGATTTTCCGAAAATATGTTTAGATATAGATAACGAACCCAAAAACTAAATCAAATAAACCAAGCGATACCCGAGCCACTTATTTTAATCTATCACAAAGCACGAACGCGACTGATAAATTATTTCCTACTCTTACGAGCCGATATTAAGGTAAATTTGTATTAATGTAGCCGATATTGGCAGCACTGCTACCCGAACTACAACGTAATAAAATTTAGCGCCATTAGCACAACCGCAGAGCTCGTTAAAGCCGACAAATTTAAATCGCACTACTCCATAAAATCGCTTTTTTCTCCATAAGACTCGGCGGCTAATGCTACCTGAGAAAACGGGCGAGTCTTCTGTAATCCTTAGAGCGAAAATCGGGTCTTGAAACTGGCCCAAGTCTATTCTTCGACGTTTTTAATATTTCAAGCTCCGCAAAGCAAATTAAATAAATTCTTCAAAGACAGGATTGAGCAACAATTCTCCCCCCCCCCCTGCGCCCGTCTCTAATCGGAATCAACGCAGCTTTGAAAACTTTTCCGATTAACTTTTACACGTACATTTATGTATCTGCAAAGGTGTGCGCCTGCCTACGTTCGCGCGCACACGTCACACGGCTGGCGACTTTTATTAAAAACCTTAGGAGTGAGCGAGGAAAAATATGATTTAAGCCAATTACGAAGAAATTTCGCGTGCGATTAATCTCGACACACAGCGCAGGCTGTTACGAGCCGGTTCATTAACTTTTATAATTCCGTCGATACAACTGGTAGAGGCAATCCAGCCGATCTCTGAAACGAAGCCGAGGAGGCCGGAGCCAGGGGCCGGAGTCGGGGCCGGAGTCTTCCTTCGTTCGGAGGCGCAAACTTACCTTGTAAATTTGCATGCCCAACGGCGAGGCTTATTCGGAATTCTTGAGAGCGCCACCGGAGGGAGCGACGGGCGGAGGATACGCATGTAACGCGGCACGGCACAGGCGCACTTTGGAAGAGCGGCTTGTAATGGCTGACGTCATGGCAACTGAAAACAGCTGACCGCATTCCACGATAATTGCTTTGCATAATCGTAAAGGCGTTGCTGCTGCTGCCATCGCCGCCGTTGGCTCCGCGCTCGCACATCCGTGCATACGTAAACGCACACACTGGCGCGGGTGCCCGTGTGTGCGCGTGCTCCCCACTCGCGGGCCATTTGTTGTATCCCTCGATTTACGCCCCCCCCCTCTCGCCTAGTTACACGGTATTTGTACTTGTGCCTCGTCGTCGCGCAATTTTGCATTTTCTTCCACCGTACGCATTGCTCTTGATTTTCCAATCTCGAGAAATTCGGCAACGACAACTTATACCTGCCTGCCTGCCTTCTGACTTTTTTCACTTCGATTAACGAGATTAAGAGAATCTTAGTTCTCGATCCCAAAGTACTTGGGAATTTGTCGAATGAATAAAATAAATACTTGGTCTTCAAAAATGAATCTACAAGAAGAAACTACACTTCTGCAAAGCCTACATTAGTTTATGAAAGTAAACTGCTCGCTATTTGCATGTTAGTGAAAACTCATTCTATTTAAATACAAGAAGATTCTTTTGTGAAATTTCGTTCAAAAATTTTACCGTATGTATGGACGAGATGTGGCCAATAAGAAATTGTAGCTACGCCTTGAATATTCCTTCTCGGCTGAAACAGAAACAAAAATTAATTAGTGAGCAAGTTTTAAAAAATTGGCTTATTTTTAGATAAATTCGCCGAGATTATAAACTAGATAAAATCGTCATTGGCTTATTTAGTTTTTAGGAATGAGTTAATTTAAGCGTAGTAGATTTTTCGAGCGTTTAAACGAGCTCTTCAAACTAGATTTCGTATTTTTCTCGTTAAATAGATTTTCGTGAAATGAAAACCAATCAAGTTCCACCGTGTTTTTTTTTTTTTTTTTCAAATAGGTTATTTAAGTCGATAGAGGATATTCGACTGGAAACGTTCCACGAAACTTTTCCACGGATTTAATTTAGCTGATAAGTAACGCTTAGTTATAACTTGTTTCGGTGCGATTACAATAATTATTCATAGTCATTCTTCTTTTCACGTTATCTATTTTATAGTTGAAAAAAAAAGATAATAATAGATGAGTTAAGCACGACTGCATTCGTAGAATCGAAATTGATTTTCGGACGAATCTTCGCCCCGCTCGATATTATTTTACATAATATTTCGGAATACGGAATAATGTCGCATCAAGAAAACCGAGTGTAAAAACTCGCTGATTGTCGACGACTAAAAAATAATCACCTTTTATGTGTTTACGACGCAAATAAGATTCCCAGGTGAATAAGGAGGAGCGCCAAGGGAATTCCAATGAGTCGCTCGTAGCCATTCATTCAAATTTTAGTGAACGCTCGTGAAAACAGCATCGTCGATCAAATTTTTATACCTTCGAGTGATACCGCCTGCACATCTCTAAATATGACTGACTCGCAAAAACTCGAGTACGAGCAATTCCCGTCGAGGCGCGGGCGCGCGTACGCAACAGAGACGGAGGAATGTTCTTGGAGGTGCGAGGATGTGCGCACTCGTACGTGTGGCGGAGCATAAATGCTATCGAGAGAGCGAGAAAGAGTCAATAATTTGCACGGGCCGACGAATAAGAGACTCCGCGGCACTGCCAACACACTACTACACCACATCCATCCGAGCGAGCCTTACCTCTTTCTCTCTCGTTCTCTCCTTCCCTCCCGCCCTCTCTTTTTCTTTCCACTCTTCACGCGTGCTTGGCTTTTAAACTTTAAAGAGCCGCTGCGAGCCTTCTAAGCATTTCAGTGGTGCTCATTGTTCTCGGCTGGCTCGTAACGCCGATGCCGACGACACTTGCCTCCGCTGCTGCTCTCTTTTCGCGTTTCGCCGCCTTTTCCGCTCTAAACGGATTACAAAGAGTAGTAGCCCCGCCGGAATCCCCAACTGGATCGTCGGCCTCGTGTCAAATCCGTCAGCCGGCCACCGCGCGGCCTTCGCAATTAGCGCACCGAGACCGGGGGTGGGGAATAAAGCCCCGCCGTTTTTTCGCGAGTGTACGAGGCGCAGTCTTCGGCGAAAGATCGAGATCTACGGAGAGGCGGTGGCGGTGGAAAAAACCAATCCCGCTCTCGCCGCCGTCTCTGCAGGCTCGTAAATGGGAATAAGCAGGGGGGCTAGCGGATGGTAGCGTTTCCGCCGTATAAGGTCTGTTTAGCGCTGCACCGCGAGCCGCGCCTACTCCCGACGTCTCTCTCTCTCTCTCTCTCTCTCCTCTTTACTAAATCGAGAGAAACTAGATTGTTAATTGTCGGATGCTGGGCCGGGAGGTGGAGGAGTGCGGCGACAACTTTCCAACGGCCAGATTTCGATTGGCACACTTGCTGCGTGGGAGTCAGGGTCGGCCCTCGCTCAAGTTCAATAGCTGGGGGGGGGGGAATGTACCTGGTCGCGCACACCTGTGACGCGCGATTCGCCGGAAGGAAAGGAATCCTTCCTTTGGCAGCGCGCGACGCGAACGAGCGAGAGACCGGCCTCGCGTTCAATAATTTCCAAAGCACCCCATGGGAAAGACGCTTGCGCTCTTCTCACGAGCGTAATTGCGGTTTCGTGTCGATTGACTCTCGGGCTTGCAAGAATCGCGCGCTCGCCGAGTGCGACTGCTCCTACGTGTCGGGTAACTAACAAATACCGAGTACCGCGATTCATCAGTTTCCAGTTATTGACAGTTTCAGCGATTGATTAGTAGCGCGAATGCGAATAAACAGCCTCGCTTACTGGAACTTATTATCCTCCTACTCTTACGAGACTGCAAATACAAAACGTTCAAAAGCTTATTGCAATTATCGCCGCGGCAGTTTGCGTTATCGGCTTTCTTACACGAAATTAAGAACATAAACACGAGTGCGCGCCGGACATCGGATAATAATAATAATTAGAGTGATTCCAAATAATAGCGAGTGTGCGCAGGCGTAAATATTGAAATGCTTTTATCATTGTTAAGCGCGGAGTAAACGTCGAGTGGCTTTGCAAATTAAAAGTCGAAACAGAAACACGAGTTGGAGAGTTCAAAAGCCTTGGTGGTGATTGTTATCCATAGCTGGGGATTTTGCCCAAGGCAAAGGACAAGAAAGACGGGCTCTGCTCCGTTTATTAACCCTTGATCGAGGCTTCTACCGAGTGTCCGTTTTTGGTATCTGCCGCTTTCCCCTTTGAATCGAACCTCGGAAAAAAGCGTGGTGCGCAACCCATTATCTCCGCTAATTTTACGCTCGGTGTGGAAGAAGAAGGAAGGCGCCGCGGCGGCCGACGACGCCCCCGCTGCCGCTCGGGACGTTATTATTAGCGACGAGCTCGGCAAAACTTCATTGTTTCTTGGAGACGGGCAGAATCTGACCCAAGAGGTCACTCCGAAACGGCGTCCGATATTTTCATCATTCAGGGGCGCCAGGTTCCACCGGACGGTAACCGCGCGCGACGAGCATTAGCCGCCGGCACATCTCGAGCGGTCGACCTTCGCGCGCATTAGGAGCAATCGATTAAAAAAGCGCGAACGGCGCAAAGACGTCCTCGTCGCAAGCCGAGCACAGCCGGCGCTCCTTGCCTGTAATTTCTATTAATCGAGTCACGTTCCCCAGCCCCAATCGTCATCCTCGTGACGAAGGCAGCGAGGAGGAGAGCGGCCGAGCGCCGACGACGACGACGACGACGACGACGACGACGAAGAAAAACGAACCAAACCTTTTGAAAATGAGAAGACGTATGTGGGGAGCGAGGCTCGGATACCCACACACATGGGCACGCACGGATAACGGTACGCGCAGGGGAGAGGGGGCGAGGAGACGGATAATAGACTTCGCTCGCGGCGACGGCGGCGACGGTCGGATGTATGAGCCGCGCGCACAACGTCACGCGACAAATATACGAAGGAGAGGAGAAAGAAAAAGAGCCTGGGATCAGCCGCGAGGCTATTACGAAAGATGACGCGTGGGAATCGGAGTTTTCCGCTTTTGGCCGCCACCGCAATCCACTTTCTGAAGTCGGGAGCGAGTGTCGGAGGGCGTTAATCGCGTGGGGTGGCTCGGAAAAGCGCCGTTCGGACGGGCTTCCCGTTAAATTTCACGCGGCCAGAGTCACGGCATTTTTTTCATTTATTTCGCGCTCGGAGCTTAGCCAAGTAGTCGTCTGGATTCGTAGAAGCGCAGACAGGAAAATATCGAGGTTATCACCGATTACGAAAAGTGCAATTATACCGTCAAAATAATAATAAGTTGCCGCTGAATCTTTCAGGCTGTTGTTGCGTAACCCTCGCGAATACGTTATTTATAATTTTATGCGCAATTCGTTAGGCTTATGGGTCATAGGTATAACTCCATTTTAAAATGGAATCGCAAGTATTAACGCGGAAGGCGATTCGAGTCTCTAGCGAATAAAACCGTTGCATCTCAATCTCGGTAGCCTTTGATCGCTAGTACCGCCCGGAAGGAACTTTCGTTTTTCACTCATTATCGAGAGTTGGTCGTCGGCAACAAGTTGAGCTCTGCTCGCCAAAATGCCGGGGAAAGCCGATTGCCTCTAGGCCCATCATCGATCGGAATAAATTTCGCACTTGGCCGCGATCGAGCAACAATCGCGGTAGACAAATTTAGGCACCGAGCGCGGCGGTGCTAGTGTGCGGTGTAACGGGATTCTCAGACTCGTTTTCGATCCCCTGTTATCGATCGCTCCACAATATTTATGGATCGTTTCAAATTTTTCGTCATACGACGCGCCAGCCACTCGGTACTCCAGTTGAATTTTTCAAATTTCCGACATATCTTAATTACAATCGGTAAACCAACGCGCGCTTCCGAGCGCAATACTCTGGTCGTTATTAAAGTTGGATCATTAGCGGCGAGAGCTACGCGCTTGTGTGAGAATTGGCAGGGGCTCGTCGAAGCCTAGTCATTCAATTTTACGGCATTTAACCTCACTGTGTTGACCGTAGGCGGCGTGACGCGTGTTGACGACACTATGACGAGCCACACTAGGAGATTCACCTTTTTTAAGCGGAACATTGAAAACTGCCTCTCGGAATTTCGTTTAGGCCGGGCTAATTGGGAAATCGAGGAGAAACTGCCGGAGAATAATATAATTCTAGCCGGGAAGGGGGTTCGCTCTCGTGCCTCGGTTTTTGCACGCGACCGACTAAGAATGCCAGAGCACCTCCAAGCCACGTACGATTCCCTAAAAGCCAATGTCGGGGTTTGTCAAACGTGACTAAGTATTGCAGCATTACCGATTAAATCTTTACGCGTGTCGCTTTGCAATCTCGAGATCTGATGCGCATTCGTGGCGATGCACGAGGTTCGTGGTAGATGCCTGGTTCGGGAAACTCGCGGCCAAATTCGAAATTCGCTCGATCAATTTCGCTGCAAGGACGCGAATCCCGATTCAACTCCCGCGTATAAATCGGTTCGTTAGCGCGATCAGCTGCTTTCTTTTGTCCCTCGGCGAGTACCAGCCGGATATCGCAAGATTCGCGGAATCTCCCGTTCAGCGCGGCAATTAAGAATCGATAGATATCGAGGTAGAGACGACCAGGCCGCGTTCTTGGGTTCGCGCGCACCGACACGAGGAGCCGCAAATAGGCAAAGTAAATCGCAGCCCCGGGGTGGTTAGACTTCTCTCTCTCTCTCTCTCTCTCTCTAC
Organism: Platyscapa corneri; assembly: GCA_018907185.1. NCBI lineage: Eukaryota > Metazoa > Arthropoda > Insecta > Hymenoptera > Agaonidae > Platyscapa > Platyscapa corneri. The sequence continues at coordinate 698,994 of JACCHW010000012.1, forward strand.
CTGTGCACACAATACATGCTCGCGGGCCCGGGGCTCGCCGCTGCACATTAGAATAACGCGAACGCGTGTACAGCAAGCGCACCAGACCGTCCCGTCTCGTCGGGCCTCAGACTTTAATGACGTCATTATCTCTAATTAGAATTCCCATGGTGTCTGTACGCATCTGCGTGGACGTGCACTCGAGCTCTTATGCGTCCCGTTACACCTCGCGCCTCTCCGATGTGTATCGGCAAATATTATACGAGCTCGTGAGTGCCGGTATCGCGGCCCAGGATCTCTGGCTCTGACTGATTTTATCCCTATTGCGTGGGGAGGGGGGAGAGCCGCTCGCCGGTATCGACCTATCTTGGGAAATCCCTGCGGATCGGCATTATATCCTTGGCGATCTGACGTCTGACCGTCAAGTGCGTGGGTGTTCGGAGTGCGAGTTTCGCCAGTGACAACCGCGTCTGTTCATTCACGCTTTTGTAGGCCTTCGAGCCTACGGGTCTAAAAATAATACACTAATCCAAGCTCCTATGAGTTTTCCCCCACGTTCCTTTTTTCTGGAATCGTTGAACGATTGACTCGAGCAAAGTTTACAGACACTATGCTGACAACCAAGCCTCCCATTTTAATCAACTGCTTCATTTTTCTTTATTACCTTATTAACGTTTGACCATTAATCTTTCTAATGTTAGAATTCATAAGCTGTTGCGTAATAATTTAATAAACGAGTCGTGATGCTGCGTGAAAAATAGTTTAAACAAAAACTAAAATAAAGATTCGCTTTTGCGCTCCGTAAAAACTTGCTCGTATTTCGCAAATTATGTCGAACATTCAAAAGCAAATGTCTCCGTAAAATAAGTCTTGCATACTCGATTAAAATATTATTTAATCCTAATTACAACAAATACCTAGTTTTCGATAAAACGTATTGAAGTTGCACGCGCAAAACGCTTACGCCACGCTTGTTTAAATAAAACTTTGTTGTTCTACCGTTACAATTTCTTATTAAAATTAATATTTTTTATACAGATGACTTTGGACTTGTGCTTTTAGTTTAAAGTACTCTCTCGACAGCTTATAATAATAGACGACGTCCATTAATGCCCCGAATTACCCATTTATTTATGTAAAATGAAGTAGACAAAGGTAATTATAGTTCTATTACGAAAGAAAATAATCTTGTCTTATTTTAAGAGGAACGTCAATTCCATAAATTTCGTAGTTTTAATCGAAGCTAAAAAACGTGTGGCGATGCAACCAATCGAATTATTGGGTACTATATAATTTAATAATTAAATATTAATCCGTTCCGGTTCATTCAACAGCAATTTGTTTGCGATCGATAACAAAAATTATTAATATATTACTCGTTGTTTACTGAGAACGTTTGCAATTTTTTACGTGCAAATTTATATAAAAGATGAGGAAACGTTATACTATGGATTCGATTGAAATATTTCTTGCGAACAACAATTCCTTCCCGTAAACAAAAGCTAAATTAATTAGCCTTTTCAAGGAAGGAAAAAAGGAATTTTCGTAATTCAGGCATCGCGTCCCGAGCGTATCAATTGCGCAACACAGATTCGTTTTATGCCTGCATAATACGCGCGTACAAATACTTACACGTCATATACAAAATAAAAGTTTTAAAACAGATCGCTTATTGTTTTACACAACAACAAAGTAGCATTCCTACATTCCCAATCAGAGTTTTTCCATAGCGGCTCGGCTTTTTTTCACGAGGCAATGCATCTTTCTCTCCTGTTACTGAGCACATAAAATGCAGACACTGGCTTGCGAGTCGCATACACTTGTAACTCCGCATTCTTTCGCATGCGCGTTTCTTCCCTTCCTTCTCCTTTTCAATCTTATTCTCTTTCTCTCTCTTCTCCGTTCATCTCGTTCGCTGCTTCTCTTTCCTCGGCCCGTCTTGTCTTTTTCATCTATTCCTGGACAACTTGTTTCTCTTTGTCGTTATTTATTACTCAGTATCATTCCATTGAGTGCAAAAATAATTACCGATTGAACTTTTACTCATCTTAGGCCGACACGATGTTTGTATTTTTTATAATTCCTAAGTTATTGTCATAGCGCGAGTCAAATTTATGGAAATATAAATTCCCTATACGACAGATATTTTATTAAGTTTTTAAAAACTAGTATTTCTCTTGTAGGACCTTCAACTGGGTTGCGCGTATGCAACGAAATGCATTACACGCGTTAAACAATCAGAGAAAACGAAAATGTACGCAAATACGAAATTAGGAAGAAAAGATCGTTCACAGTTTCTCTTTGATTCGACGAGAAAAAAAAGAAAAATAATTTTTAATTAATTTTTTTTAATTCTCCAAAACGTTGGACTAGCGATCAACCTGATCTCACGTTGGAAATTCATCCAAAGCTTAAAAATAGCAATTTTGAGCTTTCAAATTACTTCGATAAAATTTTACTTTACCCTACTCTCATCGAGTGAATGTAAAAATACTCGTCATTTTAATTCGAGAATCGATTAACACGTTGCGTCGATTTAGTAGCGACTCACAAGCCACGTTAAGTTTCAGGCTGCTTTAGTGCTTTTTAAAATTCAAGCACTATGCAATAAAAGGTCTGCCCGCTTCGTAAAGTATAGTTTTAATAATGCATTGTATTGTGCGTTACGAAGGTAATTGAATTTTTATCGCTCTCGATCGCTCCCAGTTAATGCATCTCGAGGGACAAATGTGTAAACGAAGATCAGAAAACGATAGTTTGCATAACACGTCAATTCTGTTTTACGTTACTGCTTGACGGCACTCGCTTATCCTTGCGCACTTCTTAACGAAGCTCCAGTGACATCGAAATAATAACACATCGCCGACAAGAGATACGAAACCGATAACGCAGAAATCTACATCAACTTATCACCAATCACCGGTCACCGATGCAGAGTTGCTCTTTAATAATGGCGCGGTCGACTAAGACACCGTGAAATTGCAGCCGCGCGAAGCCGTAAAGGTGCGCTGAAATAGATCGCGAAAAACTGCAGCGGGAATGCGGCCCGCGCGCATACCTGTTGCATCGACCCGAGCGCATTAAACGCCGCAGCGTCGCTGTGCCATGACTGATCGAGAGACGACGCTCGCGACGCTCGTGACGCCACAGCCCGACGATCCGACTCTGCATTTATATGTGCGTTACTGACCTTCGCGCCTCAAGGGAAGCCCCGAGGTCTAATTGCACCACCGCACCGGCGCATGGTTATGTGCACGCGCCCCCTTAACGTTTCGTTCGAGGCGCCGCTTTTTCACTATAATCAAAATCGTTTTGGGTGCGATGGAATGCAGAATGCGAAAAAAAGTTTCACGCTTGATTTATCGCTCGACGCGCTCTTTTCAAATTTACCTTTGTTACCTAATTTTTATTTATATTGCACTGCGACGTTCATCGCGACCGATTGTGAAACTGACAACAAAAAAAGAAGAGCAGCTACATTTTTTCAGTCGTAGGAATGAACGTTTGGATAGAAAAAATTGATGCGATTGTAATAATTTATGAGCAATTGTCGATCCTCAATTATCGACTACGGTTATTAGTATCGGAGCAAAGGATTAATTGCGATCGTTACGTGACTTAATATTTCCCGAAAGCTAAATCGCGCAGCATCGATTAATGTAACGCAACGCGCGTTAATCGATTAAACAGATACGTCTTTTTTATTGCGAATAAATATCTCGTTTCTGAGTATTTTTGTACACGCAAGAACTTCACGCGACGATTTGGAATTCAGCGAATCCTCTAATGTGCATTTGAAAATTTTAAAGTAAATCAATCCGTGCGCTGGTAAAAATTAAAAAAATTACACAATCGGCGTTTTTAATACATCGTGCTTTATTCGTTGCAGCTCGTCGTTACGAGGCCCAGTGCTCCCTGATAATTTATAATTACCACGCAGCGAAGAGTCGAAGGAAAGGCCGCCTGAAAAGGTTACGTAAACAAAATAAAATGCGCAAACCCTAAGCACGCGAGGAGGAATAGGTCGACTTCGAACCCGCCGTGAGTTGGGGGATAAAAATTGTATAATTACCGATCGTGACAAACACATACACACGCGGCTGGCTCGAAGCGAGCATTGGTGGAGCCATTGCTAGCCAACGCCATTGTTAATTATCGCAATAGGTGAAGAATGTGAAAGCTGCATTATTTTTTCTTCAAAAGAACACGCAAATACATCACACCGACGCGTCGAATGACATTTACGACGTTCCGATTCCACGAAGGTTGTTCCCCGTGCGTTTGTTGTGTGCGCAAGTGTATGTGTAACGGCCGAGCGCTGTCGCACATTTTTCAGCGATGACTTCTCCCGAGGATGCGCCTCGGTTATTTAACGAAATAAACCTGTGCGCTGTAACGTTCGCGCGCGTTTCGCTCGGCCGTTTCGTGTAGAATATTTTTCCTCGCGCGCTCGGCTTGCCGGAGTCGCCGACATTTTTTATTAGTAGCGGGACGATTAATTGCGGCTCGGCATTCTTTTTTTCCGACAATCCATGCGCGCAACGTCGAGATTATCGATTGTGTCGTACTCGCGCTCGGACCGCGCAATTGTCGCTCGATATATTTTAAAACGCAGAATACAAGAGAACTGCGAGCGCTCGTAATTATTTTGCGAATCAAGGTAAAAGTATTTCGAAAAGTATTTTAATTTATATCGAAAACGTATTTCTTAAATGCCTTTAAATAACGCGACCCCGTTTGCAGCTATTTCTTGCAGGTAGCTCGACTGCACTCGCAAACGCGCGCGCTTAATTACGAGTTGCAAAAACGCATTAGCGTATCGCCTAGGATTGCGAAATTTCGTTTAATATTATCCCCGCGCGCGCGCGCGCGCATCCTTCTCGGGATCTAAATTCGAAGCTGTCGATTCCCGCAATCGATTCTCTTCACACTCGTGCATAATAATTGCGAATAGTAGTTCGTTCAGTTGCGGCTTACTGCTTGTTTTTTCTCTTTGCCCGCGTACGCGCAGAAAATCTCATCGCGCGGAAACGATATACGTAACGAAAATAGACGCAAATTTTGGACTTTCGCCAAATCTTGTATAAGAGCGACCAGTGCGAGGGTTTAAACGAATTATGCCGAGGCTCGTGTATTTTTTTCACGTGCACGCGTTATTAAAGGTACGGCGAGCGGCCAGGAGGCGATCCGTCAAATGTTTATCCTGGTTACGTCTGCGATTTATAGTCCCGAGCTTTAGATTTTTAGTTTATTCGCTAAATTTAAATTTTCTTTTTTAATTTTAATAAGAATGTGCATTTTTGGTGCACCAGAGACCTTTCGTATGCGATGGCGCGACGGTCGATGATAAATATTAAATAGGCATGAACATGATTGTAAAAATAATAATAAATAATAATAGGGTTCGCCCAGTGATTTCCCATTCTCTTCACGGACTGCATTGCAGCTAAAAAGAAATAATTTTTCGTAATTTAATTTTAATTAGCACTAGTTTCGGTTTACCACACATAGTGTGGTTTTCCAGTGCTATAAAAGACCTGGCAACATGCGGGAGAAAAGGGCTTCGATCGAAGCGCGCAAGTGCAATATATCTGCTTAAGATGCCTAACTACAATCACGAGTATTTGTAAAATCTCTCCCTGTTCATGCGTAATGCAAAGGGGTTCGGTGTTGGGCGATAGTTCAAGGACGCGCGATCCTGCCGGTCAGGACGAACTGGACACCCACGGAACGTCCTAGCGCTTATTTCCGCAAGCAAAACTCGCCTTCTTTAATACAATAACTGAGACCGCTCAGGAATCCCCCCGCCCGCAGCGCACACTCCCCCAATCCTGCGAAGGGATGAACGCACACTAATCGAATCCTACTACTGCGGAAGTGAGTGATTTTCCTTGTTCCAAGACCCTCACGCCCTTTGCGCCCCTGGGGCATCGAATTTCGCACTTACGAAAATCTCTAATTGCAGGTACGCGTTACTACCCTCGGAGCAAAGATAAACACACACGTGCAAAGCGTGGACTCTTCGAGTTTAAATTCGCAGGAGAAAAAGGAAATTCAGCAAACGATAATTAGTTAAATTGTATTGAATTTCCAAGAAAAAGTTTGGTCGTCCGTATAATTGCAGATCCGTTATAATAACTAAATAAAGTGGCTCCGTTCAGTGCACCCGATAAAAACTGTGGTTGCATAATTTTAATACAAAATACAATGATTTAAAGGCTCGGTTGTTGCGCAAAAACAGTTTAACTGCTCTTTTCGTGCCACTCGGTCGTTTTTTTACCTCGAGTAACTAAAATTCGACTTTAATGTACGTATAATATTAGCGAATGCGGGCACTTATTATCGCGAGGAGAAAAAACTTTTGTACCCAGCCTGTATGAATATTTAGATTGGATCGACAAAGTTTTTAAATTCATACAGAGATGACACACGTAGAGCTTCAAAGAAACGGGGAGCCACGATATTCCGTCGCGGCTAAGGGAGAAAACCGTTGCTTCGGCTTTGAAAAAACCGAAAATAATCTCGGGACTCTAGAACTGATAAAAAGCAAATATAGAAACAAATTCATACCAAGTGACATTGATGAGCTTCGTGAATTGATGAAAACAAATTGGCTTCCAGCTTGCGGCTTCAGCTTGGAAATTATTCGAAAAAAAAATATTTGCTTCGATCGGAGGCTTTCTTTATTGCATCGATTCGTCAAAAAATGAAAAGAACGCCGAAGCAATAGTCGTTTAAACTTCAGGCTGAATTCATCTTAATTTGCAAACGATGCTGTGCCAGCTTTACAGTGCAATGAGCGCATCGAACATTCATTAAAAAACAAAGCACCGCCTGTGTTTTCAACAGTTACGCTTGATTTAATCCGTGATTGATTTTTTTTTAATGACGTGTAAATTCGCGCCAAATACTTCGATTAAATGTGGTAGCGATCGTAAAATATCTAAATGGCATTTTATTAATTCGCGTAAAATGTATCGACGCAAAGCAGCCGTAGGTCAATAAACAAAAATCTCTATTTTGATGTTAATATCTTTACTCGCGATCTATTGAAAGTCATCGTCTAGTTTATCGTTAGTAAATAAATGTAGCTAAACTTTTTTAATGCGTTCAGGTTTCGATTTCCGTCCAGACGCTTAAAATTAGGAAAAAATATATTTTTCGAGCGTCAAAGAAAATCTACGAGTTTCGCGGATAAAATCTTAAAAAATCACGAGTTAAACGTAATATTGAGTGTGAAACGTAAACATGTGTAAGTCACGCTTCAAACATTAATGATGAAAAATTATGCATCTTTATAATTAAAAAGTCGAAAAGTTGTACTTGTCCATTGAATTAAAATTTAAATTACTAAAACGAATATTTTTTCAAACGCTACCCATTGTGCAAATCTTGAACATTACACGCGTAGAATTATTTACGTTTAGATTTAACTATTCGATTTTTGTAGTTATTTAACAAAAACTTCCATAATATTTAATGGATTTGTACCAAAAATTTCTGTGCACCGAATTGCAGACGTATTCTCTGTTATTTGTATTCTTGAGACAAAGATTAAAAAAATGGCATAAAATATTGCAAGTGTGCGTCTCTCTCGAAAAAAAAACTGAAAAACGATAGGCGGGGGCCAAGAGTCTCGGTCAATGCTCTTATCAAAATCATTCGGAGATTTCGTGCCTTCGATTCAGTTGATTTTCATCTTTCATTCTCGACTCTTTGACTGGAAATGCTCGTGTTTGTCCCAAGCGTTCTTTTTTTCGTAGCTCGATAAGAAACGTTGATACTTTCCTAATCCAACTGGATTTTATTTATGAATCAACGCCGCACCTCGAATGAACCAATCGAAAGAAATACGCAAAACGTTCGATTCATTCACTTAAATATTTTATGGATTTTCGATACGTCACTTGAGAATATGAAAATTATTTCGACAAGAACTTGGACTCCGCACCGAATAAGCCCCGATGTTTACAGTAATGAAATAAACTTTAGTTCCATTCTATTACGCACAACATTGTTTGATAATAAGCTAACTCGTGTACTCTTACATACGGTTACGTAAAATAAACACGACATTAAAAGCATTTTAGGGGCTAAAGCAGAGGTTCGTTACATCGTTAGGTTCGGCATCATTTCCTTCGAAATAAAAGGTATAGTGAGCAATTAATCACATTCAGGTACTCGGTACATTTGAAAGTAAAATTTGATCAATTTACAAAATTAGTTGGCCGAGCATCCAACGAATTAATTTTCCGTTAAATTTTCGGTAAAATCGTTGCCTCTTTGCAATCATTTCAGCTATCGCGGGAAAACGCAATACAAATATGTAAAATAGCAAAGTCAATATGAAAGAGCAATCAGGTTTTCGCTTAGCGACCGACGATCAGTTTATCTTAGATTACGCACGAGTGCTACGTACGTACGTCACATATTCCATTAGTCTTTCAATCACGAGGACTCTTTAACCCTCCGTAATAAGGACGAGTCCTCGCCGCTTTATTTCCCCAAGGTGAGCTTTCGACGTGTGCTGAGAGCAACAGGCGGAAAATTTCTTTGATACTAATAAAAAGCCGCTCGCTAATCGAAATCTAAAAAAAGTTGGCTTCGCCGAGGATCGACTAAAGGTTCCCGCGTTTAAATATTGTGTTGTATTATTTCATCTCTCGCGGACGGATTTTCCGTCGAGTTCGGAGTCAGTTATACAAATACAATAGAACAATAAAAAAACGTTAATATTCATCGAGCAAATACAGAAAACTAAAGTATATAACGCGATAATAGAAATTAAAACGCACGTACTTGCTCTGTACTTATAATTTTCATTCAAATGCTGTTTATTCATGACCATTGGCGTCGCTTTTGTTCACCGTTTTTTTGTCTCCGTTAATCACAAGATAATGAATTTATTTCCCGATACCCAAGCAGCGCAAGCTATTATTAATAAAAAACCATATTCACCAATCGCACGTGACGCCGTGAAAAAGGAAGATAATATTGTTTTCGAAAATCGCAGCTAATAATGAAAATTATTTTTATCACCGAGCCTACGAGCTCCACGCGTAAGCTAGCAAATGGTGTTTCAACGCGCGGCCGCACGCACACAAGCGAGGCTCGAAAAGTATCGAGTAATAAATGCGCGCTCTCGAAATCTCGAGTTGATTCCTTAGCGAGTTTGATGTGAGTTGGACGGCTAGTATAAGGAAAGCCGAAAAGTCCGTGACATTTTCGCCGTTCGAATAATATTATGGTCAACGCGTTCGCGACGAGACGAAGCATAAATAATATCGAACATCGAGTATTGGCTCTCGGTTCTCTTCTACATCCCGCGATGTTTATTTGAATTTCGAAGAGCAAGCCGGGCCAAGGAATTCTCGGAAAATGAGTTCTGTTTGTTTCATAACCAATTTCCTTTGTTCTATAGGCCGTTTAAAGCGGCCCTCGCGATTATCACCACAATCAAGCTCCTTACATCAATTGCTAGAGATGGCAACGCTCGGTTTTTTTCTATCGTGAAAAACTCGTGCCAGCGAGTTGTTATATGGCGCGGCGCGTCACCGTATTCGAACGACGAACGAGACCTTCAATATCACTACTCGGCAAATTAAATGGCTTTTAATTTTTCACCGATCACTCGAGCGATAGTTCCATACGTTACATAGACTACTCCTATCGATTAAAGACGGTTTCATTCTTTCGTTATTGGCTCGATTTCACACGCGCTCCCAGTTATTTAGATTTTCGACGATGGAACCGAACTAAATTTATTCAAAAGATTCGTTGTTATTATTATTATTAGGGCGATTACACCTAGTGCAATTAATCGACATTCAAATTATCGTTACGACTACTCGGACTGCGCACAAACGAAAACACACTCTTTTGGAAAGAACTTGAGATCCGTGTTACACTCATTTATAGCGAGTGTTATATAACAAATTTTAATAAATTTTTAAAGCTGCAAATTTTCTCTTGGCCTTTGAAACACTGTACGGAGCTTTCGTCATCCGCGTCAAATGTGAAATTTCGTAACACTAAAGACGACGTCGCGTATTGAAATAATCAGCAGCAAAAAGTTGCTAATGTGTTGATACGTGTACGAAGAACATACACACGGCGCTCGGCATACCGCACACATAATACGTGCAGAGACGCATACGCTCGCGTGACACATGCACGCAGAACACGCACGCACACCTATCAAAGAAAGTAGCTATTTCGGTTTCTATACAGTCAACTCTGCTACGAGCAATTACTTTTTAAATACGTGTGTCTTTACTTTTATAATTCGTGCTCTCGAATCGACGAAATGTTCCGATGCGCTTCAATTGTTGTTAAGCTAGATGTTACCATAAACTGCGTGGGAAACTCAACAAATAAGGAAACAATAAGGATCCACTGAAAAAATAGTAGATCGATGATTCGGCGAACGACAGGAAAAGGAGTTTTCCTAATTATGATAAATATATTACTGGAAGAAATAAATAACGAACGTATGGAGCTATGTTTTAAATCTCCTTCAGGGACCTTTTCCTGACGCGTAATTGAACGTCATAAGGCAGCAACAGCCTCATTCCCAAGTATAAGTTTTTAATTTTAAGATCCATAGAATTTTATAGAGCCCACGTTAACAAGAGCGAAGAAACAAAAGACCTCCCGCCCGCTATGTGTCAGGAATGCTATCTTTAAATTTACAGAGTCCAGGGGCGTAATTATCCCAGTTGTTTAATCAGCTCGAGAACGCAGAACAGCACGAGTTGATTCGCGCTGCTGTAGCACGTCATGGGTGGCCGCCGTATTACTTGCGCGCACTTACAAATAATTTACACACTTGGCATTAAAAAATCCGGGCTCCGTTTTTCGCAGGGGCTACAATCCAGTGATCGAGCAGACGATAATAGGCTCGACGGAAAATGGCTTTGGTTAAGGTTACAGTGAAATGCATTCGAGATGGAATTAACTGTCGGTACTTGGATCTCAAGGCGCAGTTCTGAAAGAGTCCAGTCCAGTCCGTTTTAATCTCACTCGTACATTCTATTATCGATGGAACAAAGACAGGATTAATCTTGACCTAAAGTCGAAACGCGACGAGCGACTGCCGGGATCAGAGTCGAGTCACACTCGCGAGAAAACTTACGGATGAAAAAAACGAGTGTCGAGTGTTCGAATGCCTTTTAATCGTTCCATCTTTCTCGCTCGGATGTTTCCTTTACGACTGTCCCAGTTGGAATACACGAATCAATTTATATTTTTGAATCGACTTTCACGAATACAATACTTTTTCCGTATTTATATATATTAAAACGGCGACAGGCTACTCGGGCAAATTTCGTGGTTATTGTTAACACAATTTTTCGCACTCGTTGCGTAAGTTACGCGCAAAAATGGCGTACATTTCGCGCAGTTTCACGTTCGATAAGAGGTTTTTTTTGCTCCATTTAAAAAGTACTTTTCCTTTCATGAGATGGTAAACCTGTTATAAATTTGTGTAAAAGTAATTGTATGTGAGCCCATACATAATTAGACATTTGCTCGATGATAAAGTGAAAAATAATTTAAATTACGTATCAAAAAGTTATAGTTCCTTAAATTTACCAAGATCAATATTTATCAAAAACTAACGAGTACGACTACAAAGCTACTTTTAAACGTACATTACAATCGTAAGTTTACATTGAATATTTAATCTAGCGCAAACAATGGTTAATTTAATAGATAACGTTACACTTTGTACATTGGGAATCATTGTCGCACGCTCACTCTGATTTAAATCACCATTTTTTTACAATTATTGATGAATTACTAAAACTAAAAGGTCTTGGGTTATTACATCGTTAAGTCTGCACAGTGCAATTATAATTTAATCAAAGTTAATGTAATTGTCGAACAATTTATATGTTTAAATAATCGAAGAGCATTTTAGATTCAACCAAAGCGTCGTCATTGTATTGCGCACAATAATTTCGAAAAATTAAAAACCCGAGGAGGAATGAAAGTTTTTTTTTGTAATGATAGTTGAAAGTGACTCATAATTATGAATTGCAGCAAGTCCTGATCAAGTGTGTATTCAAATTGAACAAGAATGGCAGTCGATGTTAGTTTGAAAAATTTTCAAGTGTTACCATAAGTTACATAAGAATAAGTTTTGTATTTCGAAATCCAATAAAATTACAATGTTAAAGGGGCAAAAGGTACGGTGGTCACGACTAAACCTTGGCACTTGATACTTGACCATTGAAAAGCTTGGGGAAGAGCGTGAGGTTCCGTCCAATGAGAAAGAGCAAAGGTGGAGGAACCCCATTGAAAAGGACTTTTTCGGAAACTCGAAATTCAGTGAGGGAAGCGCGCGCGTAAGAGTCGGAACGGAACGAGGACTGAGGGGTGGGAAGGAGAGAGGCAGGCATACACATACGGGATCGGTGAATTCGGTGTACGAGTCCGTGTCCCATACATTTGTATTTGTGCAAAAAGCGTATAAAGCACGTAAGGAACACACGTTACCTCATCGATGTTGTAAGAGGCGCCTCTCCGAAATTGCTCGTCGCCGCGTCAACTGCTGACTACGTACGTGCGCCGTTCGTATCGGCCCTCTCTCTATCTCTCTCCGAATTTTCCTTAATCAGCGACATCCGGCCCTCCCACGAATCGTCCGGCGGACGTCCCACGCAGCAGCGGCGGTGGCGACGGCGGCGGCGGCGGCGTCGGCGTATATCCATGTACGGAAAGGAATTTCCCTTTCGCGACTTGCGCTCGCGCGTTCGTCCTTCCCAAGGTTAGAAAACAGCGTGTCACTCGGCGTTTATACGTACATTTTCCGTGTGCTTGCGTGTTTACGTAAATACGTGCTCATCGTGTACGTGTCCGTGCGCGCGCGCGCGTGTGTGTACGCTCGTGGGCATACATACGAGTGCATGCGGCGCACACGCAATGTATACGGATACGTTCCGCGCACTCTCCGGCGAATCTCGTGTCTTTCTGTGGGCCGGTGCGCGCGCACCCGCGGGAGATTCGAAAATCCGGACGTCGACAAGGATGCGAAGCGTAAACTGTCAAACCACCTTTGGTGGACGACCGGCTGGCGGACGAGAACTGAGTAGGTAGTCCAGCCGCCAGCCGTTCCCCTGCCGGATAGCAGATTCTCCTCTTTCCCTCTCTCTTCCGTCGCGCTCCCACCCCCCAGCCCCTCTTCGTACTTGTACGTGTGCGCGTGCGCGCCTCCGTATCTCTCTCGTGCTCGCTCGCTCTCGAAAAAGGCGGAAGCTCGAGAGAACGATTCCCAACGCATCGCCGCGCGCTTTTACGCGACTTTTCTCAGCCGTCCCGATTTAAATGGATCATCAGCTCCTACTTTAGGGACTTTTCGCTTTTTTCGCGTTGGCCTCTGCAACCTTCGACGGATGCGCGATCGCGGTTGCAAGTGCGTTAACGGACGCTCGAATCCGAAGGTCCGCTCGTTGGGCCGAGTCGGCGTTTTCCAGGGCATTTAATTCAAGGTGTTCTCTGAAATTGCGCGACCAAATGCGGCCCTTTCCTTTGCTACGACGAATCGCGAGTTGTAAAGCCGCCCGCGCTCTTAATTTTGGATTCGTTTGCTGGTGTACCTGCGCACGTGGCGCAGCAGAGTCCAGTTGCTGCGATTAAGCACACTGTTCGTCCCGGGCGCATAATTTATTATTTTCACCGTAAACGCCCGTTTTGGTTGAGATAAATCAAGATCCACTTACCGAAAATAGATGAGACCGCGAGCTTTGTCAGCGGGAAGTTTAAAGCAGCAGAAAGGTTTGTGCTGTGGCGTTGCTCGTGCGGCAGCGCAACTTAGGTTAGGACGCGATGTTAGAAATAAGGATAAGTAGAAGTGCTTGTGCCCCGGGAGAAAAACTTGTTTGTTTGATGTCCCGACGAACGTGGCGCGCGTGTATTTCGTCCGAAGAGTGGCGCACGCGTCGGCCGTGCAGCGCTAACCGCCTGGAAAATGAAAAAATACGCGTCAAGTTGGACGCTGGTAGTCGATCGAGACTCGGTCTCGGGTGATGCAACGTCATTACCGAGAATACTTATCTCTGTACCTTTAGGTTCATGCATGTACGTACGGCCGAGAAAAAGGTGCACGAATCTAAGAAGATTACTTACGTACATTCCGAGAATCCTGCAACTGGCTTGGTAATTGTAGCCGCTACGCGAACGTGAAATATTGTCTATTATTTCATTATACAAGTAATGTTTCTCTTTAGTCTATTAGTCTTTTAGTCCATCATCGCGGCTGCACTCGCATCAGCTGGAGATTTAAATTCACATTCTGTATTGGCGCTCGCGGCGGGAAAGACGACTGCGCGTTTCACATTTATAAATATCGATTTTATAGCTGCCGTGTCTAAAGTTTGGATACGTTCGCCTCGTACGCGCTTTTATTTCTCAATTATATACAAATATTGTACAAACACACATCTAACGCGTATTTTTATTTTTATTCGTTAGCGACTGCGCGCCCGAACCGCAATGCTCGCGTAATTTTAAATTAATATCATTGACAATGTCTAATGTTGTATCTCCGACGACGCATCTCGTTGTAAAAAAAGACCATTATAGTTACGTCATGGTTTTTAAAATAACGACTCGCGGCAATGTGACGCTTTGTTTAATTTTATAAATATTTACGCGTATTACGAGGATTCACGGAAATTTCGTAAATATGTATCTAGTAGTGATGTATTATTGTAAAACGCTTTATTTGGATGAGTTGAACGTTCATTCAGGGATTTGTAAGAACGTGTGGTATCGACGACTACGATCACCTAACGTGTGCAAAATGGTTAATTCTTATCCAATAAAAGAAATTATTCGACCGATGAACGGCCAAATGTGTCACGGGTTATTTACGAATACCTTGATTATGTAGACAAAGAGGGAAAACACATTTCGCACGGTTTCCCCTAATAAAAAACTTATTTCTCTTCAACGATTCATTAATTTAGTACTTTATTATTAATTATAAAACGTACTTACTCGATATAAAATCTTCCAGAAGATCATTCGAAGACTTTTATTTAATAAGTGTATGCAATAATTGAGAGACAAAATTTTACGTCTCCAAGAATGCTAATTGGATGAATTCTTTTTAATGAATAAAACACATCTTCTCAGAGAAGAGCTGTATATTATTACGATGCGTAATTGCTCGTTATTTTAAAAGGATAATAAGCTATGAAACATTAAACATTCTCACTACAATTATATTTCACTTAATTTTCACCAATTAATCGTTTTCTGCGCAAATAAACTAAAATTTTTTAATATTTTACGAAAGTAAATATTTCCATAATTAAAGAAAGGGTGTAATTTCTAAGACGTGTGGTTCTTATTAAGGAAAATCTTTTTATTAAAGGTCAATATTTAGCTATTAATGATAAATTGTAAATTCAGATAATTGAATTTATTTTTTATTACACGTATGGACTATTAAATCGTATAAATATTTTTTATCCGACAATTAACACGTTGTTTTAAGATTTTTTTATTTGTAAATTTATTTTTCAAAGTACCAACTTTGTTATTAGAATGGAAGTTCCATTTTTATAAATATCTGAAGCTGTTTTAAGTTTATTCTTCACCAATTATATTATAACGATTCGAGGCTTTCCTATTTTAATGTTAAATCGACCGATCGTTGTGGACAGAAAATTTTTAGTAGCGAATTCATTGCAAACGATGGAATCTTAAGGATTGCAGAAGAAAGTGGACAGTTATTTGTACTTTTAAAGTTTTGTAATATTAAACGATGAGCATAAAGCATCACTTTTTGTTCATAATTTAAAATGCAAAAGTGGAATCTCAACCGATTTTTATTATAAAGGAAAATTATAAGTAAACAGTTCTGACACGCTGTATTTCATATTCTTTTATTTTTATTTTAATCTTCTTCCAAGTTCTTTCTTTTTCATGTAAATTTATCTCAAATTAGTAGCTATAATATTTAAATTCAACTTTAAAGCTATGAATCTAAGATAAAGTGTATAAATAAAATTTTACGATATTTCAGTTGCATTAACGACTGTTTTATTAAAAATAGTTTCACGTTCATTATCATATATCAACAACATTTAATATTTAATATTATAGATTTCTTTTAACGAGGCTGACTGTTTAAAATACTATATATTGAGTATTATGAATGTATTCCAATTTTTTGTTTATTTCTTCGTGACATTGCTGTAAAAATGTTGCGAAAGCTTTTAGGCGTGAATTTTTATAAGAACATTAATTTTTCTATTTAAATTGTTTATTTACAAAATTCAATTCGAATTCTAGATTATTAATCGGAGATTTAAAAATCTTCAAATCTAGTTCACTATATTAATCAATTATTGCGTGCAATTGGCAGAAAAATTAATATTCACTTCTACTTTTTATCACTTCTCTAATACTTTTTTAATACTCCCAATTTTTCAATACAGAGTTAGAATTAAATTCGCTTTATGCGACAATAATTTTAATTATTCAAATCATTCATTAAAATTATTTGAAATATGAATTTTTATACGCATTGACAGTTTAGTTTCTAAATTATTAAATAAATATAAGGTAGCTATTATATTCTATGTTAATTCGTCTTTAGACTTTCACACGTCATTAATCGAATGTCTAACAATTGACGCGAATTAATAACAGACGAAACACTTGCGTACAAATTAGTAAATTCAATCGAGGAAACCATAGATGTTAAATATAAATACGATGTAATCATTATTATGCTCATTTGCTTAAGATAACTACGAATTTAAAAGGTTGTGCACGCAATTACCATAATCGCTCAGATTTTCGTATTTTAGGGCGATGGCTAATTTTCAAGTGAAAGAAAGGATAATAATTCTCGTTTTCGATAACAAAACCAAGCCCCAAGAATATTGCAATTAACTTCCGATGCTTTTCTCACAGGTAGCACGCACTTTGCCGTTTTCTGTATTCCATCGAAAAGCTCTCATTTATCGCAGCCTCCAGTAAAATTACTGAAAACATTGCCGAGTATTTGTTATCGGGCGTAATATTCAGCACTACTCGTCAATTACTCACCTGTGATCTTTTCCAATACGAACGCTTAAAACTTGCTTCAACTTGCTGAGCCATTTTGGTTAAGCCGGACAATTAAAAATAAATATTTGCATCGAGCGAATTAGTCGCAGCTTCTTTTGTAGGTATAAAGTTTAAAAGCATCCGATAGACTCGTCTCTTCTTCTAATCCCAAATTGTTATTTTGAAGCCGCGAGAAAAGCGCAGCTCGGAAACAGTTTAAGCGACGCCTCCGCGAGCTCTGCAATAATCAAAAGGACTTTTCAATAATGCAAAGTTTATAACTCAATCCAGTGGCGTGATTAATCTCGCTGTAATGAAACGAAACGATAGATCACATCGAAGCGTGGAAGGTTACGCGAATACGTAATCTCGCGCTAAATAGTACATCAATGTATACATTACGCTATAAAATTATGTGCACAACAATTTCACAGTGACTCAGCGTCGAACTGGAAATTTACTTTAATTAAAGTAGCGAAATACTCTTTGCGAATAGTGAAACTCGTTTCGATAAAAATGAAAGTTCAGGCCGAGGCATTCCGAAGGCAACTGCGAAACCTTGTTAGAACGGAATATCGTTCCGTCGTCCCTCGAACGGATAAACTCGAGGACAGTCGCATTTTCAGCAATCAGATGTCGCCGCTCATGGGCGTACGCCTCCTACCGCCAAATCCTTTCAAAGATCCGCTACTCGCGAATCCGCCAAATTCGCGGTGCTCTCGAGCGGCCGGGGCACGACTTGGACAGCGGCGCTGCATTCGCATCTCGAGCGTGTGTCGGGTGCGAGTCGCGCGATTCCACAAAACGCACTCGCTCGCTTTTGCGCAGCTTCGTGCGAATGGCTCGAATAGATCCTCGCGATACGTCTTGCGAAATCTTCCAGTGCACGCACATGCTCGGGCACGTGGGGCTCGCGTGAAAGTGTCGCGGCGCAGGCTTGCGAGCAGGAGAGAACGTGGCAGATATGAAATTATCGAATTTCCCGGGCAGAAGGTGGTTGGCTTTGTGCCCCATTTGCGCAGCTTCCGGCTCTTGGTTGCTAATCGCCAAAGCTTAGCTCCTTAACGCGAGTTAAACGAAATTTGCGATCGACGAAGGCGAAACTTAATTGTTTCTTCTTATCGAGATGAGTTTTGCTTATTGCTCGTTCGACTAGTCCGTCTGTACTCGTCGTGATAAAACGCGATAATAAAACGTGGAGCAAATTTTTCAACATCTCCCGACTAACGAGCTTTTACAACTTATTCTTTGCGTCGCATTTTATTCCGTTCGAGGAGCACGGAGTTCAACTCGAAATTTTACGCGCAAATTTCAGCTGCCATGTTCCTCGCTGTTTCATCTTGACGTAACACTGCACGTAACGGACGCATCGCCGTTATTGTTTTCTCGCGCCATTCGAGAAGTGAGACGATGCAGATTTTTCAATTTTATAAGAAGAATCGCAAATTGAATTTTGAACAACGTTTACACGCGTTGAACTAGCAGCTGCCCGAGGCTTCGGTGCGCATCGCTTCGCGTAGAATTTAAAAAAAAACGAAAAACTGCCAAGAAATTACGTACACGTTCAAACGCAATCTTTAATATCGACGCGAGATATTTGCACAATTATTGGTCGTGCAACAAATAAAATTGTTAATGGCAGTCTTGGAACAATAACGCGTCTATTGAGCAACGGACTTAACAAAAATTTTATTCATATCAGTCGCAGGTTGTAATTCAATTATAATTAAATTATTATTGAAACTCGGTACATAATGCACACAGAGTAAATTAAGTACGCATTATGTCTAGCTTATACACCACAGTCATTTTATCTTATGACTCTAAGAATTTCAAACTTCTTTTATTTTTTATTCGTGTCCTTGATACGGTGATGAGAGATTATGCGATAATAGTTACGTAATGAAAATTACGTTTGATCAATTCCAGAGCTAGTTTGTTCGTCTTAATGATATTTTATTGCTTCAATGAGGCTTTTTTTGTTTGTATCAAATGAAAATTACCTTATTAAAAAGGCCTGTTGTAACGAGTGTAACTTTTTATTTGCGTACCTTTATTCTGTGATAAACTGAATTGTAAGTAACTGAATCGAGCGTCGCAATTCCAATAATTCAGGAATTTTATTTCAGTCGTAATCCGTGGATGTAACTTTAAAGACTATTATTATCCGAGCCTAAAAATTTGCGACAATCCTTCGTAAGAATTCGAAAATTATAAATGTATTTATAACTCTAGGTTGTATTATATTTGCCTTGGTGCAAACATCGTCGAATAAATTTCTAAGCGCACGCGCGTCTTAATTATTATAATTTAAAGAACAAGCAAAATGCAGAATTAAAGATAGATTTTGCTCTCACCGGACAACACGTTACCCAGAAATACAGTAAAATACAGCTCCTATTCTTTATTTAAGAGCATAAAATTTAATTCGATAATAAATTCAAAGAGTAGCGAGCTTAAGTATTTTACAGTTGCCTATACCGAAAGTAATGACAAGCTAGGGAAAAAGAATTTATAAACTTAAGTGACACTTAATAAAAGATAAAATTAAAGATGGGATAAAAAAGTAATAAGAACGAAAAGAAGGCAGCTGAGCGGTTCGAGCTGAAAAAATTCATTGACAGTTTATATGTGTACGAGAAATGCAGAATTAAAATATGTGTGAGACGAGTAGTAATGGATGGAGGAAGTCAGACATTCTACATTCTACACTCTCATAAGCGTATGTTATCTCGGCTTCCACGGAATCCATTAGGAAACTATTATTTCTTAAATATAATCCTTTTGATTATACACTGCGCGAATATCGTTATTTGCCGAAGATTCGAGGGTAACTTAGAAATTTCCGAGGCAAAGTGCCTTGCGCGTAAAAATCAATGCAAAATGCACGTTGCAAATAAAGATTATCTTGCAATTTCCAAGCACAATTTAATGTTTAACTACGAATTTCATAATTATCATTGTCGGAAAGAAATGAAAAAAGCGATAAAAGTGTATTTTCCGTAATTAAAAAGGACGGAAGTTTAACGATTATAAAACAGAAGTGCAGACGTTCCGCAGATGCCAGTAGATTCTTGCGTAATCTCCTTGGGTTCTTCGAGGGTAGTTTTGTCTTTGAACTTTTCGTCGCTCGGTTTCACGAACTCTAGCAAACTTACGCGAGCCTCCCTCTCAAAATTACTCCAAAAGAAATGCATTTTCACTCATAGACGTGGCGAGGATGGGAGTCCCTCCCCCCTCTCGGACTCATTCCGGCGCTCGGATCGCACGCCTCGCTCTCGAAATATCGCAGACGCTTTAAAACGGTCCCGCGGCCGACGCCAGCGTCGCGGCGCGCCCACAGAAAATAGAAGTGCGAGTGCGAGAAAATAGAGGTCGAGCGTCGCGCCGCCAGCGGCGTCCTCTCTCAGCGAATTTGATATATAAGGAGGAGAATGTGCGAGTCGCCGTCTCGCTCGGGCTTTCGGTTTTAGGGCCGAGTTTCCGCGAGCGACGCTCGTAGGGCAAGAGGCGAACGCGCACGTCTATTTTCAGCGAGTCTCGGTCGCGCCGTCCGGCTATTCTTCGGATTCTGGCGTGCGCCTCCTCCCTTTTTATCTGTTTTGCGGGCAGCCGGTGCGCATGTGCGGAAGTCGGCTCTAGTTGTCAAGGGGTCAGGCTTATTTACGAGGGCATCGATGCATTCGGGCCGATCTGTCGAAATCGCAACCAGCAGAGGAACGTATTTTCGCCGGATTTTTCCGAGCGTAACTTAGAAGTTGGCGGCGGCGGCGGCGGCGGCGGCGGCGCTGTTTGCCATTCGACGCTCCGGACCTCGGAATCAGCGCATTCGTTACGACCGATGTTACCCACTGCCCGTCCTCCGAAGCGAAGGGCATCGTCAACGAGAATCGTCCTCGACTAGAGCTGTCCCTTTAAAACAGCCGAGTCCGACGCTAATAATCCGAAATGACGTTTAGACTGGAAAAATGGCTGTTTAGCTTAAATTAGGAAGCAACTCGATATCGTTTACATTGTTCTGTTTTGCGCGAGTATTCGTCAATACCGAGCGACAACGGCAACAGATCTCGGAGCCTTTTTATATTTTTTGGAAGTCGAGGTTTTACAACAAATTTTCGTTTTGTAAGTTAGACCGCGCGAAATCTGATTTTCAATTTTCCTCAATGTTACGACGCACGCGCATTTTCGTAATTAAAACGCGCTAATTTAATTGCACTTTGTCAAATGCGAGAAAATTGCTTTCGACGCGGACTGAAAACATTGAAAAATGTAATCTGGCTCCGCTGGTTGCAAAGTCAAGAGAATTGAGCTGAACTTGAAAAAATCCTAATCTCAAAATGACGGAAATCGAAAATTTTTAACGACGATTCTTCGCCTAAATAGCTGCGCTCGCTCTATCAGATGAAAATTTTGCACAAGTTATTTCGCCTGCGAATCGCAGTTCATCAAGAATTATCGCAAACGACGATCGTCTCAGTCTTGGATCGAGTCCGGACCTGGCGATCTAACATTTGCACAATTTGAAATCCAAAACTCGCAGATCGAACTTACATATCCAAACGATCCTTTGTCCGAAAAAGCATCGATTCTAATTTCTTATTCGTCTTGGAAGTTCAAAGGGGCCAGTAAAAACCTCTCTTAGGCGGAAACACGCGCCTAACAAATGTAAAAAGGCAGTTCGCAATGGGTTTGCAATGGGTTTGCAATGGGTTTGCAACGGGCTCGAAGAGAGCGAACAACAGCTGAGCTCGCGCGTGCCGTGCCATTCAATCTCTCGCCTCAGCCTCAGCAGCTCGGCTTTGTATCGCATCGCCTCGGTCACGAAATCCCCTTTGGCCGACTCCCGACAATCGCATCCGCGGTTAAAAATAGTCCCAAAGAGCATCGCGTATAAACAGCGAAGGTACTTCCGGCGCGGTTCCGTGAGGAGGCCCTTATCGTCGCTGGAGTGCGCGCGGGCCGGACTCATTAAAACGAGCCAAGCCGTGGCCCAGTCTTCCCCGGCGTATCCTGCCCGAGCGAGTGCGGGGGCGGCGTTTCTCTCTCTCTCGGTCGCGCGCACACTTCCTTCCTCTGCACCGCCGCAGCCGGGGCCGTCCCTCCGATAGTGCGCATTCATTCATAAAACCGAGAGCGCGTTCCCTCTCACTCTCTCGCTTGCTCGGTGGCGAGTGCGCGCGGACGCCAGAAGAGAGTTCGACGCGCCTATGGCTCCGCGAACCATCCTACGGGATTAGGCTGGATTACGCGGAGGATGCGAAAGGATGGGAGTCTCGGTCCAGACCTCCTCTCTTGCTCTATGCTCTTTTTTTACTTTCCAGTGCTGGGATTAGTGTCGAGATGCGCGTCGCTCGTGTCGATGCGCCATTATTCGGTACCACGTGGGCCGTTGCTTCCGTCGCGACGTTTTTGACACATCGGGGCGGGGGGGGGGCATTGTCTTCGCCGCTGGGATTTGGATCGAGATCAGCGTTTGCTCGGGTTAGGAAAAATCGCTTGCACTCGAGTCGTCCAGGCTCGAGACAATAAGCAACGGCCGCCTCTCGAGAGCTGCGAATGCATTTGAATACTCTAGTTCTTAATAACCCTTTCACGAACCATGAAACGTCGTCTGTACTGGGAGAAGGCGCATGGAACGACACGTGATCAGCACACGATTATCACGTGCAAATATTACACGTGTAATCATGCGATAATCACGTGTCGTTACAAATTGCAGTTCGCCGTCGCAGGTTGCAGGTTGCACCTTGGTTCGTTGGCCTCCAACGAACGCACCCTTTTTGCGTTACGTGCAGCGTCGCTGATAAAGTCGTTGGTCAATATCTTGAGCGTCGGTCACAGAAATTTCGGGCTAACGAGTCGCCAAGACGTTAATTAATACAACTCGTTGTTGTTAAGATAAAGGAGTAATCGAAGGCATCGTGCCGGACTATCGTCGCAGCAGCTGAGAAACACTCGAATCGACAAGCTGATGAAATTTGTCCAAGTTTGCGATAATTTTCGACAATTTAAGGTAGCACCGAATAGTTTGGTCGCTCCTCCTCGACTTTTGTGTACAGCACAGCCTGCAGATAGGGGCTTTTATCTAGTCGTGGGTTTACGCCTGCCAACCGCGTACACACGTACTTTCTAACTTATTCGCGTTGCGCACAGTTACGAGTCTGCGTTTAATTTTTAGCTCAACGGGGCGACAACTGCCCTTAAAAATCTCTCTCGAGTACCTTTCGCCGGTGAAAAGTATCGCTACGGCTGCGTTCCTCAACTTTCCCGTGCCCATCGTTGTTGGGAATTACTGCGCGCACACGTACGTCAGTGTACGTCAGCGTCGTAGCTCGGCTCGAGCCTCGCAGAGGCGAACCTCGAATTTCAAAGCGATAGCTGTGCTCGCATTGATACAAAACGAGCATATGGCACGCGACGCTCGAGTGAATTTTCAATTAGTCCGAACGAAATAGTTTGTATTGCGTGTGCGTAAGGCTTGAGTAACGGTCAGGGACGCGGGTTCGAGTATTCGCACGTCGGCGAGACTCGGGCATTTGCGCGTGTCGAGTTCTACTCTTGGAGCAGTTCCTGGCGATATTTGCGTCTCCGTAATCGCGGCGAAAATTTGTAAATCGTAATGCAAGTCCGAGAGGAGAGTCGCGAGACTCGGTCACTGTGTCAAAATTTTGATCCGTTATGTTTCGAGCGAATCGCTTCGCAGCCGAGTGGGGAATACGCGATAATCGCGTTCGCCTAGGAACTTTTACATCTGCTACTTGCCAAAGTCGTGTTTTTGCGCTTTAGATTCGTCACGAGCATAGAACCTCCGTCGAAGACGATTATTCCACGTCCCAGCTTTTGGAGTATACTTTTATTGGTTTCTTCTGTAAAGTGCCGAGAGCGGCGAATTATCGAATCGAATTTTTATCGCCAAATCGCGCTCCCGGCTCTGCTTCGATGCCGATAGCAACGAAAATCATCGGTATTAACGAACGCGCGTCGCTTGAGAAATCACTAGATTTTTGTCTTATTTCGCGCTTCTGTAATTATTGGCTTTGTACGTCCACGTTTAGCTGTTTTGGTAAATGGAAAGACGATTCTCCCCCCCCCCCAAATATTTTAAGCTTTCGCATTTTATTTATTAATGCGAGCTCGGAATCGAAAGCCGAGCAGTCTCACGTGTACCAACTATCAAATATACATTGTTGTTGACGCGTTGCATAAATTTGTCACAATTTGAAAAGTTGATTTCGGTTTAAGGTTTTAAAAAGTATTTTCAAAGTTTGGTTATGATTCCTTTCCAGTAAATTCCTATAAATAGATTTTAAGCGTTGGCGCGAAGAATTTTTCTCGTAAAACGTATCTTACGTAGATTTTTAACGCGACGTATAATATATTGCAAAATCCAAGGTTCGTGGAGGAATATT
Organism: Platyscapa corneri; assembly: GCA_018907185.1. Lineage (NCBI taxonomy): Eukaryota > Metazoa > Arthropoda > Insecta > Hymenoptera > Agaonidae > Platyscapa > Platyscapa corneri. Next base: position 723,446 of record JACCHW010000012.1, read on the forward strand.
CTTCTTTACGCCACAAAAGAAATGCTTTTATGGATTTTCGTATTATAACTTTTTCCGTTGTAACTTGATTTTTACGAGTATAAAATATTTTCCAATAATCTCCTCGGCGAACTCCTCCTCGGTCGTGCGGAATTCTCATTCTTAAAAAATACAGTGTATTAAAAACAAGTTTACTCCGTGGAGAACGAAAGGTGTTCGAAAACTTATGCGGAAAAATTAATAATGTTTACCGCATCGAAATTAATTGGCGGGAAATAAAGATTACCTTGCAGCAAAGTAAAGCGCGTGTGTATAAAGCGTTGGCTGTATTTAACTAGTCGCGCCGTACATGTGGTCTATACGAAATGATAAAAAGCCAAGGTTCGCACGCCGAGTATAATAGAGCGACCAATTTAAATGTTTTACAAAAGCTTTCTTTCTCTTTATTGCAGTACGTAAAAGAATATCTTAAATAGACACACTAAATTCTCCGTGAGATAAAAATCAAGCTAGCGTACTCATTCATGTTGTTAATTTTATGCAGCGTGTTTTTATAGAGCAAGCGGAAGTGAAAGAGTTACGAAAGTAAAAGATAGCGTTTAATAGAACCTGATTCGTGAAGAAAATTCTTTTGACCGCAACTTTTGCATCCGGTCGAAGCTTTGAATCATGCGATCATTCATCCCGGTGACACCACTGACACACAAGAGCCTCGGTTATCTCTAATCTCGGTATCAGCAGCAGTCGAAACGCAGTCTCCCGCGTGACCGACGAATCCGAGAAAATGGAAAAAACGCCGAGGCCCGGGTTCGGAAAACTCAAGTGCCGAGCAGGAGCTTGAAGAGGAGCGAGCCAAAACAGGTGCGCGTCGCGCGACTAATCCCAGGACGAACCTCTGCTCCGTCCGGTGATCGACAGCCCAGATTAGAGTCGAGAGGAGGATGCAGAGGATGGGAGGGAGGCAAGGACGCAAAAGCAAAAAGGCCAAGAGTGCGCTGATGTGGCTCCGGGCGCACGCGCCTCAGCCCCGGAAGACGCGATAAAGAAGGTTCGCCTTTGGCGGGCCGCGCGGCCCGAGGTCACCCGTGGGTCTCATGAATACTAATTGAAAAGATAATTAAAGAAGCGCGCGCTGGTGTGCGCGCGCGAGGAGACGTGACCCGGGTCAGCGGCGCGTCGTTCCACCGTCGGCATGCAGATTCGAGTGGCCTCCTCTTCTCTCTCTGTAAGTGGCGCTTGCAAGGTGTGTCTGGGCGGCGAGTCAAGTGCCACCCCGATAAGATACGGCCGGGGCGGGAGGGGCGCCTTTGAAGAGGGCGCGTCGCGCTTCATTACCGGGGAGGTGTGAAGCCGATGCGTCGAGCTCCTCTGGGTCGACGCGCGCGAGCTTCGAAATTTATGACACTCTACTTTCGGCCGCTTTTCAAAGTGGATGCGCGCACCCTCTGCGCTTTGGGAAACTCGCCGCCGCTGCAGCCGCTGCGAGACGCCCGCGCGACCGAAACGAGGTTGCGACACTTTTAGCGGATCGTCAGGAGGAATTTCGAAGCGTTGACGGGGCCTATTTTTAGTAGCTCGACGCTGGCTTATCGTTATTATTATCCACCGATTTTTCTCTCTTTTGCTTATTTTCCTCCTTTTCCTCCTTTTCCTCCTTTTTCCCCTCCTGAGGCCATTATTGCGAGTGCGGCCGTTTACCGCATCACGAGCTGAATGAAGTCTTTTGAATTTCAAAGACGCTGGGGCTCCGAGGAACTCGTGCCCCGCCGCTAATGTTCGACTTCAAAACTTGACTTTAAACGAGGCGAACGAGGCGAATAATTTTCGCGTTTTTTTTGTTAATTTACATTTTATTCCTCTCCGTTCGTTCTCCTCGTACGAGCATAATTATAATGTTTTAAAATCTCTCTTTAACGTTAAAAGAGCATGTTGCGGATCCGAATGTATGCAAATGGGCTTCTCTCGAAGTTAAATGCAACGCAATAATGTACCGCGAACGCGCGAAAAAACAAATGGCATTTTAATATTAGCAAGCTTAGGAAAAATCAGTTGTCGGTCTTGTATTAACTAATCGAATAACGAGCTTCGATCTTCGCTGAAATACGAGTCGCCGTATCGATCGACGCAAGAATTTCCACCGGTCGAACAAACATTTGACTCTTTAATGGCGATAAGTGTAACTTTGTACGAGAGTAAGTATTAATTTACATTTGTTTGCGTTAAAAATTATCTATAAATAGATTTAGCAACGAGTTTTTATCACTGGAGCGTCGGCTGGCTCGGAGAAACGCAAAAATCTGTCGCGAAAAATTTATCAATTTTCCCAAACTCGAAGCACAAGAGACTGTAAAAAGGAAATGCGGAGAAGAAAGGGGAGAGAGAGAGAGAGAGAGAGAGAGAGAGAAACCTCTGGCTGACTGGCTTCTCTCCTCCCACCCTCCCACTTCCTCGCGCGGGCTTGTTTCTTTCTTCCTCTCTCGCTCTCTCCAGGGTCACATTCCACTCTCGGATACCAAGAGAGATCCTCGCGAACGAGCAAGCGCACTTGAACATTGCACTCGCCGTGTAAATACTTTGTTTCATTACCCACTTCGCCAAACTTCCTCTGCGCCATTGTTTTAACCAATTCCTCTCGAGGAAAACAAAAATAACCAGCGCCTCGCTATGGATCGAGCAATGGTGACGATAAAAAATTCAAACTACTAGGCATGTTTTCGCACGATTCGTCTCGCGAATGCACTTTATCGAGCTCGACTCTACTCGATTTATTGTATTCCGACCGCGAGCTGCGACTCGACAGCAATTTTCGCAAATGGAAATAATGTAATATGGTGCACCGAAAATGGCGATTTATCCTCGCAAGCAGCCCGCGAAATCCTCGGGTGGAAAGTTTACAATGTACGGATTCGCATCGCGCCAACTTTTTATCCGTCGTCGCGTAATGCAACGCTTTATTTCGCATTGCCGCGGTGTATTTTAATTAGTGTTCGCGAAACCGAAATGGAGCGCGGGAGTACCTTAGGAGATAAAATTTAATCGATAATTTATTTTGCGCGATAAGTATCTAACCTCCATTTCAATATATTTCGTTATGTAAACTCGCGCAGAATTACCAAAGGCATTAATATTTGCCTAACTCGTCGCGAGATGGTAGCCGCGGCAATGAATTATTATTCCCGGCCCGAGATAAATAAAGTAATTAAATAAATAAAAGCAATAATCCAGCCGAATGCGCTCGTGCATTATTTACGAGAGTCGCAGCGACAAATAATAATAAAACTTTTACATTCTAATGTATCAGCCTCGATCGCGGCCCGAGTTTCGTCCGTTCGAAAAGGTAACACAGCCACTGCAAGGTCGACGCGAATTTCAATAAACGCCAAACGAGCCTCGGCATTTCATCCAAATTCAATATTTCGTTCTCGCGCGAGAGGCTGGCGCTTCTTAAAATAGACGATATTTACGCGAGGCTTATCATTGTCGAGCGTGACGTCGATCCCACCCCTATATCCGCAACCGGGTTTTAACAAACAATAGCGCGGAGAAAAAGCGGATTCGATTACTCGGGTCCCCGCAGCTCTGCGGCGCTTTTCAATTAAGGAGCGCCTGCCTGCAAATAAGGCCCCGCGACACTGCACGGGCCCATAACCGAGGTTGAAAAAGCGGTTGAACAATCGTCGCCGAGCAGAGAGCTACGAATGAATTAGCAGCAGCTGCTAGTGCGCCGGTGAGGCCGGTGTCTGGACGCCAGGGGCCCCGGGCTCGGCGTCGTTCGTAATTTCCGCGAGGAGGAGCTCGAGGCGAAAAATAGCGTCGTCAGAGGCGCGGGATAATTAGGATCCGTGGCACGGTCGAAAGACCGAAGGAGCGAATGGAAATGTGCCTCTCCTCGCGCGTCTGGGCGGCATCTCCTTCCATGGGCCGCAGTCCCGACCCGTCCAATTGACGGCTTCCTACGACTTCCGGCTCGCACCGCTCGGGGAAGCTGAACGTCCTCTCCTTCCCCTCGTGCCTCAGCCCTCCGCGCCGCTGACTCCTTTTTTTTTACGTCGGAAGTGAGTTGACTCAAGCTCGGTCAACGCGCCGATGACGCGAGCGGCGCCCCTCCCCTCCCACTCGCTCACTCGCTCCTCCTATTATTATGCACGGATACTCGGCGCGTAACTGACGTAATATTCTCTTAAAACGTCCCAAGATGGAAGCACCGCTGATCGGTCGTCTCTCGTCACCGCGCTTTTTTAAATGCAGAGCCTCGAGCGCCTCTTCTTCCTTGGGCTCTTTCCGCGCCCCCCCCCCCACCCGCCGATGCATTTGGGTGACGAGTGGGGATTTTCACTTGCCGTCGTCGCGCCGATCGCTCCGAATATCGCGTTGCGCTCGTTTGCGCTCCCATCGCGACTGAACCGCGCAACTTTGCAGTCGGGATTTTACGTAATTGCAATTATCAAATCTTGCACCCTGCAGTGCTCGGCCGACTGCGCGAGAAGGTGCATTTGAAGTGCATTGCGAGCGAGACACTGACTGCCTTGCACTCGAGTGGTACATCTTGGCAGTCGTAATTTCAGTTACCGGGGTTGGCGAGTCTCTTGCAACCATTCGAACGATTTTCAAATAAATCACCGACAAAGACGAGAGATCTGACGCGAGCTGGGGATCGTTAAACGAGCGAATCTTGCGGTAGATAAATGCAAATGTGCAGGTACGCGGTAAACGGTATCGAGTTTGTTTAAAAACTGAAAACTGATTATCGCGTCTGCAAAGACCCCGCAAAGATTAGCGAATTCCGATTCAGAGAGAGAGAGAGAGAGAGAGAGAGAGAGAGAGAGAGAGATAATTTTTACGAGAAGTGAGAAGTGGAGATGCGTCACTCTCTTCTTCACTGCCCGCGCACGTTCCTGAGCCGAGAAGAGGGTCGAGGAGCGCGAATAAAGGCCGCGCAGGCGGAAAAGCTGTTGGCGATCGAGGACTCGCGACTCGAAAGTGCCGCACGTGCGTCGAGGATACGAGGACAGCGTCCAGGGCTGCAAGTCCTCGAGGGCAAATTCTCAGACGTCTGCTGTCCTCGTTTCGGCAATCGATCCGCCGTGGCCCTTGGCACGCCTTTCTTTCGCGCAGCTCAAGGTCGCGGGCCCTTTCGATCCTCGAATTGGATCTGGAGCTCTCGCTTCCTCGGTCGGTCGAGACGTGCGAACGCGAGTACAACGATGGTACGGCCGAGCTCTCGGTGCGCTGGTGTTGGTTCCTTTTTCTCCCCGCTTCCTCTTCGCGTCGAAGCTCGAAAATGCCGCTTTCCAGACGAGGGGCGCTGATAACGCGAAACGCTAGAGGTTCGGGAAAAACCCACCCGCTCTGCTGCTTCGTATCGTTCGGCTGCAATTTAGGACGGAGGATGAGCTCAAGTTTTCTCTCCGTGCGACGACCGATTATTTGCCCCAGGAAAGTAAAACGAGTCTTAAGTTGTTCTTGTATTGTCATTAGGCACAGGTGATTTGCGGCTCGGCAACGCGAATGAAATATCGCGCGTCGTTATTTCTGCGCCTTGCGTAGCAGCGACTCCGTGAGCAGCCACTCGACCACGATTTACACATAAATAATTCAATTAAAAGGTGAAAAAAGTGTAATTTCTTAATTCCTGCGAATTTCGAATGCGAGTCTCATTCGTTAGTTTAAGTGAAAATCTTATGAATAATGCACAATCCTTAATAATGAAATAGCAAACTTGAGAGCAGCGTTAGCTACACGATCAAATGTTTAATTACGCGTTTAAATATGATATCTTGGTCGTTATAAACTTCTTTCGAGCCCCGGCATTTAATTAGGCGCGCGCGTGTAATGTTCTGATATTATGTAATGCTTATGGAAGACTGTGGAAAGAGCAAATTGCATTACGAAGTTTAAATTGTCGGGGCGAGACGCGCCTCGATCGTTTTATTCGTATTTATTAGACCATTTAATTCATTAGCGAAATTAATTAAAACTTTTTAATTCGAGGCGCGCTCGGCGTAATACTAAGTTTATTAATACATTAATTTAAAAACGCGAACGTTCTCATACGTGCACACGTGCGGGCCGCGCGAGCCAATTTTCCCAGTCCACCACCATTACGTATAATTGCACGATAATAAGCATTTACTTTTCATAACAGCTTATAAAAGGCAGTTAATTGATGCTTATCGAGTGCAAATCGCCGCGATAAATTTGATTCGCATACACAAAGAGACTCGCCGCTGCTCACCCTTTGTCCCGATTTTCTGCTTCGACAAGTGGCTCGTTCAGGGGGCGACACATTTTCCTTCCCCTGCATTTTCGCATTTTGCAGTCTCAGGAGTTCCGAGGCAATCGCCGTACTGCGGCGCTTCGGAGGCGGTGCGGAGCAGTTCGTTGGCTTTTTATCGAACCGCTGCGGATACCAAATATTAGGTCTAGACCGCGCTAACGATGATATCGCAGTCACGAACGCTTACCGCTGGACTATAATCCTAGCGTTTACGCGCGAGAGAACTAGTCGTTTGCGACTTTATTTATTATTTCCAACGGCTCTCGAGGGAAAATAACTACCCCCTCGAGAAAATTGTCTCTCGATTGATTAGTTTCCGCGATGCGAGGATTATGCTGCTCGTTACGAGGCGAAGCTTGATTAAGAGTTTGCTTTCGAAGACGAGAAAAATCGAGGTCCTTCGCTGTCGAACGATTCAATCGTCGCCGGCTGTCAACTTTTGCCACGATTGCGCTTTGATCGTTTTTTGGCCAAATATTCGCTTTAAATAAAACCTCGCCATCGTCAAAATTAACGTCAAGATTAATCGAGTCTAAGAACGAATACTCAGCTTGAAAATTGACCGCAACCGATAATTTACCGAGGAAAACTACCGTTAATTACTAGCCGTCGTTGCTATTTCTGAATACAATTACTGATAAAGCAGACTGAAAAATAACCAAGGAACGCGTGCTTTTGCAATTCGATCGTTAAGCGCCGAGAATAATAGTGCGCATCGGCGTTCGATAATCCGCAACTTTGTCAAGTAAGAAATGAAATTTAGAAACGCGAAATGTAGTTTCGATGGGCGTCTGAACGTACGAGAATTGAAAATTAAATGCTAACCAAGGCGGATTAAGTCAAGTTTTCCGGCTTTGCCCTTCTTCGAATCCGAGGGCCGCGCATCCTGAGTGACAAGGTCGTATTCGGACGCACCTTGGAGGCGTCGGAGGAGCGCCACCGGAGACGCTCCGACGAAAGAGTGAGTGCATCCGCACGAGTCGAGTCGAGGTCGTTAGGTCAGCTGCCGCGGTACTACGCACTAGAGCCGACCGAGCGAACGCCGCGCCGTCCCGAGGGCTTGTGACTAATGCGGCGGCAACCCTTGCTCCCTTTGCCCTCACCCTGGCATTATTCTAGTTCACAGGCGCTGGTTTTGTCTTTTTCGCACATCTGGAGCTGAAAACCCGAGGCTTTTCCGCTAGAAATAATTATCGCAAGTCTTGTCCTATCTAAGGAAAACTCTCCGCCTCGGTCGGTTGTGTGTTAGAAACAAAATTTGATAATCGAAAAATTTAAATGAAAATCTCTCGCTTTAGCCAATTAAGCTCCAGGAACTTTTATACGCGAATCACATCGACTAATTATGATTTGCTAATACGAGAAGCAGTTACGACTAGATAAGGATTCACTGGAGGCGTTCCCATTGACAACAGCTTCTAGATTTCCCAAAGTGGAAATTTTTAATCTTGGTATTCTCGTTAAATTGTCGGTCACCTGGTTCAGTTTTGTTCTTTAAGGTATGCGAATAACATGATTTACCTTTTGCGAAATCGAAGGAGCAAAGCTTTCGATGTAAAATTTCAAATATCGCACTCAGATCTAATAATAATTTCAGTTTATGGAAAAGAAAACGTCGACAAGTTTGGTTGGATAATTGTTTATTGCTCGTAATTAAGTTTACAATGAATCGCATTCAGTTGTGTTTCGGTGTGTGTGTGTGTGTGTGTGTGATTTTTACGCACTGGTCGCAAACTTTTACTTAGCATAGCACCAATAGAACTTTACTTACAAAATTACGTTCGTTCTGTCGCGTCAACATTTTCATTGCGCATAAAAGTTGAACTTTTAGGTCTTGACTTCACGCGCACTGGTTTAATATAAACCGGTTGCATGTTTCTCCGCAAACTGTTAACAATATATTTAGTAGCTCAGTTCTCAAAATTTCTCACTCGCACAATCTTGAAACTTTCATTCGTTATGTACAACATTATTGCTATAACTTTATTTCATACTTTTTATTACAGTATCAAAATACAAACTGCAGTTGTGTCATTTTTTATAAAAATTACATAAGTTTGAAGTCGCTAAGCTGCCTTGAAAATTATTATCTTATATCACGATTCGAATGTACACAAACTAATATACATGAATCATTCATTGTTAATCAACAAATACCTTCTTTTCTTCACTTATTCAACTGTGTGTAAATATAAATAAAATTTCTCACTTTTTGCATAATATAAATATATTGACTTTCTATCGTCTACTTTAATTCGAGTTTCATTAAAAATATTTCTTTACTTTTTATATTGTTTTATTGAAAACAATTATTATTACGTAAATCAGAGTTTGAATTTCAAGTTAGGAATCTACTCTTGAAACTGTTCCTTTTCATACGGCAAATTAGACCTAATTTATTCGTGTTTATTGAGTTTTAAGATTAAACTTTGGAATTACACAATAAGATGACTAAAAGGAAAATTATGGTACTGAACAAATCAGAAAATAATAATTTAAAAACGATCTAGAGACGAGTTCTCGCGGTCTTTTCTTTCCCAAATACGATCTTTTATTACTTTGCTGTTGGAATGAAAATTGCAGTTTTTTCCTAAAAATGTTCACATATCAGTCTTTTCATCTTGGGCCGATTCAAACAAACTAATCGTCATTTTTTATTTTCAGAGCAATCGCTGAAACTTTGATGCGCAGAGGCAGATGTTCGCGATTATACGAGATGACAGAAACGAAAAAAATCAGTGTTAAATTGTTGTAATTACAAACTTTTTAAGTATTGAAGCCTTTTGTAGATTTATCCAAACTATACGTGAAATTATAATTTAAAAAAATAGAAATGAATTAAACGGATTGTTTTTCTATAAATAGACAATGATTCAATCATATTAATTACTTTGAAAATGATCGTTAAATTCAACAAGTATTAGTGTGTTTTTACGAACCACGGCACACTAAACGCGTTGAATGTATAAAACAATCTTTTGTCGTTGTCACTTTTCGTAATTATTCGGGCGATCCTCTGAATGGGTAAACCATAAATGTTGCTAATGTTACGGTAAATAAAAATAACGACGATTAGTTATAAAAGCTATGTATAAACATTACTATCACGAGGGTTGTTTACGAGCACACAATAAAGAAATGATACCGATAAAATCTGTGATCATTCTGCAAGAACGTTTGGAGGGGGGAAGATAAATTTATACAACCCGACGATGTAATTTTAACGAGAACAACGTCAGAACTAAAGAAAGTGTAACACCAGAGTTCCAGCGTACGTGTGAAAGAGTTAAAAGTTTTAATAGGAAAAGTAAAAGTCGAAAGAATATTAAAAGTACTAACGGTTTTGTCCGTGGAGGAACATCTAAATAGTGAATGAAAAATCAATTTAAGTAAAAAAATTGACTCCTGCAACGATATTAGGATATTTCTTGCTCCGCTTGAACCTCTGAGTTTATTCGTGCCCAATTTCAGTCTTCTAACAAATTTATTATAAAAAACAACTAGCGCATTACTATTTAGTCTGGACCTCCAGGATTTCTTAATGGACACGAGGATCGACAGGTTCACTTAGAAATGTTCGAGCGAAGAAATGGACATTACATTGTATCGCTTGTCGTTTGCTTGTCGCCGCTAAATTTTTGAAGCCGATACATTCAGTTAAGATGTTTACAATGGTATAAAAAAATTGCTTCGAAGCCGAATTTTTCAATCTTCAAGATCCTTAAGTAATTCAAATTCTCGATGACTTCGATTCAAATGTTGCAACAAGTAGTTGGTCGATTTCAAGGGCAGTAACATCGATCCGATAAAAAAACTTTTAAAGAATGAAAGGGACAGCATTGTTTCATTAAAAAGTTGACGGCAAAAAATTAGAAACAATGTGGGATTAGACACGCAGGATCATCCCGGGGGAATTGTCGATAAAACAGGGGATGCATTATAGATGTAAGACGTTTACTCTCCAATAGAGGAAAAGGTGCCTTAGTCTCCCCTTTTCTTTTATTTTCGTTATGGATCATTGTCTTCGTCTCATGTGCCATCGGCCCTTTCTCGTCAACACATTAAACCTAGAACCAATCTGTAATTCGCTCTTTCGAAGGGATTAGTCTATTTATTCCCAGGGATCGTGAGCGACTGCGAGAGGTTTGTTAATGAGAAAAGTCGCCTCCGACCGAGGAGCAACTTTTCCAATGAAAAGCTAGAAACGAACGTCGTTATTAGATATGCCCCTTTCAGCCGAAGTTGTGTCAAAAGCCTCTGTCGTTCTACCAAACAGACCGCGAGACGTCGTAGCCAGTACGTCACAGACTCTCATCCAAGGATTGTAAAAAGCCGAGGTGGTGCTCACAAAGATGCGGAAAAAACCACCACATCTAAGGCCGCGAAGTGAAATCAAGCAGCTCTCGAGGACAACAAAGCCGGGACGGGACCCCAAACGTCTACCCGCGCGCTTACCATCTTTGGATCTGTAAGGAAACTGTTTGCTTTCCCTCGAGAGTTAGCCTTAGCTCAGGAGTTGGCAATATTTCACTTTCAGATGATGATCTTTTCTTTAATATCCTAAAATAATCTCCTGCCAAATCGAAAAGAGACGTAGGAGCGGGAATTCCACGAGCGAATAAAAAATTCAGCGCTACTACGTTTATTTACCGAACAATGGATATGGGTTGTTTGCGACGAGTTTCTTTGCTTGCGCAACACAGTGTTCGGGCACTTATTTTCTTGGGGCTTTTACGTCGATGAATCTTGCTTGATCGCACAACTGCGTATACGAGCAGCAACTCGCCCGATTGCAACTGTGACTTCTCGCGAGTTTTAGCTATTTTTAGCGACAATTTGGAAAGTATTTACGAGAAAAGGCCCTTTTTTGCTTATGCTCCAACGTTGTATCGATGGGTAAGAAAATATAGTTTCTCGTGCACTCTGATACGATGCTTTAGACCCTCCTATTTTTTACGAATTCAAGACTCTTACCGTGCAAAAGTTTGCGGGTAAAATTTGAAATCTAAGGCTTCCGTAAAGTGCTCAACGACTGTTTACATTATCCTGAGAAAGTCTTGAACTTCATCGCGTACACCACCACCGCAATCACATTTCGAAATATCGACAAAACCCGCACTTGTATATACTTTGTTCCGTGGCAATATCAATCATTTTTCTACCAGTACAATGTAACAGTTTGGGTTGTTCGAAAGAGTGTCAAGAGTATTGGAGAAAATAGCTGTGCGGGAAAAAAAATTCATTCGTTTCAGACCATCGCGAATTAGTAGCAATTTCAAGCATGCGCCAACACACCAAACGAATTATTAGCTAACACAATGATGATGACAAAATTGAACCGAAGATATTCTCTGCTGAAGCAGCATTATACTACGATCACAATAATTAATAAGTTAAAAATAGATTTTGCAGAAAATCATTTTATTCCGTGTATAAATTAATGTGAAAAACACCACGATGATAAAAATATAATATTTAAAAGAGTTTTATATTTTAGCGAGTATGAAATACCTTTGACACTGTATCCCTTTAAAGAATTCGAAACTTACGATTTAAGCTATTAACTAAATATTACATCGTGGCTATACGAAACGCACACGAGGTATTTTTTATCGCGCGCTATAAAGAGTACAGCATCGTGGCAAGTGTAAAAAGTCGATAAAAATATCGATTGTCCATGTGTCAGAATGAAAGCAATATTATGAAATTACTAATAATAAGAAAATTACTGATTGTTCTGCCAAAAATCAACACATTTCTTTCACAATTATTGCAATTAATTTTTAATTTCTAAAACAGATTAACCGACTTATATAAGCGCATCTCTCTAATGAAGAAATTACAGCATATTATCTTTTTTACGCATTTAACAATTTAGCATTCTTAAAATATTGTCAATGTATTGATTTATTCGCATTTCCGGAGCTTAAATCTGATTATAAGAATTTCGTGAAATTATAAACGCAGCAAAGCTTGTATAATAAAAGAGATAACTGCCTCGAGTACGTGAAGCTTTATCTTGTTTTGGATAAAAAGAAGAAGATTCGTTCTCTCAACGTCTACGATCATTCTTGGGAACTAAAAGGTAAACAGCGACAAAATAATGGAAAAAAAAATGAAATAATAAAGAGGTTGAGTTTGCGTCTGGATTCCCATCGATCCGCTCGCTCGTCTGGCTAATATCAATCGTGTCTACTCAGACGCGAGAAACATCCGCTGATGGCGCGTCTTTACCGGACTCGGCTTTTGAACTTTCAGTGACCGAAGAAGAGCTGAAAGCGAAACGTTGCCCAGGCAAAGAAAAAAGGTTTCGCGATAGCGCACGCATGGCAAAGGAGCGAGAAGAGGAAGATGGTGGTTGCCGTAGACCACGTAAGCTTAGACCGCAAATACCTGCTCGACGATCCCGCAAAATTGCAAGCAATTTTACAGAGATTAAATTAGAGAAGCAATTGCAGACGTCGACGTGCCGGGCTGGGCGTAGTCGCAGTCATTACTGCTACAAGGCTGCTAAAGAACCCCCACCGTCACCGGAACGATTCCCGGTGCTCGGCGCTTCTGCTTTATCGGTGCCAACTTTCCTCGAACGAGGAACCCCATCTCCTGAAATACAGCCCCATCAGGGCCGTTTTTTATAATGGACCAACTGCGAGAGCCGCTCTCGATACGATATTAACATGGACCCCGACGGTGTGCACCAGCAACATGGGAGCCACGCAACCGATGCGAACCTCCACGCTTTCCCCGCACAGGTGGATGGATCCCAGTGAATTATAACTCGGGAAGATGTTCGTTTACAATTTACGTCGAACCGCTGTATCGGTTATCGGTATCCGACCGTTATCCTGTATCGCGGATCACTGTGCTTCCTTCGTCTCGGAGAGCTAAGATCCTGCACTGGCTGGACCAGGCGCCCGAAATAGCGCCAGGCAGCTCGAGGACCGATTTCGACGGCTGTTCTCGTGTCAGCGGATTGGCCGACGGTGACCTTGTGCGAATAGTCAAACGAACGCGTCTCGAACCGACTAACAAAATAAAAAAGATCGCATTTAAGGACTCGTGGATTTTCCAGCTCCCACGAGTAGTCAATTTTTATTTTACATTTCGCGCTAAGTGGATAGTCTCGGAGCGTGCGACGACAAAAGGTGCGTTTTCTTGGAAAGAAATCGACGCCGACTGAGCCCTTGCAATGGAATTTAATTTGCTCGGGCACGTCGAGTCAACCGAATTAATACATTGATAATATACTGATGAATACTAGCCGCTAGTAATTAATTAATTATCTACATAAGTTACAATGATTTCAAATAATGCTGTACCCGTTTATTAGGTATGGGGTAGCTCGGTCGCTCTTCAGAACTGATTGCCTCAAAACGCCTCAAAACTTGGCAATTCGATCGAAAGGTCATTCATGGTTTGCGTAGAGTTTTTACGCGTAAAATAAAAATATTCCCAATGTTCAATCTTACAGAAGCGAAGAACTTTGATCTCTTTTAAATTCCTCGTTAGCAAAGAAAAGCCAATGAATTGTGAAAAAAATTCTAAATTATATTATACTTCAACTATACAAAAATGAGCTCCCACTGTGGGTAAACACAAGAGTGGAAGAGTTAACTTAAAAAGAAACTTGTAAAAATCGCCGCTTTCGTGATCCGTGCATTGGTAAAAGCCCTTAATTACGCATAAGCACCTGGTTGCAAACCTCCAACTGGGTCGTAAAGGCGCGCATCCAAGCGGTTCGCGCAACCGAAGGGCCCATTCACGTGGACAAGCGTAAGCTCTCGTGCGAGCGCGGATATCTGTTTTGCCCGCTTCCTCGTGTCAGCGGCCAGCGACTGTTCCAGGGACCGGTGCGGCGATTCGAAGCTCGGAAATTAATGCGAACCCCGTGGTGCAGCCATTCATAGGATGTTGATTAGCCAAGACCGACGTCGAGGGACATCATCACGAGGAAACCGACGACTGCACCCCAGCTGGACAGCTTCCCGTTACCGCTGTGAACAAAAAATGGTGTTGTACATTAATAATGCTGTTGGGTATTCTTCTGATTTTTCAGTATCCATCCAGTCTGGATATTTTTATACAGCGCATCAAATTTTATTTTGGAATGTAAAACACGAATATCGAACAATTTTTCAAGCTTAGAATCGATACTAAGCAGAAACACACAATTCGTTATTTTCGTACGTTCGAGGCGAAATAAGAACGAGGATGTTATAAATTAACCTAAAACAACTGCACGAAAATCCCCGTTACATTTTTAAAGAATTTCATTCGGCTCTTAATCGAGTAATTCGTAACTATTTAATTAGGGACGGACTGCTGTTGTCGTGTCTTAAATTTGACTTTATCAGCCGACAGTTGCTGATTCGCAAAATTTTCAAAAAGTTACGAAAATTGTCGCTCGGTCACCTCGATCGACGCGACGAATTTAAGATTAAATTTGTATCGAACTTCCTTGGTACAAGTGCGTTCCACTCTTATTGCATAATAAAGTATAATAAGCTTTTCGAAACATTAGAATAAAAATTCCCATCTTCAATACTGAAACACGATATAGAGTATTTAGGAGGGAGAAGCAGCGCTTATACACTGTCACTCTAATTTGGTCGATGCAACCGGAAAACACTAAAATATTACCCTAAACTTTGGATATTCGGGTTTCATACGTCGCTGGGATACGGAGGATAATTCGCTAATTATAACCAAGTTTTTGCTGAATTTATCAATTTTCGCGTGCAATGGGAGACAACGTTTGTCCCCCCCCCCCGTATTAACTCGTACGGCTTTCAATACGATTGTTCCAATACTTAACGCGAACGAAGGAAGAGTTTTCCACTAGAGAGGAAAGTTTCACATTCCTCGTTACGCGCATAAGGCTTTTTAAAATGTCGATGTCGCGTAAAATTTCTCAAAGTACAAAAGCAGCAATTACACTAGTGCCTCGATCAAAAATCGCTCCAAATGTTTTTACGCAGCCGTAAAAGTACTAAAGTATGCACTCTCTCTCTCTCTCTCTGGGGAGGACGGAGGGGCGCAGCCAGGGATTAAAGTCGACCGCGCACGAGGCACAACAGGGTGCATCGCACGTCACGGCTTGTTGGTTTAGTAAATTACACCGCGAGCGTCAATTCAAGACGAGCGCGAAGGTACGCGTGCATGCATGTGCGCTCGCGTGTCTGCGTCTCCTCGAGAAGTGGGCGTTTCACCACATCAGTCATATCCGCGGCGCAACGCTACTTAATACCTGCTTTCGGCGACGGAGCCAAGGGGCGCAGTTTGTATTTTAATCGATGACCGGGGATCGCCAGCCCCAGTGATGAGGAATTCCGTCCGTACGCAAAGGGAGGGGGAGTCGACGCTCGGCGACACTCGAGGAGCATTTTTAACGAAACTTCAGATCCCGAGCCGCGATTTCTAAATTTAACGGACTCTCGATTAACTCCCGATAAATATAATGCCTGCTATTAAGCTGTAGTCGCTGCCATTTACTGCAAATTTATTAGTCGGAGTCGCATTACAGCGATAATTATCTCGAGGCGCGTGCAGAGTCAATCACGGAGCTAGATAATGGCTAAGTTATGCTCGAAAACGCAATAATTAATAAGCCGATGCCTGGAAATAGGAGCGCTTGGTGTTTGTTTGGTTAACTTGTTGCACTCGCCGCTAGAAGGAGCCGGGCATTCGGTAACCTAATAGTGCCTCCGCACACCCTGGAAATTATCAGCTGTTGCAAAACGAGGTGTACTCGGTTCTATTTGCACAATACACGCAGCGAATGCAGTCGAAGGCGAGTATTCTTATTCGGAATAGTGTTGACGGAGCAGCGCCATAAGAGCGCAGTGTAACATACTCAAAAGCTACTTGCAGCGCAAATAATCAATCTTTATTAGCTGGACATTTGTGTCGCTATCGCGCCAATTATTTCGACTGTAAATTCCAAAATGTAATATTCGACGGACACCAAAGTGATTTGCTCGTGAATGCGCGACGCTTTTCGTTCGTTCTTTTGTTGTACTGTGTAACGATGATGCAGTTGAGATTATTTGTCAAATGGCTATATCGAGCATGTAACGCAATTATTCCCGGTGGTACTCCCGAGAAGCCGTTATCTGGCATAATTGTCGCGGTAGTTTCGTTAAATAAAAGCAACGCTATGGATTTGCGTCACTTACTGGCTTCATGGAAACTTTTCCTGATATTCGTACGCATAATCGCGCGTTGTAACGACGAAGAGCGTGAATTTTTTAAGACACGTGGCTTACTAAACTCGAAGATTACGCGAGTAGTTGTGTTGCTTTTTAACACCGATGAATTAAACTCCAAGCGCTACATTGCGTGTCCAATTATTCTACTCGTAAAAGTGTAGTGTAGTAGCCACGTATTGGTGTGCGATATGCTTGTCTGTCCGATAAGCAACTTGGCATTCAGTTATCGGTCGAGTAGTCGTGATCTGGTGCGCTCATTTATTTATAATTACACGAGTACGAGTAACAACGTATTTCCGCGAAACTTGGAATACTAAAGTCTTGTACAAGAACATTCTAACGTGCGCTAAATAAATATTTAAGAAGAGAAAGTGCCGTGTGTTGAATTTTGTTTAGGCGTATTTAAATCTTGAATCGAAGGAAGATAGACGAGTCGAAGGAAGGCCCGACCGAAAAATTCGAGGAAACCTTAATTTCCCTGTGGAGGTAGCGACGAAGGCGAGGCGCCGTCCAAATTAACGCGGAAAACCCAAGGAGATTATTCCGACTCGAGCTGTTAACAGTTGACGTTCTTTTCTATGCGCGACAATTTACAAAAACATTCAGTACCAGTAGTTGAAGAAGCCGCACTCTGTCACTTATACTACTAAAACTTTAGTCGGAGTGAAAAATCGAGGCTGATTCTGAAGTTTGCACCACTTCAGCTTTAGCAGGAAAGCTTTTATCTTAAGTAGAAGGAGTCATTGCAAGAACGTTCGACGTATCCAAGAGAATTGGTCCAGCAAGATCGAATTTATTAGGATGAAAAGTAGTTTTGAAAGTTGAGGTACGTAACGAGAGCTTGTAATTTCAAAGAAAATCCTTTTCCGAGTACAAATGCACACGAAACTCTCCGCAATAAAGAAATTAAAAACTTCGTTTAGGTGCAATGAATTAGAGCGAACGAGATTATTGCAATATTAAAGTACTGCTAAGCGGAGAAAACAATTTACTCTGAAGAAAAGCCTATAAAAATGAAATGAAAATTATCTTACGCACACGTAAGACTCGTAAATTTGTTTGCTGCGAATATCAATTCTGCGTTACTTTCTATAATAATGGTTATGTATCTCCGCTTATTTCATATAATCTTATCTTCCTATTTTCAAAATAAAAGCAGCTCATTATTTTATATTTAATTACACTTATACACTGTTACCACCATTGATTAATGCACCGAATAAAAAAAGTAAAATGCAAAAGAAACTTGTTGGGTAAAAGATATGTGTCGGTTAAACGCAGATTGTACAATGACCTAAACATTTTGTTAGTTTAAAAGAAACGAATTCTATGTCTGATCTACCATATTATATTAATTGTTTTACTTATACTTAGTCTAAATTTAACAAAGAAGGATATCGTCGCTGAGTATAAATTAAGTATAACTTTGGACGCAATGCTGAAGAGGTTATAATATATTATTAGATTTTGGAAAATAAAGTACGTATTACTAGGATTTTCAAGTTGCAGCTTTGAATAGAACTTGAAACTATTTTACTTGAAAAAGTTTTTTTATTGGATGATATTTAGATATAAGTGACAATTGTTGAAAATTTATACAAAACAAACATCTTAAATGAAAAGAATAAAACGAGTCACGTTTAAACATTAATTCGTTAATGTAAAAGCCGCATAGTTCTCTACTAGTCTACGTGATTAATAACATAAAATATGATAATAATGGTCTTAAAATGTTTAATCTTATTGAAAATAGTTATTTTACTTTCCAGAAAAAAGTTATTTAAAAATATTGCATCAGATATTTTAATATGAAAAGAATACTAATGTTACATTTAAAATGAAACCATTATTAGTATAGTAAGTGTTTCTATATAAAGTTTCGAACATTTATATATTATATAAAAGTTTACGTACACATTTTATAAAATAAATGCTCTCTGTAAAGTATTAACACAAATAATCAATAGCTTAAATTAAGCTTACGACACGTTTGTATAAATCGAAATATATTTAATGCAGAAGTTATTTCAAGATTCATTTTTATATTTAGTGAAGAATAGTAAAGAGAAAATAAAACAAGAAAAAGTCAGTCGAGGATTTATAATGGACTATTAAAAGAATACGAGTGAGAAAAATATGTTTCTTGTTCGTTTTAAGAAATCGACAAAATAATGATTTAAATAAAAAAAGTAAAAAAAGTTAGGATAATAATAATAACATGAATTGAGAATATAAAACAGAAAATAATCGGACAAGCTATTTGATTAAAGGTGCTAAGCTTTAAATTTATATAATAATTATTTTTAAAAATGCACTACCGTGTAGATATATATTTATCCATTAAATTTTTTAATGTTTTACGAATGACACATAAAATTCAACACGTGCTGAGCTTTTGTTTAAAGCCTCGATTGAAGCGGACAACCAAGTTTTAATAATCGAGCAAATGAAGGTTGCACAGATTTCCCTTCAAATAACGGAAATTATTATTATTAATAACTATTTAATAATAACGCTCGAATAGCTTTTTTAATGTGCGCGTTTGATCGTAACTAGATCAGCCCAAACGAACGGCGCGAAATGTTTAAACTCCAACTCAAAGTATACGCCAATCATAATAAAAATCAAACGATAAATTAATTGGTACTTTGGTCGATGCAGAAGCTTCGAGTTTGGCGCCAATAGCGCGACATTCGCGTTTCCTAAAATACGCGAGATACGAGTTGCCGCCACGCCTGCGAATAATTTTGCGCCGCATAATTTATCGCCTCGTATTTTGAAATACATCGCTGTAAAGCGTAGGTGCAGTTTACGGTCCCATCATTGAATGCAAGCACTTTATTTAGATTTAATAGGGGATTTTTCAATCAGGAGAATTTACAAGACGGGCGTTAACAAGTGTTTTCCGTGCCGAGTGCTCCTCGTCGATCAGGGCCCGAATCGCATCGGATTGGCCGGGCAGCAGCCCTTTTTAGCCCGTCGCGGCCGATAATCACTGGCGCGATAAGCGCATGCGCCGCCGGGGTGCGTCGCAAAAACCAGCTGGAGAAGAGGCGAGCGCCGGCCGACGACCGGCTTTCCGCGCAATTCCCGAGGATCCTTTTTCACTTTTGTGTTTTCCGTGGCTGCCGCTCCCGATTCCCGAGGGAGTGCACGAGGCTCGAGTATCTCATAGTGCGCCGGCGTTTTAAGGGATCGCAGAGGCCGGTTGGATCGCACACGCGAGCCAACGGCACAAAGGCAGGCCCAATTACAATGACAATGAGCGCGGGGCCCTGGGAAAAAGAGATATTCCGTTTCTCCTTCCTTTATTCGGCGCCCCGTTTTGTCTTTCAGGACCCACGTGTAATCATCCACGCGGTGGCCTCCATTTCACCTCGGTTAAGGGTAGAGCTCGACCTGTGACCGAGAAGCCATTGTCCTCGACCTCCTTTCGAGCGGCTCGGCGAAATTAGTCACTACCAATTACAGCCTCGAATTCCGATTCGAGCTTCCGAACTTACGCGCTTTGCGCCACCCGCTTTTGCCCCTCGAGCTTGCGATGGAAAAGCCGCGATCGTCTTTTTTTCAATTGCCGTGGAGTTTGTCGCACGAGGCGTTTTAAATCGCCTTCGAACAAACGAGTTTTATCCGCAAATTTTATTAACAATCTCCGAGTGGCAGCACCTGCACCAGACTTTATATCGAAAGAAGACATTTACGTTTCAATTTATGTCCGACATTTCTTTCGAATCATTGTTTTGCTTGACCAGAGCCGCGATTATCGTCTGCACACTTGCAACTCTACGAGTACAGTCTAACGAGGTCACACAATTTGCTAATTACTTTAGTTGGAACTGGCGTGCAATTAATTCGAATAATTTATAAAAAGCACTTTTGTCGTTCAAACTCGTAATCTTAAATGTGCGAGTGAATAACGAATCTTGGATGGAATTTGTCGTCTCGATCATTATTAGCGGGTTAAATATATGAAATTAGGGATTAATAACAAATTATTCAAAGTTATTTTTCGAAATGCGTTTTGCAGTTTAATAACAGCGTTTTTCTTCGTTGATAGTCTCTTGATACGAATAATTTGCGTTAATAGTTGAATATCTTTTTTCTTGAAAATACGTTTTGGAAAAGCACAACAATCTCTGAGAGAGAAAAAGCGAAAAATACGAAGCGACGAACGTGAGTCGCTATAAAAGCAGATTGTGCTAAAACCCAATCCGAATTGCTCGATCGAGTAATTGCGAAAAAGTAAACACGTGCCGCCAAGGTCATCGGTAATGCCGCGAATCCCACAGGAATTTAATTCGAATAACGTGGCAACGAGAGGATACCGTTGGGCTTTGTAATCATCCCTTCTTATTGTACGTATTTCGTTTTTGTACTTCGTTCTCCGAGTCTTTCTCAATTTCCACGTTGTTTCAGAGGCTCTACGTGTGCGTTAGTTGGGGTCGGCAGTCGCCACTGACGCGACACGTCAAGTCTTCCCGCATCATTAATAAAACTTATGGGCATAAAGACGAACGCGAACTCTGGTATTTTTAAAAAACTCTCATTGTTGGATTCAACATTCAAACGCGAATATGTAATTGTGCATTTTAAGATGTTTTTAAATTTTACGAGCCATATGAATAAGAGTCAGATCGCGGGGTTCAATGGGCTTTAGTATTTTCGTTTGTAATTTATTCATCAGTAACGTTTGGTTGATTAATAAAATGAGATATTTTATAGGAAACTTTTTGGCAAAAATCTTACGAGAGTGTTTAATAGAAAATAGTCGGATAATTGTTAAAACGATTTTTTGGCTCTGTCGTCAGTCAATTTTGCCGAGCCATTAATCTTTCTCGCCTGAAAAGCCAATAAATCTTTGACAATTTTTGTTACAGCGAATCGCAAATACATCGATAGACTAACGCGAATTAAATTGCCTAAAAATACTCGCGCGAGCCTACAAAGGATTAATTTTCAACGCATTTTGCTCATCGTCGCATCAAGATTATCGTTTGTATCGAACCTGTTGGCTTGGGGTGCAAAGGTCACACGCATGGAAAACGAAAAGGAAACCACGGGCCCAGTCGCAGCCAAGCCTAGCACAGTGAAATATACTCTTTAATTATGAAATTCGCCATAAATGAAGCAGCAAAGCCGCGCCTCGACATTTAACAGAAAAGTCAAAACACGCGGGGTAGAATTTTGAGCGTCAATTTTTCATCGCTCGCTTCCATGCCCCTCGCAATTCACTCGTATTTCTTCTTTTTTACGGCCCATCCTGGATGCGATTCCCTTCGCGCTCGCGCCGTTTCCCAAGCTACGCAGCACACGCACCGCTTGCTAAAATAATAAAAAAAAGTGCGTCGCGAGAAAAGGACTCGATGTGCATTTGGGTGCATTCGAACGATCGAATATAAAGCGGAATCGCGCGGACTTGATAAGAGCGAGTGCGACTGCGAGGGGAGAGAGAAGAGGCGGAGGAACGAACCTGGCATTTAAAAAGCTGCGAAGAGCAAGAGAGGAAAAGAGTCACGTAAAAAATAGGGGTATTGTGTCGGTGAGAAAGCTTCTTCGTTGCTTCCGATTGCTATGTCAGGCCAGTTCAGACTCCTAATTCCTTTTCTCTTCCTTGCTCCCCCCCCCCGCCCAGTCGTCGCTCATTCGCTCAATAGTTCTGGACCGACGGCCGTGGCGTGAAACGTGAGACGGAAACGGGTGCAAGTGCACGCCACCGTGGGGATGCCCTTCCCTCTTTTCTCGTTGACTCTCTCTCTCTCTCTCTCTCTCTCTCTCTCTCTCTCTCTCTCTCGCTTTTGAGGTGTACAGGATTAGTCGGGGAAAGGGAGACGCGGACTTTTATAGCTTAAAGATGCACGGGATGAACGGAGTCGTACAAAATTTTTAACGAGTGAGTTTGTTTAATTTCAAGGTGAATACTCGGGGCTCCTTTGGATTCGAATCGCCTAGAGCATTTAAAAACGTTATCGGCAAAAAATCGCTTAAAAGTAAAAAGTCGTTTGAAAAACTTTTTAAACGAAACGAACTGCCGAGAAAAAATTGTATTTTAACGACACTTGGATTCGAAGTACTATGTTTTTGTAACGATTGTTTTGACACTGTGATTTACAAGTTGAAATTGCAGTCGACCATAAATTACGGCGCCTCTTCTTCGAGTTGCTCAACGTTAACCTTAACTCATTTGGCAAAGAAAAAATGTGTCGTTTAACGGAGGAAATTTTTAAATAAAACATGACAAAAGCAGGTCGTTAGGTGCACTTATTATACGCCACGACATTAAGTTTGGATTTGGTTGGTTTGTCTAATTTAAACAACTTATCTCCAGCTGTACGAGAGTGATTTCGAAATTGTACTCCACTCACCGGGACACGAATCGATTATTTATTTAACATTCGACGCTTTCCAGTCCAAGCTTATCCGTATGAATTCTTCGGCGTGGCGTAAAAATTACTTTATTATCAATAAGCAAGCAAGTTTACGAAGGCACGACGACGGTAGTTTGGTAAATAATAAGACGTCGAGATCGGCTCTACTTTAAAGTCTCGAGTCGATGCAGTCGGGCGTGAAAAGGCGTGGGAGTGGTGAGGAAACGGTCCAAGTCCTTAACATTTCCTCGGGCTCGGGAAGGTGCGCAGACGCGTTAAGGAGCGGGACGAAGGCGAGCGAGGTGAAACAATCAGAGAGAGAGAGAGACGGAGGAGGTCGGGAGTGGAAAAAGTCGGATCATCGTATAATCGTTGTCGAATCCGACTGCACGTCCCAAGTACATTCTTAAAGGAAGGCCAGGACCGCGGGATAAAGTATGCACGCGAACCAAGAGAAAAAGAGCGGGAGCGAAGCGAGGATGAAAGAAGAGCGGAGGAAGAACCGTAACCAGTTAGGAAGGCTAAAGGCTGAGCAGCGTCTCTCCGGTCTTTTTCGCATTTTTCGGGCGGACTCTCGCACTCTCGCCTCGCCTTCTTCTTTAATACTCGTGCATCGCGCACCGCACGCCGCAGCAGCAGCTCAGGGCCGGTAGTAGTTGCACCCCAAAATACGAATCTCGGCGGCGGCGGCGTGTGCACACGGCGCGAGTCTCTGCCTCTGGGCTCCCTCGCTTTTGTCTTTACGTTTTGTTTCCGCCGCGGCAACGCCCGACCGAGAAGAGGACGAGGACGAGGATGAGACCGAGCGAGAAAGTGAGAGATGGACAGAGGGCGCCCTGGCCCTTTTTTCGGGGAGGCACAATGAGTTATATTCCGTTTTAATGCCTCGAGCATCTTGCGGAGGGATGGGGGAGAGGCCCCTTTTTTGGGTGTCGGGGGCCGCGACGTAAGCTTTTGCCTTTGCCCGCTGATGCGCGACCGCTGAAAAATCGTCTACTTATAACGCGTGCCCCGCTGATTTACATCGAGGAGAGTTTTCGGAGCCGAGGGAGGGAGAGGCTCGACCACTATCTTCCTTTAAACAACTTTCGTTGCGCGTTTCTTTCTTTATTTTTTATCGCACTTATCGCGCGAGAGTAATTGTTGGATTCCGTGGGGTTGCAGAGGCCGCTGCTTTATGCTTCCCGACTGAGTTATCGTTCTTCGTTTTCACCAACTACCCGCTGAATTATGCAGCTACGCTCTTAATTGTTCGAGCCATCGTTCGGCGTTTATGAATTAATCATATTTTTAATGGATGGCGGGTTTCGCCGGGCTTTCTCTCGCGAGTCTCGAGTGCTTCCAGTTTTACTCCAACAGCTAATATTTCACCGTCTGCTTAACGTACAAGTGCGAGTGTATTCGAAAAGCTTGTGGAAGAGTGTCGCCAACTCGCCAATACTTGCGAATGCCGGCGCTTTTTCTTCCTTCTCTTTGTCACCGCAAAAGCACCCGATTTGAACAAAGAAAGTAATAGCGCAGAAACGGCAAAAGTTAAGCGACGCGATCGAAAGCCAAATTTAGCTAAAATCCGACGAACGCGATATTTTAACGAAATCCAACCGCAAAGACGTATTTTCAACTGCTTATTCTCATACGGACGTTGTAATAACGTTGGCCCGGCGAAACGTGCGCAACGCAGTCGAAATTAATACGTCGCAATAAGAGAGACTCGAATGGGAGACGGATCCTTGCGAATGCGAACATATGTGGTGGTACCTTTGATGAGCTTCAGGTACGATGTCGTCGATAACGACGTAGATCATGGCACCAGCGGCGAAGGCCAGGGCATATGGCAGGACGGGTGCCGCAAGGGTGACGCAGGTAGCCCCCAAGACCCCGGCTAGGGGCTCCACCATCCCCGATAGCTGTCCGTACCAGAAGCTCTTGAAGGTGCTGAAACCCGCCGCCTGCAGGGGCAAGGAGACCGCAAGACCCTCCGGGAAGTTTTGAATGCCGATGCCCAGCGCCAAATTCCTGAAAGCACAAACGGGTGTTTGCGTTAGATCGATTAACTCGCGGCAATCGGTCTGCGAAGCCGCGAGCTCCTGTGTTCCTCGCAGTCCAGCCAAAACGTACTTTGCTGCTGTTATTTTGTAAAGTTGCGGACGGCTCGGAAATAACGAAGTACCCCACCCTTTCCCATCGTACGTGTCGCAAGCGTTTTATTCAATCGAACCAAGGCTGAACAAGTTTTATCGGCATTTTTTACGTATTTCTGATGCGCGCCCAATGCACTTATTATTTTGATCTTGAAGATACACTTTTGGAAAGCGAAGCAAAATGTGAGTTTGCACACAGTGGGAGAAGCTCTCGCGGGAACTGTTTTCCCCCTCTTACAGCAACTGCGTACTCGCTTTATGAAAAATTAGCCAATTAAAAGATTTGCGTTTGCGTCGCGAATAAATTGTCATCGGACTACTCGTGGAGCAAGTTTCAAGCCAACTGCGAATATTAGGCGCGAGAGGCGAAATTTCCCCAGGTGTGCCTCGCCAAATCTCGAGGCGATTAATTTCGCAGCACTTGCTCGCGCGAGGGCCAGCCGGACTGCGGTGACGACACCTCGAGCACCCCGAGTTCCTAAAAAGCGTCATTTTATCTCCGGGCGCTCGGCGGACGAAAATTCCACGGGCGCACATCCGAGCGAGTGCAGTCCGGCGGAGTCTAAAAGAAGCCGAGCGTGGCGCACGGAGCAAAACAATCGGCCATTGTCCGAGTTCGCATATTTTAACGCGCGTGCGTCCGTGAGCGACGACACGGCGCTCGCGCGGCGCGAAATCCGAGAACTCGAACTCGGTGCGGCGACATCGACGAGCGACGCCGCGGCGGTGGCCACGCAGGCAGTTGGAGTTGGAGTTGGAGGAGGGGGGCCGTCCAGGCGCTCCCTCGAGAGTCGGCTTCCACATTCCCGGCATTTTTCCGGGCGTTTCATTCAGCAGTTGCCGGCCGCTGCGCTCGGCGAATTCCTTATCGCGTTATCTCGCCTCCTCCGCAATTCCTCAACAACAGGCCGGGCCCCAGCGGCTCGTTACTTTCTTCATTCGTGGATTTTCAATTTTTCGACGTCCCCTGAATATAACTCACCGCTGGCGATATTTCACGCGGAGGCGCGCTCGGAAAAATTCGGTAAATTGTTATTTACGGCGCGGAAAACGCTCGCCGTTTCTCAAACATTTTATTACCGAGATAAAACGGGGCTTCTAAACGACCTTTAAAAGTCCCATTTCGCGCGGCGCACGAAAAAAGCCGGCAACCACATTGTGTCTCGGAGCAAAAAATTGAGAGAGAGAGGGAGAGAGAAGCGCGGAATTCCGAGGCCGAAAAGCTTGGCAGCAATGCGGTAAAACACGCGAAAATGACTCCAAAAAGGTGCGCCCAGTCTAATAAAGTTCAATCGCGTTAAGGGGAGAGCAACCCAAGTCCTTGAATGGAAGCCGACAATTTCCCATCGCGGTAACATCTCGAGTTTTTTCCTTTTTCCGTATGGCGAGAAAAAGTTTAAAGACGCGCGTCGACGACTCGCACAAGTGCACGCGAAGAGAAAGAGAGAGACGTTGACGTTGACGACGACTGCGACGACGACGACGACGACGACGACGACAAAGACGACGAAGCAATAAGCCAAAGAGGAGGAACGAGGCAAGGAGGGCCAGAAAAGAGCCGAGGCTGCGGAACAGGTGAATGAACGGCTCTCGATGCCGCGCTTGTGTGCGAGCCTGCACAAATGTGTTTGTGAGTCGGTCGCGGCCGCCCGAGTACCGGGTCTCTCGTGCTTTTTCGCACCGGTAGCCTCTCCGCGTCCTCCAATCGGTTCGGGCATCGCGGCGCGTACGCCGTTGTCTCGGCCCGTCCTGTGAATGGCGAGTAATTGCTTTCGGCCGCGGACCCGTAAAACACGACGATGATTCCCCCAGAGTTCTCCTGGAGCCGTTGCCGCTCGGGATGATCCGAGTAATCGTGACTCTCTTTTGTTTCGGTTTTTTGTTCGTACCCCGGCCGATACCGTAGTTTCACTCAACGAAATTAATCGCGGCGTAAGTTCCAGTTTCTTTGTTCTTCCGTTTTTTCTTTCATCGCTGCGTAGCCGCGGATCGCCAATGGAAAAGGGGCAAGCGTGAACTCGGGGAGAGACGCAGCGAATCTTCTACCACCATTGAGCAACAGCTTTATTACGCCGCGCATTCCCGGACTATTTGGTTCAGTTTTGAAAACGGTCCGGACAGCATCTTTCGCGCCAAGTCGCTGCTAAGGGCGTCGCAAAATCGAGAGAGGGACAGAGAGAAGTGGTTGTCAGGAGCGAATTGAACCTGTATGCAAGACGCATTCCAGGAGTCAGGCAGGAGGCAAGAAGCTAGACGCCTGTTTTTGTCCCGCTGCTGCTCGTCGTCCCCGTCGGCCGGTGAGGGAAGGCTCGAGCCGCGCTCGGTAACAATGGCAAATGGCATCCGAAACGAGCGCTCGCTCCGAGTCGGACGAGGAAACGGGCTGCTGAATGAAACGAATGAATGACGCGGCCTCCTTCCTCCACTCGAAGCGGCGTTCGAGTGATTATGGCGAGGGCCGACGCCGCCGTCCATTCGTAGGCGGCCGCGCCGTGTTGCCGAGGGGCCCGGTAGTCGGGCCGCGTACCGAAAACTCGCTCTGCCGCAGGAGATGGTCCGGTTAGCCGCTGCAGCCGCCGACGAAGACGTTATCTCGAGGTCGTTCTACGCGGACGCGCGCTCCTCGCCACTCCTAAGTACTCTGTTTCGTTAGCGCGCAGCGCTGGCGGGAGTGTGCGGCGGCTCGGGGCAGCTCAGATTTCCGGATTTTATTGGTCGAATGGTGCGCGTTGCAATGGAATTCGTGGATTCGAGCTATGCACTTCTTGCACTCGAGGCGCAGGACGTAGACTCCAACGCGACTTTTTTCGTCCTTGAGTTGCAAATATTTTTGAAATCCGAAGCGCGCGCTCGCCATTGCCGATGATGATCGACGCGATTTCGATCCAAGTCTTCCGACCAAAGCCTACCAGGTGTTTGTTATATCACTCGACGCGCTCGATCTTTTGGTTTGTCGTCCTCTTATCGTTTGCAATCTCCGTTGCATTTAATTCGAGTCCCATAAGTAACGATGGGAAGAAATTGAAAACACGAATGGCGCCTGGGAAACGTGTCTTTCGATTCGAATATCGCTGCGAAAATTCCGCGAGTTTCTAATTGTACAATTGATAACTATCGTAATATACGTTAAGAGCTTGTGATAGGATTAAAAAAGCAACGATACCGAGTTTTCAGAAGATCGTTATAAATTCAACGAATTCATTATCGTACGACTGGATATAGAATTAAATTTGATTTAATTTAACAATATTACGGAGCTGTCAGTTTTTCATTACTTTCTTCAAACTCGGCAAACTTTACGAGTAATCGACGATGATTAATAATTAAAAAATGAGAAATTCATCGGCTCGAATAGTTTCGATATCGTCTGGGTTTGCAGATGATAAACGCCTTTGTCAATCCATCGAAAGCGCTAAAGTCGATTCGCCCGTTCCATCGTATTTTATAATATGCGTTGCCTCCGTTCGCGTTTACCAACGCTTTAAAGAAATTAACATAGGACAGCATTTTGAAAGTGGAATGAGATAGAAGAAAGAATAATAATAATAATAGTAATAGTAATAATAGTTCAATAGCCAAGAGGATTGGTTTGCTCGAGGTTGTCGCGTTTCTTCTCTTCCAAGCTAATTCTCAAATTCATGAAAATCAAAGCTACTGCAAATATTATCCGGCTTTTTATAACCGAGTGCGGTACCTGTTAAAGAGGCACTCAACAATAATAATTTATAAGGTTTGATAGCTTGTAGTCCTTCTGGTGTTGCAAAAAGCGAATTTTAGTATCTGCGGTGTATCAAATTCTTATCGGATTCTACACCGGAAAAGTCATTCGCCTAATTATGAAATTGTCTTACTGTGTTGCTTTCAAACTATGGAAAAATCAGTGAGAAAGCCAGAAATGAATGCGGCGAACAACTACCGGATTACAAAGCACATGCCAAATAAATCACGAAAACTTCATAGATGAAACGAAAGTTGAGGCGATAGTTAATTTGCTTGAAAAGCTTAAAGGATTAATTACGCAACGAGGTGGGGGTGCGAAACTTGTGAAAAGCTGAATCGTTGGAGAACATTGGCTATTAATGCCAAAATATCGTGTAAATACCAGGGGAAGGGGATAAGAAGCAAAAGCGATAGGGAAAGTGGTGGTTGCGCTTTAGCACAAATAGTCAATAAACGACAGTTGCAGTGCCGATACGCGGGACAAAAAGGTGATAGTCGCGGTTAACAGCAGAAGCAAAGAATTAATTTAATAATCGACGAATCAAGCTTTACGACTTTCAACGGAGGCCTGTTGCGCTTTAGAATGGATTTCGCTAGATTCAACCAAACGTACTTCTCAGAGTGCAAAGATGCTAAATAGCTGAAAAGGATTATCCAACGGGCGACTAATCTTCGATAGACGCATTCAATAACCGCGATCGAAGTAAAGTTGTTTTTCAACGGTGGATCTACTCGTATTAGCTCCCGAGAACCACTTCTCTAACCAAGAGTCATGGACGACCATGGTTAACGAAGAAATCTCAACTGTCGTAATTAAAAGTCACGTCAGGAGTGTTTCGTCGATTTGGGTGGGAATGGAAACGCGACTGCTAATTTTGGTTTTTAGCGCGTAGAAAGACACGCATTAAAACTTGGCTCGAAGATAAAATAAAATCGAAAGGACACGTTTGCTTTCCACGGGGGGAATCGCTGGGGGAATTGCTGGGCGAATCGGACTCTTTCTATCGACGAGTATTATTAACTTTGGACAGATTTTTATCGAGGTTTAAAAGGGAGCTGGATCAAGTATTTGGATACCGCGTTTAAAAATTCGGAAATAATGCCCGAGTAAAAGCTGAGATTCAAGGCTCCGGAGCGGATCTGAAAATTATGTTGAAAATCGAAACATCGTTGGAACAAGAATTACAATCGACGGCTCGAAGCGGATAAAAGCTGTAAGGATCGGCGAAATCGAGCTCAATACATCTCGGCACAATGGGAATCGCTCGTTATTGTCAAGGAAACTACGGCTTGACCATACACCATATCGATTAGACAAGACATTAACGCCCAAAAAAGGAGAGCATAGCGCCACATCATCGAGACATAGAATATATCGGCTTTTGTACCTGAAAAAGAAGTAAAGCAAGGCCCATTGTTGCCACTCGCGTATTTTGCGGTAATTTATGGGCCCGCGTGCCATTGTCATGCGTGATCAATCGGGACGACGGAACAAGTCGGAGCTCGTTCGATTCGATTCGCTCCAGAGGCATCCGCCAACTTGTCTGCCTGCCCCCCCCCCGTCTCTTCTAAATACGCATAATACGCATAATATGCGGAGAAGAAGCACCGAGACTGGGAGGGGTGGGGAGAGCGAGCGAGCACGCCTCGAATAAAAAGGGAAAGTGGCGAGATTCGGTGGGATGCGAGTGTGCGAGCACCGCCTTTCGCCTCGCGTCGAGCTTGTAAATCAAGGTCTCGCCAATAACGATAATGCTTTTCAATAAATTTGTAATTCGATCGCCGCGATGAATCAGCGGCGAGATTTTTTAATTAGCCCCAAATTATTGCGCCGAGCGAGTAACTTTTTTGAGATTCAACTTAAAAGCGACTCGTCCGAGCGCAGTTCGGGAAGCGTTTGCAAGAGACCCAAACGAGTTTGCGCATTTTTAAGGACAGCAGGGAGGAGCTTTCGCAGCGACACCTTGGGGCCGGCCGGCAAATACGCGCAACACCTTCCCTTATTTAATTACGAGCGATAAGCAAAGCGACAGCGCAATTAAGCACAGAGCCGCGGCTCGCATTCGTCAAAATAGCCTTTACGCCGATCCGCGTAACAACGAGGAGGAGAGCCACGAAACAAGCGCTGCGTTATATTTTACGAGGGCTTTTAGGAGCTCCAGCCTCGAGTGTCGTCCTTACCACGCGCACATTTGGCAAAAAAAAAAAACGGTCAAAGATGAAAAGACGGAACGAAAAGCGAGAGACAAAAGGCAAGTGGAAAACGAGACGAAGGAAGGGGTGGCATTCTGAGGGTTTATCGATTGGCGTAAATCACGCTCGTGGATATCGCATCACGAGCCGGAGAAAGAAAGGAGCGAGATGGAAATAAATAAATACATCGGGTCGCGAAATAAAGCAATGAAATAAACGCGCAGCGAAAGGAGCTCCGCCGAAAGCCGGGAGAGCGAGAGAGAGAGAGAGAGAGGGGGGGGGGAGAGAGAAAAGTTTCGGAACCTGCAGCTGTCCCCGCTCGTGACACTGGGCGGCGTCGTAAACACGCCGTCCCTCCGCACTATCTCGTTCCTGGCTGTGGGGTTGAAGAGAAGAATAAAAGTGAGTCGAGTCGTATTTTACGTTGAAGCCGGTGTAGTACCCACTGTCGAGTGTAATAATGCAGCCCAAGACTTTCGGAATTTCACCGGTTTTGATGACTGCGGCCGAGTGAGAAACGGTTTTACGGAAAGCACCGACTCGGGAGCAACGCTCGCGATCTGTACAGTAACGAACTGCAGCTCGCTGCTAGAATTTGGAGGCTTGATT
Organism: Platyscapa corneri; assembly: GCA_018907185.1. NCBI lineage: Eukaryota > Metazoa > Arthropoda > Insecta > Hymenoptera > Agaonidae > Platyscapa > Platyscapa corneri. The sequence goes on from JACCHW010000012.1 coordinate 754,938, forward strand.
ACGTCGTTAATCGGCCCAAGTCTTCGCAAACGTTTGCTTGAAAATTTTACGATTGCCGAATCCTCTGACGTGATTGCCAAATTACGCCTCTCCGAGAGACTGCCTAATTTCTTAATTGTTGCGCAAGCAAAAGGGAGCGGAAGACTTTTCACAAAACGACAACGAACAAGTTGATCGGTCGTTTAGCTCAAACCACCTCCAGTTTTCCCGATTTCGTTCAACGTTCGACTCGCCATCTTTATCTCCGGACCTAACAACAGTTCGTTTCGCGGATGCAAATTACGGAATCGGCGGCGCTGGATTAAAATCGGATCGAGCGGCGGCGTTAATCTTCCTTTTCGAAAATTCACTGCATTTCTTCGGGCCAGCGCCGAGGTACTTGTCCTATTTTAAAAAGTCCGCGTGCCCTACAAACGACGATCGCGCCGAATTTCATTAGCCGACAAAGATGTTTCCGAGACTCCTCTTACGCACGTACACACACACACGTGCCCCCAGGGGACTGGAATAACAATACCGGCTAATTGAAATAATTTCACAAGGCCTTGTGAACGAAGGCGGCGGCGGCGGCGGCGGAGGCGGCGCTCGGCTCGGCTCGGCTCGAGAAAAGGGAACGAACGACAAGTCGCCGATGAATGACGAAAAGTGGTACGTTTTATCGGCGCCGACTCGAGGCTACACGCGTTCGTTCTCAGCTCCTTAGGCCAGAATTGGAATCGACCCCGATCGAGTCGCCGCCGTCACTCAGGAGTTCGGACGAAAATTCCACTCCGAGCGAGCGATAAGCGCATAGAGAGCATCCTCGACCTCGAAAAGAGCGTTTTTCCGAGGTGCAGAGGCACGTGCTCGCGAGCGCTCTGCACTAGATCGAGAGGAGCCGCGGCCCGGGAGAGCGAGAGCGACCGACAGCCCCCACTCGGGGGAGGGGGAGAGAGAGGAAATCTCGCGCTTGCGGATTGCCAAACTAGTGCCGTAGCGGCCTCTGTACTAGCGAAACACCGGTCAACGTCCGCTCGTGAGAACGGAATGTAAGTTTCGTCGCGACTCTCTTTCTCTCCCTCTCTCGCTCGCTCTCGCTCGCTTATAGCCTGGGCCCGAGCAGGCGTACAAGTAGTTTTTCTCTCTGTTCGCGCTGCCGCCGCCACTGCCGCCGTCGATGTTCGTGCATCTATACACGTAAGCGGCGGAGGCGCGCGAGTGTGCGTGACCGTCTGTGCACGTGTCCAAGCACGTGCGTACAGGCCGCCTCTCTGCCCGGGTGCTCGTGTGCGTGTGGGTTCGCGCTTGCGCTCGCGCACAGACGCCGCGCAGCGCTTCCAAGTTCCTTTTTCGTTTTGAAAAATCGCAGCGATTCTCCGTTCGACAGTCCGCGCACGAAGCGCTCGGCTTTGTCCGGCGTACGCGTGCGCGAACACAGCTGACGAGCCTTTTTTAACGACGACGCTTATTTTTAGGCGGCTATGACACGATTTGTCATTCGCCTTTGGAGTTAATTAGCGCGAAAAAGTAAAGTACGCGCTTGACCAAGGGTCGCGGAGGGGGCAGGGGGACCTTTTTGCACGCTAAATGTTTCCAAGAATAATTTGATTACGAGCGAAGCTCGCAGATTTTCTCCTACGTTCGAGCCAAAGGTCCGCTAAAAGTTACTCGAGCGAAAATGAAAAGGATAAAGAGATCGCAATGTTCCACTATCCCCCGGGCCGCCCCACCCGCTCTCCACCGCGAGATAAGGATTTCCATTTATTGGAATTCGGAGAAAATGCAACTATTTTATTCGGTTTTGCGTCAGCGACGGCGGGGATTGTTTACTTTTTTCGCGTTTCATCTTAGTTTTGCGCGTCTACCGTGTGACGAAGTCGTAACAAGGAGAAAGTCGTCGTCGTCGTCGTCGTCGTCGTCGTCGTCGTCGTCGCCACCGCCGCCACGGAAATCAAATCGAACGGAATTGTCGATGTAGGAAATCAATGAGTAGTTTTAATAACGGAAGTTTCGCCTCGATGGCCTCAATGAATGTGCTTCTTCTTATGCTCTCGTGGGCTTGAAAATTGTGCAGGATTTGCGACATTTCTTTTAACAGGAAGTACTTGTTGCAACATTTATACACACGCGTTCGCATAAAAATACAGTTAGAAATGAAAATATTAATTAAAACGAGTTACATTTTTCGTCCTTTTTTGCGGCCTCGGCTTAATGCCACGATTATTTCAATTTTTCGCGTAATTGCCGGTAATTATTTTAAAGCCCGGCAATAACGAGAGCGCAAATTATTTTTATAAATAGGCATAATCACGAGTATGTACAAATGTTTAATTCAGCGTACTCGTGATAAAATATGTTGGTAACGCGATCGAATTACACATTAGCTCGGTGGTATTTAATTAGATGCATATAGTTGAATTTAATTTGCGAAAAATGTGCGATAAATCAAGTTTATCGAAAGCGAATCGACTCGAAATAACTAAAATTGATTAGTTCGCGAGATACTCTTGTGCATAATCGCGCGGCATTAATTTACGTCGAAATTCATAAAAAAGCCCGCGCTTATCCTTAAATTTCAATTTACATCGTGGAGGCTTAAATATTTGCGAGTGAATTCTTTCTCGCGGAATAAAGAGCAAATACTGCGTAACTCAATATTGGGAGAAACGCGGACTCGGCTGGGGATAAATTCCCAGTTCCCCCAGACACGAGCCGAGGCGTTTTCTGTCTTTTAATAAAAGCGTCCGCAGCTCGGACTATAGAGAAGTTACGAAGGGCACGGGGCTATCGGCCGATCACCTACTGTTGTCCAATATGATTGGCCGAGCCGCCTCCGATGCTCTCGATGAACAAAAGAATCCAGCTTTGCGCCCATCGGAACATAATTTCAAGAACAATCGAATATGATCGAAAAGCCTTTGGCCTTTCTCTCGGACGAATAAAACTGCAGAGTCGGATGATATATTGAAAAGTCGTATACGTGCAGCTCCACATGCAGTAGTCAAGTTTTAATGCTCGGAGCGCGAGTCGAACGCTGCGAGTGAGAAAATTACTCCAATCGAAGAGAAAACAACGCGGCTCTTTCGTCCTGGAGTAAACTATCGATTCCGACGAGGAGCAGAAGAGAAAGAGAGAGAGAGAGAAAAGACGCGCGTGATTGCCGCGCGCATTCCAAGCCGCGTGCAGTCGAGAAAGTATATAGGCGAGCTCTGCGGCCTCTCGGTGTCGTCATCGTCCTCGCCGTCCTCGCCGTCTTGGTCGTCGCGCCGTCTCGCTGGGCGAACGGAAGCTCGCTTCCGAGAGTTCCTCGCCATCGGGGCACGAGTCGCGCAAAAAAGCTGGTTAAACTGGACGAACTAGTCTCCGACTGTTGCCGTTGCTCTAGGTAGAAGGTTGCGAGTGCACCGCTATTGGAAACGACCAGCGCGGAATTCTCTTTTAATTTTCGCCGAGGGACTGATGCGCGAGCACCATCTGCAGGAAATTCGTCCGCTGCTTGGTTTCGGAGCGGGATTCTCGCGATACCGCTACCCGAATTTAAAAGGAATTCATATTTCATTGCAGTGTCAATAAAAAGAGTCGTGCAAACAAAGAGAGAGAGAGAGAGAGAGAGAGAGAGAGAGAGATAACGCGAGACGTCGGGAAGGGAGAGCGAGAGAGGAAGCTATTTCATCCTCAACGCGAACAGAGCTAATTGCTCGCCGTTAGAAATTCAAAAAGCTGGAAACGTCTATTATTGCAGTTGTCGGTAACTGCATTTTCTAAAGTACGACAATCTTATTTTAAAAGTTTAAGAATTCGTCTGACCACTCGGTCTGTAACTACTTCCAGTGCAAAACTTCCGTTCCGTATATTTCGATCGGCTGGACTTCTCGAATTAAAAAGTATTTAAATCCCTTACCCCGAACATTCGAGACTATTTTCAATTTCATTGGTTATAAGAATTTTTTGTTTATAAAGTAAAAGGCAATGATCGCTAATACTGTTCAGAATTTCGGAGCTCGAGTAATTTTTTCCGTGCTTGTTATTTAATGCACAGTGCAGCGACAATTTCGCTCGAAAAATTCATTATCGTGCAGCATAGATATTTTATGCGCCGAGTACTTGTCTTTTTTAGATAACAGTAAAAAATAAACTACTATACTTATGCACGGCGAATAATCTAAACGCTTACAGCCATACTTTTCTACTATATTATATCTATTATACGTAATGTAAAAATATTGTACAGGATGAATAAAGTTGAAATTTTATACATCCAAGCCGGTATTTATCAGAGGAAAATATCATACAAGCAAGAATGAATTTTAAAGAGAAACAATAGCAATATATAATGGCATCGATACCGAGTTCTTAAAAATCCGAAGTGGAGGCAAGGCTCGTATTTAAATTTAATTCATAAATTAATGGAGGAGATGATTCGAGAGTTTGAAGAATTACCTGTATAAAAAAGGGTTAATTAATACTTCTCAATGTTTGAAATAACGAGAGAAGTCTTCATACGGTAAAAAATATTTACCAAGGCGTGTGGAAAGAATCTCAACGACAATGGCAAGAAAATTTATTTGTCCACTGTTAATTAATAGGCAAAAAAGAAAGTGAATTACTCGTACGAAAATGAAACGAGGTAATTCAATAACGATAGAGTCAAACGCTCAAATTCTATAACTAAAGAAGTATTCGCAGATAGAACCAATTATTATACACATATCCGCGAATCTCGTATATGTGCAGAGAGTGCGGCTGTACGAAGAAATTCCTCTCGGGCATGAAAATCACTTAAAAATGAAGTGTGCACGCGTGTGTGTCTGCTCGAATGAATCTCCCTCTCTCTCTCTCTCTCTCTTCTCTCTGTCCGCAGTGGTCGGCTGCCTCCGCGGCGCAGTCGTTGCTGGACCCCTGCGGATGGAGTAGTTTTCTCGCTTATAACCAACCGAGAAAGAGAGAGCGAGGTAGGGATATCCCTAGCACGTAAGAAAGACGTAGGTGGAGAGAAAGAAACAGAGAGAAAGAGAGAGAGAGACTCAAAGTGAGCGGAAGAGAGAAAAGAGAGAACAGGGTTGATCTTATGGTCTTATGGGTTGCACAGTGTTAGAGGAGAGAGACCGTGGCCGGTGGCCCCAGTGAGATTCTCCCTCCTCTCTCTCTCTCTCTCTCTCTCTCTCTCTGTCTCTCTCTCTCTCGCCAGCTCTGGCTCGGCGCTGGTGGAATGCGGGACGGGCAAATCGCGGTCGGGCCGGCTCTCGGCTCGCACACAGCACAGCTCGTTCCCATGCATTCCTTTACTCCTTCTCTCTCTCTTCCTCTCTCTCTCTCGCTCTCCTCTCTTCCCTCCTCTTTCGCTCTGCTTCGGTCCTTCGGGATCATCTCGCTCGCTCGCTCGCAAAAGAGCGTTTCTTTTGGAGGCGAGTCAGGAGAGGAAGCCTCGTTATGGAGCTCGAGGGATTTTTATACATTTACGGGAGTAAGACGAGAGAGGGAGGCGGGAGGGAGGACAAGAAAGAGAGAGAGAGAGAGAGTGAGAGAAAGAGAAGAAATGTCTTCTAATTTGGACATGACGTATGTTGATATCGGCTTTGCTTTGCTTTTCTTCTGCTTGGCTTTTTCTTTTATTTACGAGTACGTTCGTTCTTTTTCGTTTGACGTTGCGAACCCAGACTCTTGTATTTTGATTATTTCTGGCTTTCCAAGAGAAACCAGGTGGCAGAATTCAGATCAATTATGTACGTGTATTTTCTGCATTTGTCTGCAGACGTATTGATTGATTCTTTATTGACGTCTGAACAAGCGCTGGCGTTTTGAAGCTTTACTTTTAGCTTTGAATTATGGATCGGACTCCTTCACTCAAGTATTGCGGCTGCATTTTTAAGATAATCGATATTAACGCGCGCAACAAAGTTTTGTTTTCCACGTAGACTGCGAAACGGGCGAGCGGTTTTCCGTTCTACTTGGAAACTCCTTTGAAATCTCTTACTCCGCAACTAGACCCTTATTTTTAAGCCGTTCTCAACAGCTCCGATGGAAGTATAAAACTTAATTGCGTGTCAACGACAAGTCTAATATTGCTCCCCTTACCCGTTAAAATTTGGAGAAATGTTTCGCATTGCGTAATTAGGGTTGTTTGGCTGCACGTCTGAATCGCCCTATAATTTTAAACGCGCTTACCGAACCAGCGGATAATTCATAAAACTGCTTTTGCATTTCAAAGCTGGACGGAAGCAGATGAAACGTCGTCGAGCGCTTATAAAGTTGGCCCGAGGAGGAATCGAGAAAATCTAATTTAATCTATTGTTTAAATCGCCACCGGCTCGCCTTTAACCAAAGTTCGAGCTTACGGTTACTAAGCATAACGTATTGTGCTTGAAATTAGAATTCTGATGCTCTGCCGGTACAGCGTTAATTTGCCATCTGCACTAACGCATTAACGCGCGCGAAGCTTAACGAAAGGTTCAATTTAGCGACTGGAAGTTTAATTTAGAAGAAGCATCATTTTGGGCCGTGCACGTGTGCGCTCCTCTCGGCTAATAGATGCACCGATAGCTCGGGCGCAATCCGGATTTAAAACTCGCCAGAGGTCGACTAGTCCCCGGAAAGTCAGCGAAAAAATGGACGGCTCGGGGCGAGAGCGCGAGAAGACCAAGGTGGAAAAGTCGCGGTCAGCGGGAGCAGCAACAGCAGCAGCCGCAGCAGCTCTGGTTCTTCCTCCGGCAGCCGTCGCTGTCGCGAGTCGTCAGGGACATAACGGCAAGCCTGCTCGCGTCTACTCTGTTCCGAGTATAAAGCTATACGCGGCGCGCATGCGTAATGTCCGCGCATTCCAGGCATTGCTTCGTTGCGCCTCGTGCTCGCTCCGTCTCTATTTCGCTCTCGGCGATTTTAATGCCAAATATTCCCCAGCATTCGCAGCGCGACCCGACGACTCGGGCTTCCTCCTCCTCCTCCCTCCTTTACGCGAGCTTTTTTCTTCTTCTATTTTCTTTTTTTCGGGCGCGCGGCTCCCGCCGATTTTTCGGCTGCAAACGAGTTCTTCCACTGGCTTGGAAAGTTCGTTCTCACGTTTTTAGGAAGTTTCGCGCCTTGCCCGAGGGATCGCGAGGCGCGATTTCGACGATAGAAAAAATCGAGCGCTTTCTTTCTTCTTCATTCGGCAATTACTCGTGCGAGAAAATTTGCTCGGGTTAACGAATTCTTTAGTATTCCGATCGGAAGAGTGAAGAACAGCTTGCGCACTGCGCCAGCAGCCGCTGCTCGTTCAACGGTACAAACTTGTAATTTCGCCTGCTTTTTCTTTATCTATGATAAAGGCAAATATCAAAGTCCTAATCTCAAAATTAAAGTCAAAGTTGATTCCTGTCCTGTATTGCACGTACAAACTTTCATTTTTACAGAAAACACGTTTTATAAACCACGAACGTACGTTTAACAATGCTACCGTAAACCGGAACGATAAAAATTTTGAGAATCACCCGAACCGACTCATTTTTTTTTTTTTTTTGTAAAAATTTAGTACTGGTTTTATAATTTCATTTGATAAAATATATTGCGAATGCCAAGCGATTTAATGTTAAAAGTCGTTGTACAATGCCACGTGAAATTCCCTTCTCCTTTAAATCGCCTAGTGATAATTTTGTCTCCGTGGTAAAGTTTTGATGTTCCCAATGAAAGGTGTGCATCTTATCACCTCGGTAAAAAGGGAAAATTTTAATTGCAGTTAATAAAGTATATCGAGAATAGCAATTAAAGTCAAAGAACAATTATTGAGATGTTTGAGAATCGTATCGTTCTCTCCTGTTTTTATTACGAGGCTTTGATTTTTTTATTCGTTATATCTGGCCCATTAAACGAGGGATTTGTGTTTCGTTGAACAAAAATGCACGAGCGCGTTTTCTCAACTCAAAATAAATATTACCTTTTTACACGAGACAAGAAAGAGGAAGGTAGATGTAGAAATATTGGTCAGTGCTACGCGATAAATTCCCTCGGCACGGTATTAAAAAATTTACCGTCATCCGAAGAAATATTGTAAATAAGTTCGATCGAAGGCCGAGGAAAAAATCAGCGGAAAACAAGGAAATGTCGCGAAACAATTCGATTGAAAATTTAATGCCGAAAGCTTTTGTCAACGGGAAGACGTGATTCGGGCCCGCATAAAAGACCGTGATTCCCAATTCTGGAGTCCGTGGAACGAGCAACGAACCCGAGGAGGTTGTCTCATTGCGAAGAAATACGAGTGCCAACAATGAGCCCGACACCGATCGGCGCTCGGCCTTCGCGAAAATTTCAAGCACCCAATGATAAAGGAGTGGAAGGAGCGGGGGATGGCATTTTTCGCGGAGTAACTCCCTCCGGTCGTCCGCCCACGCCGCTACCGCCGCAAGAAGCCGTGAAGATATCCAAGCGGACAACGGCATCAGGGGCTCGTTTTCGCGGCGTCGGCCGAGAAAAGCAGAGACTGGCTCTGGCCCAGCTCAGCTAGTCCGCAGCTAGACTGGGTTCGCTCGTTCGCCTGACCCTGGAACGAGGGCGGACCAGATCGTTGGCCCGGTGTCTGCAACTCCGAGCGAGGAGGAAAGAAAGAAAGAAAGAAAGAAAGAACAAGAGAGCGACCTCTCGTGGCGGCTCTGACACGGGATCTACATCCACGCGAGATAAACGGGATGGAGCTGGCGCGGATGATGTGGGGACGACATCCGGTTTCCTTTCAGCGACGACTGCTCGAGCGCGTGAATGATTTTTCTTTTTTCGGCGCCTTCTTTTTCGGTCGCGCGAAATGTGATCGCTAGGGATCCTAGAGTTTCCAATTGCCGAGCTCCGAGACGTTGTTAGTAGCTGCGAGCTGCGTAGCTGCGCGCTACCAACTTTTGCGCTTCGAGGCTTGTTTAATTTTGCCTACGTGATAACATGTGTTAAAAACGACGTCTCGAGATGATAAATCTGTTTTGATGTGAGTCATAATGGTATTAAGGTGCTAATAATAGTTTTGTATGTTTAGAATATCTCCCGGGCTAAATTAAAATTTGTTGTAATGTATTCCGCGAGATTTAAGAATATTATTGGCTCGGCTTTTCATCGAAGCAAACGTTAAATGTATGTTGTAAATAGTGTTTTTCGCCATTTAATTATTATCCGTTGGTCGAGCGCCCAACTATGTGGATCATGGGCGCGATTAAAAATCTCTTTCGAAGCAAACGCGGCCGACATTTTTTTCCATTTTCGAAAATGTTTTTGTCGCCAGTCTTTTGCTTTTTCAAATTCGAATATTATTAATAACATAAGCCGATTGCGTAAAAAATACGATTCTCTCCTTAAATAACCCTAGGCGCTCTTGCGTTCCGAATAAATTCGTTCCGTTTATGCGATATTGTTATAAACTTTCTTCGAGGTAAAAAAGTTTATAGATCAGAAGAGTAGCGTGTTGTAAAACTTTTATAGATTGTAATTATTATTGGATTAAACTTATCTCGAACTAATGGGATTTTTTCTCTTGTACGAACATATGTCGAGACACGCTGTTTATTTGAAATTCCAAAGTAAGAAATTCATCCGAGATGAAGATAACTCTTTTATTAGAAAATAAGTTTGCACAATAAGAAGACGTGTTAATTAATATTGTGCAAGGCAACTAAAAATATTCTCAAGAACGCAGATCGGAACGAAAGAGATAATGATTTTAACGAAATCAAACAAACGCGAAAATTTCCAGCGACTTTTATTGCAATGGAATAGATGTAACTTTTGTTGGTATAAAAGAAGGTGCAAGGAAGACGTGGGGGGCACTCGACCGAGGTGGCACAGGAAAAAATAAGAAGAAAAGAGTAAAAGAGAGAGAGAAAGAGAGAGCATAAGCGCGAAACACGAGACGAGAAAAGTATCGGCATGGAATGTCACTAGCTTATAGAGGGAGGAAGGAAGGGAGAAAGAAAAAGAGGGAGAGAGGGAATGAGAGAGAGAGAGAGAGAACGTCTCTCGCGGAGTCCAGTTCTCAGAACTCCTCCGCGAGCGGATTTGCTTGGATGATTATAAGGCGCAAGCGCGCGCTCACTCAAACGGAATAAGATGGTTATCTTTTACGCTCAAAGGATTAACGAGGCAATCGGCTCTCTCTCTCTCTCTCTCTCTCTCTCTCTCTGTTCTCCTCTGTACCTTCTTCTTTTATTTCCTCCCTCTCTCTTTCGTTCCCCTCCTCGCTTGACTCCTCTCTCTCTCTCTCTCTCTCTCTCTCTCTCTCTCTCTCTCGTTTATCCCGCAACACTAGGGGTTACGATTTTCGCACGCAGAAAACACCCGAGCGCCTTAGTGTATCGATTCAATATATATTGGCGTGTTTGCGTGGAATCGTCGCGAGCTTTTCGCGTCATCTAATTAGTGGAAAAGGATATGCGACGGTCAGACGACTCCAAACTCTTATTCACGTAGAAATGGTCGAGATCGTTCTTTTCTTTAACCGGTCATTGTATTCTTCTGAATTAAGAGACTGAGAAACCCGTGCCTTTCGTTTTATCGATTGTATCGTAAATAATTGATTATCGTACAAAATATGTTTCGATCCACGCAATCCCCAAAGACTGTTATTACAATACCAATTTTTCATTAGTGATGTATGTCAAACACGGACGGGCACACACAATCGCAAGCGCGCATATCTCGACGTTTTCCATTAAAATCTTTGGATTAAACATTAATTCTAATTTTTCTACAGCTATTTAATTTTTAATTCTCTCTTTTTAAATATTTTGCCCATTATGTGTGACGGAAAATTTTCATCGAGATAAAACTGATTTACTTCGATAAGCAATTGTAAAATTTTAATGCTAATCGCAAACCGCAAAATCTTGTTTCATCGCCTATGCACGCGCGCTTGTGTGTGTATTTCACAGACGCACTTAAAATTGGTAATTATCTCGATAGGTCGAATACAATATAAGCTCCAATCAAAAGAAGTTTTTATTTTACACTTTCGTTATATTTAGTTGTTATTCTGAGGATTTAAAATTTGAAATTTATTTATAATGATTTTTCTATCCGATAATTAAACGCGCATTTTCAACGCAGCGGCACATTTGAAAAATTATCGACAAAAAGGATCTTTCTACTTAATGAGACTATAAATTTTCAAATTTTACTTTTTAACAAGTTTCATTTCCACGAGGAGATGTATTTTCATGCGCCGAGTGATATTAATAACAAGTGCTGTGCATTTGTGCCTACGGTTGCCACTCTTATAAATATATCCCAATAAGAAAAAATTTAGTATGTAATTTAGTTTTATAAGGATAGGTATTTATCACATCGAGAATCGTTGCACTTGGCAACTTGTGTGAAGAGTAAAATCGAAAGAGAGAGAGAGAGAGACGGAACGCTTATCGTGCTCGGCGAGCCAATTCAGACGTTTGTTAATGGTGAAGGAAGTCGAGTAAGACAGTACATCCGGTCTCTAGTCCAGTACGTGCTCCCCTACCGCTTCTCTAACTCTCTCACTCCCTTTATCTCGCTATTTTATAATCTTCATTTCGCTCCTTTTAATCGTTATAAAAATCTTTATTCTCCTAACTTTTCTCGACACTTGTGCTATTCTTTAATAACGATATGAGCAACATTTTTTCGCTCTCGCAAAATTTACACGTGGATTTACAATTAGACCGATGGCTAAGCTATTAAAAAATTACCAACTGCGAGTATATTTACACATCAAACTTGCTTCTTTGCTTTTACGAGTCACGTATAATTGCTGAAATCAATAATCGAACGAACTTATTGTTATTAAGAAAAATTGAGTTAACGAGTGATATTCTGATTTTTTTATTAATTTTCATACGCAAGAAAAAATTGCCGAGCAGATTTACCAATGAACTTTTACTCGAGAGGGAAATTAATTTGTAATCCATTTTTTAATCGTTGACGATATAAAAATTAAACACGGCAATCGGAAAGAAACGCTTTCCCGTGGAAATATGACGATTATATTTTCCTTCCTCGCTAATAGACAGAAGAGAACAACGAAGTCCGGTAAAACAGGTATACACATGTTATACACGCGCAAGTAATCTCGGCCCGTTGTCTCTCTATGTATGCACACGGGTTCGCACACACACGCACACGCAGGTATAGTATTAAAACTTTTATGGGAATTATTGCGTGATTAAGTAAATATAAGTAAGATAGTCTCGAGACGGAAAAAACTAGTGTAGTTTCTTTAGGGGTTGTATTCCCAGAGATATGGACTAAAAGATATCGAAGGAATGCGAAACGTCGGCACAAGTTGCAGCAGCAGCAGCAGCAGCAGCAGCAGCAGCAGCGGTAGCGGTAGCAGCCACGGATCCGTCGTTCACTCCTGCGCACACGTAGGATTCGCACGAAAATGTACAGCCGGCCGGGCTCGTGTGTGTGTGTGTGCGTGTGTGTAATAAGGACTCCATTTTCTCTTAGTTTTGTCGACATGCAAAGGAGAGAGAACGTGCGGAGAAACGAAGGTGCTGATTTTGGCTCCTGAGAAGAATTTTCATTCGCTCAATCTGCGAGATCGTGAGTTGCCACTCAATTATGGAATTAACGGGCCTCGCGTATATCTATATCTTCCAGTTTGAATTTTAAGTGATAGTTGGAGGCGTATTTGACGCGTTTAGCATTATGCGGAGCGTAGCATTGTGAGAACCTCTCGCGGGTGCGTGTATCGCTGGATTGCAAACAGCACTTTCAACGCTCAACACTCGATTCTATTCGTAGCTAAAAAATGATATTATTCGCATAGTAGTGTCGGAGCTTAAGGTGGGCTCACAACCGAAGAAGGATAATTAAAATCCGAGTTCCGAGTCGTTTTCTAAGACTGAGAATTGGCCGCAACGACAACTCGCGTTCCCCTCGTTGGCCCTGAAAAATCGCCGTCTGCACTTTCGAGATTCGCAATTCAAAATAGTCTGTGCACAGAGCGGAGAGGAGGTCCATCGAGAAGCAGAAGGGCGACAAGTTGGATTCGGGCACGGGCAGAAATATTTAAAAAATTTGCAAAGGCGAGGAGGAATTTGTTGATAAAGTAATGACGCGTTAAATGGTTCATTAGAAAATCGCGCGTGGTCGGTGCTCGGGCAGCAGTGGAGGGGCCGAGAAGGGTACCGAGAAATTCTCATAATGGATAAAATCAGCTGCTTTCAATCTACCTAAAAATAGCATTCTATACAATAACACCTAGAGCCCTTGAAAAAAGCAAGTCCAAGAAGTAGTCGAAGAAAAAGGTGTAGATCTATACATGCATAAGAAAAAACAAAGCTCCAAAAAGAAGACAACAGAGTAGAAAGGGTTCCGAAGCGAGAGAAGAGCTACAGAAGTTTCAAAGAGAAAAAAATGTACACGAGAAGAGAGGGTAGGAGAGGAGAGCAGAGGAGAGCAGAGGAGAGAGGCAAGTTGGAAAAAGAAGGAGCGTGAAAAAAGAGAAGAGAGAAAGAAAGAGGTACTAGTAGCAGAAGGCGCAAAGAGCAGACAAGGGGGGACAGAGTGGTAGAGAAGAGAGGTAAGCACCCGGTGTGTTGGCCAGTATATAATAAGGTGGCAGGCGGCCGGAGCCAGCCAGAGGATAGCCGCTGAAATGAGATGGTTTCGTCGGCAGCTTTGTCCGGCGCCATGTTTAACATAGCACCGCACCACCTCATCTACGTGCCAGACCACTGCTGCCGCTGCTGTTGATGCTGATGCTGATGCTGCCTGCCTGCCTGCGCCTCTTCACTTCTCTCTCTCTCTTCCCTTCTCATTCTGGTTCTGGCCGTAAGAGTCTGCTTTCTGCTCGTGTATACAAATCAGTGCTCCTCTCTCGCGCGCACATCCAGATCCCCGCTTCGGCTTCTTCTTTTTCACTCCGCTTTGTGCAGTATCATGGATATTCGTGCAGGATGGCGAATTCGCTTGGTCTTTTAAGGAGACATCACAACGCCAAGAGGTGAAAAATGCTCGAGCACCTAATTCGGAGTGTCCGTAGCTTTGGCAATAACGATTTGCCAGTGCGAACGAGGCATGGACGCTTAAGCGCTTCTTTCGTTCTTTAATTATCGCCCAATTTTTTCACCCAAACGCGCAACGTCATCTTTGCCAGCTCGGCCGATCACTTCTCAAAAAGAAAATGAGTTTATTTCGCCAGCTACGTTACTTCAAAACATACCTACGCGGGATATCGAAAGCATTGTCATTTTCATTTCTGTCCCAAGGATTTTTTGCAAGTTTCTCGCAAATATTGGCGAGAGCCTCCGCGAGACGATGCCACCGCAAAGATTACTTTTGTTATATAACACGCAAGCCGAGCGAAGGAAAATTTAAAGACAGTTTTTTACTAGAAAACTCGGGTAATTGTTCATTAAGCTTTTACTCGATGCTAACAATTGGTTGAAATTATCCAATGGCAATTGTGATATCGGTAATAACACAATCGAAGGTAATAAAGACTTTGGAAAATCACGTTAGTATATGTTTTTGAAACACGAAGGCCTGCGCGCAAGCTATTGCCATCGCTTTCAAATAAAAATGTGCACCTCCACATAAATAATTATGCATTAATTGGGTTTTTGATTCTCGATTCGTAAAAACTAGAAAATTTTTATTAAATTAGCATTTTATGTTAAGCAGGTTATAACGAGTGAAATACAAATTTCTGGTCGATTCGAGTAAAAAACTACACGCCAGTCGTTACCAATAGCCATAGATTAAAGGCACGTTGGTTAAAAACATTAAAATCACTAGTAGAACAAGCGCGACAATTAGCAATATTAGTAGTTATTTGGAAAATAAGCAATACAAGGAACGAGGTAAAAAATAACGAAATGGAAAAATCATGTAATACGAATAAGTATTGCTGTAAAATCGTGACATTAGCAAATGCACCAATTTAAACACTAATTAAAGTACAGGAGTAAAACAAAATCATCGCAAGAAGATCATCATTTATACAACGCAATATAAATTAGCTTAATCAGGAAGGAAGATAGAGATTGAATCCGATGCGAAACAAGTTCATTAACATTGCAGTGTATACAAATAGTTTACTTAACACTTGCGAAAACCATTTCGGTAATTTATAAAACTGTTACCGAGTGCCTGACCGAAACGGTACACGAGGAAATCCGTAATACTTAATTTTGCGTACGCAGACGCAAACGGAAATATTCGCAGCCGTGAACAATTTTTAAAAATACGCGCGCAGGACCAGTGAATCGATCGAACCGAGTCATAGTAAGTCTTTGCCCATCATTGCTGTTTCGTCAAAAAATTTACAATTTGATTGCTGTTACGTGAAAAAAGAGGTAATAACGAGAGAAAAGATATACCGGTAATTACCATCTTTAAAATGAGAGATCAAATAGATTACAACAATTACACGTACAAATATCTTATTAACCCACACCAAATGCAAAATTCAATCAATTTTTTTTATTAACCATACCTGCTCTCGATGAAGATTAAACGATCCAAGACTATCAGCTTTTGATCGAGTACATTATTAAGAGATAGAACTCTCGTCCTCGACCAGACACTAGAATGCAAATTACACGTCTGCATAAAAGTTATACATCGGGGAGTAGATTTACAACTATAACAACAGCTCCGTCGGAAGAATTAATTACGAAATCTTGGCCGAGTCGGGAGTGCCAAAAATTTGTTAAATTAATACGCGAAGATCCTGCGTGGACTTTCAAAAAGGATTAAAGCAATCGGAGGCTCCACCTTTGCTCGTTCGATTTATTCTCGAGGCGTTGCCAGATTTCCAAAGAAAAATAAAAGGCACTCAAGGGGCTATTTTCCGCAGACGATTTGGAAAATGCGATCGAATGTGCAGAAGTGGGAGCGACGCCACCGACGTCGATGAGGCTAATACTTGGACTGTTGCCCACTCGGCCGTGGAAAATTAAGGGCATTTTTAATAGTGGCGATGCGACAGTAACAACAGACTCGAACAATACCACAATAATGCGTTTGAATTTTATTTTTTACAAGCCGATCTCATTGTAAAGAGAGGAGTGCTTTGCGGGCAGCAGGGAAGAAAAGCGGCGCGAGTGTTGGTGCGTCATCGATCGAAGGTGGGAGAAATGCGAAGATCGACGCGATGGAAAACGAATAGTCGAACAATTGTCTCGTGTCTCCTTAACGAGTATCGCCGCATAATAATAAAGCCCGAGCTCGGCGCTCCAAGATAAATGCGAAAAATATTTTGATTCCCGGGGGCGAATCCGTGCATTTGCGTGCAAATTTTCGCAAGCCGTTGCAGCCGAAACATTTGTCGTTAACCGGAAAAAATAACAAAACTCCGCGTTACTCCGTTTGTCACCGATAAATATCCGCCAGTCATTAAGCGATTAAATATAACTTTAATTGCACTTACCAGAGGCTCGCACGCGTAAACGCGCGAAAGAATTCGCAATACCAAACGACTTTTCTCTTTCAATCGAAAGAGTCCCAAGAAGAAGCATCCGAACGAATCGAGAGAACTATAGTCGTGCAGTGGACGGAAGCTACGCATAAAAGTGCACAGTACGATTCCGTTGTGTGGGTCGCGAAGGGGGATTGGCATGGCAGCCAAACATTAAGCAGAGTTCACCGAGTCTACTCGAGGCGGATCTTATGTCCAGTGCACCTTTTAGCGGGGACCGTGTGATATACGACCGACTTGTTTAGAATGGACGCCCCCGTACGCCGAATACACGAAACTCTAGTGCAACCTCCACAATAAAGTTGACAAAAAAGTACTCGAGGGCCAAATAATTTAGGCTGGCTTCGTTCGAGCTCAATCGTTATTAATACGGATACTCAGCCGCCGACAAGGACTAGACTTTCGCTGTTCGAAGTTTTAAGCGTCGCTCAAGCCGCTCTATCTATTAATGGCCAAGAATGGATTTTTCCGATAAACATCAATCGGTCGAGTGTACACTGAGGCCTCTTGAATGAAATAAGGCCTCGTTAGTGCGCACTCGTGCTTATTTGCATTCCTCGGTAAACGATAACTCAATCGCTCAATAATTCAGTCTCGCGAGATTATTCGTCAAACGTCGCGACTTCATCGAGGCAATAGTCCCTAAGTGGCAACAAGAAGCGCGGAATGCACTTTTTTAAATTCAAGAGTCTCTAGCGACGATGAGACGTAAGGCTAAAAAAGGGCAGTGGTTCGCGTTTGCACCAAAGCACTAGTTGCATTTTAATATTTTAATAATTTTAACGCTTAACCTCTCGCGTGAACGTAATAATCTAGAAACAACAGTGCGTTCGCGGCACTTTAGCGATTAGAGCGAGAGCAGTTGCGCTCTAAGCTGCACCAGTCAGTTGTTATAAACAAGTCAGCACGGGAGCGTTTTGATTAACAAAGTAAGCGAGCGCCTGCGTTAGAAAAAACATTTACGCGTTGCAATTTGCCATTCATCGCTGCTTTCAAATTTGCTTCCATCTTTGTCCACGCCGCGCTAGGCGAAGAGGAAAAAACCGAACGGATGCGGGAAAAAAGGGAAAATTCTAGCGCAGACCCAGATTCCAGATAAGAAAATGAGTGAAGAAAAGGGCGGAGTAAGTCAATGAGTCGGTCTCCTTGAGGTGCGAGATAAAGTCGGAGCTCGCGATACCCGTGTGCACAACAATTGCAGCTAGTGCCGAGGCGTAGGCCCGCAGATCTGTCCGATGGAGCCCGAGGCCCGCTAGAAGGTGGAGGGGCTCCAGTAACAACACCTGCTTCGGTCTGGCGCAACCAGCGCTCGTGGAAATGGTATCATTGTCGAGTTACGCCGAGCTGCTCGTGTTACTTGTCTTCGCGTTCTCTTGGCACATGCGAGCTATTGATTTTCCTCGGCTTGTCTCGGCGGACGTCGAGTTGCTCGGAATGAAATCTTCTGGCTCCGCTCGCCGGGCGAATTCGATCGCAGTCCGATCGCAGCGCCGCTCTCGATGGGTGAATTTGAGGAAAATTTGAAAAGTGCAACGACGGGTTAGCGATTGGCACGATTGGGGCGGACGCTCGCAGTCTGACTATAATTAAACTGTTTTCGGTGAATCGGAGTATTTTGGTGGTCGATCCGAGGAAAACGAAAGCGAAGCATCGGTTTGCGTAACGCGCAAGGGACGTCGTTAATATTTATGCGCCGAGTTAAAATTTGTTTGAACCGGAGACGGAGACAACTAGTCGCGATAAAATTTACTCGATATTTTCCATAATGGAGCGAAGGCGAAGCCGGGGCTACGCGAAAAAGAGGTTAAATCACCTCCTACCTGATGCGCAAGGATTGAGCAATTTTAACTATTCCGACGGGGCTAATACTCTATTCCCGTGGCTTGGCGTAAGCTACACGAACTTGGACGGCGGCGGCGGCGGCGGCGGCGGCGTCGAAGCCAATAATCACGCGGCGAAACGGAGATGAAAGAAAAGAGGAGGCAAGCAAAATAATGAACGAGTCTCGTCGAGTTTGTTGGAAGCGAACAAATGAGGGAACGAGGTGCTGGAGGAAGACAAACCCCTGCAGAGATGCACAAAGCAAGTGGAAGATAATCAACGCGTGGGGAATCGACGGATTGGACAGGCGCGAGATCGCTCCCAGCGTTAACAGTTCCGCAAAAATTTATTCGCCCACGAGTAGCTGCTCTCCTCGGCGCGGCTCTCGATTTTCCCCGTCGGATCGTCGCGTTTAAAGCCTCCCGGACGTTGAATCGGACTACCGCGGCTCGAGGCTTTCGGCGATTCGTCGCAGCCGCTTTTCTAGCCTCTTTCTCGCAACTCGCTCTCGCTCGATGTACGCGGGACATCGAAGGCGCTCGACATTGGTGGAGAGCAATTTTCCAGCGTTACTCTCGATTGTCGCGTACGCGTCGATAAAAAAGACTCGAGCACTGATTTCGCTCGTTAAGCCAACCTTAGCCAGCTGTTCTTATTTAAATTTTTTCCCTCATTGGAAACTTGGATGGCCGCGCGAAGGTTTTTGCCTCTAGGCGTATCGCAACAAGTTACGTAATGCTTCGTTCCGATTTTCAGGTAATTAACTACTTCTGATATATTACGTTACAGCTGAATACGCGTTTTCGGAATCGCGGAAGGGATTTATCGTGTCGCTGGTGTCGAAGGTTTTTCGTTCCAACATCATTTCCCATTAAAAAGATGCTTGATAACGCGTCCAACGAGCGCAACAGGGACCCGCGTTTCGAGATAAAATTAATATTCCCCGAGTCTTCGTTCCAGTACCCGAAAATAATGCTCCGAACAAGCAGTTTAGAGCTTCTAATTAAGGTGCTCTCGAACAAGAACAAGGCCTACCGAATGTACTGTATAAATCTCGGTGTCAGCATTTAAAATCAGGATCCGTGACTTTACTGCTCGTGGAATGCGGCACCTGAAATTCAATGAAAGCAAGCATCTAGTCGCCGCCGACGAGCCCATCGCCTATTAATCTTTCTCGGAACTCTCGTTCGCGCCCGTAAACCCGAGCATATGCCGAGGAATTTCCAAAGGAGATCTCGCTCTCGCCGCCACCAGCAGCAGCGGCGGCGGCGGCGGCAGTGCACCATGCACATGCCAACGGAGGAAATGAATGAAAGGCCGAAGGGGGGCTGCTGCTGCTGCTTTTGCGGAGGAATGAAAAAGGCTTTTCTTGCGACACGCAGTCGCGAGTCAACGACAACGACGGCGACGACGAGGACGACGGCCGCGGCCTTTCCTTGCTCGAGATCGGTAAGATCGTTTTCCCGCGGCCCGGCAGTAGCCAGTCAAGGAAAACGGTTACGCGCGTCGGCCTAACGGAAGCGGATTTTGCGCAACGCCAGCGGCTCCGATCAACAACCGCGCGTGTCCTTTTCAAGGAGAAGTACGTCGAGCCGCTGACTGCCGAGGCGACGAGCACCGATAACGCGCCTCCAACTGGATGGATCGTCCGTTTGACGCCCAAGCACACACGAGTGCAACTCGCGCCCCGGTAAACGATGGTTCGAGGACGGGCCTCGTCCTCGGCTTCGTTGCCTTTTTATCTGCAGGGCCACGAGCGCTCTAACGCTCATCCGCAGCTGTTATCGCTCGGACAGACACTAGCTGGACGACGAGTTGGCTCTTAATCTACTTTTCGAGGATAGCAACGGGAATATTCGTTTGGATAAATGGGAGAATTCCGTTTGCGAGTCTCGAGCATCGGATTCGGTCGGAGCGTTTTGCCTTTTCCAGCCTGTTTTCTCTCCATTTAAAAATGGAATGAAAATTTACGAAAGAGCTAATGTGCACGGCTGCACTGTCGACTAGGTATCTTGATTTATTCATCGTCGTCCTTAAATGCTTCGCGTCCTAATCGCCAAAAACAACGCGCGAGTCGAAAATTTTCAACGACTTTATTTCTCCACTCTTCTACTGATTCGCGCTTGTTTGCTTACTCGTCGCTTTTTATCGCAGCTTGATTTGTAATGCACCTGCCCACCCAAACACTCGATAGCGCCCGAGGTATACTCGTGATTTTAGCGTCGATTCAACAAACGGCTAATGGAATCAGTTGTCCCGAAAATGTATCTGTCAAAAATCAATCCAAGAGCGAGCAAAAGCGAAAATTAAAATCAAAAAGCAAAATAGGCTAGCGGATGATTGGCGTACGCGAGCAAACGGACGTAATCCAGCGAAGCATCGATCGATTATGCAAACTCCAAGTGCGTCTCTTTTCGTTGGCAGCTCCTCTCCGCCAGAGAGGATTTCGCCGGGTGAAAATATTCGTGCCGGATTCCAGGTGTTCGATGTGCCGTAAAATAGAAAGCCGCCGGATACCGGGACATTCCTCGGCTTCCACTGGCTCCACCATTGCGGAAACGTTCGGTCTTCCGCGGCCCCGGTGACAGACACTCGTTCTCTAGAGCTCTGCGCTTTTTAAGGGCTCAAACCGACGCTCTGGCGGTTACTCACGCCTCTGCGCTCCTCTCCTGCGAGTCGGGATCGTCACCTTCGACGCCTTCGTGAAATCGTGTTCAGCTTTTTTTCAATGTACGACGTTACTCTCGAGCCTTACTCAGCTGCATTTCGCGAAAAAGAGAGCGAAGAACGCATCGATAAGTCTCATTGGGCAAAACGACGCAATTAGAAAGAAAACAATTTTGGGATTACTAATTATTTGCATTGATATGATTTTTGTGCCGAGCCAAGATACGCACGAATACAAATTTCGGCGTTGGTTGTGTTGATAAAAGAAAACGATGCTTTGGTGCATAATTAGGTAGCATAGTTCCGTTTCCGTCGTTTTATTTTTAGAAATTACATCTTACAAAAATTTGACAACGAGTTTAATTTACTTGCGTTATGCGCTATTATTAGTGAAATCCATATATTTTTTAAAAAGATCGTTGGCGTTCGAATTGAATAAAAACGAGGCTTGAAAAGTTTAGTGGGTTTCGAAATTTTGTTCAGCATTTGCTAAAAAATAAATTATTAATCCAAGAATAACCCGAAAAATATACGCAATCGTTTACTCTAAAGCTAAAAGTCTATTTTAGGATGTAAGGATAGCAAATAATAATGGATTAACGAATAATACACAACGAGAAAATGGCATGGAAAGGTTTTTTCTAGGTTTTACCCATCAAACTCATCATACTTATTTGATGCTGTGTACATTCAAAATAGCGTATATTTTCTGTTGATCGAAAATAAAAGAAAAAATTATCTACATCACTACAAATACAAATAATTTTTAAAAAATACAGAAAGTTTAAGTCTTATCTTCTTTTCGATGTAATTTCATCATTTTAACATAACTTTTTCTTAATGTTCAGACGTCAAAAGCCTAATGATTGAAATAAAAGAACGGTAGCTATTAAATTTAATTGAAATTTTTATAAGAAATTATGTAACCATAATTTTAATAGCTACATTATCAAGAATTAAATAAAAAAAGAAAACGAAAAAAGAAGTAATTATAGTGGAAATATACATAAAATGCATATTCAATCAGTAGAAAAGGTGCAGGGCTTAGTCAGACATTCCAGATAAATAAACATAATATTAGTCGTATATTCTGACCTTCGATTAAAGTTTTTTTTAAGCATTCTTGCAGTTTAAGTAATGAACTCACTTTTAGTATTTATAAACTTTTAACTGACCTTTATCGATTAAATTTATCATTAAGAATTAGGAGATCGGTGTTAGCATTGATTATTGGTTTTACGCAGATAAGAAATGTTTTTCCATTAATCGTTAATAATGATTAACTTTGTACTGTCAGAATCAATCAATATCAATGGAC
Organism: Platyscapa corneri; assembly: GCA_018907185.1. Classification (NCBI taxonomy): domain Eukaryota; kingdom Metazoa; phylum Arthropoda; class Insecta; order Hymenoptera; family Agaonidae; genus Platyscapa; species Platyscapa corneri. Next base: position 777,128 of record JACCHW010000012.1, read on the forward strand.
AATGCTAATTTTTGTAAGACGCATACGTTAAATCCTTCGTAGGGGAATTAGTATTACAGTGTGTTATCAACACTTTTGTAACGCATAAAAAGTTTTTCGCGGAAAAAAAGAGATAAACCAATTAAGATTGTTTTAAAAAATTTTCAAAACGCAAATTGTAAAATTGTACGTAAAAACGTTGTCAATACTTCAGTATCCTTTTGATTTTATAATAATTTCAATTATGCGTTAAAAAAAAAAAAAAAAAAAAAAAAAACATGCAACTGGTATTTCAACGATGAGCAACGGCTAATGAAATAATTAAAAAAGTTTATTTGCTTCGACGAGAAGATCTACGTACGGCGTCGCCTGACCCCAAAGTGCGCAAGAATAATCGCGGATATGGTCTTCATTTTTTGCCGTAGCATTGTTTTTAGTTATTTGTACGTCAGAGTTTTACGATCTCAATAATTCCATCGAGTAAATGAACTTTTGATACACCAAGGAAAATACCACTTTGGCAAAGACCAAAATACGCACACGAATGACTTCAACGCAGAGTCCAAGTGTACACCGAGCATTCCACGACGGATCAACCAACGGACAGGAATTTCGAATTTCGACGAGCACACGCACGCGGTTTTTTCACTTGGCTCTTATTTAATCGCTAAACTGTCGATTAATCTATAAACGGAGGAAAACGGTTTTCTTCCAATACGCCTCGACACAATTTATAAAAAGAATCATTTCTCAGGCTTTAATAAAGCACGGGAAACTCGTTCGCTAATTGCAAACGAAGAACAAAAATAAGAAGAAAAGTGGCCAAATCATTTCTAAAATAACAAGCTCCAGTGGAGGAAAATTTATAATTAGACAGGCCGACAGTATGCATTAATATGTAGCGTACAAAGTCTTTTTTGTACGTCAGCCGTTAAAAGAGCAAAGTTTCCGAGCCTCGGCAAGTTGGAGTCACACAGTCGAGAAGCCAGAAGAGCCTTGTAATACATTTTCATTGCAAGCGAGTCGCCGGTCGTTACGTCAACGCTAATCTCGCGAATTCGAATTCGGCTGTCGAAGCGCGAGCGCGGTAATTCACGTTCCCCGAGTTTACTCGGTCCGAGCAAAAATACGAGGAAAGAGAAAACGAGTCTCGAGAGTATCCCGCGCGAGATTCATCAAGGATTGCTCCATGTAGAACGAGACCTTCTCTCGCGCGGGATCGTGAAAGTCGAGCAGAGCCGAGCGCAGCCGAGCCGAGAGGAGCCGCCGCCGCCGTCGTCGTGGCCTGGGTTATATTCCGCGAGCGAAGGCTTATGAATGAATCCCGGCGACTGCTGCGGCGAGGCTTAGCCCGGCACGATAACCTCTGGCGATTATCGGGGCGCGCGTCTCGCCGCCGGCCGTTGTCATTCATATTTGAAGTGCGTGATCCATATAGCGCGTCACGAGCCTCGAGCGCCCGCCCCCAGATAGCGAGTTTACTACGCAGTTTCTTTTATTCTTATCTGGGCGCTCGGTAGCCGACGCGCCACCTGGGCCCGCCGACTCCGTTAGCCAGCCCGAGCACGAAATTGGGCCAGTGCCGAGGAAAAAATTTCTAAAGATATAAAATTCGGTGCCAAAGCCAAGTTCTTTGTCCGGTTCTTCTCGCTCTTCTCGCTCGGGGAGCCTCGATGATTCTGTCCCCTTTTCACGAGCGGAATTTGTTTGTCACACCGAGAATCTGAGTTCGCCGCGCCGCTAGAATTCCTGCAGCGGCCCGAGAGAAGAGTATCGGTCTATCGCCGCCGAGGCGGATAGGAAACACGAGATATCCGCTTACATTAATATTACAATCGTGAATGTGGCCGCGCGAATAAATTTCTGCTCCTTAAGAAGCGGGATTACTTTGCTCGGTCCCCGCGGGCCCGGCGAGAACGAACGCGTAGTTCCCGGTAAGCTTTTAGAGCCGGAGCGGCGGCTGAAGTTCGCCCGCCAGTAATAATGCGCACACCGGCGGAATAGGAGGCGCTGAGAGTTACCTGCGAATCCGACGCGTGTCCTTCGTGGGCCGGAAAAAATCATGCCCTACAATAAACGAGAAATGTGTGGGTGGGGCGGGGGGGGGCCTCCTCGGTGCCTGCGAGTACTCGAACGCGTGTCTGCACAAGCTAATCCAACATCAAGAAACGCACCGTCCGACGACCGCCGCCGCCGCTCTTTGGCATTCCAGCGCATTCAAATGACGCGTGTGCGCCTCTACGTGTATTACTATAGTTGCGCTTTGCCGTGAATCCTCGGAACGAACGGACTCGGAAAGCTTTCTCCCCCCACTCCAGCCGCTCTCCTCAACGTTGATTAACAAGCGCAACAAGGATATGCCTTTTCGTGGCTTTTTCGTCTTCTTTCGCTGCGCATTCGTACGTCCGATCGCTCCTCGACGTTTCTCCCCCTCCTCCCGTGTGCCTCGCCGACTGTGCAATATTTACGTATATTTACAATGCAGCGGGAGGCTCGCCGTGATCGATCTCTGGATGTCGCGGCTCATTTTTCGACCTTAAAAACTCTTTGCAATACACCAAGTGCTCTGAACAGTTCATCGGGAGAGCGAAACCGCATCCGTCTCGACGGAACGGCAAAGTGGATTAAGAACGGCGCCGCCCACTTTTTAGAAAAATTGAGTAATGTATATACTATGCGAGTGCATTTAAAAATATCTTTATTATCGTTGGTATTAATAACGGTCCTTTTCGCTCGTTTCGCTCTCTTACAACAGAAGCGACGAGTATGCATTCGACGGAGGCTACGTTCGCAAGTTCAATTGGTCTCCGGACCGAATAAATGTTCTTAACGTTGGCAATTACGGATACACCACGCGTACATCTCAATCGTAATAAAAAAATGAATTGATGGAGCGTTGGATAATTTATCAGGTGGAAATATGTGAAAAGCTCGGAGCTGCGGGAGGAAAACACGATCTCCGTGGCGCGTGAAATTTACGTTTCCAAATAGTTTTCGATAATAACGTAGAGTTAAAATAACGAGATTTTTGAAAAAACGACCGCCAACTGCTTGTAGTATAGTTTCGAAATACACGATCTAATATCGTAAAGTCAACGTTGGTTGTAGTCATTTTTTCTGAATTTCTACGACAGTTAATTAGTCACTCTGATACATTTATTCGCAAAGCTTATAAACTCTCTGCTGCCCGAGTGAAAGTTATGTTTATTATTAAATTGTTTTAAAAATAACGTTAATTCAATTGATAGCGGATTGGTTGGGTTATTTATTGCGTTTATTTCATAATTACATCGACAGAGTAATTTATTCGATATGTCTGTAATAATTTAGACCTAATGTTGTTTTATTTCAAACACCTTAATGTTTCAATTATTCCGAGTGCGCATAAGCTCGTGACGCATTTCGAGATAGATTATTATGTTGCACATTTATAAATTACAAAATTATATGAAACTTTATATAATGACACCATAATTTGTCAAGAAAAGGCGGTTCGTGAAGCCATTTAGTAGTAGTAGTTGATATTTCCTATATAATGAATACACCACAATGTATGTAACTTAAAGATCTATGCCGAGTCACGTGACAAAGTATGTTACTAAATTTTAAACTACAGTGCATTATTTTCTATTAGAAACTTTTAATCGCGTTGCTTCGAGGAATGCCCATTCTTTTGTTTGCATATTGCGTAAATATATAGTAGAAAAAAATCACCTTTGATGTACTCGTCGCATCAAAGTCAAAAGAACAAAGTAACCAGATTTGAAATTTATCTTTTTTATTAGACGAAATACCAAGTACGCGTGATTTTAAATCATCAAATTAATTTAATTTTACGACGCTCGAATGTTATTTTTATCGCAAAAATTATAGTTTTACGAGGTAATGAAAACGCATTTCGTACGAATATTAATGCAAATTTAGAAATTTGTTATTTAACGCCGATAATTTTCAATTAACGCAGATACCCGTACGAACTTACGGCTTAGACTTAATCGCTCATGATCTCAGCTCGGAAATTTTCAATTAAAACTAACAAAAACTTTCAAATACTTCATTCGGTCTTATTGTGTTCGAATAATTATGTTATTTACTTCGATAGGTTTTTTAATACAAGTGCAGGCATGAGATTATCATATTTAACAAAGTTACTTTAGTCGTCACCAACAAATCAACCCAACGCATTTCTAATCGCTAACGTATAGTTGGAACATAGCGATATCTGAAACGAAGTTATCGATAGAAAAAAATACGCTGTCCCTTTAAAAGTAACTATCCTTAGGATAAGAAGATTAGCAGACAAATCTCGGTGCGGAGCTTATATTACGTTTAGTATCCAACGTAATGGAAGGAAAATACCGTCGTTTATATTCCAAGTTATTTATCATCTCAGCAGTTTATAGGCTAGAATTCTCGTCCGAACCGATTAGCAAGGAATAATGTTCATTCACACGAGCGAACTCAGTAACTTTCGTGAAAATGAGATGTTCCCGTTTTATTCGGATGGCGGATAGCCACAAAATAAATATTTAGGAATATATTGTTCTACACGTGTGCAGAGACTTTTGAAATCTTCCATTAGTAATTACGAGCTGACGACTAGACGCACGAGTGTGCAAGTGGAAATCAAACGAACTTCAATTGCAGGATTAGCCAGAACGTTGCTTTCGCGTAATTTAAAAATGCAAGGACTTTTTTTATAACTTTGGCAGAACTCGTACGAACGCATTATCAAAGCGAGCGAATAGAAACGCCATCCAATTTGCCGAATGGAGCAGTAGAAAGCCCATCCACGGGGACACGAGCAGCAGTGGTGACCGCATACTTAATTCAACTAACACACGAGTCAATCTCGCTCGTTGCTCTCTCTCTCTCTCTCTCTCTCTCAATATATATATATATAATAAAGCAGGAGACGCGATAAAGTGGTGAATGAATCTACACGTGCAATCCCTGCAATGTATTAAAGACGCGAATTCCCGAGGTTTACAGGACCTCCCGATACACTCGCCTCTGCAGTTCACCGATGAGGCAGAGAGGGAGAAGGAGATAAAGGAGAGAGGGCACGCAATTCCTCTCGGCACAATAAGGTAGAGAAGAAAACGAGGGTCCTTTCCGAGAATGTGCACCATCAGACATGCGTCTAGACTAATGTGGCGCCGCGACCCGTGGCCCAGTGGACAGGGTGCTAACTACGTTCCTCATTTTGACTCCTCACCTCCTCCTCCCGCTCCGGCCCCCAGTTCGGCTGGCCCACGTCTTTCTGCTCCTTTTCGCCAATTAATTCACCCGAAATTCATGATAAGTCGCGCGTTCTTCCGAAACCCCTGAGAGATAAACGCTTTGTTCGGCACACGAAATGCCTTGTTACGCGCCTACTTTTACGGATTTCTAAATCCCAATCGCGTGCTTCCACTTTCTTCGCGTAAATTCGATTTGTTTCTTACTTTCGACAATCGCAACTTGTGATGCACTCGCGAGGCGCATTTCGCGTCCGGTACAGGTGCGCTCGAAATTTTCTTCCAAAGCTCTCTCGGGCAGCGAGTTCTCGAGACTTTCAAAAAGAGCGCGCAACTCAAATACGCGGAGCCAGGAGTGCGTCGCGCGCTTGTAAATTACGTTTCCGAATTAATAAAAGTCACCCTGCAACGATGAGCAAAGTACTCCTGCAATTAACATCCCGCTCCTTGATTATAATTATAAAGTAGGTAGTAAACAGTAGGATCTCGCAGGTATTCGAGCTCGATCGAAGCGCGAAACACATCCCAGTCCGAGTGCCGATAAAATATCGATACCTCGACTAATGCAATAAGTGTAGCGCCCATTCAGTAATGCTCATTGGGCTTTCGACTCGCGGATCGTAAAAATGCTAAGGATCTGTAATTTTAATTTTCATGCCGTAAGTAGATTAAATTAGGCAGCCAAGCCCGTAATCGAGACAGCATTTATCGTTACTCAACTACGCAGCTCTACGATGATTACTTTTATCCGCGGTAAAACGAATGGCATTACTCTCCTCCCTACTTTTAATGCTGCAAGATCATCTGCTAATTGATACGGTGATATACAACATAAAAAATGATTTTAATTCGAAGCGCCGATGAAAGTTGGAATCACTGTTTTTCCGTTTTTCTTATTTGGCAGCTGCGCGAGATCGGCAAAGCTTAATATTCGGCTGCCGCTGCTGGTTTTGTCGAACGACGAGTCGCGACGACCATTGATAAATGCACGCGATGCGAGCTGGAAAATATAGGAATTTCGCCGGAGGAGAGCGGGGAGGAGAGCGGGCAAGAAAAAAGGCGAAAAGAGAGGAGTGGCTGCTGCTCGTCACCGATTTACGGTCTAAAAGTTCCCTGACCTTCGGAAACGTCAGTCATTAATGTCTAACCAAGCGGAGAGCGAGCGGTCGGTATTAGTTCTTTATTGGTTAGGTAGGCAACGAAATTACAACAATATTCGAAGCGTTGATGCGTTATGTAATCAATGCGCCGAGGAACGGCGAGAGGCGAGTCGAGATACAATGTAAGAGCGGCGGAGGTGTCGGTAGTCGGAATATTTAACCCTGTGCGCAGGAAGGCCGCATGCGAAGGGGTCCTTCTTCTGACCCAAAGGAACGCAGCCGAGAAAAGACGGAGCCGTGCGCGCGCGCGCGCGATATAGAGGTTTGTAAGCCGGCTCTCTCCTCTCTCCTCTCTCTCTCCCTCGCTCTTTCTCCCGGGAGTGTGGTGTCCGAGAGCCGAGTCGACTCGCCGTCGTCCTCGGAGTAGGGATGGAATTTGCGGCGCCTAGGGCTTGCTGGATTCCAGGGCCACACGCTCCCTCTCTCTCCTTTCTCTGGATGTTACACGTATATTTCCTCTTGGAGGAGAAGAGCGAGAGGGAGGGAGGGCGAGCGAGAGCGAGAGAGAGCGCAGCTTCTCCGCGCCAATAAACTCTGCCTCCGGGTAATCCTCGTCGCGCCTCTCTTGCGCCGACCACCACGGAACTCATTCATGCGGACCTCCTACCACGAATGCCGCCGCTCGCTTCCCACTCTTCCGGGCGCGGACCACGACCTGTCGCGCTCCAACCTCGCCGTGGCTATTACGGCGCCGGAGGACCACAGAATAAGAATGAGAATGAGAATGAGAGAGAGAGAGAGAGGCTTTCTCGGGGTCTGCCGACATCTGGCGGACCGACCGGGAGCGACGTAGCGTCGGTATTCGGTGAGCATCGATGGCATATCTGACTTATCATGATAGGGCAGCGAACGACTACACGATCGATTTGTGGTAACACCGACGTTTCCTTATTTATCCAAATCCAAATATTCACCCTCTAAAGAATTATAAATCACGCCTTGATTTTCATCGGATGTTTTCAGCAGAGTGCAAGTGCTGCTTTACTCAGTTCACGTCCTTAATACATGCATATGAAAATTGTCATATGTTAAAATTTGTGCTCTATGGCCTGACGGTAGACTGTGGCTGTGCAGTCAAAAAGGACATTCGCGTAAATTGGAAAAGTTGAAGCGAATGAAAAGCTCATCATCCTTCGATTGTATATACTTGTAAAATAACCCGTCGCCCATACGCCAGTTAAAGAAAATTCTAATTTTACATCCCGAGTTTGACCGATCGAATTTAAAGCGGGAAACTTGAAACGCATAATTTACACGTTTATGTAACATTTAAAATATTCGTTGCCACACATTTGTTCTAATAGGCAGAGCAGTATTAAGTCGTCAAATTTATTATAATAAGTTCCTCTTAATGCAACAATATTCGGTCAAGTCCAAGTTTTTTACGAAGAGGTTTTTTCATTCGAAGAATTTATTTTAAATAAACTTGGGACGAGTCAGATCGAAAAAAGTTACTAAAGTTAAGAGGTAAATTAGAGAAAAGAATTTTCTTTACGCGTAATTTTTTATTTTGGTATAATTTTGCATTGTACTTGAGCTAGCACGATCAAATATGTCATGTGCAAAAATAAGATTTACACATCATGACGTAATTTAATAAATGAAATTTATTTAAGCACATTTTATAGGTTTTATAAAAAAATAAACAAACACGCTCACGATATTTTTCACAAGTATTTTTTACTTTTAATATTGCATATTCATTTATTTATTTGATTCAATCGTTGAATTATCAAATAACTAAGAAATTATTAAAATAAATCACATAAAGCTAATTAGCATTCGATTTCTAAATTTATCATACGATATAAAAAATGACAGCGATTAATTTTTCTTATTCAAATTTTATCTCGATGCAAGTAATTTATCTTCATAAACTACTTCAGTAAAATAGGAATCATTTAATATATTAACAATTCATCCGCGTATTGAAATTAACAATTTAGACGCAGAAACTTTTCTCAATAAATTAACGATTCAAATTTATAGTTTTCATGTATTATAGCAATTCATCTTAAGTAATATTAAATCTAAAAGCTTGAAGTGTAAAACGATGTGGATGATTTATTGAATTGTGATGAATAAAATTAAAACATGCATTATTATAGCCTTATTTTGAATTTCTCATTGATCGTTATTTCTAATTACCAACTTTTAGATATAGATATCGTGAATTTATTGTTTAAAAATTATAATAAATGTTTCATGTAATTAATCATTGATAATCTATGTTAGTTGAATCAATTTGTAATAAATAAAAAAAAAAAAAAAGGAGTTTGTTATCAGTTATTTTATCCTACCAATATGATTCTTGATAATCAAGTTTAAAAAACGCTGATAGCGTTTTTTAATTTTTATTGTAATTCATTCAAGTGAATTAAAAGAAAACCTATTTCTGTCCTATTAACTCAATAATGGCAGTAGATGCATGATATAAATTTTAGTTATTACATAAAGATAAGTTCGACTATCTTGTTATTAAGCTTTGTTGTTAAAAATATACATCTTTATTTCGAAACGATTATTTTTACTGTCTATTAATATAATTATACTTGTGAAACATCATAATTATAATTGTGACTAAATTAATTTTTTGTTAAAGTAATTATCTATTTAGGTTGGAATAAATTTGAAATTTAGAATATTTCTAAATAATCCAAAGCTTAGAAAAATTAATAAGCAAGCTATAAATGAATGCTAATTTAATTTAGTTTCAACAATACTTTCGGACAAAAAGTAAACATAAATTTTGTTATTATAGTACGTTATTACACTGAGTGATTTGTTCAAATATCTTATTATGTATCTGAAATTCAATAAACTATGCACACATTAGTAATACTATTTTTAAATCTTGTATAAATCTTGCTTTAAATATTCGAGTTATTCGTGTATAACATATATATTTTTTAAATTACCGTCTATTAATAATGTAGTTTGGGTAATAAACTTTCTAAAAATTTTTTATTCCGGCATTTTAATATTATATTTTTTTTTAATTCAATGCTAACTACCCAATTATAAATTTTTCATACAAGACATCTTCAAAAAAGTTGGTTTAACACTTTTTTAGTTTCGATTAAAACAAAATAGATCTAACCGAGACTTATTTGCCAATTTTGCGCGAATAATCAAATTTGTAAAAGTTTAAAACCTTTTTTTGCCTGTACATAAAAAGCTATAGTGCAGATATCATTTAGGTCAAATTATTTTACTAATCTTTTTTATTACATTATCCAATTCATAAATTAAGTTACGCATAATTTTGTTTTTTATAATTTTGTTTTATCAATTCTTTTAATTATATTTAATCGTCTTTCTACATTTTGTTTTATCACTTCTGTTCTTTTTGCTTATTCATTTAAAAGAGATAAAATGCAGCTTTATTTCATTATAATTCTGTTTTTAAAAAAATAATGAAAATTCATCAATGGAAGAAAATCAAGTGCGTTTACGCCAAAAAATATAATCATTGTTTTGCACTCGACTTTTGCCCTTAAAATCCTTATCAAATCCCATATCCCAGCGAACGCGTAGCATGCAGTTATCGTCTATAAAAATACCTACGTTTACTGCTTCCTATATTAATGTATAAAAAAGTGAGCTATATAAATTATATTCTTGCTTTATTTATTTTTTTTCTCGCAAGTAAATGTTTTAAAAAGAATCCGAGATTATCAAATTTTAAAGGATAGTATATATATATTTTTCAGTGTCATTCTTTAGAAATAAACGCTTATAATTCTTCTAAAACAGAGCACATGATTAAATTCAAATACTATTGTTCTTATGCATGATACAGAATAGCAAAATTTTCAAAAATTTACATTTATGAAGTTCGGAAGATACAAAATTATGGGATCAAAATTAAATATGTTTCGCAATATTACTGTATAAATGAAATTTCTCGTAGCTCAAAACGAAAAAACATATTTGGTTAATTTTCATAGTTTTCCGAGACGTACTTTTACTCGGGGTAACAATCGCTTAACTGCATTTAAGAGGCAAAGTAAGTCTGCACGTGCATGGAAGTTTACGATGGAAAAAATAAATCTATAACGTCATTGGATACATGGCCTTGGCTCCACTTTTTTATATACGAGATTCGAAGCTTGTGAGACCGTTTGCGATAATTACGACTGGCAAAATTGAAGTGCGCACTATCATGTCGGTAAGTTGAGTAAACAGAAACGTGGCATTTTTGCAAATAAAATGTTTTATCTAAAAACTATCACTTACCTTGCATTTTCAAAAGTCGCTGACGGGCTGCTCCCAATCGCTCCGAAGCCAACACCAACCGCTAAGCCTTCAGGAATATTATGCACCTTAAATAAAAGGAAAGCGAAATCTCTCGTTATCAATTATGTGCTCTATAAAATTATTAAAATTACTGCAAAATTACTGCTATTAATTAGAGTGAACTTTTAAAAGACTATGTGAAATGCATTGCATTGGAATTTTATGAAATTCAAAACGAACTAGAATATAAACGACCACTAATAATTATAAGTATTTTTTAACAATTTTTCAACGTAATTATTTATATCGTAAAATTATATTTATATGTTTCCTTCTCGAATACATTTTTTCAACTGATATTCTCGTTATCAGTTATAATCATTATTTTTTCCTCTTTTGATTTTTTTATCCTATCTTTCATATTCTTCCGTCCGCTTTATTTCAGTTGTCTTTTATTCTTCCTGTAGTATCTCATTCCTATCGTTCATTATAATAATAATAATAACATTTTGAAAAGTACATAAATGCATTGTACGCATCTGTGATTATTTGTAATTATCGAACGAGTCCAATGAAGAACAATATAGATAACGAAGAGATGAGTGATAATAATTAAAATTAATTTATAACGAACGAGAAGTAAATTTTTTTCGAACTCTCATAAAAATCTAATAGAAAATTGTTACCGCATTCTCGATCGGACAGCATTGACACTCCGACATAGAAAGTAAGATGCTTTCTTACTTTCCATGCTTTTACCAATTACTTCGGATAAAAATAACAATAATTCTATTGTTTTTAAACGACAGCCGCCTAACGAGCGAGTAATTTAACCGCAGAAATGAAAAGCAACAATGCAAGGCTTACGGTTATTGCAATCACGAGGAGTAGAATTCTTTTCCACTGGTTGTTCTTGGCCTCGGTGTCGGGGTCTTGGTACGTCGTTCCAACCTCGCCTGCCTCATTCGTTCTCTGAGCTCCCGACTGTTGGCGCCTCCTCGGGTTCTGCTCGTAGAAGCCTGAAAATATTAGTCGGCCGAGACCGGCATAAAAAAAGACACCAATTCGTTAGAACGGACATTCGGTTGCCAAAGTCTGTGACAACTGGAAACTATGCACACATTACTAATTAGGACAGTCGACAGTTGATACATTTTCGATAGCAAGTGGCAATCCGTGCATGCTGTCACTTTAGACTCGCTCACTATTTCCTACAAACTGAACACAGGATTTACTCTTCGTTCGTGTTTATTTCTATACAGGATTCGCGTTAGGAGTCTGCAGGCTCCGAGTAATAAGATCAGTTTTGGAGCACCTCCTCTTTATTGCGCGACATTTTTCCTCCTCGTAACAACTCGATTCCAACTCGTTCCGACTTCGACCTTTCGACGCTCCTGCTCAGTTTCGGAGCGAACGCGCGTAACGCGACTTACTTTTGAATGTCCGCTTGTATTTTCGATTTCGTTCGATGAAAAATTAACCAGCACTCGACCGATTTGGGTTTCACTTCGCGAATTTAAAACAATCGAGGTGGTACGAGAAGTTTTTCTGCCGCGCGATGTCGAGGTGTTTCAAAATGCTGATGATGATGATACCAGTTTAACAGAGTGACCAAACTCTGTATTAAGTACTAATTAATCAATCAACTACTGATGGCTGTTAATACTTGTTACTAGTACTCGTACCCAAGCGACCAAAACTTTTTTAAATGCACAATAATTTTATTAGTATACACACATTGTTAATTGTAGATTAGCGATACATAGTCACGAGCAAGCAAATTAATTTAACTCGCTTTGTTAAACGAGGAAAGTGAAAATGGAGGCAACAACCAAAGCTATAGAGCCACTTTTTTACAAACTAGTATTTAAAAGAAAAGAGCAAGCGCCTATAAAGAAGTTAACTACGGCAAATTTTTAAACAAAATGCCAAAAAAAGGCTTAATTAATTTGCTTAATAAAACATTTTATACAATTGATAAGCGCAGCGTAAAATAATGCCAGACGATTTGCCATTGTCAAATATTTCTGAAGCAATCGGGTTCGTGGTGAGATCGCAACGTGCGATTTTATACGAATTTAATACGAATCGTCGGACATTAATAAAGTCAGATTAAATTATTTTCGCACACATTCCGAACCGTACACCACAAAGAGTAGAAAAGACAGATCGATGCGTGATTTTTAAATATCCAGCAAATAAAAACGAATCGAAGCTCAATCGCGTTGATCTGCGCCGCGAGCTACTGCTGATACATAAACAAGGGTAAATAAGCACGCGTAAGAGGGCGAATTTATCATTATCCGAGCGAATCAAATTAACGCTTAACATTGTAGCGAGTAGCGAATGTATTGGGGGAAAAAGTGTTAGCACGCGAGCGCAAACAGCAGCGTGAAATCAATTCGTTTCTATTTAGCACTCGGATCAGCAGCCGCGCACACAAGGCGAGAACTGATCTCATTTACCAGGCCTACAGACAAAAAGGGTAAATAAACAAAAGATAGTTTGGACGCTAGCGAGTCGTCCATTAAGGTATACAGAGCGAGGAGAAAAGAGAAAAGAGAGTGTACAAAAAGGGGAGACAAGAGATAAAGGATAATACGAGACAGCCAAGGTGTGTACGAGAGACGCCGATATGTAAATCATTGTAATAGAGGTACCATCGATCGTGGTCGACTCGACTTGCGAATAGATTTTGGATACATCGGCAAAACGTACGTCACTAAATCGACAGCTATCGTCGTCAAAGTCCTCCCTGTCACTCTTTAGTTTAGCGAGCTGTGTTTTGCTCGCGAGCGTTAGTCTTTGTTTGTTCGTACCGACAGACTGCATGGCTAATAGCACATTGGGGGACTGTATGCCGAGGCTCGATATGAGGGCGTCCGTGCCGTAAACGAAGGCCGCGCCCACGAGAAAGCCAATTCCCACGGGCACGAACGCGAACTCGCCGGCGCTGCCGTAAATCTTACTCTCGGTGGCCATCTCGATCGCCGGGGCGAGGAGGGACCAGTAGCTTGCCGCGATCATCACGCCAGCTGCGAAGCCCAGGCTCACGTCCAGCAGTTTTCTCTGCAACACACACACACACACACAGCCTGTCAGGTACAGCTCTGTGCTACGTAACGGAGAGCCGCATAATTATCTCGGCGCCGTCGGGTAAAAGTCGCTTTCTTCCCGACGACCTCTCGACAACCGGAGCCGTTCGCTCCTTTTCCTTCGAAACAGGAAGTCCCGATTGCCGCCCCCAAGGCTTTTACTCTTTATTCGTCGTTCTCTGTTCCTCTCTGCTTTTATCGAGCATCGGGTCTTTGCTTTTGAGACGCGCTGCCACGATCTCTTTGTAATAAGCAGAATTTCGCGCTCTGCAAACAAGGAAATAACCTTCTAAACTAAGATCCGCTCTTTCAATAGTAGAATCAACTCGAATAAACAAAGCGCATTTTCTATTCAGCGATTCCGATGCGAGCCCGAAATGCTTTGCATGGCGCTCAACCAATATCGAATTCCTCGTTTCGCGTTGCAAGACTAAGACAACCAGAAATGCATCTCACTAATCATTGAGCAGAATCGCTCGATCCGAGTACTCGTCTCTCGTTTTAGCTTAGTTTAAGGAATTCGATAGTCGGCTGTGCAGCCCAAAGTGGCACGAAGTCATTGAATTTGTTCAAACCTAAGGAAAATTAGCCGACGAAATTCCTCCTGCGCGAGTCTCCGCTCGTCGAACTAATTTAAACGCGAGGCAACCGACGCCGTTTCAAAAATAAGCAAAGACGAGATCATCGAACTTAATATCGATTATTATTCGCGCCATCCCAAATGGAGCAAATTTACCGATAATCCCTTCGCAGTCGCTTGCGAGCAAAAAGCCAGCAAGGTATTAACAACTGGCCGCGTTAATTGATTCGTTATCATGGCAGAAACTGCTAATGCATCTTAGGCACTTCAATCTATTACTATCTCCGACTTTTTGAACTTGATTGAAAACATTGAGTTAGGTAGGGATGTTGACCCTCGGCGGTATCTCCACTCGTTACCAGATCACTGGATTAGTAGAATTGCAGCCGACCAAATATTTATCGAAACAAGTATTCTATTTCTCATCGTATGTGTCGATAAATTTGTCATTAAATTAAATATTAAATCTGCTCTTGGGCTGCAAACAAATCAATTATTTATTAAGCACTCGATCCGATAACGATCAATTTATTACGCGATGATAAGGATTTTATAGAAAACAAATATCATACCTCCTATTTCAAGTAAGTTATACCCGTCCGATGATGTTTTTTGGAAATTCGCGAAAGAAATTAACGAGTATCCGCGTCACTGTACCGATGCTTACCGACGTTTCGTTGCAACCAAAGTCAGCGTCACATCGTCATTCGTTTACAACTGCTGCCCAACACTTCCCATCTATTTAGCTAACAGAATTTACATTTTTTCAATGATTTTTTCAATTGATGTTTTGTTTGATTTGCGTCATCTCTATTGCGTGCTGGCAATCCCATAGTGCGTGTACGGAAATGAACCGCGTGTGCGATGGATTTTTACGCGTCGGTATAATAATTAAAATTTAATTTAAAAGTACTTGGAGAGAGACAACGATCATCACAATCGCGCGCCACTGATTTGAGTTTGAGCCGAGCGCACGTTTAAATGGCGTAAAAAATCGGCGTCTAACGTGATACGTATAATTAATAAAATTATAGATTTCGTTGAAAAGTTGTCTGTAATTTTTCGTGAAAAACATTTTAAAACTGTTTGCTTATTTTTATTTTGAGCTGCTAAATTAGTGTTCGAAGTCGCGATAAATTCAAAGTATCTTATTTGGATAATTTTATATTATTCTCACTTCTATCATTTTCAGGAAATGAAATAATACTTAAAGAACGAATAGTGTGTTAAGTATTATATATAAAATTTACATTATTATCGACTATGGATCGTCGGAAAATCAATTTCATAAAGTTTAATGCACGATCGTTTGGTGTAAGCTACTCATTTATATAAATATATACATATATATATATATACATTTTTTTTTAAAGGTGTTGCTAACAATGATTTTTATAAGGTTTAATTAATAAATTGTACAATTATGAATATTAATTATTTAGCGAAGATCTTTTATTAATACTTTCTCATAAGCGTACGAAACTCTTATCACCAGAAATATTAACTTCGTGGAACATAGATTAAAATTAGTCTAAAAAATTTATTTAACGATCAATAATTCTTTTAATTCGAAATTAAATGCTACTAGATTACTTTGAATTTCTCATTAGAAAATAATAAATATTTATGCATATTCATTAATTCGTACGCAAACATACCTTATTAACCTATTCACTAACGAGGTATCAGAGTAATTTCTACTTTGTAATATTTCGACATTAAAGATTAGCAATATTATAAAAAAGAGATTTCTTAAAGAAGTGTTGTAATGTGTATTTTACTAACTTTTAAAATATTTTTTACAATTTCTAGAAGATATTGTCAGGAATTGATAGGACGGTAAGATATGATATTTCATGGAATATATTTTAATCATAATACGTAATACTAAGAACGTAAAGCACTCGATTTCAAATAACTACTTGATTTATAGTTTAAGATAGTCAAAAGAACTGTTTTAAAACTTATAATTTTCCCTTCTCTTTGTATTATAAGCAATAATTTTCTTCGATTTTAAATCGTTAAATGTTAATAGTCCTCGAACGATAAAATATAATATTATTTAGTCTAATTTCAGTATTTTTCAATGAAAGTCAGCAATGAATTAAAGAAGACATTTAAAATTTTTTTTTACAAATTTATAATAATTATTTTCATTCTTGAATTATTATTTTAGTAGTGTAGTCCAAACTTTCTATAATTATATATTATTATATATGTATGTACTTATTACGTACTTTAGTTTAAGCGATGAGAAAAAAAAACTTGAATAGGTTTTTATTTATTCAGTGAGTTTTTTTCTTATTTTATTTAGTAAATAGAACAATACTTCTTATAGTTTCACTAGCATTCAAGGATAGATTTACTACAAAATTTTTTTAATTACAATCTGGTTTTCTATTGTTTTTAAATTTATAATTTAAAAAAAAAGTTTTTAAACTCATGGAAAAACATGTAAATTTTTCTTCGCTAACTTTTTAACACGATGAAAAAAAGTTGACTTCGTGTATTATTTGTTTGCTGCATTTTTGAAGTACATATACAAAATTATAGAGATAAGATTAAGTCAACTCGCACATAATCATTCGTGAACATAGTGACATAAATAAATACTAAAAAGTAATTTTATAAGACTGAAATTAAGTATTAGATTATTATTATACAAACGTAAATAAATATTATAATAAATACAGAAAATTGAGATCAAACGTATTAATATACTTGTAAATATTTCTCAATCATTACTAAAAACTATAATTCGTATTTAGATTATATTATTAATATTAATGTTAATTAGTGAAACAATTCGTTTAAGACTGTCTAAATAGAAATTTTCAGTGATCTGTTATAAATTACTTCAAATATTGTGTTCAAATACTTAATTATTGCTACTTTAGCTCGTGCAGATTCTTCTTTAAATAATTCATAAATTAGCAATACGTTCTTTAATTAAAATGAAATTTCATAAATTACCAGAAGAATTTGCTGCGGATAAAAACATCTTCTTTTTTAATAAAATCGATTTTTACAATGTTTAATGTAATATTTGATTCGACTAAAAATATTTAAATGCACATTTAAAAAATAACTATAGTTTGAGAAAAGAGATCTTAACTTTTCTCAGAATAACAACAAATTAACCGTGTTTATAACTGATAAGGATTTCTACATCATATGGTTCGAAATAATCAATAGTTTTAAGGAGAAAATTACGATTATTTTTCGGTTATGAGCTGTTATTTTATATAGAAAATTTATTAACTTTTCAGGTATTAAGTTGATTTTATTGTTTAAAAGCAATAGCCTTTCACTATTGCGAGAAATTTCTAAGCTAAGCAAATAATCGAAGACAGACTTGAGATAAAAACAATTAGTGCTTAAATCGTAATACATAGAATTAGCGTGAAAACTAATAATTGCGTATTTGAAAAAAATTCGCGGTTTTTAATTGCTATATAGTTTGTTCGACTGGTTGAAAAACGCTTCGTTTATTTCCTATTCAGAGTGTGTGATTTCGGCAGATAACCTTTAACTGGGGAATTCGTGTCATCGTGAACGCATTGCGTATCTAATGAAAGAGTAATAAAAGTAAATAACAGAGGTCGAAAGAAGAGGGTGAAGAGGGACACGAGTACATTGTTACCTACACTGAAAAAAGTAGACTCTTATCTTCGCGCAAGATCTTTCATTTCGTCATGAATCGAAATTAACTCTTAGCACTTGTTTTGTATATTTAGCGAATTGTTGTAAAAGGTACTGTGAAGCGATAATAATCATTTTAAAATTATTGCTAATTTAAATTTTGCTACAGTTGAATTAAATGAATCTTATAAAGGTAAGTAAGACTTTGAACAACAAGTAAACGAATAAACAGTTAATATCGCTGCTCTAATATTTTATATGGAATAACAATATTACGATATATATTTCATATCTATTGCAATTATTATCTTTATATGCATAATATTTCTAGTTATTTTATTGTTATCTTAAATATTGATTTCAATTGTATTTTCGGCTTCGATTTCGCATGCACGCACAAGTTACGTACATATATATATATATATATATATATAAAATATATAAAAATGTAATTTAAATATATAAATGAGTCTTTGAGTTCTTAGAATTAAATTACGAGAGATCCATATTTGTCGAGAACGAATACAATGTAATTCCAATTTTTATTTTTAATCAAACTATTTATTTATACATTTAAATAAAATTTATATCGTCACTTTCAAAACATTTTCGAAAGATATTTTCAATTATTTTTATAAGTAATTGTTTGGTACTTCGATCAATTAATGAAAATGATGTAAAGGCTTATGGAACGCGATTTGTCAAATTCTCGTAATATTTCATATTTGCCGAAACGTAGTTACATCAAACAGTTTTTGCCAATTTAGAAAATAAATAACTAAGATTTAAACCTTTTTAAACATAAAACTGTTTTCTTACATTGTAGAAAAACCAATTTAGCGCGTAAAATTTGAGGTAAAATTTAATAAATTCAAAAGCACGCAAGCTTTTTTTATCAATGCACAGTGAAAAGATTTTGGCACACAAAAATTCAAATAGTAGAAAAGAACGCAAAATTCGAACACATGCCGATAAATATATTATAAATTTTAGTGTAACTAGAGTCTGATATTCTTTTTATTTATATTGCGTTATAATAATACGACGTTCGTTATTAATAAACTCATTTTAAAATATATATTTCCTCTCGTTTATTTCAATATTATTTAATATCTGATAATATTATCGAAGAATCAAAGTCAACGAAACTTACGATTTGAATTAATGTTACTTATAATGAAAACAACGCCGAATTTAAAATGACATTGTGCGTTAAAATGCAGTAATGTAAATGTAATAAACCTAACGTAATGAGCCCTCTAGTGCTTTTATAATACTCGCATCGACTGTTTACATGCGAAGTTGTATTAAAAAAAACAATAATGAGTTCATTAATAAATTAAGAATTCGAAGCTCCTGACCCGAAGGAGATGCCCCAAAAGCTTTACCTGCTTGCCCCGGATGACGACAACGACGGCTGCGCCAGCGGCTGTCAATCCCCAGGTGAGCAACGTTCCTAGGAGGGCCTGCGTCACCGGCGTGTAATCCTTGATCATGTCGGAGCCGTTATTGGAATTCGTGCTCGAGAGTTCGCCAGTTCGCCGTGTCCTGGGGGTAAGGAGGCGCGCGCTGAGTGGAGCACCTGCGGAAAATGATCGGACCGATGTGACGGGCGGCCGTTGCAGTCGGTCCCCCTTATCTCTCAACAACCCCACCACATGTTACATATTCGCACGAGCGGGTCGCTGATTTTTCTCGCTCCCGACGTCGATCCTCTGCTGCGTCCCTCTCGGCTCCCTCTTTCTTTTTTATCTCTCCAACTCGCGCACTCGACTCTTATTTTTCTTTCCAACTTGTGCGTTCCACCGTCTTTTTCAACTGTCTTCGCGCGAGTTCTTTACTTTAAACCTTCTTCGCCGTTTTTCTTCGAATTTTACGATTTTCGGTCCAACAGTGCTCCGGAAGGTCGGTAGGTGGCCTCTGCGTCGCTGCCGGAGCTTCTGTCTTACGTCTTAATTTCATTACTACATCGTTTTTTACCATTTGCCGGCTTTACGCTAATCGCATTAGGCATCGTAGATCTTATCGCGCGTTCCGCTTATGCAGACACCTGATTATTTTAGGATTCACCTGCGGCTCTATCTTGTAAAAATCAATCGACCGTTCTTTCCCTTGTGCCCTAAAAATGCGGAATTGTTGTCGACGCTAAGGCGTGTGCAATCTGTTTATGTAAATGTCTGGTGTAAATTGTTGCTTTCATAATACTATACATCACCTTGTACTTTCTCTTTGCACTCAACTTTCTTGTTCACATTTTTGTTTTCGTTCTTTGAATTTACAATGTGCGAGCAAAGGTCGCTGTCTCTCTTTTCGCCATTCTACGTCCTTCCTGTCCCCGCTGACTCTCCTGTGCTCGTTAGTTTCGGTTCATTTTATCGTCTCCGCAAATGAACCAACGGATGTACTTTGACGGACACCCTTGTTTAAATATCCACTGTTCTCTCGCGCACCGAGGGGTTATCTTATCGATTGAAACGCAGTCGGCACGTAGTCGCGGCAAATGTAACCTTCGTTGGCTTCGGCGTCGATGCCATCAGCAATAACAGATGGTTATTTACCCTGTCGCAGGCCCTCCTCGATAACGAGCGACCACCAGTCAAGAATTATAGACACGGTCACTTACCCTCGAACACACCAGTCAAGGGCGCGCGTTTAAAAGTCCCCCGCGAATTTCACAGTCACAGTGGAACACCCGCGACAATGGCGTGTCACTCGACACGAAAAAGAAGCTCTTTCCTTCTTCTTCAGCTACGGCGTCGTCTCTGTCCGTCTGCGGCATCTATGTACCGGAGATGTCAACGGACGGCGCGCGCAACGCCACGACACCGTCAAAACAGAAGCGCTGAATACCGGGTGGTTGTCCGCGTGTCCACAATCTTGAGTCCAAGGAGTCGCACTGCCAAACTATCCTCCGTAAAAAGTTTGCGCTACGTGATCCCACGAGCGGAACACGCACAATACGCACGCCCACCGGGAGCATACGGAGATGGCGTGGCGACCACCAAAGATTGCCCTCCGACTCCCCGAGCCGCGCATGGGTGAAGCAGACGACGCGTCACTGGCGCTGCTTTTTTCGTCGTTCTAAATGCTTTTTAAAAGTGACTGCTTGGGCTCGCAATCAACGTTCGATTCGTCTACGATACGCGAACTCCACTTTTGTTAAATACTTGTGCAGACATTCGTTTACCAATCTTTTTTGTTTCTCATTTTTACGTGTCATTTACCGCGGCTTTTTTATGAATCGCTTTTTTATTTAACACGTATACACAGATAGAACTCGTTTTTCCTACACTTCAACCCTGGCAGCCACGTGTATCATACGTTACCGTGTTTAATTTGGTGTAGTTGTGTGGATGTATAATTTGATTACTAAAGTACGTCTCACATTCGAAACCGAATAGATTGTAAGAAACAATAATAGTAATTGCATTCTGATAAAAAATCACAAGATAACAAGTTGTATATCTAATACATCTTTTTCAATAATTCAAAAAATTAATTATTAGAACAAAACAATAAAAATTATTTGTCATATTGAATTTATAATGAATATTGATAGAATTATTATACATTAAAAAATTTAATTGATATTTAATAATTGTACAGTTGGATCAATAATTAATATTTTTAAATAAAATGCATCAGCTTTAACATAATTTTGAATTTTATTTTAAATCTCGTTGGTTAAGTTTTTAATAATCGAATATTAAACTGATCGATATTTTTTAATTACGAAAGTTTAATGTAAAGTATTCTTACACCTATTCAAGAATATTATTTAAAAGCGCCAAAATTTGATCTGATAATTTGAAATCAAATTAAGAATCAGAAACACGACAACATCGCATTGCCGTTTTGCTTTGACGTAATAATAAAACTGACATTACTTGCGTGTTGTTTACATAGCCGTATTTCAGATTATTACGTGAGAATTTAAATAAACACGTAATTAAAATTAAGTTCTCATCTGTCGTATCGTCATTACTCGATATCTGATATAAAAGAACATAGAGACAGATGATACAGTTTAATAAATACATAAAAATCAAACAGGGACATTGAATTCTGTTAAAAATATGTTTAATTTATAATGTTTAATTAATCAATAAGGTGCATAAATTATTAGGAGGAAAAAGATGAAAGGAAGAAAAACAAACTTATAGATAATCAGTTGCATTTAAAATAACCTCGATTAAAATCGGGCCAACAAAAAGTAATACATATTTTAAACCTTTCAAGTTTTAACATAAAACAAAATATGCAATTTTCAAGACTTGCAACAATTTATTCATCACCTTATTTTTCAATTTCAAATTTGAAATATCTTGGTGGTATTTTATATAATATCAATAATTGAAATGTTTTTAAAGAGTTAAAATAAAACAGCGAATCTTCGATTAACGCTCTTAAATCGTATTCCCTCGCTTAGGAAATGAAACTCCATTGTGAGCAATAGAAGGCGCTAGATGTATCATCAGTCAGTATCGAAGAAACATGGCGTCTGCCTCGGTAGGTGTCTCCCATCATTGAAGTCTTCTGCTTGACGTTGGGCTTCATAAACACTTGGTTTTGTTTTTCTTTTGTTTGTTCGATCATAGATACTTCTCGGTTTTCGATACAGTTAGTGGGCACAAGCTAATCAAATAATTAGAAAAAAAGCTTTAGAAATCGGTCACTTTTTTCAACGAACAAAGTTGATCATTGAGATATATAAACGCTGGAAAGCTGCGCTACGCTTTGCCAAACTACTAATTGAGCTAGTGACGTGTACGTATGAAATGGAGCGTGTATATTCGGGAAGAATTGTTCGCGGATATATACTCTAGTACATTATAGAGAATTGTTGCAACTAATAAATTTACTTTTTGCGCTTATTGAGATATAAATGCATGTACTTTTTTAATTTCTTCATTTAATTCAGCACGCACGGGTTCAACATTACTTTACTTGTTCAACGGTTTTTATGTACTTGTTCTTTTACATTAGATAAAAAAAATTATATAGTTATTAGTGATTATATCTACAATTACATGATACATTATTTTATATGCCATAAAATACAATTTTTGTTGTTTAAATTCCTTATTTACACAATATTATAATTTCATTTATAACCTAAAAGTAATAGTAGTATTAGCATTAGCGTGTTTATTCAACAATGTATTACATTGTTATAATAACCTATAAGTAATATATTTTACCGTAATATACGCTGGTCAAATAATTGGCAAATATAGTTATATTGAATTATTTCTTTCTATCCATAATCAATAACTGGTATATTTTTATTTTTAATTTATTGATTGCAGTTTATGCATATTTTTACTTAAATTTTGTATTCAATTACTTCTAATTTGTAATATTTCATAAATACAATTTTAAATTCCTGTATTTATTCAATAAAATTTATGAGTATAATTTAAAAAATTGTATGTTTTTTATTAATCTTTTTTTAGTTTGAAATAAAACGTGTTTTAAGTAAATAATGTAAGTGTTTTCATTCATCAAAAAAACTGATCGACAGTATAAAGTTCATTAATGTTTTAGACAGTTTATCAATATTAAGTTTTTAAATATAAACAATGCACTTGTCAAAGTACATGATAAAACGTAGTTATTTTTTTAATGATATAGCCTATGTTTTATTTTGATCATGTTTTTGTATCTATATATTCTATTAATATTTGTATATTTATATTTAGTATCATAATTTATATTTTTAGGTGCCATTACTTATGGATGATGATACTATCGCTTTCGGAGAAGAAGATGAAGTACAAAAAGGAAAACTTAAGTAATATAGTAGAAAAAAGATTAAAATTAATTTATAAAAATTATGAATAAAAATATTTTTATATTTGATTTATTTGTATTTTAGATTCTTGCAAAATTTGAAAGATACTGTAAATAAAATTTTAGTATTAAAATGTGAATTATTGCAATATCTTTTTGCATTGCAATCTTTGAATAAAATGATTTTATTTATCGGTTTTGTTTTACTTTATAATTTATTTTCATATTTATTTAAAACGAGTAGGTGTTTAAAAAATTAATAAAATATGTACCTGATTATTTAATAAATTAAAAATTTCAGACATCCATATGTTACAATGTTTCACCTGGGTTTTCGAGTGACTGCTATAGTTGTCTACATGTTCTGCGGATGGTTTTCAAAAAGTTTCATAGCCAGTTTTGTAGCCGTCGTTCTTTTACTTTCAATGGATTTTTGGACAGTCAAAAACATTACAGGAAGGTTAATGGTTGGTCTCAGATGGTGGAATTATGTTGATGATAACGGCATAAGTCATTGGGTTTTCGAATCAAGAAAGGTTCAGTTAATTTCTTTATATCAGATAATTATAATTTATTCTTATTATAATAAAAATTAAATTAATGTAATAATTTATTAATTACTTTAATATATTCTTCAATTAGGAAAGTAATTAATTTTTTGTAAATAATAATATTTTTCTTCAATTAAATTAACTTACATTTTATAATATATTGGTGAGTACAACTGTCTCTGTAATTATTAAAATTAATTTATTTAAAAAATAACAGATAGATTTTCTTGTAAAATTTTTATTACTTATCGTTTATAAAATATTTCGGTAATAAATGAATTAATATCTTAATAATAATGGCTTATTTAGGAATCAACAAGACTTTTATGAATTTTTTATTTTAATTAAACATAAATAAATGGAATGTGCGAATACTGCATAATAATATTATGTCGATATGAGAGTCCAATCCACAATTTGATAGATGCCCTGTGTTTCAGGGCGCCCAACAGAACCGAATTAATCCATCCGAAGCAAGAATATTTTGGCTTGCTTTAATTTTATCACCGATGTTGTGGGGCGTCTTCTTTCTAGTGGCTTTGTTTGGATTAAAGCCTAAGTGGCTGTTACTAGCTTTGATTGCTATTGTCTTAAATGGAGCTAATCTTTATGGATATGTTAAATGTAAAATGGGAGGCGATAAAAATATTTCTTCTGCTACCTCTGATTTTTTCAAAAAACAAGTCATTCAAAATGTAAGTCCGTAATTTATATGTATTCTTGTATTAAATTTTTTGTTGAAATATAAGTTTTAACGAGTAACGAAGCTTTAAAAGAAAAAAGTGAAAAGATCGACGTAAACAAATTTTATTATTAAAAGATTTGTGTAAAACTACTAAAAATAGTGAAAAGTTTATTTTAAATTATTAAATGAAAATATTTAAAAATATATAAAATTTATTGTGCAATTTTACTTATACAGATGGCTTCAATGATGACCAAGAGTCCACCTACTGGTAACTTTATGCAGCCAACAAATATTATTTAAAATAGTGTATAAAGCAATGTGATATTAATTTTACTATTATTGTGTAAGTTTATCATAATACTTGAATATTTGTACAAATTAATAATAAAATGTTTTTTTAAATAAGACGAAATTAGACAGCTTTCTTAATGATGGTGATAATTCAATTATAGTTATTTGAAATAATCATCATTAATAAATAAAAATGTTAATAATCATTTTACGTAAAACTATTGTTTTTGTTTAATAATATGAAATCGCCATTAAAAACCAACAATTTTCATGCCTTAGTATGTACGTAAAAATTAAGTAATCAAAAAAATTTTAATTTTTTTATTTTAAGAACCAATTAAGAAAACAATATTTATGAAATAATTTTATGAAAAATCAATAAAAATTCTTATTTATATTACAAAAGATTTTGTAATTTTTTTTATCAACAAATTTTGTAATACCTAAGAAACATAATATTAATTTGTTAATTTGTAAAAAAATTGAGATTCAAATTAATTTTAATATTCCTATTCTGCGTTTTATGTATATTTATAGTATTACAAAGTTGATAAAGCGTACGAAAAATTATAACGAACATTTAAGAGAATTTTGTGATAAATATGATGTAATAGGATCATCGATTATTTTATGAAGTCTAAATTTTCAAATACTGGCTGGTATGGTATTACTTCTCGCATTATTATAGTTACGTGAATTTCATCGAAATAACAATTGGGAGCAGTGCACGTTAATGCATGATTTAGTGTCCTGCGGAGACGCATAAATTTAGTAATATTTTACGTGTTTTTCTTTACTTTTATTAATTTTATTAAGATAAAAATATTATATATGGTTTAGTATGTAGAAATTTGCCAGGACAGTCAAAATCAGAACTTTGGTAAAACCAGATAATTAGGAGTCTATTCAATGAGATACATTTATTGATAAAATGAAAACTTGCGTTCATTGCTTAACGCATAAAGGTAAATAAATACAAACAGTTATTGCTTAATTTTCTTAGATTAATTTTAGCGCTCAAACTGTTATTTTAGAAGACCTTAAAGATTTATAAAAAAAGTCCTTAATAAATAATGCTGTCATGATTTCGAAGTTTGTCACGTTTATAAAATAAAAAGAACTAATACATAAAAGTGAATAGACACGTTTGCCTCGTGATACACGTGTTAAATATAATGATAGACGGCTTAAATATAACTCGTTATAAAGTTTTTATGAGTACTGCACAGGTATATAAATGAAGGTATCATTGTCTTAACATATAAGTCTATTATAAAATATCTATTGTTTGGTGAGAAAGGGTTTTGAGATGCCGTTTTAAACAAGATGTACGTATACATATATAGAATAAGATAATTTAATTTCCTTAGTTTTAAGAATAATCAAAAAAATTCTTGAAATAACTTATGTGTATTAATTAGTTTTCTTGAAATATACACGCTATCTTTTTTCGTTAGAATGGTTCTTATTATTATAATTGAACATAATTGTTATAGAATATATGAAAAGTTTTAATTTAACACAAAGAACTCAATTAAAAACTATAGAATTTATAAGTTCTTTCAAAATTCATTTTTGTAAAATGATCACATTTGTTTTTCCGTCAAACTTTGTTATTGTTAAATTAAAAATAAGGTCCCAAGAAACATTTTTTTCTTTTGAATTATTTAAAAGCTTCTTGAAATATATTATCAGGCAACTAGTTGTAGTAGAAGTAAATGTAAGAAATGAAATTAAAATTTTCAACTTCGTTATAGTTGATAATTATTAAAGTGTTGTTAATTATTATAGTTGTTATTAGTTATTTCATAGTCTATGGGAAAACTGCATCAAAGAGAACAAAAAAGATATGTCTCCTATATTTAATAGACTAGAAGAAATAGAGGAAAAAGATAGATGATTGATATAAATAATACGTGCAAGTCTAATATATTGGGACAGTAAGAGTTTAAAAAATAAAAATAAAACGAAAGTGTAACGACTCAAGAGTAAATTTAAGTAGTATTAAGAGTAAACATATTTAACGATGCAAGAATTGTTACCAAATGTTTATAATAATTAAAATATGTTCAAATAATAAGCGAAAAAGCACTAAAATTTATGTGCATAGTATATAAAAAATGCGAAATAATATGTAGTGGAAATGATTTATCACTTGATCTGTTTTGAAGAACAATAAACAAACGAATTTCAACACGAACGACACTTATCTAGAACAATGATAAACAGATGAAAGACTGGCGAGAAGAGGTTAAAAGATCTATGAATAATCAGTACTAAATCTCACACAGGAGTCAAAATACGAATAAATTTAAAGTAATTATCGAAGGGACTGATTACCATTTTTTATTATTTTCCTTGTTTCGGTTTATCGTTGTAAACTGGCGGTTGACATCACTGACAAATAACGTGATACAAATTTATCAATTACAATTAATAAATACAGAAAATCACCGAAACTTCAAAGGATGGTAACAATAAAATAACGTTTTTACGTTTCAATAATTAAGGTTTGAAATTATTTGAATTACAATTATTTAAAGAGATCATATTTTTATTTATTTTTTTACAAATCCGCATTTACAATTTAATATTTTTAGTTTGTTTAGGCAAATGAATTAGTTGGAAAAAAAGAAATACAGAAGATTAGACAATTTGTGTACTAAAAACGCGGTAAAAAAACAGAAGAAGAAAGTGGAAAATATTAGTATACGCAGCAAATATTTAAACTAAATACAATTGATACTAATGAAAATGATATTAATGTTAGGATAATGAAACGAAAAAATAATAATAACAATAATAAATATTGATCGATAGTTAAAGAGAAAATGTGTAGTTTAAACAATATACCGATAAAAACTTAATGAAACATGTAAAAGTGCATTGGTAAACAGAGTAGCAAGTACATAAAGTAAGAACAAATTAAAATGTATCATTATACATTTGAAATTCATTTAAGCAGAGAGAGAGAGAGAGAGAGAGTTTTCGCATTGGAAATCTTCCTTCATTTTTGGTTGCATTAATTGTAGGATTGAATTATCCCTTTTTCGGCGTTTAATGGTGTACCCGGACCCTTCCATCAGGTCATTACGACACTCCGATTTCTTTCTTTCGCCTGTTTTCCAACGCGTGTACACAATATTCTAAATTATTTGTTACCATTTCGCTTTTAGTCGTTTACAGATCACTGTTTTTTCTCTATTATTTTTCTTTTTTGACTTCATATTTTCTGGTGCTTCAATTGTCGCGATACAAATTAATCAGTCACAGTTAATATCTACAGAAAATTGCCGAATCTTCAAATGTGAATAAAAATATAATAACAATCTTTACGTCTCGATAATAAAATTTAGAATTGATTTGAATTATTACAATTATTTTAAAATCTCATATTTTTTATCCGCATTTCTATAAACTTAATAATAAATAATTTTTTAATTGATACTGTAATGTGGCAGAGAAAAGCCGGTACCCGGAATACCGGCCGAGAGAAGCCGTTGCACTAAGCGAAGCGGTGACAAGCCACTGCAGTTTGGTGCATTGATGGATAGCTGTAGGCATACTGTGTGTGTATGATGTAAACTGTAAACCTCGTTGAATATACACATGGGTGATTTTACATACACTTGTTTGTCTATATCCCGTATTATTCCTTATCACCCCTATAGTAATTACAATTAAATTGCAATATTTATATTTTTGTTAATAATAAAATTATCATTTTTATTTTTAATTTCCATTATCATTACTAAAATTATTATATACTCTGTATTTATAATTGCTTATAATATTTAAAATCAGTTCATCCATGCTTATTATTAACAGAAATTCATTTTAGAATTGTTAAAACTACAAGCAGGTAAACCGCAAAAAGTTCATTATCTTTTGAACAAATTAGACAATGGATATGGAATATGCATCTACCAAGGCAAATAAACTTTCAACTGAATTTACATGGATCATAGAAAATTTTTGTAGCGCGACTAGTAACTCAGCTGAATCAATTGAATCCCCCGTAAGACTAATTTATATTATTAATTTATATTATTAAATATTTTGGTTTACATATTTTTGAATATATAACAAAAAATTTTTATTTATTCGTAAGTAAATTGCATTTGTGGCGAGTATTAGTCATTTAAAAAGTAATTGTAGAAAATTAATAATCTTCACGCGATTGACTATTTATTTAAATTTATAGAGTAAGAGTTGACCGAGGATTTTAACGTTTTAAAGTTTCTTTTCTCCTTGGTCTTAATCAACGTTAATTTCTTGACAAAATTTATCATTTTGATCTAATTAAAATCGTTTGATAAAAACATCGATTGACGTTTGATGTTGTAGATTTTTCCGGAATCGTCGACAGAAAAAAACGAAAGGGCAATTGGACATATATTCGAGAAGCGATTATCCATGTGACAAGTACATAGTATTGTATATCTACCTGAAAGAATGCGAACAAGAAGTCATAGCCGATGCTTGTGTCTGAATTCCGGGACGCTGTCACAGAAGAACCTTTCGAAAACAAAAGTTCTAAAAAGAAAGTTTCTAGAAGTGCAACAATTTCTCAGGTAACAATGAGTGGAACAATGGACTGGAGGACGATGCCTTACTCATCACTTGTAGCATCATTTATACAATAGGGGAATATAAAACATATGAAAATGCTTTTAATATCAACATCGACGAGTGCCAGAAAAAGGTATTACAAGATATTAATTGAATGTTTAAAGATCATCGCTTGAGTGACTTTGGTCTTGTAGTCGGCGACGTGAAGTTTCTTGTGCATAGGAATATCCTCGCGGCTCGAAGTCCCGTATTCGCCGCCATGTTCAAACATAACACGAAGGAAAAATAGGAGGAAGTTCAGATTCCAGACTTCGAGCTTGACATCATGCGAGTGGTAATTAATTTTTTATGTGCCGGGAGCGTCGATAATCTTGCAGACAGAGCGATCGAAGTTCTAAAAGTCGCCGATAAGTACAACCTAGAAGGGTTGAAGATATTATGCACGAAAACAATCATAAAAACCCTTTCTGTAAACAATGTCGTGGAAATTTTGCAAGTTGATGATCGTTATAACTTCGAGGAACTTGAACAGATCGCAATTGATTTTATAAAAGTGAATCTGAAAACAGTAGTTCAGAACTCTACCTTTGGTGACCTTATGAATTCTCCATTATTATTGATGAAAATCGTCAAATATTTTACTGAATAAAACAAATGTACAATGTGACAGTTTTTAATTGTGCATTATTCAAAGCTAAAATTTGTATATTCAGTTTTTAATAATTTTCATTGTTGAAAACCGACGAACAGATTATACATTACATTAACATTAAAAAAATTCTCATTTTTTACCATTTGGTTTAGAACTATTTTTTTGAAATATTTATGAAATTACATACTCTCGTGATATTAAAACCATTTATTTAATATGTAATAAAAAAATATAATAAAATCTCAAGTTTTAGTGTTTTTCTAATATTAATATTATAATAATAATGTCGAAGTTATAATACGTAATTATGATTAGCAAAATGATTATTTAATGTTATTATACCATAGTTTGGATATTCAGTATAGCAGGAAAGGAGTTGAACTAAATAAATTTGAAATTACACATTAGTTGCTATTTTATTAATGCCATCGGGCAATACATAATGTACATGGTATTTTTCTTTATCAACAGACTCCTATTACACAGTATTTAATTCTTTTTTTAATTATTAATCAGTAACATTGTGTTTATTATTCCCGCCATAGCCTGCTGTATTCTTTCTGGCAAGAAAGTATCACAAAATAATTTCCCATTCCCTCTACGGTATTTAGTATTTCGTTTATTCCAGTGATTTACTCAGTGTCTCCAAGTTTAAGAATTTCAATTTTTCGCCTTACACGACATCCTTTAGCTTTTTCTCTTTTTAAAAGAATACAACAAACTTGATATTGTTTTTATTGATTGAGGATTACAAAAGAAAAATATTATGCATTAGGATTGTTTAAAGAATCGAGTCTCGCGGGTGAGCTTAATAGATAAACAAACATTTAAAAGGTATTTTTCATAAGTAGCTACCTCTAATCTTATTTTCTAAATGCGTTAATTCATTTTATAAAATCGTCCGATTATAAAGAATACCCAACTAATATAATTAGATCATATAACTAGAAAAGTATTACATTTTTAGTCTTGTGGATTAAAAGCTCTACACGTTAACAATTTACAAATAAAAATCATTGTTACATCATTGTTTGGTAACTCAGTCATGAGTTTCTCCTTTTAACATCAGTACTCAATTAATTACGCAACAAAATTCGACGTTTAAATCGCTTATAAAAATTCGAGAGAACGAAATTTTATTCCGAACGATAAAAGTGCGAGAAAATAGTTTTTTAGTCTTCCAGAAGATATGGATGCGCACGATATTTTCTCGTATACATCGGGTGTAGTAAGTCTTGAATTTCTCGTGATTAAGTACTGCTCAACATTTTTTTTCCATTAAACTTTAGGAATGGATCGTTTGTCGAATGTTCCGTTAAAAATGGTTGAAAGTCATTTGCATAATAATAACCAATGCATAACATTGTTATATCTTTATTCGTTTCTTATTCTCTTAAAAATTACTAATCCTCTCTCGCGAGATTTGTACATTATGAAATCAATTAACTCATTAAGATGTTTAATGTTTTAAGGACATTTTTAGCATTAGAAAAAGAAATTATTTTTCGACCGGTTATTGTATTAATAAGATTACGAAATTTAAAATCAACATTTCCTATTGTAAGTTGACTTAAAATTATTTCTTTCAAAACTTAAGGATTACAAGTTTATTTGTAAATGATATTTGTTGTAAGTTTCTTTATAAAGTTTCGTTATTGCAGTTCAATCATATGTAGAAGATGGATTCAAACATCGAAAATGGAATTAATACAACGATTGCACAACAAAAAGTTTGTTGATTTATAAAACTAAACGCTACTTATGGATAAACTGGTTGTCAAACCATACATAAAATGTGCATCGAAGGCCATAAAAAAATTTGAGAAAATCACGATACGCGATGATAATGTACTTATAATGTATATATTATTTTTACCTCGTTACTCAAGGTGGTAAGATAATTGGGATGTTCTTTTTAAAAATACACGGCATAGAGATCGTTCTAAGTTTTTATGCAGAGGATTTCGCACGACATTAAGTTTTACGTTATTGTCTTCGTCTATTCCTTATTTTTTTTTCATTTCAGGTTTAAATATTTACTATTAACATTCATCTATATATTATACAGTGCAGCCTAACCACTTTACTAATATGCAACAATTAAAACAATTATAAAACGATACTCATTGAAAATTTCTAAGTCCTACTGTAAATATTTTTTTCGTTATATTATTACCTTGAAAAATACTCCTTATTTGTCAATCATTTCAATTATTACAGAAAATCAAGAGCGAATGAAAATAAAACACACATTAAACGTGTGAATTTTGTGGCAGGCGTTGTCTTTAATTACAAAGTTTACAAGAAAGACAAAAGTATCTTACAGAGATCGCGGCATTTTACTATCATATTTATAATTACCATTTCTCAAGCTGTGCTTTTTTACAATATTTATATTTACAATTGAAACGCTAGAATAACAACGTGGAATGAACTAAATAAGGTAGTAGTCAAAAAAAATTTTTGAAAGTCAAAGACGTAACTACCGAAATAATTTTTGGTTTAAAGAAAGAGACTATCGTTCAGAGGATTTTTTGAATACGCACCACTACTAGTGGATTATCCAACAGTGATTATATGAGATTAGCTGGGGCGTGTGGCCTTCGATACAACATTGTACGTGTAAAAGAAAAAAAAATTTGTTTTCTTTAATTTGGGTCTTACACGCAAAAATTCGGAGCTTCTTAAAAACTAAATCTAAGGAAATGTATATGCAGTACACAGACAGGGTGATTCGTAAAAATGTATAAAAGATGCAACGATACACATAGAAAAAATATAAAAAATTTATGAAACAAGCTAAATGCCGTGAGTGGATCTGGGGACATTTCGTTCGAGTTTAAAATTAGATGCGATGAAACATCTTTCGAATGCGGCATAGTTTCGGACAAAAGAACATTCGGATGTTACTAGTCACCTTTCCCTTTTTAATTCAGTGTTTCCTTGTTTAGAATAGTATTTATAATAATATATATCTATGTATACAATGTTTATTATTTTAATATGTAGATTAAGGGGATGTGCAGTACCGATTCTGAACGTGAGACTTGCTGTACATCAATAAACGAATTTAATTAAAAAAGTAATTATTCTTAACTGTCGGTAATAGGCGATTATTTAAAAAGTCAAATACATATAATACATATAAACGAACGGAAATTCGCACATTTGTCGTAAAAAAACAGACGATAAAAAGGGAAAATAATTGTTCTTTTACCAAATTTTGAAAATACCAATTATACGGTTAGTTGAAACTTTAAAAATTGATATGCTATTATTATACTATACAGAATTAGTAAATTTTTATTTTACAAAAATTAAATTATTCTTTTAATTAGTCATTCATCGATTCGTAATCAGCGCGGTAAAAAGTGTAGTGATAGTCGGTATTGCATATACTCTTAACGACGTTTTCCTGGTGGGATGGTACTTCTATGTACAAATTGTGAATTCCCGTGTTTTCGTGTTCGCTTCTTCTTTTCATTTCACACATTTAAAGCGCAGTAGTATAAAGGAATGCATCACGAAAGATAAATTATACTTTCAAAAATCTTAAATCATACGTTAAATTCTTTCAAAACAAAGTCTTAACTTCTGCAATATTTCTATTTACTATATTTTTTCAAAAAATCAATCGAGATTGCCAATATTTCGATAACGCGCATTTTCATAATTATGCTTTTATTGCTTTTTATATGCGTTCTTTGTAATTATATTCAATCATATCATAATGTAAGTAGGTGCAATAAGCATTTCACAGTTATTTTCAATTTTAATACTTATTATTTTTAAGGATAGATGTAATCTATTTAAATATTATATGTACAAAAAAATCATTAATATTTGAACTTCCGACAATTATTTTTTTTAAATTCCTTTTTTAAATCGTCCACATCGAAGTGCAAAGTCGATAAAATATATAAAATTGATTAAAACAAATAGTGGACAATTGATAAATAATAACATTTAATTGTAAATGATCCCATATACTTATGTAAATATAAGTATAATTGACAGAATTATTTACGATTATTAAATAATAATCATCGACAAGTATTTAAAAATATTGTAAATAAGATTGCTTCATTGAAATACAATATAAAGAAAATTGAAATACGGAAAATAATTTTCAATGCATTAAAATTTGTGTAAAAGATTAAATAATACATTTAAAGTATATTTCAATAAAATATTTTTCGAAACTATTCTGACTCAAATAAATGAAAATAAACTATGCATATATGCATGTGTAGATTTCGAGATGTAGAGAATTTAGGAAATAAAATTATTCGTGCACGAATCAGAGAAAAAATCTTGTTAAAAGTACATTTCGTATTTAAAAGCTCATAATCGTAATATTTTAAAAGTTAAGATTTAAAAAATCTAAATAAAATTATGAAAAATTAAGTTACGCATAACTTTTTCAGTTGTAAAAACATTCTCGACGAACTGAATTATTAAGAGTATACACGTAGTGAAATGACGTGTTTCGAAGAAGCTATATTTTGTACATGTGATAATGAAAAATGAAATTCACGGGACAACAACTGTTGATTTTAACATTCAGTGCCACTATTCGTTATTTTCAAATGTATTCACACGTATAAGTATGTGCTTACGTTCCACTCCTCAACTAAATAATTAAATGTATCGCGACAACACGTTATTCCTTTGCGCAAACATACGATTATTTCCCATTTTCATATTTCTAATGGTTCTTTACTTAACTGGCTAAAATTACAATAATTACTTACACTAAAAATCATGTTTCGTTAGGTATTGATAAGTTCTCTACCGTAAATAATGTGTATAGCGTTTTTTCCATTAATAATTGTCGATTTGGCAGTATGACATTGTTCTTTTCTCTTCTCTTCCACAAGTGGAAAATTTGTTTCATTAGCTTTATTCTGTTTCCTTTCACACATTACGGGCAATTATTCTTTAAACATAGTTTTAGTAGATACTAACAGCTATTTTTGGAATTTCGTCGTTCTATTGGCATTGACAAATTTTTGCGAAGGTAGTTTGACCGACGAAATGAGCCGATACCTTTGTAGCTTAAGAACAAGTTACTAAGGAAGGCACACGAAACCCAATTTTCAATAAGGATTTGGGTCTATAATTAACTTCGATGCTTGGTAATCAATATTTTTTCTAAAATTGGATTCTAAATTTCACGTAACGCATTCATTAACTAGTAAATTAGGCTACATACGTTTTAAATCAATCAACGCTTAATTACATAAACAAATTAAACACAAACAATTTTCACTAAAGGACAATACAACACTTTTGACTGAATCCGTACTTTCTATTAACGAGAAAAAGATATGGTCGTTGCGTATTTATTCGCGTATAAGACTCCTTATACGATCAACAACAGACGAACTCGTGAACAGAATTCAAACAAGTAAACATGAATTCCAAAAAAAGCTGCAAATTTCTTTGATAATTCAAACACGTTACCTTTTTGATCGAGATATGTACCGCAAGGAGTTGCAAGGAATCCACTGCTTATTTTAATCGCTAAACTTTTCGTCGCTAAAGGTTCGAACGCGAAAGAACCTTAAGACTCCGGGGGACTCGCGTGGGCTGTGGACAGTGTGCGAGTGGGTAAGTGTACGCGAGCGTATGCACATATGTACAAGTGCACAGATAGATACTAGCTGAGTAAGATACAGAAAAGCTCTGGCTTACGCCTTTGAGTTCGCGCGCCATTTATTCGTAACGCGTCGGTCGTCAAATTTTTACCCTTTGCCTCAAGGGCTGCCGAAATACTGTGAAAAGCGATTAATTGTCGTCGAAATCGTTCGCAGAGAAGTGGATCGATGAAGGTGGGCGATGATTATAGCGATGATATTGATGATAACGACGTTGCGGGGCCGGCGATGGCGACGGCAGTTCGTCGTACCACTAGACCTTGCGTACCTTGGCCGCCCACTCGATCGTATGGTCGCGGCTTCTGGGTCGATCGTTTCGATCTCTTGTGGAATCCCTCAGCTCGCGGTTTTCTGGTTGTCAGTTGGCGTAGTGGTCGAAGGAGCCCAAGTACTCCAAACTGGCACGGTAACAGAACTGGTATTGGTCCTGGAGCAAATAAGAACACCCAAATGAGTGCCAATACGTATTCGAAGAATCTTACATGCTTATTCGAGTGAGACAGTTTCCTCTTTCGCTACGAAAGGAAGCTCAACGATATTTTTACACGTTTCAATTAATAATCAATCGCAATGTGGAAGTCGACTGGAGACTACGCAAGTACGAATACCAGGGGCGTAAAAAAACGAAAGAAATTATTATATACAGCGATCAAGGTAGATGCTAGTTTTTAATGGAAATGTACCTCGGTTTGAACCATAGCCGGACGTTGAGTACGCAATATTCGGACAGTCTGGAAGATGTCGACCACGCCTTCGTATTGCATTCTTTCGAGCACGATACTAAGGGTGATGAAGACTCCGGTTCTTCCGACTCCCGCGCTGCAGTGCACCGTGATCGGACCGTCTTGGCCGAACTGCTCCTTCGTCTTGTGCACCTGCCCAATAAAGTCGATGAAGCCATCCACGGACTTGGGGACGCCTTGCTCAGGCCAGTCGATGAATTGGAACTGACGCACGGTACGACTAGAACCGTCCCGGGCGTCCGTGACTTTGAACTCGCGCAGGATGTACTGGGGCATATTGTATTCGGCGATCGGATCGACAACGAAGCACTGGTAACGGATCGAGCGATCGGAGGGCCAGTATTGGTGGCACTTCTCACGGCCCATTTCCTTTAGCTTGGTGAGCATTACCACGATTGTCGAATTGTGCTCCCAGAGCATGCGCCAGAAGTCGTCTGTCGTGTCATTCAGTGGACCTAAGACATTGTTTCGGTAAAAGCTTATGTTAGTCTCTAAGTGACACTTCAAATTGAAAACATCCATTCTGAAGTAATTCTTTATTGTAAATAACTGAATCATCGTTATTCAAATTGTATTAGTAAAAGTATCAAACATAAACTTAAAGATAATGATGTGTAAATATGTATACATCGATTAAATTCGCTATTAAATTTAAATTTGAACCTTGAGTGGCGATGTAAGCACTTCGATATCGATATCCATCAATGAGACTCGCATTAATGTAATCTGAGCCTTCAATGTTTCTCTGAGGTTGTAGGCATACCCTGGTGCATTCGTAAGGCAAAATGTGGACTAGTCGGTTTTTGTGCTTGTTACAGGGCAAATTCGCGGATATGAATCTCGTCGAATCTGCCTTAATGTTCGACAGCTTCTTGAACTCAAGCTCCATTCCTGTTATATTATCGATCTCCGGATGCATCAGCTTTTGTATGTGCGAATGCAAGTTCCTGGCGGGAACCTCCGTGTTGCCTGTTCATCATTTGTGGATTATTATAATTTTTGAAACTTTTTTCGTTTGCAGGATGCGCGAACTTTATTTACAATAGGTTATATTCTTATAGGTAAATTATGGACGTACCGCAAATTACTGCTTCCAAAAGTGCATCGTGAATGAAAATGTACTGGTCCTCGGTCTGGACCATGTAGTTGCGCTGTGCTCTTAGGCATGTAACGTGGCCGTAGATGTCGATGGTCTTTTCGTGCTTGATGCGCTCGAGCATGGAGTCGATGACGATGAAACAGCCGGTACGTCCCACCCCGGCGCTGCAGTGGACGATCAGCGGGCCGCGGCTGTCCGAGGGATTAAGAGTTCGCACGCGACGAAGAAACTGGAGGAATGGTGCCGGATGCTCAGGCACTCCGTGATCTGGCCAGGCCGTGAATTGCAGCTGCTTGATTTCGCGACGTTCTGGGTAGCCGTGCCTGCAAACCTTCACAAGCCAACCAAACATTTATTTACCGATTTAACACGCCACAACTGTTTTTAAGAACATATGCTCTATCAATTTTCAACTCCTACCCGGAAAAAGTCTGCTTTTTATAATTAGAGAGTATAAAATTAGCCGTAACATTGTTTAAAATAGAAAAATTAAGAACCATATGTATAAACGTGGAAAATGCAATGAATTTAACGTACTTGAAATGTTCGAATACAATAAGTGGCGAGTTCTTGTATATCGCTTATTGTGATTTGCATCTGTCCATAACTTTCGGTTCCTCTACTTGGCCAATACTGGTCGCACTTAATTCTCGTTCTCTCCTCTAGCTTCGTCATCATAACAATCGTACTAGATCTTAGCTCCCAACACATTCTCCAAAAGTCAGCGAAAGTTTCCTGTAGTGGTCCTTGCGTTGCTACATACGCATTCTGTTTCCTGTATCCATCGCAGTAGTTTGCATTTATGTAATCAGATCCAGGGATCCCGTCACACGTTTGCAGAATCACTCGCGAGTGATCGTAGGCTATAACGTTGGCGTATCGATTCTTCGAAGTGTTGACCTGATTTCGAGTAAAATTATATTATTATTAAGATACGATTTGCTGGATAAATCTTTAATCAAGGTAAGCTACTCCTAGTATAAGTATTTTATAAGTTTTGAAAGTGATTAGCATTAAATCTTTGAATTAAAGTATTCTGTAATTTTTTAAATCGAACGAATTTCAAGGACGTAAATTATAAATGTAAGAGTCATACTGACCTCCATGTTTGAGTGATCCCAAGTAAATTGTTGACCAGGTTCAATAGATTCGTACTCTTGACTGAACTTGAGATTGTCGTTCGCTTTTAATCGCTCGATGTGATTACTGAGTTCGCTTATGGGTATGGGAGGGTGAGAGATCATTCCAGGAGTCTGGAAATTGAGGCGGCGCATTTCCACGGGGTCGGACGGAGCGTGATTCGAGCTTATATCGGCGGACATCAGGGGACGCGTGACTGCTGTTTGATCTGGTGCTTTACACGGTTGCCTACGCCTGAAATGTTTCCGTTATAATTTCACGAGCACGCACAAATAATGTATCAATCTGTTGTATCATTTTTTACGAACTTCGAGAGAAATCGTCAGATTGATATGAGATAGATGAAACGATTGCAGAAATATTCAAAATTAACTTACTTTTTAATAACAAATAAGAGGACTAAGCAGACGCTGACCATAAGAGCTGCGATTATGGGACCCACAACCCATACCATGCCGGGTTCTTGACCACTAATATCGACTGAAACTTCAGGGTTTCCATCAATAGGTGCATCAGGATTCGGGCGACGTGGAGGATCACCAGGTGGAGGTTCCCTCATGTCTAAGGATAAGTACTCCGAAAACGGAGATGATGTGTACAAATGCTGAAAATATTTTTTAAATCAATGCTTTATAAGTAAGTTAATCAGTCTAGTGCATAAAGCACTATTACTATTTTAACGTCGTGAAATATTATGGCATTATCCGATTATTTCCATCATGCCAATTGTATAATAAATTAGCAGTACGCAATTAAGCTATTGATTACCTTTCTTGGAGTATCGACAATTGCCCTCACAAATATTCTGTATCTTTTTCCTTTTTCTAATTTCTTATTAACGTAACCTTCGTAACTTCCTCCGTCGCCTAAGTGAAAAGTATAAGGTATGTCTCTATGCGGAAACTTGGCGGTAATATAAGGCTTGAGCATGTTGCCCTCTTTTGAATTCTTTCCTGCGATCATATCTTCGGTAAATTCGTCTGGATGTTTATTCACGGTCTCAAGAGACTCAGGAACTACGACCAGGTAATAGTGCGATATTGGTCCATATTCTTCCGAAGCTTGAGGTAAAATCACCTGAAAATGTTGACCTTGTGTAAATACGGTATATCATTTTTTATTTAAAAGTTGATTAAATTAAAAATAAAAAATACTGTTTGCAGCTACTGCATTATTGTAAAAGCTTTGAATTATAATTAATGTAAACAGACATATCAACCTTTTCAAACAGCTAAGCAAACGAGAAAGTTTAACGGATAGTAACGCAAGAGTTAGATAATTTAAAAAATATTCGAAAGCGTATTTGGTCACTATAGATTACTTACATCCACAGCCTTTAGATTTATTAAAAAACGAGATAGATTCTTAGAACAATTCGGAGCCTAGATCCTTGCCAATGAATAAAAGAAGCGGTACCTGAATCTCTTCTCCGTTGACGACCCCGTAAAAGGCAGGTCCAACCATAGGCTTGGGTGCGGCCATCTGGGTGGTGACGGTAATCTTCGACGGCGGTCTGTACTGTTCATCAGGCGGCACGGCACTCACGTTAACGTTGTACGTAGTGAACGGCTGAAGATCCTTGACGTCCGTGAAGAGCATCTGCGAGTCTAGCAATATTGTGCGCCTTGGCACGATCTGCGTCTGCGTGATACCCTGCGAGTCGACGAACTCCTTTACGGCGTCAAAGGACACCTTGTAGTTGATGGGATTGAGCTTGATTGGCGGCGACCAAGACAGCCTCATCGAGTGCGTCGATACCTCGGGCGCACGGAGGTTCAGAGGCACATCTTCGGGGTTTACCTTGACTGTTACCTTGTCGCTGAGACGGCCAAGGCTCTCCTTGTAACGAGCAGCTACGGCTACGGCGTATTCGTCGAACTTTTCGAGGTTCAGGAGATCCGCGGATTCGGTGAGGCCAACAGTTTTGGTTTTCCATTCGTCGAGGTCCTCGACTGCCGTCGTTGTATAGAAGATCTGGTAACCGATGATCTTGCCCCGGTTTGGCACTGATTCCCACCAAACCTGTGATTCAGGCCAAGGTTTTATGTTTATTTTTGTTTTATAGATCAGTCATCCGCATACATTTTTTATGAGCTACAACCGATCTAATAGTTCTAGCAAAAGGTGCATATATTGTTTTGAAAGACAGCATATTTCGTTTTTTATATTGCAATAGATAACATCAACCATAAAATTTTATTTAAATTAAATAAACCCTACTTGTACTAATTCTCCAAAAAATTGTTAAATTGATATTTTTTCCTTTTCAACCCCGTTATTGCCATATTAGATATTGAAATAATCTATAATCAATTTAACCAACCTCTACACTCGATTCTGAGGTGGCGATAGCCTTCACCGACATTGGTGCCCTTCCTATATCCTTATCTGTTGGAATAGTGATTTTTTCGGAATATGGGCCGCCACCAGACTTAGTGTAAGCTTTCACATGAAATACGTATTCAGTATTTTCCTCCAGATTTGTAAAAATGGCACGAGTTTTGGTCACGTTGCGGGATATCTGTTGAAAAATATTAAACAGATTTTTTTGTTATAAACGAGTTTTGTGTTATTTGAACGTCATGGTATTTTTAATAACTAATGTATACTGTTTTTTCTGCTCATTCGTATTTGAAGTTATTTAGTATACGTTTAATTAAAAAGACAACCTAGCACGTTTACGTTTATTGATTTCACGCAATAACAGATTGCTTGTACACATAAATGCAATTAAATTTTATTCTTCTAATTGTCATATGAAGGACAACGAGTGATTCTAAGATTAATATAATTTCATTTATTATTGATGGAGTAATCGGAAATAAAATCGATAATTAAATATTTTTCTAGCACCGTTACGGTAATAAAACATTGTCAAATTTGTACAGGATGTCAGGAGAGCAGATATTAAATATCAGAAACTACAGTATTGGTAAATATAATAACATTAATAATCATTCCAATAAAAAATTTGTTTGAATAACATTTGAAGCTAATTTTATTTGATAATACAGTATTCACTTCATTATTTAATAATATAAAGCGAGTTATTTTTCGTATTTTATTTAAAAATAAAGTTGACGTAATTTTTATCGGAAAAATAATCCAATTTGTTTGCGCCGATCGTTGGAATACGAATTTATTCCTTCGCTTTTTACATCTTCTTGACAGTTTTGTAGTGAACATGGAGACTGTAATTGTTAGGTCTAACAATACTGATTGAGCTATTGAATTCTGCGACGTTTTGATTTTACCATAAGCTCTTGAAGCGAACGCTGCAATATCGGAAAGTTTTCCCGTGCCTTCAGCAGGTGAATTGTGACATTTTGCTAATTCTGTTTTGTTTTATGGAATTAGCATTACTTTTTATACCATTAATCAAGTTAATGCTACATTTCAGTAAGCCTATAAGTGTTATTTTAGTCTGAGTTCATGTGATTTCTGTGCTTCTTTTTTAACTTTAATATCCGAGTTGTAATTTTTTCTCGTTAGTGTATTATTATATTTTCTATAACTAAGTTTTCCGTTTGCTTCTGTCAAGTATTCACAAAAATTTAATTGTTTTTTAAAGAAGTCTCACAGCAGTTGCTAATAAAATAAAAACAAAAATTATACGTGTATATTATTACAAATATACAGATTAGCAAATCTCGTTCACGTACTTATTACATTAAGTGGATTAACGAATCAACTTGTTTACTTTATTGAAAATTTATTCATTGACATTTTTGTGATAGATTGTTAATCAGTTTTTTTTTAAAAAGACCACTATTTTTGCCACACGCGAAATGGCGGATTATCAACATTTTCAGTTTTTCCTTGCCGAATTGAAATTAGTCTTCGAAAATTACCTCGACAGATCGATCGATTTTCTTCTGGAACTGCGCGTTGTAAGAGACTATTTGGCCGTTTCTGTATTGTGCCGGTGGTGGGTCCCACGTGACACAGACCGTGTCGGGCGTTTGGAACTTGAAGAAGAGATTCGTCGGGGAGCTCGAGGGCGCACTTTCCTGGCAATACCAGTTGCGCACTTGCTCCTGTCCGTAACCCATATTGTTCTTGCCAGCGACGCGGAACTCGTAATCGACGCCTCGCTCCTCTGGAAAAGTGAAACGTTGAATTTTAGAGATCTTATATTCGAAAATATCGTTACTATTAGATCACCCGATCGATATTCTTGAGTAATTAATAAGGAATAATTTCAATTTGATGCTTTGAGCCCCGAATTTGAGTATTAATTTTCGGATGTTCCTTATACACGTGTGGTTGTGTTTTCTTATTTACCGTTGCTTGAAATGTCCGGAAGATGCATTAAGCCTACTTTGGCAATGGCAGAGGTAAATAACAGTTTCACGAGAGCAATTACTCTAAATATTCCAGCAGTCTTTGCTATAACAAGGACAATATCAATCTTGCGAAGTGCGGATTTGAATGGGACTCGAGGAACTGTTTGCTTAAGCAAAATAATGAACGCCTGACTCTTTGATATCTTTTATTGTCACATGAATCTTTGGACAATTGCCGTTTAAGCAGAATGCAACCATTATTTCACGAGATATTCGTCGGAGAACAGAATGTACAGTTTTTATACTGAAATGTAATTATAATCAAAGGCCTAAGAGAATCAGAGATTTTTTATTGCATTGCTTGTCTATATCTGAAAGATCGCTTTATGTGTCTAATCAATTGTGTTTTCCAAGTTTTTTTTGAACGTTGAATACTGGATTAGATTTTATAAATTTTATTTTACAAATACAACTTGAAATTATTATACGTACATTAAAATACCGAAGAGTTGCACTTTGATTGTTTTAAATAATTAAATAATTAAACGATAATCGAATTCGTAATAATCAAGTAAATGGATACGAACGTTCTTAATTATTAATATTTTGAAAATTCAAATATTACAATAGGATTTTTGCTGCACCCTAAATCTTTTTTAAAATCTAAAATAACTCTTGTTTCACGATGATATTCAATGGCTTTACTTTGTTTTTTTATATGTTATCTGTATAATTGAAAATTTTACTGATACTGCGTAATAGTTTACGTATAATTAATAGTAAGAGAATAATTATCTTATAAACGCAAATGTATTTCAAATGAATTAGGAGCTCTGGGATTTGTTATTTAACACTAGAAAACAGTCCCTGAAGTCTCATTTAAATTTGCACCGAATAGATTTGAAATTGTCGTACACGTAAAATATAGAATGTTATAGCTATGATAAATTAAAAAGTATTTATAAATAATTAATCTGATGAAAAACGTGCAGATGCTCTAACTCTGAGAAAAGCCTGTACCACTTCTAAGCAGGTTATTTTTATTACTAAGAATCTTTCCTGATTTTAACAAAGTGTATGCTTGCATTATACTAAAAGAAATATCTATATAAGGTAGTTACGTAAAAACAGGATTATTCATGCAGTATTTTGGATTCGTTTAAATCACCCTTTTTGTAAAATTACGCTCACGCCTTTCTAATAACAAATTCTTAAATAAACAATTGCCTTTTCTATTATAAAAAGTGCAATATTAAAAATACTATATTTTTTTT
The DNA here is from genome assembly GCA_018907185.1 of Platyscapa corneri. Lineage (NCBI taxonomy): Eukaryota > Metazoa > Arthropoda > Insecta > Hymenoptera > Agaonidae > Platyscapa > Platyscapa corneri. Next base: position 821,812 of record JACCHW010000012.1, read on the forward strand.
AGTAATATAATACGGAGTAGCAAATCTTACCAAGATCTTTGATTCTGTATGAAAATTGTTTATCTCCATCGATAAAATGCTCTCTCAACGTTTGATTTTTGATTCCGTATCGCACTCTGTAGCCCAAAATCTGACCAAACGTTTCACTCGGCCTCTTCCATTCCAATTCGATTTCGATAGGATCTTCTCGACTTATAACTCTGTAAGTAAATGTAAAAGTAGTGTGCATTAGTATCGCGTCATTATTCGCATTGATCGAAGATTGCGCAGGAATCGAGAACACAAATTTGAATTGTTGATTTGCACGTGTTTAGAAATCGTCATTTTCAAAATCCATTTGTAAACGGAACTTTATTTTAACGTGGTACAGTTACTTATAAGGACTATAGTCATTGCCGCGTCATATATATATATGACTTATTCTAGATGCAAAAGGATGAAATTTAGAAATGTTGCGTTTCTCAGTTAAAAGCTCAACGTTATCTGTTTGTTGATTCGAAATTAATGAACGCTAAAGGGATTTTAGTTAAACTTTTCGCTAAATCAAGCAGTGGATTTATGTGTTGATTTTTTATTTACTTGACGTTGACTTGAGGTCTGTTTGGTACGCCACCGGGAGTCTTCACATGAACGGGGACTGATCTTGCGCCGTCACCTTTCCTCGTCAAAGCAGCCACTTGAACGTCATACCGAGTATCGGGTTGTAGGCCACTTATGTTCGCGTACAAAACGTTTTCCTCGAGGATAATGTTGCGGATTGGCTCGTTCAACTGGTTTTTATTCTAAAGAAGTTTTATTTTCTCTTTTAGACTTTTAAGGTTTCGAAAAAACTCAAGGCCTTTTGCGCTGCATGGAAATCTCGAAAATCAAAGTATATTACAATAGCTGTTGCGAATATAATCGGTTTCTATACTTTTGCGAAAAAAATTGTCCAGCGTGGAGGAGAAAGCAAGCATTTTTTGTACCAAATTTTGTTTTTGAATAATTTGCTTATGCAAATGTTGTAAATTATAACAAAATATAGGCACGTACTTGAGAAATACTCACGAATAAGCATTTCGCGAAAAAAATATTTAAAAAATTTACATAATGTTGAAGTCATTATATCTTAACAGTTGATAGTTTCAAGCTGAAAGATTTGATTCTTTTGCAAATTTAAAGATATTCTTTATAAGACCGATCTTTCTAATAAATACAATATTAAATCAGAGTTTTATGTTTGTATAAATTATAAAATTTGAAAAGCCGTAGATGTTGTCGAGTGTTTATAATACGTTATTATCATCCTTGAAACATTACAAATATTTTTAAAAAAGTAGTGATTATAGTAAATTAAGAATAATAAACAGCGTGTGACTTGTGCAAGATCACGCACACTAATTTTTACTTCTTTTGCATACAAATGCACACCAATTACTATTCTAGGAATCAATGCTCGATTTTCCTTGGTGTTAATAAAAATGTTCTTCATTTTTCTTAATTTACTAAGAAGCCTAGTCATTACTTTATTTCCATGTATTATGCGTCTTTTTTAAATATTTATTTAGCAGTACTTATTTATTGATTTGCTTGCTCTACTGGTGCACGATGTCTTTCAGCAATACTATCTTAATGTGGTTTAATATTAGCTAACCGAAAAAAATTCGTTAAAACTGATTAGTTGCAATTTGTTATAAATTTTAGTCGTTACAGTTAAAGTTAATTCAATTACTTGTTTTTAAAATTGTATAATTTCGTTTTATAATTATTATTCTAGTATCAGTTGTATAAATACTTATTTTTGAACATTCTTAGATTCATCTTCAATTTACGTTCAATTTAAATTTAATGCAGTATGATTTTCTTTAATAAAATAAAGTTTCAAGTTGTATTTTGTAATTTTATATTTATTCAAACTTTTTAATGTTATTTTTTTCATTTTAATGCTCAATCTACTGTTGATTAATAGAAAATAATCGATTAATTTTAGAAAAGATTTAAAATGTTTAGAAAATAGTTTAATCTTAAGGATGAAAGAAAAGTGAATAAAGCACGACTAATGTTTTTAAGACAACGTATACACCGGAAGAGTCTTGAATCTGATCAAATATAAGAGCTGAGCAACGCAAGACTTATAATGCAGATATACAATTTGCTTTATTTCATGCATTTAAAAGAATTCCAAATATATTTAAATGTACGCGATCGTTGCTTTAATTGTATTTCTCAAAGCGTTTAAATATTTGCTTGAAAGTTTGATAGATTTTATCGATAGACTTCGCGTATACGAGTAAAAGTTTTGCGTGAATCGATGCACGTTTTTTTTTTAAATGAAACGGTCTATTGATGTTTGATTTATATAGCAAATCTAACGATAAGAATTCGCATCGCGCAAATTTTTATCGGTACTTTAAAAAAAAGTACAACTTATTTATTGTTACGAGTGTCCAAAAACATAGCAATATTTGCAGTAATGTGTACTTTTTGCTTTATAGGTGCATCATTTTATAAAAAGTTAACGTTGTCTTTAAAGTCAGCCGATTATAATTTCAGCTGTATTAAAAAGAAAGAAAAGGATTTAACCTGAAAGTCAGCAGAATAAAGTATTAGTAGAAATATATAAAAGGATTATTGCGTTTGCTGAAATTGAAAAGAATTCCTTTTTCAATACTTTTTTCGATACTTTTACGATTACGAGCGAAGTTAATCGTTGCATTAATTTCCATCGTCTTTACAAGGTATAAAAAAGCAAGCAAGTATCGAAGCATCGATAAAAGCTTTGAAATTCTGAAAATATTAAATAAGCTGTCTTTAGGATTCAGTGTTTCCAAGGGTCGAAAGTGTGAGTATCAAAGAAAGTAAAAGAGTATAAAATTCGATGCGTGCGGTAAGTTGGTGTGTGTAATTGACACCTCGGGAGGTAGGCAGTTAAAAAAGAAAACAATGAAATACTTGCCTCCTCGTGAATTTCTTGCACGTGAACGTGATAGCCGCGTATGATGCCATTGCGCTCTTTGACCTTCGGCGGTTCCCACTCGACGTATATCGCCGTCGAGTTTATCGCCGTAGCCTTCACGTTCTGAGGATCTCCCGGTACTGCAATGTACGGTTGAAATACGTCAGTTCTGAGCGTCTTTACGTGCCTCAAGCTCAACTAAGCTCATCATTACGCTCTCGCTCATCCATTGCGCTCTCACGTACTCACACACAGTCACGCAACTTTACTTATAAAATAATAAATAAAATAATAATGATAATGATAACGATAATAATAATAATAATTATAACAACAATAATAATAATAATAATAATAATAAAATGTATGGTGCATATGAAGCTGAATTGTAGAAATCAATTATAATCAACTAAACTGGCGGGGCAAATCAAACTATGCATGATACGTGGATAAAATGCTGAAAATAAAAAATTAAATTAGTAAATAATTTCTAGTAGAACAATGCTAGCAGAAGTGTGTTATAACTACTGCTGTCAATTTTCTGGTTACTTTATTGCTATTGGCACGGGAAAAGATTTAAAGACTGATTAAGTAGGAAAGCTCGATCACTTACCCGAAGTTATACAGTTTATACAAAAATGACTAAAAAATCTTTTCAAGCCCGCAACTGCCGTGTCGTGTTAACGTAATGACGCTTCTTTATAGTTATAACATTATCTTCTTAGAATTTTTCTACAAGGCGTTTTAACGAATAAAAGTGTAAATGAAATGATTACGATCGATTAAAACTTATAAGAAAATCTAGAAGATTAAAACTGCAAAATGTAAATTATTAATCGAGGATTAGAAAATAGAGAAATGAGAAAAGAAAAGAAAAGAAAAGAAAAGAAAAGAAAAGAAAAGAAAAAAAAGATAAGGAACTAAAAGACTAAAAAATAAATTTATAATGGTAGCAATCATTCACACAAAAATAGTTCTACGTATAAAATATATCCTTTCAATCATATTTCGGCACATGTGTCACACATAACTACAAAATCCTATACATATGATGACAATATACTTTTCCATTTGAATACCAATAATATTTTTCTTTTAACATAATGTGTATTGCAAAAATTCGCGAACGGCATAATCGTTGAATAAGTTGAAGTTCTTACAATATTAAACGATAATAGTTACAATTAATTGGAAAGTCCATGATTAATTGAATATCAGTTATTTATCCAGCGTAATTATTCGAAAGATTCGTTCAAAAATACTCTCCTTGTAAATCGAACGGAATTTCTGTTTAAATGCAGTCATTGAGTATGTCATTACTATAAAAGAGTGAGTAAGAGATAGAGGAAGAAACAGAGTGAGAAGGAGAGAAGTAATGAGAAAAGCTTATTATCCAAGACAAAAAATGTCATTTTATTCAATAATTAGTTTTGTTTTAATCATTAACGTTAGCTGAATTATGGGTGACAGTAACAGAGGAAAACACTGTTTATTACCAAACTTGGAGCAACGGATGGAAATTAGCGTGTTGTTCGCAAAGCTGTCTTATGTAGTGCACTTAAATTACTCAGTCCTGGCGTTTTTATACAAAAGCATTATTTATATTATTTATAAATGAGTTCAAATCGTTGATAAATACGTATATGAATGTATATATATATATATATAATTACAAGAATTTACAAATTATATTCTACTTCCTCATGGACAATCCATTTAAAACACGAACGTGTGCGCAACTATTGTACGCGCTATTGTAAACTTTAATTATTGGAATAATAACGCAAGAAAATAAAGGATATGCTTCAACGTACAAAAAATAAATATTAAGGGATATTTTACTTTTATATATAAATATGTACACAAAATGAATTACAAGACTAGCCTACAATATACGAGAATACTCGTAATAAATACGCTGCATTAAGTTTTCAGGAAAGCACACAGACTACTCAGAATTGGACAGTATTAAAACATTGAAAAAATATGCCAGGAGTTATTATTTTATACTTTGAAAAGTCCATTATCTTGCAAATAGCGAGAACGCGTTGATGCAAAGAAACAGCTAAAAAGTCCAGCTGCAAAGACAATTTTTCATATTTTACAAACGGAAATATAATTTGATTTAGGATGCAATTAGGTCACAATTAAAACTACTTGCTCAGCTAGTAAATTTTACCACTAAAATTATGCATATTTAATGCCATATACTAAACTATGAACAATAATACTCGACTGCTCTTAAGTACGTCTTCGTTTAATCAAATTGGAAAGATACAAATAAGCGATTTCGATAAATATATACAAATGTTTGCTGGGGTGATAAAAAATTTATATACATGTTAATAAATATATATATATATATGTATGTATGCTGTACTACGATCGAAAGTTGTGAAAATCAACGAGAGGCTTATTTTTAAGTAAAGCATCTAGCGGACAAAAGTGTTTCTATATCAAAATAATAATATGAATAATGTACAATGGATTTTATGAAAAATCGAAGACGCATATTTTTTCAGTTATTTACTGCTGTCCAGGTCTGCATCTACTTAATGGTCACGAATTTCGCGGATGTATGTATAAACGCATATTAAAAAAAGGGCGTAAACGGAAAATTATTATTCGACGCTCGCGTGCATCGCTCTGTCATATGAATCACTTTTTGTCGTGCGTACACGAAAAAATGTATTAGTTGACACATAAAAAAAAAAAAATTTCTGACAAGTGAAATAAAATTTTGTTAGACGAAATAAGCGCGTCGAATATTTCTAAAAATAATTCGCAATTCGAAAAACAACTAGATTCACACTTTTTTCTAAACGTAACGCTGAGTTTCAAAAATTAAAAAGACTAACATACAAAAAGAAATTCGTCTCAAAGGAAAAGAAAAAATGCTTTATCGATCGTCAAAAAATGTGCCATTCAAAAAAAAAAAAAAAAAAAAAAAAAAAGTTCACAGACGAACAGGTAGACGAAAAAAAATTTTTGACTCAACTCTTACGAATTTTGGAGGTGAATACTCACTTTCATCAGCTGCGCCGGCAAAGTCGCCAAAAAATTTGAAAAAAAAAGTTCTCGTCAAAATTTGTGTTTAAATACTTTCACGCAATATGTGTGTATTATAATATATGTTTTTTTATTTTTTAAGAGTATATTTTGTTCTTGTATGTGGTATTTTTTATATTAAGAATTGTGGCATCTACTATATTCTTATTGGCCATTACTTTAAACAGAATGTGTACTGTTGTCTTTATTTGTACAATTATATTTAAACTGACCCTTTAATCTCTCTTTTATTGATAAATTTATAATTTTGCGAACACGTTTGCCTCGTCAAGACTCGTTTTCGCCGTATTCACATTCACTCGCGCATTTTCACATATTCGCACATGTGCAAAAAGGTACTATTTATATACATATATATGCATGTATTTGTATATATATGTAGATTTACAAGGTTGCATGAAATATTGGGAAAATCCTTTCTCACTCTCAGTCACACGTACTGAGGAAAACTTCGCCAAGTCGGACGAGAAAAAGTATGATATGCCGATCAAATGTACTACATCTTAATTACAATAAGTTCGTTTTGTCCTCGGTTGCGGTCGTGGAGAGGCGGGAGACGTGAGAATATATTTTTTAGTATGGCATGCACAATCACTACTCCAAGTATGAAAATATAACTAAAGGCTCATGTCCACCTGTCTCGCATCGCGAAGGAGTATTGTTGTTCGTCCGCGCGAATTCCGAACGCGATGCGACGTTTCTTCGCTCCGCCCCCTCGCGTCCCCCCGAGAAATAATGTTCTACCATTCGTCGAACTGTCGAACGAATTAAAATAAGCCGTAAAAGTCGATGAAACGAGCTTTTTTATCGCCTTAGCAATACGAGACATTCTATGAAATGACTTACGGGAAGGAAAATCATGTAAACTATAATTGAAAAAAATGACATGGGATAAATAATAAAGGGACTAGTTTCGGTGGGTATGTATCCGCTTTTGTTATCGCTGTTCGTGACAAAACCCGAGCTTGCGTTGCTTGCTGCCCAGTTGGCATTGAAGAAATAATTAATTATTCTTGTATTTAAAAAAATGCGAACGTCTGTTTGCGTTTGCCTGTCGAAAATGTGTCGGCGCAAAACCACACGCTGTGTGATGTGACACGGGTGTGAGAAAAAAGTCGGACCGTGCGTACCGTGGAAAAAAATATTAGAAATCTCGTTTCGCTCACTCTTGCACACTCGCACGCTCTCTCGCAGTCGCGCGATTTTTGCTTACTTCTCGATGAAGAACGTTGGTAAAAAATTCATGAAAAATTCCCTTTGCGGGGGGGAAATATGTTGCGTCGATATATACATGTATATGTGCATTTATACATATAGAGATATATACGTATATACGTAATTATATTATATATATATATAATATATATATATATATATAAATATATACACAATACGTATATACATTTATTTATAGATGTATATATATATATATATATGAAGGGGTACAGCTTTCTATGGCCTACTATACACTGCAAAATATACGGTTTATTTACAGATTTAAGATTATGAGGGAGCAGAATAAAAAAATATTATAGCGAGAAACTGACTGAAGCCTTGAGGAGATTATATATTATGTAATACGCATGCGGCTTAAAATGTATAATATACTTTGTATCCAAGGAATGTAAAACTGAAAAGCTTATCAAATTTATTACGCTACGTGAAAGTTGACTGATAGTCCCTTTAGTCAGACCTGTTTAATTATTTATGAACTCAATCGTAAAAGCCAAACATATGTTCTATCAACGTTGACGGTTTCGCGTATACAAATATATGATGTTACTCATGCAAAAAATTACACATAGAGAGTTCTTTAAGTACGCTCAAATAATAATAATGATTAGGCTTAGTATAGTGTGACAGTTGATATACATTACCGCGAAATCTTCGTGAAGATATTGCCGACTAAGGAAAGTATACGCAGAAGAGGGGCATCGTGGCGTGACAAATTTCTCGAATGCACATCCGTATCGTCCGAATATATACATATGTAAATAAACTATATGTGTGTGTCTTCAAAGCTACTGTACAAGTAAAATAGAAAGTACAAAGTACAAAGTAGAAGCAATATAAATAACATCGTTTGTTAACTACTTTTCAACGTGTCTATATGGTTTACCTTGCGCAAAGCGTTTTACCTCCAGCGTCCATCAACTGCTGGATCGAATTTCTTCGCGAGGAAGTCGTCGAGAAATTCGTTGGATGCACCCAAGAAACTTGTCACCCACAAAGTACTCCCTTGTCAGTGTCACTTTTTTAGATTTCTAACCCAATAACAGTAGCTCGACCGTAATTCACTCGCGGATTCGAAGAGTAGAGATACCGACTCACGCTACTTTGCTATTGGTATTCAAATGAGAATGGGACTAAGTCCCTCGACTCGACGATGTTCCTCTCAACTTGGGGCCTCGTCGCCGGTTTGCTCAGCCTCTTTGCCTCAGCTTTCCTCTATCGTTTTCCCACTTTCCCGATTTCCCGTTTTCAGGGCCGCGAATTTTCGCTCGGCTCCTCCAGCTCCTTCCTTTCTTCCTCCTTCCTTTTTGAAACATTATACATGGATGATAATGCATTGGATGAGATCAAACATTATTATGACGTTTAGCTGGTGCAGATGTTTATGCGGTCAATGTGATTAATGTCAGTTTGCGTATAAACAGGGGAACAATTCAGCAAAGTATAGCGTTTATAGACACTGCGAAAATGATGCTTTCAAAAAGGAAGGCTTCTTGCTAATAAATATTCACCAGTGCAGCTATAAATCGTTTGCGTCTTCTACCGTAATTATCAATATTTATCGCATCGAGAGGAGATTCGACACGATAATTTGCGAATACGAGCGGCGAAGAGATTAGTGCTCTCGAGTAAAAATGGTTTAAAAATTAACCCTCGACACGATGTTAGAGATCATCCGCGTGATTCGACCCTCTCCAGAAAATAATAATAAGACCAATTTTTGTTTTCACTTTTCCGATCCTATTTGTTTAAGTAATTGTGCATCCATCGATGCAATTAGGCGGCATTAACACAAATAAAAATTAGTAATTTTCCATTTTGTTAAACGAAGGGCTTAAATCCTCATCAATCGTCGAAATGGTAGATCCATTACGATTGTATAAATAATTTGTCGAGCCCGAAGCTTTCGCACAAATTCAGCAGTAATCATTTTTGAAAAAGACTTTCCGTCAAGAAACATTTCCCGTCCCTGCGTTACTTTAATCTAAAATCTCTATTTACTCTAAAATATTCCATAAAACGATTGGAGCGCATTGTTCAAGGCGATTCCAGAGTGTAATAACCATAGTTAAGATAAAAAAAAAACATTATGCCCACCCCGCTAACCGACGACGAGGTAGAACGTTGTCGAACATGTATATACATGTATAAATGGATGAGCCATACATATCCGTCTCCTTCTTAAACTCGAACCACTTTTCCTTCATCCTTTTCCTACCGTTACACTGTACTTCCGTCTATATACGTACAAAAGTATCCTTTTTCACGTGTAGTCACGCACGCATTCGTTCTCTCTCTCTCACCCATTTTTGCTTTCTCTTTCAAGCCTCCACGAGTCCGTCCTGAAGTCGACTACGCCCTTATTCTCCACTTCTCTTTCCCTCTTTTTTCCCTTTTCCCGGCCTTTAAGGCCTTTCATGCCGAGATCAGAACGGATGCGCGAGTTCCACTCGCAAAAGTGCATACACGAGTGCAGTCGGCAGGTGCTGCTGTGCTGCATTTCTTTATTTTTCCTTCTAAATATATGTAAGGGTGCTTTTATATATATTTGGTGCTGATTTTTTTTTTGTGCTCGACACGAGACATGGGTGCGATATATATATATATATATGTATGTAGACTTTACCTAAGGCTTTCACAAATGTATACGTGAGTACTGGTGAAGAGATATCGAGAAATATGTGCTCTTATACATACAGGTTATATTTGTTTTTTATGCACGTGATTTTATATAGATATTCGTGCAGGCGTAAGAGGCGAACCGGCGCTAGGAATTTTCGGGCATATTTCTCCGAATGCTCGACGTTTGGGCTAAGTAGTTTTAGAAATCTCGCTAGTTTATTTAGCAATGGCGCTTATATTTTCGCGAACGCAAAATTTATCCCCGGCGCAAATACGAGTTTAGCTTCAAAAAATATAGTAGTCGTAATTTGCGCGTTGAAAAAGTTTTGAAAATTATTCTGCCGGTTACCGGGTATCATGATCGGCTTCGAATTTTATCAATCAGTGGGGTGGGGCTGGAGGGTAAATAATAAAATATTTTATTCGTCGGGACGCATTATTTTACGAAAAAAGTGAAGCTCGGTTCGCCTGTACATACGCGTGCGGTGCGAAAGTGCCCGAAAACGTGAATTATATTAACATATAACATATGCGTGTGATAAAGATCTATGAAAAATAGCCCACTGACAGTGAATTAGTCGGCCATTGACTGCACGTGATTTTTATGTAACACACACACACACAGTGATACAGGGCCGAGATAGTGTGCCCTTAAAAATGTGCAGTACAGTACGAATTTCAATAAGTACGTAATTATATTGCAGTGGCAATCGGCTTGGTGCTTCACAAAGTGCGAGCTTACACGATATATATTTGAAACAATAGTAATGTGAGGGTGCTTTTAGCGGTGCTTTCACTCGTGAGTCGACTATATAAATTTATGTGCGCTAGTAGTGTGTGCCGTTGTGGCCCGCACCGAGTCTACATTCGCCAGGAAAAAGATCGGAGCGTGGATCTGCGTACAAGCGTGCGTGGCTCCGAACACGTGTACGCCTGCGTCTAGGATTGTCCTTGAGCGAGGAGAGAGAGAGAGAGAGAGAGAGAGAGAGAGAGGAGAGGAGGGAGAGAGACAATGGAAACGAGGCTCCGAGTTGCAGATGCGTCTCGTGCTTTGAAACGGGGGCGAATTCACCGTCGAATTCACTATTTCGTCAGAGTTACCGATGCGGCGTATCGCGAATCGCTCGCTCGCTCGGCGTTTCCTCGGCTTTCATCGCCTCGTCCTGCGACGCGAGAAAACGCATCGAGCTTTCCCGAAGCTCAGGCCGTTTATTTAAGACGCAATTTCGAATTTACCGATGCGCTGATCGACGCGCTTTACTGTAATTTAACGATTATTTTTACGCAATTGGCAAACTCGCCTGCACTTGTGGCGATATAGAAGGCGATTAATTGGCAAATTTTTTCGAAGAACTGTCGAGTGTTCATCTTGGAGGCTAATTTTTAAACCTCGCCCTTCAACCGTGCAATTATATTTTTCTCAATTAGAGAAATGTTAATTTGATAATGAACGCGCGTTTCAGCCAACAATAGCGAAAAGTCCAAACGTGACGCGCAGTCGTACAACCGTTTTTGCGATATTTCGTTTCACTCTCCGGAAGAATGAAAAACTTAATTATTCCGCAACATTCGAGCAACTTTATATACGTAGTTACGAATTCACTTCGCAATTCATTCTAATGAAAATCTAGGTAATTGATTACAGCGCAAAAGTCATAAATACAGGGGACGAGCGCATTCCAAAGTAATGGCATCCGGAGTGGCGCCCGTAGCCGCCAAGAATGAACTCGAGAATACAGTTGGTGAAAAACGAAAACAGATAACACGAGGACAGAACAACGCATCTGTTTAAAATAGACGACGAGTGCGCGGGCGGCGGCGTTGAAGCCTTGCCAGACATTTCGGTATTCCACGTCTGATTTCATTTCTAATATTTTGCTGAAGCCGGCGTAAGGCGTGAGCAGTCGGAAATTGCTTTTATAGCGAGCTAAGAAAACTTGGAAGGGAAGTTTCGACTCGGCGGGTGATAATTTAACGCACATGCATATATAGTTTACTCCGGTACTAATTGTACGTTTAACTTCGTAATTTTCTTAATTATGCCAACGGTTATTTGATAGCGTCGCTTTAAAGCGAACAGTTGAACGGTGCCTGCGAATTTTGATTGAAATTGATTATTTACGCGATGCCGACTTTGACGATTATCAAGAAATGAAGTCTGTAGCGGATTAATTCTCGTTTGGGCCATGAAATCGGACGAAAACGCTCGCGCCCCTTTGATGGATTAAAAAACGGCCTCCAAATTTAATTAGAAGTCGCCGCAAGTTTTCAAAAGTTTTAAAAACAAGTTCACTCGGACTGTTTAATGTTAATTTTTCAAAAATTATATCCTCCGCTCTTTATCGCAAAAATAATTTCGCTCGCGAGTTGAGGATTGACGAATGCCTCTGTGCGGCCGCTAAACTAACGCAAGAAATTCGAGAAAAGTCGAAAAATACCTTTAGCCGCTTCCTCGAGTCGCGTGCGCGATTACAACTGCATCGCGAAAAGGAGAATGGTAAATAAATTGGAAGGGCTTTTGGGATACGGGATCCAATTAACACGCGTAGACTCGGCGGTGCTTCGGCAACAAAAGTCTGCCGGGAGGATTCGTAGAAATTCAAAGGAGTTAAACAGGATTCAAGGACGATTTCAATATTTCATTTTTTCGTAAATATTGGATCGTGGTGGACCGAGGGATATAATTAAACAAACAAAGTAGGCATGCTCTAAACATGTGCAAACGATAGAAACTAAATCTTAACTAAAGACAGAAGAGCCTTATCTGAGAAATATAGAAATATAGAGTATTATACGTAATATATATATATATAGATGTAAATATAGTGAGAAAAAAGAGATTCAAATGCTTAAAGATAGATATATTATGTATAATATACTTGTTTTAGTGTTAGTGTTGTTCAGTTGTTTATAAATGTATATAGGTGCGTGTGCGCGCGCGTGTATAATATGCTCTATAAATATAAGCAAATGGAAGATGAAGGTGTGTACTTGTGTGCGCGGGCTGTCTTCCTTCTATTAAATGTAACGAGCGTTGAAAAATTATCGTTAATTTTTATTTTACTTTAATGCGGTAATAAATAAAATATGCAAACGAGAAAAAGCGAATTTGTTCTTTCTTTCTTTTTTCACTTCTTACGTTATGAAAGAGAACAAACCCTATGAGAAACAGGGAACTTTTTCAACGAAAGGTCAAAAATAAAGATAGACAGCCCGTTTTTCACTTTCTAGTACTTAACTACACGTGGCATTGATGTGAAAATTAATGAAAAGAAAAGATATTAAGATTGAAAGTAGATTAGATTATTTTACCGAGGCCACGTGAAGCATAGAATGAGAAGAAAACATAGACTATATAATGAGTATGTTTATTACTGTGTGGCAGTGGTTAGTATAAAGTGTAAGTTTTGAGTTTTAAATAGTTTTTTTTTATTTTCAAAACCTGGATCATCCTCCTGTAAATGCATTAAAAAAAGGGAAGAAAAAAATTTGTGAGATCAATTTAAAAATGGAATTAATTAGTAAGCGTGTAAAAATTATTTGTTTTTACTTTATTAATAGTACAAACAATTTTCGATTAAAAAGAGAGAGAGTCGGCTAATATTATCATTAATATTATAATTATTTTAAACATTAGTAAAGGAAGAAATCATTAGAAGTAAAAATTGCATTATTAAGCCCTGAAAAAATTGATTATCAAAATTGCATTTTAATATTTTCGTAAATCGCTGAGTTAAAAAAATTGTTATCAGCGACCAAAAAATCCGTGGCTGCGTGAAACCTGCAAAAAATTATGCCATTTCTTTTGAGGAAGTTAAAAATTGTCTGCCAATCCATCATCGTGTCATTGCAAAATTCCAAAAATATAAAATTCTTCCAGCCAAAAAAAAGAATAAAAAAAAGTAACAATCAAAGGCCGAGGCTTTATGTACATCGAGATGATAACTTTATATAATTTATATTTAGGTATTATTAAACAAAAGGCACAGGAGGAAACGTTTTCAGAAAAAATTTTAAAAAACATGCGCTCAAAAATATTAGCGCCGATAAAAAATCAAAATGACAAACAACTTATTCAAAAATTCTTTACATCGACTTTTCAAAAAACAGTTCTACTTACTAAAGTAAAATACATATTCCAATGTTCTACTTAATTTTACACGACTGATAAACTTTGCATAGAAAGAATAAACACAAGTAAATAAAAACAGGAACACTGAATTAAAAAATAAAATGTTAGGAAAGAATCGGTTGTTTGAGTTTGAAGTTTGAAGTTTTAAGTTTTAAGTTTGAAGGAAGAAGGTGTAGTAGAATAGACGTTTATTTGTAATCTGAAATCGAAAGTGCAGAATATATATTAATGATTCGTTACCGGATCCACAATGTTACACGTCCTCGCTACAGGCTATTTTCACCTCGCACTGGAAAAATCGCTTGTGTAGCAGCAAAAATAGGACAGAATTTTTGGCGGGCTTTTATATTTTTGGCTCTTTTATATCTTTGTATCGCTTATTATGCTCAGTTTTATCTAATATATCGATGACGGCTTTGTCTCATCTGGAAATCTGAAATTTGGCCGGCAAACTTAAAGCACCGGGGCTTTCGTTTCGTACAAGTTGTCAAAAGCAGAGTCATTTACGGTACGTGACGTGCGCGATGCGCGGAGGAGCACAAGTTTACGCGGCCACGAAAATTGCAGCTGCCAAGAGCTTCAGAGCTGGGAAAATGGCAAACTGCGCTCCCAAGCAAAAAGATTAATTAATTCAAGCATTTGCGTTGACGATTCCGAGTCGAGCCGAGCGAATTTTTTCTCACTCCTCTTTGTCGTCGCGAATCGTTTTTCAATCCGTGCAAATGCGAGGAGCGGCGTTCACCCGAAACGCAAGTGCGACGCTCGGAAGCTCGAAAACGGCGGTCCCGATGATCGCCGGCTAAACAGCGTAACGAGCGCTGGTCAAGAGGGCGGGGGGGAGTCTTCAGCCCGGCTGAGGTTGACTACCAGCTGAGAGCAGAGCCGCCCGAGAAAAGGGTAAGTATTAGAGATGTTGATGGCCGCAAAATGAGAAATAAGAAATTTGCTCGCAAATGCGCTGCGATACATACCGTCTTCGTGAGTTCTGACAGTAATGGGGTAGCTGGGCGGCCCGTCGCCGACGCTCGTGCCCGCCACCACCCAGATCCTGTAGTCCGTCCACTTTTTCAGCTCGTCCAACACGAATTTCGTGTTGTTGAGGGTTATTATCGTGGACTCGGAGTCGGAGCGGCCGCTCTCGACGTAATGCAGCTTGTAGTAAACGATGTGGCCGTTGGAGCGCTCGACTGGCGGCGGCTCCCACTTTACCAGTATGGAGGTCGGACTGCTCGGGTGGCCGCTCACATTGCGAGGCGGAGCCCCCGGGACTGTATAACACTCGATTATAGGAGGATGTCGGGGAGAAAAGTAAAATGAAAGGCCGAAAACAAGAGCGAGAGACAGATCGGAGAGGAAATTAAAGTATAAGAAGCCCAGCGCGACTTTCGATTTATTTGTTTATTTCTTTAATTTTGCAGCCGTTTTCAGAGAGCATTTTCGGCTCTGGCATTTCCGGCGGGGCACGTGCAAGTTGCCTTTTACCGATCGAACTGCTCCACCTAAATAAGTCGCTTTATCCTTAAAGGAGCTTAGTCTCGTTATACGATCGCGGCGAGGCATTTCAACGTTTTCGCTGCTTAAGCGAATTACATTGCCAATTTATACGCAATAACTGCCCGCTCGTATTTGCCCAACGATTTTTAACAATAGTGAAGCTCTTTTTCACGCGCGAACAACTTCTTCGTAATCCCGTGGAGTAGTCGACTTATTTTTATGAATTAAAATTGCCTCTTTTGTGCTCGCAATATGATTATTCGTAAATAGAATGGAGAGCGCGACTATTCCAAGTGTATGTAAATTGAACAAAGTGAATTATTTTTGTTGCATAGCTCAGTCGGGAAAAGTTGGTATTTACATAACTTTCACATGCCCTTTAACGCAGTCAGTTATTTTTATCGCTCGATGATTTTCATTAGAGTTATATCGAACAAAATGCAGTTAACGACACATCGTATTGCAGAATACATCGTATTAAATTTTCCAAACTAATTGCTACTTAAGTTCAAAAGTAAATTACGAATTTTCTAGGCATCTTACGGAATTTTTATTATACAACAGAGTGCTACCGAGCATGAATTTGGTTTCTTTTCTTTTATAATTTACGACACTGCAAATTTGCAAATTTACAAGCGGATAGAAAAAAAAACAAAAAACAAAAACAAAAACACAACTAATTGGAAAACTCAAAAAATTAAAAAGTAACTATTTAAAGGGAAACAAAAAATATATTTATTCTACGAAAGAGAGAATCGAATGAATTACAAATGCTTTTGGAGAAAAGAACTTTTAAGCTTGAAAATTAAATTTCCAAAGCGAACTCGGACGAAAATTACCGACTGCGTTATCTTCGATTTCAAAGCGCCATAATATTATTGCAAGTTTCGGATACTCGGACCCCCAAACGATACGAAAAACAGCGTCAAGCTATAATTCGGCATGAATCTCGTTAACACGTTGCAGATTAACTCCATGTGCTGACGAAGAATCAATAAGTTTACGGCTTATCGCAAAGGAAACAGAAAACATAGTCATAGAAAAAAGTCACTTCGGAGAGAGGATGTAACAATAATAGGGACTAGTAAGTACTTCTCTCGTCGGATAAAAAGAGACAAACAAATAATGCAACGAGTAAGGTTCTCCTCTTTTCTTGATGGTAGGAAGTGCCCAAAATGCACACACACATATATTGATATATTGATGCAGTACTTAGTGCAATTTATGTGTGTGATATGTACGTTTGTATAAATAAATATATAGGAATATATATATAGATTTATAATATTTATATATAAAGTGGCATTCAAGAACGGCGTTGGCGTTTGCAAGGCATGCAGTCATTCTCACTCTCCCACACGTTAAAAAGCCACAGACAGCTGTGCTCGATTTACTCGTTAAAGACTCTCTCGTGCACGATCGTCAAGAAAGACTATGTGAACCCATGAAAAGTGGTCCTCTCTCTTGTACCCCCACATACACGTAGCAAGGTACTATTGCGTAGCGGATTATACTGGTCAAGGGTTCACGAGGAGCTCAACAACTACGTTGGTACGTGTGTGTCAACGATTATAGCAGAAGCAGCGAAGCGACTCTGTCGTTTCTCCTCCTACCTGCAGTCGCGCCCGCTTGCGCCGGCGAGCGGAGCCCGCATCCTGGGCCTCGCGACCCCCCTCCCAGCCCCCGAGCTCGGGGGAGGTCGCGAGGCGCGGACGCTTGCCCGGCGGACCGGCCATCGCGTGGCTTTGCTTACCGTACTGCTTCGTGCGCACCGGGAGCGGTATCGTGGTGGTGCCCTCGCCCCGCTGACCCCGCGCCGCCAGCCACACGTAGTACAGCGTGTTCGGGTAGAGGTTCGTCAGTGTGTAGTTCTCCGTCACTGGGATCTTGCGATGGTGCATCTCCTGTCGAGTCGAAGTTCGTCACAATTGAGTTTCGGGCTCGGCAGGCACCCCCAAGCTCGGCTTACCCTTTCTCGGCTAAGATTAGGGGTGCTCGCTTATTGCCGCGCGTAAAGCGAAAATGAAAATTTCGACGACTGCCGAGCCCGATGAGAAATGGGGGCTAATAAATTTTTCATCCGCGTTTTATTTAGGTATTAATTTTCCCGTCCGACACGGGCGGTAATTTTGTTACTAAGCTTTTTAAATCCTAATGAGTGAAAAGTTACTTCTTTTCCCGTCAAAGCTGGCCCTTTTCCCTGCCGTTTCACGTTTTTCATTAAATGAAATATCATCCGGCTAAAAAAGAAATAAATATAAAAATAAGATTAAATTCGAGCTCTCATTTTTGCAGTATTAGATGATATTTCACTCGAACGAAACGACAAGCCACTCTTAAGGAGTAAAATTTCTCCTCGTGAAAAGGCGGACTCATTTTTTATTTAAAAGTCGGCGCCATCGCGCACACGCACACAGCGTACCGAATGTGTGCGCGCACTCGCGTGCAGATTGGAATTTATCGGGAAACGCTGCTGATTTAACAAACGATGTAGCGCGCGAAGCCTTAATAAATGTTATTCCCTAAGCCGCGAAACCGACGCGTTTGTTAATAACGCCGTAATGTAACCGTAAACTTGAAAAAGCGGATTTTCCGTTACAGTAGCTAATGTCTACTGTGACGCGTTAAAAGATACGAGCTTTCGTACTTTACACTAGAAACACATATTTAATATAAATTATTAATGTCATTAGTGCTGGAATAAAAATGTACGCTCGTCCCGTCAACCTTAACCTATTTATCACAATTAATTCAATGCCAGGCGATATTAAATCAGGCGAAATTAATGACAGTGTGCGCCGCGTCCTATTTATTATCTGCTTCGAAACTCAGAGAAGAGCCTTAATATCAGCGTTTAATCAAAGCTCCTCCGCGGAAATCGGCAGAGGGGAAGAGGACGGCCGTACCTTTGCGTAAGTATCGTTCCAGTAGAGCTCGTAGCTGAGAATGTTTTCGGCACTGTGGTCGGGCTTATTCCATTTGAGGGTGACCTTCGTCTCGCCAATGTCGACGGCGGTCAGCATCTGGGGGTGGCTCGGCACCCCTTGCTGCGTCTTGATCTGGACGGGCGCGCTTAATGGACCCGGGCCGACGCTCGTCAGCGCCTGCACGTGGATCGTGTAGATCGCGTGGGACGTCAGGTCTGAGATCGTCGTCAGCTGATTGTTGTCAACAGTTTGGAATTGCCAGCTCGACATCGGCTGACTTGGATTCGTCGTGTAGTAGACTTTGTAGCCCTGTTTTAGTGGCAGCAGTGCGCGGGAAAAGTTCGTTTTATTGTCTTTTCGAGCAGCGGATCAAAGTTCACGAGCCGCGGGGGAGAAAAAATTAATCTCTGTTAACGTATCGGACTCACCGGCAAATGTTATTTTTTAATCCTCTGACGTTACTTATCTCACAGCACGAAGTTATGTAATGAGGTAATAATTTATTTTGGCTATGAATAACTTAAGCTCGAAGGATGTGGTTACACAATATGCTTACTTTTTATCTAAATGAAAAACTAACAGGCAGTTCGTTTTAGATACGATCCTGGATTTTCTTAAAATTCCCGAAGATTCTCTCAGTGCGGAGTAATAAAACACATATTTCACAATTTTCCTAAAGATTAATTTAATTTCGAAAACAGCAGTTGATTTATTCCAAAGTGAATCTTTGCGCAGAGGAATTAAAAAAATATTTTTAATCAAAAAATAAAAGTGAAACATCAAAAGTTTATCTTGCGAGATTAAGTAAATTAATATTCAAATTAGTTTCATCTATAATTTTCAATTCAGGTTATTAAAGCAGTTTTTTATTCAGAAAATCGAATATTTTTACTATTTTCACATGCTAACTTTGAAATGTATTCCCGGATTAATTTAATATGCACATAATATTTGAGCGAATTAAAATATCAGACCTTACAAGTTTGAAAATTAAGGCAATTAATATTATTTCGTATAAAAGTTTCTCGAGATGTTTATTTTCTTTAATCGATACATATCTTATTGCGACGTATCGTTCTATTGCTTTGCAGTGCTTATCCAACGGGTATTATTTCAAAGTTCAGGACTACACGGAATAATCCCATTGGTACACGCATCTTATTATCTCACACGTGAAAATGTCCGCCCGAGTTTTATCGAAATTAAGGATTAACATTTTAAAAACTGCCCCTGCAAGTTTTTAAAGTGTAGTTATTATGAATATAATATAAAAAAAATTTGAAAAGTACAAATCGTAGAATTTAAATTTTTTAAGCCCCACGGATAATGAAAATATATTTAAAATTCAAATACGTTATTCTATATGAAATCTTATATTTCAGGAATTAGGCGAGAGTATTATTGCGATTAATGCTGTACGTAAAAAAAGTTTCCGCTTGGAAAAACTCGCGAGATTAATTCGAGATTAATTGGATATTTGCATTGAAGGTCGCTTAAGGAAGTGAATATGGAAGAGATTGGCGACGGATTTTTCTACTAAATATGCAATACTGACCGTTACTTGGCCATTTGGAGTTTCCGGCTCGTCCCATTGAATAACCATTGTGCTCGAACTTAGCGCTCGAACTTGCACTCGACGAGGTGCGCTACCTGGTCCTGTAAAAAGAACGAACGACGATTGCTCAATTCTGACCCTTGACTGGCGTGAAATCAAAATGCCACTAATACTGATTCTGCTAATACGTGTGAATGTTAATTGAAAAAAAAAAAAAAACGTAACGGGGTTAATAAGAAAAATAATAATGATACAGTTAGTTTAATTAAAATAAAATAAAAAATAATGAGCAAAACAAATAAAATCTAAAGTTCACAGAAATCAAATTAAGTACAACGTGAGTTACATAATGATAAGGTGTGAAAAAACTCAAATTTGTTTTGGCGTGTCAATAAAACTACAATGTGTCACACACATAATTTATCTAAAAAATTGCAAATAGTCTGATAGGAGTTTATTGAAATTTTCTATAATTTAATCGTTACTCTGTATTGGTAATTTTGGATAATAAACTTTGCGACAGCATTGATTTTAATTTTTAAACGACGCTTAAAGATCATTTGTCGCACATTTGGCAAAAGAAAATAACGTTCAACAGAGGATTTTAATGTTTCATTGTTCATAAAAAATTCCTATCTGACATTTTTCTTTGTGTAGTGAAAAAAATAAATAAAATCACTACGTCACTCTTAATACGTGATTTTGACTTACTGGTGCCTCCATTTGTTGATTCCGCTATAGAGAAAAGGTCAATTGATTATTTATGATTCACTCGACTGTAGTGCATTTTGAGTGCTCATGAAAACACGAACGACCGTGGCGTATCTTTATGTCGCTTCTTCATTCGTATTTACATCGGCACAGCACTGCGAGAAGTTTTACATTTTTTTATCTTTTTAGCTGAAGTGACTGCCTAAATTTTATTTACAGTCATTTTCAATCAAAAGCAGATAGAGTTGCAGCTGAAGTGCGTCGTTATTTGGCCAAACAATGGGTATTAACTTTAAACGCTTTATTATTTAAAGTGCATTTATTCATTATGTGCAAAATTTAACGTCAAACGTGACTGCAATGCTTACAATCGCATATTATTTAACGAAAGAACGAGTTATTTCAATTAGCTATTAAGCGTTGCAATTTATTTATTCGCGCACTTCAGTGCCCGACAAAAAAATGATTCACCCTCTCACGGTGCGATGAGTTTAATGTGCTCTAAGAGTCGAGGAGGAAATGGTGCAATTGATACTGTCGAAAATTGTTTAAGAGTCGATAATGATCCAAAAAATACTAGTTTTCACGAATTGTAACTTCGAAAAAGTACGCGAGTGCAATTGATAGACAAGGACTCGAGAGTATACAGTATAACTAGACAGTAAGAAAGAGTGATAGAGAAAAATAGTAATAAGGGAGAAGAAGTGAGAAAAGTGCTTTTGCTAAAAAATGCTTTTTGTATGTCACTTACATGTATCGAACGGGTCCGCGAGCGACGGCATGAAAAAAGTACAAAATTTTCCCTCAAAAACCGTCTCAAAAACATTAATTTTTAATTTTATTTATTTCGTGCAAAAGTACTAGCTAAGTGCAAAAACAAAATCTATTTTGTCCTTACGACTCGTTTATTTTTCAGTTCTAGCGTCGATCGCTTGTAATCGAGGTCGGGTATAATGATGATGATGTTTTCTTAAGCTCGTGTATAAAGTTGCAACGAGTGGTAATCAATGAATGGATTTCGAGTCATAATTACATATTTGATTATTTAATCGAGAATTTAATCGTTCCAGCCAATATCCAGCAGAAATTTTCTCGCTCGAACGTCTAAGCGGTGTTTTCTTACTTACACTAATTAAGAAGTAATACGAAAAAATTTATCACATTCTTAATTTTCGTCGCGAGCTTATTAATTAAAAAGTTTCAGTTAATCGCGACAAATTTGAAATTTCCGTTTGCGAGTGAAATATTATTGGATATTTTAAATAATGTTACATTAAAGATTTATAAACTTTCATAAAATTTTACAGCCTTCGATAAAATAAAGCAGCAGCCGCGTAAGCTCGAACATATTCCACGCGCTAAGTTCTCGATTTAATAACAATGCTGGAAATTGAAAAATTTCAATTCATTTCATGATATTTTACTGTGAAATAGGCGCTTCCGTATATCGGGCGCGTGAAAAAATGTTTCTCCGTAATTACGCTCAAGAAATAATAAAGAACTTTGATATTTCTGGATAATAAAAAATTCTTATGCGTTGGGAAATGGTTCGATAATAAATCGACGTTACGTTTGAAAATAAGAAAGAACTGCTCGGCTAAATTAAATTTTTACAATACTAGTAAAATTACGTAAACTGTAAGAGGAGTGTTACATGGATTCCGAGCGGCACAATAAAACACACGCGACTCGAGAAAATTTGCATTGTCGGGGACTGCCGAATTACGGGATGAGCGAGAAGAGAGGGGGAACTTTCGAAACAGCCCCCGCGAACCATTGGGGCATTTTTGTCAAAACATTTTTCCCGGCCAAGATATCGGCGATAAAACTAAGGAAATAAAAGACAATGAATTATCAGGTTTAAAATGTTGATAGCAAAGGCCAGAGCAGCCTGGAATACTGACTCGTTTCACCAGTGGTGACCAGGACCGGAGTGCTCGGCGGTCCCCGGCCGATGTCGTTGACGGCGATCACGAAGAACTCGTACTCGGTGTAGGGGCTGAGGTTCCGCACCTGATAGTACATCGTCGTGATGCCCGAGATCTCGGCGTAGGCGTGGTTCGCGTGTTTGGGCTTGTGCTGGATGACGTAGTAGGCGAGCTCGTCGGGGCCCTTGTACGACCAGGACAGCTTCACCGAGGTCGCCGTGATCTCCGACACCTGGACGCTCTCCGGGGCGAGTGGCAAAGCTGTTCGAACGACAGGTTAAAACGGTTGCTCGTTATTTTTCGGATGCGAGTCCATCGCTTTATTTGCTTTCCCCACCCGTGAAAAGACGCTTTTACCGCGTTTGGCCGACGCGAAAAATGATATAAAAATGATATGGTTTTATTATGTTGAAAGTATAGTACATTTGGCGAATTTCAGAGACGTTTTTACCCAAGATGGAAGCGGATACTCGTGATACGCGCGAACGTCTGACTCTACCTATCTGCTGTATAGGATTGCGTCCCACGGGACCTGCCCATGGAACGTATACCAATACTGTCGTGTAAATAGCAAAAATGCCTTCAATTTAATTTTATCCTTCCTCCCGCAGGAGAATTCGAATAAGTTAAGATGACACTTAAAACATTTACAAATGTGCGCGGCAGTTTTTTTATTCTAAATTTTTCTCCCGCACACGAATCAATACTTCGCATTAGTTGCATTTAATTTGGAATAGCAGAACAGTTTTACAGTTATTATTGCGATATAAACGTCGTTTTTGGTTCAGTATTTTTTTTCCGAGATATTATGAAAATGTTACGCGGACGTATAAATTCAGTGGTATGAGAATATGCGATGTCGGCCATACAATTTAGTTTCCATTTTCAGATTATAAATAATAACAATCGAGTAAATTTTGAATCGTTTACGATAAAAATTTATTTTCCGAGTTTCCGAGTCGAAGAAAGTGATCATATATTTATTATCACCAACGATCACGAGTACACAGGCATATAACAAATATTATTCCAATTCATTTAATTCAAATTAATTAGTACAGTATTTTGAACAAGCAATATCGCTTAAGCTCTACATTGTATTTCAAAACAATCACATGCTCGTACATCTTAATTTAATTATTTGCCTAATAATTAATACGAAGCGAAAATTGATGAACGTGTAGAATGCGATTTATTTCATTAAAATCCCGGTCTATTTTAAACTACCATTATGCAGTAGCAATTTTCTCAAGATGACATTTATTTTAATGATTCCTCGTATAAACTTTGTACCTAAAACTGCACCATGCGACGTTTAATATAAATATTATAGATATTACGAAGCATATATATATATATATCAGTTCAATGTAAGTAGCTTTATATTGTCAAAGTCACAATCTTCTGTTTTTGCTATCCATTAAAATGGGTTCGAATAACGCGAAAATAAATATTACGTATTGTAGGCGCTGATTAATGCTAATTAATACATTTACATTCCATCTTAATTGATAAAACGAATCATCAAACTCGTTCAACAGGTATTTCAATATTTGTACCGTAACGCTGATTCAGTGATTTACATTAAATATGATTAAGAGCGCAAGTGCTCGTATCGATTTAAAAGATGACATTCGAATCAAGTGCGTATAATTTTTTTCAAAAAAGCCCTGCCTCGATATAACCTTTCGAAAGTTTAACAATGAAGTTTGTTTGAATTTGTATTGAGAAAAGTCTGTACTTGTGCCTTAGCAATGATATTTGAAGTCGAAATAAACGCGTTACTGTTTGTTAAACTCAGCGGATAGACTATCGTTCGGATCGCTATTTTTTCGCCAATGAATAATAAAAGTTCTGCCTCTGTTAGGGGAAAGACGAAATTAAATGATCAGGAGGGCCAGTGGAATTACACTCACAGTGAACTTTCACGAGGGTGGTGGTGTTGATGATCCCCAGTTCGCTCTGAGCGATGCAGGTGTAGTTCGCGGACTCCTGTATGTTTTTCAACTGCAAAACGTTCTTGCCCACGGGGGGCATCTGGTTGTCGGGCGTGAGATCCGTGGCGGGTTCCTTGCGCCACTTGACGTAGGGCATCGGCGAGCCCACGGCGACGCACGTCAGGTTTATGGACGAGCCGAGCATTACCTCGTTCACGGGATTCGGCGGGATCGAGAAGTGCGGCACTACTCTGCGTACTAGAAAATTTTCTTTTATTAGACAGAGGAACGAAAACTTTTTTAGCGATGTTTGCTGGTAATGGAACCGAGGATTGCTAAAGTGTTTTATCTCGAAGCCCGTAGTATTGTTGCCTTTACTCGAGTTTCGTTCTACCACAGAGATAAAATAATTATAATAAATTAGCGTCCATTTCAGCTCTTATTCTTAATTTTGTACTAAAGCAGCTATAGTCATTTATGCAGATAATTTATTTTATAATTATATTAACGAATCAACTCTCAAATGTAATAATAAAATAAAAATAAATGATAGACAATTGAAATCATATGTTATTTTTACAGGAATTTATGTATCGATTCTATGATTTTTACTCGTTCTCATAACTGCTAATATTATATTTTTTCTTAAAATCAGGTACATTGTACGTAGTAATTTGCACAATATTAGTGCTAATCAAAACGTATTTAAAATTTTGATACGATTATTCCTTAATTTTCATTCAAAATATTTTAAATAAAGTTTATCTTTAATGAATAATATTGGCATTATAATATCATTAGTTTTCACCTTTTAATTAGAGATTACAATGAAATTTTTTTTTAATTATGAACATTAATAATAAGACCCTTATTAACTATTTTTTGTCATAGAATTAAAATTTAAAATAATGAAATTTTTTTACATTTAAAAAAATTACATCCTAGGTTGATTCGTATTTTTTTTAATTTATCAGTATCCAATATTTAGTCAGGCTTTTTTGTAACAAAAGCAGAATTGAAATTTTTTCATAGACTTACATTTAGTATCTGCATAGTATTTTTAATTTTTATTAAGTTCTACAAATTGTGGAAAAAAGTCAATCAAGTTTTTAATTAATAAAAAAATGTACGTTTTATCTAAGCTATCCAATGGCATTTTCCGAGGAAAGGTTACACAGATTTTTATTATTATTAAAACAATTAGGAGCTGGTTTTTAGTCGCGCTATGTGTGTTAATTTTAAAAACTTTCTGGTAAGTTTAAATAATTATGAAAGATGGATATTTTAGTCAAAGGATATTAATAGTCATATCTTCTAGAATCTTTTGCTTTATGTTCATTTCATTATTTAGAACAAAGACCGTAGAAGGATTTAATACCCGTTCTGATAGTTTGTCCATAAAGTGCAATCTCAGTCGTATGTTATAAAGTAATAAAATATACAAAGTGAAGTATACAAATAAATTGTCATCAATACAAAGGACTTGCAATATGGAATAGCTTCAGATAAAGGTAGATTTGTGCCAAAAAATTTCCTTTTGCTACGGTATCTATTATTTCCATATGAAAATTAGTTATACATCAGCTCAATTAATCGATTAAAAAGACTTTCGATAAAAGTGGAAAACACATTGCTATTATAGTATCAAATTATAATTAATTTTTAATGATATCAACTCAAGAGTACCAATTAAATTATAATTTAATAAGAAATTAAAATTTCACACACAAAATACAAATAAAATTTAATTTTTTACAAAAGTTCGTTTTCAATCATCGAGCATTTTTATATTATAAATTTGGCATTTGTACAAGTTGAATATCGACGTTAATAATCGAAAAATTTGTTTTAGACGAAAATTTTTGCGTTTTATTTGATTATGGAAACCATATAATCATTCAGTTATCAAATAAATTACTCTTAAGAAAGTTTACGGTTAATTTCACATCAAAATTTTATTCAATCAAAAACCTTTATTACCTTTTTATTTATATTTGATTTTATAATAAAATTGACGACGTTAACATTATTTTTTAATTGATTTTCTCGAGTGGTACAGGCCACGAATATAAATATATTTCATCTCTTTTATAGACTCAAGTATTGCCGTTACTCGACATTTTATTGTTTATCGATATATTTTAAGTAACGATTATTTACAATCGACATTCGGGGCTTCCTTTATCTCAGTAATGTTCAATGTTGATCAAGGCGAAGAGAAAACGCTCTAAACTTACTTTTAACATAAAGTGTTGTGGATTTGGAATACTCGGTACCCACGGAGTTACTTGCTACGCACTCGTACTTTCCTTGATCTGATGGATCCGATTCCGTGATCTGCAATGATCCTGAAAGCATAAAATAAGAGCAGGAGTGAGTACTTGTTTCGAAATATTGGAAAAGGAGATCCGTGACTCGGAGCAGGAAACGGTAACGACTACAGTGTGTCGAGCAATATTATTCTACAAGCAACACCAAATTGATTCGAAACTTGCACTTGTGCGTTATTTGTTGTTTCGTACGTTTTCTTGATAATACTTACTTTCAAAGTTTAAGGACATTTTATAATTGGTTACGAAATATAACCTTCGGCTTTATTTTGTATCATACATATTGATGATTGCGAGTATAACGCAGAGTTTTATACCTCGATAAAGTTTGACTGAGTTACGAGTGTTTGAATTTTTTACTAAGGTACAAGTAATATGGAATACTTTAACCTGAGTAATATGTGACATAGTAAGTTCGGGCTTAAAAATTTGAAAACTTTTTAAAAAATACATCGTACTTTTTTATCTCAATGTATATTTGTAATTGTCTAACAAACGCTTAATTTTTATTTTGCATTTGGGAGTCACATTGTCGTTTTGTAGCTTAAGCTTCTTATATCAATCAAATTCTACAGTAAAGCAATAGTGGACGTTATCGTTAAATATTTTAATATCCAGTGACGAGCATCTAAAAAAAACTTATCGCGATAAAAAGGATTGCGAGCTTTTTTTAACTTTTAGTATCGCAATGGGACCTTAATAAGAATTTGTAAAATATACTTTGGATGTTATCGAATTAAATGATCTGAAATAAAGCGAAGTTATGCTTTATAATTAACGGGAATTAAATTACTGCAATTTATCCTCTGCCGTAGCGCTGAATGCAAAGGAGTTTGTAAGATTGATAAAAATATAGAGGCTAACTAATTGTTGTCGCCGTATTATGACAGTTAATTTAATTTTAATGCAATTATTGCATTATTTAATTTCGGTTTAATTACTTAAGTGAATTCTCGAATTAAATTACGTAAATAAATTGAAGTTAGAATGTCTCAGCCATTAAGAAGTTGCCAGAGTAAAGTCGACACGAAGGCATTTAAAGTTTTCTTTCTCATTATCCATATTGGATATATTTTTATGAGTCTCGGGTAGCAAAGACAAATAAGCATCTGCTCAAGCTTAGTTTAAACATATCGAGTGAGAAATCGAGCCTCGCATTAATTCAGTTACCTCTTTTAAGCTCGTCTCTCTTTTATTTTTTTGTTCGCTTTGCAAAAGTCGCAAAGATTGGCAGATAGGACAGGAAGAGATTTTTCCTCTCCGTCTCCGCGAGTCAATGGAACCGAGATAAATGCAACGAAAACGTCACTGCTTCTGTATTAAAAGCAAACGGGACGACCCCTTCGAAGTTTCCATTTCTCTCGCGCCCTCTCCGAGTGTTTTCTTTTTCCTCCCACTGCCGCCCAGCGTGGGTCTGCGCGAGCCGTAAAAGTGAAATTATCAGCTTTTTAAATGAAAATGGGAAAACGGTCTATCGGTGTTGCAGCTACTGCAAGAAAATATATAATAGAGCGAGCAGATGGCAAAGTTTTGGTTCGATCAGTTTAATAACGTTGTTATAGGACGATTTTAACGGGGCATATCGAAGCGAACGTTTCATTTCTCGGGCTCCGCCGTTTTGTAATATCGTTATATTATAATGGCAAGATCCAGCGATAAGTAGAACGAGGAGGAAGATTGATACTGGATACCATTTGTCCGCTTATTGTCAGATTGATAATAAGTTTATGAAATAAGTACGCGGTCGACGAAATTAAAAAACTAACGATACTTTTTACAAACTTATAAGCAACAATAAGAGGCGAATGGCGCTCCGACGATTTTGAAAATAATTTCTCGCGCAACCGACTGTCGAGTCTTCGATAAAATATAGCCCGTGATCAGCCCGAAGGATCAAGTCGTTACATTTCGTATAATTAACGATACGATAAAAAATTAACTAAATTACTTAATTAAAATTATCTGGCCACGCAACAGTCCGTTTAATTCAATCTTATATCTTAATAATATATAACGACTCGTGCCATCACAAAAAATTTATTCGATTTATTTTAGTGCAGTTTAATGGTTTCGCTAGATATTTGCTTTATGTGTAATTATTGCAGGCGCTTCGCGCTATTCGAGAAGATGAAATAAAGCGCAGTAAGAAATAATGTCGGATGAGAAATTAAAATTGTAATTAAACATTAAAATAAACAGCCAGGCGGAACAAACAAATTCGATCTATCATTCAAAAAGCAATTGTAAATGTTTGAATATTACTTACTCGTAAAAGCCGAGGGCGCGCATTTGCGTGGAATTCAATTAATATACATAGATTTGCATGCAAAACAACTCGACCTTATCTGCTTAAGGGGTAAATTATCTTGTAATGAAATTCGAGAAAAATGTCTAAAGTGAGGCAAAAGAAAAACCGGAAAAAGGAAAGAGGAGAGAGAGAGAGAGAGAGTGGGCGCTTGGATAACGAGGCGTCACGTCGACGCGAACGGCACGAAGGCGCTCGTCCGATAACGCGATGAGCCGGTCGTCGCACTATTATCTTCACTCCGACGTCACTCTTCAACCTCTGGCTCTATTCAAAAGGGGAGCCGGTGGCGGTGGGTGGTGGGGGGGGGGGGTGAGGCCGACGTCGGGGGAACTGTAGCTGAACAAGATCGACTTTAACAAATACTACACACGCGATTGCCTTTCGGACTCGTACACGTAAAAGCGAGTTTTTTTGCCCGCTAATGCGTTTTCTTCGCTTCTTTGCTGAGCGCAGTATGTGGTACAGGCCGTGCTACTGCTGCAAAGGGCTGCGCTTTTCTTTGTTTTAATGATAACGAATGCGGATTGTCGGACCCGAGAGCAGCGGCTGATAATTACTTTTCGATGACACTGCTGCGAACGTCACTTAGGGAGCGAAGGGCGGATATTAAAAAGGGTAGTTGGCTCGAAATTATTATCGAGGAATCGATTAAATTTAAATAAAAATTTAATTTTTCCAATTTCGAGAGAGATATTTATGGGCTTTGTAACGCACTCCGCTGCCGTATTCAGGGCAATATTAAAACTATAACAGGCACGACAAAAATTAATTTGGCATAACTCTAAAAATTACCGCAATTCTCTTGAATATTTACGGCGATATTTTTTACGGAGCTGTGGGATAATATTTATCATACTTCTCGATGTCCCAGGATCGTCATAAATTTCACGATAATCTAGTCGAAAAATTCCCCGTGTATCCGACTTAATTTTACACTTATTTATTAATCCTCTAGCGAATTTTTACGATAATTATAATAATCAATCGTAGGGAGAGGAAAATGATTAATTTAAGTGTGTCAAATTGAAAAAGATCTCTCAGTCCTCTGTTCGACTCAACACATTGTGCCTCGATGGAAATTCTACCACGGCCACTTTACGGCGAGTGCTTAATTGTTTTCCAACTTTTCACGTGTACTTTTAGATAAAAATCGTGAAATCGTTCAAGAAGCCGTAAACTTTTAATTTACTCTCCTTTAAGCAACACACATAGATCCTTATTATCGAGCCATCAACGCGCTAAAAAAGCATACAGCTTTTGCTCGAATAAATCATAATTACGACTCCGTGAGCGTTTTATTGGATGTGGCCAAAGCGGCCGCATCGTTTTGCCATCGGAAATTTCTGCCTCGGATTCCATTATGTACACGGGCGCACGCGCGCGTACACACGAGCGAGTCTCGGGTCCTCGGCTAACAGGCGCGAAAATACATATTCTACCCCCGTGCGGGAGGAGGCCTTTCTATCTAGTGCGAGCGGACGTTAGGAAAGCGCTTTATCATTGCGCGTGGTTGGACGTTCGTCGGTATCGGTTCCGATCGGAATACGTAATCTCGACCCTCCATCTGCGGCGGGACGGAAGCTCGTGTTGTAGCCAACTGGGTGGATCTCGAATTTCCTTATCGGCGTCTGCAGCTCTAACGCGAGCCGCTCTAACAGAGCAGAGCAGTCGGTAATGTTTGAGGAACGAGAAAAACCGGGCCCCTCGAGAAAAATGTTGACGCTCCGCCCGGGAGGAGGAAATTCAATGGACTGAAAAAGTGGCTATTGATTAAATTAAATAGCACATTGGTGGCGTATCTCGGACGTATCTACATACATTAGCTGGAATTGGACACGATAAATGTGCATGCATAACTATAAAGTCCGTGTTATTTAATCGACTTTAATGCGCATTCCATTTTGAATTATTACATCTGCTAGAATACGAGTTTTATTATTTCATGGTTTCGTGGCAAATAAAGGAGTCGAGGAGTCCGTTGCGTCTGAACCGAAAATTCGCCGCACGTGAAAAAGTGGAGTACAAAACGTACGGTCCGCCCGCGCCATTACTTATTCAATTGATTAGCAAGTCGAATTAGTAATTATGCCGAATACAAGGCTCTCATTTAAAATTAATCGAATATTAATCGTTAATTTCTCGCTCAACTCCAATTTTTCAGGGCGCAGGGGTGTGTTATTTTTATTAACGCTAATAAAATATATGAATATCGCGACGCGGAAAATTACTCGATTAAGAGGAAAAAGGAGCGCAGGAAGCAAACGCGATAAAGGAAAGCGAAAGAAGATAATTTACATCGTAAGGTACGTCCACTTTTAATTAGAGCGCATTAAGGGTAAAAAAGAAAGCTTCCAAAAGATGTGGTCGAAACGATAATTCACGGAACCAAGGGAGGGAGGCAGGCGGCGCAACGCTTGTTCTCGGTACTTCTCGCACGAGTACGAGTACTCTAATTCCCGCTTAAGAGGCGTCGCGTAATGAATTAACCGGCTGGGGCGGGGTGGGAGCCCGACCTTCGGCAAAAATGGAATTAAACAACAAGAGCGAGTCATCGTCGCTTGTATCGACTCATAAATAATTGATAAAAAAGTGCGCGCGCGCGACGCCGTGCGAATTAAAAAAATGTTTTACTCGACTGCCGCCGTCGCGCTACACAAGCGCGAACCAACGCACGGTTGTGTAAGCTCAGCTCATAAATTATTAATAAGCGGCACGCGAGCCGCGCCGATGATGTTTTGACGAACAATTGCATTCTCCGCTGCGCGTGTATGTGTCACGCAGCTGCGATATACGCGCCAGCGTTCGAAGGCTCGCAAAAAGTGGATTCGCAAAAAATTAGAGGCAGAAGAGCGACACCGGGATATTGCGATCCAAGGTGTGCGTCGCATCGAACGAGTCGGACTCGCGGAAAGATATTTTCAGGACGGCAGTGACTCTTTGAAACGCGGTACAATATGTTCCGCTTTCAATTAGTTCGGCGACTTTGCTTCTAGCAGCACTAATTTCTTGCCGCTCAAGTTCAGAGGCTTAGCTTTCGTAAGCAATCGCTACTTTTTACGCTCCGCGTTTTATGAATAAATAAAATATAATATTCCTCCACATCGGGTCCTTCAATTAAGAAAACATATAAGTACTCGATCTTTATGAGCTGTAAACTAGTTTAGTTCTCTTCAGAATTTCAACGGCCCACTTTTTTCTTACGATATAATGAACTGTGCCAATAATTTCAAGAACAATTAATGAAATTCAGCTCGTTTAATTAACATTAATTAAGTTGACAACATTAAAAATGTCAAAATTACGTATAATTCCTATTTTTCTATTACTTAATTTCGTATAAAAAATCGTTCGCATTTGTTATTCAAAATTGTCATTAAAGATATCGATTTTTAAATAACAAATGTACGAACACGTTGTTTTAAATAATTTAATTGGTACTAAAGCAAACGTACATTATGAAGAATTTAGAAAATCTGTCGACATTTTCAGGTTTAGTTGCCCATTAAAAACAAATGTATGTATATAAATATATATGTAAAAAAACAAAACAAAATAAAATATGTATATCTATAAAATCGT
The DNA here is from genome assembly GCA_018907185.1 of Platyscapa corneri. Taxonomy (NCBI): domain Eukaryota; kingdom Metazoa; phylum Arthropoda; class Insecta; order Hymenoptera; family Agaonidae; genus Platyscapa; species Platyscapa corneri. Next base: position 854,572 of record JACCHW010000012.1, read on the forward strand.
ACAATCTTCTTGTAGAAATAAACGAGTTTTATAATGAAGAAATTATTAATGACTAGATGAAATTTATTATTAACACAAACCTCTTATTATTTTATACACCGCAGTTTATCATATATTAGTATTATTATTACTAAAACAGAGCGAGTAACGTATTAACATAAATTCGAAAAGGCATTATTATTAACGATGCGAAAATAAATAATATTTATTAATTTTTTGACTTATAAAATGAAAATAAAACGAAATATATAAAATATTCTCTCTATTATTTATCATCAGTTTACATTAACTTTGCTCTTTATGATTGATGGAAATTTTACACAAGTTTGGAACTTTATTAAAGTTAACGTAAAGTTATAGTAAGTTTCATATAGTGTACAATATGAATTTTATTTGCTTTGCAGTTATTAATTTATATTGTAGACTTTCGTATGATTTAGGAAATTAAATTGAAAAATATTTCTTCACAAAAACGTTATTTATTTCATTACTTATCTATAAAAACTTAAGCTCACAAATGTAATCAACTTTGTTTAATATTCAATTTGAAAATTATACTTTAAACTAATGATCTATCGGTACAAAAATGTATCGCACATTTAGCAATTTAATTCTTAAACCCAAATGATCTCAATTCTCGTTAAAAATATTCTACAATTTAATTAAAAAAGTTAATCAAAGCGTTTGCTTCATATCTTTACCTCTTTTTTTTTTTTATTTTGAAGACCAATCGCTATAAAATTACAATTATGCGGCAGATATGAGTCTCGTAACGTATTCACATTTAATGAAACTCGTATATTTCGTGTGCTCAGAAGCTCGTGGGATCAAGTGAAATTAATAAAGAAAGAAAAATGTCCGAACCAATGTTGGGACGAAAGCGTTAACATTTTTTAGAGTGAAAATGAAAACGTTACGGTAAAAAATCGGAACTCGATAATTGTGCGGTAAATGACATTATTTGTGGACGATACATGAATAATATACCGAATTTTCCAGTGCTTCTCTTTACTTTTCTGGTTTTTTCAAGGCAATTTATTAATAAAACGTGCAAATGTATGTAATATAGATTAGCATTAGTTTAAGCGTAAAATTATCCATTCGACAAGTAACATTTCGATGGAATAAAAGTGATTTTAATAATCAGGAATTATGTTCCGAATGCTCTTTTGTAATAATTCTACATAGAACTTTTTTCAAAGGATGGTTGTATCAATTTTTTTAATAAATAATGAATCGAACAATTAAAAAAAGCGGGAGCATTATGCACATTATGGCGTTAAAATTTGACAATATTACCTGTAATATATAGAAAAATCTATGCAGTAGTCCAAAAAATGTGTACAAGCATGTGTATTAAAAAAAAAGTGTTAAAAAGTAATTTCGGTTCATTTTATCGCTGCGTTTCTACAAACTGAACCTTTGCAATTTTACATTGTACTCAGAAAGCGTAGCAAATTAAGAAATCTTTTATTTATTCGACGTTTCGTTGTGTGAAAATTTTTTAATTAGAAAATACTTTTTGGAACTCGTTTCATAAAGTGTTCTAAATCTTACGGATGGTTTTTATTTACGTTTTTAGGGGATTTCACGCATTTGCAACTTTATATTAATAAATGTTAGGAATCGCAGCTAAAGTGGATAATTTTAAAAGCTTTCAGAAAGCATTAATCGGATAAAGTTTTTGGAAATTCTAAAAGGTCATTAGGGAATAACTCAGTAGAAAATTCATGTCGAAGCAAAAGAGATCAGGATTCCTTCGCTTTTTAAACCGTTTAATCGTTACTAACTTTGTAAATCTTTCGGTAAGCTAAGATCAGTCCAAATTTCCTTTATGATTCGAGGCTAAAAATTAGATATTAAAAAAAAATATTTTCTATAAATTTTGAAGAACAAGTTTTGATATGGCGGGCACTGAAATATGGAAGGGAAGAAAGCGCTACAGAACTAGAAAAAGACAAGACGAGAAGAGACGAATACGAAAACGAAGACGAAGAGGAAGAAGATGATGTGGCTCGTACGTGCATATTTATGTATACACCTGTGTATAAACACAGGGTTACCGGGAAATGGTTCACGTCGGTGCATCTCCGCACATATATGTATGTCGTGTTTGCGTGCGCCAATATTGAAACATCTCCTCTTATATTTAGTGGAATAGATGTGAGGCAAATGCAAGACATACACACGAAAGGATGAGTGCACATACTGCAAATTTCAGTATTTTCGGAAAAAATTGAAAGGGAAAGAAGGAGCGAGACCGATGCAGTTGGGAAGGAGAGAGATAGAGAGAAAGAAAGAGAGAGAGAGAGAGAGAAAGCCGAGTGGCAAGTTTTAAGTTCGGTACGAGTTTTTGAGCTGTTTTGGGGACTACTTTGCTACTTCGACTGCCTGCACGTCTGTTCTCTTTATTGAAAAATAATGGTCTTGCGCGAATATGTCAAGTATTTCGTTAGAGTTCTCTTAAATTTCGTGATTTGCCAATTGAATCGAATTTAGAGGAAACAATCATCGAAATATCGTGGCCTTACCAGTTAAAACGAAATTATTGGTTTTATATTCGAGAAATGCTTTGCTTTTTCGATGCTAATTTAGTTGCGATTGTTGTTATAAAATTGTCATTCATACGAATATTTTTTTGCAGGCGAAGGAACAAAAAGGATATACTAAATATGTTTCGGCTTATTTAAGATGATCTTTAGTTCATGTAAGGCGACATTTGGTTAAGTTTTGAATAAAATTTATTTAAATCTGTGAGCAAATTCTACTTAGTGTAAGTTATTTTAACAGATTTTCGAGCAAGTTTTGCTTAAAAGTTCTTACCAACTATTTTTATTAAAAGGAACAACACTTATGACTAAATCAATATACTACGCGTATAAATAAATACGTATATTTATGAATAAAGCACGATAATGATTTTATTACGAAATTAATATTTTCATATTTGCCGAACGGATCGCTTTTGGTTCAAAATTAATATTTATTTAGAAAAGATAAATTTTGATGCAGTTGTAAAAACTTTTTTACGATTCCATTAATGCGAATCACGTGCTACTCAGCGATACATTAGAAATTCACGCTCATAAATTTTCGTTAAAAATTATCGTAAAATTCATGATATTTGCCGCAAAATTAAGTAAACTTTACAACAAAATCATGATAAAATTTTATACGAAGCAGAAAGTTTCTCGATTCTCGTAAACTTTGGGATAATTTTAAATAAAAAACTTTACTCTATATGTACCGGCGCCATAAAGCGAAAGCAAGACGCATCATTCAATTAAATGTATATATAGAGAGCATTCGCGTGCATATATCAAAGTTCAAGTTTAGCAGCGAAATTCTATGGACATTTGTTGCAACAAAGATTTTGATCGCAGCCGCACTTACATTACTACAAAATGCTTTTCTGAGTTGAGTCGACGATCCTGCACCAGAGCTGCATAAATTATAATTTTTGGATGATAATTAAATGGGAATAAAATTGCTAACGAAAGGACAGTTCGCTCCTGGGGGGTTGGGTGACCGCGGGACCAAAAAACGTACGTTTGTTTATTCGAAAATCCGTGAGTTCGGCGAAATCGCGTTTATCTTCAAAGGTAAATAAATGAGATCGCACGTTATAATAGGAGACGCGATAAAGTTATAGAAGAAATTGTTTTCCCGAGTAGGAGGAAGTAAGAGAATGAAGAACGACAGGAGCGAAGAAAGAAGATGGAAAGGAGACGGATGGCTGAAATAAAGGAGAGGAGAGGGGCCTTGAGTTTCTCATCCAAATAGAATACAAACACCCGCCGGGAAATATGTTTACACCGATGAGATACACGCGTGTAACCTTGGCTCTCCTCCCTTGCGAGTATCTTGTGATTCGAAACGAAAGTTGCGAGTTTCCTTCGCTGGCAACGCTTTGCGGCATTTTTCACCGCTCCTCTCTCTCTCTCTCTCTCTCGCTCTCAGTGTGTGCACAAGAGCTCACTCCGGCGTAACATTAAACTCCTCGCGCTAGCGACGGAAAAGCAGGGAGATGAAAGAGAGATACGTACAGCAGGGGTGTGCATAGTATGCGTGGGAGTGGGTGTATTTTGGCACCTGTCTAGGCGGTTATTGTGGCTTTCTATATATTTACGAGCGGAACTCCGGATGGGTTAGAGCTTTTATTTCTCCTCGCGAAGAATTTGACCTCCGAACGTCAATATCGTCAATATAATATGTTTATATGGATGATGCAAGGAAAATATTTTCGAAACGATGCTTCGAATTGAAAAATTTATGTTGCCCGGATATACGTGCTTGTGATTTCTAAGCTTCAGTATTTATTTCACTCCAAGTACCCGCGATTGAACTTTTTTAATTTGCATAAAAACATTGATTAAATTTTACCGAGTTTTTTTAATTAAATTCATATTTTCCTTGACGCGTATAGACGCGCGCCGTTCGAATAGTTAATACAATAGTTAAAGGTAATGGGCCGATCGTTGCTGTAGTTTTGAATTACTCGTAAAATTCTTTGATGGATATCACTCGGGCGAATAAAAACATTTATTGAGACACACTGCATTAACTGGAGGACTTTAATTGATCGGATTTTACAAATTAAATTAAATTATTTCTCATTGTACGGATGAAAATTTAATAAATATTTTTCCAGGTTATGTTACTAAGTGTAATATGTAAGATGTACGTTATGATCAGAACGTTATGTAAGATGACAATAAATTTTCTTAGCCTGACATAAAAATATAATGATTCATACCGGGACCTACTATACCATGATTTTCGTAACAACAAATTTATTCCATTATTAATAATTAGAAATCGTTAAAGTTTATCTGACACGCTGATTTATCATTAAGCTAAATTGAAAAATCTATTTTTAGAGCTTTTTTCTTTTGTTTCCACTAACGACCGCGAAAACTTGAAATTATATTCGATTTTAGAGTCTTTACGTAATAAACTCAACAGTATAATACTCGATTTATGAGGTAACAAATACGCGGAAATCTTTATTGCATTCGAATATTGTATCACTGGCTTTATAGTGTTAGTACAATATCGCCGATTATACATTTTTCTATTAGTCTATTTATCTATTAGTAATAGCATTCAAGCGCTCGTTTAGCGTATCTAAATATTTTTAAAAAGCCTCTAATTGCAAAGTGAACAATTATGCAAATGACGTGAATAAACCACGTGAAGTTGAAACATCGACTTGGACAAACTTGGGAATGATTTATATAGTTTAAAAACTATAGTCTATTGCGTGAATTTTGCCTGTTACGTAGTTCATATTTAAATGTAATGTCTAGATGGATGTTTGAATAATAAATTTTTGATTTACGATGATTATGGTTGCTGTTTCTAAAATGCTTATTTTATGATATCTGTCATTGATATTATTCCGCCGCTTCCAGCATTTAAAATTCAGCGAATAATATATAACTTAGTTTAATTAAACGTAGATTATAATAATAATAATACTAATAATAATAATATTATATTATTATTATTAATTAATTTATTTATTTCCCTCGTAAAATATTCTGAAGAAATCGCTTATGTGTTTCACAACGTAATTATAAACGATCCACTTTACATCTGAATGGGTCGAATGCACTAAGACGTTTTATAAAACAATAATCGTTAAAAACCTAAGGTTAGTTTAAAATTATTTTTTATGAAAAATATTTACTTTTTGAAATTTTCGTTATTTACGATGTTCTATTATGATATCGTACGTTTTTCTTTCATACAAATAAATTTATAATAATTTGAATAATTGTAAATGTGTCTTCTCAGCTGAATTTTGTAATTGCATAGGTGACATTTTTTTATTGAAATGTACGTTATTATGAATATTGTAGCATTTGCAGATATTTTTAAAAAATACAAGCATATTTTTTATTCCCTTTTTAATTCGGCTGCTTGAGACTTGTAGTTGCTTATTCAGAAGCTCAATTACTATTGTTATAATTTATTTATTGATGTGTTAACGGTATTTTAAATAACCATAAAGTTTTTTTATTACTTCTTGGCAGTTTATACAACAACATATTAAACAATATTTGTCGAAACAGTATAATTCGATAAAGAATCGATTTTCCGCAGCGAGTAGTAAGCTAAGCTAAAATTAAAATGACCTCTATACGCTCAATTTACATTCTGCATTTCCGTATTAAAGACAAAAGGAATGTAATTTTATATTTAATACTATACGCAGTAGTTAAATGTGCTCGAGTTTTCGAGGATAATTATTGTGCGAAGCGATAATCGGACGTTGAAAGTACGTAAGGTGATCTAAGATATATCGAGTGACGCGAAAGAACCTCTCGATAAACTGACGATGAAACGAAAGGTAACTTTGTATCCCTTTTATTATTTAGGCGCGTTGTCCTCCATAGACTGAGCTTATCTTTCCCGTCGACAAAGCGAGTATGAAAGAGAGAACGAGACGAAGAGTGCCGAGAAAGGGAAGAAAATTAAAGAGAGAGCGAAGGCGTTTTAACGACCTCGTACTCGCTGACTGAAGAAAATTCGAGGCGCCGAGGGTCAGTGACGCGGCGCGGCTCGACGTCTGACTGCACCGGGATTTTACCACTTATGGCAAAAATTCCCATAATCAATTTGGAAAGTTGCGCATGGGCGTTTATACACTGAATATAGAAGGTTAAAAAATGCTTTTAGCTGCAAATGCAAGTCTCTTAAAAGTCTTTTGATGCTCAGCTTCGCTTCACGACGTTTCTGCTTAGCTAAAATTGAACTAGCATTTTGTCACAATAGCATAATTGTTTGACTGAGAACCCAACTGTTTTTTAAATTTAATTTTTATAATCAGAAGATAAACCGACACTTTTCAAGTCCCTGTACATGACACCGATGCGCCTGTTAAAAAGGTATACTAAATCGCGGATAATTGCAGTTTGAGAAAAATTAAAGCAAAACAGAACTTTAATTAAGGTTTATTCCAAACAGGTAAAGTCTGTTTTAATTCGGATATCGGTGTAATAAGATATTGCCATAATCTTTTAAGTAATAAAGTATTCATTTGCGCACTTTAGTAGCTCTCTCATTTATCTTCTTGCCTCGCTAATCTTTCTTTTCTATTAATAAGTCATATTCTCAGAAATTTTACACATACCTTATATTTTTTAAAGAACGAAAAGATTAACACTTGGCATTTTCTTCTCTCTTTTTCATTTTCATTCTTTTTACGCCACTATTTTATTGTTACGATAAAAAAAATTATATTGTCTCCTGTTGAATATTTGATGTATTTCCGTGTTACTTACGTCCGTAGAGTTTCGTCAATTTGAATTTTGATATTTTGATATCAAATTCGTAACTTGGCGAACTTTCATGGCTCGAACGTGGCGCTACCAAATTTTTGTATAAAAATGAAGTTTTCGTTTTTTATTAACTATGATAACTCGGTAATGTGATTATTGTCTGTGCTGAAACGTGGCTACGATAGTAACTTTGTTTGCCAATACAACATCGTTTTAATAAGGAAATAAAGGTGCAGAATTCGTGGGACGGATAAGAAGGACGTCGTTTATAAAATTTACAATTTTTAGGTTACTTATTCGATAAAGTATATGTTAAAAAAATTAAAAATGTTTACACTTTTAAGGAGCTCTCAATTTAGTTTCGCGGACAAAAAGTGGGCGAAAGCACAAAGGTAATCACATCCAAGGACGAATTCTCCGGGCCTCCTTCAACAGGTTATAAACTTAAAAAGCGCAGCTTAAATCTGTCTTTTTGCCCGCCGACTGGATTTGCAAACTGATCGCAGGGGTCGTTTAAAAAATGACTAAACAAACCCGTCGCCAGGAGGCTTATGCAGTCATTTTGTAAGTTTCGACAAATGCTTACGACGTCGTTAGAATTATGCGAGTTTCGACACAGACGGCATTAAACGTGCCCCCAGGATCGAGCTTTTGCCTTCCTTTCGAGTCGAATATAATTCAAGAATATGTATCAAGTTTCTCACTAGAATCGTGCCGGTATTCGGGTGATCCCGGGGCTACTGCTTTATCTTCCTCCCGGCCACCCTCTCTTTTCGTCTCGGAGTAAGCTGCTGTATTTCGTCGTCTTCGTGGACATAATTCTCTTCTGCGACTATAATTACAGTTCGGAGTGAATGTTTAAACGTGACTTTTGCGCAACGCACACTAAACCCTGAAAAACGGAACAATTCATTTTTCCTTTTAACGCGGATACGTTCTGGCCCCGGAATATTTTTGAGCGGCTTCTGATCCTGGATCCATTCTCATTTTCGAGAATTTTCGATTCGCTTTTTGTTGCTTTAAACAATACTGGAGATTAAACAAGGTTTCGGGCATTCGATCAAATTGCATTCAACTCGTATTTTCGACTCGTAATTAAGAATTTCAACTATGACAACAATGAATATTACGGACCTATTTGTACAATGTACTTTTGTTGTGCGATTCCAGTGGACGTCAAGAGTGATAAAGTCTCTAATTGGCTATTGTCGGGCCGGACAAAGAATCGCCGGGAATTAATATAATATATTTTGTTTCTCTTTCGCAGCCCGATGAATGTGTTCCTTATTATTATTATTATTATTATTATTATTATCATCTTTATTATTGTTATGATCATCGTCATAATCGTTATTAGTATTTCAAAGCGACGATGAGAATTTTTTTCAGGGGCGCTTGGAACAACGGCTGCGAAAACACGGTTCGGAAATACTAATGTACGAACGGGATTGGGGCTACTGGGAAATTTGGCGAGGATTTCTCGGCGCCTCACTTTCGAATCTGCGAATGCAATCATCATTTTGTTGAACCAAGTAATAAAGTATCCAATATTAATCACGGCCGGCGCGCAACGCAACCTCAACCGTATAAATTCCGACCGAAAAAAAGATTATCATCGCCCCCCGCGTTCAAATAATAGACTCTGCCGTATACTTTCCACTTTCCACGAAGAAACTAAAAAAGATAAAGCATCAAACGAATAAAAAAAGGAACATGGTAAAGAAGCATAAAATAAAATTTCATATCTCGCGCTTCGGGCGGAGAGTTGGAAAGATCGCTGAAAGCAGATGCTTGTAGCGTATTGCCCGCGATCCCTGAAGTTCCCTCCTTTTACTGCAGTTACTTTCAGCTCATTTCCGTCCCCATCCCAGTGCCCTTCATCCGTTCCTTTCGATTCTGCGTTGCCCCGCCGCGCGGCCCTGTAAGTTCGCGTGTCGTTCGCACGCAAACACTCCCCTCGTTTCTTCGCTTTTTCTCGTCCTTCTCTTTCTCTTGCAACGCATTAAGAGCTCGTGCGGCTCGAGACGAAGGAAGAAAAGAAAGACACGCGAAAATGCAAGCTACGACTCGACGGCCTACGCTCGACTCGAGTGGAGGGTCGTTTCGGCAAGGGTGAACCGGCGCTGCTCTTTTCGCCTCCTTTCTTCCCTTTCTTCCCGTGTTCTCTCTCTCTCTCTCTCTCTCTCTCTTGCGACGGCCGCCTGTATGTACACGTAGATGCGGCTCACGTTTCGCGAGCAGATTCGATTTTCATCTTCGCGTGCGTACTCTAAAGTTGCGCGGAATTTTCCTTGGTCCGATACCTTGTTTCTCCGCTAATTTTTTCCCTCGCTTGGAATTATTAGCGGCGTTTACCGTTCGGAAAATTATATTACTGCAACCACGAATGATAGGAGCGAAATTCGTTTTAACGGTCTCCGTCACCCTTGCAACAATTTCCGAAACAAAAAATTTATGATTACGCGGATCGTTAATCGCGATCAGATATGCGCGTTTCCCAAGTTAAAATCAATTTTACAGTTTAAACGTATCGTGCTCGGACTTTGTAGCCCGCGAGGGAGTATCTATTACTTTACATTTAAATCTAGTTTTCGCAAAATTCCCGCCTGCGACTCCGTTAATAACGTCCTTCTTTGCACTTCCATTTATTTTAACGATCAACACTGACTTGGGACGGCACTCAACGTAACGGGCAACGGCGAGGAACCCGAGTTCCGTTTTCGGACAAAGCAGCCCAGCCTATTGTTATCAGAATCTCTTACAGCGATTTAATTTAAAATAAAAACTTATAAGCGTTAAAAAAATTTAATTAACCGCGGAAAGAAGCTGGGAGAGAATAATGTGCTTTTCTGACAAGCACAAACTGAACGTTTTTCTTCTAAATTGATGACACAATAAAACGCTTCCCTCCTTTTAATGTAATCCCATCAATATTTCAACCTTTCTTCAAGAATAAACAGAGGACGAGGCACGAACCGGAATAAAGAAAAAAAGCGGGAGAATTCCTTCCATGAAACTGATTCATTACGTTCCCCTTGCTTGCACAATTTTAAACGATTGTCGACTCGGGCCGCCCCTCTTCTCTTCTTTTTCTCATTTTACACGCACGCGCGCACTCTCGTTCAATTCCGTTACCCCAAAATGAGAGGAGGCCGCGTCGTCGCCTCACGCGTTTAATGCAGAGCAAAGTGCTCGAGTCGCGCGGCCCCGACAAACTACCCCAAACACGACGGTACGCGCGCAACTACCTGTTCGAGTACTGACAGACTCGAGTTCTTAAGCGCTCTGGACTTTTCTCGATTTTACGAGGCAAACATTGGCGAGCATTTTTATCGCTCTAATTAAATTTTAATAGAAAAACGTTCCTTCCAGACCCGTTCCATCAATATTATTGCGCGAAATGTCGCTTTTATTTATGCATTTCAAACGAGCGCGGGACCGTTATTAATGCCGCTCTTGAAATAACATTCCCAAGACAAATAAAGGTTTAGAAGTAGTCGCGCGCGTCCCGATGAATTTCGAATTACTTTTTATAATTTATATTTAATAGATTTTCTCGAAACATTGTATTATTTCAATTTCGCAACTATGCGCTTTTCGATATTTCAATAAAGCCTTTTCCCCCCTTCCTCTTATTTTGCCTTTATTCCTGTCAACTTTTCATTTCATATATAAATATATGCTCTTCAATTTTTGTTTCGAATTGATGGATTAACTTATTACGATATTTCAAATGTACGGCATTTGCAGTGCACATATGTACGTGTAAATGACAGGTAAAACAAGTGTGCGTCGTAAGTGTACGCAACTACTTGCAAATACGTGTAAACTGCGATGTATGAAATTGGCGCAAATGTAAATACGTTTAATTTCCTTTTTTCCAATAAAATGCGAGTGGAAATCTATATGCACAGTGGGATGTTGTTCTAGAGCTTTATGCAATAACGCAGAAACAACGAATGCGTTTTAAGAAAAACATTCTCTTTTATGCACTTCGGGTAATAAAATTTTAATAACTGGTTCGCGTAATTTTCGCGTGATATATCTAGACGTCTTTAAAGTTAACGCGCGCCATTTTATTTTGTTAATAGGCGCTGCATCGGTTCAACCGTCGGCTAACATCGGAAACCATACGAAAGGATTACAACAACCCGTCCATTCGCTCAAACGCGAGCTTTTATCTCCGTTTAGGTACACGGATATACATGAGTGAAAACAGGCTGAAGTAAAAGGCGATGGATTTCGATTCGCGTATAAAAGTCGAGAAAATCATCTGCACGGCACTGGACACGGCCATAGGGTCCCGATACACGATCGTTTACGAGCGCTTTATTGGTTTATAAATGCACGGGGACGAGGAGCGAAGTTTCACCCTTTTGTGCGAGACAACGGCAACGATTTTCTAAAAAGCATAAAACCTTATGACTTGGATACTCTTAAATAACCGTTCGATTTGGAGAAACAATTTTCTTGGCTCGGAGTCGAGGCGCGCAAACGGCAAACGGGATAAAAATAAGACATAATAAAGATAATGGAGTCTACGATCCCTAAACGGAATAAAGACGAAATAACAATAATTGGCGCATTTTATGTAATTCGAGTTTATAGTACTCAATTTGTAAGAAGAACAAAGTTTTATCGTTTTCCCACGTGTACATTAATATGTACGGGCAGGGGCTGCAATCGCAGCATCGCGTGCGAAATGTTTTAATTAAGCTGCAGCGTCTGCACTTCCTCGCCGGAAAATTGCAATCGTTTTGGATTTTTAAAGCTTCCACGCGGGATTCATTAAAACATTGGCGGCGCATTGTCAATTTCTGGACGCTCAGCGACGCGAGCTTAAAGTTTCGAAATGAATTACGAGTCGCGCATCGCAGTATCCGTTCGATTCAAAATATTTTCCCAGCTCTGGCAGACGACGCAGTCCGCGTCTACATTTTACCGAACGAAGCTTCCCCAGGAGATTGGCAAAAAATATTGGCGCCCGCAGCCCGGCAACTCGAGTTTTAGCGTTTACACACTTTATCAACGGGCATTTTTCACTCTTGCCAGTAATTTTTTCGCGCACCTCTCGTTCGGCAAAGTAAACGAGGAAAAGCGCCGGACGCGTTTCCACTCGGCGTTTTTCTCGATTCGCTTAAGCAACAGAAGCGCTGACCGGATTAGCAGATCCGGCTGCCTGTGCTGGTAAAAAGCGGCGCGGTCCCGATATCTTAATTTTCGCTTGTAACACGAACCTAAACTCCGAGTTGATCGCTGGCGGTTCCTCGGGCCATAAAACGGGGAACGTGTTCTGAAGTTTGAAACGGGCGGGCCGCCGATCTTGCGGGGCGAAAAAACGGAAACCAGAGTCAGTCGCGATTGCCGGGACATTTCTCTCGGGGCGGAAGCTTTTTGTCGGGCGAAAGTCGCTTCGGTCGCGAGGATCCGGCGTCTGGAATCGCCGGCATCGACGCGAGGGACGCGGAAAAGGAGGAGACGCGTCCACTTGGCGATGCAGGTGCGCGTCTCTGGTAATGCGGGGTACAGTGCATAAGCCGAGAACGTGCGCCGCTATATCAATATAGATACGCGTTCCGTGCTTGTGGGCGGGTGTGTGTGGGTGCGGGCGCGGCCTCTTAGCCGTCGCCGTATTGCATGACCACTCGATCAACGCTCTGTCGTTGCTCGACAGTGACTTACTCGAGAGGCTGTTTGCGCTCGATACCCTCGGCCGCTCCGACCCGCCCTTCCTCGCTCGGATGACTGTTGTTATCTATACATCTTTCTTGCCACAGCGTGCGCGGTTGCGCGGCCGAGTCGAAAGCACACAAGGTGTTTCTTAGTAATTGATTTTCGTACGCGGCTCCAGTCTCGGCAGCCTCGTGTCTATATTTGTACTTGGCCTTTGTCTGCGCTCGCCTTTCAGCCTCGCGGCCCGAGACGATCCGAGCTCTTAAAACAGTGATTTCCAGGGAAAAGGGCTAGCGCTCGTAATTATGGCGCGCGCATTATCTTTTTCGAGGAAAAGCGCATTTTCGCTCCCGGGGCAAGACTGACGCCAAATCTTGTCTGGTTGATCCAACTTTTTTAATCCCTTTGGCTCAGCCCGTGCAATTACTTATCGGATAATCCACATATTTTTCCGGACGGTACAACGTCGTTATATCGACGAGAGAGGAAATTAATTTTAAAACGCTCCAATTTAGGGCTTTGGCAAATAATTATACTCGGTACTGCGTATTGTAAAAGAAAGTTAACTTAAAATGATTATTGAAATTTTGAAAATTTATAGGCACAAGAACGTGAAATCATTTAATAAGCGATAGAGAAACTTTTAATTAAATGCAATACCTGGCTACGGCGAAAATTTGGTAATGCCAGTAAAACTTATTAAAGGTCTAAGACTTTAAATCATAATTAAAATTTTAATTACGAGAGTCATTATTTATTGTTTCGTTATTAATTGTGACAAATAATTACGGACGATTTTTACTGCACCTCATTGTCGGCAAATGAAGCGAGTAGTTCGAAAACGTACAAAATTATAAAATTATAGGAAATAATCACTTATCATTATGTTTAGATCGAGAAGACTTAACTAGAAACTTGTGTCGGTCAAGTGAAATTACTTCAAAGGACGTAAGCACTTAATGTTTCTTCATTTTATTTTAAATTACTTTTGGTACTTTCTACGAGTTTTAAAATGTCAAGATGCACGAAACAGCATTGAACGAGATCTAAGTGCAGAAGAATAAATTTGATTACTACTTCTCGGCGATTAAACGTAAGACAAGTTCGATCCTATTTATCAACAGTTGTTTTTCATTCGATTATTCGTTGTTTATCTAATACGCGTTATGAAAGGAAATAAGTTCTCTAAGATTTTATGCACATAAAATTATGAGAAATATTCATAAGATTTTCATTCCTTATTATAAAAACAAAACTAAAACGGGTATTCTTGATCTATTTTTTTGGAAGCTGCAGATATCGACGCTTTAGAATTTTGCCATCAAATGAGAGTGATATGTAAGTGATATTTAATCCTCAACAACTGCGATGATTGATGATGTAATTAAAAAAAAGTGCATTGTATCGCAATTCTATTGTGAGGGAAACATATTGCACAAGTTCTGTCGCACCCAAATTTACGTTACCATTTAAACACTTAGCATTACGCGGGTTTCATCAATCACCGAGACTTCATCAGCAGCTCGCGAATTCGGCCCGAGAAGAAAGCGAACGGAGGCGCATTTCGCTGGGGCCTCTTCGTTTTCTTCGCGACACCAATTGACGCAGGAGGATTTCCAGAAGCGAAACTTACCCGAGTCCAGGACGGTGTAGCGTGAATTCGACGTGTCTATCGGCAACATGTTCATCATCCAGGATATGATGGGCGAGGGCGATCCGACCGCGGAGCACGAGAGCTCGGCCTTGTGCCCGTTCTCGACGACCTTCATCGTTGGCGCCTGGGTGATCATCGGGAATCCCGTTGGCAGTTTTTCGGCTGGAGCAAAGAAATCCTCTGGTTAATATTTTGGTAAAGCGGTCGGTTAAATACGCGGACTTTTTCATTAAAATTCAGCAACCGGATCATTCGTGTGGTCATAATTAATTTTCCACGAGTGACTTCGTGCTCTTTACCGCGTGACCGGGCGCATTTTACAAAGCAGTTTCGAGCAAAACGTTCCTCCAATCCGTTTATACTTTTTTTCGACATTTTTCAAACTTCGCGTATCGCAGTTATTGCTCGTACTAATAAGCTTGTGCAATTTTGGGGAACACCTTACACGTATTTTATAAATATTTAGTGACTCAACAATGAAGTTTACAAGCGCGTAATTCCAAAGTTCATTGCAATTTATCCGCAAGTTTACGGCAATTACACAGAAATTTGGGATTGCGAACAATGCGCATATCTTAAATATATTTAATGCTGCGAAATTATAAAATTATTGTTTGTAAAATTCGTCTTAATCTTTTACTTTATAGATTTTTAAGACAGTTTCTTCCTCTAGCCTTTGTATGTTTATTAAATTTTTTAACTAATTCACAACTACGTTAAAGATCTTAGTAGTTGCATTATATAAAATGCAGATATTTTGTGTTAGTTAACTAATGAAAGACGGAAAAGTGGGGGAAAAGAACAAATTCAAATAATTAGCAATTTTTCACAGATGAATAGTATAATTCGACCTTTTCAGCTGATTAAAAGCATTACGTTCAAACATTGTAATATTTAAAAGATAATACTTAAGATCGTCCGAGCGATTAAAACTGTTTTTATAAAATATTTAATTTCCTATTCGGAAGAAAGTTTTCGTTATCTCTACATATTAAATAGTATAAATATCGATTAAAATTATGCAAACGGACTCTATTCCAGGATTTAGCTCTTATAAGAACTACTGAGCGTAAAAGGATTAAGGCAAGCGTGTACTTTACAATAAAAAGAACGGAGTAATTTAATTTTTAACTTATCCATAAAATTGAAACACTTAAATACATGCGTAAAATGAGTAATTAGATATTAAATCCACGGCATTTATGATTAATTCAACAATACATTAATTGTAAAACATAATTCATGTCGCTCGTAAAATTTTTAGCTTAAACAGACTTTGAGTCGTACGTAAAAAATTTGCTTATTAATTAAGACACAATAATTCTTCGAGTCGAAGTGTAGAATAAAATTCAGTGGCTTGATTTATATGCAAATTTGACAAAACGAAACAAGCGCTCCTCCTAATTAACCACTCGAATATTAAAGCCATACTATACAAATAAAAACTAAAGAATACGCGATCGTTATGGTATAATGACCAGAGCGCTGGGGCAAAGATAACAAAACCCAAATAAAAAACATAAATTCAAAAAACAAAATTTCTGTATTTTGCAAACGTAGCACGTTGTGCATAATTCATTAACGAAATTCACTCGGAATTTCCATATTCCAAATCAAGCGAGTGCCTCGGCTCCCCTTTTATATATTAAAAAAAAAACAAAAAAAAAAAAAAAAAATGAAAAAATCAAAAGAACGTAAAAAAGACTGCCCTCTTCGCCTCCTCCCATCGTCTGAAGAATCCCATTGAAGCTTCTCTGTTGATCAATATGATTTCGCGCAAAACCATTGGCCGAAAGTTGGAAAGCTCACTTTCCGATTTACCCGATTTGCTGGGAAAAACGAATAACGGCATTTTCGCTGTACATACGCGATTCCACGGAGGCCGATGCTGCAAGCAGCAGAAGCAGTAACTTCCGGCCGGTGAAACTTTGATTATGGGCGGCTGAGGCGTCTCGGTTCGCGAGTTATTCTATTCTAGTGCGCGCGAACTTATACCAGAGATTGCGATATTTCATGCCCTTAGTTGCCCTTTATTTGCTGATAACGTATTATAGGGACGCTTTTAAGAGCAAATCGCTCGTGTTCGGCAGAAACGAAGAATTGCGTCGGGATGTAAAGATCGCAACGAAAATATTCCATTTTAATCCGTAGGCGCAATTATTACGTACTCTTATGCTATTATACTAAATACTAATTCAATTTCAGTCGTTAAGATTTGTTGTTGGCGAAATATCATTACATTGCTTATAGCATTCTTAGTTTCGAAAAATTCAATACTTGCAAGGGACGACGAGAAGAATACATTTTCTATACCGCCTTATAAAAATAAAGCTTAAGCGTGTCAAAGATCATTTCCGAATATTTTCATAATGGCACCTCGGTTTCTTCCTAAAAATATCACTTATCAAACCACATATACTTCGAACGATATTTCTTCCTCTTCCCCTCTCATCCTTCTATTATTTGACCTTTTCCCTCCTTTATCCTGTCATTCGGTGCATTCCGATGTATTCCGCGCTCGCTATTTCTCTCGTTCTCAGTTCCGTGAAACGGGAAGTTAGCATCGGCCATTGCAACTGTCCGTCTTCCATTTGCAAAAGTAGAAAGCCTACTTTCTCTGTTTCTCTCACAGTCTTCCACGAGGTAGGGATGCGATCCGGCCCCTGATATGGACAGATGCACGTCGTCCCAGTCGCATCGAAATTCAATATCACGAAAGGATCACGCGGTAAAAGATAGAAAAGGGTTAAAAAGTATCTGCGCGGGAGGGGGATGATAAGAGAGCGTGGAGAACGGGGATTTGCAACCTTCTCACCATTACTGAAGAAAGTGGTGAAAGAAAGGGGAAAAGAAGGATGCGTGCGACGAACAATTGTCGTCTCGTCGATACGCGACATTCGATTTATGCTTCTCCTGAAACTCCATCGAATCTCGCTCTCGTATATTGACTTATGCAAAATTCAGCCGCTCAAGTATTTACAAGAAGCGTCGTTGTATTTATTAGCAGTTGCTGAATAATATTGCCTCGCCATAATAGCTGAAAGCATCAGTCGGAATACACTTGGAGTCGATTCGGCTACGCGAAAAGTGATTCGACGACGACTTTTTTCGCTTCTCCCCCCACCCCCCCGGGACATTCCAAATACGCGACAAGCTAATGAAATTCTCAGCGATAAGCGCACGGGAGTGTCCTCGAGTTGAAAAGCAAATTTGAAGCGGTAAAACAGGAGAAAGGAAATGCGAGGCAGGTGGGCTGGAAAATTAAGGAGTGATCAGCGGTCGGAATCGCGCCGATCCGCCGTAGCCGGTATTCTGCAATAATCCGATCCGCCCCAAGGCAGGGGTAGAGCGAAAGGCAAACTTGGCAAATTCAACTTTGATAAAGTCGCAAGAGCGTGACTTATGGGCGCCGAAGAACGAGAACTCGGCCGCTCGCTAAGTCGATGAAATTTAGACGCCTCGGCGAGGGAAACTTTCGCTGTTTATTTTTCTATTAGATGCCGGGCCGCGGGGTGGAGTTTCCTCCCCGGCTGTTTTGATTTATGATCATAACCGAGGCTGGGCAGGGCCGCCGGTCAAGAGCGGCCCAACTTTGGTTGAGTCCGGGCGCTTCTCTTCCTTTTCAATTATTCGCACGAGACGTCGCTCGGCGACGGACGACTTTTCGCTCTCGTGCTTTTTTAACGAGAGCAATGCACCGAGATGCGACGGGATTACTGGGGGGGGAGGCCGCGCGTTTTGTGATTTTTACGAGTTCGCGAGCGGTTCAATGACGCCCGAAGTCGAGCTCGAAACTTCCGTTGCGCGCCTTTTCTCCGATGTAACTGTCAAATCATTGACTGATCCGCGAACAATACGAGTTAATGCGAGTCGATGGGGCAGATTGTCCTGTCGTGTTGTATAACTTTGTCCGAGCCAAGTTTTGCCTTCCCTAAGAGATGTTTACTTATCGATAATCTTTGTCCGACTTCGTAATGCTCGCACCGGTTCTTATCGCAATCAAGTCTTTACGAATTTACACTTTCAATCAAACGTCTGCGTCAATGTTTTGTAATATTTACCAACTTTCCAAGTTTTAGATGAAATATTTAAATTTGCTTTTTGATCGACCTCCGTTTTATATTTTTACAAAAAAACTCGTGCCTCGAAAATATCCTTAAAATATCTTGCTGTGATAATATCAATAGCAATAATGACGAATATTAGTGATTTCAATTTTTCGAATACCTCCTTGGGGAAAATGCTTATTATTCATAATTACGAACACGAATATAATAATTGAGCGCTAAGCAATAGTAGTTCAACGCTAAAATATCATCGATTCTCCTTTTATTGTATAATTGTTTTTCTCGAATGAAAAGTTCGCCACACTAATCGAGTCTAATAAATTGGGTTTAAGCAATTATTTTGCTTTTCGAGTGGAACGTATAACAATGATTCGAAAGTAGACTTTTTCTACGAACGATTTTATTATTTTCGTTAATAGTTATATTTAAAAAGTGATATATTATTTATAATCAATTGATTAGAAGCTCTTACAGAAAAGTGCAGGAGCATCGAATTTTCGAACAAGATCTTTAATATAAATTATTACTCTAACAGATATTTTATTAAAATAAGAAGACAAACGGGAACAAGATAATGGAAAATACAATTGATATTTAAAAGACAATGAAATATAATATTAAGTGCACAATGTATTTCCCTGGGGTTCTCTGTTGGCCTTTTAATAAAGCGATAGACTGTCTTTTATTAGATACCGGCTATCTATTAAAGATTGCACGTTCATAAAGATTAGGAGTATACGGGCATTAGGTAATTGAATATAAACTGGGACATTTTTGATGCAACAGAAGAATTGAAACGAGGCAAATCTGAAAGCGAAACACTCGTTGTTTACGTCCGCGTTATCTAAGTTTGTTCTCCGCCGAATGCACATCGACTGTCGGATGCGCGTCCGTTCAAAAGCCTCGACCGCAAAAAGTGCCTTTGCCCAACTTTTTCAGCAATAGCACTGAACGTATTAAATTAATTACCAGACCA
Organism: Platyscapa corneri; assembly: GCA_018907185.1. Classification (NCBI taxonomy): domain Eukaryota; kingdom Metazoa; phylum Arthropoda; class Insecta; order Hymenoptera; family Agaonidae; genus Platyscapa; species Platyscapa corneri. The sequence goes on from JACCHW010000012.1 coordinate 874,228, forward strand.
GTCTAGGGGTGCACGCATCGGAAAGACCAAGAACAAAAACTTTAGTTCGAGTATCATAAAGCGGCTCTCGAGAACAACAACGCCTTCCTTTTAAAGCGCAGCGCACAAAACAGACAGACATTTTATAAGGGCCTCCGCCGATAGGGCATGTCTCAGCCACTCCTACAGCAACTAAAAATCTTCTATATTTCGAGGGGGCAACAATGGAGGAAGTGCGCGCTCGCTTTCTCGAAGCTCAAAGAAACGACGCACACTTGCTCTTCCTCGCCGCGAGAAAAGCCGGCGCGTCAACGTCGACCGCCTCCGCCCCTTTGTCTTAAGGCCATTAGCGCGTCGGGGTGGCTCGGCAAAAACCTCTGTGCATCCTTCCCGAGACAGGACGTAAAGTTTGGGTTTGACCGACTCCGAGCACCTTCGCCGTCGCGAGAGCTCTTCCTATTTTTCCTTCTTTTGGGCTTTCTCCTTTGTTGCGCCCCCCCCCCCACCCGCGTCCTTTGTGCGTCGTTATCGGCACGACGGCGAGTCTCGCGCCGAGACAGCAATTATATCGACTGAAGGACTCACTGCCAGGACCATCACCTGCCGACAATTGAAATCGCCCGCAGACTTTTCTCAATTGCTGTCGTGCGTGCCGAGGATCCCGCGAACAATGAATGAGCGACGCGTTTCGAGGAAAATTGCCTCGAGAGTGCAAGTCTGCTTCGGAGCTGTTGCTGCTGCGGCCCCGGATTCTCTACCGCTCTTCTTTTTTATTTTAACAATATCAAATTAGCCTTAAGCTTTGCGAGTTCACTGACGCGGCTTTTTATTCATTAAATGTACGATTTTTTGCTCGCTGTCGTTTATATTTCTTTTACTATTAACATTACTTCTGATAAAGTAGCTTTTCAAGTTGTGCTTGGGCATACCAACATTTTTTTGTGAAATTCGTTTAATTTAATCATAATTTTATCCTAAAGAATCAATTTTGAAAAAGTTTTAAGCCATTTATCTTTCGATTCTTTCCTTGATTAAAACAGACGAAACGTTATTTGTACAATATTATTACACGCCTTATTTTACTCCAGCCATCGTGAAATTTTTTGATTAGCGGCGTAATTTTTAAACGATGAATTTTTATCATCCAAAACGGTAATTTCTTGTATTAGCTATAAACGCTCGTGTCTGACCGAATGTTGATACAATCCACTGCATCATCGAGACATCCCGTAAATTAAAATATGCACTTGTGTTTCCGCAAATCCTTTCTAATTCATGTAGCACATCATCTTACGTAACTCGGATAGATCAATGAATGTTTTGATATACTATAGGATTTATGCATTATTGCATAGTAACAACCTTGCAGTGCGGCAAAATTCGTAGTCGTCATCGAATGCACTAATTTCTGCCGATGACTAAAACAGCATTCTCATTCAGAGTTATATTTATTACTTCGCCTACATCGGTACTATTGTTATTATTATCATTATAGAGGTTTTCATCGAAAATTTGTATTAAATATAAATTTTTGCGCGTATGGCAACAGTATTGGTAGCCTCGAGTAAAAATGTTTACGATGCATCTGCGTTTTTCTGCTCAAATTTCTAAAAATCGTTTAGCCTTACTCGAAAAGTTTGGCAACACAAATAAATGCACTCAACCACGATCAATCGTCCCTTGGTCTTCGTTAAAGGCAAAAATCTACATAATCAATATAAAGTAAATTCCTCTACGGAGTTCAATAAAGAAACTATTCTGATTCAGATATTTCAATTATTTCGTTATGCCCGTAAAACTCGCTATTTTAAAAATTTGCTTCATTCCCATTCTTTGCATATCCCCAGAAGAAAGGAAAGAATATTGCTAAACTCGTATAAATATACATGTAGGGCAAGATCTCGCAGGAATTTGTCTTCGGCGCCGTATATTATATCGCGGGCTCTTCCTTCCTCCGTCCTCCGAGCTCCGTTTTATCGTCCCTTTCAATTCGCGTGGGCGACCTTTTGTGATCTCCTTCTCGTTCCATAGCACTTGACCACAATACACGAGGCTGCCGGCCTGTCGTATTTTTCCAGCCGGATCTTTGGGCGTCGCAGCCCTCGGAAAACGCGCATGGATATACAGGAGTCTCGAATGGTTGCGTGACTTTGCCCGCGCGTCCTGCACCTCCTCGGCGATGCCTTTCTTTTAGCTCTACGCGCGTGCCCCTCCGCACATGAAAGAGGAATCGATAGGGAATCGACTCCGGACGTTGTGGAAGGCTTTTAACTTCCCGTATATGGTGCACGGCATATTCAATTTTCCGCTTCTCTGTATACGAATGGGAAATACTTGATCATTAGAGAGAATTCACTTGGTTGCGAACAGAATTTCTTTCAATTCGATGCTTTCGTTGATTTTGAAGTTTTCATTGGATATAGATTCATTCTACGATTGGCTTTCGGGGCAATGTGGACGTAATTCGGTGACGGGAGCAAAATAAAATCATCGAAAGTTTTAAAGTAGTATTTGTATTTTGTTAATAATATTTTCTGAACCACCGTTATCGCACAACTCCTATATTACAATATTCGCTAAAAATGTTGTTGAATTTAATCGTAGTACCAGTAAACTGTATTTAATATTATAAAAAATTTTGAAAATTTAAACGAATAATGGATAAATATTAATAAACGCACGAACCAATGAAACCAGCAAAAATTAAAAAACGTTGAAAAATTCGTAAATCGTTTGACGATAAAAATATTAACGGAATTTCTTGAAAATTTAATAATATTTAACTGAACATTAAAAGAATAACAAGAAATGAATAAATTCTTGAAATATTACAGAAAATATTTTCTCCTCTTGAAAAAATAAAATTTGTTTATGATTTAATACAATGTGCTTTACAAATTTTTATCGGTGTTTTGAAAAAAGTACGTAAAGTGTGCGAATGAAAGAAAGTGCATTGCTGCTGAACGTGAAATAATTTTATAAGCCGATCTTCTTTCAAATCTTCATCATTAATAGAAGGAATGAAAAAAGGAAAAGAACTCACGTACGGTGAAAGCTTATAGTGCTATAGAAGAATTCAGTCTTAGCACTATACGTCTTACAAGTTACCAAGATAAAACAGTTAGCGATGTTCATTATTTCAGGTTCAACAAAATGATCCACCGATTGAAATTTATACGCAATCCTTTATCTTCATTTTCCGCGGAGATAAAGACACTGGTAAAAAGAAGCTGAAACAAGCTTTTTCCATCTGTTTTCTTTCTTCGTCAGACCAAAAGAAGAAGAAGACGAAGAGGGAGAACAAGCAGATTGTAGCGGCGCATCAGAGACACATCGGAAACGTATCCTTGTGCCAAGCGATTTCACAAGATGGATGCTGCAGATATGAGTTACACATACACATTACATTACGCTCGCTCTCTCTTTCCTATTGCTCTTTTTTCTCTTGACTTGATGCGTAATGATGAAGAAAAGAAATACGTTAGAAAACGGCTTGGTAGGCAACAATAACGAGTTGAATACAACGCGAAGATGAGCAAAATGCCGGTAACAGGAAGCATACGAATAAATCAAGTAGTATCAGCTGGGAAGAAATAGATTTTCTGCCACGTCCTTAACCTTTGCGATCTATCCGATTTTTCTTCACTTCCAGCCCGAGACGAAAACGGGATCCAATCTGAGCCTACACGTTTACCTCTGTCTGCGCGTGTGTAAGATCTGGAAACACAAAGTCACGCACTCATGTGGACATCGAGGATAGATAAGATTCCTCTTGACGTACGTGATATGTTTTTTTACTACTCAGCCAATTACTTGCAATTGCGAATCAGATAATTTCGTTACGTATTTAGATCTTGACTCATAGAGGTGAAGTAACGCTTTAGACGATCTAGCATATGACTTAATTGCAACATTACATCGAGTTGCGTTTCTTGTTTAACTATAGATCAGGTCTTGATAACTGATGTTCAAACACAAAAATAAGCACTTCGTGATTCCATTCGCATTTGCTGCATTTATCAGCATTGATTGTTCGTTTATCAAAACTTGCGACATCTTACGAAACGCCAGTGCAGCTCGCAATTTTATACCTCTTTTAAAATTTATCTTTACGTGGAATTTTTAAGAATTAACGAACAGATTTTTATGGCAACATCTATTTCTTATTTATTCTAACATTACGCTCATTCAGCTACATTTAACATTGAAATTAAGACATTTTGAAATGCAAATGATTTTAAATGAAAGTAATTTTTCCAGCCATTTGATAGAAATTTTGCAAATTGTTATAATGCTGGTTATTTGTATATTTCGGCGATTTGTCAGAAACCTTGTAGAATTAGGCCAATTGCATATTTGTTTTGAGCGCAGAGAGAATTAAAGTGTATCGAATTGTTTCATGAATATTTATATCGCGACATAAATTATTATCCAATTAATGGCAAAGCAAACTTATTTTCTAAAAAATCTGAACAATTTTTCGCGTTTGATACATTTTGATATTCTACGAAGTTTATACAATCGCCTCGACGAATTGCCGACCGAAGATTTCTTTAATTTTTTTTCCCTGCAAGTTTTTCGGAAAACAGACGAAAAGTTCGCTAATCGTCAAACAACGTGAGCGCCAGTTACCACTCGATCAAAATCTCCATAAAAATTTAATTGTGTCACATTGATCGAATTTGAATGTGTACATACGTACACACGTATGCGCGTGCAGTCTAATTTGTACAAGACTGATGGAGTTTTTGTACTCGTCCTTTCAATTCTAGCGCCTCGACATCACGCAAATTCAGCGAATTAATTTAAATTTATCAAGCATATGTCCGAAAATACGTCTAAATTACATTGTACTGAGCACATAAGAGATTTAATGGAAAAACGTTACCACTTCTACGTACCTTCAGAAAATATAAATTTTGTTACTCTTAAGCCCATTTTAATAGTCAAAAGTTCTTTGTCTTCAATTTTTAGCGTTTCTTTTATCCGAAGACATTTAAATCGTTGGCTATTGTTTAATTTTACATAAAATTAAGGAAACGGAACGAAGTAAGACCCTTGCAAGTCTTTTAAACTCATATTAAAATATTTTTTTACATAGCCAATTTGAATATTTTAATATAACTATAGCACAATTAATGCACAATGAATATTTATAGCGTAATTAATATAATCAGAACAATACGATCGTAGTTTTCCAATCAATAAAATTTACATTTAACTTGGAAATAATTTTCTATCGTAAACGACCGTAATTATAGAAAAAGGTAAAATTACTCGTTGGGTTAGAAGACGTTGTGGTTTTTGAATGCAAGAAAGTCATGGCTACGACTCAGTCCGTCAAATTCACGTTCCACATTTTCCAGTGCAATTCGCGTTCCAAAGCTAACACTGCCCATTTTCCTATGTCGCAGCATCGAGCAAAATGCGCGCGTAGACTATTCATTAATTAAAAGCTTCCGAAAGGCAAATAGTGTCTTCAATTTCTTGGCGACTACAAGTGCCATTAAGCATTACCTCAGGGGCATTTCCGATTACAAGCCTCGCGATCCTCTTTCGCGACATTCATTTTCTTTCCCGCGTGGAAAAATATATGTACACGCTGCAGGTTTAATTGCTCTTTTTCTAGATTGATTACTTATCAGTTTACTCGTTTACTTCATGCAACGGACTAGCCGGAGTTTGTTCAAGTTTTTCAAAGTTCCAGAACAACGTTCTCGTTTTCTTGATTAAATTATTAGTTTAGATCTTATTTTAGTCTTGCACTAGAGCACCTCATTTTGCCGTTTTTCAGAAGATATATTTTATTACATCCTTTTCGTCGAGTAAATTTTAATTTTATTCCGCTTACTTTATTATTTTAATTCTCGTAACTTGTCGTTTTTTTTTTTTTTTTTTTTTTTGAATTTTATCGAAACTGATAAAAGCGTCGTCTGGGCTCGCGGACTTTGGCGAATTTAAACGTAAGTAAGATCCAAAGAGGTTTTTAATTACGAGGACTCGATTGTAAAGGCAGTCCCAATCCTCAAAACGATTCCTACAATTATTTCCCAAAGTGTTCAAAGTGTTTTGGGGGCACGCCCGAGTCGAGGATGCAAAGGCCAGCTGTCCACCCCCCTCTCGGGACTAAGCTCCGCTAGTTCCGACTAAAAAATGTTACAATTTCAACGAAGATCTACTCCTGCGCACTGGTAATCGCAGCACTTAATTCACTTCATTGCCCGGCGCTTTCTCATCGGCGCCTCCTTTGACCCGCTCCGATATTCCGCTCGCCGAAACAACAAGTTTAATTAAAAAAAAGAAGAGCCAGGTAAATGCATACATTCTGGCCGAGAGAAGAAGCTGTTGCGCCAAGAGTCAGGGTAATTTGTAAATTTTTTCTTCTCGGAATCACCGCGGCGCGTCTTCGCGTTCTTAACGACGTTATTAAACATCCTTATAACCGAGTGCACGGAGTCCCAGACGTAATGTATTTACTTTTGAGTCGGGCTCCTCGCTCACGGGCAGACGCCTTTATCTTGGCGGCGAACGCGAGGGCGGCTGGGCCCCTCATCCGTCAAGTCTTTGCTCTCCTTCAAAAACGCCCAAAGGCACTTTCCTCCGAGGAAATCTCTGGTCTGCTCCGCTCCGCTCCTGAGATACCTATAGCCGCCTTTCTCGGCCTTTTATTTGGGAAAACTTTTTAAACTGACATTGATAATAATTAACAGTTCGCGTGGAGCCTCTTTGAACGGCTTTATTCCTGCTTAACGATACACTTCGACTTTGGCTCGCCTCTCTTTTGGCTCGAGCCGTGTCGAATCGCCCCGACGTGTTCGCACCCTCGCCCTCTTCTCTCTGCTGAAACTCTTTATTTCTATGGATTGAATATTAGTCGATGAATTATGGCGCGAAGTTTCAAAAAGTATTTTTTCCGATTTATTGGTTCGCTGGGCTCGGAAAAATCTCGCCGAATATTATAAGCATCTTTTGAGAACCTCAGCCTCGGGTTAAATTATTATTTCTTTACCACTGATTCGACCCGAAATCAGTTTGAGCATCGCAAGCTGCGGATAAATAAAATATAATATTTTTTATAAAATATTCACTCAAGAGCAAAAAAGTTTATGATTTTGTCTCGAAAACGTATTATAATAATTTTAATTTATTTTAACGCTCGTGCAAGTTCGTGAGATCTGAATTGTCACGATGAATAATGAATCTTAACGTATATCAACTTTACGAAGCGTGTGTACACTTTTTTATTTTTTTACAGCCGACTTTTTTAAACTAAAAGACTTTTATGCATCAGCGCGGTCACTTGCTTTTCTAAATCACTCTGCTAGAAACCTTAAAACTTACTAATTTCTCAGCCGCGGAGTTTTCTAATTTTAGAATCGCGAATAATGAAATAAAAATTTTAAACGTGTCGTCGAATTTCGACGATTAAAATTCGTACGACTTTTATTGTATTTATGCTTTTACAAAAGGGCGAATAGGGCACGTGTAAAGAGAAGTTAGTAGAAGCCCCTTCACCTCCGTTAAGACTTTAAGAATGTACAAGAACTTTCGTTTTTCAAAAGTACATAATATTTTACTCCAGGTGTTTAAGGCTTGTCTAAGTTGTTCGATTTTTGCGTAAGACATTTTGAACACGAAGTTCGCAAGCAATTACGTTCATTCGAGAGGCGCATTTAAGGAAGCAACATTGTAAAAATGCAGTTCAGAGCTTAATAAGCCGCGAGTTTTACAAACAGGAGGCGAAGGAATTTTCATGTTTCTAAGCAATCGAGCAATAACATTAACGTACTGACCCTTTTTACCAATCAGAGTATGGCACACCTGTAGGGTGTACACGTTAATGGGAGGGGTTGAGGATTTTGGCGAAGTACGTAATAAACGGACTTTCGTTTGTATACGTAAACATTAGCGAGTAGGAAACTCCGAAACTACCGAACAGTTGAGTTGTATGCTGTCGCGTTGAGCCAATGTCGCAATGGCTATTACGCGATGGTTCAATCATCGCGTAACAGTCGTCCTGTGGTGATCAAAAAGCTCTTTTATTGTTTTAAATCCCTCGTGACGCTTCAGCGAACCAAAAATTGACCGACAGGGCATTATAGTTAATTACAGGTAATCCGTATGCCTGATTCTGCGGTAATACTCGTGCACTCGTGAATGCCTGCAGACAAGTTTATGCAAAACTACAAGTAATTATTGTAAGCGTAACATTTTTTAAAACTTTAAAACAAAAGCTTTCGGGGTGGTTTTCACCAATACGACTGTATTTCTTAAACAATGCTCGAATGGAAATAATTATGCAGACACTTTTTTAATTTAATTTCCATTCTCTTCCCGAATAAATAGAAAACAATTAGTAAAAGTTATTGGCTGTAAATTGACGTTTGGCAATCTCTGTATCAAAATGCAATTAAACGTCAAATAAAGTATCATCGAGCAGTGACTCGAATAAAGCGCTTCGACTACTTTAGTTTTATAAATTATTACCGAACACTAACGTTGCCCGACTCTTCTCTTCTGATCCTCTTTTCATATTTTACTCCCCCTATCGAAATTTCGGTTCTTTTGTAGCCCCTATCAGACTTAAGTCTAGTCTTCGCATTTCAATTTCTCCGAGTATAAATGAATCAGCTAACGAAATTCTTCTCCAATTTTCATAAAATCTTTCTTCTTCTAGCTTAACTCAACTTTATTAGGCGTTTCAAAAATATATTTAATCAAACTATATTCATAATTCACGGGGTGAAAATATTTCCCAATATTTTTCCATACCTCTGAATTTACTGTTGCGATCGGTGGAGTGGATTTTAAATTATAATAAAAACCTTCGATATTTTATATTCTCTTTAAGTCGACGCTCGAGGCTCCGGGAACAAAACTTTACTTTTAGTTTGTTGACTATTGCTCGGCTTTCAATACTCTAATGTATTTATTACCGTAGCACGGGGAAGAAATAGTTTTTCAAATTTTGCACTTTATTTTATATCTCTCTCGCGAGAATTTGCCTTCTTGGATACAAATTTATTATTCAACCGTTTCAATATTGCAAATAAATTATTGCATTGAAAAACAATGCTTCCCTTGTCGAAACGTCAATACAATTAGAATTTTATCTAGTTTATAACAGCAATGCAGCTGATATATTTAACGCCGATCGTGATAGTACGCGCACTTAATCCCGCGTTGGAGGCGTTTTTACGCTACAGTGAACGGGTTATTCAAAATATATTAATATTAAAGCTCTTATTGTTCCACGTGTAAAATTTTAAATTTCAATATGGTTTACAAGTTAATTCGGAAGAAAAAGTAGTACTTGAAAGTGATAGTGGAACAATTTCGTAACAGGATTTCAAGTTCGTGACAATTGGCTTTTCTCTAACAAATGGAGCTACTTCGTAGAATGAAGAGCTATGAAGATAATTGGTCAGATCGTAAATGAACAATGTGCGGTTTTTCTAACGAGCGCCGTTTAACGCACGCCCATTGTGCCCCGAGAAAGACACATTTGTGGTAAATTTAGGCGGCCGACTATCTTTTCCGAGACGCCGTCCTTGACGAGCGATTGTTTCATTCGAATACGCGAGTTCGTTTTTGACTCCGAGCGATTAGGGCTTCGCGTTAATCCATGTGTCGTACTACTTATATCGTTGGACTTGAATCATCGGATGTCAAAGATGGGCGAACGTTTTCAACGTATTAAAATTTATGGCTCGAGTTTTAACGATGTAATTTAATTTCACGATTCTCATTAGTTCACTTGCTACGTACAATCCCTCGGTATTATTCGATTCTCGAATGTAAAATCCAGAAATTCAAAATTACGCTTATTTTAAAATAAAAGCTCGAAATTAAAATACAAACTGCGAATATTTTATAATCGAATAAGCATTTAGAAACGAATTTTAGGCCGAAAAGCTTGATAATTTGCTTTATATATGATAGATTGCCAATTCCGACTTAACGTCACAGACAATGTATTTTTTTAAATGCAGTTGCCGCTTGTAAACTGCAAATGCAATTTCTTGTAGAATATTCAATTCATAAAGGTTGAATAAAAATTGGCTCAAGTGACACGCATCCAAGATATTTTATTTAGAAAGACCTTATTTCCAATCCATATTTTATGTTCAATATTGAAATAAAGAAACGTAATTATATGTATTTTGTTCACAGGCTGTACCGTGTAATAAAATCATCAATTCAAGAATTGAATATTTTATACATCGAAAAAACGCACTCTTTAATGAAAGAAGCCTATTTTTTTCAGTGCATTACTAGCCTCATAAACGACTATAGATAAAATAATAACTTTTGAAGTAACATAATTACTAAAAAGGGATTTTAATTATTTGTTTCGAAGAAATAGACGAGGTCGATATTATTTATTCGTTGATGAAATATGAATTACTCGAGGCCATGGAAAAATTCCATTGTTTCAATTCAACAAGTCATTGGAATAATTATTAATAATCCGCAAAGAGACTGTTGAAAATTTACTTTATATAATAAGCTTTTCTTGATGAAAATCTTGGATTTGAGTAAACTCTTTTATAAATAATTAAAAAGTTATTTCGAATATCTATAATTATATTTCGTTCCAAGTGAGTTTTATTCACTTATCGTTGAAAAAAATAAGGATAACTTTGCTTGAATCTCATTAAGATTATATTGCATAACATGCGGGATTAAATTATTATTAATACTATATCAAGCTCGTAAATGACGATATATGTATATACACGCGCGCGCGCACACACACAAATACGCACATTTAATCTTATTAATACATAATCTAAATTATACGTTCTATAAACTTGATAGTCTATGGTCAGATAACCAGTAAAAGAATTTCGAACAATCCTGTGTTGGATAATCGAAAAGAGCTTTGCACTTGATGCTTCAAACAAGTTAACATCGAATACTTTAAATTCCTTCATTATTTTTCGTTATTAGCTTTATTCCACGTATCTTTCCTCTTGTGTTGCTACTTCTCGTTCTAAATTTGATGATTCATTCGATACATCTGATGAAATCCGACGAAGTCTCGTTAAGGGTCTTCGACCCACTTTCGTCGAGGTAGGGCAATGGAAAAAAGAGGGAGAAAGGAAAACTAAATGGAAAACAATTTGAAGCGGTTAAAATAGTGAAGTTCATCATTATATTTTAATAAGAACCAAAGAAACATAATTGCTCTCCTAAATCTCGAGGTTTTAATTATTTTTATATTATTAACGCGACTGCAGGTTTCAAACATCAATTCAGCTTTTATGATTTTTAGTCTTCATCTTGACATTCTTTGCACTCGATCGCGACACGGAGAGGAGAGAAGAGCTTTTTTGCCGCGTGCGAGGAAACTCGACCAGACAATTACATCGATAACGCATCGATAATGAGATTGATAATTACAATTATAATTGCTTCGACGATAACGCTAATGATAACGACTGGAGAGTTAGGGAACGCGCACGCGGTAATTGATGCCAGTACCGTGAGACGGAAGATCGTACGTATGTGCGCGAGGGGGTCGGCCTCGGAAATCTATCGTCGAATTTCCTGAAGCGTGCATTCATTAGTCCATTAGTTAATTATTTCGAAACGCGGCGCATAATAGAAAATAGCCGGCGTCATCTGTATCAAGCTTACGAAGGACTTGGTACCAACGCGTTCTCTCATTATCTCGAGCTTTTCATTCATTTTCGTTCCGACTCGAGCTCTTTTGCAAATTATAGAATTCTTCTTATAAAAATTATAACTATTTGAAGAATAAAATTTAAGGAATTAATTGGACGGAGGAGTCTTTAGTCTCGGATCAGTTTTTAAGTTATTACGAACAACGTTTCCCGCCGTCCTCGTCGACGTAATTATTTTGGAAATTTATTTAATACCTTGACACGACGTTCGAATAAATTAACGTCTAGCGATTATTCACAAGTGCTCCTATTATTACATCGATTAGTCGCACGTGAATCAATATCGGCTAAGGCCGTATTTCCGCGGGTATATTAATATAAAAAATTACGAACGTTACTGTTGGGCTCGTGATTTTAATATTTATTAAAAACGTCCTATCGGATCGTCACAATATCGCTTCTTGTAACTGCTCTTCGACTTAAATTTATCATTCAATATGTGACACGTGCCAATTCCACCCACTAAATTGGTATTTTCGCTGTTTATTCGATATGTACGTGTTAGATACCCGGAGAATCATATTTGCCGAAAGTTCCGTAGAGCGTCACCGTTACACGTGTAGCAAACAGGTATCAAAAATGTAATATTTATAATGCTTTAAATGCCTGGTCTAGTAAATAGACGAAAAACGCGCGATTCCCCTAAAAACTAAAATCTTTTTCCACCAGATAATATTGTTTTAGAGTAAATTACGAGGAAATAAAAAAATAATGGTTGATGTTCTGCAAGTTATTGCTTTCGGGGGTTCGCGCGTTAAACGTTTCTGCTTGATATTGAATTATTTTAAATAAAATTTGAATGAAAATTTATAAAAGTGAGTGTAAAACAAAGTTTTGTAAAATTTAAATAATGAGTATTGGTTAAAAAATGTAGAGCTTCGTCAATTTTACAAAGAGTATTTTTGTTTTCAAATATTAGTTTTTGCGTGGATAGAAATATTGTATGACTTTCGTCGAGCCGTGCAATGGTAATCAGGACACATAATTTGAAAAATTCGAAAATTAAATTCAGAGTAAAATTCGCTCGAAGTTTTCGGTCCCGTTCTTAAGCCTTGGTAGATCATACATTTAAGTTTTTGTTAAATTTAATCTGATTAAATTGAAATTCTGAAGATAAATTATACGTAAAAGAAGGATAAAATGATTTTTCAAGATAAATCACGAAGGAAATGCTTTAGTTTTCAAAAAATTAGAAATCACTTTCAGCTATTTTTGGTTAAATTTTTTCTGTCCAGACGATATTGGAGTTTGTGTATTCTTTATCATTTTTTCCAAAAGATTTGAATTATTCAAAAACCCTTAATCGGATTTAGTTAAAACTCGGGAAGTTGTTCAATTTTTACACATAGAATAATATTTGAAAAAAGTTCAAGTGACACGTATTTTCTATACTTTCGTTCATTTAAGAGTACGAAATGAAATTATTAAATTTATTTGATAAATAATAATTAATTTCAATCTACCGATGGAACTCAATTAAGTGTCCCGGTGAAGTACCGGAGGTGGTATTAACCTTTTGCATATTAACTCAATGTTTCTTTATTTATTTGAGCGAGACGATGCTCAGCGTTGCAATAGTTTGAGCGACTTTGGAAAATGCAGCGCAATTTTTTCGACGAGAGTCTCGCAAAGTGCGTGTGCCGCCGAAGCACGCGTTGGCAATCATATCGAGTGATCGGCCGCGAGCAGACTTGCGTGTATAATTAAATAAGCGGATTGATCGATTAGTTATAATTCATAGGATAAACGTAGAAACTTTTAGCCGTCAATCTTTGCCCAGCCAACGGGCATTTCCCATTTTCCTCTGCGGTACTTGCGTCGCGATAGTATCGAGTCGATAGGAGAGAAATCCGAAATCCTGGCTGGGCATTTAAGTCGAATGGTTGTGCACGCAAACGCAACTTGGATGACCTTCGAACCGCAACTTCCGCCTCGTTTTTGTTATTTACACGTTCGCTTGTTAATAATTCGTGCGCGCGCTTCGACTGGCGCAACGAGTTTCAATAAATTAGCAGCCACATTTTGTAGCCCGTTTTCTCATATTTATGTTTTCAGATGGTAAATAATTTCGAGAATAAATGTGCACACGCCACTGGAGAATATCTCAATGGATATTTTATTTGCCAGATTAAAGCTTGGATTCGCTTTCAGGCGCACAAGTTACTTAAAAAATCGTATAAAATCTCGTTTATCTAGAATGGCGGCTGCTTTATACGCAAATAACTGTTTTTCTCTGTTCAGTGAATGAAAAATAATTGTATTAAATTCGAAAAATGATACTTTACACAACGCGAAGTGCTTGGTATTACTTAGAAGAAACTGCTTTCTATTTACGATTGCTTATTCCATATAATATAAACAGTATATTTTTTGACGCCCCACTAGCAATTTCTCAATTGGTCACTTACCGAAATTACTTTGCTTTTGCACAACTTTAGCTTTGAGCAATCGCGAGAAGTTTTTCTTTTTCCCTCGATACAAATTATTCGAGCACCGTCATTTCGATTAGCGAAATGCCCGAAGGCTTTCGTTTCAAGGTATGCGATACAGAGGTTGATATTTCATAAAAATCAACAACGTTCCCCTCCACCTTTTCATGTTCAGTGTATTTACGAATAGTTGTAAAAATTGAAAAATATCTTGTTTCTATGCATTCGTCAATAGAATTAGGTATTTTCCCCTTTTTTCGCGTTTTCAGTACATGCGATATGGATCATTGTTTACTAGAAGAAAAATACAAAAAATTGCAAAAATATGAAAGATTACAAGGATGATATGGATATTGGAGATTATATATATATAGCGTGTATATAAATATATCAAACGACGAGGCGCATTATCAGATCCAATAATTTAATGAATTCAGTTTCAATTTCAATGAAATTGCCTAAATATTAATATTGAATAAATATTAATTACTCTTTCACATTATAACTATATCGATGAATACATCGGCGTGGAAGTCTTAGATCGATGTGCAGTATCCAAATTCAAGTATTTGCTAATAATCCAGTGCAGCAATATATTTCGACTTAATTGGTTTATTTAAAATAATTCAGATAGTTGGTGTATTAAAATAATGATAAGGAAAAAGTGCAAAATTGAAGTCGAAAGTAGATAAAAAGAGGAATTAGGAAAATGTTAATGGGACAAGATTAAAAATAAGATAAGTAACATGAAACTAATAATTCATCCAACTTTTGAACTAAGTGTTTAAATTTAAATATTCTTAATACAGTTAGTTTAAAGTTCCCGTGTTATAAGAAAAATGGAATTTAGATTAAAAAAGTGTTCGCGGGAACTTTTAGTAAAAGACTAGTTTTTAAATATCCAATGTAATATAATTAAGCTGCTCGAAGGGCAGGAGACTGCGAGAAACTTTACGCATAATATCTATTGTAGTTCCCAACACACGAGTACATTTATTCCCTCGTTTGAATATGTTTTTGGAACCAAAGGGAAGTTATCGTAATATTTTAGTTTGATGATATCGGATTCACTGCTGGCTCTTCCCTTTAAATAGTAATGAATTTTGGTATCGCCGAGGATCAAGGAACGAGTACTTAGCTTTGATAGTAATTTTATTCTGCCCGTGTTCGATTTCGTTTACAGATAGAGAGGAAGCTATTTTCAGAACGTCGATGTGCAAAGCAAGTCGACTCTCTTCCGCGCAACAGGCACGAGAGGGACTTTCTCAAAGAGTCAGTGGCGCAAAGGCAAGACTCTATTCGAAAAGGATTACTAAGATAACTATATAGGATTGTTTGATGTACGTTTGAAATTATTAGAAAAGGATTTCGAACTTATTTTCCGAGTTTAAGACGATGGAAAGGTACATAACAGGGCGGTTAAATTAATCCGGCTAGCCGTTACAGTTTCGAGCCTGCGAATTTAATTACATTAGAGAGCACGTCTTTGCATTACCGCAACTTTCAAACTTATAATAAAATCGACTGTACCGTTTCTTACTACACGAGATACATTAATTTAAAATTATTCATTCTTATAATTCGCTGCATGGCTCCGGTGCAACAAAATGCCATTTCCAATTAGTCAAGGGTCAACTATTTTAAGATAAAGATTAATTCTGTTTAATTATTTACAGTCAAATATTTTGCTCGACAGACCTGCTTTCTTCGTCCTTCTTCGTCGGTTAATTAGCGAGCCCGAAGTGCACGTATGCACATATGCTAATGCAGCTCAAAGAGCCTTCGAATAATTGGTACGTCAAAATCCTTCGGCACACAAAGATTCAGCAGCAAAATAAAAGCCCAAGAAAACAAAGCATAATGTCAAAGTATCATTAGCTTTGAGAGTCTCGATACGCGCGACCTGCGTGGCTGTGTGTGTGTGCGTCATTGAAAGCGAGTCGTAGGAATGGTTACTCGAGTGCCGGCGCTGCCGACCGGAGCTTGTTATCGTTGCTCAAGGCCGGGGAAAACGCAACTGTGCCATGGAAGACACAAAGTTGCCGGCGAAACGCTAAAGAGGAAATATAAACGAGAGCTAAAGCTCATTGGCAGGGGGGCAGGCGAGCGAGTGCAAGCTCGCCAACTAACGGGAAGTCGGGAAGAGTGGGCATCTGTCACGGACTGGGGAATAGAGTTGGTTGGACAACGGCAGGCCTACGCGCGCTCATCCGGAACCGCGAAATCCCTCTGAAGCGCCGAGAAAAATACACGCACAGACGGATGCGAGAAAGCGAAACGCGGAACGGAGTCTTTCCGGAATAAAGTTTCGCGGGATCGTATTTCTATTGTGGGTGAAAAAACGCAACGGCTAAATATTTCGTCTCTCTTCTTTGGTATTTAACAGTTTGTGCGCGGACAAAAAGTAGAAGGGTAAGTTTCGCGCGAAAAAACTTTTCTATGGATACTAAGCTCGTAAGTTTTTTTTTCTTTTTTAAATTAATATCGGCAAAGGGGTATGAAAAGAGTTATTGTGCATGTAAAATGCTGCTGCCGACGTCCGGGATATAGAATAAGTTTGTTTTGTACTCGGATTTTTTCCTTCGTATAAAAATTAAAAGTGCGTATTGCTAGAACCGCGCAGTCTACCGTAATTAGTCCTTCGAATTATTCTGCAGCAGTTTATTGTACGTGATTCACTGGCAAAATCTAAACTTTAAGTTCCATTTAGAAATTAGGTTTTTAATTCGACGTTTAGTTAAGTGCACAGCGACGCGCACGAGTCTCGGGCAATCGATATATTAATTATTAGCGGCGGTGTGTGTTTGTGAAAATATTTTAAAACATTTTCGCGAAAAATTGTACCATTAATTAGCAAAAGTAGATTATTGGAAGAACCAACTTTTGTCTTTCTAAATTTTTTATAAAGGAGACTGCGTTCCGAACACTACGAAATAATTAATATTTGAAAATCTCTTTGCAGTTTCGTACGATATAATAGTTTGTTAAAAATGGAGGTTATCGTCAACGACGGAAGAAATATAAATTTCAAGATAGAAAAGACGCTAAAACCGTAATCCATTGCTGAAATGCCGATCGTAACAAGCGTGTGTGCGTAGATTACGCATCGTGTTGTCCGCAATACAAGTATTGATGGCATTATTGATGAGTAATTCCAGTATATTTCAACTGCTTTATTCAGCGCATCCATCTGTCTCTCGGTTATGAAGCCGCGGGTTCCAACGAAGCGCTGCGAAGCACCAGCGCATGTCGTTGCGACTCTTTAGTTTTCAAATTTTATTCAAATTTATTTTATTCAAATTTTCGTTTTCAAATTTCAAACGTGTATACCTGGCAAGTTTGGATATAAACATTAAGGCACCGTAGTTTAACATATATATATTATAAATAAATATTAATAAATTAATCATCATCAGGCTGTATTAACAATAATAATGTTGAGCATCCTGTTGGAGCGATGCGTTTTCTCGTGATTTTTCGATTGCCGGTGGTAAATGTTATTACGCGAACAGCTGTTAGTTTCCTTTCTTTTCATTTGAGATTGTACGTACTAATTCCATTATTAGTTATTTTGTAATTTTTTAATTTATAAGTTTTATTATCTACAATGAATGCACGTGCACAAAATTTTTCGATACATTAAGCAAATCATTCACCACAACGTATTAATTACTTTTTGCCATTATACAGAACCCTTGAACGATATATCCTCAATTATTATAATTATTTCGCTAGCTAAAGCGAAATAGTTAAATTTTATTTTATAATCGATTAATCAAGTCTATTGAGGCAGAAAACGCATAGAAAGTAATCAATTATTGGCACTACTCCGTAAGAAAATGTCGAATTAAAATTGGTTGGATAACATTCATTTTTTTCTTTTATCTAAACTTTCGATCGAAGAATTTAAAAAAATTTGATTACCACGAGTACTTTATGAATAGCATTGTGATTTTTTGAAGTTTAAATGTGAAAGAATAAAAAAATTGGAAAATCCGCCTGCATTATTTCCAAAAATTCTTATTTTTCTTAAACAATTTATACGGAGCTAGGATTTTAATATATTAGAGATTTCTATCAACTTTTTAAGTTGATCCGAAAAGAAAAATCCAGCGAAAATTTCAAGTGAGTTAAATGAAATAGTAGAAAATACTCTCGGCACCAAATTAAAAAAATATTATTTTGAGGAAAAGGCGTTTAGAGTTTCGCTCGATTTTTTTTACGGTGTGAAATGAGTACAAAATTCAAATTTACCTTTAATCTACGTAGCTTGTACGATGAAATAATTTTTCCAGATTAATATTAGCCGCCTTCAGTTTGTTTTTCCGTTGATTTTCCTGTTTTTACACCCGTTGTTCCTTTGCTATCTCAAACAGCAACGCTTTCGCTTTCGCGCAACTCGCGTCTGCTTTTACGTCAAAATTATAATAATTTTGTCTTATTTTTCACTCCGTAAGTTGTACATTTGCATAATGTACGTGAATACATCATTAGAATTACTCACGACTGCGTCAATCGAAATATTTAAAACAAGTTTATTTTTCGAATCGAGTCGAGGTGCTGTTTGTCAAAAAACGGGAATTAAACTTATTATTATTTTTGCAAAAGACATTCGGATAACGGCTCGATAAATTTTTGCTGCTCGAATTTTTGAAAATTGGTCTGATTTTATTAAAAATTCAATCCACGCCGCTATTTTGTGCTTTCACTCGCTTAGTTCACTACGGGCTTTCGTTCCTTAGACTTTAGATAACGAATCTAATATCGCGTCGTTAGTGAATATTTAACACAATAGAATATTGTAAATATTTCCTTGAAATATTTTGTCACGAGCTCTATTTTAATAACAGATGATTAAGTCATAATAAATTTTGAATTCATTGATTAATTTTCTTTGTGTACGGAATACCACAACTTAGATTTACCTACTTTTTAGCACTAATTTAATTTGAAATTATACTTTAAAAAGCTCTAATCAACTAGAATTCACATAGTATTTTTCGCAATGCATTTAACTATGTGTTGATCTATAATACAGTACATTGGTTACAATACATTTATACCTATGAATAGGAATAAATTTTCTATGCATAGAACGGAAATATTTGGTATTATAAACCGTGAATGGAAGAAAAATTATTTTTTCCAAAGTTGCACTGTACTTTTATTTTTCGACTTGATGTTTTAAAATCGGAATATTAATGCTGCACTATAAAGACGATTCCCCGAGATGGAAAAATGGCAGGTAATTTCCGCATTCCAGCTTTGAAATTAAGAATCTCGCACAAACAAAAGTTAATATTTTTCTTATTTAGGGTATGAGCGTAAAAAATGAACGTAGCCGAGCAAAGAGCCGTAAATGAAATATTTTGATATTGACGTATATTTAGAAGTAATACGTGTGTAAACGGAAAAGTAATAGAAAAGCCAACGCTGAATATATCTCGTTTGCTGTGGGTGTAACGCTGCCGATAAAATTTGCGCATAAGCCGATGAAAACGGACTTTTACGAAACGGACGAACGTGTTTGCGCAGTGCGCGTCGAGGGTCGAGTGGGGGGCAGCTTTATTTGTCTATTTTACGCAGCGCTCAAAAAATTGCGCGAGCTCTGCTGCTTAAAACATTTATGCGAAGCGTTATTTATTTTCCGAAATTGTACTCTCCGTGAGCCCAAGTAATTACGAGGGCATAACAAAAAGGGGGAGAGGGTAAGGGCGAGACAAATGAGTCGAGAAGATGAACCGTCCCGTTATTTATTAATGAAATAAAGATACGCGGGCGTCTGACACACTATTGAGGATGAAGTTGCGGCATATATTACATTATCGCGCACCGCAGCCAACATTTATGGCTGTTATTATTAACGTAAGATGATATCGGAGCTAAAAAAGCGCACAGTTTGTTTTTAGAAGACGCATGATGTACGGGCTCTTGTCTAATTTCATATCGTGTGACGATTGCGATACGTCGCAATGGATGAGCTGAAAAGGAACGCGTGCGGCCTTCGTATCTTCGTTGAAAGATCAGCCGCCGTAAAAAGTGCAGAGCTCTATTATTTTTGCGCGCTTTTCTGTTTTTTCCTTCTCGCTTTTCCATTCGTTCATTTGTTCGGCTAATTTATTTGACGTCTAGTTCGTCACGATGCAAATTAGAATGGTTTGCAAAATGAGCCCAAAATTACTCTTCAACGCAATAATAATTTTATTTGCGTTATTACTTGTACCGAGAAAACTAATAAATCTCCCTGCTATCGTATAGTATAGCAATGTTTTATTCGGGAAATTTTAAATTAACAGCTATAAAAATGCAGCGATTAAGATAAAGGGTTCGCCATTAAATATTTTGCATTTTGAAATTAAAATTGTCTCTCCAGACAAGGAAGTATCCTTTAAAAACCCGTTCTTGCGTAGAAAATCATCTCGTTAAAATTTTTCACGACGCATTTCGGAAAAAGAACAATTCTGTTTTGTACGATAAAAATTAATATTACATTTCTGCTCGGAGCCTCGCGATTTTCATATTCCTGGCATTGAAAACCAAAACGAGTTAAAATAATGTAAATTCTTCGAAACGGGTTGGCATTTATTTATTATTTACATAGAAAAGCTCGATATTTTAGAAAATTATTTCTATTAAGACGGGGTGAATCATTTACGAACATTGGCTATGCAAATGCTTTAAAAGCTTCATAATTAGAACTGAGATTTATGATTTAAATTTGAAAAGATTTAACTAATTTATTAGCGCGAGTTGTAATTATCAAAGGATACTTTAATATAATAGGTGAAAGACTAGTTTTTATAGAGTTTTATTAAAATGCAATATTCGTGCAATGTTAAAATTTTCTATATACTTACTTATTTGCTAGATAAGATAAAATCGGCTTCCATTAAAAATAATCTTTAATTTCAACAAAATCGCATTAGAAAATAATAATTATAAAATAAAAATTCAAATTTAATATCAATAATCTTCAGGGAGTTGAAAAATTTTAATCCGTTAAAATTTATTAATTTATCAGTTTTCTCAGGTTTTAATTATATAATATTCTAATTAACTTTGTTAATCTTGAATGACGTAAAACTCTGAAATTAATTAGGATTTTGATATTTAAAATCGCACCCATTAAATGTTATTGCTCATATTGATATTTTGCAATAAAGGTACTTTCAGGAGTTTTATTGTCAAAGTTATGATTTTTACAAGTGATCTTGATTTTTATCGGGGTAATAAAAATTTCTATCAATATTTTCTCTCTAAGAAGATCGGCACACACAAGATTGAATACAAACTGCGTACGTTGTACAAAATATTTGAATGCTTCTCGTTTCTAAGGCGTTTTAGTTTTGTCACCTTGACAATACGGAAGGTGTCAAATTGTTCAACTAATTTTAGATTATATATTTTAATATTTACAATATTAACGGTTTCAAATAAATAACGAGGAAAGGATTATTTTTCAAATTTTAAAAAACTGAATTACCTCGGAATTACCTTATCGAGATACTCTAATGAAAAAATATAATAAATATCTTTTCCTTCTTAAGTTTCCGAGACATGGGTATCAAGTATTTATTTCAGAATTTTTAATTTTTTAAACTTTTAAAATTTTAAAATATGCACAAAAGCCTTTCTAAATTATACGCGTCCTGTAAAGTTCGTTCAGCGGGTATGAATCTATCCTTATAGCAAAGTTCGCTACTTCAGTCAAGAGTGTTGAGAAATTTCTGGAAAAATTCTGTAGTTTATTCAGTGCTATCTAAACTCAAATACTGTACGAATGTCGTAAATTAAAATTCTGAGCAAAATTTGAACATTTTTAATGTAACGGTGCGTTAAGGATAACTGAAAGTCTTGTTACTTTATAAGCATTACAAAGAAAGTGAATTATTACATAAATTTGTTATAAGCGCATAGAACGGAGTTCCTTTCGAAATTAAGAACTGCTGTTGTAAATTTCATATTTTCGAATTTGTTTATAAAAGCGGATATAAAGCGTAAAAAAATCGACTTGTTCTTGTAATAATTTTAACAATTTACGCTCACTGCTTTGTGGATAAACTTTTTCAAATTTTACTAATTTATACCCTAAATTATTTCAACTTTGTACTTTAATTACTAATCGGAGAGAAATTATGAAACGAGCAACAAAACTGTGAATAAAATGGATACATCGTTCGAGTTATACTTAAAATATTAAATTGCAAGATGTATTTGGTTGGATTTTTTAAACGAATTACTATTATTAATTAAATGTGCTTTATAAGATTCAAGGAACTTACGTTCTTCGCTTAAAATATGGTATTCCACTTTACGAAAATTGATTATCCGAACATCGGAAATACAAGTTTAAATTATTAAAGAACTCTACAAATCAAAAATCGCTTTAATTTAGTCTATTCATAAACGAGGTTTGTCAGTCTTGCATTATCAGCAAATCCAATTTTCACCCGAACAAAATTAAAATAAATAATTCACAAGATTAATTTGCATAGATTCACAATCTCAATATTTAGAACGTCGAGTCTATAAAAATTAAAGGATTGCTATAAGATATTTTAATATAACTTAATAACGCTGAAATTAACATTTTTTATTCTCATAAATTATAATGCCGTAACGATAATAGTAGCAAAAATAGTGTAAAACTAATAATTTAAACGGAAAGCTTCAATTAAAACTTGGAATTCTAGAGGAGTTAATTTACCCATCTAATAGTTTTCACCAATTTATAATTTCCTGTATATAAACATGAAATTTAATTCCGAGTTGCGCAAACTGACTATTCACAATATATCACGCATAAGACATGGAGAAGCGCAAAAGATAATATTTTTGTCGGCAGCAAGTATCGGCGAGGTTGAAAGTCCAAAGGGCCAAATACAAGTGGGTTCTAAAATACGGCAAAATAAAAACAGCCCGGGAAATTAGACGAGTCCGACGTTGATCCCCCCTTCCCCCTCCCCCTCCCGGCCATTAATAAGTTGGATATCACACTCTCGAAAAATCTCGGGCCTGGGCGAGGTGCGTTTGTGATCGCGCGTCAAAGCCCGTTTCCCGGGGATTTTGGCCCTCGTCGTCCGGCGTCGCACAGAGAGACGCAACGGATGTCGGCACAAAGCGGAGGATCGCGCGGTTGGCCGGGTTGACATTTGTGCGGTGGCGGGTTGATTAGCGGGAGCCTCGGGGGCGAGTACAGAGCGCGCATTTTTCCATCGGGGCTCTCCGCGCGATAGCGATATTCGCGTCACGGACCGACTTCTCTCCTCCTGCTGATGAAGTATCGCGTGAATGACGCCCTGATAAAAGCTTGCGGGAGAGGCAAAATGTTGCTCCGCTTCTGCTTCTTCTGCTTCTCCCTTTCGGCCTTCCTTTTCTAACCTCTCCGACTCGATCCATTTCACCTCTCGTCGGAGACGCGGCGACACTGGCTGCTGTTTTTCTTTATTTCTTTATTTTTCATTGTTTCCCAGACTCGTTGTTTTGCCCCTTTCCATTGGGTTTCTCAACATCACGCGCACTCGTTATGTACAAGTGATCGCACGCGCGCCCTTTCTCTCCCCTTTTCTCGTTGCTACTCGCCGACAATTTTCAAAGACGAGCTTTAATCATATTGGTGCAATGAAAGTGCGACATTCTGTATGAAAAATCAGACGCGAACTTCATTTCTAAAGTTTCCTATAATGAGATGTGTATTTTATTTGACGCGGTTACGCGCGATTATGTATAGTATGAATATAAAAGCTCCCGCACTTTATTTGATAGTTGCAAGTTTTAGGTATTTTACAATACAAAAATAGCGTTGCAAGCCAAATTGCAATATACACATTCATTAATATTTATTTGCGCGATTGTGAAATGTAAATAATCTTGGAACTACAATATTAATAATGTGTCTGGTAAATATTAAAGAAGCATTAACAAACCTATCGGTTGTTTGATCGTTTATTTTATTTCACCACGGATATTATTTAGGTAGGAGAAAAATTTCAGATTTCCATGAAAATTCATAAAGTACAACGAGTGAAGTGCTTACACGTCACTGGTAACGGAAATAACAACGTCCGATGTCCGTGGAAATTTCGAGGGACCGAGGGAGAGAGAAGTAGAAGCCATCGGGATCAGACGCAGAGAGGAATATTCACACAAAGCGGATAATTCATTCGCAGTTGAGATGATGAGTTGCGAGTGAAATCGTCAATTTGTAAGCAGACCGTGATAGTGAAAGAGAGAGAGAGAGAGAGAGAGAGAGAGAGAGAGAGAGAGAGAGAGGGAAGTCAAATAGAGTAAATAAATTATATTAAATAAACAAATTAAAATATAAGAGTGAAAGTAGAATAGGTCAAGTGTGTACTATGCGAAAATTGCAATTATATTATGTACAAGCTAGAGATACCGTGAGATTAATAAAGAGAGAGAGAGAGAGAGACTCCTGTCGGCTTAACTCATCTGGGGACGGAAAAGCTATGAGCCGCAAATTTCATTACCACTCCGAGATACCATTGTCCATAACTCAGTCACTGAATTGAAAGAGAGAGCGAGAGAGCGATAAGGGAGGGGGAAGCAATAGACAGAAAGCATAGTTATAGTTGAATCTACGAAAGCTCGCAAAACACTTGAAGCATGATAACAGGAGAGCGAATGCACTATAAAATGATGACTTATGAGGCTGTATTCGAGCAGAACGATCTTCGGCGCTACTGAGAAAAAATTTAATGAATTTGTGCGATTAAGGTGTAGATCAAAAGCGTAATATAGCTTTTTCGTATGCTTGTGCAACTGTCGGGATATTGCTTTACGTGTAATCTCCAAGTTTCTAAGACTCTGAACCAAATTAAGATAAGCCTGACGAAAAAGTATTATTAAGGTTTCGACTAGTGTTTTAGCTATACTAGAAATATCAAACATCAGGCTGAAGTCTTCGTTAGAGGAATATTCAAGTTTTTCCTTCATATTATAAATATAACTATTTATTGCATTAAGTACAAGCGCATTTTACTTCCAAAAAATTCTAGCCCATTTATTAAGCATTTGTTAACAGATACAAACAATAAAGCACATTCCACGTGGGAGTTTTCTTTATCCTGCACTTATTTTTATATATATATATATATATATAATTTAAAGTTAGGCGATTTTTTAATTATTTTGCAGCGAAAATTATATCAATATGCAATTATGCAATTATATCAATAAAAGAGAATTAACAATAAAAATATGATTATTCGCACTTTCGAATATAAAACCAGTAATGTTTAAAATTGAGAAAAACACCTTAATAACCACTCGTTTAGACTAAATTTAATAATCCGATTAAAAATATTAGGAGCAAAAAATATTCAACATCGCGATCCCCGCAATTGCAAAGATTGAAAAACTATAAAATTGTATAAAATTTGCAACTGTTGGAAATCCTTAATATACACATTTGTCGTAGTAAGAAACTTTATTCAAAGTTTAAGAAAAAGCCGTCAGGAGTAAGATGAAGATAAATACGAAACTATCCTGGCGTTTCTTTTCGCACTATTGACAGATGGAAACGAATGGACTCTCATCAACAGCGTTTAATGACTAGAAACTTTAATCTTAAAAAATATCTCTTCTACGGACATTTGTGATGACTCAGTAGCATTGAAGAATGTTTTTTGCTCTTACAGACAGTGAGAGAGGGAGAGCGAGTACAAAAGTTGCGCTAATGGGAAGATTCGATGAATCTCGTTAATGTTCGAAGGAGAGCCACGTAGGCAAGAAAACTATGGAAAAAATGATGGAAAGATGAAGAAAAGTGCTCGTATCGATCCTCGGCCGCAGGTAAATGAGAAAAGTGGTGCTTGAAATATAAACTTCCATAAGTGTGACAAAAAAGAGATTTTTTTCGCAAACTTCATGTACGGTCATTAAATTCACTTTTATTTTGATTGTTTGAGAGCTTAATGAGATTTTTTACTACCAAATATTCAAACTTTTTAAAAAATAGATTGCGTACTAAACACGGCCATATAACTTTCCGCTTATACGAATATTTATTACCAACAGGATTTTACTTGGTTTCTTTCGCTTAATATTTAATACACTTTCAGCAGACTTTGAATTGCCGTATGAAATACTACATAATGCGCACCTACACTAGCTCATACGACTTCACCCAAAAATAATATTCCGCACGCACTGATTTTATTATTTTAATTGCAATGAAATCATTCACACTTACTTGGCTGTCCTTATTTTTAGTGTATTTTTTGTGTCGTGTAAACTACACGAGTGTAAAAATGTTCGGATTAATTGAGTTTGAATCTCATATTCATAACCTCAAAGTTAATTACTCTTATAAAAGTTTAAGTATTTTTATTTAATTTGATATTATTTATGTACACAATATTTTTATTAAATCTTTAAAATAAATTATCGATCAGTTATATTTGTTTCTGTACGACACGACGAGTGCGAGTCTTTATAAAAAGCTTTTGTATCAACAGGGCTTAGTTATTACTGACTAAGTCTCATTACTAGTCACTAGGCGGTTCTTCTCGTCCTCTACGCCTTGAGCGGATTTTCTCCCTTGGAGAATATGAAGCTCTGTTTCTTTGGAGGACGTTTTGTGGGTGGCAAACAGAGCACACGAAAATAATAGGCAATAATTCTTTTGGTGTAATAATATTTAATACTTTGCTTTCGGTGTCATGGGATTGAGACCTTCGGTGGCAAGTTCCATTTTTATGTTATAGCTGCTGATTTGCAGTGTCAGCTCGTCAAGAATGAAAAAAAACGCTACCAAATTTGTAAAAAAAAAAAAGTTCCTCGCAAGGAATATTTTTATTTTAACAGTATTTTAAAATTGAAATAAAACTATAATTAATTTTGATATTGAATATTATTAAGAAGGCCTCTAAATATTTCCATAGTCCCTCGCTTATTTTTATAATTAAAATAACGCGTATCCAGATTAATGCAAACTTTTTATATTTAATGGAATAAATATTATATACTAAACTGACTTGTTTATC
The DNA here is from genome assembly GCA_018907185.1 of Platyscapa corneri. Taxonomy (NCBI): domain Eukaryota; kingdom Metazoa; phylum Arthropoda; class Insecta; order Hymenoptera; family Agaonidae; genus Platyscapa; species Platyscapa corneri. Next base: position 901,330 of record JACCHW010000012.1, read on the forward strand.
AGTGAAATACCTCAGGATATTTTGACGCTTAATACTGTGCAAAAGATTTAGCTTAAATTAACTTAATTAAGATTTAGCTTGATTAAAATTTTGAGCATTTAAAAACGATTAAAATAAAAAGTACCCGTATAACGGATATAATATAAATCAAAGTAAATTTGGATTGATAGAAGTTAGATTCAAAATATGATTAAACCGATCATTTTTATTAATTACAGTACATTAAAAGAATCTTCTTCGCGAAAGAGCAAATTTAAAGTTAATCTATTATACAGTTATTTAAATAATGTATTTGCAAAATTTATAATTTGTAGGTGTCACCGAATATCAATCGAATGTTTGAAATAATCTTAATGCTTTGCGAAGAAGAATCTTATTTTCCTATAATAAATTTATAGAAGCCTCAGGTATTCTCAAGTAATAATTTTCATAAACGAGTTTCACGCGATTAATTCCTCCTAAATTGTAAACTAGTGCATACAACGGACTAAGCATAGGTACAATTATTGTCTCGTTTAGGAGCAAAGCATAATGGATAGGCATTGGCAATTCTGGTTTAACGGAAGGAACACGGTTTAGGTTTTACGTAACGATGATTAATGTGTCGTAATGTGTGTCAGTAATGACTGCGCAAATTTAATTTAAAAATATTGAAATATTAAAGTGGATGGATTTAAAGATTTGTGAAAATAATGCAGGATTATTGGGGTTAGATTGGCTGGCAATCATCTAGATAATAAAATAAGAATTTGAGCTCATAATTATTATTAGTTTGATACTAATTTCACTTATTGAAAGGTTAGATTATATTTGGAAATTATTAGGATTGGTTGCTTTAGTTACTTATACTAATGATATCCTTAACAGAGATATTATACTCAAATTTTATCTCGTACATGCATACAAACATACATACATATATGCATATGTACAACGTTACATATAGATGTTTATTTCTAAGCGGAAATGGTCCGTATAAGTAATGGATTTATTGAATTATTTCTTGGTATGCAAGATGATTGAAATCAAACGTGTCGCGCTAAATGCCCCCTATAGATATTAAATTTGATTCTCAATATATGTACAAAATATGCGACATGCAGATATGCATGTAGGATCGATAAATTATACATTAATATCAAAAGATCAGGTAAATAATTGAAATAAAAAAAAAGTCCCGTTTGAGTTGCGTATGTGCAGTCCCGTGTGTGTATATTTCCAGTTTAAAAAGAATTACTTTGACGGATTTATTAAATAAAGCTGAAAATTTTTTTAATGCCCGAGGAAGTGCAGAGAAAAATAAACATACGATAAAGTGGCTCCAACAGAAAGTAAAGGCTTGACGCGGCTCGATGTTTTTGATGATGTATTATAAACGAATCTCAAATTTAGTAAATTTCAAAATGTGCGGCAGAAAGAGAGATGGGGACTGAATGAGAGAACGAGAGAAACGGATTTTACTAAAAATAAACATAAGTGGAATATCAGCATTGTACTGCGGAGATAGATGCGGCATTTTTGCGTGGCCGAGTATGATTTCGAAAATAATGGCAAACATTTAAGAAATAAATATAAAAGCAGATGGAGTTTTATTATTAGATTATTCTTTTTTTTTCAGTTAATAGTATCGTATCTTCCTGACTCGTCTGATATTTTGCGTGGTTGTAATCTAATTTTTTTTTAATAAATGGGGAGCTGCTGACATTTTGACGTAAAGTTATGTATTAGATGAAAGAAGTTGCATTTATATTATATTACGTATACGCACACACTGACATTTTTTCGTCCATCAAATCGTCCATTAAAAATATTAAAAAATAATTCGTGAATTCGTAGTAAATTAAGTTCATTAATTAAGAAGATTTGATCATTTAATTTACAATCTTTCGAATTATTCGAATAATAATTGTACAGTGATTTCGTTAAAAATCTGAAAAATATTGCACATATAGTAGGGGCTAGTAATAATAAACGTCAATTTCAATTGCGATAATTATTGTAAATTGTTAAACTAAGAAATAATTGAATACAAATCTTTTATTTTACTAGTAGAGCAACAAAAAGGTTTAAAGCTTATCGCTTTTATTTATAAGAAAAGATTCCTTAAAATAAAAAAAAATTTATTTTCAATAGGTTGCAAAGAATATTTATAAGTTTTCGTTTCGACCGAAAAGTTTTAAATTCAATTCAAATTCAATTCTTTAAAATGAAAATTCTTTTTTCACATTTAAAAAACATAGACTTTAATAAAATTATAATCAATGATTTGTGAATAATAACCAAGGGGATGCTGTCTTTTTACGAGTATCATATTTTTTTAAGTCATTCTTATTCTCTCAGGGCTTTGGAGTTGGAGCAGGAAAGACAAATAAACTCGGAGTTGAAACGTCTTTTTATTCGAGCGTACTTTATGGAATATATAATTTTCAATTTGCAAATGTTGAGTGTAAACGGGAATTTCATTGATAATTAATTGATTAAAAATTCGAAGGCATAGCAAAAAGGATATTGTTTTAAAAGATGACGTATAATTATGTATAAACACGAAATTAAAAATACATACATGTTTTATTGTCATTAATTTGTAAAATAATGACAATCGAAATAATTTATTCCCGAATTTGAATGTTAATAATTACGAAACTTGAATTATCGTACATTTTTATTCGTATCTAAATTATTATTCTTAACTGTACAGGGAATAGAATATCCAGTTGTACAAACTTAAATAATGGAAAAATAATGTTCACTTTTTTACTGCATAACCTTGAATAGATCAAATTTCACTTTAATATAAGATTAAGATTCTGAAAGTTAGTTTCTTTGTTTTTTTCATTTATTTTTCTAAAGAAACTTTTAAGCTTCACTCTGTATTTATTTTTTCTTTCGGTGTTTATATCTCGATCTCCTTTCCGCTTGAGGAATAAACTTTTGAAATATTTTACACCTCCTCCTTTAATAGAAGTTTAATAAAGTTTCGACAGTATTAAAAGTAGTTTAGATAATTTTAATTCATATGTGACTAATCCACTGAATCAATAAATGTGTATTCTCGTCACACAGCCATATTTATGGCTTTTAGATTAAACGAAAAGAAATAGATTTAATGAATTTAAACATTAAAGTCGGTTAGTTCTCGAATTTATCGCGGTTTATGCGAAAAAGTGTCGGTACACCTGAGCCATTACCCATTTCGGTAAGTCTATTAGCTTTGGTAAAAGAAAAGCATACTTGCAATAAAATAAGAGGTTCAAGCCTAGACTAATGAATACCAATGTTAAGAGCCACAAAAAGCTAATATTTCCATACGCTAAAAGAGGAATTCCCTTATCTCGAGGAAAAAATAAAGTTAAGAGCCGAAGGTACTCGTCTTCTTACCCAGACACGTCTCTTTTGGCTTTTCACACCTGAGTAGAATTTACACGGGGTGCGTTAGCCCTTGAACATGTTAGCGGTAAATCCGCAATTTTCAAGTTCGATAGTCGATACTGTGCCAACACCGAACTCGGCGTTCTTAAAATGACGCAGACGCGCACATATTGTGAATCCGCGTTCTAGAATGAAAAAACATTGCTCGCTCAGGGAAAACGATCGTGCTAGAAGTAGCACTCTTCGACCTTTTTATTATTCATGAAACGAGGGGCTATGGCCATTTCGTACCATAGAGAAAACTGAGAGAGAGAGAGAGAGAGAGAGAGAGAGAGAGAGAGAGAGAGAAAAGCCAACTGCCGGAAAGAAGCTTTTACCCGGTGGCATCGCTACTTAACTATTGTCTGTCTCTTCGACCTTCGTTGTTTTTTCCGTTACACTAAGGAATGTATACTAATTTCGAAAATTATTCTTGTAAAGTTTTATTTAAGTTTTGCTGTTTTAATAAATTGCTAAAGTAAAAAGAAAAGTTGTGGCTTTACAAGAACAGTCGAATAAAAAGTTAAAAATTAAGAATAATGGTGATCAAACAATGAACATTTTTAAAAAAGTTAAACTTATGAAATTAGTAAAATTATCCGGGGCTTAACATTTCGAGAATATCATAAATTTATAAAAAAAATTATAAATAACGGAAGATAAAGGCAGAAATAAAAAACTAAGTTTAAGTAGTTGAAGTTTATGAAATAACTTACGCAATGAATTCACAGATTATTTTATATCTTTCCCATTACCATATTTATAGGATCAAAGCATCAATTCTTTATTAATTTTGCGAAATTCCTTATAAATATGAAAGTCTAACTCCAACTACTTTTTTCTATTTTCTCGTAAACATTTTTTGCTACATTGTTATATATCGGGTTTTTTAATTATGTTGATTTTTTATTCAAAAGTATAAAATATTTACGTTTTGAAATACGGAGCTTACAAGAATTTTTTTATATTTATTATAAATATTTCATTTAAAACCGAATATTTAATGTTCGAATATAACCTGATATTTATTTAAAACTTATAATATTATTAAATGACGAGCTAACTAAAATTTTCTTTGATTTAGAAATACACCTTTTTTTAAATATTTTTTATAAATTTATTTGAAAGCTATGAATTGTCCAATATCTTTACAAAAAAATCAAATGATAAATTCGCTAAAAAAAAGAACAATCGAATTTAGCGGAAAGGAAACAACTTAATTTTAACTGCTTAAAAACCTTCAGTCAGTTTGTATTTTTCGTTTTTTCTATTTTCTCCATTGATCATATAATAATTTAACACACTTTGGGGAATTCAATTTTATGAATAAATTAAATTATTTAAAAATATTGAAAAGAAATCGTGTATTACTTCTATTACCAGAAACTGAAAATTTTTAAATTAGGTAAAACAGGATTTGCGAAAAAATATTTAGATAAAATATCGAGATATTTTCTAATTTTATAAGAAAAAATAGAATATTTGTCTATATTCATTAGTGTTATTGTCTTCATCAGTTTTATAGTTTTACTTTTTACTTTTTATTTGCTCGAAAGCCATAAGTTGTGATTTTAAATTATATTTTCCTCTTAGACTAGAGAACATGTAACTATACTAGCTATTTTTTGTTTTTAGAAGAATTTATAATATTATTATTATCAATGATAATGCTATATTTAATTTTAAACTTTCCATTTATTTATTAGTACTATTAATGTTTTTAATGGGATTAAAATTTGAAAGAGTCAAAACCGGAAGCAATGTAATTAAAAATTTAATATTAATAAGACTATCAATCTTTATTACAAATTAACGAAAAATGTTTTGATTAATAAAAATGAAAAAATATCTTTTAATAAATATAATAAAGAATATATATTAAAACATTAAAATATCAAATTACGTGCAGATATAAGAACGTCAATTAATCAGATAAAATTTTCAGCCGACGAATATAGAGTGAGGTATGATATATCTTCCATTTTAAATAAAAAACCAATTCATTTTTAAAGTTAATTAATAATTATTGAATAATGAAAAGTGCACAGTATTTCAAAATTAAGAGTAATTTTAAAAGTTGCCACGGCCGTTTATTTATTTGGTCGCAGACTCATTCTATTATAAGAAAATTAAGTTTTAATTTACTGCATCGATAGGCGCATATTTAATAAGTAACAAAATAAGAATACGGAACCTAAGAATTTTAATACTTCCTTTTATTTCGTAATAATTTTCTCTCGCAGGTATTTTAATTAATATTCAACAGATGGATTACAAAATTATTTTTATTCGTTACGTTCGTGAATGCTACATTGTACGTTAAACAGTAAGCAAATTATCACGTATTCATAAATCAATGAACATCCACTACATGCTTTTTCAATTAAAACATATATAAAAAATTTAAGTAGATTGACATTTCTCATTTAAATAATAAATTATCATAAAATACTGTACAAAAGGAGATAAATATCGCCATTACTGTAAAATTAGAACTTTCAATATCGAATATTTACAGTCAATGGATTTTGAATAAATTTAAAAAACTGAATCCTTATTATTATTTAGTATTATTGCATTAAAAATAAAGTCAATAATTACTCGATGGAAAATATTGGAAACTATAACTGCCGTGTATTTATTTGCAAATATTTTAGAGAAATAGATTTTATAATAACTTTTTTTAAATGAAAAAGTCATACTGCAAAAATAAATTAATAGTAAATGTATTAGTGAATTTTTATCGGAAAAGATAAATTTCTACACATTTAAAAATTTTGAATAAAAGATTACTTTATTTTCTTTGTAAATTATAATTTCGTTGTAAAAGCCAACAATTTATTTCGTAAATTAGCGCAAAAGCAGCGAAAATAAAAGATAAAAGATCGCAACGACGGAAAGATATGGAAGAAATTAAAAAGAGAGAGAGAGTTGACGCGTGGCAACAAGAAACGCAATCGCTTTAAAAGACCAGTTGCGAGCGTTTGAACTGGGGCTTGTGTTCGCGATCGTTGCGGCTGTTATAGCAGCGAACGTGACAGCGATTCCGTTTTATTTTCGACTGGCTACGACGAATAAGATGACGAAACCAACACCGACAGTTCCTTTCTTATCTGCTAGTGTCGCGGTGCGGTTCTTTTGTGGCTATTGTGGGGGGGGGGGAGCTTGCGCCGAGTCTAGAAAGAATGCGGCGACGTTAACGGTAAGGAAACGCAGAAGAATAGGCGATGTAAATGCAAACATATGTGTGCATTTATGGGAGGAGAGAAAGAAACGGCACAAAGGCCACTGACAATATACATCTGCTTTATTCCCACTATTACATTGTCGTGTTTGTGTGACACAACTTTTTAATAAAACGAGAATTCGCATGCACCCCGCCAGTGCTTCGGATATTATTTTTCCACCTTTCTAACCTATTTCGGCCTTTATATATTTTCAAATAATGATTTGCTCGCGATCGAGATAAAATTTAAACGATTACTCTGGCTGTTTCCTTTTAGTTTTTGAGTTAATAAGTCAAAAATAGGGCTGACGAATGACACGATGAACGAAAAGATTATTTATAATTTCAAACCGACATGAAACATTGCTCGAAAGATTTAGTAAATTTTCATATTACGCATTTATTATCTGTAAAGTCAGTACATAGACATTTTCCTATAAACGCGATTTTTTTATTTTTATGTAAAAACTACCGCAATTAGCGCTGAATTTTTACTTTGATCGATGAGTTAAATTCAACGTGAATTTTAAATGATTCTGTAAAGGAAGTTTTTGGGAATTTTATATTCGCCTTGATCGGCGATCATCATCAGAATCGTCAAACTCAGTCGTTACGCAAAATAAGAATTGAAACGAGGAAAGCGACAGTTTGAAAAATGTACGTGTCAGTGCGCGCGCGTAAATAACCGTATGAAGATTGGAGTTGGTTAAAGTTTACTCGCTGTTAATTAAGGTATTATTTATCGAAAAGTAAAAAAAAGGACGGATAAGTTGCTCGCAACTTTGGCTCGCCGCTACGGAAAAGGAATCGCACGTACGCGTATTAAATCGGATAAAAATAGGGCTTTTAATATTTACGATCGCGAGGATTTAGAAATCCGGGCGGTAATCGCTGAATAGCTAAAACTGCGCACTAGGTGGCTTCTGTTTTAGTCTGCTTCTCTCTTTTTTCTCGAGCATCGACGGAAGGCAAGCGCTGACTATATACGTCGGTAGCAGTAGCTGAGGGTGCATTGCATGCAAAGAGAGCGGCGCACTACATACAATGAGGTTTTTCCGACGCTTTTTTCGCCCGCGTCCTCGAGCGTTTCCTTTCTCTCTCGGGCGCAGTGCATAAGGCAATGAAAATATGTCAGCTCGAACAAAACGAAGCGCCATGGTTACATGCTAAACGAGCCGAGTCGAGCCGCCTCTGTATGTGCGAAACTAACACAGAGTCTATGTGATAAGAGTCGTGTTTTCCCGCCAACTTTTGCACGATAATTTTGCATTTTATCTTTCGCTCTTCTCCGATTTCTACAATATCGCACCTGCACTCTGTGATCGAAGCATTAAGCTTTTTTGCGATGAGTTCCTCCTTCGTTGCTCAATTTTACTTACTTCGGCATAAGATTCAAATCTTCATCAAGACGCGCCTTAAGAAAAGGAACGACGCAATTGTAATATTTTTTTAATCGATATATTTTCTAGTGCCATGGCAAAACATTTGCTTGCATTTACCTATACTTATATCTAAAATCGCTTCGTCAAACGTCATTAATATTATTACCAGTTACGCTCTTCGAACTCAAATTAATTTTTGCACGTATACTATTTTAAGTACAGTTTTATATTGTTTTTATTGGGCTTGTACTTCGCATAAAGAGTTTTACTTTCTATTTTTATCCTAAATTATATATGCTGCTTTTTTATTTTCCAACGTACTTGTGGGTTATATTATTTTTTAGAATTAATAAACGATAACTAATGTTTTTTATCTGTGAAAAATTACGTATCATTTTATTATTTTTCAATGCAATTTTAAAATTAATTAAAAGCTTTTCCACCTGTAATAGTGTTTTTTTTTATCTTATACCTGATATTGTAATTGAACAATTGGGATTTTTAAATTTATCTTTTAGCTTAAAATATTTTGAACTAATATTGAAGTTAACATTAGTATGGTTTGATTCTAAATCTTCAGTAATATTGACTTTTTTTTACTTTGTACTTACAACTTTGCATTTTTCTTAACACTTCGTTAAAATATGAAATTTTAGTTTAACATTTCATACTAAATTCAGAGCTTTTGCGTACTCTTGCACCTGAATAATTCTATTTAAAGAATCACATTTTTAATTCAATTGTATACTCAATCAGCTAATATATATGCAATCAGTAATATATTCAAGACACGATTGTAAAATTAGATATAGCATCCTGTTATTTTAATCTATTACGAAGCTTGAACGATATTAATAAATTATTTCTGTCTTGTTTTATTTTGTATATTCTCATGAAAAATTTAAATTAATTTGTGTATAAATTTTATGAGATAGTTTATTAATGTAATATTTTAATGTAATACATTTTTATGTTTTTCGTATTTATTTTTGTAAAATTACAAGCAACTAATTGTAAACAGAATTTTCTTATTTGGTAAATATTCTTGCTAATACTCGATCTTTTTTGACGTATTAAATCTATTCATTATATTTATATTATTATTAAATATATATCTAAAAATAAATATTTAGTATTTGACCAATATCTCTTTGATATAATCAGTAAATGGTTGTAAAAAATAACGTATAATCATTGATCTAATAAAAATATTTAAAATTTAGATATACATTATTTATTAGTAATTCTATTTTCAATCCACACTTTATTATCGTTTATAGTTTTCTATTTTTTTTGTTTCTTCATGTCTTTATCTGAAATGTCTTTTCAGAACCGAGTAATCAGATTTTCGTAGTTGCGCTTTTTCCGGTTTAGTTTTCACGGATGACACTATCTTGACTCGTACTACTTACATTATCTTATTTCCGTCTACTTGTTTTAATTTATTATTATTATATTTCTTATTGCCATTTATTGAATAAAATGATCCAATTTATTAATTTTAGTTTATATTCGTGGTTCATTTTTTTTTTACAGACTTATAAATGTTATGGTTGCGCGAAAAAATGTACAAATGGTTTTGTCTCGCTGCAGGATGCATGTCTCTTTACGTTGTTTTTGCCACCCAATTTTTTCTATTATTTATCGGCTTAATTCTATTTTTATATCCCTTCTGTATATTTAGTTTTCTCTTTACTAAGACAAAAATTCAGAGTTTACTTTAGACCGATTTATGTTTATGCGCTATTTTCGCTCATAAAAATAATAATATATAAATATTAACTAAGTTAGGAATCTTTTAAAAATAATCTATCGGTTAAGCTATTGAAATTAAAAAAACTAGCAAAAAATAAAAAAAAATATACATAAGAATAAAAAATCTGTAAATTATTTTATTTTACTTACTATTGACGCTACTGTGTAAATATTTGTTTCTTAAGCTTACCTGAAACAGAAAATAAAAAAATTATAAATAATTATAAATAGAGTCATAATCTTAATTTTATAGTTTACCCATTTAATGTTCTTGAAAACAATTAGATATTATATTTTTGATAATAGATAATACATAATAGATAAATTTGTAATAGAAAGTTTATACATGATAAATGTAAATAAGTTTAGAACAGTAGGTTATATCTTGTATATACAGTAATGGAATATAATTTTATATCTATCGATTTAATCAGCGATACTTTGCAATACTATTCAAATAAATAGTTTTTTTATTGCTTACACAATAACATATTTTACTTATATTACCATTATTTAATGGCCTCTAAAGAAAATACACGATTTTAATATTGATGGCAATACAAAAGATATTTAATATTCATTATATTAAAATAACAATGGTACCATTATTCTTAACTGCTTTAAAAATTGACGTGCGTCGTATCTATTACTGACATTTACTTTTTTGCAGCTGCCGAGTTAAATATTTAAAACATTTATTATTGATAGACGATTTTTTCTTTTTCATTTTGGAAATGACTTTCTTAATATATTCATTATTTAAATATGAATTTGATTTATGATCAAATTAAATTTTAAGTGATATTTATCTCCAGTCCGTTATTAAATGATTATACAATAAATTATGTTTTTTAAATTCTGGAAGACAAAGAGTATAAAAAATGGTTGTATTTTAATATAATTGTGAATTATTAAATTGTATATTCTATTGTGTTTTAGTGATAATAGTCGCACTGCAGTCGTAATACCAATTCTTCTTCAATTTCAATAATTTTCATATTTATTTAATTTAATGTTTCCAGTAAGTTCATTTTTTCTTGATTATCTCGTTGAAGCTATTCTTTACTCACAAATGAACGCGGTAGTGAAAAGTGAATGTGTTTGAAGTTCCATTTTACAATACTTTCGATACTCAGTTTCAATAATTCCTTTTGTTATTACAACTGTTTTAGTATCATAAATTAGGTAATAAATTATTATAATCACCTCGGACAGGAATATTGAACCTGTAAATTATTAAATTAAAAATAATAATTTTGGGTATAGATTTAGAGTTCGTTAGACGAGTTAATGTTATACTGAAAAGCTGAGATTAATTAAAATGTAACTATAATGAAGTTTTACGATAACAGAGCATCTTTCAGACGTAATGTAAGTTTCTTCGCACAACACTTTACGAACTAAGTTGTTTTTTAAGCCTTTTGAAATATTAGCGCTGCAACGAGTTTGACGCGTGCAACTGCATTATCAAAATTGCCAGGATAGAAATTACTTTATATTGTCCATGCATCGTTAGTTATAGCGTTTATCGAAAACCAGTGGCAAACCGATATTTTCAAATCAGAATGCCGTCAAAGCTTAAAGCAAAAATGCACACCTCCGGGGCGACGATGTGACGAAAAAATTTGAAAAACAATTATTCGGTTTGTTGTGTCACGGAAAGAGAATTGCATTACGTATCCGCGTGGGTCGCATCTCGTAAAAAGGAAGAAGTATAAATAAAAACTCGGCGGGTCATGATAACCCAGCCAGAGGGTGAAAGATGGGGGGGGGCAGGGGAAGAAGAGACGCGTACGCTAGCCATGCCATATACGTGGGCGCAGCGTACGAGCCACCTAAATGCTGTTATCTCTGGCAAAGTGCACGATAACGCAGTTACCTGTTCGCAAAGCCCGCGCCCGTCGGCGCACATGCACGTACCGACAACACAGGGAGAGAAGTCAACTTTTCCGGGCGCGGCGTACGTGTGCGTTATGCGGTAGAGTGTCTGGGTTGGTATCGAACTGAAATCGCGGTCCGATGATGGAACGTCTCCGGCGCGACTTTGGTCTCCTACTTGGAGTTGTGTGCGCACGTGTGGACGCGTTTCCGTATATGGTGTATTCGCGGAGCCGAGGAAGTACCGTGATTTCGTCGAGGGGGAGGAGGGACGGACGGGGGCTTTGGCTAAGGATTACCGGGTGGCGAAAAAGAAGAGCGGACGCGTTCCTGGACTCGAACGTATCATAGGATTTACCTGAGGGCACTGGCCTTCTTCAAGTGAACTTAATTCTATAACGTTCTCTATATAGTTTTTATGTAGTTTTCTCGATAGCTTTTCTTTTTTCCCTTTTACGGTATGTGGAGGATGCGGGTTCGTTTGTCGACGAAATCCAGGGAGTTATGGAGGTTTTTTTAGAGTTTTATTTGGGCAAATTTCACTTGCGTATGATTTTCGGTGTTCCTCATTTATCGTCCTTCATTTTCTTCTGAACGCTTTTTACGCAATAATGTAAAAGTTCGCAACAACATTTCATATTAGTGTAAAAAAAGGAAAATGCCTTTTGGTGGCTCGCAACGGTTCCAGTTTATCCGTGCAACGGAAATATTTGCTTCTCGGCAACAAACATTCTGCTCGTAAATAAGTTTATGCATTCTTGATACTCGTTTCTTTAATTAAGATTTGAAAAAAGCTGACACAACTGGGTAATCGTTCGCCAGGTTAATCAAGCTTCTGCTTAAAATATAAAAATAATTTAGAATTTTTAAAGAATAATAAATTTAAGAAAACACGGATATTAACATACATTTCATCCTTTCGTTTTGTATCGCGACAAAAGCATTCGCAAACAATTTCTTGAAAGAATTTTCCACGATGTTTTATTTCACCACAAATTATTAAAAATAAACACGTCAAGATTATCTTTTAATTACTTGGCCAAAAACTATCCTGCCCCCATTCCAAAAAAGTTCTGGCATATACGCGTGCATTTACCACATAAAATATGTTAATAAGATACAATGAAAAGTAGAGATTTAAGATACATGAAATAATCATTATTAAAAGCATATACGCTCCGAGTATGAATCCGAAACTAAACATCGCGTCTGTATTTTCAGCCAGAGATTTGAGAAATAAATTTTGAGAAAATATCGAAAACAGATTTCGACAGAGTTAAACAAATAAAAAAAAAAAAAAAAAAAAAAAAACGCAATGGGACGTACACGCATAACCTCTCTGCCAAATCCTGAATCCTAATGTTTGAAAAATAAGCTTTCGATATTTCATACTCTGTTTCCACTTCATTCGCAAGAGTATACGTTAATACAAATAGAGCATACACCGGATTTAATTAGCATCGTAATCACAATCTTTGTTTTTCTTCTTTAAAAAGGAGGGGGCGAAGTGATACCCGAAACGAATTTCGAATATAAAAACTTTTGCGAGAATCTACGTTGCGTAGCGCCGAGAATTTAAACAAATAATTTTTGCATTTATGAAACTTGAGACGAAAGAAAGAAGTTTTTAATATCGAAAACATACTAGTTGCTTTTAATGATTGAAATTTTTTTAATTTTCCGTGTCCTCGTAAAAACTTCGGTGCTCTTCTTTATTATTCGTACACAATCCACAGCTAATGTTTCAACCTTTTCACTTTCCTCCTTTTTCGAAGACGATAAATGCATTCCTTTATTGGCTTTGCCTCTTGGAACAAAAGGGCGAGTGCAGGAGTTTTCGAGCGCATCGCCGCGAGTCCTCACTGCGAAAATTATTACGTCGAAATAAAAAAAGGTGGGTTTGTTGGTTGGTCGGAAGAATTCTGCCGCTCTCCAATAATGTAACGGCATCTATAAATTTTCCGTGTTTTCGAATCGCGAATCTATTTGAAAATTCGGCAAAGACGTAAAAGAGTTCGGCTCGTGGAAGCACTTGGCGATTGAACGAGTCTAAATTAAAACTAAAAATGATCAGCATCAGTTGAGTGATTCGAGGAAAAATATTGAGTTTTCGAACACTGTGCCACGGCTGTTGTAAGTGCTCGGGCTGCAGTGGCGGTAGCGGTAGCACCATCAGCACCAGCACCAGCACCAGTAGCAGTCTCGGGATCGATCGGCCATTCGTATGGTAATGTAAGCAACTACCGGACCAAACTGCCTTCCAGGGTGTACGCCCCCGCATCAGACACATGGAGCATTTCGCGTCACATGATTCGAGAGCCACGGCCCAACGGAATATTAAAGGTCCGAACGAGAAAGAGGGAGAATCCATTAAAGTGTGAATTATTATTGGTCGCTTGAAACTTTTACGCGAGATTATTCTTTACCTTTTTTCTCTGTATTTATATCTCTCTCTCTCTCTCACGCACTTTTTTTCACACCGACGTCGCAGATTTTTGCACTCTTTTGATTTTTTGGGGGAAAGGAGAGAGCGAATTGAAGTTGGCGATTTTATTGCGTTTCCTTTTTTGTACTCGTACGCTATTCCTCTCTCTCTCTCTCTCTTTCTCTTTTCAGATCCCTTTTTCTGTCTATCTCACTGGGACATTTATTTTTTTTAATGGATTTTACGATGTGGTTAAGAGAAGGGCTTTTTATCTATTTCCATGACTATCTGCATCTTTTAGAGAATGGAGAGTGAAATTATTGCTGGAACGCGGTGTGAATGAGTGAAATTTCAAATTCCTATAAATTGCGCTGTAATTAGAAAATTGTATATTTATTTATTTTGGGGAAGATAATAAACTATGCGACAGATAATTTTGTTGTTTTATTCGCTAAATCAATTGTGGACTGCTATTTCCTTTGCATTTATTATCTAATTGATATTTTAAGTCTTTTAAGCGCTTATAAAAAGCTCAAATAAATATTTAATGAAAGCGTCGAATCGACTGATTTAGTTATTGGTCCAATTAAAAAAATGTAATCTTCATTGCATATATAATAAATAATTATTCAATGCACGTGAAATAAGAAGAATATATAGAATAGAAAATAAGCAGCATAAAAAATTGTTTTATTCAATCATGATAATTATTCAATCAATGCAAATCCTTATAAATACTTTTTGCGTTATATCTCATACTTCGAATTTCAAAAATTTAGCAATTAAATAAAAATGATTAGTTTTTATAATGCGCAATCCAAGTGTGCACTCGTGTAACAATGTTTTATTACACTCGCAATTTTATCACTTTATTAAAAATCATGCTTAATGTAAAAGCGACTCTCCGACAGAATATTTTAATTATTTTAATTTCTGTATTACATAATAAAATATTATTCACTTATTATTAACTTATGCGCAGAAAGCTAGTAGTATTAAAAATAAAATATAAAATATTTTATGCAGAAATAAAATTTTTAATACGCGCTTTATATATCCTATTTCAAAATTCATTATGAAATTAATATTTTAAATATTTGCCGAGCTCATATTTTCTGTGCATATTTTAATTTATTATGAACACTAACATAAGTTATAAAGTTTTTAATGGATGTTTACTGTTTTAAGTTCCACAATTACTTAAAAATATTATGTTAAATTATGTTAAATATTCAATTATCATTCTAACGATTGATTAATTTTACCACTGAAATGGTTCCTTTGAGGATCATCGATCTGCCGACACTCGGGGAGCAAAAATTGAACTAAACAATGTGGCCAGTAAAAGCACTTCAAACATTAGTCGTGTAATTGGAATCTCGAAATTACTGATTATCGATATTATAAATAAGATTTATGGTCAAGCGGAATGCTGCATTTAACGATTGACCCTTAAACTTATGCAAGGAAATGATAAATACCGAAAATTTATTTCCCATTTTTGCAACCCCATTTGGTTATACCGATCGTAACATTAATTATGAATGCATTTAAAATTTGATTTCACGGAATTTAAGGCTTGATTTTAAGTTGTTGCGCAGACGTTCCTTAATTCAGAGGTCAGTATCGCATAGTTATTTAAATTACACAGGTATTGCGACCAGCTGATTTGTTTGGCAGAAAAGTATAGTATAGTTGGCAAATAATACAAATCATCCACAATTGGTGTACTGAATGCAGCACGTGCAGGCGCAGAGATAGAGACTAAGGCCACCTACTGCTATCTGTGGCTACACAATTCAGGAAGTCGAACGATATGATCTATAGTTCAAGAGGGTAGTTCACGATAATTTAAGCACATCCTGGATAAATCAGTCGAGTCGCCCTTCCCTCCCACCCGCTTCGATCGCGCACGTTCAAGAAAGTGAGAGAGTCTATCAATGAAATAACGTTCTTTGCCAACACGACGTTAGGGCATCAACCAGTGGAACGTTTCTCTCCCAAAACTTGTCTTTCAGTGCAACGAAATTGTTTTTAAAACGCTTCTTCTATTCAATTTAATTTGTCTTCTTAATTTGACATTTTTTCCATTTTTAATCGATTTAACGAACTTTCGGATAGCTGCTTCAATTTAAGTAACAATATAGAACAATTTTGTGCCGAGATCGAATTGAGCGATAATTTGCACGTGTGATTTGCCATGATAATTTTTTAAGTGAATATTACACGAAATATTTTGAGGGGACAAGAAAGCTATTAAGGAATGGGATTGCGTGCAGTTTGTTTTTTATTTAAAAATCTATATTTTTGGCTGTTTCCACTTTTTTTTTTTCCGAAACACGGTTTTGATGTTTTAAGTAAAATTTATCTCTTTGTAAGTTTAGCTCATATTCATTCTGCCACATATACTTGTATTTGACACCAAAAAAAGTGGAAAATTTATCTACGCGTGCATTATTCTTGCTTCAAAATGAAAAGTTATTGGTTAAATTAGATTAATTAGCTTTTTGATTAAGAGGTCAACTTTTATGAATCAAAATTTACGAAAATAGAAGAAATTTCGTTCCCTAGACAGGATATGTTCGCGCTAAGTCAAAAAACCAGAAGCATAAAAAAATAGACAAAGGAAAAATCCGCCTTAGAAGTTCTCGGTTCGCGTTTCGTCGAAATTAAGATTCCAATTTCTCGAGCATTTTCAATTTAATAGTTTTGAGGCGTGAAAAAAGACAACTTTAATTTAATAATAATATTTACGCGCTTCGCCATATTTTCTCATCGTCTTTATAAATTATTTGATAGCGTCGAGCCTATCAAATTATTATTTTTCATCATATCCCGGCGCAGTTTTTCATACTTTGCAATTTCTCATTTTACGCATTAAAAATAAATCATGCGAGCATGTCAGAATTAAAAATCTTCGCTTCAAAAACACCATAAAATTGGAAACCACAAAAAGCAATCTGAACTTCCTCCAAACTTCGCTTTTCGAGACTCGAACAAAAAACCGTCCCAAGCCCTCCCCGTCCCGGGAACAAAATAACTCTTGCTATTCCACGTATCGATGGACCGGATAGTCCGGAGCCTCGAACCAGCGAAACTGAGCGATGTGGCGAGTGAGGACGATCCGAGAAACCGTAGTCGTATCGGTAGTCACGTGCCTCCTCGACTCCCCTTGCGGCTCTCGACGCCGATCTCGAGGCATAAGTTACCAAAAGAGCGCGATATTGCGAAACCCGTCGTAATCTGATTAAGTGCGCACGCGCGACCACGAGCACGAGCGCTTCTCGGCTTGTAAACGCGGACACGTAAAATTAATTATCAAAGCGGGGAGTAAAGACGCTGTGGGTTCCGAGTCGAATTCGAGGAGGGGAGAACCTGGGGGGTGGGGCGCGTTGGTCGTGTCGCCGAGGCGACGAGGGAATCAGACATAGAGTAAACGCGGATGGATGGATTTGACAAGCAAATACATCACAATATTTACCCTGATTAAATAATTTTCAAAGTGACTCTTCCCCGTCGTCTCCTTGGCCCCGTATCCTCGACTTTTTCCGCAGTTTCCTTGGATTACTACTATCAGATAAGGAGTTGTTTGACATTAGATTTATTACTCCGACTTTCATTATTCTTAGTTTGTTTACTCTTCCTTCATTTTTAAATTCATCAGTGGAGATGTATTGTACGAAGATATCGTTGTATAAAGCTGTTCCAACTAATAATTGAATTTACCAACATATTCAGCAGAGTTATATTTTTTCAAAGAATCATCAAAATTGTTCTTTTTCAACGACTCTTTCTTTGTTTTTCTTTGTCCCGCGCCCAAGATGACGGATTTGACACCATGGTAATGTCCGCGCTTTCATCAGTATTCAGTTAATAAATGTATCGCCTCGTTGTTGACATTCCCAACTGTTGGGTGAACAACACCTTTAAACAAATCAAAAAACTGTACAATCTTCTTTAACACGTCGCAGAAATAAAGCAGTCGTAAAATATTTCATCGCGCGTTTTAAGAAGCGAGAGGAGAGTTTTTCTTTGCAGAGAAGTGAGTTATGAAATTTGCCCGTCACTCGACATTGAGGGAGTGCGTTACAGCAATTTATATTTATTTGTTATTTGTGTTATGTAAAACGCGCTGCTGACACGTTCCTTATTAATAATTATTCTCTTGAAGCGAGTTATGCGTGCTCTAATAAATAAAAACGGAAACGCAGCAAGGAGAACGGAGTAACGGGATACAGAGAAAGAGAGTGCGTGTATTATGTAGGTGGGAGAGAGGCTTGTCTACAAATTATGTACGCGAAAATGGAGAGGAGGGCGAGAGAGCACTCGAGAGCACGACAGCCTCGTTGAGGATTTCGGACTCGCGGCGGTTTCAGACTAATGATGCAAATACGAGAGTGCGAGACAGATGGTCTCCTCTACTCCCAGAGAATCGGGCAGAGCGTCACTGGGTCGCAAATTACATCTTAGGTGCATCGCGCAGCCCATCTACTCGCGCGCACATGTTATCGTGCTAAGTTGCATTCGGATGTGTGGGCGCGCGCGTGAGATAAGGTTACGCAAACAAATGTGCGACGTCAGAATTAGTGGATCGGCACTGAATTAACAGCTGCGTATTGTGCAGTTTGCTGGAAATACTTTCGCTGAGTCGGGGAAGATTCTATCGGTGGTAACAAGCAGTCTGGATAACTTTATAGGGGCTGGATCGAGCAGACGCAAAAATCAAAAGTGTAATTTTGACAGCTTTTCAGCGGAAAAGCTTTTTTATTTCGCTACGAGCTAAAGCCTTGTGATTTAAAAATCTATCATTGAATGCAAGCATTTTTAGTGCGCACAGCTTTATAACCCAACACTTCGCTGTTATACGCAATTTACGCGATATATAAGGGACGAAAGCATCGCCAAAGCACAATATATCGCGGCTAATGCAGAATTACGATTAATTGGAATTTCTAATTCTCTCGGTGCTTCTTCGGCGTAGTTGTACATTTTCTAAACAGCAATCGGATATTTCTCTGTCAAAGGTTGCTGTCGATAGCTTTCCAGAGTGAGATATCTGGGAAAAATGCGCCGTTTTTACTCCCGAAGACAGGTGAAATTTATTTTCTCAGAGGAAAATTTCAATAAAAGTAGCAGCGCGCGTCGAGCTGATTTAAATATGTGAAATATTACAATTTAAAAGTAAAAAATACAGAAAAATGTTCTCTAATTAAGCAGCGAGTATAAAATCCGGGGTTTGGTGCTTTTCTTTGGATTTTACGCGTTAGATAAAACTGCAGATGTCACGGGGAGATGTCGCGATATGTAACTCGCGTATTTTTTACGCTTTTCATCACTTCAGACAGCTTTGATATCGGATGATGTGCCAGGATATCGTACTGCCCGTTAGTTTATTACGAACACTCTATTAGTAGTAGCTTCCAAAGGTATTTTCTTTTACTTTTACTTTTTGGAACCGTAAATGTGTTGTATTGGCGAAAACGTGGGAATGGAAGCTGAAACGCCGAAATTTCGACGAACTCGTTTCGAAGCGATTGCTGCACGTGAATATAAATGACGGCTAATTAGTTCTATAAGCTTTCGCAATTAGCCAATCTGCTTTAATTATATCTACATTTGAAACGAGAATTAGGATGTTCAATGTCCAATTCTACATACTTGGTATTTGCGTAAAATTATTTTTCATTTATCGCGCTATTCGGTTTAAAAAATAAAGGCACCTGATACTTTTCGGTCGATTGCCATTATAAAAATTTACTTTTGCATTATTGATTAATTTTACCAATATTATCGAGTCCAGGTTTTTGATTTATAACTCATTACTGCCTAAGTCGTGTCGTTTTAAACTATTATAACGAATTATACATAATTCGTATCACTCGGAAAAGCAATAAATTAATTTAACGAGTCTTAACGATCTCGGCGATTTAATTTGTTTTGTCTCAGTTTTTCTACCTGGAAAAAGTTGCTTTTTCACACCGACTCGTTTTACACGATATCTTCTTATTGGATCTTAACAAATTAAACCGTAACTTTGCCGCGCAGTCAGTCCCTATCATCTTCATGCAAAGTTTCTCCGGCTTGCGAATGGAAAATATTAAGGGTAAACCTAGGGATATTGAAAGAAATAGACTCGAATGACCGACGGGAACCAGGAGGCAGGTGCGATCGGTTAAGTTATTTAAACAGAAAATATAAATAAGGGTATGAATTTTTGTTGACGCAAATATCGAAGGGGAAATAAGCCCCGATTCGGAGCTTCGGATGCAGACTATTTGACAGAATTCATAAATAAATATAAGTGAAGATGCTAGGATAGATATGGATACGTGAGACGTTCGTGGTCTCCTACGGTAGACGCGTCTGGAGAATTCTTAAGTGGGCAAATACGTATGACGTTCACGTGGTAACAATTCGGGAAAGGGACGCTGGGGGAAGGCGAACCTAGCGATGGTTAAAAATGCTTTTTTGTGGCGCAAAAATCAATGAGACTTTGAAGCAAGTTCTTGATAACGAAAATAATGTAACCTGATGATAGGTTGGACATTTCGGAAAAATCCGCGCAGAATTTACAAAGAGGTTACGAAACGCTGTTGCTTCGTAATAATCAAAGTAGCCGTTTTGTAAATTCTTTTCGTGCGATACAAAATTGATTTTGGGGGGAAAAACTCATTGCTAGAAACTTCGGAGCACTTATTTTAGACTGGTAAAGGTAAGTTTATATTATTATCATTAAATTGACACTGTATAAAAATAACGTAGTTGCTGCTGCTGAAACTTTTTTTATTAAAACTCCGGCTTGCAAACGGAAAATGTATTCAATTTAATTTATATTGGTGCTGAAGGTTACGTGTGTTCGGATAACTATTTTTTAATCAATAGCTATCGATTAAAATATTTGTATTTAGAGGCGAAAATTAATGTCTGATAATTCTGCAGTAATGAATATAATTAAAGTGATTAATGACATATAATATGATACATAATAAATTTAATGAGGAAAGTAAAAAACTGCACAATTGTTATAAATAGATTTAATATGCGCAAACCGAAAAAGATTAGAAATAATTGAATGTAAAGTTGTAATTTATTGAGTAATTTAAGAAAAAGAAATGCCAATGAAACGAAAAGCATCTAAACCATTATTTAGAGAAAAAAATAATTTTATTTGGTTGAAGCCAAAGTACCTTTGTCGAGGGAAATAGAACATAAAAAGTTTTAAGTAAAAAAAAAACAGTAAAAGAAGCGAACAGAGGTGCAAGAGTATGATAAAAAAGCTTAATTTTTAAGAAGAATTAAATAATTTTATAGTTTATATTCGAAATAACGCCGATCGATCATTACAAATGAAAAACAGAATGAGAAGTAAAAGGAAATTCATTCGTTTAAAATAATAATACCAGCAAAAAATATTCATTGAAAATACATAGAAATTTGATCAGAAAATATTTTAAAATTAGTGTTAGGTTGAATTTTATACGAAATAAGGAAATTAATTTAGTAGCAGATGTAAATATCTTTTTAGTGTATGAAAATTGTATCTCAAAAACTTATTAAAGATTGATAAACGTCAAGTGTTAAATAAGAAGTAACTTTTGTTGTAGTATTTATTGCTACTATAAAAATAAAAATAATTAAAAAATCGAAAGTTTTATGAACTATTAATTATGTTTATAAAACTTTATATATTACCTCATTCGTTAAACTCTTTTAGAATTTTTTTTAGATTTTATCAGTGCGATTTCGAATCTACGGATTAAATGGGAAATTTTCACTTATACTTACATTGCTACCTAATAAAAACTTATGACACAGCGATTTAGAAAAAAGTTAATAATCCGTTAAAGAAAAATTGATTTATCTTAAATTATCGTTTTACTGCAGATGTCAAAAGATATTCTAATTAATTTATCAAAATTGACATTTTTAGGGCGTTGTTTTATAAAGGTAATCCGTGTACGTTGATTGAATTGCAAAACAAGCGTTGTACGAGAAACTTTAATACACGACAGATACTTCAGGTAAAAGGGAACAAATATTAATGTTTAGACAACACGGAGACAATCAGGTGCGCCTAAAAATTTGCCAATTAAAAAATTTTTGTAAAAGCTTGACTTACACGATACTTCGCGACGAAAATTAAACACGAGTTTCTAAGGCAAATGGGAAAATTTATTGCTAAAGTAACTCAAAATGACTCGTTGACATTGTTAGAAATTGCTGCTCAGAATTTAATATAAACTGCAATGGGAGTTTCTGGTAATATCGCGCAACTCCACGTTGTCCGCTGAGTTTCTATCCAGGAGTGGCCACCGATCTCGGATTTCATTATTGGTTATAACGTTACCACTCAACTTTTCGTTTTCTATCCTTCATAAATTTTCTGCTAAACCCGAATGGAATCAATTTATTTCGATGACAATTGTTTTATTATTCGGAGCAAGATTATTGCTAATATCTGAACACATTAATGGATTTTTCGATTAACAACCGATAATTTTTACCCGTGTTATTGTATTGTCTCGTAGATTTTCAAGGGCAGTTTTAAATTTATCTTAAGCTTTAAAATTTTCTTTGAAACTCTGCAATTTCTGACGGTTAAAGAAAGCTGAAAACGTCTACTTCACGATGCGGTTCATATAATTTCTTGCAGCAACATCTAACAAATAAATACATTACTTTCGCATTCTAATTGGAAAAAATTACGAAAATGAAAAATTTTCATACATGCAAAGATTGATAAAAAAGGGTCCACAGTTGAGTGGGATTTTCGATTCTGAAAATTTTTGAACAATCGCTTGAAAAAATACAAAATTGGAAAGTATATGCAAACTCCAGAACGCAGTGTTACTCCTGCTTATATAATTCAAAACAACGGTTGGTTGGGCGGATTCGTAATGGAATTAAAAATGAATTTTACATAAAATCTTCAAAGAAGAATTTATCTTATACACGTAAAAAAGTCATAACGCCTTTATTCGAAGATCACGCGTATAATATTCCAACTGCGAGTATTTCAATTTTAATAATATTTTCAGCCCTGAGCACCGGTTGCTAAAGTAACTGCATCGCGAAATTCTCCAGTACCCCAAAGTATTTGCGATATTGAAAAAATCTATATTCCAATCGAATAAACGCTTTTAAGCGTTGCTTTTTAAAATACGTTTCTTTTGATTTATATTCTACTAGAAATAGCCAATTTTTATTTAAAATAGATTTACTCCCTACTTCTCCTTTCATCACAAATAATTCTGTTTAAAGGGAGTTTTCAACTTAGTTTTATATTTAAGATTATTTCTTTCTGAACAAATGGACCATTTCTTTTAGTGCAGCGTTCGACCCACACATGTGCCTCTAATGCACCACAGCATTCGACTGCACAGACCGAGAGAAACCGAGTAGCTCATAAACAATGTAGATTGGTAAGTTGGTTCCCTTAGAACTTATTTATCAGCGACCAACCCCTCAAAATTATCATAAATTTCGAGCTTCTTTAGCATCGCGCGTCATTTAAGGGATATGTTTTTCAGATATTGTTTACCGAGTAACTCCTATGCCTAATGCGCCTAATGCGCATGTTTATCGATAAAAGAATACTCGTTTTTGCGAGTATCGGATTATCAAAAGCAACAAACAGATTTCTTAGAACAAAAATCCGAGGTATTATCGATTTATTTGCGCAGGAGCTTACGCAGCACTGGATTAAGCATCGTTTGTTTCAGTAAATAATATAAGAGTTTTAATTTGAGATCTAAACTTAACTCTCCTAAAGACACGCTGTAAAATAAAACGTCGAACGTGTATTCTCGGTGAGAAGTAACCGTAAAGTTGCGAGTGTATAAAAGTTTATTTAATTTAATATCCACGGCGGGTGCAACCGTAAACATAATAGTCACGAAGCACATCGGTTTATAATTCATGATTTTTTCCCTTATTAATCCCTCGCACAGCGTCAATTTTTAAACCGCCATCTTCTGGAATTCCCAGGAACAGTTATTAAGCCGAAACGCATCGGATATTTTATAATGACGGCGCCAGTACTGCATAACAATGAATCGTAACAGATAGTTCGATCGGAAAATACTCCTAATTTATTCTGACACAAAATGTTATCAAGCATTTCCTCTGGAAATACAAAAAGACGTATGCAAAGCTTTTCATCCGAATCGTTTCTGTTCAGCTCTTATTTATGTATACGTACATATGTCGGTATAAGATTTCGTCCCCGAGCGTAAATTGATTAAACTCAAGAGTATAAAGGAGTTATTTCGCAAAGTAGAAGAGAGAGAGAGAGAGAGAGAGAGGGAGAGGGAGAGATATCCGTGCTAAAGCGCGCTATTCATGGGCGAGTAAGTCACCGAGAACGCCGTATATTAGAAACGTGCACTGCAGTCACTCAGAAGTTAAAAGAGCCGGCATGAAGTTCCTGTGCCGTCTCCGACAAATGGCGTGGCATTTTGAATTTTAAAAGGCAGCGTGTGCTAACTTCAATATATGGAGAGGCGATGAAATGGAAATCCTCGCCGAGTAAGTGAGATTTTGTTATTGGATGATGGCTTATTAAATTTGGAATACGGCTTCGCGTAATTACATTGTCGGGAATAGGGAAACAAAACAAGGAAATGGAAACGGCGAATCGGGCGTCGCGTGAGCGTGAGAATACGAATGACATGCTACCGGATAATTTTCATCAACCGAAACATTCGCGATTGATAGCGAGAGGAGCCAAATACCCCCGGTCGACCAAAGCACAATGAACCGAATGCGCTCTGCGAACCGGGAATACCTAGAATATCGAGGCAGCCGCGCAGAATTAGCGAAATAGAGGGATGCAATCCTTACGAGGGCTGTACTGCTGCACACAAAAGTTGACCTGGAGACGCCGGAGGCTCGGAGGCTACTTTCAATAGCAAGCGGTAAAGGCGAGCTTTCGCCGGAAGCCCGGAGAAGCGTGTCGTCTCTCTGTGCAGGAGAGGAGCGGAAGAGCCGGGGCTTGGAATCTCAATAAAAGAGCGAGAAAGCAGTCGGTTGGAAGCTCGGATGCCAGATATCGGCTCGTGCTCCCTACGTGTCATGCCGATTCGCGTCGCCCTTGCTGGACCCTGGCAGCGTGTTCGGCCACGTCATTCATGAATATTCGACGTTGAAGATAAAGTGGGTTCCCAATATCCCACCCTCTCGACCCTCTGTTACCTCCACCACGTATGCGTTTGATAGGAAAAGTGTAATAGCAGTGTGGCAGAGGGACAGAGAGAGAGAGAGAGAGAGAGAGAGAGAGAGAGATTACACGTCGATATGCTGCGCGTCCCCGGAAGTACTTGCGTAATTTTCTCTGGCGAGTGTTCGTGCGTGTGTTTGCACACGAATGTGCGGCCGTGCTTTTCACTTTGTGCATCTGGTAACAGCGTCAGCATCGCTAATGAAAGGATTATAAAAGAGAAAATGATAGAGAGAGACAGACGGTTTGCAATCAAGCTGTTAGGAAGGCATGTCGTTTAACCTCGATTTGCATCTCGATTTTCATATAATGCAAACAGTACATCGTTTCCCAGCTACTCTCGACTTTTCGAATTCAAATGAACCAAAGGCTTACATATTCAGCTTCTTTCCCTTCATGAATACACGATTTTTACATTTTTAAATTCTTATGGCGTTCGTGTTACGCGTCTTCTGCTATCCCGGTAATTGACAGCAGTTTTAATTACGACACCTTCGACCAAGTTCTATCGCTAGTTTATAGCTTGTAGCTCGACATTGTTGCATTGAAATATTTACACGTGTATAGACTCATTTTTGCTTAAGACTTTGTGTGTGCCTAAGTTGTCAGTAGTTCAAATAATTTTGTATCGTGCAACGTTAAGAATTATATTTCAAATACCGATACAACATTCGTTGGTGTCGCTTATAATTAAAAACATTAATTGTGTGCTTTTATAAGAAATATATAAGCCAAAGGTAAACGCGGTTTCGTATAGGAATATTTATGTTAAAATGAAGTTTTATTGATTCTGATTATATTTATTGTAAGTAGTATAGCTGCGTTTCGCAATATACAGTAGTGTGGGAAAAATGATTTTTCCACGAATAGGGGTAATTATTTATAAGAAACTTTATAAAGACTATTTACATTCGATAACTGAAAATAAACGCGAGTTGAATTCTCAAATGCTCTCTTTGCAATTAACATTATTTCAATACCTTACTCGAGAAAAAGTCTCTAGCGTATTTGAAATAATACGTTATCCGTGAAAAAACACGCCTTTCTATCTACATACATTTTATACTGGAAACAGCGAACAACTGTGTTGGATTGTACTGATACCGAATGTAGAAATCGTTTTTCAAAAGGAAAATCAGATAAGAATCGCATTCTGAATAGGGAGGAAAAGCGTTAGTGAAGAGGAAGAATAGTAAGAAAATACGCAACGAACGACTGGCGGAGAAAGGAGTTGAGTCAAATAAAGTAAAAAATAACATCGGAGGGGGAGGGGGTAAAAGTGCATTAAGCAACGTTCCTTGGACTCGAAGAAGTTTGGTATCCGGCCAGAACGGATTCTCGAAATAAGAGCGATGGAAGCAACACAAATGCACTGCTAACTGGAGGTGCTTTTGGTTTTATAGTATAGGTTCAAGCACGAAGACGACGCATAAGGGAAAGGTTTATACAAACACACTTACATTCTTGATGGATTGCCTTGCATGTTTTATTTAGGAACCAATTGCTTTTTGTTTGCATAATGATTATTTTCCATGTTTACGGGTGGGCACGTATTTATTTATTAATCACGCGTAAGATATAGATTTTATTCAATGATATTTATGATTAGTTTTGTAACCTAATAATTATACAGTTTGTGATATTAGTTTTTCGAGTCAAAGTTGTCAAATCTAGAGTTTTTTATATTATGGCTGTACCTTCTACGTTTACCATTCGTTGTATTCATTAACTGAATTCAATTAATCAAAGATTCTAGATTGTTTTTTCAAACGGTTACAATATCATACTTTATTGAATATTATATTTTATAATTTATAAAATAATCTTCGCCTCATTATTATTACAATTTATCTTATGAATTTTTTTATTTAATTAATAATTTATTTATGGATAATTAATAATTTTATGCCTTTAAAATCGATTTTACAGCGAAAAATATTAGTTTCTAGCGTGCAATGCTTGGCAGTGACTAACTGATGTAATTTGTTCGTTTCATAAACTGCCTTGCAACATTATATTCAATATTTATTAATTCAAATAGATTTTAATATTTAAAGGAAGTAAATATTTAATATTCTGATATTAAAATAATTTATATTAAATTTATCCTTTTCTTTCTACAGCTAATACTTCGCGCAATGAAGTTTAATAATTTTATTTAAATCTGTGGCGTAAAAAAGGGATAGACGCGGGAACTAACTGAAAAATGTAGATAGCAATTGAGAAAGAGAGAGAGAGAGAGAGAGAGAGGGATGTACAAAGAGGCTATAAGTAAATAAGCAGGAAATCAATACGTGATCGTAAAAGATTAGATTTTACATCGTTCATTTACTATTCCTTCAGTTATCTGTTTGTCTGCCTGTCTCTTTCATTTTCTCTCCCTCTCTCTATGACCAAAAACATCGTTTTCATTAAGCGTGCAGCTCTCTCTTCCAATCGCTCTCTCTCTCTATCGTTGTTTCTGTTGAAAGCAAGGGAAACGAGCCAGTGCGAGTTTGTATTTCCATTTGAGCTTCTGCCAGGCCTTTTAAGACCTTGTAGTCGACTTCAAGTGGAATCGCTTCTCGCTAGCTAACAGTTCGATTCGTTCCAAGATGTTCCTTGCACGAATGCGAAAATAAAGAGTCAAGGGGAGGGGCAAAAAAGCCTAAAGAAATATAAAAAGAAGGGTTTTCGTGTAGCGAAAGTATGCGAGAACGTACTGCCTAAAATGCGCAAGGCGTTGGTGCAAGTTTTATTGTTTTTAGTATCTCGTGAACAACTTAAGAGATATTCGTTTCACGCTCTTTGGAAAAGCCGCCTTAAATTTTTCTCTTAAGCGAGCGCCTAGTTTTCTCATTTATTCCAATGTATAATACAAAATTCTAATTTTTTGTTTCCGTTCGTTTGCAAAGGAGCGGCATTTGTTTAGCGAGCCATTTGCAGGTAGAAGAAAGTTATCAATAAAATAAATAAGAGCAGAAGGGAAAGCAAATTTTAAGCCATTCAAATTCAAATTTCATAACTATTGCGCTACACTCAAAGTGAACAGGAGAAAAGTTATTTTACGGGCTTAAAATTTACTTGAGATTGAAAGCCTGGGAAGAATTTTTGTTTACGTATTGTTTGCGCAAGCCGTCTAAAACTATTCTATGTGTGCAAGAACGCGAATTCTCTTCTAACACGAATAACATCAGTTTTGTAGCCTTACTTACGAGAAGACATTCTTTTTAATCCACCAAGTTTGCAAACATATTCGTAATTAGAATTTGGCTTTTATTGCAACACTTTTGTTAATTCACAATATAATTGATAATGTCGCCAATGTGAAGCAACAATGCGCAACCTCGTCCACGCATTTATAAGCCAAGAAAGGAGTTGTTTTACGATGTGGTTAAAAAAACGGGAATTTGATACAAATTTCCCCTAAAGATTTATCTCAGCACTATTTAGATCTAATAACAGTCTTAATTACCTGTATTCGATACTCGAGGATTCGCAGAAAGAGTCGAAAGCAGTGCGGAGATAAGAATTAAATTTGTAAATCAAGCCATTACAGCGCAATCATTTATGAATAAACGTCGGTGAGTTGTTGCTTTTGGCTCAGATCGCTTTTTCATTTTTTCACCTGATACTCTAGAGTAATCAATTCAAGTATTTTCCGGTCGGATAATAATCTCCCTGCCTCTGTATGAGAAACGTCGCCAATACATCAGTCACAACGAAACCGACGCAGCGCCGGCTCAACGTTTTAACGTTACGAATTTTTGCCCCCTCGTTCGTGCATCCCATCCCAGCTGAGGCTGGTGTGGAGGTGAGAGAGAACGTATCGCAATAATTACGTTAATGGAAGTGCAATTTTGCGTGCTTTGCTTTTCAAGGGATAGCGAGCAACGGAGCGTAAGGAAATTACGGTGTTTTAGTTTTTTCTCGCTTTCAGATATGTTTTATAAAGCAATTCGTTACGCAAATATGGAGTGCGCGCTAAGGTTGCGTTCAATTCAATACTAGACAATCGAGTTATTAAATTTTCTCCAATTCAAACACGTCAAATTAAAACATTAAAAAATTCAGTTACAACAATCAAATTACGGATTGCCAACGGCGTACGCGAGATTTTGTAAATAAATAACGCCCCCCCCCGGCTGGTAAAAACTGATCGTGCGACTACTAAATATATTGGGTCAGACTGTTATTGTTACAATCACTGCTCGCTTATTTTGCAATTTTATTTTCAATTTTATTCATTGTGGTATTGGAGAATATTTTATTTAAGTATAATTTAATCTTAAATATTGTGAACAAGGTATCGAATTGAATTAAAAATGTGGTTTATCTATTTCCGTGCATAATAAATACAATGAGCTGTATTAATAATGATAAATGCTCTTTTCGCGGAATATACCGTTGTATTGACAATCTTTTATTTAACGTCTCGATGTACTTTTTTACTATCGCAAAAACAAATTGCTATTTCTAGGATGAGTTTGGTTGAATAATTTAATATATTAATATAAGACAAATTGCTGAAGTCAAATTAAAATCTATCTTTTGGTGTATTAGTATGTTAAAAGTTGATACCGTGAAAACTAGAAAATTAATGTTAGAATGAAATGGAAGTGAAAAATTGGTATTCTACGCGTATCGACACGCAAAAAGATCGGCAAATACTTGAATAAAAAGGTTAACATTATTATTATAAAAAATTCACTTTGCACTTATTCTTGTTTGATATGTATTGATATTTAATTTAAGACAATCTTTTCTTAAGTTACAAGTGAAGTAAATAAAATAAATAATAAAAGGATTTCAGTCATAACATTAATTTATTTTTTTACCTTTTATTTTTTCTTAACTTATTCAACAACAATACTATTACATTATCGAATGTTTTCAAACAAATCTTCAAACGAATTTACGTTTTGATAGAAAGATATAAAGTACAGTTTTTCCTTTACTATTACCTTTTATTAATGTTATTTCCAAAGCGTTGATTTTGGAGTAGATTAGTGGGTAATAATGATTGCGGTTCTCACAGCTTTAATTAAACTTTATTTATGTCATTGTACAACGCTTTTTTATAATTATTCTTCATAATTTTGAAAATATTACTCTTATATATAATTGCTTCTTCGAACAAATGTGTAATAAATATGTTGTTATTTTTATTTAAAAATTTCTAATTAATTTAGAACGATGTGTACTAATTGAGAATATGATTATTTAGTGAATAACGTGGATAAGTGTTGTCTACATTTGTCCATCACATAACTGAATTAGTTTTCTCGGTGCACCTAAAATCTATTACTGCTTAGCGAATAACGGGAATAATGTTTTTAGCAAAGAGAAGTGCCCGATAAATTTTATTTCGGTCGTACCTTTCTTAGCCGTTTAATCGTATTAATTATTTTTCTAGTGTAATTTTAGTCCCTCGAGACACGAGATGTACTTAATGTATTAATCTTATTTTGCATTAATTTAAGAATTATTTATATGTAATCGTCGTGGTGTAAAATCCTAAATAATTACACCGGTTCACTCGATTTAGGTTAAAAAATTTGCATTTAAGACTGATTCGATGAAAGTTATTTATATATCGTCTCAAACGAACAAATGTTTGCTTTATTCAATATTGGCAATTGGGGAATAAAATTGTTCCTGCCTATTCTTCGTAGATTGTTTACATACAATAACTTATATGTAAATATATAAAAACATATTATTGTGGTGCAGTTGTGCATTGTACCAGCAGGCAGCGTATCGTTTGTAAGACTGGAAAAAACAATGCTTGCCAAAACCAGGCAAAATTATTTGGATCGATGCATTTATTTTGGACGTATCCCAATAGTACTTATAATAAAATTGAATTTATTGTCTATTATGTATTCATTACAAAGCAATAAACTGAGTATTAAAATATTCAAATACTCTTCATTATCCCGCTAATCCCTGATCAAATAATTTACGTACTAAATTTCGAATTTATTGCGCGAGTTGTTCCATCAGTGGGCAGAATAAAACGTTGATTATAATGCATCGTCTGTCATACGTTAATTTGAGGGAATAATCCAAGTGGCAACGAGTATTTTACCATCAAGAGGACGCGCGTGTATTCTACATATTTGCAGGATTCTCTTCTCTTGATTGAGCAAATATACTAATAATGCCAAGTCTTCCAACGACACGAAGTAATTTACAAGAGTCTGCTAATAAGTTGTCACTCTTTCTTCCGCTTTACGCGTTTCGCCGGATTTTGTGTTTCTGAAATAAATGCATATTAAAGCCCAACAATAATTATAATTACTTATGTATACGAAAGCTGGATTAGTTAAATTGCACGGTTGGACTGACTGATTAGTCCAGCTATTGGTTCAGTGCTTCTCGGAGTTGTCCGGTCAATTTTTCTTTCTCTGCTTTTCGCGCGCTCTTTTCCCCGAGCACAAATAATAAGTGGATAATTTTGAGTGCCTGCGCTCCCCCTCCCACTTCAGTATGTGTTTTCGCGAGCTCTGACGTTCTCCTCATTCGCGATAATACATACTTGCTAAAGTTGGATCCGAGGCAGGCGAACTGAGAAAGGCTGTTAATGAATGAGACGGATTCTGCTCGTTTTTACATGCTCTTCATTCCTTATCGTTTTTCACGCTCTGTTGTTAGCCATGCTACACGTTCTTTTACCTTTTTTACCAAGCATTACCGAGATTACATTTTTTACGCAAGCGAATTTTCATATGCTTTAAATTTCCTATTGACCTGCAAAAGTGCTGCGGCAATTTTTACAATATTTTTAGAATCTACAATAATAGAAATTAAGGAGTGGTGACTGACGCAGTGCCGTCCTTATTTTATGACCAAAATCGATTTAGGCTCATTGCGCTCTACACAATAATTATATTAAATATTTACCGCAACATCCCATGATTTCGTAATGCTAAGATTTATAATTATACTCACCGCAGTCGCACTGTATTGAGCAAGATCTTAGCTCGATAATTATCGCATTAGGAGACAACTTTTAGTCAGTGTTCGTATTTTGCGCAGTGAAAGAGGATGTATCAAAAACTCGATTTGATGCGACCAAACGATCTTATTGAGAAATATAATTTTCTGAATTAGCGACAATGACATTTGCGATGAAAACTGTCGTCTTATAAATTATCCACGCATTTTAAACTCAGCGGAACGCTCAGATTTTTCCACCAAGACGCTATTAGCACTGTTTTTGGGGCTTTGAAAATTTATAAGCCAGTGTTCAAAATTTAAGATCAACCGAAGCACCAAACAAAACCAGTGAAAATCTCGAATAATGATTCGGCGTCGGTAAATCGGGAATGCATTTATTATAACGGCCGGCGAATCAATAAAGAGACTTTTCATTATCCTTTTCACACCGCTGCGTTTGTATTTAGCTCTTAATTTGTCGGCTCCATTGTATTCCTTTTTGCCCGTCGGCTTTAAGCGGACCAGCCGGATTCTGTTTAGCAAAAGGATGAGCAAATAAAGGCGCGCGTGTAGGGTTGCAGTCGTACGTGTGGGTGCGTCGGCAAAGAAATCGAAGCTATTGAGAAAGTCCAGCCAGCATTTGGCTTCTAGCAGTGGCTGCTTACTTTTTGCACCGGCGCTCGTCGGCTCTTTTTCTCGAGCTTCTGCCCGGAGTCTCGCTGTGTTTGCTCGCGTCTTGTTCTACGAGCGCTGCAGCAGAGAGGTTCCCGATTCAATTGATTCTTGAATGGGGCGAGTCCTCGATAGGGAGGAAAATAATTACAGTTGCGCGTTCTTTTTAATTTCTCTACACTCGATCAATGGATTCGTGTTACGTACTGCTGTTGATGGAACTTAGCAACGGCTTTAATTGATTTCTCTTCCTCTCTATCTCTCTCTCTCTCTCTCTCTGCTGCTGTGTCTTCTGTCTGCCCCTCTCTCGGCTTCAGTTAAAAATGATCTTTTCTTTTATTAAGGTTGATTGAATGATACGACCATTTATTTATTGCACGAATGCTGATTGTTCTCTGGCCGAACACAAGGGTCGGAAATGAAAAACAGTTTCTCGAATAAACTCGACGATCTGATTATCGGAATAAAAAATGATACGACCGATACTTGTGTACCCCTCCTTGAATTTCATCATAAAGACAAGACTGTTTTACCTCGGAGTAAACAATTATCTCCTGTTCATTTCAATAGTTGGATTAAGAAACGGTTGGGATTAATTAATATGAGCGTTTCAGCATATTCGTAAGATCGATATCGCATCAACTTCCAACTACTTTTAGACCATATTTTCCGAATGCGAACAAACTGAAAAATTTCTGTTTATCGGGCTGCAGGATTTAACAGTCGCTTTATTATATTCGACATCTTTTGTGTAAAATTACCTCCATACGCACCTCCCAATTCGACATTAATCAGACTGAAATGAGCAATGTATCAAGATAAATCGCATTAATCACAGCAAAATTTAATCGAAACTCCAATAAACTTCGCTTTGTATTGCTAGTATTTAATTTTAGCATCCAAATAAATATTAACGAGAACAATTAAATAGATCCTCTCGCTCTCGCTTTATCCCTTTCTCCTGGCGCACTGCGTTTAATCGTCATAAATCTCCAAAATATCTCCATTCATCAAATTACATACGTAAGCAAGACCACCCAAGTGAATTCAGAATTCACATTGATTTACGAACTTTCTCCGAAGCTCTGGTCTGCG
The DNA here is from genome assembly GCA_018907185.1 of Platyscapa corneri. Classification (NCBI taxonomy): domain Eukaryota; kingdom Metazoa; phylum Arthropoda; class Insecta; order Hymenoptera; family Agaonidae; genus Platyscapa; species Platyscapa corneri. The sequence goes on from JACCHW010000012.1 coordinate 935,310, forward strand.
TGTGCTGAACATATCCTGGCGCATAGTACGAGAGAGAGAGAGAGAGAGAGAGAGAGAGAGAGCGTGCAATGAAAAAGTCGGTCTGATTAAACTTTAATTTGGTAACTAGGGGCGTCGGCGAGAGTCAAGCCGAAAAAAGTGCTCGACCAGTGCGTGCGAGATTTAAATATTGTATACAGCGCGATACTAGACTATTGTTTGAGCAACGAGAGGGAGAAGAGGGCAAGTCCTGGGCGAGGCAAACGAGCCTAAAAATTACCGGGCAATCGTTTCAGCTCTGCGTGTTATTCACTCGGCAACCGAACGGCTCTTCGCTTCTGCCCCAAGGTACTCACGTGCATGTGCTCGCGTACGGCATAAGCAGTCGCGCGTGCGTGCGTTCGTGCGTGTGCGCGCGCTCGCTCGCTAAAAGAGAGTAGGGCGAGCTTACACTTTGTTATTTTCGTTTGGCTTTGCATGCATGCTCGACTCGCGCGACTAGAAAATAGAGATTGCGATTTCGCGAAATAGTAATTGTAAGAGAAGTATCATTTAATGAAAGAGCTGAATTATTTACAAGCTAGATTTGCTTTCTAATTTTTATGGTAAGTCCGACAAATTATTCGACGAGTACAAACAATTATAACAATCAAACACAATGCACGTCGGCGATAAGATTTCTCGCGACCTTCATAATAACACCATATCTGCGGAGTGGATTTTATTTTAATTGCGCGAGAACATAGTTGTAACGTTCGCATTAAAATGTACTTAACGGTTGCCGGATGCAATTCTTAGTAGAATTTTTAATCATTGCTCGAGTTTGAAAACGACGTCTGGCGGCCATTTATTTTACAATCGCGAATCGTTTGTTCGGCAAATGGTAACGAATTAAAAACTTGCTTTTTGTGCGACGAATTTTTCGAAACTAATTTGAAACAAAGGAGATGATTTGAGCAGGTAATCTTAAGCGAGAAAACTCAGATTTCGAGGAAAAATTTTTTATGTGAATAGAAGCTAAACAATACGCGTTGGCGAGCATCTGGAAAAATCAATGCAATTTTCTCTGAACTATTGGAATAAGAGTGAAGAATAAAATTTAAACACCTCGAAGCATTTCGCAATTCACAAGGCTACTTGATCCAATGTTTGCGTGAGAATGCCTTCCAACTTTAAACTTTAATCGCGTTAAAGAAACACGATAGGGAAATGTAGTGTTGTTTTTTATATAACGTCTCGCTATTACTGTGAACAAATATTGAAAAATTGTTTAAAATTTATTGTTCTGATGACAATTTTACAAGAAAAATGTGACAAGTTTTATAACACCGCAAAAAATACTTCATCGTTTGTTCGCAATGTATTCTGTTTCCGGAATATACATAGCACTCGATATTTTCAAGTAGAGCATATTTTAATTTACTACATTTTTAACAATTTGAATAAAATAATTTTACGCATTTTTGGACAGATTTTCCTCTTTTCTGTGCTCTGCGATAATTTAAATTGCAAGTAAAACGTCAAAAATGATGCTGCCATATCGATTAAAAATATTTTAAAAAATTTCTGAAATAATTTAAGTTTATAATTTAATTACCGGTATTTTAGTCAAATATTATGTGATCCTTTATATTCGACTGCGCACATTCGTTCTCATTCCTGCCCCTAATATTTTTAAAATAATAAAATTTCAAAACTATTCCCATAGTTAATATACGGATTTTTAGATTATCTTCGTAATAAATCTGCGTAATACTATTTTTGAAGATATTTCCTAATATTTCAGAGCTGCAAAAACATAAATATAACTTTAAAATAGGCCTCCACGAAGTCACGAGTATTATTTTCTCAAGCTTTAATTTTTATGTTTGAAACTTCGCTTTAGAAATTTCTCTTGAATTTCATTCATCTAACGATAGTTATAAATGCATACGCAGATGCGTCCATATAATAACCACTGCTTCATTCAACTAAATTTAACTTTCACTCGAGTATCAACCCATAATAAGAAATGACTTTACTTACCGCAGTCCGCACACGGAGGATGGATACTTATGGAGATTCCGTTACAGTCTTTCCTAATATAGAGGACACGTGCAGCAAAGAGAGAAAGCGAAAATTCGAAAAATAAAAAAGTGGAGCGGAGAAGATTATGCGCGAGTCGGACAACACTTTTCCGCACAGACGGAGAAAAACTGCAGCAGCGGTAGTATCACTAGCCGTGGCTTCGAAAAGTCCGAGGGCACGAGTCGACTCTGGCCGAAAGGGGAGGGGTAGTTTGGTAATGGATTACTCGTAATTAGGTAAACAGCCGGCTTATGTGAGAATGCTGGCGGGGAAATACTTGCGAAAGGAAAGAGCGAGGGGGAATCGCTCCATTTGCGCGAGCGTTGAAAAAGACGTTTTTACTCACCCCCCCCCTCCCCACCTCTCTTCCTCGCCTTATTGCGGACACAAGCAAAGTAAGCTTATTACATTTTCTTACCGCTCTCCCGTTCTCCTCGGCGGGCTTTAATTATTCCATTAATGCATTTTGGTTTAATTAATATCTCCCATGAATATTAGCCTCTTGCTCGCGAGTCAATATATGGTTCTCTCAAGTCAATAAGATCCAAGGGCTTCGTAGCTGAATAAATAATAAAAACTATACGCGCACGCACATAAACATGCATACGTGCTCGCCGGCTACGTGTGTTTATTCTTGTATCAAACCAATTCATCGGGGATACAGATGGATATCTTCGCAAAGACGTAATAACGCAACATCAAAGTTTTCTCTTTGACTGTTTTCTCCATCTCGCTCTTTGACTGCTGTCGCGTGCTCAAAACCAACTCTCTCGCTGCTCTCGACGAAATGAGAGTCTCTTAGATTCGTCCCTCTCCCTCCCTCTCTCTCACACGCGCTTTTCTTTCGCTACTTCTCTCGCGCAAACTCATTTGAATTTTTATTCAATTCTCGAAACAAATAATTATTACGATAATGAGCGCCCGGGAAAACTTAGCCTCCGCAAGGCAAAACAGCGAGTCTTCTCGTCTTCTCTTCCCATCCTCCAATTTTGTTTGCCCGATTTTTCCTCTTTCTTTTGCTGCTGCACAATCCATCGAGTCGTAATACTAGTTACGACGTCTCTTTCTAGACAATGGCCGTGAAAAAAAACTTTTCCTCTGTAATTTCATTTCTTATAGAGCACTTTCCGAGAGGTGCCTCTCATCTCTCGTTTTTTGCAAAAAAAAAGGGGAGGCGACGGAACTCGCAAATGCGAATATCGCACCTCCGCCTCTCCCTCCTTTCCTTATCAATACGAGCGCGAACGTGTCCCGGGCTTTCGAACTAACTGACTATAAATATTTGGATTCTGAGGATCTTCTGACCACAACCGCCTCCGCGTATCTACTTACGCCTCTAATTATTACTTACTAATTTTCGTTCTCAACCGCCCGATCTCGATATCTCGTTTGGAACGTACAATTACGGGCACAGATAATTCTTTCTCGGCGCTTTTAATTATTTTAATTTTAGTTAAATTTTCGAAATTCGAGAAGAGAATTCTTTCGGAGAAAGCCCATCGATTCGAATTCAGCAACAATATTTTCAAAACTTGAGTTGCAGGCTGGACGCGAAGGCAGTCGGTAAACCTGATAAAACAAGCATGATCTTTGCTCTTGGCTTGCACCTTTGCACGCTCTTTGCTTAAAAAACAATTTTCCCATCAAAAATAAGAAAGAGATAAGTGCGGAATTAAACGAGGAGAAAAAAGGCGGCAGAGGAATGTAGAGAAAGAGTAACTCAAACGAGGTCATCAGTCGCGTACGCGTGTTTGAAATATAAACTTCCGGCCAATTACAGGTAGCTTATATTGCCGGAGTTGTAGGCCAAATAGTGGCCCGGACGAAATAAGGTAAGCTGAATGAGAGAGAGAGCGAGCGGGAGGATGAGGGACAGAGGGGGAGGCCTGGCAGAAAGAAGGAAAAGTGAGAGACCGAGCGGATTCAGCGGGGATAAGATAAGACCTGAAAGGAGGAGTCGACTAGCGAATATTTGCAAAGTTTCGTGCATTCATGTAGCTCTCCCACTCTTTTTTGCACTTTTCCATTCCCATTTATTCCTTTTTTCCCGAGCTCTGTAAAATGCTACCTTAGCGTATGCTCTCACTCGTTATTTTCAAATGGAGGAACTCGTAAGATTCGAGCGTTTTATACGAAGAGCCATTATTTCCTCTGCCTTCAATTCCGTGAATAAAGCAAGATTATCGTAGCCTTACTCGTTAACGAGGTCGAGTTTGTATTTTAAATAGGAGGGGTGGGACGCTTGTGGAAACGGGGGATCGCCATGTTTTTCGGTAGCGGCAGAATGCATTGAATCGGAGACGTATGAAACCGTTACTTCTGGGCGTTACATTATTTTTAAATGTATTTTACGTCGATAGCAGGGGCTAGTAAGACTAACTAGTTCCGCGATCTGCATAATTATTGTATCGCCAGTTGTGCATTAGCTCCTCGCTACTCGTAACCTTCTAATCCGCGTAAAGTAAATAATAGACGGGAGACTAATGACGCGACGAAGCCTCGTCGTAAAAAGTCATAAACGGAGCATGAATCTATTGTTTTCTGTCGTTGGCGCTCTTCCGCGTCATCCACAACATGCGAAAGTTGAGCTACGAATTTTCCGATTGCTGTCCACGCCAAAGTCAATTTTCTCTCTATCCCGGCCGCACGATAAACACTTTGTTATTTAAACTCGCGCTCGTGCTTTTACAAGGCCAACTGGGTGCTCCCGGGGTAGTTGTCCAAGTCACCCACAGGAATGTCCTGGCTATCCCTCGACAGCGACTCCGGCTTTATTTCCCGGCTAAAGCTCGTTACTTTTGCCCTCGATACACTTGACATTCTAATCCCAGACGCAGCGCCAATCGCGCTGCGGTAACTTTTCTCGTGCGCGAACGTTCCTCGTTAGAAGTGCCGCGGGATCGGGGCCGAAAACAAAAGGGAATTACGGCAAAAGCAGAAAGTTCGATGGAATCGGAGAGCTCGAGAGTAATAAAGATAGCGCGTTCGAAAATCTCATATAATGCGATACGGGGTCGCAACTTTGCCCTAGGGATGCCTTTAAAATATTGATATTTTATTGTACGGCTTGTAATTATACTCGTATATATTCCCTCTTCGTGTGCTTTGATAAACAAGAAATTGCGGATCCAACGATAATTTAAAAGGGTAAATTATTTATACCTTTTTTTTATGATACTTATTAGGTACAGTCGATAAGTGTATTCCAAATCACATTTATGCAGTTCGTTTGTGTGAGTTTCATCGAAGTTAAGCGTATGTAATATTTTAAAATTGAAGTCGATTGATATTCTAATAAATGTGCAACGTAAGAAGTACGAGCCATTTTTTCGAATTTTATCTCGACAATTGATGAATAATGAAATAAGGCGATGAGAATGTACCAAATTGTAAATTGTATTAAATTGCTTCGCAAATGTTGCCCACCTTTTAAAAACGAGGAAAGTATGTTAATGTTCTGATACATAAATAAATTTTCCTGCATAAAACAGTTTTGCTTTGTAACTTACTTTTTCAAACATCCATTAAATAAATGCACTTCGCTTTAAGAACGAACACGATTAAAATCATTTCAGAAATTAAACGAAACAAAGTAATTAAGATAATGATAAAATTTTTATTGCACTATATTAACGTATCGTTTTATTTAGCCAGCTATTTCTTCGGTGTATGCACTTACGCATTAAATTTCGCAACTTTCTAGATTTATAAACTTAAATTAATCGAGTAGGTCACAAATAAAGAGGACCTATCAACTCGTAAGCGACTGCGAAATTTCAAATCAAACAACTATGAGAAAGCCAAGCACATAATTTCTCCACTCTCAATAAGAGAGTCTTTATAGAATCTACGCTGCCAGGTATAATAGAATTAAATTCAAAATCCCGTTGGTTTGTTTTACAAGTCTTTTTCAGCAATGACTCGAAACGTCTCTTTAATAACAAATTTTAATAATTCGTTTACCCAAGATATTTTTTATTTCCCGACTTTGAAAAACTTTTTCTTAAAATCCAAATTAACTTCAAATTAAATGAATTAAATTATTACGAAGTTATAATCAAAATTTTAATCGAAAAGTTCCATAATTCGGATAATTTAAATTATTTAATTAAAAATTAAAAGTGAACTGAATTTGCTTCTAGATAATAGCTTTCGTCTGCTATTTTTATTAAAAATCTAATCTATGTAAAAAACATTCGATCTAATTCGAAACTGATTTTTATTTTGAATCGGTGAAACTTCTATTATAAATAAAGGAAGTAATTTACTAGTGGAATTCGTGAAATCAAAAGGAGAAAAACAAATGAAATAGCAGAGTGATTTATTTAAATTAATTTTCAGTAATTGAAGTAAAGTACAAATGCTTGTAAACTTGTAAAACGAAAATAAAATTCTCTGCTATAAAGTTAAACGCAATGAAAGTAGTTTTTGAAGTTAAATAAGTAAATAGCATAAAAGTGGGTGACTAAAATTGATTGAGTAAAATAATCACTATAAATCCACTAATACAGACTATTAAAAAGGTTAAATAAAAATATAAACTTGAAAACAGTATCGCTTAAAATTAACGATTTTCTATTCCGCGGTATTCGCTCATTCCTAGTTGATTTGATATTCCGATTCAGTGGTAGCCAGCATTTGCTTACAAGTTTTGAAATATTTCCAAACATTCGATTCGCAAGTGGATCTAGTGAGTGAAAGAATCTCGCGATCAGGCATCGGCCAAGTAGCAGGATCGGAAAAGGTGAAAAAATGAAGAAAAACAAGATGCAGTTGGTTTGTCGTGTCGCTGAAGGATCGATGGGACCAGCAATTGCACCGATCCCCAGCATTTTGAAGCGGAAAACTTTTCCACTCGACGCTCGCAGGAGCACGAGTGCACGAACGCCTGGTTCTGGCCTCGCCTTTTCCTCCGGAAGAACCGAGTGTGAGACAAAGAGAGAAAAATAGAAAATAATATCAAAGACAGGCGGGGAGGGGCGGAAGCTGAATTACGCCAACTTTCCGGCGATGCCTGAAGTAACGAACGGATAAGCCAATAATATCGTCATTTCTTCTTCCACGGAGAAATAGATAGTAGGAGGACGCGCCAGGCGAAAGAGAGGAAGAAGGAGAAAAAGAGAAAGAGCGAAATTTGATTCTTCGTTACTCGCTCTCAAGCATTCGATGATTTCTAATGTCTCTCTTTTTCCTCGTCTCGGCGCAACGCGAGACTGCAATCTATAATAAAATGAAATTTAGTAATTCGACTACGACGGCGATAACGGATCACATCCTCGAGCAGCAGTACAACCGATATCTGTTGCTTAAAATAAAAATGACGTATATTGAGCAGCGCATATTCCATTACTCCCCCCCCCTTCGAATTGCAAAAACAAGGGACTGTACCGAGCCGGGCGAAGGAGCTACGGCTCGGGCTGCGTGCGTGCGAGAGCGAGAGAGATCGACGGACGTCTGCGAGTTAGATGGATTTATATCGCACGAGCTGTGAAATATTACATTGCAGCTTGTCAAGAAAGCTGTCGAAAAACAAAATATTTATATTTTTACCGTTATTCTTGCGCCGGGCATACCGATGCTTCTAAATAACGTAATCCATGCTTCGCGCGAGTTTCATTTTCTCCGCGGAAGCTGATTTGGAAATTGCAATTTCAACGGGACTCTTTATTGCGCAAACAATTTTTAAGCAAGTTTTATTCCAGTCTTGGATCAATCCCCAATTCTTACCGGCATCTGTCCTATCAACTGTATCTTACTGTATATTTCGTATTAGAATAAGAATTATTCAAAGTCAGAATAAAATAGCGATGACAAAAGCTCGCGGTGCTGCTGTTAATTACTGCATACGAAGTTGATGTATTTTCGAGAATAATATTACGCAAGTTACAATTACGCGGCATGTTTATTACATATATATTTTCATAAGAATTTTCATCTCAAGGAGCCTCTAGAGATACACGGCACTGTGAGTAGTAATATTTTTAAGCGGGCAATATTTTTAAAAACATGTAAAAGTTTATTTAACAGATTTATCGTCGTATTTCAAGCGATAATTATTAAGAAGTCAGGTTGATTAATACGGAATACAAATCTATAAATACTACTGCTTTGTTGATCTTTTCACGGTAATAAGCAGTTTTATAAATTACTCGTTTATTATATTTTTTATAAAGTTTAATCCAAATAGCTTCGTATGAAACAATTATGCTCGCACGAAGGGAGTCCTGCAAGAAATAGATTTAGATTAAAAAGCTTAACTATTTATTTTAGAGGATGTCACTCTGTTTGGATAAGCTTGCCAGCTTATATATTTTTATTATAAATTAGCGATTAATCAAATGTTATTTCGGTGTTTAAGAAGACAATCCACAAATAGACAAAAATTACAAATAAATATCAAGAAATGAGTGACCCACTCCAATCTTCTTCAATTTTGTCGATATTCTTAATGAACTAGAATCTTTTGATAAAGAGTAAAAACAACAGTACGCGGAAAAGATTAATTTCGTACAAGATTTGTTTCTAATTTTTTTCGATCCGCATTCTTTTCTCACTTTCACGTATGAAAAAAGAGGCGAACCAAGAAGTAGCGCTCGCATAAAGAATAACAGAAAATTTCTGAAGAGACGAAAATGAAGTGTGTGTCAAACTCTCGAGTGGAAGTGTTTGCATCCGTTGCCTCGTGAAAAATGCCGTGGCAATGTTTATTTAGGACTTAAGCTGAGATCCACTCCATTTCCGTTTCTCGTTCCAATATGGTAAATGCAAGAGACAGAGTTACGCGAAATTGTCATACTAATGTACAGCTTTGCCCAACGAATTACCAAGTTACAGAAATAAAACTTACTCTCGGCTATTTAGAGTGAATTTCGATTAGTTTTGTAATCGGAAAATTTAAAAGTTCAAAAGTTCGACCGGGATAGAATGAAAAATATTTGGAAAATTTAGGCGAGTTTTATTGTATAAAAAATCATTTTAGCAAGTTTATTCATAAAAAGAAAGATTTCAAACTCATGAATTTTTATTGAAAGATGAAAATTTCAATCGAGTATTTTTAAATGGTTTTCTTCTTCTTATGAGGCTAATCCTACTTTTTGCAATATTCGTAAACTGATAACGCAGAAGTCATATGAAAAATTACTATTTGGCTACTCGATTTTCATTTCAAAAATATTTTTTTTTTATAAACGCTTGATCAATTCATTGAAAATTATATATGCAATCTCTATTTTTTATATAATATTAGTTGTATGAAAATAAAAAACATACGATTTGTTCATTTTAATTTTACTTTATCGATGTATTCTAGAAATATCTGACGACCCAAATATTTTATTCAACAATTTTAAAAATAATTTATAATTATAAGAAAAAGAAATAAGAGTTTAGGTTGAAAAAGAATTAAATTTCGATTTCAATTGGATTATGCATATAAAGAAATTTTGTGCACATGTACGATGGGTTTATTGTTAGAATATCTACATTTTACCTTCAACAGTTTATAAATATTATATAAGGCAGAAAATAGAAAAATTAAATAAAAGTGATTCCCAATATACATTATTCCAGATGTTGCCAATTATTTATGGAGATAAATGATGCAGAAAAGTTGTGAATTATCAGGCCTTTTACGATAATTGACATTATTTAAAAAAAATAAGACAGCAATTTCACATTTATAATCACAACTTACTGAAGTCCATGATGGCTTTTCGTAATTTTTCACATAATTTAACTAAAAACACCATAAAGTATACGAATCTTTAATTTGTGTAATAAAGAAATACGGGTAGCCATAAATCGAGCATAAAACATTTGAACGATTGAAAAAATAAAAGCCAGTGGAATAAAAATTATCGTCAGCCTAATTTTCCGTATTGCTCACTACAAGTGTACATATATCGAAGCAAAGGGTAATTTTGCTCGTGATTTTCCTCTGCTGCGTCTGGACCATCATTGGGTTCGCGCGCAATTGCTTCGTAAAAAGTTTTGTCCTTCTACGGTAAGTTATACTGCATTCTGGACCAAAGATCTAGGGAGTGCATTTGAAAACCCAAGTTAGAACGGATAGCGGAAAAAGAGATAGATGAATCGACAGAGAGAGAGAGAGAGAGAGAGGAGCCCCAGTTTCTCTCTTCTGCATGGCTTCGCGCAACGAAGCGTCGCGTCGGGAAGAAATCGATCTTTATCGAGACTCTTGTGCTTCGCTTTGCTCTCGTGTCCCCCTGGGGAGTCGGGGAGCGGAGAATTTGGTCGGAAGAAATGTGCGCGGAGCCTCAACTTCTTCATCCTAGTACCGTATACACGTATAGGTAGATAAGATATATATCCAGCTACGGGTATAAAGATGAAGATGCGACTGTTTGATATTATCCTGCGTGCCTGCGCAAATTTATTAGTTCGGATGATGTGCCGATAAAAGCCGCGGATCTTAGATTTAATACGCTGGACTTTGTTTTGGAGCCTTTTGTCATTCACGAAATACATTCACGAATAGACAATATTATCCATAATTAACCTGGAAGGCGGTCCTGTGGGCGAAGGACTCCTGCTAAAATCGACTATACTGTTCTCGACTTTTTATAATTTAAGTTTTAAAATGTCGGGTGAATCAAACAATGTCTTACTAGATCCAATATACATCTAATTATGGATATGCATGTACAAATTTCTCTATCGCAAACTTTGATCAGATTTTTCTAACTTTTCCATCAGTTGAAAGAATCAACTTTTTTTAATTAAAGGTTTTTTTAGCTTTAAAATATCGTACAAGTTTTATGGACTTTTCCCGCGGGCCAAATATTTAAGTATTAAACATCGTGCAAAATAAGTATTAAATTTTTTTTTAATTTTGTGAAATACACCTAACGCAATATTTTTGAAGAAAATAAGATAAACATAAATAATGCTTCGTTTTTTATGGCCAACAAAACTTATTGGATTTTTATTTTATTTTAATACGATAAAAGTAAGATAAAATGACTATTACGTTATATATTTTGCTAAAAATTTTATGTACACGAAAGTTATACTTGAAGAAATCGTATTTTTATTTATTTAGAATATTTAAGTTGATTTTATCAATGCACGTGAAGAGACAAAACAGTTTTCATTTTCTACTTTTTGCGTCTTCCAGTATTTAAATTTTAGGTAAGCAATGTTTGTACATGACTTAAGCATTTCTTTGTATTTATGAAATTTTTCAAGAAAACATGACGAAATCTCATTTTATTTACACATATAAGTGTGAAAAGTTTTTTTTACAATTTTTTCATAATCAAAAAGGTATAAGACGAAATGTTTGCGGACAAAATTTTTTTACAGAATTTTACTTTACCTTTAATTTAAAAAAAACTATTGGATAATTTAAAAATTATACATAAAATTTGTAATTTTATTACAATGATTAAGAATAAACGTTGAATCTGAAATGTTATTTGTCATTCTTATTTATTAAAATATGTAAGAAGAGATTCATATTCTATACAGTCACTAGTATCAAATTATGATAGAATATTTTTTTTTTTTTGGGTGATTTATTTAATTAAAAAGCATAACTGTATTATGTTTTCTAAGTCAGACTTTAGAATTAATTATATTAATTATAAATTAATTATAAAAAGGCCATTATAAGAGATTACACTTACTATTATTACAATCGTAACTCATTTCAATAGTCCCGTTATCATCGCTTACCTGAAAAAGATAAAAAAGGTATAAATGAATAATTTAATATAATATTATTAAATTTTTTAAGTTTGTATGTAAATTTTTAAGTTATATTTAAAAAAATTAGTCTCTTAGTTATTATATATATTTAGCGAAAGAGAGTTTCAGTACTTACGACATAGAATATTCTCGTCTGACTATAATTGAATATTTCTACTTGAAATCTACATATAGATACCGAAGAAAATTATTCATTCTTCAACTTGATTGTTGATTAAGAAATTAGATTAATTAATGTATTATACGAGGCATTGTAGAGATATTAGATCTTATGAAGCTAATATATTTGATGATTCGCAGTATTAATTTTAAAAGATTGTTTTACATCTTATACAAAACATTCTAATGCAATGAAAAATTAATGCTGCTGAATGGTCATTCTTAGTGTATTGAACACGCCCTTATTTTTCCTTGATGCGAGAATATGCGAAATTTTCTCTCCTTCTCTATCCCATCCTTCTTCTTCGTAATGGGTAACTTGTCTCACCTTTGCGAGAAGCTGCGCTGACAATGTCAGCCGCTTGACTGAGCCAAGGATACCCTCAAGAAATTTCGAGCGTAACAGAGAAGTTCGAAAGATCGCCCCCGGGATTACGATGGTGACTAGCTGAGACGTAGCTGAATATAAGGAGTTTATCATCTTTCTTAATGAGATTGCATAAAAAATTTTCTATTGCATTGCAAAATTATTTATACAAGAATTAAGAAAAAGACCGTGTGATTTATTTCGGATATAAATAATTACTCCGAATATGTATTTAGATCAAAATTGTGGTAAAGGAAAAATTAATTTTAATTGTGTTTTTATTGCTAATGTTTAAAAAACTCGTTTTATACTTTTTATAACTTGCAGAGCATTCATACGAGTCCAAGTCGAATGACAGACTGAAAGATGAATTTCTACATAAAGAAGGTTAATAGTTTATAATTTTTTGAATATTTACGTTTATGTTATAAAAAATGTATTTTAAGAAATTTAATTTTTTGAAACAATATAAGATTATCTATAAGAATATTGTATTATCTTATTTGAATTGATTTTTCCGAATAACGTTTTTCTTAAAAGTCGATTGATTGTAAAAAATTTGGAAATATTATTATTGCAAAACAGACATTTCCTTTTAGGGTTAAGAAAATTGTAAATTTTTACGATATTTTACAAATTTATTATTTTGAATTGTAATTCTTATTGTTAATTATATAATAATACTGTACGCAAGGGATACAATTATATAAGTGAATAAAGTTCTTAGCAATTTATCAGTAATAAAATGGAATATAAGTTTTTTATGAGATTTCTCACTTTTCTGAGCCTTTGATAATTGTTTTCAATTTAGCTACTTAATTATATGATAAAATCTATTGATAAAGAAACTCGAATAAACTTCTATATCCTCTTTAATAATATCGTTAATTTATTATAAATAAATAAAAAAGCTAAAAACAGATTTAAATCCAGTAATACAAATCCCAGTAAGCATTCCAATATTAAAATAAGTCGTCTATTAACAACGATTTGATTAATAGATTTCCAAGGGATTATGATTACAATTGAACTATTTTTATAAAGTTGGTTATATTAGAAAGATCTATTACAAATATTATTATCTATAGTTTATTAAGTATTTGGAGCATAATCAGATTATATCACTTTAAAGAAATTAGGATAGATGTTAAAGGTCATGGAAACGAAGGCGTCTTAAGCTTTGAGGCGCGTTTCATCTTGAGACAACCAACTTGAACTCGTTGATGGGACTTCAAATAGTCTTTGGGTTAAATACATAGATAATCGTTGAGAAATAGTATTTATCTGAACTGAACTGAAAATTAGCCACTTGTGGATTTTCGGCTTTAATTGCAGTTGTGATCACAAACGCACGATTTTGGTCACAGCCCTTTCACGCAAATTGAGACTTTATCAAATTGAATATATTTCAGCGAAGCTTAAGATACTCATTGAAAAGTCCATTAATTTCTCTTTTTTAATAGTTAAAATCTGTTGTATTATAGGTGGGTGAAGTCACTAATGTGACAACAACATGTAAATTGAAAATGGTTCTCTTGGTTGAGAGCCTTAAGATTGAATTTAATCTGACGCTAATGTTCGTTACTTGGGAATCAAAATGGACGTTCGATTGGCTTCGCTTCTCCGCAGAGAGAGGAAAATATAGTCTGTAGGAACTACTCGTGGGAATCAACACATATATAAACATTAAGGCGAAAGTGACGGCTGATGAGTTAAATTCAATAAATCAGACGTAGGAGCGAAATTTTGCAATAATTAGTCAAGCCGAAGATCTTAGTATTAAAAAGGAATCCTGATATATTTTATCAAGAAACATTCGCGTTCTGCTTGATCCTGCACTAGAATTAAAGCGATATATTTTTCAACGTCATTCTATGTTACATGTTTTTGAGTTGAGATATCATGAATATTTTGGTGCAAGTGGTAGTACTGAAAAATTTTCCCTCTAATTTAATTTATTATTTAGTTGATTGCTTACATTTTTCTTTGGCTGAATTTGAATTGAAAAGTTAATGGAAAAAGAGGATTAAAGTAAAAAAGCATTATTGAAATAAATACGTTATTGCAACGGAATTTAATATTGTTAAGTTTTGCATTATGATGATGAAAATTTGGGTAAGTTTTTAAAAAAGTTGAAATTACCATTTGAAAATATTGCTCGATATGCATAATTATATGTTGGACATGTATTTTAAGTTGTACGAATACGAATTTCAATGCAACGATTGTAACTAATTCGTTGAGCAAACGGTGATTTAGATAATAGAGCGATACACTAGTAATTCAAAGTTCCTGCATTGAATTCTCGGTATTTGCCAAATAATACAAGTATTTCTCTACTGGCACTTAAATGCTTATATGCTTAATTGCTTGGTTTATCAATGCATCAAAAGTTTACTTAGTTTGAATACGCGCGTTTCGCTACATATCGAAATCATGTGATGCACGGGGCAGAGCAGAAAATAGAAAAATTAAAGTTAAACGGTTTTAAAAATAATATAGCAGAGCGTTTTAATTAGGATAGTTAATTTCAACTTTTCCGGCCATGCCTTACTTGAAAAATTTCGCCCCATAAAACGTTCCGTGCATTAAAAACTTTCAACAAATACGGAATCATTGTAATTGCACTAATCCATCGTTCAATTAGAAGATCGTTAATTGACTAAAGAAGGCTACGTATGTTTTTGTCGAGTACGTACAACTGCGATCGATCGCGTTTGGTCAGCAAACAGGAGCGGGAAAAGGACAAAAAAGAGGGAATATCGCATTCCCCTTATTTGACGATCATCGCACTGATCAAACTACAGAGCGCAAGCCATATTGTATCGGGGCTTTCGCCGGCATCACATTAGATCTTGTCTTGTCCGATTAATCGTTTATTGAATAATATGTTCCTCGAGTTCGCGATACTTTATTTCTCGTAAAATTGTAAATTAGTCCATGCGACAGTATGATAAATGTACCAACGAATTGGAACGATCAATTTAGGCGATTAACGAGAGTTATAATTGAAAATGCAAACTTTTTATCTGATTATTGAATTTCTTGGTAGCCGTAGACACGTTTTCGTATCATTGGACGGGGTTTTGGGTCAAGTTTTAAGGGTGTAAAGTCGAGGTATCGTTTAAAGTTTACTTTTAATTTATTAATAAATTATTGTTGTATTATTTAAACGAGAAAATTGTAATTTGTTCAGCGAATAATAATTTTTAACGAAAACAGCAAAGGCGAAACTGGCATTATTACGTGCGCGCACATTTTGCAATATGCAAACAAAAAGACACGAACACATTATTTCGTGTTTTTCTAAAATTACTCTATTATAATATTCTGCTGCATTAGAAAATAATTCTGCACAATAAGCGAAATCATATCGTTACGAGTTGTTTTTTAAAAAATGTAATTGTTTTACGGGCTGTAGGCGCTTTCAAGTTGTTGGAAACAACTAAGCATTTTAAGAATAATTGTTTCTTCAGGGATAAGCGAGTTTATTCTAAAATGCGCGGATAAAAATGTAGCTTTCATTAATGTAATCTAAAAAAATATTCAGCTATTAAGCGAGAGAATAAAAAGGGATCGGGAGGGAGGGAAAAAAGAGCGCCAAAGGGAGAAGCTCTCGGCTATATTGAAACTGTGAAAATGACTGGGTTGCGATGGTTATGGTAGTATCGGTGGGGGGAGGCACGCCATTAAGGTGAGTGGGTTTTGACTTACATGGAATAAGTCTCGAACGGTGCGCCTCTATATACGGTACTGCATAAGATATAAGGACTCTGATATTGAATTTACGATAAGAGACGAGAGAAATATTGACTCTTGGGCCTCTGGGAAGCCCCGCCGTCGTAGCTTCGCTCCTGTGGGATTATTCAGTATGATGCTGAGTTAGACGACAGGTCACTTTTTTCAAATCATTTTTCTTACTGCGACTTCGAAGAACTTATAAACTGGAGGACAATGCAAAGAATATCCTGACATTTTTCGTGGCTGCACAAAACAAAATACCTATGGCTTTTAAAGTTTATCGTTCAGCATTTTATCTTTGATGCGATTTATAAATTACAGCACACCGAAGTAATTGTGGTAAATTTACAGAAAATTATTACGTCAATTATATTTCCATCCAAAGCGATGATAGCGAGAACATAAAAACTAAGTTATCGGTGAAGACTTTGATAAGTAGATAATTAATAAATGCTTTTAATAATTAATCGGCAAGATATTGGATCTTTAGAGTTCGATGACTCGGTAAATTTATTTACGAACTTGTAATTATGCCGTTGAAGTTTGTAAGATGTAACCAGATCCTATTATTATTAAACAGATTTAGATAGCAGGTGAACGTCTTACGAAAATTACGGCATCATTATGATGGTTTTTTTTATTTTCCGAGAACTATTTATTAAATTTTCGGTCGAATTACTTAGAAGCTAGAACTAAGAATAACAACACTCTTCAATAATTTTGAAAGTTGGATTGAAAAATAATTAGTAATGCGTCGATTTACCATCGTGTAGCTCCTCGAAAGTTTCGCTCAAGGCAGAAAATCGAAAAAATGGAGAAAAAATATTAAGAGTCGTAATTGGAGTCAGAAGTACTTGAGTACTGGAAATGAAAAGTTTCCCCTCCCAAGAGTCCAAGTTAACGGTTCAACTTTTTCTCATATACGGTGTGGTAAGCCGAGATTTGAAAAAAGTGGGTTCTCAATGTCTAATTAGTCTTCGAAATACATCAAAACTATGTGCGATTTTTTTTATAAAAATCCCAACATTGGCGCATCGTAAAATCCATTAAAAATAAAGTTATTAATGTTTAATTCAAGGATCTGCTCGAGGACATTTTTATTTGAAATTTGGGTATTGATAGCAATTCCTTATGAGATACGTAGAACCGATTATTATCAAGCCGTTGTTAAAAATGTATATTAAAAATACAATTTAGACGAACACATCGATACTTCTTTCTACGAAGTAACGCCCATTTAAATGAAAATTTATCGATGAAGTTGTAAAAAAAATTTTACGTGCATCCGAATTTTTAATGATGAAATAAAATATAAAATATACGTTTGCGAGACTTAGTTGAGAAAATACACCGAAAAAAATCTGCACCCAATTTTTTTATTAAAACTTATGTAACGGAAATTTTATTTGTAAAAAATATAAATAACGAATCAAGGTGAAAGAAGAAGCGTAAAGGCTTAAATGCTGCAGATCCCACCATAAAAAATGTAGAAAGTTAAGTTTGAAGTCGCTGAAAAAATCTGCGTCACTTTAATTCTGGATGGCCCTTAATCCCTTATGAATAAATGAATAAACGAGGCGAGAGAAGAAGAGAGCGAAAATAGGAAGGGCAAGAAAGGGCGGCTCCGACCGATCGCTCAACGGCCGTTTCGAGATCAGCAATGCGTCAACGTGTTTTTAGCTTCGCTCGGAATCCCATGAAGTTGCTCGATCTGGGCAAACACTGGCGCGGCTAAACTGCGGCGCTGCGCGCGGCCTCGACTAATTAGACTCGGCACGCATACAAGCGCGAAGGGTTTGCGCAAACAGCCCACAAGATGCGCGGAATCCTCCTTGATTCGTACACATACGCGGGGGCGCGTCCCTCGTTCTCGGCGCTTTCTGTCAATACGCGTCGATCCACGCATCGACTGCCGCTGCAGCGCCAGCCCCGGCTGTTAAGGGCTGCGCGCCATTTCCAACTAAGTGCCCAGCTCTAACGTGACTAAGCAGGACTGCGTACATCCCGACTGTTGATTAAGCATTAATGGCGGATTTCAATTTGCATGGATTGTCCTTGAGCACGGGCTGCACCCAAGCGTCGACGTAACGACGTAAAATGTACATTCTGCAAGGCTTCGGCGGCGCGTTTATCGCATAAATAAGGGTTCCGCGCGCATGCGCCTCCCCCTAACAGTTTCAATAATCTACAGTTCGTAATCAGTATTTGCGCAGGGCTACGTTGGCAAGGGTGCGATTTCCCTTTGCGTGCAACTTTAGTCGCAAACGCGTGCACTGCTAAACGCTCAAAAGGAGCCTTCCACTGCTCTTAGACTCACACGTTTGGAGGAAACGGTTACTTCAACCTCCGGCACCGAAATATAGATTTTGTTCAAAATGAAGCCCAGACTACGTACGCATAAGAATATAAGCAAAAAGTACAATCGAGTCTCCGTACTGAAAAGATTAGAAGTTTGGAGTAAAATGTTGATTTACTTTCAAAGAAAAGTAAATATTCCGATTTTTCCACTGAGTTCAGTTATGAAAACAGTAATTCCAGCAAGACAGGTATATTAACTGGTCGAAGCAATAAAATTAAGAGGCAAAGTTTACCACGTAGAATATTAATATTACCAAAAAGAACGACAAACGTTAATAAAATATGGCGAGATTCGGTGAAAACGTCCGGAAAAATTGAAGCGAAAATTGCACGTTAATAATATTTGCTCGTTTTTATTCTCAGGTCGCAATGAGAATGAGGGAAAAATTAAATAAAGTCAAGTTCAGTACCAAAGTAGGAAACAGCCGAATGTGTAAAGTAAATCTACCCCCGCTATTATCGCGGAGTACCGCTCTCGCTCTCTCTCTCTCTCTCGCTCTCTTTGCAGTTGAAGCCAAAGGAAAAAAAGAGAATGAAGAGAATGCTAACGGACTCATGCAAAAGTGGCCAGTCCCCTTCAGATGTTTCTTACGGACACTATTATTTCCATTTCTGTACTTTTCTCACTCTCGGGCCTCCCTCCCGGCCTTTTTTGTGTAAGATCAAAGTATACAGCTAAGTATACTTTTCATTAGAGTGGCAAACGGTTCAGTGGCGCGCGTTTTGCGCTGTGCGAGCACTTTTACGTCCTGTACTTTTGCCCCTGGTTTCATTCATTAAAGCTTTCGGGTTCGGGGTTTTGCACTCCTACATTTTCGGCGCAGCACATCTTCTTGGATTCGAGATTTCTCTTTCTTACGCTTGCATTAGGTGTATAGTCTAGGTTGAAAGTAAGACATTTCCGAGCTAAAGTAAAATTGTAGTTTCAGCTCTTGGCTTCGGAAGCACTTTCCAGTTGCGAAAATCCACGGGGCCAAATCTAGTCTATTACAATAAACTCTTTCAGTGTGTTATAATTGCCCGCGTTTATGCGTTAAAACTATTACGAAACCAATATTTGTGGTACCGGCAGAGGAGACAAGCACTCCGTTGTCAGGATGGCTTTTTCTTGTAACTGTAATTATCGAACTTTTTACATCAGCTATATATTTGTATTATATACCTAGGGGAGATTTTACCGTAACCAGTGAAAAGAATGCCTTGCTTTTTCCTAGCCAAGGAGGCGGCGGCGGCGGCGGCAAGAGGTAGGTGTAATATGAAAAAGTTTCTCGCCGCTTTATTCGCCCCTATGTAAATATTACTCAAGGAATCTGGCTTCCGCAGCTTCTTATGAAAATTCAGCGGCGCTCGAATTAAAATCGAAGATCTAAACTAGTGTTTCCAGGCGCGCGACGTCTTAACGCAATAGCTCCGGCTCTCGTGCCAATATATTTGCTAAAATAACCTTAAACTAGGAAGGATTTTCTCTAGATTAATACTTATCGTCCTCCTTACTTCCCGATTCCGGAGGCATCTCCATCGCGATAGCCATTGCTTTTGATACCAGCTGTACACACTAGCCAAGTCAACCGACACATCCTCGAGGCATCCTCGTATACAAACTGACTTAACAACGTACCACTCCGAAACTCCCTCGGCGCGCACAATTCAGTTATATTTAGAGAGGAGAAGCACCTACGCATTAGTCCTGGTTCCCTTGTACAGTGGCGTGCTTCGTTCTACGGCTCTTAGAAGCTTCGGCTGCCGCTGCAACTTCTTCTTTCGCCCTGCTCTCGCGTACTTTTTCGCGGTAATATAGCGTGTGCCTTTTCCTTCTTGCCACACAGCGCAGCCGGCGCCTTTTTTCTTCCTTTTGCGCGGAGCCCCCACTCCTCGTCCTCCTCTCCATTAGTATAATTGCTGCCGAGTACGAGTGATGCTACCCGCATCTCAGCTCTAGTTGGGGTACCGAGTCAAGGATGCGGGAGGGACGCTTTGTGGCGCTGAGGCGAGTGAGTTTCATCCCTCACTCTGTACTTATTTGGATGCCTCTGCGCTGGAGGCTTTCGCAATGTTCGTGTTTGTCATTCCGAAGCCCGTGCTAAGTGATTTACTCGTTACAGTAAAATTACACTATGGCAGAGTGGATTTTTTCGGCTATACTTATCAAGCCGGCACCGTGCAACTGAAAAACTTCGGCAAAAGTTTTAGAAGCTTTTAAAAGCCAATTTACAGTTAATTATAACTTTTATCGTGTACAAGATGGAAAATTATTTTAAATTAAACCTGGAGATATGTTTAAAAATTAATTTTAATAGATCGAGATTGTTAGAAGAAACGAGCATCAGAAATTAAATTCAAAGTTGGACGGTGGCAAGGGCTGAAGACTCTACCTGGATATCGTACCTTATTTCTTAATCTCTCTTGTTTCGCTTTTTATTTATAATTATGTACAAATCAAGCTGCAATTTTAATCCATTTACCAGTGGTTTAAACACGATTAGTATTCCCATCGAATCCAATTCCGCGTTAACATTAACGTACGGTGGAAATATGTAACGCGATGTGAATTTCCACGCCGATTCGGTGGAGGCAACGTTCAAAAAGTAGGCTAATAAAATATTTTACAACGTAGCTTTATAATTTGAAACGATCGCTAAAGCGTTTTTCGATTTTCGAAGCGCGGAAAAATCTAATGTATAGCTTGTTAAAGGGGCTGGAATACGCCGTTAATGCAACAGCAGTACCTGTTAGTACATAACGTGTTTGCACTGAGTTAGCGGAAGCATTCCGTTAGTAGTATTCTACTGTTGGTTCAATGGAACTGGAGTATGCCTTAGTCTGCATGTCAAGATGAATAATTATCTTACGATAACCGTCATAACGATGAGAGATTGCTGACTGAAAATATAGCGCACGCGTAGCAGAGCCTTGCATAATTCGAGAATTAATAGGAGTAACATTTGAATTGTCTTTAAGCTATACTATTTCACATCCCCAGTTCGCGGCATTTCGTTGGGGCTTGTGTACGTTGTTGGACGCGAAATTGTGTGCCGCCGCACAGGAATCAATTTCTGACGACAATACAAATTGTTGAAACTCGCGAAGCCCGTAACGAGACAGACAAGCTAATAATATTAATTAATAAGCAAACTTACGAGTCATTAAATGAACAGAAGTAAGAGCACGAGGAGAAAATGGAGCCCGAGAATGCCCGAGTTCAAATTTTCCCAATAAAATATACTGGAGTTGACCTTATAAAAATATATTTTATCTACAGATACGACGTCTTCGATTGAAATACTTGTCTTTGCGGAATCCATTGAACAGAACAAAAAAAAAGGAAAGGATAAAAAGCCGAGGAGAAAAATGATGAACGTAAAACGAGAGCGAGCGAGTGCGAGAAAGTGTCCTGGACGGGGTCGGGGTCGGGTCCGGGTCGGAGGCTGGGAGACCAGACCATAACCAGATAAGGGACGAGGACGTCGATGAGAGGGTTAACCGAACGGTCAATACGCGCGGCACGTGCACCTACAATTGCCTCTCCTTTTCCCGCACAAGATAAACGTGACCGTATACAGTCACCCACATTCGACACACGTACAGACGAGCGTGTGTAGGCAGAGGCGCGTGTGTCGCTAGAAAATCGCTCGACGAGTAGATCAGTGCTTGCAACGTATCAGAACTTTTGCAATATTACCGAACGTATAGGCTGGACTGCTCCCCTCCCCATCTACGTTTCTTCGGCGAGCGATAAAAGTTGCTTGATTTTATTGCTCGGCCATGGACCCAATGCCAGGATCGGCCTCAACTGCCGCTCCCGCGTTAGCGAGAAACGGACGAATAAACGGGCACGAATGAGGGGACGATGAGAAATAAGTGGAACATTAAATCGAACTATTTCTATAAAAAGTTCCGAAGAAAGGAGTTTTTAGATCGCGAGATAATCAATACGCTTACGCTATTATTGAATATTGCCTTTGATATTAATGCAGCTTTACTAATTTATAGCCGCGTGATTTCGGCGCGTACTGTTCAAGATTATTAAAGTGATTAAATTTTATGATTACGAAATTTTATTTCCCGTTGCGAAGTCAAAGAATTTATTAACCAAATTAACCAATGATATTCGATACGAGCCGGCAGCACATTCTTCTAATATATCACAGTCGGCGATATTAATTTCTGGCGCAATATTTGCAAATCTATTTTAGAAATCACAATCCATTACTGTGTCCGCGAAACAAAGTCGCGTTGCCTCAATGTTTTGTTACATCAATCTTGCACCGTAAAAGCTCTGGATACAATTATTTCTGCAGTATTAGCTATTGTATTTTTAGCTGCTCGTACATGCACAAGCACTTTTGTTTGTTTATAAAAAAAGTTGACTGTAATCGTGTAAAAATTGAATGTGCATTTAATATACTACGCACGTAAATAAATATAATGGTGCCATTGATTGAAAATTAATATACTGTGTGATAACGCAGTGGCGATTCATATTTGTAACTACGTGTTATCTTTTGAGAATGACAGCACTCGACTACATTGCGATACTTATTTTATATTTTATATTATGTTTCCACATTGTGTTCCTTGAAATTGAATATTTATTGATACTGTCCGAATGAAAATTAAATTTTAACGATAGAAATTTCACAAATAATTTTTTAGAGTTTAATTCCTTCAAAAAGCGAAAGACTTTATTGACTGAAACTTTTAAAAAGTTAATCTTCGGCCAATCATTTTCAAATTTACTATTGATACAAATTAAAATATTGTTTGATTTTAATTTAACTCCTACTGGTCTTGAAATTATCTATTCCAATTAATTTCCACTTCAAAACGAGTGAGAATTTAACGTTTGTTTAGCTGCTCGCAGCAATGCGATATTTAAAAGATAATGAGAAAATGAAAAAGAAACTGTATTTGAGAACGTATAAATAAAACAATAAAGCCGTAAAAGTCGGATAAATTTACCGAACGTGCGATTTTTAAAGGGCGATAAAAAAGTTTGATCGAAAGTTTAAAAAATTGTACGAACGTTTTTTTGTAATGACTCTTACAGCGTTTAAAAATAAAAATGAGGCGCGCGCGCGAAAAAAGCGTGAAAACGAATGAGAAAATAGAAGTAGACAAAGAGAGCGCGAGTGGAGAAAAAGGAGGACTGCCCGAGAGGGGGGCAGTGATAGGTGAAGAAATAAAGGGAATGAGCCCATTGTGCGCGGTTGTCCATTGAAAAAAGCCTCGTGTCACATTGAATCGTTTTTCCGCGGCGCGTTAACCTCGCGTGTGCGATCAAGTTTGCGGAGGCGCGATGCGTTGTTTCAAAGGCTGAAAAAACGAATCCACGGCGATGGTGGCGGTCGTCGTGCCTCCGAAGTTCCGCACACACTAGCCTTTATCACTCTGTAATGGAGTGTTGTATTTCCAAAAAAGGATTGAAACAGGAATCGATTGTTTTCGAATCGAGGTAAATATTATGTTAGTGTGGGCAAAATGTTTGCTCCTGTAATGTGTTGAATTACTAAACACAGCCTCGCTCCTGTATTAGCAATTTATTAAATCTTCATTGCGTATATTTTTGTGGGCCAGCGAGTGAAAGGCTTTCACAAGTTGTGTATTTAAGGTTCGTTTATTTGAGTAGAGCTCGTAACGTTGCACGAACCCGTAATTAAATAATTATATTATCTTAATCATGCTTCGGCTATTCGTCGTAGTTAATTCTTATTTTATAAACGTAGCCAAGCATCTGCAGCTTGACAATTAAATAAATAACGCCAGATGAAGTTTGCATTCTATTATTATTATTGGGTCGACGAATATTTTTCTGAAGGGCATCGATCGCTCGACGTTTACTGATACAAATGTTCGTTCGCTCAGAAATTATTTATTGCCGGAAACGTCAAAATCAACGTCGGAAGTATTCCGCGAAGTTATATCATTGATATTTGAAGTAAACACGAGAGAATTCAAGGAGGTCTACAAGTCATTGAGCATTCATTTTCCTCTCAAGTTCCTTTTCCACTTTTTAAAAGGGCATTTTCATTTAATTCTGGCAGTGCCATCGATCGAGTTGCCATTCGATAAATAATAATTTCTTCACCTCCACCTACATTTCACTGATTTCTGTCTTTAAAAAAAGTGCGGAATCCACCGCGTCTGTCAAATCGTAATAAAATATCTCTTTTACGCGGTAATTTGTACGATGGCTTCGCACAAAAGAAGTGAAGTAGCCAGAAAAGCAGAAATATCCTCGGCGTCTGCTTGATGAAGAGGGAAGATAATCATATTCGATTAGAATTATCCTTGTGCGAGTGCATCCTTTGTCTCGGGAGAGACGTCTTCAAGATCCAGCAAATCGTTCGAGCGTCTCTCTTCTCTTCTTTAGCTTCTCCTATCTCGCTACTTCCCGTCAATTTTTATCAGTGCAGCTCTCCGTCATACTCTCTTCAACCGTCTTCATCTTTCTTCATCTTCATTGCCTAATATACGTCACGAGCTATTGCCCCGGATGCCTCGACTCAATCTTCTCTTGGTTTCGGCTTTTCCTCTTCCTCTTCCTCTTCCTCTTCTTCTTCTTCTTCTTCTTCTTCTTCTTCTTCTTCCTATAACTCCTTCTATTTCATCTTCTGAAACCTTTATCTAAATCACGACTACTCTTTGCTCGAATGGTATTCTTAGTCTAACTTACTTTGCTTATTTGAACAATCCCGGTGTTGGCTCCTCCTTCCTTACGAGCTAGTAACGACTGCAGTCGCTAAAAATTTGCTAATTATAATCCACGGAACGTGAGTGTCTCCATCCCTTTCTCAATCTCAGCGCCGTTAATTGAAGGCGTCTGCAACCTCTAATTAGTTCCTTTTCTTTCTTTGCGTTTATCTATCCTCTTCGTTTGTCTCTCTAATCATTCTTCTCGCGCTTTCAAAATCATGCGATTGCCCTAATGTCGTCGACTTCAATTTATTTGCCTCTGTAAGCGAATGACACGTCCAACAATCGCATATTTGAGGACACCGATTTCGACTCGAATGATTCTTTTGGCTTGTTGATATATTCAAGAGAGACACACTGGCAGGGTCTTTTGATTAATGGAAAGCGCGTTTCGTTGTAAATGATCGCAACGTGCAATTATTGAGCGGTTTTTTTATATCGAATTTCCAAAGTGTGGAAAGGAGATTTTTGAAAAAAGCATTTTTAGTATTTTATTATTTAGATTGATGATTGAGAGCTTTGACTTATTTTGCGGTTTAAAAAGTGTTGAAGGTTAAGCAGTGCGAGTTCGAATTTTTCGGGATAAAGATATACAGCGATACAGAAAAATGTTTTACTCCCAACAATGTAATGTTATGGTTTAAAGTTTAGGTTTCGTAGCTGCATTGACGTGTATTGGATTTATATGAAAATATGACTACCACGTTCGAGTGCAGCTAAAATTAAAAAGTATGGCCTGAAAAATTGGGTACCAATTTATATTATAATCAAATTTAATAAATGTAATAATAGATTAGGCTTCCATGGTCGAGTGCAAATAATGCATTTCCGAAGATAGCAGTGCATCGAACAAAACCTTGATTCTATTAAAAATATGAGCAAGAATACTTATGTTTCAGCAATACGATTCGCTCATGTACTTGTACGGTATATATTTGAGTACGTGTGAGAAGACGAACATCTAGTGGTTTTATGATTTCACGCTCCATTTCAGTCGGTATTTGTCGGCATTTCGATTTCCTCACGAGACGTAGGCGACTCGAGTTTTCATCTCGCGAAATTCGAGAACAAGATTTGTACGCCTGGCCTCTCGAAAAATCGTGTTTGCACGCGATGTTTCTGTGGATTCGATCGCGAAAAACTCAATGATTGAGCGCAGCACTTTTCGAGAAAAGAAATAAGTGAAAAGGACTTTACTATAGCTGAACAAGTTTTTTTATTACATCTACTTCATTTCGCTTTGAAGTATTTTATATTGTTAAAAAATGCTCAGAGTATTTTTTATTGCTCAAAAATAACGACTTGATTACAAAATTAAATGAAAAACGTCATTAACTGCATTTGAATTGCATATGAGAGTCCTTTTACCATACTTTTCGTTTTCTAATGCACGATGCTCGTGTTCATTCAAATACTGATTACAACTGCTTGGGTAATAATTAAAAAATTTTGCAATAAAGCTTAAATAAAAGAATGTATATTATACGTAGAATATTTAATTTGTTAAATTGAAAATTACGAAGCACGTGCAGAGGATTATTTTATAAATCAAAAGTCCTCGGCATTTTTACAATCTTGAGCAAACAATTTCCTATTCGTTTTTAAAATTGATTCATAAAATATTATTGTACACAAAGAAAAATATCTATCTAAAGTCCGCCTGATTCGCAATAAATCCCTGTGTGCCGATCCAAGATCTCTAGATCTCTTTCATATTAGTTAAGTCTTTGAGTCTGAAGTTTCGTTATTGATTGGCTCCAGTCTTGATTATATTAGTTGATAGTTTCGATCTGTGTAAGAGGCAACAGTTGAAGTACAATCGTAAAATATTCTTTTAAATGATGAACGTCAAAGTCACGTAAGCCTTTTTTTCCTTTATACCTTTATCGCTCAAGATTCCTTATTCTTATTCTGTTTATACCAGAAAGGGATTCGAAAGAATTATTCGGTTTAACTACAGAGCAGTTCAAAAGCTCAATGGTTTTCTGAAGTTCGTGTACTTTTACAAATTTGATTATTAAATAAAAGTAAATGATTCAAACGTAAAAATCGAGGTGTATTAAAGCAAGATACAAGCGTACATTTTTTTCTTATTGAAATGACAAATTAAAATAAGTCTCCCGAGATTTGCGAGAAGTCACAATAAAATTCGTATCTCTTAGTGACTACGATTTTAAAGCGCGAATTGTCAAAATTCGTTAAAGCGACATCCCTCTACAAGTTGGATAATAATGCGTACTCTCGAACATCAATTTGTGCCTATAAATATAAAATTTATAATTTACGAAAATTCAGTGCGTCCCGAAATCTTGAATATTTTACAGAAAATATAATGAAACCAAACGCATCTCTTAATTTAACATTGTTCTTCAGCACAACAAAGAATGCTAAATTTTGAATTGATTTCACTTATGAAGTTGTTACAAAAATTGAGACTAACCGTTTAATAATAAGCTGTTATTTGTCGTTCCCTAAATCTGAATTATTTATGATAGAGCTTAATGTACATTTCATGCAGAAAAAATTGAAAGTAGGTCGTTTTGAGTAAATTTCGACAGAATACTTTTAGATTAGATGTTGTGCAAGAGTAAGGTTAACTTGTCCTGTGAGTACACCGAAGATTAAAGTGCCTTGGCCGTTCTTGGAGGTTGGAAGGGAGAGGATAAAAGCTTCCTTGGAGAATTCTAATGACCGATAGCCCCAGCTCTTTTCTTACCTCATCCTCTTTCAACTTTATCCTATTTTTTTCCTTATTCTTCTTTTCTCTTTCTTCCTTTCCTTCTTTTGTTTTATTCCCCACAGTTCGCGTCGCAAAGCACATCCAATAAACGTCGACTGCTGCCTCTTTCTTTCTATTCCCCTCTTTTTCTTCGCGTATTCGAGACTTATCGGAATGTTTTTCACTTAAGTTGTAGTTATATCTTTACAGGCAAATATTCGTCTCATCTGTACTGATGATAATGGTTGCGCGCGTAGATGTATTTATGCTCGGTAGTTTTCTTAAGCAATAAAGCTGCTCGAAAATAACTCATTGTTGGAATACATGAATTTTAATATCCTTTCGATTACTTTTTTATTTGCAGGGTCGACGAAAATTCTTAATTTTGAAATGCAGTGCAATTGCAGTGTCAATCTTCTCCAACGTAATACGCACGGAGCTTTAAAATTATATATTTGATATCACTGTTTAAAAAGAAACCCATAAGATTTTTTGTTATTTTATGGATTAACCCGATACCTACTGTTTTCATTGGTTTTATACGTATACAAGGTAAATAGATTCTTATCATAATTTATATTATGTGAGATACATATTTCTCTTTGATGCATTATATCTATTATTTACAAATTTGCTTTTACTAACCATTAAATTCACTTAACTTTAAATAAAAGATGAAATTTTTTCTTTATTTGAGTTTTCTATTTTCATCAGTTTCATTAGCGGCCGACCTTTTTGCAAAAACAAATTCAAATACAGAATAAGCTTAATTTACAATTAAAAGAGAAGAATCATTAGGCGAGTTATAAAATTTAATCGAATTCGTAATATTAGCTTTTATATCTCGATATAAGATAACCATATCACTACGGTTAAAAAAATATAAGCGTGGAAATAAAGTTAGAAGGATAACATAAACAATAAAAAAAATTATTTTTCAGCGCTTACTCATTCTTTCTCTTCGAACTATGTAATCTCCTGCGGAATCCACCGTACGAAGTATAAAGTCTCGCTCTCACTCATGGATAAAAGCAAAAGGTTGAAATAAATACAGTCAAGTTTTTTCTCCATTCTCTAGAGGTTAAAAAATCCACCAACGATAGAATGAGAGAGAAAAAGTGCAGCGGAGCAGGTGATAAAAGAATAAAAATGATGGAATAGCAGCATAACCCCATCGCGGCGTACAAGACAAGGCGTTTAATCGATCGAAAAATTTGATTTTATTCCAGGAAAATAGAGCCTAATATTTTACTATTTTAATGTATATTAAAAGTCAAGTTTAATCACCGCGAAGGAAGTATATTAGCATTCGACGTGAATGTTTTCAAAAGTTTAATGACTGTCACGTGGATAACTTCTTGTCGTATTAGCACTTAAAAAATAGGAAGGTATTTTTTATGCATGCAAATTATTGATGTGTTCTTATTACGTGATAAATATATTCCTATAGCTTATTATTTTTAATAAAATAAATTGTTTGATTGTACCCATTTCATTTGCTTCAATGGAAGAGTTATATCCTATTAATTATACGAGGATTTTCAGTTAAGCAATATGCCTCATTTAGTTAGATTTACAGATTAATCATTGAAAATTTACAAATTGTAAAATTAAAATTACCATCTTAACTTTAAATTAACAAAATCTATTAACTTTTAATAAATTAAATATATTATTATCTTTAAAAAAAACTTTAATTGAATAGAGTCTAGCCAACAAAATTTCACATTAGAGATTAATCTATTTTTATAGTATTAAATTTTAGATCAATACCGGGGAACAAAAGTATAAATAATGTTTCTTTTAATGCATTATATATATATATATATATATATATGTTACGACACATAATAAATAATCTAAATAATTAATTTATGCTTTCAGCTTACACATAAGCATGTCAATAATTTAGTTACTATAATTCATAAGTTCATTTAAGCTTATATTAAATTTAGGAATTACAAACATTAATTTAATAATGTACGCCGAGAGTTTAATACTAGTTTAAGCTTTACAACTGGATATAAAATTGCAGATTTTAACCTTTTCGAGATGTGAAAGTTCACAATTTAGTCTGATACCATTTTATGTTAATTATTACATAATCAACTTTAATTAAACGTCAAATATTTCGTTACCGAAAGAATTTTCCTTATTAAAAATAATAATTAAATCTTTAATTGAAATAAGAATGCTCGGTTAAAAGTAGAAATTCTAGCCCTTCTTAAAACTTGCTTTACGATTATACTTCTTAAAATTATCTCTCAAGGTGGTTGAACTGAATTCAAATTTGAATAACTGAAATAGACATCAGAACCCGAGTAAAATTATTTAGCGGGGCCAGGCGAAACAAGAGAGCGCGCATGAGCGGATCTGCATGTGCGAGAGGAAGACAAATCTGCCAGGCACATAAGATTCCCGTGTAACACGACACGTAACTACCATCCTATGGTCTTTCTCTCGCTCAGGTCTACTCGCAGCCGCAGAAGTAGATCTGATAACCGACGTGGACCGCCCTCGAGAGCGTTCCAGAGCAAAGCCACGAGGCAGGCTCGTATACATGTAGTAGTTTCTTACACGCTCTCTTCCTTAACTCCGACTATTTCTCTGTCACATGCATAACTATGATGCATGCATATACAAAGTGACTGGTAAGAAGCGGGAGGGGTGAGGCGGAACGACGGACTTTGTTGGTAGGGTAAACGAGCCACCTATCGGTCATATTAAGTAGTTTGAAGCCTGTCTGGAATACCACGGAACTCCTCGCTGCTTCTCTCTCTCTCTCTCTCTCTCCCTCTTACGGCAGTAGACGTCGCTTCGACATTTGCTCTTTAATCTCGCTGCATTAGTCGTGTGCCAGTGAGCGCGGTAGCCGTATGAGAGGATATCCCGGAGAAGGGAAAGAGACTCGTGCCTCGAATGAGCCGATTGCTTCTGGATCGCCGATGCAAGGCGCCACTATAACTGGCGGAAAATGAGAAACACCGGACGGAGAAAGATGAAAGGGGCTAAAGAAAGCATCGACGAGTCAGAAACACAAGTTAACTTTGTCAGCGTCGACAAAGTTACGGTCAGGCGATTCCGCCGACGACGATTAATACTAGCAATACAGAGAACACTGGACAAGTTCATAATTTTAAGAAGAATATCCACTATTCTATGGTGGGAGCTTAATTAGCCGGAGTGTTTGGTAGTGTTTGCACTAAAGTAATGCCCGAGCGTGGTACGAGGTAAGGGGCTGCTTGATTGATGCACCTTTGAAGAATATTTCCTCTACTACGTAATATCGATTTTAAATTGTTCTCAAGCAACTGAATACAAACTATTCTCACGTTAACGAGTAACGTTTTTTAGTCGATCCTTTCAGTCTTTTCAACCGAGCAGCTTTTATCTAGACATAATGTATCTTTGTATGTAGTTATTGCAAGAGACCGAAATAGCATACCGATTAGAATGTGCCAGGTAGAATATTCCTTCGATAAATGTATCGTTACAGAACGATAATTCGCTCATTTTTACCTCAAAAAACTAATTTAAAAAATAATTTAAAGGAGAATCTGTTTTTTAAAGAATCGTCGTCTATTCCGATCTTATCTTAATTTACACGCTAATTGTACTCAAGATTATTGTGTTTACGTTAAGAAAATGGGAAACAATATTATTTCCACGAACGAATTTAAAATAAATAGGTTTGATCGAGGCCTTACATTACGTGACCGCACAAGTTTATGAAAAAAAATTATACACAATCGTTGTTAATTCGTAAATAAAGAGTGATTAGTGCTACACGTAAGCAGCAATTATGTTGCAGAGAAATGAAAAAAGAAAAATCCATTCCCATTCGCAAAACTTTACAATAAACATAAGAGCTAAGCTTAAGGAGATTACGATTTGTAAAAATGTATAAAACGAGAAAGAATTTTTTTCATAATGTAACTCGCGAATATAAATATTGAACTTTTAACCCACACTGAAAAACAAATGACTGCGATAATGAATTAAAAATTATATTTACTTTATCTTTATCGTCTTCCTCGTTGTAGCGACTACAAAAGTATCGAGCATATTTAACAGATTTGCTCTATTATCTACTTTTTGACATGACGGTCTATTATACCGTCTCCTCTCTATTAAGCTCGAAACTGGCAGAAGCTTATTCTTGACTTTGATGAGCTAATTAGCGAGCTCCTATTTTTCATTAGTACCCAGTCGTAATGTAATACCAACGAATAACCTACGGGTCTCATTAATTAATTAACCAGGTACCATCACAATTTTCGACAAATTTATCAATCTGCAAGGGCTTGATTCCTGATTTATAGAAGAATCAGATTCGCACAGTTGAAGCTTTTTAGCCGTATTGTATGACTTCCTTTATAAAGCACCTTTAGAATCTTGTATGTCCATTATACCGGAGGGCAAAGTTGAAAACAAATGCATAACGAAGGTGAGTCAGCTAAAGAGCGAATAACGAGTTTCGACGGAATATAAGAATGAAAGCGATGAAGGGGTGAAATGGGAGGCGGTGGGTAGGTAAACAGACACAAAAACTGCACTTAATGCGTTTGAGAATGAAAACGAGTAAAAGACTTCCTAAAATCTAGTCGTGCACTTCGTCAATTTACCAGGTTAAAGGAAACGCAGTGGTAATCAAAAGGTTTACAAAAACGACTTTTCATTTTTACAATGAATGTCAAGGAGTATTAAGTATTTAACAGAAGAAGATAGATGGAAAGTAGAGAGAGAGAGAGAGAGAGAGAGAGAGCGCGAGAGACAGGAGGAGACGCCGGAGGCTCCTGACGTTCCTTACGAGCTCCATCTCCGGCTCTCGAACGACTTCCCGTCGTTTCGTCCTTTGCCTGCCTCTCTTACCCTGTTTTCAAATCGGACGCGAGCCGAAGAAGGAAACCGCCGACCCTCCGCCGGAAGTTACTTGACTTCTACCGTTCATTCTGTCTACAACCATATCGGTGCTAGTCAACTCGCTTCCTTCTTTAACCTTGCAGGCATACATTTCTTTTAAGAGACTCGAGTATTGTAAATTTTATGTAAAACAAGCTTTTTCTAACACTGAGCAGAGGAGTGAAAATTCACTACTCCCTAATTAACAGAATAGAACTTCAAGATCCGTATTCGACGAATCATTGCGCGTGTGATGTAAATTTCCCTTTGATTGGACGACAAATTGTTTATAATTTCAAATTATTATTTATTATTTTATTGTTTTAATTATTAAACAAATGTTACGGATAATGTAACGTATCAATTATTGAAATAAGTATCGCGCAACAAAAATATAATTACTCGTACGAAAATTGATCGTTTATTTTTGCTGAAAAACTTTATTCGATTCAAATAGAAATTTTATGTCATAACAAAACTAAAATATTCGCAAACAAGGACATTATTTTTCGATCCAATTAACAAAATTTGTCAAATACTTAATAAATAATTTCAGATGTATGTAGTATTTCATTCAAAATAATTTGTGCTGTTTTTTAAAATGAACAGAAAAGTATAATTTGTACATCAACATCGTAATATTTGCTAAAAGTCATACGTTTCATATTTAGCTAAACCTTTGTATTATTATAAGTGCAAATGAATTCTCTTCCACAAAATTACTTTATTTATATTTTATACATTATTGCTTTTATTATATAGAATTATTTAACGAGGTTTACTTAATGCTCAAAAATTTGCTACTGTATTCCAAATTGTTTCAACATTTACAATAAAAAAAATACATCGTTTACATTTTCTATTATTATAAAGATTATTACAATATCTAATATTTGAAATAAGTCGCTTAATTCTTCTAATAGTTATTATTGAATATATAATAGTTAATTATTATGGAATTTCTATTTAAAGTTTGTTTCGTCGTTGTAATATTTGCAAAGTAAAATAATTCATTAACCAGAAGAATTCAGAATTTCACACATGTTATTTGAAAGTATGGCATTCGAATAAAGTGTATGTATTGGATCACTGGTAAGCATTTAAATAATACTAAATTTTTTTGTTTAAACAAAAATCTTTATTTAATTTGAAATAAATTCGAAATAATTTGGTTAATTACATAATTAAAGCAATTTTAATTTGGAAAAAATCGTATAAAGAATGAAAGCAATTAATTAATTTAAACAATGAAATTGCAGAACAAATATTGCAATTTAAGGGAGAGATGATAAGAATTATTTGCATTATTTAAACAGCACAAACAATTGAAAAACGTACAATAATGTACGTCACGTTGCTCACGTGTAATGGACACATAATGTTATCAAATTTATGAAGAGGAATTTGTAAGATAACAAGAGGGCAAAGATGCCTTTGTGATCAAACATAGATGTTGAGGATAATTGTCATCCATTTTTAAAACATTTTGTACTAAACGCGTGTATAGTCATTTTTATATTTACTCGTAGCCGAAGACGAATAATAGGGATGGTTTTTGAAGCTTGGGTAATTTATCCAATACGAATTCGACAGAGTTGAGTTAAATTTGTGATTGATCAGCATCGAACCAGCTCTTTTTGACGTCACCTACGTGTTGGTTGCCGGAAGTAAATCTAAAATATCTTATCACCGTTGATTTCGCGCGGCTTGGCGAATCAGGTTTAGAGCTCACAAAGACAGGCGTTGAGTTCAGAACCCGCATTCTTTTCATTTCTGGATTTTCGAGGCAACAAATACGGGAAATTACGCAGAAGTGTCTCGGGGATGGGGGTGAAAGGCGGGACACACGCACGAAATATGATCAGTTCCCATCAAAAGAGAGGCAACGGTTTGTTGCGAACGGGACTATAAGAGTCGGCGGGGGGATGAAACCACGCCATTCTTTAGCGGCGCGATCTCTTCACCAACCATTTACTGCGAACGCAGGGGTGGAAGGCGGCAAACGGCTATTGTTAAATGCCGAGGCATTATCCTTTCGCGCGAGTGAGTTACCTCTCGGCGAAGAAGGTTCAATTTGTTTTGCCCGCAGCTTCCAAGACGACTTCTTGTGCGAGCGTCGGAGCGCCTGCACCACTTTAGCCTTCCATTATCGGTCTACTTTTTCATTGAGTCTTGCTTATACGCCTTGTTTCTCACGAGTTTTTTCCGTCTTCTGCCCGTTCCCGGTGTTTTCCTTTACTTTTTCTTTTGTTCTTCCAGTTTTTATCTGCTCGTTGTTATCGTGATTTGAGTCAAAAGGAATCTGTTGCTGTTCCACACTTTGCGAGAAGAACTCATAAGTTTCTTTTTACTCTGATTCGCAAACAAAGAAGTTGAAATTCGCTGAAATATAATCCGGTTTATAGGAATCCTGAGAAACTTGTGCGAGTTACTATTAATTCAGTCGCTAAAATTTAATTACGTCAACTATTTTAATAAATAAATCATTTCCGAACGAAAGGATAATTGGCTCTCGCGTCTCGGATAAATAAATTATTTCAATATACATCACAATTATTGTACTTTTATTAAGAAAAAAAATACGAAATATTAAAAAAAAATGTATTATTGAACCAATAACTTTCCATCTCTCTTTGACCTCAAATGCATTTAGTAAATTATCCATATTTTGTTCCTGTGCAGATTAATGAACATATAAACAACATAAAAACCATGGTGAACTTTCAGGTACAGAAATTACCTTTCAAAAAATGTTGATTTTTAAAAAAACTTGATTTACGACGTTATGTTTTACTAATGACGAAATTACACAAAAAATCACTATATAATATTTTGAACGATGCATCATATTTAGTTTGTAATATTCGTAAATTAATTTCACGCGGCTATTTTATTTATTAACTTTTTAAATATTCCATAATTCACTTGCAGATAAATTTCTTACGTTTACGCGAATATTTCTATTTTCCTTTTAATTTTCACAAAATGTTCATGGTAATGTAATTACTTCAACATAACTTTAAACTAAATTCATGTGTTTAAAACGAAGATTACAACATTGCTGTATAAATTATATTTTTGGTAAAGACTTTCGTTTATCAAAAACAAAAAAATATGAAACATAAAAAGAAATTAATGGTTTCCCCAAGAAGATAAATAATTGTATTTTTAGAACAGAAAAGTAGAAATTTTAATCAGGGAATATTGAAATAACAACAATTTTAATTATCACTCAATTAGACTCGTGTATGTTGGTAGTTTTGAAATTGTGTTTTAAATTATAATAGTAGTTGAAGTAAGATACCAAAATATGCATTGGCTAAAATTTACCTTAAAAGTGTATAAACTTTTTTATCGGCATCGCGATCGAAAGTAGTAGACATAAAGTATGACTAGCGATGGGAACAAGTACAAAAATAATAATAAAGTACATACATATATGTATATATAGATACGAGCAGAGAAGAGTACAAAAATTACTGGACGACAAGCGAATCGACGACGATGGAAATTCGTGAGTTTAATTTATGTGCCAATTAATAAGTAATTAAGGCAGCCACTTTTTCGAGTAAATTAAATTTGAGTCCTCCAACCACCCCGAACATATAATCAATGTAAGCAAAGTTGACGTTTCTTCTCCAGACACAGCTAAAGAAGAAGAAGAAGAAGAAGAAGAAGAAGAAGAATGAGTAGGAGAAGAAAAGAGTTGAACCCCTTTTCTTTTGGCCTCTCACTCTCTTACCAAACGCTCTCCAAAACTCAACCGCGCAAGAGTTTTCCTGTGCACTTTTTCACCCGATGACTTCGAAACTTCCGTCTTGGGCTGTTTGAGGCTCAGTTGCCTCGAGATCAGTCCTTAATCGAGACTTTACCTCCGCCTCGCCAACTTTCTCTCTGCTCGCTTAAACTCTCTTGCTCTCCTTTCTTTCTTTTTGGTGACTCTATAAACTGGGGATGGTTTCTTCTGCTTCTTCATCTTCGGCGGCGCCAACGCATACCGACGATTCTCATTGGTTAAAATGGGGTGGATTTTTAATATTCGTCGTACGAGTTAATGATTTCTTCAAACAAAAGTGATTGTGAACCTTTGATCTTTTTTACCCTACGCCCCCTATACAAGAGCTTTTACTTTAGTGCAGATAGTTTTATGGAACTAGCATTCTTTCAAATATTTAAAACGCACTCCGATCGTAATTATTGTAAGATAAAAAAGCGCGAGGTGCGCTTATTTCAGTCCTTACATATAAGGTTTCAGAACGCAAATATTTGATCACAATTTCGACTACAAGAGCAAAGTATGAAGTAAAAAAGAGGCGGTGTCCGAGTGCGGGTAAGATATCGAGGCTCAACGCAGCTAACCGTGACAACTGCCCTTGTGGTCCCAAAAGGGATGCGCGCGTAGAAATGTGCGTCCTCGGTTTCTCTCTAATTTCCAGCTTCTGTCCGTCGCGAGTATGACGACGCGCATTCTTTTTCTTGGCACGCTTCGAACGCCCGTCGCCGGCGCATTCCCAATCACCTGAGAGAAAAGCGCGCGTCAAGCTTCCTCTCTATCTCCCCTCACCCGGGGATTCCTTTTCGCCTGATGGCCTCGCTGTTTCTGCCTCGGCCACGAGCGAGAAAAGACAACTCGCGAAATCCTGGGTAGGCACAGCTTGAAAGAAAGCGAAGCGATATTTTAAGCGCGAGAAATACTGGTTTCGCTCGAATCAACTCCGATTTGAACGACCGATTTTTTGTGCCTACTTTTTGCTCCCTTCATTCCTCCCCTCTATTTAGTTTGCTGTCCGATTCTTCTTCCGCTCTTATTTTGCGCCGAGGTATTCAGCTAAAACCTTTCCAAAGCATAATGCATTTTTATCATTTCATTTAATTAATTACTATATTTTTGGCATTAGAAGATCTAAATAAAATATGCTACTAGTAGAATTGGAAGGCGTATTTCCTCAACGATTAATCATTAAATCTCTGATCAAATTCTAGATTTTATTAGCTAATTAGTCAGAGGTTGCAGCTGAAATATCTTATGCAGAATTATAAATATTACGTCTTATCAGCAATCTTCACGACTGTTTTTAGTATATTACATATTTGTAAATGTATCGTCCATTTTTATTTAAAGATTTGGTTTAGACAAGTAGTGCTTAAAAAAACCAATTAAAATCTTTAACGCTTTGGATGATAAAATAAAAAATGTTAAAGCATTTTAGTCTTAATGTAACTTGGCTATTTAGTTTTGTTGTTGTTTAATTTAGTACTCTTAGTGCAATTAATTATGTAGTGTAATATCAATGAAACTTTCCAATATTTTGTTTAAAGATTAATTTATAACGTTTAGGTTGTAGATTAATGGATTAATGATGTAGCAAAACTTTCCCACGGCATCAGAGGTTTTTAGAATTATTTAAAACTGATTAACTATTTAGACGAGTAATTCACACTAGTACTCATCCACTCTTGTTTCCACTACGATGCAAAAATATAAGATAAATTGGTATTTTAAAACTTTTCGATACGCTATAACTTCAATTATAAGCCCGTTTAATCAGATCTTTTTGTATTTAATAGTTTCTATACGGAATATACTTAGAAGTTGGTTAACTAACGATAGACTCGTTTACCTTCGATTTTAAATTTTTAACGACACTAAATATAACTATAATTAGTATCGAAGTTATTTTACACTATAACCAATTTATGTGCAATTAACATTGAAAGTTATAATTTGGGTGATTTGATTAGGAAAATAGTAGCGATTAAGGATTTTGTACCATCGGTAATAAAATTGAGTGATAAATAAATTTGAAGTCGACTATATTTGCATTTTAATTTGGCTACTCGCGAATTCGAGTGTTGTCATCG
The DNA here is from genome assembly GCA_018907185.1 of Platyscapa corneri. NCBI lineage: Eukaryota > Metazoa > Arthropoda > Insecta > Hymenoptera > Agaonidae > Platyscapa > Platyscapa corneri. The sequence goes on from JACCHW010000012.1 coordinate 973,886, forward strand.
TACAAATATTGCAAATTCTAAAATTTACAAAGAACGATTGTTGCAAAAACAGCTTAAGAGGAAAATTTCGTCCAATAACCAACAGCTTCTACCGTAAGAATCGAATTGAAATTAATAAAATCCTCTCAGAACCGTCAGCTTTCCACTGTCAAACTACGACTTCTTAGGCAAATCACATAAAAACTATAAAGCCGATGCTCGCACAATTCTCCAAGGACGTCAATATCCTGTCAACTCTTCGAGTCAGTGGTTCGCGTAAAATGAATAAAAACAGGGCACGAACCGGAAGACGTCCGCATGTGCAAGCCGAAGCAGAGAAAGCAATTTTTCCTTTAGCCGGCGGAAAGTGCAAAACAGCGTGGAAAAGCGGCGGCGCTGTCATTCGGCAGCTTTTGTCTTTTGTCTTTGATGCTAGTACAGTTCGTTTATTTCTCTCTTGCACCAAAGAACGCGAGATGAATAAAAAACAACGAGGAGGAGCTAAGACGAAGAGTGGCGAAGCCAACCGCGCATTTTGCGGCTCAAGAAAAAGCACTAGAGTCTAAATTCCTTCCACGTGCTGCAACTACACGCGACGTTGGCCTGCATGCGCTTCTGACAATAAACGAGAGATGCATTTAGCTACGGGGAACCACGCGATTGAGACACAAAGACATTTCCCCTCAATTATTGTTATAGGCGCTTCGATTGCGATTGCTGGAAAAAGTTAGTCGCACACAAACGAGCCTGGCGCAACTTTCGGCAGAACAGTTCTTCGTCGCTCCGAGGGACCGAGTGAGACTCGCTGCTTTACAATCTTAGCGCTCATCAATTGCGATAAGAACTTTATAATGCATGGAGGAAAAATTTCAATCTAAAAGCTTCCACTTTTATTTACTGTTCAAGTTTTTCTTCCAACTAATAGACGCGACATATTTTTCACAAGTTTTTCTTTTCCAAAGTTAAGCCCAACTATTAGTTGCAGTTGGCTTATCTGCATTTGAATTCTATAAAGTCCATCTATCATGTTTAAGATAACTTTCAAAACTTTTTAGGCACGAACGTAACATAACTAGAATGCCCGAAATACCTTTGTATACAAATGCAAGTAAACTTTATAAATGCAGCGAGCGAACAAAGAAAATGGAAAATGAATGAAAAAATCATGGGCCACTCCAGCTCTCTCATCTCTTTCTTTTATTTCTCTCATTTACCTCGTTTTATTCGGAATGTACTAATATTTCCGCAACGAAGAAAGAAGTCTCGACGGGGCTACACTTCGCCGCAAGAGTGCCAATACATGAAACGGCAAAGTGCGGAAGTGCGCGGGGCGGTCAGTAAGGAGGAACAAAAAAAAAACACACACACAAAAATAAACGTAAAAAGAAAAAGATAAGCTACTAGCTACGGAATTTTTAATACCAGGAGTGAAATTCAGCTAATTAAGCATTCCGTACTCGAGATATTCTATATACTTAGGATACAGCTTTTCAAGTATGTTTCCGCGCGTCATTCATGAATTATATATGATTGTAAAGAAACTTTGCAACGATGTCCCGACTAATTTTATGTATCGAATACAATTTTATGTAACGAAATGAATTCAGAATCGAGCGAAACCTGCTGTTGCTTCTGCGTAATTGAAGGCGTATTTGTGAAATTTTTATTTAAACTTATCTTCCGAATGAATGGTTAAAAATATTTTTAATTTTACGAGAGCGCCGTTAAAGGTAAGAGCTTTGGGGTACTCGAAACATTTATAACATTTTTAATTAAATTTTATAACTTTTTATGATTTTACGAGCATGTATAATAAATAAGTTCTTAACAAATTTTTAAAATCCATAACTTTGAGAAAAAAATCCTATCAACGAAATTATTTCCATAAAATTGAACTCGTGCATTCAATGGCTTTTAATAGACATCTAATTATACATAATGGAGTGCCATTTGTTCATAATATGTGTAAAATTGATACACAGTTTTGTATTTCATTCCCGTTACTATTGGTTATCATCCTGCTCTTTTCATGTTTATTTCTTCCGAATAGAGCAATTAGCCTTATTTATATCGAAAGAGAAATACAGTACTTAAGAATAATTAACGGTGCGGTGGCATATATTTAGATTCACCACTAATACGTTCGGTTTTTGAAAATATTAAAAGATCAAAGCTAGATCGTTAAATAATTTATATAATATAGGAATCTTCTAGGTTATCGAAAAATAGCTCGGACATCGAGCGAAAGAAGCACACGTGCGAGTGTGTAAATGCCCGAAATAATGATTCCAGATTCTCACGATAATTGTTGCTCGGTTATATTTAACGAAGTTGAGCAATTTCTGTAGAAAGATCCGAACGACCGGCCGAGGGCAGAAATGAACGTGTGCAACCAACACGGAAAACAGTAAGGACATAACGATTGCGTTTAACCTCACCACGGCGACATTGTAACTATTCAACTTATATCCGTTCCAGTATACAATAGTATCCTGTAACTGGAACTCAGGATCTCGTAATCAGAAATGTAAGGAAAGCTTTGGCGAGGTTTTCCTTCAGCTCTCGCTTTCGACTAAAACCAGAAAATCGTCTCCATTTTTGTCTTTCTCCGAACCTCCCGCTTCCCCCGCTCCCACTCTCGCGCCTCGTTATGACGTGTGCTATATGCTCACGGGCACATGGGCTTGCTTTCATTATATTGCCATGGTTATAGTGGAAGCGAGCGACTGAAACGCGTTTCTGGCGGAAGTAACAATAGCGACAAATCCAATGGTTCTATATCCGGTGCAACGCGGGCAGCAGCTTCTCCGTGCGGCGGTATCGCCACGACTATCAGCCGATGTTATCTCGACAAAAGTCAACGAAAGAGAGTAATAAGCAGAAAAAAGCAAATAAGAGCGAGAGAGCGAGAGGTAGAGAAAGGAGGGGAGGCTTCTATAGGGTGATGACGGTAGGGAGATTGGCGTGGCGGCGTCTTCGAGGAAACTCATTGCTGCATACGGAACAAGCGAAGCGGAATCTTCTTTGGAATGCCAGACAGACGACAACAATGGATTGCTTTCGCTAGAATTCTATATCTTCCTATTTTCTACTCCCTCTCGCTCTCTATACCCTTCTCTCGCTCCGTCTCTCTGTATTCCCCTTTTGCTCTTCTGACTTTACTGACATCGAGAGAATGGGAAATGTTGCGGATTGGTTATAGTGACTTCTTTTATTTATTTTCTTTTTTTACGTAACATATGAGGCGGTTTCAGGAAAAATGCAAGATACGCGAGAAAGGAAAGTGATTCCATTGGATTTAGGGGAGGTACACAAAAAGTATTTGTATTAGCGTTTGTAAAGATAAATTCAGCTTATTGTACTGGGTGTCTTAGATTTACGTATACAAATCCGAGCAAGATTAAATTCCTGTGCGTTACGGAAACTTTTAAGTAAAAGTATGCGCCGAGGTTAACGTTTCTTTTATGCGTTTAGTCCTTTTCTTTCAACTTTTCCCATGATCAAGCTAATTATAAAATTACCAACGTATGATGCTCGTACGTACGACTGATACTACGCTCACCACCTCTCGAGATACATTATGCAATATCACGCGAAATTCATTGAAAAATAAATCAAATCGTCAATCCCGTTGAATAAATTTAAGCATGAGAAACTATAACGAGAACGCGGGCACCTTGATAGAAAATTTTGAAGAAAATAGAAAAATTGCACGTAAATTCATTAATATATAAGGCCAAATTTTCCAATAGTCTCTTATTCGTAAGTAGCCGAGTTCGAAACTTTAAGGATTTTCAAGATTCATCCAAAACTTTTTTCATTATTTGACCTATATCTTTATATCCTTTTCATCTTCCCAACAAATTTCACGTGGCTTAGGAGATCAACATTTTTCTTGTAACTTCATTAGGTTATCTCAAGTATAGAACAACATATGCAGCTCTTCACATCTGGTATGAAGTTCTAATTACAAGAAAATGGTAGCGAGAAATTTTTCTTTGTTTAAAAAAAAAAAAGTTTCCCGTACGAATAAACTAATGTAGAAATCGAAGAACAAATCACTCGATGGGAGATGAATCTTCGAATATACTTATTTTTAAACTTATTTTATGATAGCTTCTCTCATTTTGCATTTCTATGAATAATTTTGAAGCGCGTAGCTAACAATATTATTTTATTACTACTTTGCATATGTTTACCTAAATATTTAAACTGAAATTAATAAAAGATATTTATTCTAGAAGCGAATGACTTAAATACGACTAACAATGACAGATATTTACAAGTGTCATTAATGCTGCTGCATTTTGATTTTACTTCCAGAAATTTCTATCGAAGGTAACATGTTATAAATTTCGATTAAAGATGATTTTAATAAGTATTAATAAGAATATTACCATTAAGTTATGTTCATCCACGTTCATTCAACTATATAAAGTAATGGTTTAAATCGAAGTAATTGCATTTTAATTTGTAAATTAATATTTCTCAAAAAAGTATTAGCTAAAACAAGCGACTGAATTTCCAGTAAAAAAATACTGAAAAAAGGTAGTTTAATAGAAAATAGTATTACAACGCAGGAAAATACTTTGATATTTCGATGTTTAGAGATCGAGGGAAAGTTGATAAAAACGACTAAACCTATTTATTATTTTGTTTTGATTTTTCGAAATGAAAATTGTAATTGCTGCATACAAAACAGAGTATTTTAAAAAAATGAACGGTACTGCTATTGTCAATTACAGAAGAGCTTGATTCGATGTTGCGTCTAGTATTTAATTATTGAATCTGATAATTTTGCGCAAAAAGCAAATAGTAATGTTATATATTTTACTTTACGCGCACTGAGTTTTAGATTTAAATTTAAAATATTTCCAATCAATTCGAAGCTCGGCTTATAAAAAATTGGAAAATCGCGTTGCCAACGTGCTTGTTTTATTGAAAGTTGAGTACCTCCAAGTTTTACGAGAAGTAAATAAAATAGAAATATGAAATTTTGGTTCTCAAATAAAAAGAAAGTATTGTAATCAAAAACAATCGTTAAAAAGAAAAGGCTTAATGCAGAGTTATTGCTGGTACATGTGCCCTTCTGCTGAAGTATAAACGGCGGAATAGACACGAAATTAATTTATCCTTAAATTAGACCACAAGCAGTGATGATTATTAAAGAAAACAATTTTCTTTGCGCAAGAAAATTTTTCGTAAGAAGCTTGAAAAAAACGACAACAACGAACAATATGTAAAGGAAAATAAACACGCGTATCGAAATTACAAACTCACGGAAAGGAGATTAAGAAAACTAAAAGCATAACCCGCCTAAAAATTTCCCAAAATATCAAGACCCTTCGCTACTAACAAAGACTCCGTGAACAAACAAAAGCTTTAAGACGGACTTTTGTCGCCCAACTCCTCTCTACCTCCCCCCCCCCCACCTCTGACGCACTTCGAGACGTAATGGCGACAGGGAGGAATTCAAAGGTCCCAGAGTGTTGGCCAAGTCTCGAGACGCTGCGGATAGAGGCGGAAAGGTGCGCTCACGATTAAGCCATTTTAGAAAGGGTAGGCAGAGCGTCCGAGAGGGAGAGAGAGAAATATTCCTTCTCTTCACCAGATGCAGGAACGCAAGTTCTCGGAAGGCGAGCGGCTGGCAGTACTTCTTTCCCATTAAGCGTCCTTCCGTCTGGTCGTTGGGGCGCAGGCAGCACCGCTCGCCATTAAGATGCTCGTTCTTCCGTAAAATGGGGAAGGAGGAGCCGAGGGATACCAACGTAAAGGGGAATAAGAAGCTAGAAAGATGTATTTAATTTCGTCGGAGCAGGTATGCTTGTACGGTGGCGCCGTTTAATCGCCATATTACGGCAGGCCGATTAAGTGTGTCGCACTCGTATTAGCATCGGGCATTTTATATTTCAACGAGGTGGCGCTTTCGACGAATTGTGCCGGGCTTATCGGGGGCATAACATTACACGCTAATGCCCGCGACGATGGCGGCGGCGGCGGCGGTAGCGAGGGCGTTGATGGCGGGGGTGATACTTTAATAGATTCAAAGGGTAAAGTGCAAGCGCTGCTTTTGAATGCCTGATTGTCGTGGGATGAAATGTAGTGCTATTAGACTTTAAATTATCCTTGTACTTTAGCTCTCCAGATTCCGCTCGGGCTAATCGAATTAAAAATTTCGCCGTACGTAAGGTTTATCTTTTGTCAAATTATTGCGTAATCGAGCTTTTCTCAATTAGAAACGAGAAGCACTTTGATAAATTGTTTTTCTTTGTTTTCCTAAGGGTGTGATTTCATTTCAACCAAAAACAATCGCGAATTTATGCTGTTCCGAAGTTACAATAATCTTCTCCAATTCAGTGTTCACTGGTCTTGTAAACGATATATTTACAATTAAAGAAATACATCGAGCGATTGTATAAAAAAGCATTTTCCCAAAGGGAACCTGGATTTTGAGTTTTCAAAATGTTCTAAGATAGTTTTATGTGTAAAGCGATAGAGTCTGCGCTTCTTCATCTTCTTGGATGTGCCCCAGTTTCTGAAACACTGTTTCTTTATAGTACGCGTAATTTAAATAGATCCACGAACGAAAAAAGTTTATAAAAGTACAATCGTTACAAAAATTAAATGTCTCGACAAAAGTTTTTCTTTGAAAGCAATGGAGAGCAAATTTTGATATTAATGACAAATTGTATTTGGTAATTAAAACAGATACTTAATTTTGTGAATAATATTACCGTTAAACTAAAAAGCATCCGGTACAACAAATACTCCTTGATTAAATAGTTTCATCTAGTAAACTTGTTTTTCATTATTTCCTACTGAATATTACTGAAAAAATGGCAGCCTAAACATATTGGCACCTGTAAGACTATCGTTTTTACGCGAAGGTTTTTATACAAGTACTATTATTATTATCCTGATTAACTTGTGAGATACAAGCTTTTTTAGATGGGAAAACACAAGCTGAATAATTCTATCGAAAGAATCATATTCGCTATATTGATGTTAATTTTTAATACCATAATTTTTCGTATTATACGATTGCCTTTAATTCTTTTTCAAAATTTATAAGGCGGATTGTAATTAAATAAGAATCAATAGACCTTTTCGAGTTGCCTTGGACGTAACTTTAAACGGAGTAAAAATTTTAAAAAAATTCGATTTTAAGTGAAATCTTTATTTTAAAAAAACTATTGAAAAATTCATTGGCTTACCTTCATAAACTGTGAGTGTTGCAGTCGCTGTTACTGCATCACCGACGCCGTTCTCTGCAAGACACTCGTACTCGATGCTATCGCGCGCCATTTTCACAGGTTCGATTCGCAGTAACGTGCCATTCGCATACTGATGAACCAAGAATCGCGATTGGTTTGCTGTAAATAAAACAAAGGTTTTCTGATCTAGAAATAGCATAATTTCCAATAGGCGAATTTTTAAGTAGGAAAGCCTGCAGACGGACGGTCTGCCTTTGTTGGAGATAAATAAATACGTCTAATCTCGCCAACGCGTTTCATTACACGATTTATAATAATTAATAGTATTTGATAGTTGTTTAATAGACAGGTGCACAATTAGGTTTTAAGTTACTCAACGACTTATACTATTAAGAGATTTATTTCTTGTCGTAAAAATAGTATCATATTTTCCCCCATTTTTAGCGACGATATCCTGATAAATTAACGCAAACGGTTTTTCGCGTATCTTTCGATATGAGAACAATTGAAATTTTTAAATTGAAATTAAATAGGAAGTTGACTTTGGTCCTGAAAACAGAACAGAATGTAAAAATCGTTCCAAGCGATCGATTAGGAATATAAACTATCAATTTAGTTCTATCTATAAGATTCTTCACTAAAGATTCTCTTTTTATTTGCATAAAATAAAATGAAAAAACTACAAATAAAATATTAGGCAACAATTTTTTTAACTTTGTAATTTCGCTAAATGTGATGTATCGAAATTAGCTTTTTATATTCCATACGAGCAGTTGCATAACTCCGCAGTTGTAAAACTTAATAAGTGTTGTTTAATATGTGAGTGCACGTCTGCAGCTGCTTTAAACTTGATTAAAGCTTCCATAAATTAACAATTTAAAGAAATATAATTTTACTAAAATAATATATAAGAGTCGAATTCAGTAAATATTGATTTGTGCGTGTACGTGCACTTACCAGTATTTAATTTTATTTATGGATGTTATTTATAAATGGCTTTTTTAGTACAGCAAAAACTTTACCGAAGTCGAGCCATTATGTGAAATAAAAACAAATTAATCATTCGTTAAAAAAAAAACCCGGAAAATAAAAAACATAAAATAAATACGTAAAAGGTGTATGATTAACGATAAGCCTGCATATCACTTACGCTTGCATTATCTTAACGATACTTATTATACTTCAGTTAATCTAATTTTTTCACTGTCGGGCGCAATATTATTGTAGTTCAAAAAATTAGCAACAGAAGCGCCAATTTAACTCGCCTCAATTTTAGACTGATGTTAGCCCGAGTAATTCTAACGGTCTGTTTAACCCTTTAATTGGCAAATATAGCAATCCACTTTTAAAATTTCTGCTTTAAAGCAACCTTTCGGAGCCACGAGTTATTCAACGCTCCAAATCTGTTTAATATACCCCTTTATTCAACATTAAATTATCATTTTACAAGTTTACAGTTCTGCCAGACATTAGCTTTTTATCAAATACTTTGCAAAGTTTTACGTGATCTCTTGGCCAAAATTTTGTTCATCATATTTCGGTTTTCTAGGACTATTTATACAATTAAATTGCTTTATCACAAAACAATTTTTTTTAGTTAAACCTTGTGGTCTCGAGGGTAAAATTTAAGTCTTTATTATAGATAAGTCGATGGTAATTATTAAAATCCTTTTTCTTTATTTTAACGGTCTCGTTCTCTTTACTTAATTTTCCGTTAAAATATGATTTCAATGTAAAACTACCGACAGCGCAACGCCAAATAAACGTTATGATGAATATTTGTCAATCAATAATATAAATATAAGATCAATGGCAAATATACACGTTGTTTTACGTTATCGCAATTACTTATTCTTTAGGGTTTATTTCAGTTTGGGCAAAGTGTGAGATTATGAAAACAGACGATAATCGTAAATATTTTATGAATAAAAGTAAATTGTACCTGTTTTCTGAAAAATATAACAATTATTTAAAATATACTCTTTAATAATAAGAGGTATAATATTTATATTAAATTGTGTATAATAAAATATATATTTAATTTGTTACTTTTATGTAATAATTTTATGATTGCTACAGTTAAAATAGTCATTATCTGTATTTTCGCTGAGCAGCCATTAAATAAGACGAGCAATTTTAATTTTAATTTTAATATTAAGTACATATAATTTAATTTTATTCAATATTGAAGACATCCGAAGAAAATTCTTGGTACGAACGTTTATTTTATAAAGTTACCAAGTTATATATTAAAGCATCAAGGAACAAATATTTCACGAATCAATGATCATCATTTGTCGATGATCACAGGTTGTCCGTTTCTAAAATTCGTATTGACATTTTGTACGTTGGTACTCGAGTGCAATGGTCGATGACCGAACGATTTCTAAAAACAATTAATCTAACGTACAAAAACTACGAAAAGAGAAAGTTCAATAGTATTAACTAATAATAATAAATTTTTTTTTTAATTATATTACTACTTTCAAGTAGACATTGAAGATATTTGAATAAAATTATTTATTTTACTTTTACGTTTACTACTGTAGAATTTAAAACGACGAAAAAGACTTTCGAGCGAATGAATATTCGCGACATGAGAAAATTAATATGGAAAAAATGTGACACTATCAATTAAGTTAAAATTATGAAGTTATAAAAATTAATTTGTAAAAAAATTTAAATTTTTATTTCATTTAATCCTTACTGTATATTTTATTCATTTGAACTTGTGCTTAAAAGTCAACGATTAGTGCCTTTACTTTTAATGGCGAATAATTTTTTTACATTAACATTCCATGAAACCGACATTAACTTAAGACTTCATCTATACATAGAACAATTCATTTATTATTTTGACTTAAAGCAAATAAAATTTTCTTGTACTTAAAATTGTATCTACTTATCTACTACATTTGTATACTTAAAATTTTATCCATTTAATAAATCAACATAAATTTAAATAAATTAATTCTGTTATTTTTAAATCATAGTGAGTTTATAATAAATGTTGAAAAGGTTCCCGTCCATTAGACACTGATATTCTAGTTTTTGCAATAACAAAAATTTAAGATTAATATTTTTATTAAATTTAATATTACTAGTACTGTAATTTTATAATACGTTTATCTATTTAAATCGAATATTTAAGTATAATACAATCAAATATGATACATTTGTCGATACATGGTTAAGCAATCTTTTTTCAATCAGGTATATCTGTAATCGAGCTTTGAAGCAACAATTTTATGCTGTATTTAATTTTCATTTAAGCAAACTATTTCCTCCGAAATTATTGATTATAAAAATAAATATAATATATATGATATATATATATATATATATAAATATATAATAGGAAAGTTTAATTTTAATAATAAAAGTTAAATTTAGATTATTAATGCGATGATTTAAAAAAATGCTCGTTACAGTAATATGCGTCGTGATATCGATTCGCAATTCCTTGTACGTGATTCTTTTGACTCCGCGATGTTCGCTTCTTTGTAGTATTGTATTTAAGGATACTTTAATTTGCTAACACCTATATCTGCATGGCTGGCGATTCGAATGTTTTTGAGATCAGTTCTTGTACAAGTTTTACAGCAGTATGTCTATGTAACGGCAAACGAATCGAAGTGAGATAACGGTGTAGCTAAATTAAAGTCAACCCTCGAGTGCGCGAGATAGTCGGGAAAAAACGGGGGAGGACGTTAAAGTTTTATATGCTTTAAAAAAATTTTCTTTTTTGTGCTTCGCTCCCTTCTATATCGTATATATCGTCGTTACGATGAGAGATTTCGCTATTTTCTTTTCTTTTTTCTCTTTCTTTTTTCTTTCTTTTTTATTTCTTTCACCCTACATAACCAAAAAAGTTGCTGAATTATTCGTCCAACTATTTTTTTCTGCTAAATCTTCATTATCTATTTGAATAAATAATACACAGAGATGATCTAGCGATTCGAAATCGACAATTAAACCATAATTAACTCAGCTTGAAAATTCTTAAATAATAAAAGGAAAAAAGTTAAATATAGTTTCGAAATTCTTTTTCGGAAATTTAAGTGACATTAAAACGGTTTTTTTCATTCTTTTTGCAAAAACAGCTTGGAGTTGAAAGCAGATAAAAAGTTGAATAAATAATTTATAATTAACAAAATTCTAAATAATAATAATAATGTGACAAATAATGAGTTTACGTAATAACTTTAATATAATCAATATTTTTTATTTGTTATTTACCAAATTAGATTTTAAAAATGTATTTACATAATGGTTTATGATAAAAGCTTATGACTGAAAGTACATCAATAACTAGTAAAAATAAACACATTATCATCTACTTCAATAGGTAGATTTAATATAATTTATGGTTTTCAAATAACTCTAAATATTCGTTAGTTTATGAAAAATCCATTGGTAGAGATAATTGCAAAAAGTATTAAAACTTAAATTTGGAGAAAATGTAGCTTTAGATTACCTAATTATATTAGTAACTTTCATCGACATAATAATATAATAATCGAGTTCTGTGGAATTTTTACTTGAGCATTGGAACGAAATTCGGAAAATAATAAATCACCTCAACTTTTTACAAATTGCGTTTATTATTCAATTATTAAAAAAAAAAAAATTGTTACATAAGTGTATTGAAGTAGTGTTCTGACCAAATGCGTCTTTTTGATTCCGTGAATTTCGTTATTTTTTTGTCTCCACTATTCACTTCTGCTTATTGACTTCCTCGCTTCTGTAATTGACCGGTAACCATCTAGCTCGCTTACTCACACCGTTTAACTTTGACCTCTTTCACCTTTTTTATCCTTTCGCGATTATCGTTAATTGGAAGTTTAGTCGAATAAGCTGAAACCCCAGTCGAGTGCTCGGATTACTCCTGTTCTTTCCGCAGTATTATCTGCTGATCTTACCGCTGTTCAACTCGCGATTTCAATCTCGTTTCGCGAACTCGGTATCACCCCGATTTTCGAGTAGACCACCACCCCTTTCTGTATACGCTACTGCGTGTATTGGTTCGTTTATTGCTTGAAAAGAGAAACTTACGCATAATTTTTCTGCCATTCTTGCGCCAATGAATCTGTGGCGGTGGTGAGCCCGAGGCGCTGCAAAAGAAGCTCGCGATACCTCCAGCCTTGACTGTCTGGGACCGTGGCTTGTCCAGGAACTTTGGTGGACCTGATAACAATAAAAAGAGAAGGAAATTGTTCATTAATAGTTGTTTAATTTTTCATACATAGTGGAAAAAACACAGTGAAGTGACACAGACATGAAACATAAATAAAGTAAGAACCTAATAATTTTCTTAAAAATTGAATTTCCTTTTAAAGAAGTACGTATATAGTATTATAATTGATAAATTAAGAAATTTCATACTCGTAAATATCAAAAGACTACTTTTAATATTTACTTTCGAGTGCACAATCCTTACTTTAATTGTATCCAATAAAAACTAAAAATTTTTTTTGTTAATTATTGAAAATTGATAATATTTTTTCCTTTTAATTTAAAAATTATATATTTTTTAAAACTAAATTTTTTACGATATTTTAATAAATGTTTAAACGTATCAAATTTTTTTTTTAATCTTTTAATTACTTTCTAAAATATACGATTAATTTTTATTATTCAATTTTTATTGTATTTTTTCAAAGTATTCTAAATATTCAACATAAAATTTAAATATTAACCAAAAAAATTTTAAATAAGAGAGATTATTAAAATTTTAAATAAAAAAATTGAAGGTAATTCTTAATGATTTACCGTACATTTTTATAATACATTAGTGTTATTAACACGATCATAGAATATTATATGAAACTCCAATTAAAATAATATTCGTACATCTGTCAATAATCTTTGGAACATATACAAATTCAAGTAAACAAGTTCAAAACTTAATATTTTTAATTAAATAAAGACTTTAAAAATCTTTGCAGACAATACATTTGATACTTCTTACACTATTTTCATAAAACACTATTCTTGAATAGTAGTAGAATGGTTATAACGAAATGAACTAAATCGTGGTTAATTAACTGCAAACTTTATCTCAAAATTTAATTTTTGTTCAGCTATGAACATTATTAAAGGTGAGAGGCAAAATAATATTTTGCATGTGAAGTCACCTTTGTAGTTAGATACTTGAGATGCCCAAAGAAATCTGATACAAAATCCTTAATAATAATTAGTCAGAAAAAACTTAAACCAGTTAATAAGTAGGCAACCATCTTGAAATAAAATACTTTGCAAAGTAATACACCAATCAATAATTTATGTCAATGACATGAATTGTACGATAAAAAGCGGAGGTGAGAAAAGCGTGTAAAACTATATCGATGTTTATTTATTATTTTTTATTTGTAATATAATTTTTATAAAAGTAAGTGTTTCGTTACTAAAAACTTTAATAAACGAGGAGAAAAATAAATAAAAAAGTGATGAATCGTTGTTTAATCGAAGACTAATATATTTAATAATATAAATGAATTTTACTAACTTTTACTAATAAATGGTTGTACTTAATTATTTTGATTTTTAAGTAGGTTGTATGAATTTTTTACTTATATTCAAAATCTAATAATTTTCTAAAAAAATTTGCTTAAGAAATACTTTAAGCTAAATTTCAAAAGCTTTAGCTGTAATAAAATATAATTTACTAACATAAATTGATTATCTTTAAAATAGAATTGTTTGTCGGTTTAGTAACAATAGTTTTATTTATGTTGGTAAGAACAATATTTTAAGCTTAAAAATATAAGGATTATAAAATATATCATTTTCGTTATGTTGGAAAAGGTTTTCACGCCGAAAAATTTATTTTTATGCATTTTTATTTTTATTTTTCAATATTTTACGTCGAGTGACTTAATACAGAAAAGTAAAAGTTTACACATTGCATGGCCTTTTACGAGTAATTATCATTTTTTGAAATTTTTTGTAGTTTTCCATAAAAAATCGCAATTTTCTTAAATAATTGGTTTTCAAAAGAATTTTAGTATAATTTTTTATGCATTATTAGCAGATATGAATTTCGCATTATGTATTAATTATATTTATAAATTAATTAGTCTCATAAAATTAAAAAACTCTGAAATATAGATATATATGAATTATATGACTCGAGTTTGAATAATTTAGTTTTTGAATAAATCATTAAAAAAAATTTAATCAACCAAATTATTATCCAATAGAACACTGTTCATTGCAATAAACACATAGAAAGCTTGGCTCTCATTAAAATAATTGTGTCAATTGTAGCTCGAAAGTTATAAATAAAATAATCATACTTAGTTTAGTTTAGTTTAAAATAAAATCATATAAAAAACAATTGCATTTTAATGAAGTAAAAATTTCACTCTCTAGTTTTCATAAGAAAAATGGAAGTTCATTGGAAGATATTCTTTTTTGAAATAGAAGTCTAAAATAAAATTTCTACTCTAAAAACTGCAGCAAAGTGTCCATAAAACCCGCCTTTATCTTTTTGATGGTATGCGCAGTTTGTACAAGAAAACTCTTTAAATATTTTAGTTCTATTTCCATTCTATATTCTTGATTCTTGAGATATTTAATAGAACAAATCTTTTATCTTATGAAATAGTTTCGTTTCCGACGAGTCTGAACAATAAAGCATATAGAATTTATTATTAAGCAGCAAATGTTTTTGGTTTTTATTAATTTCTAAAAGTGGTCTTCAATGCAAATGCACTTGAATGAATGAAAGCTCGAAGCGCAACAGCTAAATACTGATAAAAGGATAATGATGCTTTCGACATCCGGCATTTGAGTTCATTAATATTGCGAAACAGCGACCGCACTTTGTTTATACTAAATCAATAGCGCGAATAAAAAGTCAAATACTTGGTTAAATATAGAAAAAAAACTTGCGCACTTTCATCTTTCACTCAGCTCATGAATACCGCGCAACCTCGTCGTCCATAATTAACAATTAATTAACAAGCTTTCGTGACATTGATCTCGTCCGCCAATTTAAGGCAGTAAGGAGCGATTTTTATTTTTCAGTTCCCAGGTGCCTGATATTTATGATCTCGCGAAAGAAAAGGGAAATACCGAGAGAAAGAAAAGGTCCATACATCAGCGCGCCACTAGGAAAATGCGAGAGCAGCGCCGCCGGTAAAAGGCTCGAACAATACAAAGTGCCTGGAACGTTCGGACTTTTTCTACTGACCTCCTATGCCGCCGGCAGCGAAATCGTTGGAAAACTCGAGAAAAGGGAGGGTGGAAAGTTGTACATTACCGTTTGGGGAGGGACGAAAGCTGATGCGGTTTCGAGCAAATGGATAATGTTTTGTCGAACGGAAACAGGCGGCAGCGGACTCGGGGCGCACGCGCGCGTTTCGTGTTTTAATAGCGGAGGAAAATGCTCGAAATTAAGTGACCCCTTCCCCATCTCTCATCAGCTTCTCTCTATGTACGCATTTCTATACGCAGCGCGTATTCACGTGGTTGCGAGTACACGCGCGCGGAATAATAGGCGCGCGTTAGATGGAAAAGTACGAGAATTGCAGCGGGGGTGGGAAGACGAGGATGTCAGGTGGAACGGATTTTATTAATTTTTATTTTCACGAATCGCGTTCTATCGAATGAAAAGTGCCTTCTGATTTGTGTGATTCATTCGAGAAATTATCGACAGCAACAGCAACAACGATAACAAAAATAATAATTATTTTTATTACACGAATTATATTTTGTACTTTTTATGATTATTCTTGTATGCTCATACAAATGTTGATATTAGAATAAATTAAATTTCGTTTTAAATGAAACGTAGCATTTTGTATATTATAATTAATTTCATGTTTTATCGACGTGTGATTTCATAGTTACGGAATAAATAATTTTTACCGCTATAAATAAATTATTAAAAAAAAGATATTCGTATTATCTATCATAATTATTTGTATGCCATATAACTGATTCTCGATGTATTTTGCTGAGCAAATATATAATTATAACAATGTAATTATAACAATGTAAATATAATTATAATTAATAAATATAATTATAACAATGTAATTAATTTTTAGATCAAATTACAAATTTTCAGATAAATACTATTTTACTTACTATAATTAAATTTCATAATTGAAAATAGCATTTATGACATTTTTCATATAATTTGATGGCTATTTATATTTTAAATTTGAATAAAACATTAAATGACATTTCAATAACAGCTAATGACTGATTTAATATAGTATGTCTTATATTTTGGACTTAAAATATAATGTTTCGTAGAAAATTAGTCAAGCTATAAAAACTAGAAAAAATTGATAAGGATAATTAGTTAAGAATAATTTATACAATTGAAATTTGGTTTCATGATATTTAACTTATATTTTCTTTATTTATTTATTTACTAGGTATGAGTGAATATTATATCATTCAATTTTAATCATTTAATTAAATACATAAAAAAATTACCGTGTTCAGCGTTTGGAAATGGTTACAATTAACATTATTCCAAAGCAAAAAAATAAATTTAAGCCATGATTAAAAAGGAATTTCATGTTGCTAATATTTTAAATTAAAAAAGCATTCACTTCTTATAGATTTTATTTAAAACGTATGTAACGAATAGCTTAATATATATATGTATCAATATGTATCTATTCATATGTGTTTTACATTTACCTTCAGATATATATATATATATATATATATATATATATATATATACTTTATATGCATGTTTAAAATTTATCTGAGCTTTAGTCATTTTTATTATACACATATAAAATATAAATCTAAGAATATTGAGTAGTATATAATCTGATCTGGTCAGACGTTTATTCAATACTTGTACGTGTATTTTCGCAGATTATAAATGTGTTCTCTCGAATAGCTAGCTGTCATTCAAAAATTGAATCTTATGTTTTTTTATGAGATAGGAAGTCGTAAATCGATGTATGAATTCATGCCTAAAAATTTTATTTAACTAAAACAAAAAATATATTAAAACGGATTAGCTTTATATTGTAAAAAAGTATTCGCTAAATAACTATGCCATAGGTTCTAGAGGTGAAAAATTTTCTTCAAAAAGAATTAAGTGTAACAACAGGATTATTTTATTCAGAAAACACGTTACTGTGAGGTGAAAACGTAACCGATGCGCTTGTCATAGTGTTTTAACACCAGCGCCATAATTTATGACAACTAGCATTAAAAGACAATACGAAAGAGTTATTGATGTGTCGATAAATTTGGGTATTATTTTGAATATGGAATAATCCTCAAGACACATAGAAGAAGTTTAATCGAACACGTTTTAGTTTACTTTGAATCTAATTGGTGAATATTTATAAAGAATCATACAGGGAAGTGCATACTTTTAAGAATTAAATTTTTTTTTATATAAAATATTTTAGAATAGATTTATGCTTAATTTATGAAATTATAAGAATTTTTTGTCATTTAGTTAATTGCAAATTTTAGTTATAAATGTTTACTAATCTAATAATAATTGATATGCTACCAATAATATGAATAACATAAAACTTTTATTTTTAAATATTTCCTTTGTATTGCACAAATATTACGAGAAAATAAAAAAATTTCAATTTATCTTACGTATGATAACTTAATAAAAAATATAGTTTCAAATAGAATATTTTTTCGTTTATTCGGTTAAATAAAATTTTAAATTAGTAGACTTGGGAAATTTATTTAGAATTCTTTTTCTTAATATTTAAGCTTTTTCTGTTTGTTCACGCCCATTTTATTGCAAATTAGTTTACTTCAATTAAAAATTTAAAAGCATATGTATGATATCGAATAATCTATAACGTGTTTATTGTTATAAGATTAATTTGCGCCAGTAAGAAATTCTAAAATATAATAGAAAATGACAAATTCATTTATCGAAATATTCATAATTCTAATTGGTTTGCAGATTCACTTTATCGAATCACCTTTTTTTAAAGACTTTTTTTTTAAACTTTAACAACACACTGTAATATTAATTTAATGTGAAGAGCAACGAAAATAGCCAGTCAAAGTGTTTACATGCGCTTCGTGTTGTAATTTTGAAAAGAATAATACCGGTAATAATATGTGGTTATATATTAATATCCGAAAGTATAAATAAACAGGAAGAAATATTTCGGGTGTGGAGGTAAAAATGTAAGAAAAAATTTGCAATGAAAGAATGACGAGCGGTTTAGTGACCACGACGAGTAGTTAATGGGACAGCAGTGCATATCCACGTGCGCGTATGCGCACATATATATGTATATATGTATATATGCACTCACACACGCATAATAGTCCATATGGATAAAAAGGCGGGTGAGGCCATAGCGGGTCAGCGATCTTGCAGCAAGGACTCGAACGATAAAATCCATTTTCGAAATTGGCTCGCACGTTTGTTTGTAGCAGACGTTTTGCATATACACACAGCCACAACAGGCACACAAACACATTTATTCGCAGCTCGTATAAATACTCTTTACATTAAAGCTCCATTATCCTCACGGTTCGACACTTTCAGGGTTAACTTGACGAGGGGAGAAAGCGAAAAGCGTTGGTGAAAGGTGTCGCCACGATTCTCGAAGATGGCAATGACGCCGAGAATGAAGTATAAAAGACATTCGCTGGGTACATTGGATAGAATGAGCAAGCCCCTAAATCTATATGTATCCAGTGGAAGATTATTGTCGCTTTACTGATTTTCTGCTAATACATTATTTATACTTGGAACAAAATTGGTATTTGCTTTGATTTTTAAAATTAAAGAGAAGAAGAAGAAGAAGAAGAAGAAGAAGAAGAAGAAGAAGAAGAAGAAGAAGGGAGAATTAATTAATTTTTGCTCGTAAACTTAATATTAGAAGGAGCTTCTACGAAAATGTTTTTTCTAATAAGTCTCTATTCATTTTAAAAGTCGTTTTGTTCGTCTAATTTATTTGCTTCAAATATCTTGTAGGAAAAACTTTTCTGTGTACCCTTTGAAACAATGCGTGTATTCTACCATAAAATGTTCGGCTGAATAGCACTTAAACCGTGGAATCCTTTCATTTTATTTTTATAGTACTCTTATGAATGAAAAATTTACTTGTTTAGGATTATAAATGAAAAAAGCTTCTAAATAAAACTTGAATTATGTCGCAAAGTCTGGTCAATAATACATAAAGTACTTTTATTCGATAAGTATTTTATTTATTTTACGGCATGTTTTCTAGAACTTTAGTGTACGTTAAACTATAAATCGACTGCAATCTTAATTTAAAATAAAGTAAATCTCTAAATTTAATAAGCGCATTTTAAGTAGTATTAGTTCTAAATGTACTTTTTAATACTAAAAAGGTGAGGTAACCATGAATTTGTTTTTAATAAGAAACGAAAAATTATGCAAACAGTTAGAGCTTCTGCACAAAGTAATGTGAAACTTTTTTCAATTTACTTTTTATTCTTAATTTTAAAACTTGGCTAGAATTACCTCATATTAGAAATTACAAAACAGTCTTTTCCCGTTAAACACTAAGCAACGAAGAGAGCGTAGAATAAGTTTACGTATAAAAGTCGTTTACTTGCAGATATGTGTATATTTTTCATATTTCTTTTTGCTCGTGGAAATGTAATAATAATTTAATTCATTTTATACCTTAATACATGGTTCTCGATAAAAAATGAGTTAACAAACTGATGTGATTGAGTTTAGCATGTCCGTAATTTCATTTAATAATCTTAAAGGCAATAGGTTCTTCACAAATAAATACGAAACGGTTAACATTAAATTAATTTTGCTTTATATCATTTTTCGCAATATTTTAAATTAACTTGTATATCATTTTATTTTTATTGAAAACTATGATTATTATCGAGCCAAGCCAAGATTTAGTTCGTATACCCTTAGTTTTACCATAATACTCACACGAGGTTTCCTGATACGCGTGATTCGCCTACGAAATCTAAGTACACCGATATCGGCGGAAAGACCAAAGACATAATGGTTCTCGGTACCGCACCAGCATTCATAATTAAGTTCTCACTGAAAGAGCGGTTTTACGAAAAATAAGAAAACGAAAAAGTTAAAACCATTGGCGACCAAGTATGTAGAAATATGGAAAAGAGGAGTTGCTTTATTTTTTCTTGAAAAGAATGCGAAGTAAAATTGATAGTGCCTAACAGCTTCTCAGAAAAGTGATAAAATGTAGACTTATTTCGACAGCAAAACTACTTAGTCCCTTTTTGTTACATCTTATTTAAAGAAAAAGGTGCGTTCAAAAGATGCTAAGGTTGCAATTTATTATATTGTTTAGAATCTATTTGCAGAAAATTATGAAAAGCCAAGCAGTTTAAACGTTCTACTTTTGTGCTAAACGTTAAGAAATAATAAGATTAGCTTGAATTTTTTTAATAAATCTTTTTCCAACTGTTTAAACGCGAAAGACAGCGTTCATTGCTTTGAGAGCGTACGAAATCCAAAGAAATCAAGTGATAAAATACTAGGAATTTACTCGGTATCAAACTAAATTTAGCACGAGAAATCTGTTTTCTGCATTCAGCGGTGAAATACGAGCAGTCGTGCTATATCTGACTAGAAATTAAATGCTGAATTGAAATAATTTTCATTATACTTAGATATCTAAGATTAAGTGAACAATGACGGATAGTCTTCGATATTCCCTTCGCTTCTCGAAAATCGATTCAATGAGCCAAGGATAAAGTGATACAGAAAAAATAATATATGAATATTTAACAGTAATGAATACGTAATGACAATGAGCTTGGTTTTCGATCTCAGAGAACAAAGCCCTTTTGCAGCTTGCGGCACGACTTCTCCGAGTTTATCCGAAAATTAATTAATTTTGAAACGCAGCTCGCGAACAATGCCGTAAATAAAAATGAACTAGTAGTGACCGGGAAAACAGCGGTAAGCGTGGATTAAAAGTCAAGCTGAAAATTAGATCGACTAGAACTCCGAGCGCGATAAGATAAATGAAAGTCGCATGGGCAATTGACGGAGCTTGTAGAGACAGGAGCGACGGAGAAGCCACTAGTGCGAGAAAAAGTAAAGTAGACGTGCAAAGGGGGAAGAAATAACGGCGAAGTCGAGGCAGGAGAATGCGGGCTTTTTATTACCTAGCGCAGTCCGATTTTCTTTTCAAGAGAAAGGAAGAGACTCGAGGAACTCTACCGAGAGGGAGCTATTTTATTAACCCTTTTCAGATTACCTGAGAGGCTTTAAAAAGAGAAAATCCATCTCTCTTTCTCTGTGCTCCTGTTCCCCCGCGTCGGCGTCGTCACGCGTTCTCCTTGGCTCTTTTTCTCTCACTGTCTTCGCACTTTTGGAATTTTATAGTGCGTCAGTGCGCGTTAAATGACAGATCCAGAGATTGCAAAAATTGAAAACCTCGTTCGCATTCCTAAGTACGTTTTCCTTTTTTGTCCGAACAATTGGACTAATCGATTTCGACGAAAAAAGAGAGCGTTGAGACACGGAAGACGAGCAACATTCAGCGCATTCTCCGGGTACCGTAAAATATTCAATGAAGATCGCATGATCTTATATGCAACGTGTTAGGCTTAAAACCCTATTGAGGTATACGGAAAAAGGAGATTTATGCCGCAATAAATTAAATTTCGGTAAATGGAAAATAGTAAAGGTGGCGAAAATTGAAAAAGGCGTTTCATAAAATCAAGATCATTAAATTTATTATCGATTTCAGATGTATACGATAAGATATTTCGAGGAATGTATTAGCTTCGATGACGATGAGCGAACGTATTTTTCCTCATCTTTTAACGATTTGCACCAATCATAATTAAAATTTTCTTTATATTTTACGAAAATCCAATAAAGGAATCCTTGTATCTTTGACGATATCAATTTTGTTTATTCAAGATAATCGAAATGTATAAAATCTCTTAGATTATCAATCGAACTAAATGTAAATAAATGGTTTTTTTAATTTAGCAACAAACGGATGTACACCTTCTATATAAATATTTCTGTTTAATATATTTATTTAAAGTTAATTTTAAGCGATTAAAAGTGAAGTAACTCGTGAAATTTCGTTTAAATTTATATAATTTGTCTTATTCTTTAGAGTTACGCTATGCATCGTTGAATTAGAAATTTGAATTATCAAAAAATGCCTGAAATTTTTCATTTATCGTTAGTTATTAGCAGACTTAAAACCAGAGTTGGTGTTAATAAGGGAAAAAGTACTACCTTGTATAGGAGCGGAATAATTGAAGGACGCGTAGCTGAGGAATGAGGGAGGAAAGAGTCATAAACGGGTAAATAATGCCAGCAACAAATCTGCAAGAAACGATCTCAACTCATTGAAATTAAATTAATATTTACCCTGCAGGGGGCGAGAGGGCTGATCGGCCGGTGCATCGCATAAAATACTAAAACGCGCACAGGATCGATGCAATTATTTATGATAAACTCACTCGTCCACGCGTCGCTCCGGGAGGGGCACGCAGTATACAACGCACAACGCACAACGCACAACATACAACATACAACATACAGCGTCATAGGAAACGCGTCGAGCGTTCGCAATCAGCACATTGGCCCTTTTTCTCGCTTTTTTGTTTTCGTCTGCGTGTGCGTGCAGTTGCGCTGTTTCGACGTTCGGTTAAAACGCAAGTCGCGCGATCGGAAATTGCCGCGTGGAATAAATGCGAGGAAATCGATTGATTCAATTATTTGCTTCTATCCTTGCCTATTGCTTTTTTTTTTTTACAACAGCTCTGCTTCTGTTTGCCTTCGACGATTAATTTGTCCACTCAGCATGTTCTTCTCTTTATATTAATATAAACATATTTTTAACGAAGAGCAAAATATGATTCAAAAAAGCTTTTCGGGGCTCATTTTTTTCGCTCAACTTTTATGAAAAAAAAAAAAACAAAATTATATCTAAGATTCGTTTATTAGTTTTTTTTTTATTGTTGTGGGATCGCAACACATTAATTTTTAATAATTTAAACAAAATAAGTACGTCTAAAACTCAAGACGCATATTTCATGAATTAGTTTCAAAAATATTTGTTTCAATTTATCACATTAGAATTGTATTTTATTTTAGTTAATAAAATTAAAGAAAAATCACCAAACAAATACATTAGCTGAAATAATAATCTGGCAACGAAGATAAATTGAACTTTTGTACGAGCAAAGAAACTAGACGACGAAAAGTTGTGTCAATTATATGTTTTATCGAGGGAGCAATATTAGCAATTTATAGAAGAAAAAGGATAATAAAGGTCGGTAAGCTCAAGGTAACTTGATTGATTTTTTCATTATGAGAATTTCCTATTGCGGAAACATTATCTGAATATTCAATTATGTTGAGAGCATGATAAAATATTTACGTGACGAAGAAAGAGTTGAATCTAACGGGAACTTAAAAAATTGAAAAGCTCAGAAAATGTGTGGACAGTTAAGGTAATGCATTCACTCGCTATAATAATACAAGCTTGTGATACAGTTTGATAAAGTGTGGCAAATTCATATTTATCATATTTTTAATCTATTTTACAAACTCTTTAAATTTTCAGTTACGTTAAAATCACGAGTTCCCTTATTCCCAGTTCATTTTGCAATATGAATGTAATATTTCTTACAATCGCGTACGTTCATTGCATTTCTTGGAAAGTAAAAATACAAATATTAAAGTTAAAAAGTAAATGTGCACTATTTTCTTCAATGAAAAACCCCTCTGATCAGCTTGAAAATAAAACACAAAGAAACGAAGCTTAGTTTAAAATTATATTTAAAATTTTCATCGGATATACGCCTAAAAAAGCTGAATTTTAAAAATTTGTTTGCTTGAAACGGAGAAAATGGATAATAATTTCAACAAGAAGCAAGTTTCGTTAATAGTAAAGTTGAATAATTTAGTTGATAATTCAATAGCTGATTTCATAGCTAATTGAATAAAAATATAATTGCCGAAGTCGGTTGATTATAAATGAGATGTATAATATCCCATTTCATACAACGTCACGGCATTTGATCATTATTTTATGAACAATCAGTTGAATTATATCAACAAAAGGTTCGTTAACGGAAAAGAGAGTGAGCGAGGTAGTCGCGGACTAAGTGTAAAGGCACAAAAAACGTAGCGTCCAAAATATAGTAGGTATGGGTCAGAGAAAGCGGATTATTGTTCGAAGATAAAATCCGGCAGTAACTGGTTTGTCGATGAAAAACGTTATGGGCACACGTGCATTCACCTAAATACGTAGTAATATATCATTTATGATAAACTGCTGGAAATTACATCGAATTGTCCGAGCGTGTTGTGAAAGCGTACGGAGAAATTCGATATACGATATGACAATATTCATAACATTTCTGACACGCGTTCTGATAATACTAATGACGCCAACTGCTCCGCGCGACTGATACGCGAGGCTTCGATTTAATCGGCGGATCCGCGTTCCCGGCCGTTCGCTTTTCTTTATTCCAGCGGCTTAATAAGAAACGAGCCAACTGTGCAACTGGCGATTGTGTAACGCGAACGCATTCCACCTGAGGGGGGGGGGAGGGTAAGATTTCTTGAGTGCTACGCGCGCATCAATGAATGTTTACCAATTCTAGATTGTTGAAATTATTCGCATTTAATTCTTAATCGAATCCAAGTGATTTCATATGTTGTGCGGAGTTGATTGAATACTGCGAATAACTACTTCTACTTATTCGCATTTATAATGTAATGCTCAACGTTTCAGTCAAGCGATTTCCGTAAAATAATACAAATTGCAAAAAAGTATTGCCAATGAAAGAAACAGCGAGTATTCGATTGAAATATTTCTCGACGGAAAAAATACTCGAACTGCTAATAATTAATTTTCAATGAAAACCTTTAAGCAATTAATGTAACGTTCTATAGAGCATTAAATTGATAAATAAGTAATTTAAAATTAACACTAAGTTAAACATATCTGTTTAAATATTTTTAATTATCTTTATGTAGCTGAGTTGAGAATTGAAAATTTTTACAAACAATTAAAATTAAATGACTCCCATTAAATTATTTTGACACCTTGGTATCTTTTTCATTATATATAATACTTATAATAATCCAATTGAAGAGTTTCAATTTAACATAATGCAATTATTTTCATATTGTATTAAACAAAGTGAGCGTGAATTTTAAATATATGACCACATGTTTTGTGTGTTTTATTCGAATAAAGTTTAATTCTGATGTAGAAATTATAATAAACGTAACTTTGCGTGAAATTAAAATAAAAAAATTTACACCAAGTCGTTTTGGATTTTTGTAAAACATCCATTACTTATGTAAATGCAGTTGTGCGTGAATAAATGGAGTTTATTATGCAGTTTGAAAATTTGTTATCAAATCATATGAAAAACGTAATTAATTTTGTTTTAATTTCGCGTTCGTCATCATTATAAAAACTTTTTTCGAAATTGATAAAAATTAGTATTTTACTTTTGAACGCAAGTTCCTTATTGAGGTAAAATAAAACATATAGCAGTTAAATTGCGCGCAAATTGCAGAAATTTTAAGTCTCCAATTGTATAATTTACATCGATGGGAAAAATTATCCATACAAAGTACGCGAAGTGGATTTCGATTTTTCATCGCTTACTTGAACTTTATTAGAAGTTTCGCATACAAAAATTGCGATTAAAAACTAATTAAATTAAATTTCTATAGTATAAAAAGAGAATAGGGTAATTTCTATAATGAGACGATTCGATTTCTATATTTGTATAATGCGAGAGATAAATAAGGTAAAATTTCACACATTTACGCAGCATTAACGTAGTTGTTTACCAAAGCAAAGTCTCTCGCTACACATCCAGCCAACAGGAGAAAAGAAGACTTTTGAAGGAGAGTCAGGTGTACCAGAAAGGGAACAGCGGCGTCCAAGAGTTGAGATCGTCGCCGGTATGGGACATTGACGGACAAATAGGCGTTCTAGAATCCACGTACAAGCAGCGCGAAACGCGGTACGCGGAAACCTCGGGCCGGGGCTCGGAGCCGTTTAGGGCGTGACGTCGCGCATCTCGAAACAGCCCCACAGCCCTAGAATGTCGGAGTTTCCGCGGTCGAGATATGCACACCCTCCCGTGACTTGGCGATTTAACCCCAACACGCAAACTGTCTCGCCGTTCTCCAGCTCCCCGTGAAAGTCTCGAAAATGGACTGCACGTGGGGGAGCGCAGGCCTGCCTCGCTCCTCGATACGTATGCAAAGCGATTGTGTTTAACCAACTTCTCGTTGAGAATTTCCATTAGTCAGTGGCGCGACGCGCAAAGTGAGGGTGGGCGGCTGCGTTTTGCTCTCGCTCTCCGTGCCGCGCTGTCCCGCTGAATGATTTCGAATCAGCATGCCTGGTAGCGCGGATAATTCAATTTGAATATGTATTTCAATCCCTTCTCTCCTTCCTTCTCCCCCGCCCCCGTCAGGTCGCTCCCTGGATCGCTTTGGAGATCAATTTACAGGGGCAATTCAGCCAGTAGTTTTGACATTTTTGTTACAGTATCGCGTACGCGTATGCCGATGTGCCGTTTATTGAGCTTTTCCGAGACTATGGAATAGAGAAGAAAATTAACTTTTCAAATGGACGTTTCAAATGAATTATACATTTTTTGTGTTTTATATACATAGAAAATGGTGATTTTCGGGCGAATTGTCAGCTAAAGCGATCCGCTGTCTTAAAACAGCGGGGGATGAAATTTTTAAGAGCTTAGAACAGTATTTGAAGAAATTACCAAACGCACGGATGATGCAGAAATAAATAATTCGGGCGCAAACAATAATGCAAAACTAATCCAGGACTGAATTTGTACTTCAACGAGCAACCGAGGAATGCATTTTGATAAAAATATTTTTCCGTTTACGAAGGTTATTAGCTGAATTTTAGTGCGATATTATATTATATTTACTAGAATTCATTCGTTCACATATAGCATTAAGTGATAAATTATCGATTTTATCATTAGAATAGAATTTAATTTAAATATAAAGGAATTTTTAATAGTGAATGGGATAGAATGCGTTTTATATAATTCCTTATGCGTTTACCTTTCCTCGATCGCATTTTTGATAATATTAAAAAGGAAATATAGCGTAAAGATGGAGTTAAAATTTCCTTGACTGCGAAAAGGTTTCGATTTGTCACTAGAGCAATAAACTTTTTAATAAGATCGATAAGCTATTAGGTAGGGAGACATTATGCAATCCTTTTATTATGCTAGAAAAACAATTTTTCCATTAAATTTTATCTTTAAATTGTATCTAATTATAATTTAGCTGTTTTCTATTTTTATACAAGGCGGAAAGCGTGAAATTCTCCAATTGAATTCCACACTTGAAGTTCTATTCAAAAACCTTAACTGAGTAATTACATTTACATCGATGAACACCAGTAAAGACCAAGATCTTCCGCAGTTGAAACTTATATACTTAATGAGAATTCTTTCCTTTTATTCAGATATATATATATATATATAACAGATTGAAATTCTCTGCTAAGGAAACGAGAGCAACTCACGGAGGTACTTTTCATTTAATATTCTTTAGAATCCTGTATACATGAGTAGCAATAGCAGCATCAGAAAAAGAGAAAAGCGAGATGAATCGCGACGTAAAATAACGGAGAAAAGTGAAAAAAGAAGAGCGACAGAAGGGGTGAGAGAAGTGAAAGATTGTTTTGGCTGAGCGCCATCGTGGTGAATCTAGATAAAGAAAGTTTTCGAGTTAATCATACCATTAGATTTCGTCGAGCTGCTGCAGCTCCCAGACACTACGAGTAGATTCTTCTCCCCCTCTCTCTTTTTCCGTCCCGGAGCCCTCCCTCGCACTCTGTCTTTACGGCTGTGTGTCTGGGTGAGCGCAGGTTTCGCGCGCGACGACAGTAATCGTGACGGTGAATGAGATTGCGGAAGTTGTACTACCCACAGTCTGAACTACTACTGTATAATGCCGTCTCTGTAGCTGCATGGCAATTCGACGTGAGCCTGCGCCAAATTTATGCAGATGTATGCCGCCGATATTCTAAATAAGTAGGTTCAGCCGCATGGCAGCCAGCGGCCTTCCTTTCTCTCCCTTCTTGGCGGTCTTGCGAAGCCGCCGAGAAGAGCGCGAGGAATTCTCGAGATACGCCGAGACGCTACACTACTCGAAACGCTCGAGACAAGATTCATTATGGGACTCGTGGGAGGGCAGATCGGGAGGGAGGAAAAACTTTACTCCCCAGCGGAGGGGCGAAGCGGGTCTTTGAGGCCGCGATGACTACGATCACCAGGAGAATAGTTTCGGTTCTTACTATTTTTCTCCCTCTTCCTCTTTCGTCACTCCCCAAGATTACTGCTCTTTGTTTACGCGATCGCGAAAATGCCCTTAGCCTTGCCAAGATTTTGCTCGCGCGAGCAGACCAATTTTTTAAGAGTCCGACACGGCGAATACTCAGTTTTACGTAATTGTAAAGCCATTTCAAGGAAAAGGCCGTTGTTATCGGACCAAAATAATACCACCGCGCACGTACTCTCTCAAGTCCTTTCCAAACCTATTAAAACTTGCTCGCAAAGTGCTCCTTTCTCCTTATCTGCAGATAACAAGGGGATAAGGAACGTCTTCTTCGTACTTTATACGTTAATTAAAATCATTGTTGTTATCATTTCGCTCGGTTGTTTTCGTTGTTTAAAGAAGTGACGCCGATTTATAATCGTCTTAAAACAACCGCTTTGACAGTACTCTTGTTTTCTTTGTTTTCTGCCAATTTGAGCGGAGGAACGCCGAATTCCCGAAAACTGATGGCCGCAACATTATTACGGATACTCGTCGTTACAATCATCGCGAGTTTCGATAAAGATGAAAGGGTTGATGAAACGATTGCCCAGAAATGACGAGTCTCTAAACCACGCGGATGTAGATTAGAAGGCATTTGAGCGGAGGTGGCTTGTGCCTCGTCTTCTTCGCTTCTCTCCCTCCACCTTATGTATTTCCTTTTATCACTTAGTGTTTTAAAGTAGCTAATTATAAAGCATTTGCCTTCACCGCGTAACTTTCGTTCCTCTTTCATCAGGAGTAAAATTGGCGATGATTACGCCAGACCTTTAATACAATGGCCGATTAGCACATTGTGACTTTTATAATTTCATTTATGCGCGTTAAATTAAGAAAAGAGTCTCGCAAAAATATAGTGCATAATTTTCTGTAATAACGCAGCGAGTCAAATGGTTATTTATGCGTAGATACCATCATTACACGTGAAAGATAAATACTAATAATTATTTTCCAGGTCGACCGTGTGTAATGTTCAACTGATTCTGAGATTCTATTACTACTTGGCTATAACGAAGCTAAAAGTTCAAGCACGAATTATTAAAATAAATGTATGACGGAGAAAAAACGAATTTAATTAAATGCTAATAGCGAAACCGAGAGAAAAGAGAGGTATTGTTTAAATATTGGTGGACGACCTTACGACATCGAGATAATTTCAAAAAAATAATTGCTTCGCGCACACAGGCATCTGAAATAAATAGCGAAAACCTTCAAGATTTATTAAAGTGACGGATAGCAAATGATTAATTTTTCGTCCGCTTTTTACGAGTTTTTTACGCTTCTATTTTCTAAAACCAGATTTTAAAACTCAATGATCCTCTAGGCTGGTTCTCGAACCAGCGAACTGTTTTCATCTGGAACGAAAAGCTTTTAGGAAGAAAAAGACAAACAAAGGGGGCACACACATACAGGCCCACATTTTCAAACGTAAGTGAGGGAAAAAGCTGCGATCGCGTGCGTAACATGAAACGCGCGAGCTCCGAGTAATGGACGACGAAACGAAACGAAACGCGTGCAGTGCCCAGTGGTGGTTTGATTTCAGTTAGATTCTTGGACGAGAAATTGAATATGCATATCTCGACCTTCTTTGGGGCGTCCTTTCTCTCTCCACCCCCGGCCGCCCACGTCCCCTTTCTCGCTCTCATTCACTCTTTCTCTGTTTCTTTCGAATGAGAAGATAAATTCTAACGTTGTTATTGTGCATTTTGAGTTTTCTGCAGAATTTATGCTTGGAACATTAAAAAACGGCGAAAAGCCAGAGCTGTGATCAACGTTTCAATATAAAATTGGTGTTTTACAAACATCGAATTTTGTATAACTAGTCTAACCCAGTTTTTAAATTAAGCACATTTTTTAAAAACTGTGTAATGTAAATTTAAATGAGCTACTTTTTCCAACTCGAATAATATCTATTGCATAATTTTATTGTATATATTGTACGAGAAAGTTTTTCTTTTTCATAAAAGTTCTCTATTTTGCAATAACTAAAGTTAAACAAACTTAAAAAAGCTTAGGATTTTTAAAAATTTAGCCAAATATTGAATACGTTTTTTAACTTTAAATTACTTATTTAATTCTCGATGATAATTATTAATGAAAACTTTTTGTTCAATTTAGATTTTCGTAAGACTTTAAATTTAAAAATTCAAAGTAAGTCCGTTTACAATATCATTGTTCTTTATAATCAATATTACTATTAAATTGTAAATAAATAGGAAGTTAAGGTTTTCTCATTTTAGACGATAAGTTTCATCGTTAATTTTCCACCAATAGAAAAATTAATTTTCCCTTTATACTATGTGTACGCATTTCTAATAACGATAAAAGCAATTGATGGAAAAAAGGGGAAGTATTCGTCGCGAAAGCTGACGAAAAATGCGCGATCGCGAGAAATCGCAATAAATGGCATAATCAATTCCATTTGTTCGCGCGCAAGACACACTTGCACGGCTCGCCATAAATAAAAGTTGAATTCGTTGACGCCAGACAGCCAGTGAACAACTGCAAGCTCTCGGCTCTCCCTCTTCTTTCTTTTCGATGCAAAACACAACAAGTGCACGATCGCGCGTGTGAGGCCGACAAAGTATTCGAAAGTTTAGGCTCTCGGTGTGCGTGGCCAGGAAAGGAGGCAGTGGCAAAAATTTGAAATTCAATGCAACAACGTGCCGCGTCCGACTCATAATAAAGAAGAGCAAAAATACACATTAGCGGATTTAAAATTTAGATTAGATGTTGTGGCGGCTGGACGACGAGGGCAAATCGAGTGTAGTCATCTTGTTCTAACCCAAAAACTGTCTTGCTCGACTTCTTGAATTCACTAAAAGGCCTCTTTTTCTTTATTTGCTCGCCACCGTCGACGGCTACAGCTACAAAACTGCAGTTATTTCTGCAGCTGTGACAAGGCTGCACTTTTTTATTTAGCCAGAAGACTATTTTTCATAAATTTGAATTTGGAATGATAAAATCAGGGGACCTTTTCTTAGCACAGTGCATTTACTCTTTCGTTAAATACGTGATAATAATGAGCCTTGTGAGTAATTATATAGATGTACGTTTATTATCAATATGAAATACTTGTCTCTTGTAGAGACAGCGATTTTTCTGTGAATTCGCGAGATGATACGATAAGAAAAAAAAAATGAATTCAATAGTTAAAAATTAATATCGGTATCGGTATAATAAGTTATACATATGTGGAAATAATAAGACGGCAATTTTTATCCTGGAGTTACTTCAAAAAATTGCCAACTTAAGATTTGCATTCGTAACATACCAAAATACATGTAAATTTTTCAAATCAGTCTTATAAAAGGTTAATTTGTGTTATAATTATTACGTTAAACATATGTAACAGTAATTGCGGACGACATTGTAGTACTTTTGTACGTAAATAAAGAGTAGATATAATGGAAATAAATGGAGGATTTTGAAAAATACTTCTTTTACTTCCGGGTCATGCATGCTTTCACTTACTTGACAGGTACGTGATGAATCCTGAGTTGCTGTTGTTTTCTGGAAAGACGGTCGTTGAGTCAAATTGTTCGGTGAACATCACATTGTGAGAGCCCTCAACGCATACGCAGTTACGCGATAGCTGCCTCTTTACCACAATTTTCCATGCCAACAATTTCATTTTCACTTTCATTCTTGCTTTTATAATTAATTCTCTACTTGTTTCAGTTTCCTCGATACGCAACACTCAAAGGAGAAAGGAAAATTCGAATAAAATAAGGAATGGCCTACAGGTAGATCTTCATCGAGAAGGTAAGGAATAAAGTGTCTTAAGTTTTTAATATAATCGGAGAGATGATTAATCAAGGAAATGGTGCGTTATAGAACAAAGTTTTTTCATTTTTCTCATTAAGAAAAATATATTTAAAAATAGATTTATTCTTTAAAACATCAATAATTATTATTATAGAGGATTTAACATTGATCTTCATAGAATTTATTCATTTACGAGAATATGGCGAATATAATAATTAAGATATTAATGTTGAAATATTTAATGGCGCAATACAAATTATTCTTGTGCCTCAAGTAAGAGTTTACAATGGAAATAAATCAATAAGTTTTACGGAAAAAAATTTTAAATCCCTCTTGTATTTCCCAACATTTTATCATAATATTTGAAATTCTGAGTTAAAAATAGAAAAAACAAGTTTAAAATTGTTTTGAAATGTTCTCTCTATAATTGTTCATTTAAATAACCAAAATATCGTATACAAATGGCTCACGCACATCTGCTATTTTCGAATTCTTTTATTTACTCATTCCTTTACGTATTTTCGGAATTAAAAATTTTGATTATTGTGATTCATACGTAACTTATTGCACGGAATAAGCAATTAAGAGTTTTCATATTTTTCAAATTTATTCGCTTATTTCTAAAAGTAACGAATGGATTCGGAGATATTAATTATCAAAAATAGCTTCGTTGTGTTAATAATCGTTTGTTGAAACATGTATATTAATTTTGGTAAAATATAAAGCTTGTGTGGAAAAGTAATAATTCATTTTCTGAAAATTCGAAACAGGGTATCTTATATGTATTAAATTTAAATTAGTCATACATATTAAGAAGCAGCTTCGAAAATAAATTTAAAATATAAAACAGGGTGTAAGTTTGTATACATATATTTATTTACTCTTACGTAAAACCATAAAAATGAATTCACTTGGAAGATGTTTTTCATGTTCGTATATACATAAACACGAAGTAAATTGGCTGATTTTTCCTAAAAACTTTTCATATGTATTTGGCATTCGGCAAGATCTCTTTCTCGCAAGGTAACGCGGCTACGAGACTAAAAAAGAAGCTTGTTTGCAAAATCCTCGTCGGTCCGAACCGAATAATGGAAAAAGGGTGGTGACGGCAGACGTGCAGACGACAACATAAAACTCACTCAGAAACATTATTATAGTCAGATATACTTTAGGTGGCACTAACGGTCTTTCAGCGTTTTCTTACAAAATTCCTTTGAGTGTATGTATCAGGTAGAATTTTTTCTAAAAAAGCTTTAGCTCATTCTTTCTGTTTCTGAAGTGTCGAAGTATATTTATATAAAATGAGGTCAAAATGTAGATTTATATCGTATCCACTAAATAAAATTATATCTGGTCCCACTCTATAAGTACACTTTCATTTTATTTTTCTCGGCTCCAGAGGCAATTTCGCGTGCCACAGATTAGCGCATCGGCGTACGAAGATTTAGAAGTAGCGAAAAAATTCATCGTAAAGTACCATTTTATAAGGCAGATATTGAAATAATTCAAGATTTATAATCGTTAAAAGTTACGTGAAATTGTTTTGCAGATTTCAATTGGCAATAGATGGGTAAACAGGACTCGGTATTTACTTTATGCAAGACAATAGTGTCTTAAATATGGGCGAGTTATAAAAGCAACTTCATATTTTTAAATGTAAATATAAAATAAAAATAGAAGAAAAGTTGTCTCGGTCGTGTGGAAAATATTCGAAGAAACACCAGATAATCAAATATTAACCGAATTATAATAGTCCGTAACAGCTGCTTCTTCGAATGATTTCACCATTGAGAGTCATTCAAATGAAAATCGACGATAGCGCAGTGATTGGTGTCCAGAAAATAGCTATTCATTTACTAGAATAAATAACGATATTGATAATATATTACATTTTCGTAATTGATCGATTCGACTAGACCCTTAAAATGGTTTCTTTAAAGATTAATTTCTATTTGGTTTCGAGGTGTTAAGTTTGTTTCACAATATTATCTCAATTAATATTCATTAGTAAAGATTTCTCGCAGAATATGATTTATAACAATAGAAGTTTAAGTCACTTATCGCGTTCATTTCTTGCTCAGCACCTCCATCTTAATCTTAAAATACACGAATTCTAGGAGCTCGAATCCAAGCCACCGACACACGAAGCCTCGCGCGAAACGAATAAAATTAAGCCGCAGAGATTGATAGGTTAATTGGTGGGAAATCGGTGCGTTAACTTTGCCATTTTTCAATTAGCCGGGCGAGCCTATCCTCCATTTGCACGCGGCATTAAATTAATCAGCCGCTCAGATCAAATGAACGAATTGTCACGGAGACGTATTTATTGGCGGCAGCGATCTCGCGAGAAAGAGCGAGAGCGACGTAAGCGAAACTAAGGCAATGCGTCACAAGGTCCATGGCCGGTCCGAGCTCTGACGCGGCATAACACGAATGTATTACTCGGGGGTGAGCAGCCGCTTCCCGACCATTCCTCTCATTATCGCGAGCATGGGATGGCCCTGATGCAGCAGCAGCAGCAGCATCTTGTCCGGGCAGTGGCCGTCGGTGGTCCGCGTGTCGTTCATACGCGTTCACGTCCATTACAATTAGCCCGTCACGCTTTCACCCTCGAGCCTGGATTTTCCGCCTCCGGGCACCTCGCAGCTGGCCGGGCTGGATAAATTTACCGTGGCATCTTGTTGTGCTGGTTAACGCCTTTTATCATGCATTATTATGCGGGGGCTCGCGCGCTGAAATGCCTTCGCCTCCGCGCGGATTTCGTTACCAAACTTACTTAATTCCTATTACGCGAATACTTTAACCGACATGTTTAGCTTTTGCGAAACAACTTTTACCTCTTTATGCTTGGTCTCCAAACTTTCGCGAACTTTCGCTCGAGAAGTAAGTGCCGGTTATACCTTTTACCTGTAAATAATTGCCAAGCGATTTTATGCTCGAAAAATGGCAGTGAAATATTGACAAATATTCGATGACCATTTCAGTTCGGAGCCCATCGATCTTTGCTCGGTACCGTCATTTATTACAACTGCTTTTTACAATCGAGACAGCGCGTACTGTCATGATACCACTTCGATTGAAATACTTTATCCGCAGAAACCGGAAAAGTACTTTGCTCGCGTTAAATCCCATACGCGGATACTACTCGATTTCACGATCACGTATGGGGACGGCTCTGGCTTCGAGTAATAAGTCAGCTGTTTACAGTGTTATGGAATGGTAAAATTTGGCTTAACCACACTAATGCGTATTAACTGTTTGGCTTTTCAGTTATTGGAGCGCTTATTCGAATCGCTTCGATAATCTCTAATATTTACTTACAACAGTACAAAACTTTAATATCGGCGCAGGCTTTATGGTAAAAAGCGCGTTGATTGTATCGCAGCGGCAGCATGAATTAACAACTGCTCGATGAATAATTACCATCGCTAATCTCGATGGGCGTTAAATTATAATCGTAATTAGGTCCCTCGCAATTTAAAAAGACTCTGCTAATTAAGATGTAAAGCGGTATTAATCGCGACTCGTTGCGCAGGGGCGAGAAGATAGTAAAAATCGTCCATC
The DNA here is from genome assembly GCA_018907185.1 of Platyscapa corneri. NCBI lineage: Eukaryota > Metazoa > Arthropoda > Insecta > Hymenoptera > Agaonidae > Platyscapa > Platyscapa corneri. The sequence goes on from JACCHW010000012.1 coordinate 1,009,718, forward strand.
ACTGTGTTGGGACGCGCGCAAAACTAAATTATATAAAGGCAGATGAACAAATGGAATCGGAATGGGTAACTCCGCTCCTCGGCGAAGACTATTACGCGCAGGCAAGAGGAAGCTATTTCACAGCCACGCGATTCCACACATCTCAAGTGCACTCAGTAGTTTCGACTGACGGTGTCTTTCGAGAGCCTGAGGGGCTTTTTCCTTCTGGGTGTGTCCGTGCGGGACTGATACGCATCTCTATAGACGAAATGCGCGCGAGCCACGAGGGACGTGCGTACGCTGGTTGCGGCCAACTTGTGTGCCTAGCTGTGCGCGTTTATGCCCTTCGTTTATTTGATCCGGGGCGCTTGTGTGGATGTGGGGAGAACCGCAGGCGTGCGAACGCGGCTATTCCGGGCGCAGTATTTCACGAGACCGCAGACTATTACCGTTCATTTGAATTATGTATTTACGCTACTTCCCTTTTCCCTATTCATTTCTTCGTTACGCGTCTTTAAGAACCCGCGATTGGTTTTTTTATCAAATGTCACGTTCGCGCTTCTTTCCTACCGAGTGCGCGTGATTTCGGCACGGATTTTATGGTTTTGATTTTTTTTACAACAAATGAGATTGTAAGATGGAATAATATTAAGATCAGAGCGCAATGTGTTTTAGAACGTCAAATTTTTTTTAAACGCGTACAATAAATTGATTTGTGCAACATTTTTTTTTTTATAACATATCAACTTTATCTGCTCTTTTCCCAAAAAAATTGGATAATTCAGTATTTTATATATCGGTTTTAAGGAAAAATATTACGTTCTCGTAACGTTAAATGATAAAATAGTTATTTATCAGTTTCGACGATATTAATGATAATGTGTTTTTAAGCGGTTAAAGATAAACATTAGATAGCATTTTTAAAGACAAGAAATTCATTTGATTCGTTTAATTTAACGCAATATTGATTACGTGCAATGTTAGATTCTGCGAATTTAGCGTTAAGAATGAAATTACCGCGGTAAATTCGTTCTTTTTAGGAAGTCTTTTCTAATATATATTATAAATTATAGAATATAAATGTAGAAAATCACCGTTGCACACGCGACTTTTTAAATTTTCGATGCTTTCGTGGTCAAATATAAGATATACGAGTACAGCAGGAAAGATATTATCTGAATTTCGCTCGGAAGCTTCTAAAATTAATTTTGCAAATGTATTTATTAAGAGATAACCTTTATCCGTTCTAAAATTATATCAACTATTTAGATCGAGTACAGTTATAAATTCAAATCAATATTATGAATTGAAAAATAGAACCCTCGTTCTATTAATAAAAAAACACACACACACCACACACACACACACAAACTATTATTTTTTTATCATAAAATCATAAATCAAGAATTATCTATTTGATTACAAACTTAACGTCGTACGTCGGAACTATTTTCTAAATTTCCTAATTGCTGTTAGGTGAAAGTTTCAATTGTAATGATAAAATAGGCAAAGCGCTTAATTCGTTTTAATGTTTTAATAGCTCGAGCAACTAATAATGTTGTTAAAATTATTGCTCAAGGTATCTAATTCATTTCTCCGTCTCACTCTCGCTCTGCATCGTTCCTTACTTATTCACGGACACTAACTTCCAGTTTCCAGTTCTTATAAATTCAACGTTATAGGATCTTTGCTTTCAAAGACTAGACGAACATTCGCTTGTACATGCAGTGCTGATGTAGAGTAGCGTAAGTGAAAGACAAGTTTAAGTTGTATAGGCGCGTCGGGAAGGCTTGGAGACAGACACAAGAGAAGTGTACCGACCGAGTATCCGTATCAGATGAACACCCATGGCGGAGTCGTAAAAATTACTTCGCACTCGCTCGATGCTCGCAGCTCAACTGCATCATACACTCGTAGACACGCGTCGTCGTCACTCTTGTTGATGGGCTTAAAGTCCACGAGAGTGAGAAGCGGCCTGGCGAAGGCTGCAGTGATTGCTCTATAAAAACCGGCTCCCGATTGTGATCGCGTTTCTTCTCGACTCTCCTTGAGTCGAGAAACTCACTAAAGAACTTATCGACCGACTCCACTACTTTCTTTCTCATCACTGTGAATGAAGTGACTCTTCTCTGGGGCGAAACTTTTTATTTTCTACTGTAAAAAACGCCTACATCGCCGAGTTCCTTTCTTGCGTCCTACCCGCTTTACCCTTTATTTTCTCAAGCAATAAATCGAATAGAGTATAAACGAGAAGTCTATACATCGAGCTGCTATTTTTCTCTTACTTTATTTGGTGCCATTTCTTCTCTCTACATTTCAGTTGTAATTTTAAATGATCGTTGAGATCTTTAGTTTTTATAAAATCTGATTTATTGTCAAGTGTATTTATTTTTTATTGGTTGCTAAATTCTGTTCAACTCCGAAGAATCCATTGGGAACTTTTTTTATCGTAAAACAAGATTTTATTGGAAAATAATCTTTTCGTACCTTGTAATTAAAATTAATAAATATCCTTATAAATATTTTGAAACAGTTTAAAGTTTTTTTTTTTTTTTTTTTTAATTAATTAATTGCTGGGTAATGAAGTGATGCTCACGAACTCTAGCAAAGTTTTGGTTAAGTAAATTGCGTCGCATAGTTTCGAATCTCATTTAGAAAATATTTGTAGTGGAAATAATAGTTAATGTGAGATTCAAATATTAAAAATTTATTTATTGAGGCAATCTCGCTACATATATATGCTGCAGCTTCGTTTTCACGGTTAAGAAAGCATATTTTTTTAATAGCCTTTTGTGATTGTGAAACGTTTTTAACGGAAGATCAAAGGGTTTGTAAAATATTTTGTATGGAAATATATATAATTATGTTACGCATAAAAACATTAGAAAAAGCTTTTAACGAGTCTACTGCGTAAAAAAGGGCAGCTTATAAAAGTTTTTTTAAAAAAACTCGTAAGTGAGTTGATGAAAAATTTGAAAAATCAACCATTAGTCAAATGCTTCGAGCACCAGTGAAAAAATGTAAAACACTTATAAAGATATTATTTATATAAAATTCATAAAATTTTAAATTGTCTTAAACAATTTTATCACAGTGAATCGTTGTAAAATGTTTTATTAAATCTTGTACAAACTAAAATGATTTACGATTATGTGATTGTAATAGTATAATTTAAGGGCTTTCTCGCCTTGGTGAAAATTAGTGAATTGAAAATTGATAACATGTGCAGTTCGATTAAATGTTCAGTTTGTTCCGATTGCTTCTCTCAGTTATTGATTCTTGTATTTTTATTTATCATAAATTAATATAAAAAGTTATACTGACGATAAAAAATATTATTTTAACTTTTTATATCGGTTGCATCAAGTCATCGCTGAAAACAGTCCTCGAAAATAGTATAATTAAAGCATTTCACGTGCTAATACTTGTTTCGCTTGTTTCGGACAAGCATAACTCGCTAATAACATTTCAATAATTATATTTGTCATGTAACAATCCTATTGGACAACGCTTTATTCGTCATTTAAAATGCAATACTGAACAACAAACAAGCGTTTATTCGAAGTAAATTTAATTCGATGTAATTATTTTTTATGCAATAACATAAGCGCGCAGTTATATAATTACACGCCACGTTGTGCACTGATAATTGTGCGAATTCCCTCCACCGCCATTGAAATTGAATTAGCGACAACGCTGAATACAAACTTCAAAAGTGATTCTAAAAATTCGCAATCAAATTCCGAAATTAGTTGAATAATAATTTTGTTTCCCTTCAGCGCGAATAAAATAACGTATCCGAATTGCCGAGCCTAGGAAAAGCGATTCGGCGATGCGGCGATGTGACGGTCGGATTTCAAACTATAGCCCGATTCGTCGAGCGACTTGACCGCAGCGATCCTTCGCGCAGTTGTCGGTGCGCAACAACCCATTTAAAAAAACCATCTACGTCCGTTCGTTTCCAGCCGTCTTCGATTTTATATCTAATTATTTGCGGCACGCTGCTGTTTGTCCGCCTTCCTCTTTACAACTCCGTTGGTCGTTACATCTCGGGATATATCGTATTGATTCGATTGGACCCCTTTCTGCGGGACCAGCAATCTTCCTTGCCCCCTGAACCATTCAACCCTCCCATTTACTTTTCTCTTAACCGTTTCTCCTCCGCTTCCTTTCCACTTCCTTCCCGCTTCCTTCGATTCTCGACTTTACAGCTGGGCATTGGCCGTATCTTTCAAGTGACTCTGCTTTTTGCTTTTTCGACTCGGGCATCCGGTGTTTTAAGGGAGCTTTCGCTCGACTAATACTAACCGCCCGCTAGATAATTTTGCCCAAAAAGTGATTCGATTTTACTCTTACACGAGTAAATACGGAGATTTTTTTTAACTGCAGGCGCGATAAAAATTTGGATTTACGTTATGTCATTTTACTCTGCAAGCCAATCAAAAGTGAGTATGATTGTTACACGAACGTAACATATGAAAACTCTTCATTACGCATAATTTAATAATTGCCATTCGGCATTATTGTCTCATCATGTTTCGTTATTATTACGATTTCAACACGAAAGTCAAAAAAGAGCCGTTCATTATTATTTTATTATTCTTGAAATAAAGAAAGAATTAAAGGAACAACTTTTTATAAAACAAGTATAATATTATAAAACGCCACTGCGATTATTATGTTAAGCAGTATTTTTGACAAATTTTTTACGCTACATAAATTATAGTAAGTTTGCCTGCCGCACTGTGTATACTTGGGAGAATAATTTGCTCGAAAGAAAAAATTTCAGGGAACGTATAATTTAATTAATCTTCTTATTTACCCTTACACATACGTTATAATTTATATGCTATTTTATCGCGATACAACCATTTAGAAAACAGAAAACAAAGCATTAGTCACAATTAAATAGACTAATAATAACGCCGAATTAATATAATCAATGATTGCTCGAACACGAATGGACTAATTTATCTAAATTTTCTAATGGGTAATTAGCCACGCATTCTCTCGGATCTGTTTACGCGGTTCGGATTTGTTTCCAATTCTTTCCCTCGCCATTACTAAAACTTTTCCGAGTACACATATCAGCAATCTATTGTGCAAGTACGTATCGGACGAAGGTCCGACTTAAAATTCTGGGCATAATTTCGAAGTGGCGCACCGGATACCCAGATTAGGCTAACGGGCCATATTCCGGGATACGTGCGAACTTTCCTAATACACGAACAAGATAGAAAGCACGCCTGCGATTACACGGGCTCGGAAAAAATGTATATAGCAAGCATGATGCACCGCATTAATGCGCGAGTCTCGGTGATTTATTACGCCTTTACCGTGGAAACCGCGTTGCTGCTGCTTTTTTTCGGCGACCTGCTCCGTTTTCGGATGCGCGTCTTTTGCCCACGAAAAGCAGGCCGGTGCCGCTACTCCGCCGGGGAAAAAGTCTAAATAAAGCAGCTCGTAAGTCAGAGGATTGTAAAAGCGTGTAATCGCTGCTAAATGGAATGCGAAGGATTGGGGGTCGCACAGCCAGTATCCGACCCGCACAGGAACCAACGGAGTTATGAATTAATGAACTGACCTTGATGTTATTTTTATCGTAAATCCCTGTTCGAAAGCGAGTAAATCTTTTTTGAGGATTTGATCGCTCAAGGCACCGACTGCTAAAGTTGATAATCACGAGTTTGAATCCCGAGATTAGCTTAACCCTAATTGAACATGCCCCTTTTGAAACTAGCCGAATCCAAGGATATTTGCATCGCGAGAGTAAGTAATTTGATTAAAACAGTAAATCGTAAAAATGTTTCGCCTTCCGCGGAGCACTAATAATATTCTATGAGTCAGATGGGATTCCCGAAGTCTACCTCCTCGCGCGTCATACTCAACTGAAAATGCCCATATATAAGGAAGTTACACGCGGTGCGCGACACAAAACGAAGTCAGGAGTCGAGTAATTTCAACCGAGTTGGAAAGAGAGAGAGAGAGAGAGAGCGCGCGCGATAGGTGGGGAGGGAAGATTTCAATTGTCGTAGCTGGGATTCGGTTGAGCCTTCCACTAGGCTCTTCCTCTATCCCATCGTCTCCGATCTACTCCGTTGCCTTCTTCAGCTGCTGGACCGTTAAGAGAGTGGAATTGATTAAATAATTGGCCCTTTAAATTGGGTGCTAGTTCTGGAATGAATACGCCCCTGGCCGTGAGCCAATTTTCCGTCTCTCTCGGTCTCGCTCGCGCTCTCTGCCGGTCTCCTTCGCTATTCCATACCCGACTTACCGACGTCGTTGCCGACTCCTTGAGCTTCGCGGGAATGGGCTAGACAAAGTAGTGAATCTCGAGAGAGAGAGAGAGAGAGAGAGAGAGAGAGAGAGAGAGAGACGGAGCATCGCGGGGATACTCGACGGCTTAATAATTGCTTTGATTGGAGAAAGAGTTTGGGGAGACGAGGGGAGGACAGCCACGGCAATTGCATATGTATGAATTTAAATTTTTCAAAAGAATGTACATAGAGAAGTTTTTTCGTGCTCCCACTGGCGGATAATGATATTTCGTTGTTACATTGTAGTGTGATTAAAAACAAAAAACCAGAAATTATATTTTTCACCGAGTCGAGTCGCACTAAATTATACGACTTCAGTTCGCTTTTTTCGATTTTCTGATTTTGCAAGGGATTCCAAGATTTAAAAATTTTATTACTTGTGACAAATGGTATGCAAATTCAAAATACATTTTGCCTGTCGCGGTATTTCTGTTTTATTCAACTCAAAATTTGATTTGTGTACATTATGTCTGCTTTTTAATGTAAGCATAAATAACAAGATAAAAGTCTTACCAAGATTTTTTCTTTATTATTTTAAAAGCTCAGCTTAAAATATGTCAGATATCAGGTAACCGGCAAGAACAAAATACAAAAATTAATGGAACTTTTATTGTTAGAAAATGAAACGCTGATTGATTATAATAAACTTCATTATTTACTTCAACAATTTTTAAACTTTGTACGGCTGTGTATCTAGATTTCCATATTCACTCTCAATCGAATTGAATCGTTCAAACGAACGTCAATCAAATTCATTAACGAAAAATTCAATAATCCACGAATAAGTCTCGACTTGAGGGCAACGCAGTAGCGAATTCGAATGGTTTATTTATACAAGCCACTCATGACTCGCGGAGTTTCGGATCAGAATGAATGTATAACGGGAAGAATAATCTCTGGTAACTCTACCAACACATGCACGAGCACACAACACACTCGTTCCCCATTATACAGTTTACCAAAATGAGTCTCTTGCTCTCTCGCACTCGCTTCGCGTGATATCCTTTTTCCATGAACTCGTTACACATGATAATAGGCATGCGATCACACAACGATCGCGAGCATACTAATTAGACTTTGCTTTTCTGACGTGCGATCCCGCGCGCTCTCTCCTACTGTAGCTGCAATACTCGTGCTCGGGCGCGCAACTCCGCGTACGTGTGCCGCACGGTGCGTGAGTGTGCGTACAACACGTATGCATTTCGTACAAACGAGAGGTGCTTGCACGCTCCTTACGTAATGAGAGTTCCTCGAAGGGGTGGGCAGCGGCTCGGCATTTATTGAATATCAGGCTAATGGTCGCATTTACATCGCTGACCCGCTTTCAGGCTCGGCAGCGCTGGGCGCGCGTCTTTTCCGACTTTTTCTTTTGTGCCTTCCTTTCACTTTGCTTTTTATACTGATTTCCATTGTGTTCAGGCAAATAACACGTTGTCACTGATGCTCGTCAGTCAACACATCGGCGAGCGCAGTCATTTTACTCGAATTTCTAAATTTTTAGTAAATTTTAAAATACTCTTTTTGAAAAAGAAGCTTATTAATTTTATCTATTTTTTTTAATTCACTACTCTGCATAATGTTGATGGATACAGTTAGGGAAATTTCATTTAAATTTAATTTACACGTGGGGCAATGGTATTGTAGTCGACGATAAGAAAAAAGTGAAATTGCACTAGTTCGGTCAGCCCATAACACCACTTACTGTTTTTATACAAATTTGATGTATGTTTGCTCTTTGTGTATATTACATGCTTTGTATTATGTAAATATTCAATTAATCATGGTAATTAATTTTTACACGGATTTCTTATGTGTCATTTGTCATATTAATGTAATAACTTGTAACTTTAGATATAGCATAAGAATCTCCTGATCTAATAAATTTAATCAACTCGTTATTAATATTCGATAAATAAAAACTTTATTTTTATTTTTATTAAAGTTTCTTAGGAAACAATACAATATTCTACACGATTATGTCCAAAATTTATATCTTTTTAAGAGCAGCAAAATTACATATATCTAAATACATACATTATAATGTTTCCAAAATTAGTTTGCTTAACTGTATTGTTCAAGGTATTATTATTTAGTACGATATCTGTAAGAACAATAAGGTCAAGTATTGCTCGCGTGATTGATAAAGTGCATATTAAAAATTAAAACACGCACACAAACACACACACTACTGAACTACATTCCAAAAACAACTTTCCTTTAACTTTATTACGGTAACACAAACTTGAAATTTTTTTATTTACTCTTGATTTTAATGTTTGAATTTTATTTTTTATTCGCCCTTTTCATTGAAACTCGATTTAATTTATGTAGCAAAATTAATTCATCGCCAGACTAAGCTACATTTTAAATAGATCATTTTCAGTTATGCATCAACCTGTTTCCAGACGAAATTTTAGCCGAGCTAAACTAAAATCTTTTTGTAGTGAAGTCGAGGTATAAATGCTTTAAAGTTAATCTGGCTCCCACATTCAGGTAATGGACATAAATATCGTTGGGACTTGTGGATTTATATTTTGCAGGCGACGGCGATGGTCCATACTAGGATATCAGCCATCTCATTTGCATCGTGAATTTACTGCACGTCCGATGAAGCTGCCCCGGGATAGAAAAAAGAAGTGCTCTAATGCAAGAGCAGAAAAGAAGTCGAGGAATGTGAAAGCTAGGAGAGGAGAGGATTCGATCTTCCTTGCTGACAAAGATTCGACTATTAAAAAATGATAATCTAGTACCTGCGAGTGAAATATTATCACTTCGTGTATGCTTACGCGCGGTCCATCGTAACCATTACGTGGGAAATATGTCCGTTTCTTTATTTTTTCCTTCATCCAAATCGGTATGTGCAAGAATCGACGCACGAAGTGAAATCGTCATAAGCTGTTTCTTAATTGCCTTCGCGACGACTGCCTTTTCATTGTCTCGTTTAAATATATTTACACCTGCCGAATATTTGAATTACACCAGTCGCGGCGGTACTTGTTCCACAAAACCTTATAGAATGTGAATAATCTCATCACGTCGTAAATTATGAAATATAAATGTAGTTTTTCGATTATCGGCCGTTATTTGACAAAGCAGATCGTATTCGTACCGAATGTTTTGAAGTTCTGTTGACTGACGATTCCCAAAGGATTCGAGTTTTTCATTTTAAAAAACAAAGATTAAAATTAATATTCGTGGTTCTGCTTTTATCAGGTTCACTGCTATTAAATAAAGATACATTTCCATAGGCGAATTTGGCGCCGAATAAAGTGGCATCGAGTAAGCCTTAAAAATTTATCAAATACGAGAAACGAGAAAAGTAGCTAAACTTAGAAGATGACGGTCTGGATCAGCAGACGCAAATCAAAGATTCTATACAAATATAAAGATGATTGCGGTATAAAGTAGGCGATATTCGAAAGCAACGCTCCCATTGAGAAAATCAAGGCGCGAGATTTCTCTCGGCAGCAGAGTCCCTCACCCTCTAGTATTTTTATTGGGATTTTATGATTTAAATCGCTCACTCCGCATATTCTCTCCTTCCATATATTTTCCTTGTTCCCCATCTATCTCTTTCTCTTATTTTCCTGTCTGTCTCTCTGCCTTTCCGCAATACTACCACAGTTCCATGCAATCGAGTCAGCAGTTGATTTTATACTTTATTTTTACGGCTCTACGTGCGGCGTGTCGTTTTCCTAGCCTCTGATCTCTCGCGTATGCCAGGTTACGCGGATTTTCTTTGTTCTCTCTCAACTTATACTGCACTCTTTACCGTTATTCATGCGTGGCTGGAAGCTCGCACACTTCATGACATTTCCGTCTTGAACATGAAAACGGCGAAGAGTCCACTTTAATAAATGATTTTTTATTAAAGTAAAATTTTTAGGATTCTTAAAATTATTAAAATAAAATGTATAAATAGCTTTATTTTCTCTTTTATTGATTTGTAGATTTAATAGAATGGAGATTAATATTATAGTCATTATGCATTTGTTAATGTGGAAGATTTATCATCGAGGTTAATATTTCGGTCTGAGTTTAATAGGTTGCGCCTCTGTATGTGTAACTTCAATTCATTCTGTAAATGTTTTATGATAATGTAGTTGAAAATATATAAGAGTTAATTTGTAATGGGAAAAGTGGCTGCGTTAATTTGAATAACAGTATAAAATTGCGATATTAATCATACTGGACAAGTAACTAACATTCATTTTTTTCTAGGAAACGTGATTCTAATCTTATTGTACTTTCAATGAAAAAATTTTCCAAATGATTTCAATTGTAAATAAGTCTTAAATTGATTTAAAAAATAGTTATGAGCGCAGTGTGATTTTTATCGTTCGTTTAATGTGTATTTTGAAGAAGAGAAACAAATTTTTCAAAGAAGCAGTTCGTGCATAATTAAGTTAACGATATAATGCCGAGTCTATTTTATCACATTCTTCGGGGTTTCTTTACCGAAATTTAATATTTGGCGATGAGGTAGTGAACTTGATGAGCGGTTAACTTTTATTTATTGCCATTTATTAAATATTGATCGGTACATTATGTATCTCTAATGGACGCGATAAAATTAATAATGCATAGTTAAATCGATTTTGCTAATTTATCATTACTATGTTTACTTGGAACTATTAATCTGTATTGTATAAAATGAATCGCTTATTGAAATGATATCAAGTATGTAAATTTTAACAACCAATTTCTATTTTCCAGGGAATATTGATAAAATCTTATCGAGTTGAATTTAAAAACGATAAATATGGTTAGATGAATTATTTATGGAGAAATAGTTTCGATACTAATTATTAAAATGGCCAATCTCTTTAAAGGACGGAGAAAACTTGATTTTTATTCAATGATACACTCGAAATAATGATATATACACTTTTATGTGGAATACCGATGAATAATTGATTACGATCGAAATAGTATCAAATTAATCGTTAAATAGGAGCTGATGATGGAAATAATTGTCGATAAAACACGCGTGTATTATTCCCTTGGTTTCAGATTTATTTATTAAGGCTTACAGAATTTACAGAGTCTAAATTAAAAGTAAAAGAAAGCATTAAGAGATTGATATATCGTGAAAAACCAATTATTAGGCAATTATCGACAAAAAAGATTATTTTTCGTCTGATACGGATCGCAGCTGTAACTCCGAATTCAGCGGGATTCTTTTTTGATGTATAGCAGCAGGATACGCTTCCTTTCGCTTGCTTTCTCTCTCTCTCTCTCTCTCTCTCTCTCTCGCTCTATCTGAAAATGGAAATCGTAACGATTCGATAATTGCGATTAAGGAGATAAATAAAGATCGCGATAGCGCCCCCACGTCTGCTACCACCCCATATATTGATTCGCAGGCGCGTAGAGCGCGGATGGATATTGAGGACGAGGCTCCCGCGAGTAGGGGGGAGGGCGAGGGAGAAAGGAGAAAGGATGGCGCAGGACGGAGGAGGTGGAGTAAGCAATATCGCATTTTAACGTCCTCGCTAATTTATGGTGCACGCTTATAGCTACGCCGGTGTCGGCTGAGGCGAAACGCGGCAATAACGTTCTCGAGGGTTTTCAAGGTAATCTTGGTTTAGGCGTCGAGAGAGTAAGAGAAATCTTGCAGGGCCGAGGAAAGACAAGTGCGCGCCTGCGCAAATACCTCCTTTAGCCTATACTTGATTGTGCTTTATTCAAAGTAAAGCAAAGGGGGGAGTGTTGCGACGTCTTCCTTCTGCATGTATATGGTGGGACGACGTCGTAATTTCCTGCCCCCAGAGGTGGGAAATAGACCGTTAATGTAATTCCTTGATCCGTCAAAATTATTAGGGCGCGACGTCGCTTGTGTTTTACTGGAAATTTGTGTGTGTATACAGCGAAGGTTGACTTTGATGGCGATGCCTACGCGATAAGACAATTTACGAGATGCCTGATTATGTTTCGGATTTATCGGGGTTAGACATGAATTATAACGATTTGGCTGACTTACTTTTTCTTTATTTACTTTTGATATCGGCCTCTGCCTTTCGAATTAAATTGATATACTCAATGTATTATTTCGAACTTCATTCGTCCGCATAGTCTTGCTATTTATAAAAATGCACATCGTAAAAAATTACGAAGAAAGGAGAGATTAATTACTCTTTCTTGGTTTGTTTCAGTGATGGATTGAAATATACTCTCTGCTCCGAATCGATGAAACTATTAATTAATACCAAAAAAGACTTTGATCTAAACTTTAAAAATTTAATACTAATGAAAAGCCCAATGTTCCCTGTTTAATGATCAGAAACTTACGTTGCATTACTGCTGATAACTAATATTTATGCTAGTCTAATGAGATTACAAAAACTTTAAATTAATTTTGTTCAACTTCGGCCTGTGTTCAAAAACTTTTTTTTAACATTTTAATACAGCTTTAATTATATTAGAATAAGCTCATTCATACGCACTCGTAATAAAAAAGAGAAAACCGTTACTTGATAATATCCCTTATTTAAACACTAAAGCAATTCTCTTATCGAAGTTAGTTTCCAGTTCAAGATAATCCTAAAACCTCAAGTAGAACCGCTAATGTTACAACGTGGAATGATAAAAATTTATGTGCTTACGATAAAACTTGTGTAATTTTTCACGAATCATTATAATGAATCAAATTCATTTTTATCACGATACATATTAATTTTAATTACAGCCCGCTGTTATATATTGTTACGTATAGCTATATATGTCTATATTGTCTCAGGTGCCTATCTCTGTATAAAGTTTTATAAAAATTTATTTTATCAGGGCCTGTTGTAAGTTATGTTTTTGCTAATATTTGTAAGTTTATTGCTTTACTTTTAGAGTTTCATGAAAAGTGCCCATAGACGCATTAAAAAAATCTTATTTACTGAAAGAATATTCGCATGCAGATTAGGTTGAAAATATGTGCTACCTGTAAGCTGTTAACGCAAAATAAAAATTAAGAACGATGCGTGAATTGAGTAAACGAGTACGTAATATTAGTATAGATGTATTATCCAATAAATGCGCTGATATAGTTTTCAATATAATTTTAAACTTGAATGGCTAATGAATAGTTTAGAACTCCATTTTTATTCGTACGAATTGGAGTTTCAAACTCAAGCGCCATTAACATATACAGATTTTCCACATAACAACAAGGCTTAAACATTTAATAACTTTCTTGAAACTTTGGAAATTTGAATAATAAAACAGTTGTTATTAAAGTTTTTTTATATTACATCTAATATTTTCCTCTTATTAATTCTATGAAGAAACTTAAAATCCTTCTTAATTATTGTGAGAAAAGATTGTAAAATTTAATTTTATATCCCACGAAAGACCTCAATCATGTATAAATTTTTAAATAAGCCCTGCACATACATTACATTAAGTTGAGCTCATATTTTCCAGTAGCGAAATCGCATTCGCGATAATCCAGAGAAGTCCACTGGCATACCATGTGCCGTAAAATCATTCCCAACCCCTTTCCCTCGGTCTATGTGTCTTTTATTCATAAGATCGTTTGTTCGGCAAACAAGTGAAGTAGGCAGCGCGAACGTTGAAGATAATTATGCGAAGCAGCGGTATTAGCGGCCACCTCTGCCAAAACAAGCGGCGGTAACGAGATAAACCTCTCGCTCTCTTGATCCAAAGAAAATAGGCACGAGCGGATGAAAGAGAATGAGAACGAGAGAGAAGGGAGAGGAAGAAGACGTACCTACGGATAGAGAGTAGTAATTCTAAGTCTATACCGTGAAGCCAGAACATATAGTCCCTCGCCTCACCCTTCTTTCTCTAGAAACAACAAAGACACGAGAGAGAGGGAGAGAGAGAAACGCGTCGGCAAGCTCCAGTTTCGTGTGACATTACTGCAAATATCGTGAGAGACTTCGTATCTCGGAGTCCAAGAGTTAGTAGTTTACCGTGAACCAAAGCTTGTATGAGTCAACTAGTAGGAAATGAGGATTTCCTCTGCTCACGTGGTCGACAGAAATTTTACGGATAAGAGAATTTGTCGCGGGAAATGAGGATATTTCGACGGGAGAAAATCTCTTGGCAATTTCACAATCAAACTATGGATCTTGGCAATATCAATTTTCATCATTACCTTTTTTTCCCTAACAGTTTTTGGACTGCAATTTTTATTACTTTTCCTAATAGTCCCTTTTTTCCCCTCACAAGTGCAGATATATCTTGTATTAGAAATCTTAAAAAATATTTCTTGTTGTACGATCTATGCGCGTATTTAATCATATACGTATGTGTACCTTAAAACAGGAAATATTTCTGGGTACTTTTGATTTTTATAACTTGTTCTTCCGAATACGAAAGGAAAGCCAATTGAACGAATCTTATTTTAGTAGAAAGAACTTAAATCATTTTATAATGTGTAGAAGTGAATTTGAATAATGAATTTCATTTAGAGATGTAAATTGTGTAATAATCAAATATTAAACGAATATCCTACGAAATATAACATCGTTTTACGTCGACTTGATTTAATGCATTTATGTATTTATATATGATTTAATTCAAGACGCCTTAACTTGATAAACTCTATTAATAAAATTGTTGTACTCGTATTATTAGCTTTATTTAAATGATTTAAAGTAAAATTATCAATGCAAATAGATTTAGTTTGAAAAATCATCGGAATAAGTGTCTTTTTTATCTAATAAATTATTTATTCGAATCCACATTGTTCAGCCAAGTCACGGAGCATCACATGACAAATATTAGCAAATACGAAGATTCCTAAAATACCTGCAAATCTTCTTAAAGCTTTAATTCAATTTTAACGTTCGAATATGAACTTATGAAACTAAAAGGTCACTCCCCAGGTTTACGTTTCTTGCATTTTGCACTCGTAGGTCACTCGCCATTAAGCATCCAGAAATTGCGCGTTTCGTGACGGCATTACCCGAGAAACTCCTTCCCCACTGTCCCGCTCTACCCACCACCCGCCACTCGAATCACTCACGCGCGTGCAGTTTCATTTTTCAGAAAAGCCTGTGCCGGTGCGGTGTGCGTGTCGTGCAATTCTCGACAGAGGTGCGCGAATAGTGGGTGGGGGTGTAATGCTGGATCGATGAGCACGCGAGCTACTGCTACTCCAACGCGCCTCGAACCTTGCGAGTATGGTATTTGTAGTCTTTGCGTACACTGGGTGCGAAAGTATTGGCGAACGAAGATAGAGAGAGAGGTGGGGGGAGACGGGGGGGGAGAGGTGAAGTTTGGAAGAGGATGCTACTTTTCAATTATTTGCATTGATATTCCAAGCCTTGTTTATTCGTATTCTTAGAGTATTGCAGTACGTGTAAGGAAAAGTAAATTAATTGCCGTTTCTAAAATTGAAACAATCATCGTTTCATTTTTTAGTTTCTTTGATTGAATCTTATTTCAATATCAAGAGCAGTAAGAATTATTAGTAATCATTCCTCTTATTAAAAAATTTGAAATTTGAATTGATTTGAAAGCATAATCACGTCTTCCGATTAAAAAAAGTAAACTATTAAATTATGATTTCAATTGAGTAACCTCGAAAGGATTATTTTCGTATCCTCTAATAACTGATGCAGACTCGTATTATGTATTTATAAAATAAAATTTTGGGTGAGATGACAAACGTAATATCGAATGCATTAAATTCTAACTTTCAATAAATTAACACAATCATAAAAATTAATACTTTAGTCTTAATCATTAATAGAAATTTGTGTCGCATGCTTATTAGTGAATTTTATATGTCCGCGGTTAACCGAGACACTTGTAATAACGCGCGTTACACATATTAATGCAGTTAAATCTCGAGATTTTAGAAGAGCTACTTCTGGTTTGCTTTATTTCATCATAATCTAGTGCACTGCTCCTCGATTTTATAAAAGAATTATAAAAAATGCTTAAGAATTTTCGACTATCCTAAAAATACTTGAGTTTGATTTTCAATTATGTTTTATAACTCTTTCATAAAGTTACCTTAAAGAAGTGTTCCGCATTAGAACAAAAATAAAGAAAAGCCTTCCTTCCAGATTTTCGTAAAATGCTTATCAACGTTCGTAAAAAACTTGTCGTTACGAACTACTCGAAAAAACACGAACTTTCCAGCGTAGACGGAACTTTTTATGAAACCGCAATGGTGCACAGATTTGCAGTTCGTTAATAAAGCATATGTTCTAGCTTTTTTCGCTTTATCAGCATAGTATATTATTTTACACATTTAATATGATTTTCTTAATTAGCGCACTTGAAACATTTATAATATATTGATCCACTCGCTAGAAGTACGAGTTAATGAATTCTGAGAAGTTGGCGCAAATTCATATCTCTATCTTTATGTGTAAAATATCTTATAAATATGGGGGGAGGAATAATATAAAACTTATTTCCGAAAAAATTATATATATATATATATATATATTATACTTATTTTTGCGCATTCCAGAGCTTTTTTCAAAGATTTTTTATACAAAGTTACAGAATTTTTTGCAAAATTTTTGCTCAGAAGTTCGCTTATTTTGAAAGTATCATCATACTTCACATTTTAAAAATCTGAAATAATTTTAAGAAAACTTTTTCCTTTAATTCTGAAGATGCTTAAGAGTGTTCCGAATTTTCTACATTTTTAGAATTTATTTCCGAATGAATTTTAAGATAATATTTGGAAAAACTTTTTATTCGAGTTTTGAATTCATGGTTACATTCTACGTTCCATATATGAACGACGGAGTATTTTTATCACAATTTATTTTTCAACGTACAAAAATCTAGAAGTCACGACAAATTATAATCCTGTTGTTGTACCGATAATTTTGACGAACATCGATATTTTATCTTGAGATGCTTTCAGCCGATTAAAGATTCCTAATTAATTATCGCCGTGAACAATCATGTGGACAGAATGCCGTGTGGTAGATCTTGTTTTGTGCATACGGTTTTAGCCTTTAAAGATATGCACGGTAACGAGTACCATTAGATACGTGACAAAGAATTAAATTTAACGGCCGACAAATCGGAAAATACCGAAAACAAATATTCTTCGGGTAGTGCTAAATAAGGAGATATTCGACCATGAGTGAGAGGTTCGATAGAATTATTGATTAAACAGCGTTGCAATTTTTCCAAGCAACGCACTTTTTCTTCAATATCAGTAAATAAATAAACGTGTTTTATGCTTCAACGTGATCATCTTTGATTTATTTAAACTAATTGTAGGATGACTCGTGTTCATTGGTCTACAGTGCATAATTTAAGTTTTGATGTGCAAGATGCATACCAAAGGCTTATTTATTTGTTCGGTAGAATTTTTGTTAGCGAATCAGACATAAATTCTTGAATGTCGCCAATTAAATACAACTGCAGGATCTAAAACTTGAAAACGTATTTACGTATAAATTCAAGATTTGTAGTTGTCAGCTTCTGCTTTTTAATCGATTGTCCATCGCAGGAGTACAGCGCACAAACCGCAAAATGCAATAATTCGCAGGAGTTGCAAAAAGTGAATTTTAAAATATTTCGGAAATTCGTCAGAGATATCAGAGATATTTGTTTTCGGAAGTCAATTTTCTAAATCGACGGTCCGTGTTAAATTAAGTTGGGCGCGAGAAACAGAGAATATCGCCATGCCTCGGATTGAAAAAATAAACTTACGGCTGTCGAGGCCGTAAATACGTTCTCAGCGGCGCATCGCTGAAAGAAGAATTTATAAGCGTGCAGATAAGAAAACAAGAGATCATTAGAGTGCGGAGTGGCGAATACGGCTTATAATTTCATGTATTATGCGCGAAGCTCAGGATAATTATGTAGCGGCCGCAGTAATAACCGGCAGGAGCTTCGCCGGCGGGAAGCTAATCACGTTAAAACGGGTGAACGCTCGGACAATGGCACCCGATGGACAACACGAAGCTCTCGGATGCATTCGCGCGCTGTAAATTTTTGCCGTAAATACTTATTAGGACATCATTTTGCTTAGCGGAGCGCACGCACACGCGCCCGTTCAAGACTGTGTTGTGCGTGGCTGTTACTGGACCGCGGCGTGTTTCTCGGCTGCATCGCAGCTTTGATACGGTTCAGTGTTGGTGGTAGTTGCAGTGCCGGCGCTCGAGGTTTATGATGACGAAGAGCACCTGCGGGAGCCGCCGCTGCAATTTCCTCGGCGTATGTACCACGCACCTGTTCCAAGCGCAAGCTCCATCAGGCGTCCTCGAGAGCTTGATGCGCGCGTGCACCAGTCAAAGCCCTGTACGCGGATTTGCGAGCGTGTAGGTTATGTTACCCACCCTCTGGTATCCGGACGTCCTTTTTCTTCCTTTTTCTCGTGTCTGTTCCTCGGCGGGCCGCGGTGCCCGTGTGTCCGTGCGTGCGTGCGTGTGCGCGCCCCTGCATGCGGCGTACCGCAGTGTGGGAGATTCTTTATGTTCGCGGGTAGTGATTTTGCACGTAAATGTGGCCAACACTTGGGGCTCTCGGAAAAAGCGCTGCTTATAAAATTCGACTCCTGGAAGCTGATGCGATGGATGGATCCCGCCTTTTCTATTTTCTAATTTAATGGCTGATTTGAGACAGAATAGCGTATTACCTTTTTAAAGATTAATTCTAATCCTATATTTATGCGATACGAGTTTACTTATCAGATTAGTGCACTTTATGACTCGCGCTCATGAATTTTGCTTTAAACATTTAAATATTTAATTATATCTCAAATAGATTATATCGTTTAGAATTAACTTTGTTACATTAAATTACTATAATTAACGGAAAATTAGCGTACGCCGTTATTGGAGCTGCAGAAAACTGCACAGAAGCGGAAGTAAACAATACTTCGAATTAAAGTCTAGAGTGACCCGAAAATAAAAAAAATTATGCGTAATTAGTATCGCGAATTCGGTAGCCCAATAGCCCGCGCTCACCTTATACTCACCTTTATGTTCAACAATGCCTGATATTTGCTTACACAACCTGAAATCAGCCATTACAGCTCACCGGTAATTTTCTTCTCGTATTATACTGGTAGTTCATTTTAAGGTCAACGAAGGGGGAAGTGAATTACAGTGTTCTGGTAACTGTTTGACAGTGTGCGGAAACAGTAAATCAACAAGAAAAAGAGGAGGAGATTTGGAGCACTTTTCGTAATTACGCGTTGACAACAATTCCTCGAGTGTAACTTTTTCTTCTCGCTTACATTTTTCAACTCTCGACGCACACCTCGTTATCTTTGCGCTATTACGTTTTTACGCGTAATTGAGGTGGTGTACGCAAAAATCGAGGTTGTGCGCGGAGGAGTGTGTGTCGTGCCCGAACACGGACTCGATCATTATTCGAATCACGGTAATAGCTCTCGAACGAGGGAAGAAAAGAAAAAGAAAGAGTGAGAACAAGTGTAAAGCAAAAGATGTAGAGGCAGATAGGAAGTAGGTGAAGGTGAAGTTGCGGCGGAATAAAATTACTTTGTCGGTGAGTAAAATCGAAGTAAGTGAGAGATCTCCCTTTTTCTATCGGTCTGCACACGCGCGCGCCCGACCCCACACGGATAAGGATTAAGCTGCCAAAGTGACCCCAAGTTGGAACGAAAAAGATAGAAAAGAGGAAAGCGGAAAGAGGGTCTTCGCATGTATGCGACTTCATGTATTTTTAAGAGCGATTTTCCACTCTTATGCTCGCACTCCTGAACTCGAGATAGCATCTCGAGGAGCAGCTCTCGGCCCAGTTATACATTGTTGGCGCGCGGACTGGAAGATCCACGAGATAAGACTAGTTTTAGCTCCTCCTTAAGCGCGGAAGCGAGCGTCGAGGGTTAAAGAGGTATCCGGAAACACGAGTCTTGTTAGAAACCAGAAACGCCTGTAGGGAGGAGAGAGAGAGAGCGGGTGAAAGAACAGTAGGGCACGTTTCTGTGATCATTATTGAAGTGCGACAGCTCGGCAAATAAACCAATAGAAGCAAAAAAGTGGAACGATTGATGCTATGATTTACAACAGAGGCAATAATTTTTCCTATCTTTTACATTTTGCCTCTTTCATCTTTAATAGGTTTTGTCTTTTCGAGATCAAACTTGGAGAACCAAAGTTTTATTCTCGAGACTTGGAAAAGCAGAGGGAAACTATTATTGCAGATATGGAATAGGAACAGCCGGCTATTTAAATTTGATCCTTTACTTTTTTTGGATTCTCATATTTTTATATGGATTAGAATGTATGACTTTAATTTCATCGTAATTTTAAGGTTCGAATTGAGGTACAAAAATATTATTTACTTATAATCTTTGTAATCTTTGACACGAGGAGTTCAATGTTACGGATACATATTTTCGAGAAACTCCTCTTTAGAGGTTGCGAAGAAGATGAAGCTTAAAAAGCAATCCGAGAATAAAGTAGCAATGAGACATCCCATTTTTCTTAAAAACAACGACAAGATATTTACTAATTAGGGGAACAGAAGCATAGTCGACGATCCCTATATTGAAAGTCAAATGAATGGGGACTAGTGAACAGAATAGAAAACAAGCGTACAGCCTACCCGTAAAGAAAGATAAAGGTAACGAAGAAATAAAATTGCGTGTCAGAATGTAACATCGAGATAACTAGAAGAAGTAGCCGTTGAAGCGACAAGACGAAAAAAGCCCGAGGGCTCGGGAGAGCCAGAAAAGACGTAGACAGAAGGAGAGAAAATGCATGGAAATATATTCGCCGCAGGTCGGCATTTCGAGAAAAGAAAAAGGATGTCGGGCGGGCTTCGAGGATATTATAAGGGTTGAAAGGCCGGGGCGCCACGCTGTCACCGAGAAATTACGTCGGACGTCCCCTTTCTTTATATATGCGTGCATAATGTACCTATATATGTATATACGCAAGAATGTGTACTTACACGTATGTTTATTCATTTATTTGTGTGCGTGCAGTTGAAGTGTGCACGGAGGCGCGCGTAACTCGTGCATAGGCATACGCGGATGTGCTAGTCCGGGGCGTACCTTTTTCTCCCAGAGAGCAGTTTATTCAGATTGTCGCGTTATAGACGCAGTGGCAGCAGTTGTAGCAGCCTCTTACCTTATAGTGACGGCGCCCGTTGAATTACGCCTTCCCATGGTCCATGCATATTCCAAAAGCCGGTGTGCACCGCGATCGCCCGGTGCGTTTTGTAATTCCTGAGAGTGTCGTTTTCTTGGGAATCGCGCGAAAACGACAGCTCGGGGACTTGGGCTTTACACGTCGCGCGTTCGTCTTCGAAACGTCGTGGGAGCTTTTTTCATGCATGTAGGCAGAGCTTTTCTGCGTGCGGGAACTGCACGACACGCTTTGCTTTGCTTTGCCCCTCTGCCGAGATAAGCGAGAAAAGCCCGGCGTTCACTGCGACTCAAGACGCTCGAAAGCGATTACTTTTTCAACAACTGGTAAACAAGCCCAACTGCATTTTTATTATCACCGGGAAAGGGGAGACTTTGTTAAAATATCTGGAAAATTTCTCGTTTGAAAGCAAGATTTTTTTAATGGACGCTGAAATACGATGCTGGCGTTGTTTGAATTCTGTCGAATAAATGACGTAACAACGACACGAGTTCAACTTTGATTCTAAAGCTTCGACAAGGGTAATCGAGTCCAGCAACTAAAATAGGAGAAAATGGTTTAGGAGTGGTGCACGTGAGTGGGACGAGAAGTACACGACCCGTGGTAGCATTAATTATACATAGTTCAACGCTAACTGTCTTTATAAAAACTAGTTCTTTTTTTAGTATAATACTCGTACAACCGCAACGTAATTCAATATTTGCTTTTATTTTTTGATTATCGAAGTAAGCGTGTAGTTTATAATTCGTATCTTACAAGACTCGTGTAATTAATTATAATTAAATTACTTAAAAGTTAAAACTTTAAACCGTAGCTTTCAATCGTCATACAATACGTCTATTAAATCGAAAACTTTTACGTCTTTAAAATGAGTTTTCATTAGAATTAGATTTACTTACAAAGTAAGACAATAAGACAATCTTGAATTTTAATTTCATACCGAACGAAAGTTTTCACTGTAACTAAACTTGCACGTTTTTACTCAAAACGTAAAAAAATATTTTTTAGGTTTTTCAAAGTTAATTGATGGACGCTTATGAACTACGATGCCTCTTCACTTTTGCAATACGAGAATTTACTTTAAATAATATAGAGAATATTATTTACCGCTTTTTTGTTATGCTATATTAATATGGTAGAGATAAAAAACAATACGAGACTCAAAATAAACAGTATTGAAGGAATATTCGCCGCAAACTGACAACTGCGTGGAGCAAAAAAGTTAAAAAGAAAATACCAACATAATAAAAACTTTCTATTAGCTGAAAAGTTCGGATAATATACACCGAATAACTGTAGATATTGAGGACATTTCGTAAAATCTCACCTCTGCGCGCAATTTTAAAAATTCTCAGTTTTGCGAAGTGCGCGCACACGTGTACACACTCATGCAAAAGTGCAAGTTCGTTTTCAGTGTAAACTAGCCAGTGGTATTTCACTTAAGAGCAGAATTTTGTCTGCATTTTCTGCTGATTGGCGCTCTTTTGTAAAATGAAATTAAACATTTCATAAAGCATGTGCAAGTTCGTGAAAAGCTAACGTAAAAAAAGCAATGACATAGTTACTTTTTCTTTTACTTTTTAATGTGTATTCAAAAACTTCATTTATTTCAAAGCGTACTTGTAACGCATAACCTTGTATAATATTATAATAATAAAAATAACAACAAATTTTTCACTTGAAATAATGTTGTGTATTAAATAACCAGATAAAAATTATCATTATTTCTGTAGGTTAAATTGTTGTTTAACAGATAAGATATCAGAAAATGAAAAATTTTTAATTTCCATTAGTTAAATAGTTGACTCGTAATTTCATCCAAGTAAATCATTTTTATCTTGTCACTAATTTTTATTTTCAAATATATATAAGTTAGATATCTAAAAAATTACATGAAATTATTGGACAAACTTGAATCGCGCGAAATGAAGACATCATATTAAATTACTCACTTGCACTTTATCTGGAAAATTGGACTACAGTTACAAATACATACTCGTAAAAATAAACTATAAAACCTGCATAAAATGACCAAATGATGAATTTGCTTACAAAGTGAAAGAAAAGAATAAGTTTTGTTCGTGCACGAGGTAATACACAGCAACAAATGAGAAAAATATATAACATTCTTGAAGTCAATAAATCGACTATTCATTTGTACAGTTATGCGACGATCGAAGAAAGAACGCTTGGTTTGGGGAAAGAAAGAAAATGTTTTCATGTACAGGATTAGAGGATTAGAGCAAAAAGTTTCTATTCGATTTGGTTGTTACGCGTGGATGACTATCTGAGTCACTATTTGCGTACAAAAGAACAGATAGATATTTTATTTTTGTCAAAGCTACAATACACATAATGTGAGGAGCAACATAATAAGAAAACGTTTTGTTACGAAGGAAACATTTTGCGAAAATGTTTTCTATTAAAGCATTATGTATGGATCCGTGAAAAAATCATATTTTACTCATTTTTCTTTACTAAAAAAACTTAATTTTAATTTTGGAGATGCATCGCCAGAAGTTATTTTAAATTTCATTATTCAAGGTTCGGTTATTTATTATAACGACGAATAAAACGTACGCGTTTTATTAAGACTAATAGTAAAAATTGTTTACTTTCTTTCATTATAAATTCGATGAAAGGGAATTAAACTGTGTTTTGTAAATTTATTTTAATGTTTATTTATTAGAATTTATTTACATTAAGCTCTTTCAAAATAGATGTTTAATATTTTTCTATAGCTGATAAATGTCCAGGTCAATTTCTTAACACTACTCACTCACACAAGGGAAATGAAAATGTAATTCAAAGTAATTTGGCATACTTTTATGTCGCAGCTTAATGAACTAAAGAAACCGAGTTGGTGTGTGTGTGTGGAAGTATCAGGAGCGGAAATTTATTAATACTCATGTGGACTGGCAAATGTAATATTTACATAGCTGAAATAAAGAGTATATTAACGCGTCTACGCATCACACAAATATTTATCACGCGAGAGTGTGTAATAAAAATAACTCATGGATACATTTAGGTTAGTTGGCAACATGCAAAGGCGTGTTTTAAAGCGCAAGGAGAATTTTAAGGGAATGTACTGAATTAACCCCAAATACGACTTGCAGAATTAAGATTTAATTTTTATAAAAACTTTTAAAGTATTTTTACATTATAGAAATTTTCTTTTATTTTATTTTCAAAATTAAATTTAATCTCACACTCGTTCTATTTTTTGTGTTCATAATCGTAAGTGCAATCAATTCATATAGAAGATTGGATCATTATTTGTTCGTTATAATTTACGTAAAATAGCACTAAATTATCAAAGGTAATCAACAAAGTCCAATAATATGTACGCTTCTCGTATTGCGTATATGTCATTGTTGCTTGCAAAATATAATATATGAACAGTAATAATTTACGTTGAAATAATAACCAAGATCGATTCAAAAGATGGCGAAACAACAAGGACAGTAGATACTTATTAATATATCACGGAATTTAATAAAGTACAATTTATTTACTAAAAAGTAGGATATTTCAACTTTCAAATGAGTCACTCGGATACTCTCAGCAGCGTCTCGATGCTCAAACTAATCACAAAAAGGTTCATATTTCTGTAAACTAAGAACCAAATCCCGTTTACCATCTCTTTCTCTTTTTCTCTCTATCCTCCCTGATATTACTCGAGCAACGTACAAAGATTAGTAGTCATTCGTGAATTCCAGCATAGTAGGCTTATCGCAATTACGCATAATAACTCCTTATCTGACCATCGTCAACGCTACAATACAATCGTCGTCGACTTACTCGACATCGTCCTTCTATTATATGTGTACCCAACCGATGGGATCATTGGTAAATATGTAGAGAGACGATCAGCCGAACTTGATTAGGGGAAGCAAAGGTTTTATGAAGAAAATAATATCCTTAACGAGGGAAAGTAATTACGCAATGGCGTGCATGAAAACCGCGTTGCTCTATATCTGACGAGAAAGAGTAAGAAGAGTAAGTCGGTAAAATAGAGAGAGAGAGAGAGAGAGAGAGAGGAGAGAGAGAGAGAGAGAGAGAGAGACAGGCACACAGAAGAAACGTAAAATGTAAGAGGTTCCTTCGTTCGTTTCACCTTATTTAAAAAATTTGAATATTGACTTTTATTCAGTAAAATGTACGCGTAGTACGAAAAAAGTAGTATAAATAAATATCGAGGCATGCGAAATTTCTTGTTTTTTCTCTTTCACTCAAAAGAACTAATAATAACTATTTTACCATTATTCACTCCTCGATTCGCGTAACGCATAAAACTTGCATATATGTAGCATATATTTCTATAAAAATCACGATATTTTGATTGTTTTACTTAAAAAACATTGCATAAAATCTGATGTATAGATTTATTATGTAGCCTCGGGGAGTAATTTGCGTTATTTAACTTTAAAGAGTTCTGATCGATTCGACGTAAATTATGTAAATTTTTTTAAATTTATATTGACCAAACAGTTTTTATCATACTTTGCTGCCTAGTTACGATTCTGAATCTTGAATTTATGACTTTCGTGATAAATAACAAATTGAGTCTAATGTAAATACTTCAACTATACAAAGAACAAAACTTTAATTTAGCATAAGTGATATTTTACTATGAATAAATGGGTTATTCCATATTATTCACATTATATTTATCACATTATATATATTATTATTAATAAAGAATAAATTAATGATTATTAAATGATAAATAATATCACAGACCTTTTAGGTTGAAATACATTTTTTTTTTGCATAAATAGATTCAGAAAAGAGGAAATTTTTAGACCTGTATGTGCTCGTACGTACACATATGAGATGAAGAGACTCGGTCTATGAAAGAAATAGACTTATTGATCTTGAAGCAAAACAAAGAAAGATAAAAGAGAGTGTAGATATAAAATAAGCGAATAAGAGAGAGGAAGAGTGAATATGTAGGATTTTCTTATGGGAGCATATGGTTAAGCCATAATGGTGGAAGTAATATATTTAAACCGGTTAAAGTTTGTCGTCTTCTCCGAATTCGAGCAAATGAGTAAGAGTATGAGAGATAGAGAAATAGTAAAAGGGCGTAGCTCACATAAGTTTACATTATCTTACTATCTGATAGTGACTATACCGGCGTTCCCCTTATGCTCTCTCTCTCTCTCTTTCTCTTTCTCAATATCTCTTTTGAAATAAGTCTATTTTCATCTCTCTCTCTCTCTCTCTCTGTCTGTCTTTTTGTTCTCACTTTCTCCTTTTCTCGCTATTTCTTTTGTTCAAGCGATTAATAAAATATTTTTATCGATAGCCTTGCACTGAAAAGTGTAAGGCCTCTTAAAGAAACAGATTCAATGAAGAGCATAAGAATTCTAGTGCAGGATGAAAGTGTAATCAGATGGAAATTTTTTTATATACACTTGAAAATGTCTTTTATAGATCGAAGTGTGTTTTGTACAAGTCGAACAAAGTCAGAAATTGATTAATTTTTCAAAAAGAGTTTTTCCGATAAATACGAACTGTATATCAAAGCTAGGATACTTTTCTTTTCCGATAATTAATTTTAGTCAACATGAATTTTTCTTGATATAAAAAGAAAATGTTCAATTTATGTAAATGTTTTAAAATTTCATTATGAAAAATTCAGTCAATAACAAGCAAATAAAATTTTACAAAAACTTTTCTGTATAACCATGAATTTTTTGTCTCTACGATATTTTATATCAACTTTGAATTTGAAAAATATTAATGTAGAAACATAATTTAGTGAAAACGTAAGAAACTGTATATAACATCGGGTGTAATTTTATATTTTATTATTTGCAAGGTTTTCTCGCACGTTAAGAATTTTGTAAAAGGAAAGAGATAAGAAAAGGCTATAAACTATAAAATAATTATACAATATCACAGATAAATGAAAAGTGACGTATAAATTTAAATTTAAATAATACTCCTCCTTAAATCCGAAGATTAATTTTTACGTAATTATATTATCAAAATGCGACTATTAAATATGAAAACTTCCGACTCGAGGCGGCCGAAATTATCCCCAATCATAATAATATTATCGTCTGAAGCTTGAAAGTACGTTGAATTCATCTGCGGAAATAAAAAACAAGAAATCGCGGGAAAAAAGTAGACGGAGCCAATCTTTGTAATATTTTAGTCGACTAATTCGCTGCGAATTTTGAGAAGCAGAGCAGTGTAGTGATTTCACCAGCACATTAATCGAGCAGCTCGCGAAAATCCATAGACACCGCTGGATTTTCCAGGAAGAACACATCCGTCGCAGTCTCGCGTATGCGGTTTTGCAGCGCTGCTGAGCTTTGCTCTCCATCTTTTGCTAACGCGTCGGTACCGCCTGGCCACAGAGCCGCCAAGTCGAGAGCAGTGCTTTTCAGTTAAGTCATAATCGAAAGATACGTTACGCACGAGGGTGTGGCATTGCTTTTACCTCACCGCGTAAACTCACACAGCCTCGAGAATTTCGGGAAGGGGCTTTATATAAATAAGTGCGCGAAACCGCGTTTAGAGAACGTTTTCACAAGACCGAGGCTTGTGCGAGCTTATGTTGCCTTTATATAATACACACGATTGCAGCCGACTCAAATATGAGAGAGCAATGTTTGATTTATTATTAATGATAATACTGACATCCTCGTGTTGAAAAGCAGGTCACGAGATTATTATTAGATGGTGTAATTATCACACCAATGAAATAAACTTGTACGCGTTCAACATCGTTAAAAATACCATTAAGTTTATGCAAGTTCATTAAAAGAAATATCAAATTATTGAGGAATAAAAAATTATTCGCTGTAATTTATAATTCAACTTTCAGAACTTTAATGATTAGTAAATTATTTGCAAAATATTTCGATTGATCGATGCCGTATGACTTATTCTTTCGTAGACGTTGATTCTCGTCAAATTTATTCCAATACTTATCTCTTCTGCGGTATTTCTTTTCTTTTTTTAATAATTTTCATGATTAATTAGTATAAAGAATCATAAACGATTCATCATTTATTTTTAAATGGTTAGAAACTTCCGCACACGTTTGATTGCAATATTAATAATACTTATATAAGGTCTTTTACATTATCGTACAATTTAAGTTTATGATATTTATTAATAACTGAAATTGGAAAATTTTTAAAAGGTTTCGTTGCTGTTTCAAAAAATTATTGGAGAGATGATAAAAGTAATGGTTAGTTTTGAAAAACATTTAATCTTAATAATCCATCAATGTGAAAATAAAAAAACTAATGTACGAGTATTCTTTACTTAAAATAATTATTTTTAAAAATCAATAGTAATTATTTTCGAATTATTGTGAATAAAAGTTTAAATGTCTCAAAAAAATTAGTTTATTTATTCTTTTAACTTTTCTTGACACTATTTATTTAACTTTTAACGGTTTTATTTTTTAAAATTATGCTATAATTCAGGTCACCTGCGCTATCAATAAAATATCAGTACAAAAATGACTTACTCTCTATACCATTAATCTATTCGGGTCAAATATGCTGACTATATTTCTCTAAAAACGAAACTTCATATATCTCCAAAAGATATTTCTAATTTTATATTTTATTTCATCGTTGTAATTTGTACTTATTTAAAGTCACTTAATACGATAATTTAAGAAGTATATATAACGCATACAATTGAAGAACTCGTTGCAATTTGAAAAGCAACGTAAAAATATTGAGCGTAATTATTTACGTAGTAAGACTCACGTAAAACTGCTTGCATTTCTAATAATTATGTTTTCTTCTTAAGCGTTTCAGACATGCCAGAAACAAATTTCAATTATTTTTTATTCGCTAAAAGCATTTAAAGTAGAAAGAGCTTTCTTTTAGAAACTCTGCGTGATCTTCTAAAAACATACATTTAACTTGAAGATGCCAACTTCAAGGTGCATAAGCTATTCACGGACAACTGCAATGCTCCATTAGCGCCGCGCACTTGAATGGCGGTAGGCTTCGTTCCACCATGGCTATTAACTGTTATCTTTGTGTTACGATCAATTCTTACCAACGGTAATTGAGCGGAAAACTGCCTTGATTTCCGAAATTGGTCTTTTTCTAGGAGATTTGAAAATATTCTTTTCCCTAATTTTATTATGCAGTAGAGTGGTGTTATACGAAGCTGTTCATTCAATCTACCAATGAATGTGCATTTTTTGTCATACTCGACACATCAAAAAGAATTTTATCATCAAGTAATTTCAGTTATTATTCTTATTTTTAATATTGTTTCAGTGATAAAAGTTTTTAGGTTAAGACCGACAAGGACCGGAGAAACATAAAACTCGGCGTTAAAATTTAAACTCCAAGAAACTGCGAAAAAAGAAAGTAATTGAGTAATTTTCAATTCTAATCTGCACTCGTGCTCATCCGACATTGTTATCCTCTTGCTTTCAACAACATTACGTTCCCTTCTACGCGATCTTAAGAGGTGGGAAATTCCAAATGCACTATCGCAAGTCTCGCGCGAAGGAGAAAAATTTTATATCGGCCGACTTCGTCGGCTGTCGTGGGCGAAATCTTTAGGGTTGCGCGTTATGCGTTCACGTGGCCGCCTCGATTTTTAATGGCACCTCGTAAAAGCCCGCGGACTTGATAACTTTGGCATTACGCGGGGAAGGACAAGGGGAAGGGTGAATGTGGACGATCGGATAAGCACTAAGTGTCCTGTGCGCTCCACTCGATCCCCTACCTAAAACAAATTTAGATGTCTTAAAGATGTGCGATGAGATGGTTTTTGGCGCAGCGAAAAAAACAGAGAAAAGCCATAAAAATCTTCGGAAAACTCTAAAAGATCTTTGCAGGTACACAATTACAATATAATTATTTTTCAATAAAAGATACACAAGAGTTTCTTTAAGTTTATCCTTATTATTTGTATTTGTTTCGAAGTTTTTTCGCGATTAATTAAAAGTCGAAAATTTACCGAGGACGTAGCCGCAGTTTCGTGAGCAGAATGTTATAGGCAGTTTTATTAATTTAAGCAAAAATCGAATTTCAAATTTAATTTATTCAAGGTCTAAATTAAATTATGATTTCTTTACTCGTGCGATCTTAAAATAAATATAAATACAATTGCGTTTAAACTATATAATAATTAAAATTAACTTAAAAAATAATACATAAATTTTTTTAAATAATGCGTAAATAATAATAAAGCCATTGATCTTTTAAAAATTTGACGGGATGCTTGTTATTCGAAGAACTTTGTATAAATAATTATCGTTTAGCATTGCGATTAAATATTTCGAAGTTTTAAAAACACTTATTTTATTCAAAGAATCGCCGAATATAAATGAAAGATATGCTCTTAAACACACATATATATATTTAAAGTATTTTTTTACTTTATATTTATAATTTGTTATTATAAAGAGAAAGAATGTTTTATCCTTTTTCTAATTATTTCATTAAAGAACAATTACTTTACATTTTAAATAACTAATCAAATAAAAAAAAAGTTTTGTTAAATGTATAAGTTTGTCATAAGCACATTTGTATATCATTTATACAATTTAATTCTATCCATTGATGAACAAAATTCTTGTCTAAAGAGCAATAAAATATTGTTTACATTACAGTTACCTTTAATGCTTCTTAACTGCTGCAACTAGTATCATTATTACTTATTAAAAAATTCTACAGTAATTAAGAGAGTAACGATTAGTATTTAACTATTAACAAATCTCCTGTAATTATATAGCTTAACCGGTCACGTACTCGATAAATAGCGAAGTCACTGGTTTGTAAAAAGCATCGATTATTGTCGACTTTGAACGAAATACATTTTTTACCAATAAAGACTTTAATAATGCAAAGCTTATTAAAACATTAAAACAATAAGACTAATTGTAGCGTAAATAATATCTGGAAAGCCCCGCAAAATTAACATGTATTCTTGATGAAAAGAGCAATTCTCAGAAAAATTAAAGAGCAGGAGCAAAATAAATAAAAGGATGCGGAGTGTTTCATGAAGGTTAGTTCAGTATTCCAGCAATAGCGTATCGCTTTGCGCACCTATTTTACGTAACGCAATGCCACGTCACCCCTGAGTTCGGTCTGCTCTTATTTGCCATTCTTCGGAGACTCATGCCCAAACATAATATCGCCCTTTTGATAAATCCTGAAAAGCAAATTTGACGAGTGAGGAAATAAGTCGGCGCGGAGCGTTCGAAAGAAATATAAAAAACCAAAAGACATGCGAGTACAAAACCCAGAGTAAGGGAGGGGAAGGCCGCGGATACACTCTCATTCTGTCTCTGTTTATGGAGGCCAGTGTAATACGCCAAGAGCATGAAAAATAAATTGGAGGGCTGCAGAGGCACAGCAGCTCGTGAGTTGCCCAGGCAGGCAAAACAGGAATAAAGTGCAGAAGGGGTGAGGTGGGGACGTGGCAGGGTAGCCCGAGTGCAGCGAGGAGAGGATACGAAACTTTTCGGAGCCAGCCAGAGATCAAATTAACTTGCAGTCTCGACGCTCACCCGCTTTTCTCTCTGTCTGTCTCTCAATTTACCTCTCTCTTCCGTTTCCTCTTCTCCTTCCTCCTCGCTATCTCTCTTATCCGACCTCACCATTATATTTTTCTTTTTCTAATCTCTCCTTTACCCGGCTAACCCCACTCGCACATTAACGATATTTAGATAAATGTAGGATATCTTCGCTTGTTTGACATTTATAACAGTTCCAAGATTGTGCGCTGCATGAAAAAGAGTACCAACTTACAATTATTTTCAACCTATTCGCTTATAACGAAAATTTTTGCTTCCCCTGATCGAACGCATCCGCACTTTTATCGTGAAACTTTGCAATTGTCCTGAGTTGCACGTATATTTTGCCGATGATATTGCAGACAAGACGTAGTCTCTTCTGATTTAGTAAACGCATTCTATTCTGGAATTACTTTTCCACGCGTACAATTTCGCTAAAACACTAATCGCTGTAATAAGTTTTACGAAATAACCAATTTAACCCGTGCGAAATGTCAAAAGAAAATGCTGCTTCCACTCTACAAGAGTGCACTTGAAAAGTCGTATCTTAAATACCCGTTTTCGCGCTTAAAAATGACACACAATTTCAATCGTGTGACCATCTCTAGCTTTTCCCTTCGCTCTCTCCAGATTTATCTTTTGCTCGCGTTATCTCTTTCTATCCCTTTCTACGATGTTGCCTCATCGGCCCGTTTATATGCTACGCTTGGTCGGACAACGAATTAACCCCCGCAGATCCTGTAAAACGAATTATCTCCACTATACGAGCGAGGGCAGGAAAGTGCGTTTTTTTCTCTCTTTCGCCCAGCGCAGCACATTCGGGTGTCCTTTCTGTATTGTTAGTCGACAGATTCAAAGTTCACGGGTCACTGATGCCCCCTCCCCCCCATCCTCGATCGCGAGCTCGTGTTCCCTCTGCGCGCATGCACCAACAGCACACATCTATCTTGTTTCTGTTACGCAGCGATCAGGTTTCGACCATGTTTACGCTCAGTAATGAATTTATCACGAAGTCGAAGCCACGACAAGTAATCTACGTTTCGCATGGAAGCAGTGGAATCGGTCTTTTTACTGTGCCACGGGTCATATGCGTCTGATTGGTCCCGATTGTTATTACCGAGTTCTTGTCTGAATATTGGTTATTAATAGTAGCCTTTCAATGGATATTATACATTTCATGTTTCATATCAATGTCATCACTGACGAAGAACTCCATGTAAAATTTAGCTATACTCTGACATTACCAGTTACCAAGTAATAACATCAAGCATTAGTCGAATGTATGAACATTTTTCTAAATTTCGCCTAAATACGTAATGATTAATGATTAAATAATTAGTATCCTTTCTAAATAATTGCAAGCACATTTATCAGAAATGTTCAACTAATTGTAATTATATATATAAATATGTATAGTATTGAGGAAATAGTCGCCAAAATTAGCAATTACAGAATAATTAGGAGGAGATATCTATAAATAATTAAAATACAATGTATAAATTTTGCGTCGTATTATTAATACAATAAAAAAATAGACGATTCATTTTATTGGAATATTTCTTACAATGTTATCGAATAGTCATTTTTCCAATAAAAAATTAAAATGTTTTTTATTGTTGCAATTGTTTTAAAAATTTATCATCCATTTTCTCCGAAACAACTGATCAGAAACAATTAATCGTTATTATTACAAAATAAATTTCGTTCTCTGTTTTATCGGCTGACTTTCAAAAAGTTTCATGTAAGGTAATTGTCTTTGATGCTAATATATACTTGCTGTGTGTGTGTGTGTGTGTGTGTGTGTGTAGCGTAGAACAACAGTATGATACTACTAAGCGATAATTGATGCTAAGTCTAAGTCTCAAGAAAATCAGAAAGTTAAAGTTTCGTATGAGTTTGAAAGGAATAATGTAGTCGAATCAAAGGCGCTTTGTTCCCCCGTTCATTTCATTCCAGTTTTCTTTGTGGAGCGTGACAGATAATTTTATTACGTTACCAAGTTTGCAGTTACATATTGAATTGTTTTCTTGGAAGAGGCGAGGCAGAGTTGAATTTTAATTGAAAACTGCTAGTATTTTAATAATTACAAGCTAAGTCTCGTTTATTATAAAATTTATCGAATGTTATAGATAAAACAGATTACATTAAACGAATAGATATTTATTTTGTATTAATTGTTTTAAAATATTTTATCAGAATACTGTTAAAGTTTTTAAAACAAATTAAATATAATAAATACTAACGCAATTATACAACACAATTAGATAAGCTAATTGCTTTTCTAAAAACTTGAAGCGCACATTGAGAGTTGCAATATAAATTACAAAAACAGGAATGGGAGATAAGGAATTTTAAGGAGCCAAGGACTTGGCATTTATCTTTCATAAGTTCTCGATTTCGTTCTTGGCATTTTCCACAATAATGAAAAGAAATAAGTATTTTTAGAATTATTAATGATACTCAGTGTGCGAATGTATTTATTTTCCGAATGGGAATACATTTATCTACAAATTAGATAACTATAGGATAGAAGAAAAGCAAAGAGTCGTGATAAAAACTAAATATAAAATAAACAATAACTGATGTCTTCTATCCTGAGCTATATTTACGACGATACATATGCGGAGAGTTCAGAAAGGAACCGCAACATCTTTAGCTCTGGATACGTAATGTTAAATCGAGCGCACATTAAAAGATCGTAAAGTATTCCACGACTCTTCCCCTGGAATTTCACGAAAATAATAATAAAAAAAAAAAAGGTCCGAGAGCAGACGGACACGGAGAAAGAAGCGCGTAAGTCGTTTTTGAGATTGCCAGAAAGGCGAAACGCAAGCGGGCAAAAAGTTAGGTTATTGCGAGGAAAAGCGTCGTCGTCTTGCGCGTCGGCGATGTAACGTACGCTGATGACTACTGGTTAACGAGTATTCGATACTGCGGTAATTGGGTTGCTACTGCTGCTACGCGCAATGAGGCGCCTTTTTATAGGTTAGAGCCCCGAGGAGAGTCATGAAGAAATGAACTTCATTTACAATGTAACGAGCTTTTAATTTCGGTAGTAAGAATTGAAATTCCCCGCCACGGCTACTGTTAGTGCGCGAGATCAGAGTTACGCGGGCGTTGAAAGAAAAAAGTTAAACACAAGACAATCATCTGAAATTGTGCTCAAAGTTTTCAGGCAAACACTAAGAATTCTAAGGTTTTCCGTAAAAGATAACTGCATTATTCCCTGAAAGATACACTAACTGCGGTGCTTGCGTAAGAATTACCGGGAGTTCAGTACTTAAATCTGCGCCGGCTACTGATTTAATGCTAGCCAAGTTCGATGTGGATTTACTAGGATTTTAAATATTAAAAAATAGCGTTTAACCGCATTTATCGGCGAGTGGTAAATTAAAATGTTAAATTTCCGAAGACGGAGAAGAAAAGTTCTAAAAATTAAATTACTTCTGTCTCAGACCTTCGATAAAAGCAATTTTAACCAAATTTCGATGGTTTTATAAGCCGGATATAATTATAACGAATTCTACTTTATTCGGTAACATTCGATGAAAAAAAATTAGTTTGCGCGAGATCAAGAATACATCAATATTTATTTCTTTTAATCAAGGTACACAGACATTGAAGGAAAATAATAATAAAATACCGCTTCTTTTTTACTTTCGACGCGAAGCCCAAATTAATAATTTAACTTCTCGTAAAAGGGAGGACAAATTATGAAAAAAGTGATAGCGGGGGAACATTATTTTTATTTCGAAATCTAGGATGACGATCAGCAGGATCACATAAGTACACGAGCACACGCGCTTGCTGCCTGGGTTTTAGTGCGTATGCAGAATCGTAGGCGTGACAATGCCTCGAAGTCTGAAAAAAGAAAAAAGAGGTGACGCAAAGCAAAAAGCAGAGCTCAGAGAGTTAGCCATAGAAAGTCTAATTAACGGCCGATCGTAAGATCGTTTTATGTCTAGGTCATTCGAGGTACTCCACCCCGAGGCCGGCAGTTCGTAAGGGCATACACGTATCCTCTGCCTATCGTTTTTTATGCTCCTCTTTCACCCGCACACAGTAATATGTCGGCGCTTTACTAGCTTCTGGGCTCTTGCAAATTCCGAATTAATACTAAAGACAGTTTACTGCCGTAAATACGGAATATCGCCGTCACGGAATTAATTACGCGCCAACTCGTCGCCGTAGTCGTCAACGCGTTTCTCTATCAAAACAGGAAGTGCAAGGCGCAACGCGCAACGCGCGAGCACAAATTGAATGCTCCCACGTCTGCGCGCGCTCAAGCGCACTTGTATGAATGCGCGCACGGTTGTGCATATCCAAGACAAGTGCGGAGGTGCGCGCGTACTGCGAGTAACGATCGTTGTCATTAGTTTATGAGCCAAACTGCTATGCGCGTGAGCTATTATTGCGCTCCTTTCGTCGCTCCGTGCTCGAGCAATAAATCTTTTGGCGAATCGACAGACGCGCCCGGAGTCGGGGGGGGTGGGGAAACAATACCAAGGATTGCGCGAGAGATAGGTGGCCTTCCCTTTCTCAACTCGACTCCTGCTTATTAGTTGAAATTCTTCCGGAACGATGGTTCACAACGCTGATGTACGACGAGTGTGCAAAGAAGCGCCTGGTCGTTGTTAACGACGCATATTCGAAATCCGCTGCAGGACCCAGCAGAGATTATTTAAAAAGTAATTCTTCAAGTTTTTTCAACCATTTCGAAACATTCAATTTTTTCCCTTGATAAACTAAAACTCTACACAAATACAACTGCTGCGCTCGTATGGTTAATTATCGTTTAAAAATCGGGATCTATCGAGCTCTGGATGAAAATCAATGGGCATGTTATTTTTCAATTTTTCACTAACAGCCAATGAAGGAAGAAACAAAAGGGAGAGCTGAGCGGAAAACGATTTCAAAGGTAACGTACTATACGCGGCGTAAAAATAAAGAAAAAAGAGGCGCTGAGCGAGCCGCCGTTCGATTAAAAATAAAGGAAGAATCGAGGACAGGTGGGGATGGGAGAGACTCCTGGCGTCGATTGGAAAGTCTCCGCGAGAATCATGCTGAGAACCGAAACGTCTTGTAGATTCGAGAAGATGAGAGCGAGAAGCTGCGTAACCCGAGCAGCGTCGGTATGCGCTCGCGCGAAATAATGACACTAATAACCTGGTGGATTAACATTTCATGAAGCACCCGGTGCAGGACGAAGCCATATCCAGTCTTTGTTATTAGCCCGGCAGGCTGCGCTTTATTGTGGTTTCGTAATTGCTCGCGCGGAATGAAGGGGCCAGGATGCGCGAGCAGAAAGCATCGGGGCTGAAAGTTCCTCCCCGTCCGGTCGCGCACTTTAGACGACCTGGCATTGATAACGTTGGGTGGGACGGAAGACGGAGAGTGTTGAAGCCAATTGCGGATGACTGCGCCCCGGCACCTGTCGTCTTCCTCCTTCTCTTAATCGACCTGCCGCGAGAAGGAGTCAAGGAAAAACAACACCCAATAGACAATTGCCGGAGTCATCGCATTGCAGTTTCGAGGTCTGCTCGAGAACATTCGCTCACGCTCAGTCCTTTCCCGGCGCGCACCCCCTCCTCCTTTCTCCTCGTTTTGCGCCCGCCTGACACTGGCGCTCGTATACGATCACCGTGCCAAGGCTGTTATGGTTTCGAGTGCCTCGGTATATAACCCGCTGTTGCTCGTTTTTGCTCTTTTGCACCCCGAGCCCAGCTCCTCCCATTGTTCGTGTATCCCAGCTGAATCGACAGAGTATGTATTCGCACACCCGCGGGGAGAGAAAGCGGGGGGGGGGCACAAGTGAGTGAGGATGAAATAACGTCTTACTTCGAAAAAATTAAATATATTACACACGAAACAAAGGATCTCAGGAGAGACGGAGAGATAGAGAGGGAAGAGATCAATTAAATTGGCCGAGTAATAAGGAACAGCTTGCACCAGTCGCGCTTTTTTGGACTCGATCGAGTTGCGCGAATCGAGAGTAGGTATTACTGCTTCCTCTCCCGAGAGGTATATTTCGGAGATATTCTCTCTTTATGTTAGAGAACATCTTGGGAAGAGGACGTCTTTTTCGTCCCGAGAGGTACGAGAATAAGTGGAAACTCACGTTTAGCAGGGAAAAATTGAGAGCGAGACAAAGTAAATTACCGCGATAAAGTAGAAAAGGAACCGAAATCGCAGTGTACGAAGAAAATCAAAAGACTAAAGAACGAGACTTCTAATAAAATTTTCGATAGTGAGTCCTCGCGAGACTATCCGCTTTTAGATTCCAAAACCATTTCAAGTTAGATTCTAGTCGATCAGAATTTTCGATTGTTCTAACAAAGGTATTCGTGATGCAGATGCCCTTCAATTCTCAACCGCTGGAAGATAGAATTTTCAAAAAACATATTGAACGTGAGTTACGATATTGAATGCTTTTCCCGCCAGGTGTCACCTCCCCTGACCTGCTACCGCTTAAAATAAATAATGAGACTGAAATCTTCTTTGTTTAGAACTGTCATAGTACTTTAAAAATTTCGATAATACTTTTTCATCGATCAGGAAGGAAAGCAAAGCATTATAAATCAATACTTTCATCTGCCGCATATAATAGATTAAGTTTGACTCTTGAACTACTTTTAGTACTCGTACCTGAATTAATAAAAGCAAGAGTTGAAAAAGATAAGTTTTACAATTCTATATTATCGTTTTTAAATCACGATTGTTGTATCCGAGATTTGGTTTGAGATTATATAATTGCAATAGAAAAATACGGATGAAAACCTAAATTTCTTTTTAAAATGTCATCGTTTCATCTTCTAATAATAAACGTCGCTACGTTGGAAAAAATTTGAAATTATAACTCAACCATTTTATTAGGAAATATGAATAAATTAAAACATTTAAAAAGTCTAGAAGATGTTAAGTGCGTTTAAACACTAAACGATTCCGACGCGTTCGAACGGCTCGAATCTCCCAGCTTATCTCATTAGCTAACGTTCCCTCCAGGTGCATCAAAACCCACGCTGGAGACTTTTTTCTCCTCGCTAAATATTTTAAAGCAGAATTGATAGAATGAGTTTTTATTACACCCGATATTTCACTACATAGACTGACTAAACTCCCAAGTAGAATTCACCAATATATGAAAAAAAAAAAAACAATAGTCACAGAACTGAGAGGCCGTATAAAATATTTAAAGCAGATATCTACGTTAAATAAAAGATTAAGAATGGATATTTAATACACAAGTGATTTTATAGAGAGCTATTTCATTTTCACATGGAAAGAAAAATTTTTGCTTTTATAATAACTCGAAAGGACATGTATGTCTGTAGTTATGAAAGTAAAGGAATGCCCACACAAATCTAACTTCATAATCCATGACAATTATTCATATTTTATAGCGGTGTATAACTGAGAACGTAAAACGTCCATTAGTTATCGTTCTTCTTTAGCGCGTTTGCTGCTCGTTGCCTATTATTCCTCATTCTATTTTTCCTTTTTATTCACTGGATCAATTTTTCAGTTACATCTTAATGCAAGAATTTATTTAATTTTTGGCCCTTGTGATTTGTGTAAAAAATGATACAACATTTAGCAAATTTTCCGTCGAAATTGTCAATCATAATGGAAATTTACGATAGGAAAATAGTCAATGATGCAAAACAGCTGAAGAGCTTTACAATATTATCGACGAAATCAATACAATTAATTCAACGCCTTTGATAGATGATAATTAATGAACTTCATTTTTAATAAGAAAAATACAGGCAGGAAATATATAAAAATATTGAAACATGGGAGAGAAATAAATAATGATAACATAGAGAGATGGGAAAATGGAGAAAGAGTAATGATAGAAAATTCCGGATGGGCAGAGGTTTATTTAGGTTATATATCTGGATGTAAATAAATGTATTTAAGCACTAAATTTTTTATTGTAAATTTCATGAATAGAAATATTTTTATCGTAATATTATTATTTTAAATATTGCAAAACATTTTGACATGCAAGAAGAAAACACTTGAATGCAAATGTCTTAATATATATATATATATATATATATCAAATTAAAGTCGAAAATAATCTATAAGCGCATTCTAAATAAGTAGATTTTAATTTAAACTCGACTGTTTAGTAAATGAAACGAGTAAAGCCTTACAGCTCATATTCCGTTATTCAATGAACATGAAAATGTAAAAAATAAAATATCGCACCTTATTTACAAATGCTGAGATATTTGTAATTAGAAATTAAATCAATTGTTAATTTATTCGTACACGCATACA
Organism: Platyscapa corneri; assembly: GCA_018907185.1. Classification (NCBI taxonomy): domain Eukaryota; kingdom Metazoa; phylum Arthropoda; class Insecta; order Hymenoptera; family Agaonidae; genus Platyscapa; species Platyscapa corneri. The sequence continues at coordinate 1,049,881 of JACCHW010000012.1, forward strand.
CGATTGATTACACGCAATACCATTAATTAATTAAATATATCATTATGTACCCTCTTTATTAAATTTGCATTTGCTTATTTTGTTCGGGTGAAATATTTGCACGAGTGGCAATGATGTAGATCTCCTAAATATTGATAAAAGAGACGATAAAGATTTTTGAGTCATCTGTAACTCGAATACGAGTAAGTTTAAGTAAATCGACAGAGAGGGAGATACACGCTCTGTCGCAGAGCGGGTTTTTTCCTTCGTCTGAACAGCTTCATCTTCAGAGAAACATTTTCGTATCCAGCATTACCGTGGAGTTGTCGTCGAGCGAGAGGAAAAATTTAAAGAATAGATTTCCAGATAACTCAAGTAAGTCACCAAAGCTCCTCACTTACCGTTCGTAAGTCTTAAAGGTCTCTTCTTAAAGAATGGAAGAACGCGAAGTAATATTGCTTTCGATAAACAATGTTCTTCTTCAGCATCTTGTCAAATTTTAACAAAACTCTAACAAGGTTGTTATTCGAGTATTATAGAAAAGTATTCAAATGAATTGCAGTTATCGTTCACGAGGTAAACATTCGCCGTGGATTCAGGTAAGTAGTTTGTAAGGACTACCAATAACTACGGCTTTCCTCATTAATTTCCAGGAAGATTTCGAGCTAAACAGCCGATTAAGAATGGCCTATTTTCGAATACCCGCCACTCTTTATTTCCGTACATTTAGAATGAAAAGAAAGGTTTGCATTAATTCTCTATTACTATAATTTCGCAGGTATTCTTGAGAAAGGCCAATGAAGACGGCTGGAGGTCGTATCTATCAAAAGAAGCCATAAAACTTCGTTCCCTGCGATCTGCGGAGCTGCTCCGCTGTCTCCAACAGTTCTGAGAAGAGCGCATACATGGCAAAGAGAGCAGAAACGTCAGAGTTTAAGGAAAAAAGAAAGTAGATTACTTTCTGCGGTGATAAGGCAGTTCCGTATTATGATGGCTAACTGTCTCCTTGGAAATGAGGCTCGAAAGTGATAGAGAGGGGGGGGAGACAAGGGCAGGATAGGTAATCGCGCGGTTGGCGGTTGCGGTGGCGACAATTCTAACGATGATCTGGGCTGTCGGAACTGGTGTCTCCTCTGGTAGTTCTGGTTATGCAGGGGCTTCTGTCGTCATTGCATAGCCAGGCTTTGTCCAATGTCGGACAATTTCTCTCTCCTAAGGACTGGACGAGTTTTTTCATTTTCTTTAGGCAAGTCGGTATCGCGTTTTCTGTCTCTCTCTCTCTCTCTCTCTCTCTGATTCTTAAAGCCACTCTGCCTTTCCCTCGTGGCTGTTGTATGCAGCGCGTTCGGCTCGAGCAAAGACCTTTTGGACAGCACCAAGTTGGGGAGAGTTCATAAATGCATGAGCCGAGGGAAAAATAAACGTGATTCGGGATCGGATGAAGCTAGCGTACATCATTCTTAATTTATTACTGATTTCTTCCTAAACTATTTTTAACCACATCTATTTGGATTTCTGAGCTCAGTCTTTAATTTAAGTCTGTTAATCAATTAAAAGAGTACACTGCTACCTCATAATCTGAATGGTATCGATTATCTATTATTATTATTATTATTTCAAGCATGTATATTCTACAAAAATGATAACACTGAATCGATTTTTAATCAACATAATTATACTTCAAGCCGCAAATTATAATAACCGAGGTTATCGATACACTTGATTATGGCACGGAGCATTCCTATCTTGAATTTCTATATTGAAATACTTATTAATGTAACGACTTTAGTTTAATCGTTTAAGTTCGAGCGTCGGTGAGAAAGTGCTTAAATAAATTCGAATTAAGGGTTTGAAGAAATATAATTCCACGATAAACGTAGGATATGAAGTCAGTTAGTGTTCCAGAACAGGAAAGTAGATATATGGAATAAATTAGGCAGTACGGCTAATTTGTGTTTTTTCAAAGTGAGACGAAGAAAGATGGAGACGTATAGAAACTTATTTCTCAACTTCGTGCGATTTCACGCTGTGCTAATTCCATCGTATCTATATAAATATACGAGGCTACGCAGTTTTGTGCATTTATGCAGGGGATGCATCCTTCCTGATGGGGGGAAAATTTGCGAGCGATTGTCATCTGTTTAATTAATAAATTTGTGGAGAGACTCGCGCTGATAATGCAAGGAACGTTAACGGAAATCGAAGATGGAATATCGGACAGATAGTCATCGGTTCTTATCTCTGACCATATTCTCTCTCCTCTTCCATCCGCCACATTTATCGCCGTCTCTCCGTTTATCTAGAGGCTCAAACTCCCGATGGATTTTGGACTGGCAAGTTTTGGTGGGCGGTTAGACACGTTTTCCTGACGCCAAAGCTTGCTTGCAAGCGTCTGCCGCGGGCGGCCTCAATTAGCAACTGACGATGAAAAATGAGATTCCCAGGAGAGTATGTCGGACGCTACACATACGCTACCACTTCCTGATACTTGCAACTCCGTGGCTTCGAGATCGCTCGCTTGTTTCGTCGTTCTACTGGCTTTTTTTTTACCGAGGTATGCTTTTGTTGGTGAGATGGTGATCTTGTTACTTTATCTAAGGTTGGAAGTACCCGGAGTTATTTTGGGGTTGAATGAACTGATAACGACACGGAATGGAAGCGCATTTGGCAGAGGCACTAAAATATTACCGAGTATTCAATTATGGTTGTAGTATTCGACGCAAGTTAGATGAGACAAGTTATAACGTTGGTATTTTGTGATATGAACTATTACAACTGCATGTAGTTATCTTTAAAACGGTCTTGAAATTTTTTATTAGAATTTAAACGAACGTGAATTCGATATTTTTCAATTAAAAAATAAAAAAAAATTAAAGCTTGTGCAATATTAATTATTCAGTATTACATCACAATTTTGCAGTTCTAATGCTTTAAACTGTAAATTACCCGTTATTAGCGTATCATTTGTTAAATTTAAATTATCTCAAAATTTATAAAAGTTCATTTTTAAATATGTGCTTTGGTAATATTTTTCAGCTTTCCCTAATCCTGAATTTCAAAAACAATTAATGCTATAAAACAATAACTAACAAAACCTGAGTGCACATCCATTTTGGCCTTCATTTCCACATAATTGACGTACTTTTTTAAGCTTGAAATCGAACTCTGCTAACGCCTCACTTTAGATTCCAAAGCTATAAATCAGTGATATATAAAAAATTTCTAATTGAAGAATGTTGGAAAAAGTGTTCGCAGCAGGTAGATGCTTTATGCTACATTAACTTTATATATACGGCAAATTTTAGCTTTCCTTTTACTTCTTAATGTCGCTGTTAACTGCGTGCAATCTAATGAAAGAGAGAAAAATAGTGTATGAAATAGAGAGAGAGAGAGAGAGAGAGAGAGAGAGAGAGAGAGAGAGAGAGAGAGAGAGAGAAATGAACGCCGTGAATGTGCTTTGAGGTTTATTTCACTGCCAATGAAATAAAGACAAAAAAATTAAGGTCAGAAGAAAATGTCGAGAAAATGTAAGTGAGAGCAGAAAGTCAGAGAGAGATACAGAGAGAGAGAGAGAGAGAGAGAGAGAGAGAGAGAGAGAGAGTGCAAAATACACCGCAACGAAGAGCACCAGGAAACATGTCAGGCGTGTGCAGACGACGTGTGAGTCTCGTTTTCTCTAGCCTATTTACTAGGAAATAAGAACAAGTGAAAAAAGAATGGTTCAAGGATGGCGAAGCTTTCAACCCGTAGAAATTTCTCAACGGAATATTCTTTTATAAATAGAAAATGCAAATTTACGTATTTGTCTTATGTCAAGGTAGTCGGTGTGTACATCGTTGATACTACTTTTGCATAGTTCAAATAGTCTGATTCTTCAAAGGAGAGATTACGAATAACTTGACATTGATTCATATGGAGTTCATAAAATATTCCTGTTTCATTTCAAATTATCCATGAGTATACTGGAAGAGTGAGAACAATTTTTTTTTATTTTATTCAGGAGTCCGCGTATATTTTTAAAAAGAAATCTTAAAAAAACTTTGTCACAAAATTAATTTCAATTATACATTTGATGACATTCAAAGTTTTCCCATTATTAAACTATTTAGTAGAAACACATGAAAGGCATCTTATTTAAATTACTTTAATGAATAAGATATTATGCCGATGGATTTTTAACAATAAACTCATGCGAATTAAAATTAAAATAGAGATTTGAAATACTGAAACTTTGACATTCCTCATTTCACAAATAATGATAATAACTTTCCTCAAACTGCAACGTTTCTCTTATTTAGTAAATTATTAATATTAGTTTAATTTCATAATTCAGCGAAGCATTCGAACTCTGATAGGCGTTTCAATAAAAAAAAGTTTTAAAAAAGGCTGAAATATACAAGCTATTTCTAAATTTTGTCAATATCCACCGAAATATCCGATAAGCATTTTAAATAAAATTGTCGTGTCAAGAAAAGATATAATTTTAGTGCGTTGTGTTTTTTAAAAACCACATATCTCAGGAGGGTGTTTTATTTTATCGAAATTGACGTACTTTTCGAAAGACTGTAGCTGTTTTAAATTACGTTACGGTATTCGTCGCCTACAAGGTAAAATAAACACTGATAAATACAATGCGAGTAAAATTGAAAATAAAGCTGAACCGGAAAAGTAACAGAGAGCAAGAGAGAGGATAAGAAAGAAATCACCGGGAACTAAAGAAAAAAGATAAAATCTATCTCAAAGTTGCACTCTCGCAAGGTAGAGTCCGTGGTGGTCGTATTACGAATGGAATCGGCGCGGGTAAAATTAGTCCGTATTCAATTTCTCCCATGGGTGCAGAAAGTCTCCTCGTCCTCTCGCCCATTCTCTCTTTCTGACCCGCAGTGGCGCCGGTAGCTCCCCAAGGCGTCTCATAATTAAATTCGGCCAAATTTCTCCCACCGAGACTCCCATTCTCCCGTAACTAGCTATTGTGGCTCGCGCCACCGGGGCGGCTCGACTCGACTGGGCTCGGTAAGGAACTTTCCCCTACGCAAGGGAAATGCAGCTCGAAAGAGGAAGAGCGCAGAGGATAGAGGGGCGCGCTTCTTTTGCCCCCCCCCTTCCCATTCAATGAAAAGAAGAAAGAAGAACTCACTCGGACGCAGTTGCGCCTTCTTCCCCTCGTGTTTGATTGCGTTGTTTTGTTTCGTCGAAAGCCACTTTGGTCTTGCAGTGCGTGCCTTCGACTCTTTTTCTCTCGCGCTTTCTCCGTGCAGGTATTTGTGCGAATTTTTATCTTTTCTATTTTATGCGCGAATTCAGGATGCAGGCGAGTTATCCCCGTGGACACGAAAGTTACAAGTCTATTACAGATTGAGAGCGCAAGCAAGAGTTATTCGCCGTGTTATTGAAAAAGTTAAACACTTTGAATAGGTTAATTTTATGTTATTAGAACTATATTATTGTATAAAGTTTGAATTACGCTCGAGAGCGAAGAAAAAAAGAAGAAGAAAAAGCGAAAAGGAAAAGTACCACCGGAATACAAAACAATTCTTGGCTGCAAGGGTAAATGTCCTTTTGTAATTAAAACAAAAACGATAAAAAAAATCTGATTTGTGACCTCAGGGATTCACACAAACAAGTTTATCCATAAATTTCAGGCAAAGCGCGAGTGTCTCTTTGCCTCGGTGACCGGAATCGAATAGCCCCGGCTCCGATCGACGTATTTAGTTTTATTTTTGTTCTACTAGCGTACACACGCGCGCGTGCACACGCACGGTGGGAAGCGAGCCAGCAATTCGTACTTTGGCGAACCATTATTTCTCGCTTCTTTTTATTTTAACAGCCAATGGCAGCGGCAGCAGCAGTCCTGTTTCACTTAGGATCCCTGGCAAGGGAAGAAGGACGAAACAGAGAGAGAGAAAAGAGGAAGATTTCGTAGACGACGTAAATTACGTCTCGCGTTTTAATCGAAATCCAAGTCTCGCGAGATTTATCACGTCTTATTACTCTGTAGCAATACCGGAGAAACATAGTTGTACGGCCTACAATCGGCTTCTCTTTGCCTCCTTTCTTTTGGTTAAATATTTTTTCGCGAAACTTTTGAAAAATCGCCTTTGGAGCTTTCATAGTGATATTGGATACCCAAACGACGACAATAGGTTCCTTCGTTTCCCCCACTTGACCTTTATCCTCGAATTGAAAGAGGAAGAGAAAGGGAAAAAAGTTGAGTACCTGCCCGAGCACGTACGGCTGCTTCGAAGGACACGGAGTCTGGCACTGCAGAACCAAATTTATATATATATATATATATATATATATATATATTGTATTATTCCGCATCGCTGAAAGATCTGCAGATTCGACTCTTTTTCCTGTCTCTTGGCTCGGCTTCTTTTTGCTTATACATTTTTCTGTCGCTCGCTTTTTCCCCCGTTCCTCTTATTTTGCTCAAGTTGAGGGTGACGACTTTTGAAAACAGGGACGAAATGAAACCGAATCTACGAGATTTCGTTTCCCACTCCATGCCTGTGTACGTCTATGACGGATACTGTTAAAAGCGGGCTCGTTCATGTTTCTATAATGCGAATCCGGTCGATTAAGACGAAACGTATTCTCGATCGACACGAATAAATATTATATGATTGGTATGCCGCGTTTCGGTGTATTTTTAATTTATATATTTCGCATTGAAAAATAAATGAAGATAAATTATAGAAATTGATCAAAAATAAAATCTTTTACCTATGTTTCGTAAATTCACTTAAAGGATAAAAGTTAGTAATAAGTTTAACCGCGATAAGCTTATCTAGACTTTCAAAGACTTTAAAAAATTTATACTTTTTAAATTTATTTATACTGGTATACTATTATATATAGTACTATATATAATAGTATACTATAAAATTCGAAATTTAGTACAGAAGCGAAGCTGATAATTAATTATATCTAATAAAACAGTAATGGGATTGATTTTTATATTTATTTGTAATAAATAAATTCTGCTAGTTTATGAAAAATGAACGAATCGCTAACGGATATTTCTTGATACTAAATATTTCACAGAAATCAAGATCCAGAATGTTTTAAACGCGTATCAACTTCATCGGAAATATATTCGCGAAATTTTCACCTCTCTCCAACCCGAATTTACATTTTCTAATTTAAATTTTTAATTATGCATTATTAGAAACTTTAATTAGCTCTATAAAATAACTCAGACGCATCGAAGCCACGACGCAGCCGAAAACGCATCATGGCATTAGGAGAAGAACAGGCGCGTACAAAGTCTACGGCCAAATCCAAAAGTAATCTTATCATTACGAAAATCGAATTCCTAAACTGCAAGTAAGCTCTTCCAAATCTATATTCTGCAATTTCATCAAGCTCTCACCGTCGGATCAGAACTTTCAATTATTTTACATGAGCTGTTGTCGCCACGTTTGCTTTGATTCTACGAGGACTGTAATCTTACTAATGGCTTTTCCTCGTCCACTGATACTATACGAGCTCGCTCCTTCTCTCTCTCTCTCTCTTTCTCGTTGACAAATATGTCCGCGTGTGTACAGCTCAACTGCGAATGACTCTGCACGGTCGTACGCAATGACCCGTACAAGCGCAAGATAGCCAATCCACGTGTACAGTCGCTCGAACAACCAGTGGATCCAATTATTTTGTGGGTATACTTTGACTTCATGATCCGCTGGGTATTGTATAGTAGAAACGAATGAGCTGACGACAGCTGACCGGTATGTTTGATTGTTGATAGCGATGATTGATCATTTAGGGTGCCATTGGTTTAAGAGCAACAAACAAAAATAGTTGAAATAATTTAGTGTTGACATTTTCACAAAAGAGCGTTTTACCAATTTATGGTAATTGAAAACTCCAATTTGATAGTTTTAATTATCTTGTTGATTATGTATTTGGTTTGAAATTCTATTATTTTTGTCGTGTATCAATCGCGTCTGTGACATATCGGTTCCGCGAATGTTGTATTGATAATTTTAGGCCTGCCCCGAAGACACGAACCGTAATGCGCATGGAATATCAGCTATCAAAACTGTTTAGAAAGGTAAAGAAAGCAATAATTTTCAATCAAAAATATCGAGCAAAACTAAAATTACTTTTTTATTCACTTTATGTATGGAAATTTACACAATTGTACATATCCAGTCGTAGATTACGTATTCTATCAACCAACAATCTACTTTTAGCAAATAAATATAAATTCTAGACATATATATCGACTATATTCGATTAGGTACATGTATTAAATACCAAAACATTTTTTTCGATTGCCAAAAGCTCATTCATAATTCTTTACGAAGATGATAATTTTTCAAATTTGCATATGGAAATGGTGTTTCGTGAAAAATGTCCCCTTATTTTAGACACTACGAAGCAAACATGTAACGATATTTCAAATACATCTGTTCAACCACGATTTTATTTTTTTTTTTTTAACTGTATTTTAGCGCATATAGTCGATAAAAAAAGTATTTCCCTAAAATAGATGGAACTATCTTCACAAATTCCCCTGAAATGACTTAATAAAATAGGTTTTTAGGCATTGATTTTACACATTTAGTTAGAAAGGGAACAAGAAAAAAGCATATATCAGACCAATTTTGCTGCTCCTGATAAAGAGAAAAAAAGAGAGCTCATAAAGCGTTTTATTTTTACGTCTGAACTGCACAGTGCACTGTGCTGATCTACAGCCTCCGGCGGCTTAATATCAATTCGATCTTCTTCCTCTCTTGTACTAAACGGTCGCACGTATGTTACTTCCGTGATCCTCCTACGGAATTGAATTTTTTAAAATCCTCCCGACACTCGTGTAATACAGCAATAAACGAAGAAAAATAATCGACAAAAACTGAATCTATTAAAGCAGGTGCATCTGCAATAATAGATAACGCATTCGTAACGCAATGTAGAATTTTTAAATATAACCGCGTCAATGCCATTGAAGTACTTTAAAATAAACGAACCGCTTCACGGAACTCTAGGTATCAATACGCAAAACTTAATTTAAATCGAATTACGATACGTAAAACGTAAATACTTTATTATCGATGGGGTATTTTTGAGGAAGATATAAAGGGGAAGCAAAGAGAGTGGTTCGTTGAAAAAATCTGATGACGTTAGCTGGAACAACGCAAGTAAAAGGGGGAAAAGGGTAGGGCTAAATCGCAATAGTAATTAAAAAATAACATATATGGAGTGGGAGAGTTTTGGAGAACAGAATTGGTAGTACATTCGAGCTTAATTCAAGGAGAGAGAGAAACACAAGAATACTAGGATAGCGCTTGTGATTTGGGGATACTAAGGGCTAAAACAATCGTCGTATTGTAAGCGTCGCAATTCCAGGCCACTGTGGTGGTTTGGAGATAATAGGAACGACACGACTGGTCGGAACACCTACGTATCCTGGTTGGCTATCCAACCCACTTCATACGTGCTCTGTATCTTTGCGCTATCAGGTCGGATGAATAATGAGGAAGCAAAGGAGTTAGATGCTTCTGTAAATCTACCTGTATGTGTTTGTATAATATATGCACGTGTGTTTGTTAAACTAGGGTATAACGTGAATTTTCTAGATTCCCCAAGGCGCAAAAGCTTAGTACGCTGTATTATACATTATACGAATGCGTTGTTTGTGATCCCATGAATCTCATAAGTTATACTCTCTTATATAAGAACAATGGTGGAACAATAACTTGGTATATTACTTTAAAATAATGACGGCGTGTTCAACCGACATTTTTCTGAACAAATGGATCGTTGATATAGGAATACAATCATTCATAATAGACTAAATGTAAACTTCTCTGGAATATACGCATCGTCAAATTATTTCGTGGTGAACCGAATAAAATATAAAATATCGCTCGATGTAAAAGAGACTGGTATATTTGCAAATGTAAATGTGCTCCTTTATCATCCGACACCTCACCACTACTATTATATAGGTGTTAATTTCACAGTCTAACATTTTTAACTAACATTTGTTTTTCCTTGCAACGATACACCATGGGTGAGGGAAAAAGGCACTGTCTAATTTCGAATTCGAGAGGCGGGCAAAGGAAGAGAAAAGACCGCGAAAGCTCACATACATACATACATACCGAGCTTTCACTTCTGAAGTAAGATTCAAGGCACGCGCTTTTTTCGAGAATTAACGGCTGTTTATCTCAGCGACACGTATAAATATATAAGAATGCCAAGGCTTGGTGCGAAGAGTTGTTGTTCCCTATCTCTCTTCACTACTACATTCGCATAGGCGCGCGAAACAGCTGCTTCGAGAGAGATAAGGATTTTTTTCACATTCCTTCTTTGTCGAAAAAATATCTCCTCTGCCTTGTCTCGATATTTCAACGCAGCTGTTCAAACTTTCATCGTGAGAATAAATAGCGCATGAATTACAGCACTTTTTAGTAGACTGTAGACTCTTTTAAATATATGGCGATACAATATGTACAAACTTAACTTTACGAGCTGCTCCCGCTGAATCAGAAAGGCATTGGCTAAAGAAGAATGTCATTAAGAGCCTGTAAACTTGTAAAAATATAAAAAACGCAGCGAAAAATTTCGCGCTTTAAAAATTAATTATTTTTCCGCGTGAATGTTAAAAAAGAAATTTATAGCGATCGATTTTATTTTTGAATATTATTTTTGTTTTATAATTCCAATATAAGTTTACTTGGCCATAAAAACTAAAAAAAAAACGATATTTATTTTTTCAAAAGTATAGCAAAGTTATTATTTTCAACGAAAAAAAATTACTAAAAGCAATTCTTATCACAGTGTTTTAGTTTAATATCTTAAACGTCTGGCAATTATGTCACGGAGACTGACTTATACTACTAGCTTATAAGACCCCTCACCTTACTCAAACTGCATCGGGATGATTCTTCACGTTCTTATTCTTTCTCTCTCTCTCTCTCTCTCTCTCTCTCTCTCGTTTATGTATGTTTCCAAGTTTTCTCTTTGCCAAGCAATTATATGACAGGGTACAGTCGGCCGTAAAAATGACCGTAAATACCGGGAACCGCTTGCCCGGGAGATTTCGAGTAGGTCCGCAGGTAGAGCCGCTCCCGCTGGCCCGTAGCCAAACTCCCACTCAGTCGCTCGTCCCTTTCACGTGCGCGCTTTCAAGTTATGAGACTCTCGTCAATCTTACTAAGATGAGCTTACGCGTTGAAAAAAGGAACCGCTAAAGTCTTATTTAATTTTGCTTTATTTAAAGATGCGATCGCTTGAGCTGTTTTTTTTTCTTTTTATTTTTGTTCCAACTCTTCGAAAAAGCTAGTAATTTGTATTATTTAAACTAGAATCGGACATGAAGTAAGTTGAGGGTGAGGAAAAATAAATATATGGCGAGCCTTCCCGAAATTATAGAATTTTTCTTAGAAATTTTAGGGTTCACATTAAAAATAAATATTCATCTTGTTCAATCGCATTACACTTTTTTATATTTATTTTCTCATCTTAAATATGTAATACTGGATGAACAGGTGTTAACAACTCAAACAATATATTTGTTGGTGCTACCATGGATGGTGTAAAATTATTTTTGCTGAAAATATTAAAAGAAATTGTAATTGCTTTAAAACTTTAGTTAATACACGATTAATAAATAAGATTAAATAATTTCAGCAGCCTTGTAAAAATGTAGTAACAGAAGGAAAACTGATTTAAAAAGCATTTCTACAATATAAATTAAATTTCGACTAGGGTAGAAGAATTCTGCTGAGCTTTTACGCCTTGTAAGATTCATTATTCGTACAGAGACTAATTTAACTTTTTTGAACAGAAAACCAAGACACTCTAAACGAGGGAGGGTAATTTTCATTTTTCAGAATTTACAGAGTAACATGAGAAACTTGAGCAAACAAAGTACTGACATCAAATTAACGTAAGGCTACAGTTACTACAGAATAGATGAAACATTAGACATTACTTTCAAGTTTTAACCCTAAACAAACATTACATTAATCTTCAGTATTAAAATGCATTTAGTGTCTCTTGTCCCAGACAAAAATGAAAATTTTGTCTCTGTTTACGTACCCGAACACACGTATACATGTTTATTTCCATTCATCTCAATTTTTAGAAAAAGAATAAAATATTCGCACGTGAACGTTGGCTTTTAATTGAAAAAAATACGGCAAAGAGGGCAGGCAACTAGAAAATTACGCGTTAACCGACGAAAGAGCGAAAGAGAGCGCGAAAGGTATAAGGGAGCTTTAATATTATTATCAAGGATGAGCGAAAGAAAAAGGGAGGGAGATGCGTTGTCCGTTAAGTGATACGAATGCGTTCGGTTTTGCGGCTCGATCCCTCACGCCTTGCCTAAACTATATTTAATGCGGGAACACGACCTCCGGGGACAAGTTAGTATCACTGCATGTGCGCTAGAATAATGGCTTTCTGACGCGGCTGTACCAAGTGAGGAGAGTGAGATTATGCGAGCAAGAAGTCGAAGAAAACATATATCGACGTCGTGGCAAAGCGGCCGTAACCGACACTAGTTGTTCCCCCATTTTAATGCACACAAGTGGCTTTGAACATGGAGATCGGCGCGCGAGCTTTAGTCTTCCAATTCCACGATTCTCGAATATCCGAAAAATGCCGAATTGAAATAACCTTACCGCAGCATTAAGTTCATTCGATGCTATTGGGGAGAAAATACTACGGAATTTGCAAAGTTATATTTAGATTAAATCTAAATTAGAAAATGTTCAATACGCTGTCAATTTTTTTATTGGAAAATTGTATTTTTTTCGGTACAGTTAAATGATACATCAAGATGTGTCAATCTATTCGAACACATCCGTTTTAATAGTCAATCTGGTATTGACATTGACACGAAGATATATTTATACGTCGATAGTAGACTCTGATCCATCTTAAAAAACTGAAATCTAACGAATCCTATTCCACTTCACAGGTTGTACACAATGCGATAAAGATTCTAATTTTGTGAATTTTATTGTTTTCCTTTTTTCCAATAGGTAATGCGCGGGCAATTTCTATGTTGATTTTAAGCGATATTATAAACAGCATATGAAACTTAAACTTCATTCGTATCCAACGGAAAAAAATTTTGAAGTTACATTAAATTTATTATCCGACAATCACGTTTAATGATTATTAATAATATTTATAAAATGTAATTTAAATATAAATCGAATGATAATTTAACCCGAAATATGAATTTCTTCATATTTTATTTCAAGTAGTATAACGATGCACCTCATTCGTACTTTATGCATTATTCCAATATAGCAAGTTTTTAAGCTTCGGCACGAAAAATATTTTTTGAAAATTGATGTCTCTGAATAGTAAAGCATCGCTACTAAGAAATGCACACGGCGTTGCATTAGATGAATTCTGCGCTTCTTGTACGACGAGGTGGATGAGCTAACAATGTTTGGGAAGTATTCCCTCCAATCAGATTGAAACTCAGTAGCTCTGGCACGAGGACGAATTCTCATCGCCCGCGCATATTTTACCGCATGCTATTTAATTTACTAATCAAAATGAGCATTCAATAATATCAAAGGTCCGCAAACACAGAAATCACCGAGAGCGAGGATCGAGTATATCATCGGCGCTCTCCAGTGAGGCGACTGCGCGAGTGAACGCGGGCGAATTTGAATAGACGAACATCCACTAGCGAGGCTTCGTAGTCGCAAGGATAGCGCGCGCTACTGTCGCAGGTCCGCTGGGAGTTTCGCCGTCGCCGCGGCGCGTCCTTATCTGCAGATGCACGTTCGGCGGCCGCGCCGTGCGAACACGTTTATACGTAAGCGGCAGACGTACACAGAGAAGCGCGCGCGATCACTTGCTTAATCGCAGCCAGTCGTAGATAGCGGAGGAATCACACGCCAGCCGCTGTGGTATAACGTCCACACGTACGCGGCGCCTCGCACCCGAGCGTCGCCTTCTCGCGTATCCACGGCTGATTATTATGCACTCGGATGGACTCGCCGTGGCTCGTAGTATTTACTTGTGGCGCGTTGCTTTTAGTGCGTACAATGTGCCGTCAAGCTTCTAACGTTGAGTCTGATAAGTTTGATTTTCATCGAATTTCAGGAAACGCCAAAATCGGAGACGGAACTAGTTTCGGCCAACCTGAATCGTCGGTGCTTCGAACATGTGCAAATGCACCGATTGTAATGCACGAATTCTCGTTCTTAGGTTTAATATGAAATTCTTGAGATGCAACACCTCCGTGATTAAAAAAATTAAAGCAAAAATCGAAGATGGAACTCGAAAAATCGGTGCGTTTTTAAGATTTGCTCCTGTATATGAATTATGGGCGTTAATTTTGAAAAATAATGGCTTGGCTTACCGAATAATCAAAAGTGCACAAACACCAGTAAAATATAATGCCGTTATTTTAGGACTCAGGCATCAATTACGAATCGATAAATATTTGGGTGTTTACGGGTGTATTATTACTTAAAAGGTGACTCTTTGCATCTTCCCTTTCCCATTTTTCTCGAATTCTTATAAAATTATAAGTTGCTCACATTATTGATATTGAGCTATTATGCGTTTTGTTTAAGCATGAGAACGATATTTTAATCATATGAAATAATTAAATTATTTCTCAATTAGATCAAAATGTTTGCCTATTTTCAGATAAAATTGTAATTTTATAGGAAAATATTTTCAATTTCATAAATAAAATGGCAGCTATTGGTCGGATATTAAATTGAAGAGGATTGATTATCCGTTAAATTATTTTCTATTAATCAAATATTAAGTACTAATCAAAACTTAAATTTAATTCAAAAAATTAAATAATAATATATGTTGAAATTTGTATTACAACTATAATAAATCTGATTGGTGTTTAAAACATTATTTTACTGGACATTCGTATTGTTATTGTGTTAGAGCCCATTTTAATTAATATTGATATTATCCTTTAAATGAAATGCTATTTATTCGATAAACATTATAAGCATTAAGACAAATTACATATTTATAATCACTTTTTGAAAAATATCCTTTTATTAAAATAAATATTGATAAATACAGATACCATTTTTTTACTTCTCAAATATTAAAGCTTTTTAAATTTATATCTATTATATTAATTGTTTAGTTTTGACGAAAATATAATAATTCATTTATGGAAGTAATATCGAACCTTCACCAGTTCCTACATAATAGACTTTTTTCGTAAAAAAGAGTTTAATTTAATTTAAAGAGAAGTATATCGTATCTAATATGATTTAGAAAAAAATTGAAATAAAGGAGATGTCAAATGCTCTAAAATGTCAGTATAGCTTTACCGTTGTTTTGACACTAAAATAATTGTACGATTTGTTACTAATTTTCCACAAAAATTGTTCTGGTGACTTTCGAACACGAATAACAATTATTGAAAGTTCGTTTATCAGCCGTAAATCTTATCTTAAATGACCGTAAGCCCATTTGTAGAAGTACCCGCCGGGAGAGCTTCGATGTTCTTTTTCTTTATTAGTTCCAATTGACAGAAAATCCTCGGTGCAAACAATGTCAGGTATCGAATGCTATCTTTCAGTTGTCATTCGGTAGTAGTGTAGTCCGAGCAAACTACATGTGAGACCACGAGGGAATTCACTTGTGAACATTTAGGAAGCCGAATCGAGCGAGTTTGCCTGTGTGTACCATGTGGGTATGTGTATCTTGCGAGACTCACAGGAGGCAGTGACGTGACGCATTTTTAGATCCCACGTGATTCAATGCACGGGTGCCATTTTAGGCATTGGCTGGGTCAAAAGCGTCATCTAATCGTAATATAAGTACTGATTGGGATGAAAAATCGATCAAAAAAAAAAAAAAAAAAAAGAGAACGAGAAAGAGGAGAATCAAGAAGAGGAGGGAGAAAAAGAAGAAGTGGAAAGAGAGAGGTAACGCTGTGGAGCTTTTGTCTGTTCGGGGAAGTTTGGGAGGTAGCAGAACGTTAATTAAGCGCGTGACCGACGACGCGCTAAATCGCCCCAAAAAGCACGGGATTACTATACCGCGAGTTTGCTGCTGCTCTACGTCTTGCGCATTAAGTTCCATTTGGCTGAGTTTATGCTGTGAATAAGGAAAAGTCGATTTAAAAGAGCCAATTTTATACACCAGAGAAAGGTTAAGTACTTCAACGGTTTTTCGTTCATTCGTATAGTTATGTTAGGACAATATAGAAATTTAGCGTCCGTGTATGTGGATAAATGAAGAAACACCTTTAACAATTTGATAAAATATGTGATAATTTGTTTCTCGAAACCCTAGTCATTAATTTTAATGCACTTTTGCCCTTCTTATTCATTCAATACTCTTTATACATTGCTATCAAAGATTGATTCATTTTTTATGATAACTTAAGCGGGCACTTTTAATGACTTGTATATGATATTGACGGAAGTTGTGTTATTTACTTATAATAGTGGAGGGGGGAGGAATTCTGACCCGAAAGGCCTTTATTTAGCAGCTGCTAGACGTCGCGGCACGTCTTCTCGGCTTTGCAGGTGATTTACCAAAGCATCGTCTTTTACTCCGCCACCTTCGAACTCTCTATGGAAGCATCGTAAATTTCCAATTTAAGAGCAGAATTTGCGCGACGAACGCTTAATCCTCTTTCGGTAGAAAGACGATGTGTATTTCCTGGGTTAACGCGAGATTTTCCGGCCCCACTACTTTAGCTTCTCTGCTGCGAAAATTCGTTCCTATCGCGCGACCCAGGAAAAGAGAAAGAAAGATGGAGTATTGTTCCTGCTTTTCCTCCTTCACAGGAAACCGGATTCCATCCCTGAACGAGCGATCGGGCACCTCAGAAGAGGGAAGGAATTTATCGTCGTAAACTCGGCTATCTCGGCGGTGTGGCATCGGATATCCAAAATGGATTGAAAATAACCTTGTGGTTGTCGACCGCCGAACATTAAACGGTCATCTGAACTTATATTACTTGTCGCTCTGGCTATCGTGTACACAGCGTTTTCGTTTTGTTCTCTAGTGCTTCTATGTGTTCTTTGATCAGACGTAATAAAATATCGGCAAAAGAATGGCGATAAATGTATCGTAAAGCAGAGGTTTCTTAATACTTCTTTATTCGAAAACGCGTATATTTTTATTACTAATAATGTAGCTATTCCGCTCTCGGTGCTTTTATGTTCTTTAAAATATCTTGGGAATTTCAACTTAAATAATTAAATGAATTTTCAATCAGTTCGCAACAAACATTGTGATTTATTTTTTTACAAGAATCGTCTGGATCGAAGCCTCTGAAACTTCTGAATAACGCTTATTGAATTAGTATTCGTTTAATTTTATTATGAAAATTTTGAATTCTAGAGTCTCAGGAGATCCGCTATGCAGTTCAAGAAATGACTTGCGTATCAAAATTATTTGAGTCATTTTTCACATGTTTTTAAAGAAAAATATCTCGAAACCATTGCTGCAGATTGTAATGAAAAGAATGCAATCTCGATTATAGGGTCAAGTTTAGCGTAGACGCCAAAAGAAATTCTGTATCTAACGTATTCGTATGGATACCCTCATATACGTTTGCACTACTTATTTTTGCACTACTTGCTTTTCCTTTATCGAAGTTGCTAGCGTTTATTAAAAACTCGTCTAATGTGGGATAAAAAAATAAACCCCCGTTTGAGCGGTTAGAAGATTTTGTTGCGGTCAATGGTGCAGGTTTCGCGCGCTCATTTTTCTCGGTAAAATGTATGATTCAGCGAGCATTTTTCTTAAATAAAACAGTAACCTTTTGCAAAACTTTCATTTTGATTGTGAAATCTTTATAGAAATGCTCTTTGAATTTCAACAGGCTAACTGTCCGGATAAATTTGATGGATAATCGTTGCAAAAAAGAATAACGGAGAAAGCAACGATAATAAATTCTGATCGAAAGCCGTAAGAATCGAGTTTGTCCATCTTGAACGGCCTTATACCACTTTGAACTCATACATGCATTCAAAAGGATGCACGCTTCCGAGCCGGAAAGTGGCTTCTTAGAACTATGCAATCCGCCCAAGAGACTCGCTTTTTCTATCCCCCCCCTGTTTCTCGAACTCTCTTTCTCTGTGTCTTCGCTTCTTTCCATAGTTTAATCTCGTATAATGGACGTGGGAGGTCTCTAGAGTCGACAGTTTGTTACCAACAATCTTTCTAAACAAACGTATTTTCTTTATTATTTCAGCCAAAATTGAATACTTTAAAAATGAATTTCGTAGAGTAAAGTTGAATGAGAATTTTAGGCATTATTCGAGATATTGAATTCTGCATGTATGAATTATTATACAATTTGAATAAGTTTTAAGTAAATTTTTTTTCTTAGCTTAGTTCTGCATTTTCCGTGATTTCTATATGCGTTCTTTATAAGCTAGTGTTATTTATATCTGATTTAGGGATGCACTGAAAAATCTACAAAATTTCATGTCCTGTATGCATGATAAGGCGAGACGTGCCGTAAAATTTTCCGGTAGGTATGCATCACTCAAGGGGGAAAAGTGGAGAATAAATCCAACAGCTTTTTCGTCACCTCTTTTTTCGCAAAAAACTTTGGAATTTTTCCTTTACATTAGTACCGCTACATTAGGAAATGCTGATGCGTGTATTTACCCTCATCCACAAAGCTAATTGCACTATATAGTACTTTGACGTTTAATGAGTTTTTCTCCGTGCTTTTTGCATGTTTTATTTAGTAGCAGCTTTCTGTTCATATTTGTATCTGTTTGGTCAGTTGAATAAGCTTCTGTTTACGGGAAACCAACTTTTCTTGCTTTGGTAGCAATGCAAATGCTCGAGGTCTTGCCTTAGTAATCCCTTATTCGACAATTTTGTACAGCGCACCGAATCTTGTAACGTATAACGAGTCATTTGTAAATATCATCCTTATTTGCGATTGGTCAATTACAGGAAGAAACCGCTGCGATTTCAGGATATTATTCCGAAACTTATACACGTACTTTTAAAAAGTAAAGAGACTTAGCTCCGACTATAAAATAAAAAATTTAAGCGGGTATTTCTAGATTATAGACTTTGTCCACTATGCAACTCAAATGAAGGTTTGCAAACGATATTGTATTTTTTACAGGAGCGTTACCTGCAATTAACGTTCGATAAAAGTCAGTTCAAACGAGTGAAATAAAACACTTTTCAGAATAATTATAAATAATGGAGGCGGAACCAGAGAAAGACAATAAGTAATCTGAGTAATAATTTGAAGTATACAAAGCAGGCAATCGGCTTAATAAAGTAAGGAATACAGAAATTTTTGTGAATATTAAGCAAATTCGCGGCGAACTGCGAACGGAGGGAATAATCTCACGTGGCTTTGACATCTGCGGGTGCGCTTTCGTTTCATATTCGATTGAACAGAGATAGAGATGCGCTGCAAGAGAGCAATCAGACACTCTCGTCGTAATTTACGCCGAATCTCATGCTGAGTAGCACAACCCTTTTCCCGCTGCGAAGCAGCCTTCGCATTAAATTATAAAGTCAAAACCGTCTCGAAAGAGAGATGAAGTGAGTTGGCTAGAAAGATGATATAAACGCGACTATTATACGAGTCTGTTGAGCGAAAGGAAGAGGGAGGGAGAGAGAGAGAGAGAGAAGTAAACAAAAAGAAAGGCGGGAAGGGCAAAGAGGATGAGGCGAACGTCGGATTCGTGAAGGTATTCCGTGTCGGAACCGCAGACGATAAGTGTTTGAAATATTGAAAGCTGAATTTCGCATCCCCTTTCTCAATAGCGTCGGTAGAGAAAGCGAGAAAAAGCATAATGCCGGCATTTATGTCGCAGTCGACTATCCGCGATGTTTATGGTATATATAGTGAAAAGGAAAAGGCGTGACAAACAGAGAAATAGGAGTTGGATTAAAATTTATCAAGCATTTTGGATGCCGACACGAAAGAGCGGTTTCGTATGAAATATAATGTTTCGCTGGAACTAAGTTTTATACAATGCGCTCCGTAAAATGCGAACAAAGCCCGGATTGATATTATTGTTAATTGTATATCCTCGAAATTTATGCGGAATTACGCGGTTAGACTATTTCATACTTCTTTCGATTGTCAAAATTTTAATTTTAATCCGTAAGTAATTACTATTACTTTGTCGAGTATCATAACAGTTTGGACAAAAATTAACTTGAACGCAGTAGTAAAAACTTGCGAGCAATATTCGAATCGTGTTCTAATGAAATTAATTGAATCTATCCCTTTATATTACTCGTTATGCGAATTAGTATTAAACTTATTCTGCAACTTTAAAGTATAAAGTTTCAAAAGTGAAAACGAGTGAGAGCTTAGCGAATACACTTGGCAAAACGATTTTCAAATGCCACGGATAGATAAATATTTCTTCACAAGCCGAGGAATTTTCTTCTCCGTATGCGCGGACGATGAATTTTTATTTCAAAACAGATTCGTCGGAAAAGTGTTTTCATTGATAAAATATTGCTATCTAGCGCTTCTCGTCAGGATTCAATAATAAATTAATGAATATCGTCTAGGTCAACTAACGGTATAGCCCAAGAGTAACGAGGTCGTGCACTTGGAGTTCTGACGACGACGGATCGAGCCTAGAGTGCCTACGGTATCTACCTACGTGCAATGGATCGTCCGACATTCCCAAGCCACCCTGAAAACAACCAGCGCATCAATCACTTTGCGAGGATTTGGGTAGCTGTAGCCGAATCTCACACCCACTACCTTCCAAAACTCCCACAGAGGTATACAAAACAGCGCTCCTTTAGCTTCCCTATTTCCCAGGATTGGTTGAGCGTTCTCGTTACTCTAATCGTTGCTTTCATTCTAATCAGTTGATTTAGAGTTCATTTTTAGACGCATCTCAAATTATATTTTATAAATGGCTTCTCTCGAGGGCATAAATGTGCTTATCATTCAGGCGCAGTATTTTGTACGTATGAAGGGAATGTAAATTATCTGTTTTAATTACGAAAATCTTTGAGGGTCGGCTGAAGCATTGAGTTAGTTTTTACTCGCGCATCCGTGGTATTATTCTTCCAACCATCCATGGTATGACTCGAATAACGTACGAAAAATTTCCAATATAAATAACATAATTAAAATAAGTCTTAGGGCCGCTATTTTTCTATTATCTTGTTTATGCTAAAGACATATTAAATTGACAATAATGACTAATTGATATCTTCTTGGAAATGAACAATTTCATTTCAATTAAAAGATCGTAACTATGGGATGTTTTTTGTAAGTCCGATACGTGGACGTGTGCATGCTTCTTTAATTCGTACGTAGAGGTACTTGTAAATGGTATTTAAACGAATTACCTCTTGCTTCGACGCAATTAAATTTATACACGCTTATCTTAATAGGAGAATAATTAATTAAATCGAGCCATTTTTCGATTCAATTATAAATTACTAACAATCGTAAAAAATCTCTGAAATATTTATGTCTTCGTGAAGGATATAGCTGATACTTCATTTAAATTACATAGTATTCAAATGAAGATAATATTGAATTGCTAACGAGAAGTAAGAATTCAGCTAATATAGAATAATAATAAATTTATGTCTAAGAGCATTAAAGAAACGATGCCGGGTTAAATGTTAATTGCTTAATTAGCAAAATAATATTTATGTTTCAATCACGAATTATTAGTTGAATAAGGCAATAAAAGTGACAGCAATAAAATACAGCCGTTAAATGCAGGCTAAGATCGAAAAATACATTCGTTTTAAAGTATCTTATTTTATTGAGCGAAGGTAGGAACGCAAGGTTGCAAAATAACTTTTACTGCTTATATGAGACACGCATGAGCAAAGGAAATTCTCTCCGGAGATATACAGAGTTGAGAACGAGTCAACGCAAGCGAAAGCGGAAGTATGACTCTTCTCGCAGTCTCTCTCTGGAGATGCTGTGCGAGAGAACGACAGAGGGTTAGGCTTTTCAGGGCGAGAAATCACGCGCAATCCGCATCGCTCGTTTTCGCGTTAATGCCAAGCAAACAAAAGCCTGAAAGCTGCACTGAACTGTAAACCACCTTCTCTCGATTCTATCTTCCTCTCTTTGTCGTTGCCTCGGTAATTATTGTAATGGATGTCGCGTTTATACACGTTTGCGCCTCGTCGGTCTTGAATCGCTTTGCACTTGCGTCTTGTTTAAAGCACGCGCATACAAGTGTGTGTGAGAGAGAGAGAGAGAGAGAGAGAGAAACGAGAAGAGGTCAAAAGCTCAATGGATCTATGAAGCACGAAATGATTTTAGCTACTGTTGTTGTTTTTGACTGGATGCGAGAGTGCGTTTTTACGCGCGATTACAAATTAAAAAAGCGAATTTGAAAGGAAATATATTTTGTGTCATTGATTACAGTCAGCGCGAGTACTCGTCGTTCAATTCGAATAATTATTTATTGTCACATATACTAATTAATCTCTATATTCTGTTTTTTTTACTTTTAAATTTTTTCAATAATTTAAAGTTTTTTGCATATGAATATCAATACACTTTTTGAAAATTATTAAAGATAATTATTATTAAACACAGAATTGAGAAAAAAAAGTACATTGTTCGTGAATAATTTACTTAACTTATATATCCATTGTATCAATATCATATTCTCTTGTTTAATGCTATTGCATATATCTGATACGAATCTCTATTGATTAAAACAATATGAGCTTATTCAAAATAAGGATACTATTAATGAATATTGGTTTAAAGCCATAACAAAGTCTAACTTATAATATTCAATTTTCAATTTACGCAGAATTATATTGGAAATTGAAAAATAATGTATTATCTTATTAAATAACTTTTTTACAGATAAACTTACGGCATAAAATCTATTTATTAAAACAGTGAAATTATGTTTCATATATTCTATCCTATAGATAGTGAAATAAAATCAAATTACTAAAAAAGAGAAGAAAAAAGAATGGATCAAAAGATCAACAAAATCACAGTTTACTGCAACTAAATATCGAATAATATTATTGCTCTCCTCCCTATCAAGTTTAATCGACAGTGGTATTCAGCATTATTTTCATGAAATGACAGATTTAAAAGTTTAGACGTATCAATATATGTATATATGTAGGAAAAGGAACAGTACAAAAAAAGCATAAAGGAATATAAAGTAGGTTGAGTCCACGTATGTTCTGACTGACGTAATATATTTTGTATTTCTCTTAACAGCGAATAAATATTAAAAATTTAGTTTGATAATATGTCAGTTGCATCTGTTACTATTTTGCCGGACTATTTCTTGGAACGAAATTTCGAGACTTTTTATGCTGCCAGTGTTACAAAATGGTTACATATTGACACATCGAAGTATTGGTATTTTTAAAAGCATTAAAATAAGACAAAGAAAATTTATTAAACTAAACATTTTTATAAGTAATCTGGTTAAAAACTGCTTCAGAAAATAAGTAAAAATATATGAATAACGTGATTGAAATAGAAACGAATTTAACTTTAAAACTAAAGTCTCGTATATTTGTTTAACGACTTTACCTGAATTATCATCCTTTTTATAATAACCTACGGATTAAGGCTATCGTTTCCGTTCGCTTAATTACGGTTACTAAATAGCAGGCTGATTAGGCTTAGGAAGAGACATAAGATGAGGGCATTTGCATTTTACTCTGGTAGTTATACGCAGTTAATTACGAATGCCCTTGTGCCTACTTTTCACCCCGATTCTACATTTGATTAAAATTCTTGGTAGTAATTAGTATTGTTCCCGGTGTTTACTTATAAAATATTTAAAATGATATCAAAAACAGTATGTGATAAAAAATGACTCTTTTGAAGAATATTAAAAAATCGGTTAAACAGCTTTACTATTGAATAGCTTATGAGTTTAATCTATAATTATATTCTTGAAAATTTTTCAGCAAATCATTGTACTTTGATCAGTCAAGACAATTAAGCATTTCAGTATTTTATAAACAATTAATTTAATTATTATTTTTAAAAACTGATTAAGATTATAAATATAATGAAAGAAAAGATAAAATGGCTATCAAGTTTACTGATACTAATTTAAGTATTAACCATGGTAGCGCTAATTTAATACTTAAATTTGAAAGTTTCAAGAGGAATGTTGATACAGTAAATAAATATTTATGATTTTATATTTTTAGAGAAATAAAATTTTTGAATAAGTTTTGACTCCTTCGAATCACCGCCCGATAAAAATGGCAAATAATTTTATTTTAAACGAACTAGTTTCAACACCAAAATGAAAGTGGGAAAATTAGAAAAAGATAATCAAATGTCAGAGGGAAAGAGAAATAAGAGCAAAGCAAATCGTAGAGAAATCAAAAGCCAGAGAGTAGCCAGCCTGGCCAGACATTCAGAGGTGCAGAGAGACGCCGGGATCTTGCTGATTGCCACTAAATTGCAAGCAAGTCAGACAGCCATTGCTTCTGTGTTTCGTCTCCGAGAGTCCGAGCGTACCGGGATCGGTGTTCGAGGTCAAATGGCGTCCAGACTCATAGATCTATTTTCCGTCCTACGGTAGCGGATACAAGCACGTCCAGACAATTTCCAGTTCCGGTACTTCTCCCATTTTTCAGCCCCCCGCCCTGGTGTACACCCTCGCGTAGGGGACATGTACACATATGGACATCCGGGTCCAGGTACAAGTGCGACTCCGTTCGCTCTGCGATGGCTCGACCGCAATGACCACCACTAGCATCGCGATTCAGTCTCTGTCTCTGCAGCAGTTGGTAGCGTTGCAGTCTTATCGGTTATACGCGATCGAGCGCCACAAAGTTTCGACACGGAATCCGCTTAATTAATCTCTGGCGCACAAATGTCTGTGAGTCTGTACGCAGCTACACGCGAGGGAGTGTGGTATTGAGAATATATTGCATCGTCTACTCGTTTCATCGATGACAAATAAAACAACAAAACTATTTCATATGCGAGGACTATGCGGTGCACGTGTGTAATTCGCGTTCCGGATGAGATTCGTTTTTGAGTGCTGCGATATGCAGCGAATGGCATTCGTCAGGCGTTCGGATTTTGGCTAACCTGCACTACATGCACTATATTATTTACTCCGATAGCATTAGTTTTCATGACATGCAAAACTTAAGCCGTAATCAACGCTAAACAGGTTAAATATAAGAGTTCAAATCGCGTTAACACGACTAGAAAGAGAGTCAACGTGACAAATATTTATTCACCAATTTTATAAGTATTCAAAGACAAAAGAGACGTGCAAATTACTCTAATCAATCATAGATATGCAAAATAACTGTTTTTATCAAGAAGCAGTATTTTTTATTAAAGAAAGTCTGTTAGTTGGATTAAGCAGTGCCGGAAAGAAATTACGAGTTCAATTTTTAGTTGCACACAGAGAAATTAGTCGACGGACTATAAAACAACGGTGACCCAAAGTGCTCGAGTAAGTGCGAGGAGATAGATACAATAGATTCCTCTTTTATCCGTTTTTCCTAGATCTCGCTGACCTCGGGCAAACAAGAGGAGAGGACGGAAAAAGAACCACAGGGAAGAGAAGGAAAGTGAGTTATCCGAAAACTTAATGCTAAAACTAGGATAGATAGACGGATATACGGGCAACCATTCACTTCGAGAAAAAGCGAAAAAGAAATAGAGAGAAGCAGAGCGAAAGAAGTCACTTCCGACGGAATATGCAAGTGGACCCTCAGCAATGTTGCATCGAATCTAGTCCTGTCTTTACCGAGAGATTTTCGCAAAAAAAGGAAAAAGGGTAGACGAAAGAAATGGGAGAAAGGGCCAAGTTAGGCAAAAGAGAGCTGTTTCCGGATCTAAAGGAAAAATTTGGAGTGTGAGATATAGAGAGACGAAAAAATTCACTTTTCGCTATAATTTCTTTTTAGATTCCATAATTTTGAAACTTCCATTCTCAAAGGTGGCTTGCATCTGCTTTTCCCCTTTATCTTGCTTATTTTCATTCATTGTATTTCTTCTTTTTCATGAAAAAAGGAGTAATACAGAAAATGAAAAGAAGCTAAAAAGAGCAACGGAGCCCTGCAATGAGAGTTACAACTTGCAATTTTTATTGTGGCCCTTTTACGTCCAGGGATAAAGTAGACAGACTTCACCCTCTTCTGGGACTTCAAAATCGATCGTTATCGCCTACCTCCTAAAGAAAGACGAAGAGAGATAGGAAGAAGTCGTCGAGTGCCAGAGAGCGGAGCAGATCAGCAGCAACTTTGCTCGTAAAAAAATACTCTATAGAAAAACGAAGATAGATAGATAGTTGGATAGATAGATATCTATAGATATATAGATAGATAGAGAGATAGATAGATAGATGGATGGATGGATGGAGGAATGAACGAATGAATGGATAGGAGAATGTATAACTAGAGAGAGAGAGAGAGGGGGAGACAGTTGGCACGTTTCATCTCATCATACACGGGTACATATGCAACTAGTGCCCGTGGTTATAGGGAGAGCGAGTGAAGAAGAGAAGGTTCTGGGGTAGGAAACGCCGATCGCCGTAAAGGGACTCCCTGAACAAAAATTAAATATCTTGACAAGAACGATAAAACGCGAAACTTTAGAGGATTGGCTACGCGCGCGTGTCCGTCGAGCTGCAGATGCCGTAAAGACGACGATGTCCGACTGCTCCCGACTGACCATAGCATCAGTCTATCCTATCCACTTACTTCGATGAAGCCACCATACCCCCCCCCTCCTTCTATTCTGAAGCAATATTGTTGAGAAGAAATTAATTTTATTAAAAATTGCGTTCAAATTGATTTTATGCACACTCAACACTAAAATGCTCCTTACTTCGAGAAGCATAAATACTATTTGCAACGATTAATCGTGTGGATGTGGGTGTGTTAAATAATTTACTTCAGAACGATAAAAGTGTTTTGTTTTTTCATTTTACGGTCTTTTTAAAAAATCTGCTATTTTATAGATTTTTTTATTTTACTTAAAGGAATTCATAATCATACATGTATTATCGAGTGTGCTAATAAAGTGATTTATTTTGCTTTTCTGTTGCTACGACGGCGATCTACAGATACGACATTCGAACAATTTTCAGCTGCCGCTTGCTTAAATTAGCTTTTGTATATTAAAAAACGTATCGCTACAAATGAAACTGTTTAAGCCGCGCACCTTCTTTATTTACTCAACAATAGCGGGTTCTGTAATGTGGAAACTTCACTAAGCCATAATTACATGAAAATGTTTCAAAATTAAATATTCCGTCAGAAAAGGGAAAAACAAGTGCTCAAGAATGCTTTTATTAGAAGCTTTGCATTTTACTTCCAAAAAATCCGGACTCATTTACAAGAACACCTGCAATTCTCGAGTAAGTATAGTATAGGAATAAAAATAAAAGCAAGCGGCGGAGTAAAAGTGACGAAAAAAAGCTCGAAAAGAAGCGAGAGACAGTGCGAGTAGTGGGCAGTGGCACTAAATCTTGCAGTAGCGCCTCTGCACTGCTTCTTCCATCGTTCTTTTAGTGCAATGTCGATTTAAGAAGTTTTAATACTTGATAAAGGCACCGCCACCGTGCACTTCCGGATTGCCACAGCTGTGAGTTATATTAACTATTCAAGCTAAGGTATTATATACCTCTTTCTCTTTGTATTTTATTTGTTGCGACTAACGAAGCTACGTTGAAAGAAAGTTTCGCGAAGCACTTTAATTTTAACTCACGGCTATTTCTCTCTCTTCTTTTCTTTCTCTTTCTCTCCCTTGAGTATGAGATAATGTTTCTCCTCTTGCATTGTTTCTGCTCATTTCCCGACATTAGCGATGGAGCCAAGGATAGTGACAGAACGGGAGCGAGCGAGAGCAAGCGAAATAGAGAGAAAGAGAGGGGTGTGGGAACCATAAGATTCTAACGGCGAGAGAGTGTGCAATGAATAGGTGGGGATAGAGATGGAGCTAAATAGAGAGTGAGAGGAAGAAACACAATAAGTTGCATTTTAATATAACTACGTTTATAAGTTATTTTTATTACGCTGTCACGTTAATCATGTTTACGATCTTACTTTCTTTATTTTCTCGCTTGCGTGAAATTTTACTTCTTTTTATTTTTTAAACGTCAAGAGAAAGAGAGAGAAAGGTGTTACAATATCTTTCAGTTGAATTGATTAATTAAAAATTTTGGATAAATTTTTTTACATAATATGTTTGTATTTTTTATATACCGCAAGAGATAGTTATTTTATTTAATAAATATTTTGAGGTTCCTGCTAAATATTTCATTTTTATCGATTAAAATATAAAATATATTATTTATAATTCGTATTATTTTCAAATATAATATTTATAATATAGTAATATAGTGTTTATAAAGAAAAGAAGTAAAATTCCAATGTTTTTACATTTTTTCATTCTTTTTTAAATGGTAATTAAAGCTATACAATCGTAGAATAATATAATAAACGGTTAAATTACACCATTTGTAAATATATGTTCGACAGCGAATTTAATAAACTTGGGGGGCACGAAACAATAAAGTTTTACCAATGAAAATTCAAATACTAGAAAAACTTAGAGTAGCGATAAAAGAAAGTTGCGTGGGAATAGGAAAAAAGAACTTTAATGCTCATAGAAATTTCCAAGCACCTAAAATACTTTTATAGCTTACAAATATGTTAAGTCTTGTAAACTGCTAAGATAGATGCGCAGTGTAGTCGTGAAGTAAAAAAATGAAAAACACCTACGTGTGAAAAACTGTAATTTTTTACAACCACTGAGAGAAAGGTGCATTTATATTGAAATATTTCGCGCGTTAAAACAAAAAAGAGTTTCTATTTGTCAATGTGAGCCGTTAAGATCCTACTGAATTCGTTTAATACTTATCCTATAGTACGTCGCTATCAAAACCATCAACTTTAACTTTATCAACGATAAATAATAATTTTAAGTTAAATTATATATTATTTGCATTTATTAATTTTATTACTTGTGATTTTTACCAATTTTTTGTAATATATATTTTTGCAAATTATACATTCAGCAAAAAATTAAAAACTAATTCTCATAATATTCCAAACAATATTGATGCTCGGGCTGATCGAATTAGTAGATTTTTGTCTTAACGAGAGCGTAAATTTGCTGCTGCACAATTAAAAAGATGCGAGTTATTCAATTTGAAACAAAGTTTGGATTGTTATTGTCTTAATCGCAAATGTGTTGAAGGGATCTGACATTTATTTGCAAAGTTTTAAAACTCGTAAGAAATTATCCGTATAATATCAAAGAAATCCGTATCCTGATTTTGGAATGATTCATACCGCAGTAAATAAGCAAACTGCGGGTATAAAATCTCCGGTTGTGATTTTTCTCATTTTCGAGTGGAAAATCTCCCTGAAATTGATTAATTCCTCTAACGAATACAAACGTGCGCTTGTGCTCTTTTAATGTCGCTTTCGAGATAAGCCGCGCTATGATAGCTGAGAGAAAGGGAGTTTGATGGGTGGAAGCAATATCTATTAGCGCGCTTAAAGCAACGATGCCGAAAAACAATTCCAAACCTCGTTCTCGATCTTCCGACCATCGCCAGGCGACGTGGATCGCCGACAGGACGAAAGACAGAGCGGAGAGGGCAAAAAGTACCGGGACAAAGGAGGAAAACGCTCAAAAAGACAAGGACGTCACGAACGAATGTTCTAAGCGCGGTTCATGTGTGTGGTCGGATGGATTAACCGCTGTTGGCTGGGTAGATTTTCTATCGCATGTAATACTTATCAATTAATACAAAATGGGGTTCATTTTATATTGTAATTTGAATAATGAGTTACAGATGAAAAAAAGATCGTTGAAGGAATTTTGACTCTGCGCGGAAGAATTCAGAGAATATCGTGCAAAAATGTCTTGGAAGCTCATGACGAATCTTGTAATCCTAGTGTTTGCATTTCCAGCGCTAGGATTTTAGCTTTTTACTCGCATTGATCTTATTACTGTTTTATATTACATTATAATTTACTAAGTAATTGGACGATTTTAGTTTAATAATCTTATTCCTATGAAGATTATGTAAAATAAATGTAACAACGTAATGTGTCTAGTTACTCGTATTTATCTGCACTGTACCTATACATTTAATAAAAATTTATCTTTTTATAACGCTTATTTTTAAAATTTTTAATCACAGCGAATCTGCTCTTAAATTTTACACGAAATTTTAGGACTTGCATAATTTCCTAAAACTACGCACGAAATTTTCAGATGAATTTGGACGTCTAATAACAATCTCATACTCGTTCACGTGTTCGACGTATTGGTCTGCACATACATACAGCTAATAAAACTTAAAAATGAAATTATTTTATATCGAGCCAAGTAGCAGAGAGACAGAAATTGTCTAGTAAACAAAATTTTACTTTTCGCTACGTTTGTCAGAATAGCGATCTGGCGGTCCATGAAATGAATGTCAGTATTAATCTTTTCGGATCTCGATGCGTGTTGCTGAAATGAGAGATAATCCATTGAGTGGAATTTTAATTCTTTATCAGAGTCTATCGCCGGTACATAGGACCAATTTATGTCTAACCGCAGATGGAGAACCGATCGTGATCTTCTCGTTTTCTCGAAGCGGAAAGCTCCATGTATATATATATACATCGAGGCGCCCGACGCATGTCGCGGAAAATCACCTCCTAGCTCAACACGAGGAAACTTTATAACGCTGAAAAATAAGCTATTTCCAAGTTTATACCGTCCGATAAAAATTTTTTCTTTTCTACATGCGGTGATTTCATCGACACTATCATTGTTTTCATTGATCGTAACATTATAAGAACATTTTATTTACGCATTTTATAAAGAAATTTAAATTCGGCTTCATAAAAAAAAATGAACAGCTCGAGTTACTACGCTAATTTGTTTTGAAAATTCAACATCGAAACTACCTCCATTAAAGCGTACTTCCAATATTTTAACCTACACAGTTTTAGTAATCTCGTAGATATATTTCATACATTCAAACGTTTCTGTTTAAATAAATAATAAAGTGTAGCATTCGTGGAATGCATACAGTTATTATTATGGACAGATATAATATTTACTGATTAAACGATAGATATTAATCAAGAATTTCGGAATTCTTGTCGGAAGACATTGATATCATTGAACTATATTAAATAGTCTTTGTTCGGCTAATTATCCAGCTGCTGAAATCATGTTTTACAATACGAGCTTCCAAATGGCATTTTTGAATTCCACTTAATTTCAAGGATAAATCGTCTTGATTAGTCATATTTAAGCCAACATAATACCGAAGCCTATTAATTTCTTAAAAAATGCAATTTAATTATTCAAAGGTACGACAATTCCAGTATTCGTAAATTAAAACTTTGAATTCTTGAAACAATCTAAACAAGAAGGAGTCAGATTACATTTGTTCTTCTTCACTATTAAATGCGTTGTAATCCGATAAAAACAAATAATAATTTATCTACGTTTCAAAATGCGAAAAGTTCATGGCACAACACATGTCCGAAACAAAGGCGTTCAAATTAAAGAGCAGCAAAAACTTGCTGACTTAGTTTTTCCTCCGCACATTATATCTTCGCTACACTAACAAGAGGTTAGTACATAACATTAGTTCAATACGCGTGAAGAAGATCATCCTCCTAAAAGACCTGAATTACAGGGATACTGAAAAAGAGGATAGTGTATATGCAGCCCAGCGCGGTGCTTGGGTATTGCAAAAAACTTCATTTTCTAATTAAAGCCCGCAACACAGTTGCGATGTGCAGCGAGAACAAAGTAACTTCGCCGAAGTTATGCGGAGCTACGGCTGAAATCTAACTCTGGCCGTGTGTAGCTACGTGTATGTACATTTGGGAGTAATGCTCTCACACAGGCGCGCGCGTGCCAGCTATGGTTGGTGCAATTGCTGCAACGAACAAAAAATGAGAGAGACACAGCGCCGTAGCAAAACGGCAAACAAACGGGCATGTGCATAGCCGAAAGCCTCGTCTTCTTGCTCCCACGAACGCCAGACGCGTGCGGTTGCATTACCGGACCAACACCGTTACTGCGCAAAACCGTCCCCGCCAGTTGTCATAGGAAATACCCGCTCGGTTCTTCACCCGCTCTGACGAGTGCACGTACGTGTGCGCGTGCATTCGCATAGGAAGCTGTTACGTGCGTGACCCGGCAAATTACTGTGGCCTGCTATAAACGATACTTTGTGCTAATTAACCCTCCGATCGCGAGTCGACGGCAGTTCCGCCCACCCCCCCTTTTTTCTCTATTTGCTCCTATTTATCTCTACGCTCGTTTCCCCATCTGTCTTTCGCCCCCACTCCCCACCCCCGGTCATTTTTGCTCGGCGTAACGTCTCATCATTCACGATTTGGTGCAATTCGGATACATTTGAGAGACAGAGTTCACCGGCGAAATCCGAAAATTACGAAATTGCAACTAGAACAATATGAGGGGAGCAGATGCTGAAACGGGGGACTGATGTTGCTCGAATAAGTGCATCGTGGATGTTCGAATTTCGAGGTTTGAGTTTGAGTGTTTCTCTGTGATTGTGCCGACCGTTATTTTGCTCGAGGAAAGTTAAATTTCAATCGATGCTCCGATGATCGATGGGCAACTTTTTTTAAACCAAAAATTGGTTGAAATGTTCTAATCAATTCTGCAAACAATCTAATTATCAATAATTTAGTCGATTTTTAACTGATACTCGAAACATTGGATTAATTAATCTCACACTTGTAGTTGGGAGTTCAGGATCTCGTGAAATTCAGTTTAGAAATTGCGAGTTAAAAAAGACTTCCGAAAACATAATCGTAAATGTAATGCTCGCGATACGTACAGAATTGTATTTTTAAATTAAATTTAAGCGGAATTCATTTATATTAGATATAGACAATTTGTCAAGTTTTAGCACTTTCCGTCGAGGTTTTAGGGAATAAGACTAGTGTTATTGAATTAAAATTCCTCAAGAAACTGTCATAGAGATAAAAAAAGTTTTAAATTCGTTATATAATTCGCATACTTTATTCCTTCGCAAAATGCTTTCAAAGGCAGCCAGAATTTTCATTAAATGAAACACTGTCACTTTAACGAATCACATAAACTTTCCACTCGAATTACAATTAAAGTAACTCGATATGAAATGGTCTTAATTGTAAAAGTTCTTCGGAGCTTCGGAATATGACAGGAGTCCTTTAATTTCTATAATATCGAAGATAAAGCACTAGTCCTGGGTTTTGAGCGAAGTTACAGTCGCGATGTTGTTGAAATTTACACGTTATTTAATGAGAACTTTAAAATCCGGCAGACAGATTTATTATTTCATTAATATCATCATCATCATCATCATCACCATCATTATATATGGAGTACAAGAGAGCGAAAAAAAGTGAGCAACGGAATCGAAAGCGGCAGAGCGGAGATAAACGGTAATAATTGTTTTGGGAAGCCCGAAAAGATATGAGAATATAAAGATTAAGCGCACAAAAGACAGATTGGAAAAAGTATGAAGAAGCAACGGGAGGAAAATACCAAAGGCTACATCGACATTGAAAGTTTCTCGACTGAATAGTTTTCCACGAGGACGCGAATACTCCCGGATGTACGGATTTTCGCACGCGAAGGAGTTACCAAACTTGCAACTGTAGGCTGCAATAGTACCTCTGCAAGAAGAGTCACAAGCACGACTCTGCTCTTCTTCGCCTTCCCTCTCTCGTTCTTTTCCCTGTGCACGAGTCGACGAACTTTCGTAAACTTGGCAAAAATTATCCGAGAGATGAGAAGAACGTGTTTATCGAACCATGAAAAAAAGCAAGTGAGCTCACGAGCACGATGACAGGCCTGGTCTTGTACTTAATCGTTTTTAACTATCGCGTTTGCTCGTTTCTTCGAATACAATAACGATCAAAAGTAATCTCGATGAGAACCAACCAGTTTTCTACTCTTTTCACGATGTATTCTTCTTGCGACACTTTGAGATTAGCGTGATTCTCCGAACGAGGATTAGGTTACGAAATCGCACTTTCAGCGCCCCTGCAAAAAATGAATACGTGGTATGTATCTATTACATTATATTATCTAATAGCCTTAATAGTGACGTACAAAACAGCAGCTTAAATGAATGATAACTCTAATGGTAAAGAGAGTATAAGCAGCAATTTTATATTCTCTTTACTTTACTTTACTTTAATCCTCATCGCTTCACCAGCTTATTATTCTTTCTACTTCAAACTTGACGATATTCCAAAGTTTGACTTTAATTTCATTATCTAAATTGCTTTATCTCGTACGCTCCTCAATTTCTTCTAATTTGTAAGTTTTGTATTTCGAGTGCGAGATGAAATCATCTGCACTTCTGTGTCAAATAATAAAAATGAAAGAGCGGTGAAAACCACAACTTCACTCTGTAATGATGTTCCAAGGTAAGATCAAGAGATGTTGAGCTCTAGAGTACCTAATTCAATATTTGAGACAGAGTCAGAGACAGAATAAGAGAGTATAAGAGTGAGAGAGAGAGACGGCTCGAGAGGAGGAAAGAGAAAGAAGGGGTAAGAAGCAAATTAATGGCCTGGGAGATGTGAACAAAAAGAAGAGTTCGCCCTCAGATGTTTCGGAACAAGTTGTCCTATATTACTGTT
Organism: Platyscapa corneri; assembly: GCA_018907185.1. Lineage (NCBI taxonomy): Eukaryota > Metazoa > Arthropoda > Insecta > Hymenoptera > Agaonidae > Platyscapa > Platyscapa corneri. Next base: position 1,084,432 of record JACCHW010000012.1, read on the forward strand.
TCTTAGTGAGTGGCATTTTATTTTTTTCATCTGCTTCACTTTTATTAAATTTACTTGCCGAATATTTTTAAATTATCGATCGAGTTCGAGTACAATATGTGAAACATCTTGAAACTTTTTTTTCAAGTGGATATATTTAAACGGCGATGAATTCAATATAAAATTTCACCATTTTTTATTACAATATTGATTCACTAACAATTATAATCAATATAAAATAAATAAAAATAATTAATGAAGGTACTTGCAATTATTGTATCTTCATTTGATTAAAGGATTTATTAATTATGAAAGGACAATTTTAGTCAAGCTTTATGAATTTTATTCAGACGATTCTGGCATATTTGGTGTCCTATCTCAAGGATATATAAATTTAACTATTAATAAAATGTTTTTCAATTATAAAGTAAAACATGTATAAACTTTTTAATGTAATCATAAGTTTTCAATTTAAAGTGGAATGATTTATTATTTTAACATATCATTTGTGAAACAAAGGATATAAAAGGAGATGCATGCGTTTACGGTTCTTTGTATTAACGAAGTGTTAGATATTTTTACCTTCGTTTTTTATTCATTGAAAAAGTTGTCACACACTTTAAAATGTAAAGAATTTTTATTCTTCAGAGTCAAAATACTGCCACACAAGTAAAAACTTCCAAATAACGCGCACTCAAACTAGTCACAGTAGATATTTGAGAATCGAATAAAAATTCTTTAGATGTTTTTTGCCCAAGTTATGTTTTGTGTCAAGTTTAAAATACCATGTATATTCATTGAACATCTAAGTTGACAATGATAGAAGATATTCTAAGAAATGGCTGGTTTTGTGAAAGACTGCCACCTTTCGAATTTAATTTTTGCATTTTTTTAGGCTATCTTCTGCTCTGGGAAAATCTTTTACATATGCATATGCATATATATAAAATATATATATATATATATATATATATATATATATACATATATCTTACGCATTGGCACATATCAAGTTTTATATTTGAATTAAAGCAAGCTATTCCCAGGAAAAGATCATATAATTTTACTGCAAATAGAATTTTCAACCTTCTGACATTTCTTTTCGAAATTGAACTATTCAAATGAAAACCGTGAGTTTCAAGAATATTGAGAAACAAATTGAGATTTAGTTTTTATTTTCCAACATAATTTAAATAAACCCCACGTGTCGTAATTAAAAAATGCTTCCTTCAACTTTAGACCCTGATTTTTCACTCAATATTGATCGACTATTATGCGTTATTCGTAAGTAAAATATTAGCGATACTCTCGTACGTTATAATAAAATTCGGAACAAATACAAAAGCCTCGAACAAGATAATTTAGGGTTTTGTTCGGCTGTTTAACCTATATCGAGTGTATAATTGCTTGTGAAAAACGTTGCGATAGTTGGCAAATCTGGTACATGATTCGACGAGACCGAGCGCATGATTATAAAAATTCTCGTTCTCGAATAGGAAAAGATTTCGCTTATCTTATATTAAACCTTTGTCCGTGTTATACCATCTAGCCTCTCCCATCCGGACAATTTCGTTTCTACTTTATCCACGCATGGAGGTCACTCAATTTCCCAGCCGGATACTCGTCTTCATTCGAACTGACATTACCTAAAATCTCGAGTGAGCATATAAGCCATTCAATACTGAGCTGCAAAAAAGATGAAACGAGGAAAACAGGAGACAGTGTTGGTTTTACTTAGTTTGCCGAGAGATGACACATCCATAAAAAACGATGCGAAACTGTGCCAAAAATTATGCTCGTATTTCATTTAGGGACAATTATGTAATTTGTTTATACTACCACTGTCATGCGAGTAGTTTTATACAGCCCATATAGTACGTCAACTCGCATAATTAAATAAGAACTTGGGGATCCTTGATGTAATAATCGTATCCGAGTATGAAAGTTTCGATCGTTTTCCACGTCGAAATTCCTTAAGTCTCGTGTGCACGATTCCATTTAGATATTCTTATTAAATCCATTATTTAAAATTGCTTTTATTAGACGTTTCGTTTGGCCATTATTCCGCAGAAAAGGACAAGAAATCGAGAAGCTTGGCGGTGTCTAAAAGTCAAAATGAAAGGAAAAAGGAGCTGGCAGTCCCGGAATCTAGACAAGAGGATGAAAAAAATAGAATCGAGGAAGGATGCGGTAGAGAGAAAATGTGAAAGAGAGTAGAAAACACGAGCAACGTCCGTTGCACCGTGTCGTAGGAGACTGAAGAATAGCCCGCTCGTGTTTGCCATCCTCCGAACACTCAGACATTTTTACCAATTTACTCTCGCAACCCGCGTCTCCATTTCCCCGCCCTATACTCTCAGTCTCTACCCGCGTGGCTGCCTTCGCAAGGAAAGTTTACTTTGCGTGAGCTCGCATACACGTAATCAAGTGCGTGTTTGTCACCCGGGCGCCCTCGGTTGCCTCGATTGCCTCTGTCTTAGTAGCTGGAACACTCAATCTTAAACTGCGTAAACCGTAAAGAATCACGTGCCCGATGTAATGTTTTCGCTTAGACGTGGGAGAACTTCTCAAGATAGTTGCCACCTTCTGTACTTCTCGCTTTGCAATTCTAGCGGAAGGGCACAGTGCAAGAGAAATTCCTCGTGAAATGTCCTGGTAATTGAGCCTATCTTAGGACATTGCGCATTCCTAATTCTCCGAGCTCTGATAAAATTAGAATTCGATAAAAAACTGCAATTGCAGTTTATTTTCGTGTTTAACGATTGGAGTTATTTTGGTTGCGAATATATTTGATATTCAAGAGATTTTAATACATAATTTTAAATTGACGTTATAAAAAAATTAATAGTAATAATTAAATTACAGTATAATAAATCGGGCAACAAAAAAAATGTATTTTCATACATGAAAGTATTTTATAAACTTCTGATAATTGTTCTTTTTCTTCGTTATGTTTCCAAGATCGTAAAAATGACGTCTAAACTTATAACATGATTTCAATTTCCATCGTTCTTTCTCTACGGTATTTTGAGCTTTCCGCACGAATACATTGTCTTTTTCGAGTGGCTGATACAAGTAATAAAGATAAACAAATATAAGTAATGAGAAATGCGAGAGAAAGAAAGTAGGAGAGTTAGACGCGGATAGTGAGGAGAAAAGAGCTAGAAAGGAGGAAGGCAAAAAGACTTATTAAAGCATAGGTAGGTTAGATCGTTTCTATGTAGATGAATAATGCAGTAAGATAGACAGAGGTAGTAAGAGAGCGAACTTGGGAATTTCGAGCTAATCTACTCCACCTACTGTATGTTTGTACGCGCGCAACAGCGTATGCGTTAATACATATGCAGTCGAAGGTATGTCAGTGCAAGTGCAGCGTTTGAACTAACAATGCATCAGATATCAGAGAGAGAGAGAGAAGGGAAGATACAAAGATAGATAAATAGAAAGATAGACAGACAGATTTATAGATAGATAGATAGATAGATAGATAGATAGATGGAACGAGTGGGACGGAACATGGAGAGAGAGAGAGAAGCGGAGATGTGCTACTGCTCGTATATATTTTGGGGTCCGTTATTATCGAGGGGTAGATTTCATCGTGAATATTTATGAGAGTAGCGACGGCGATGGTTCGCTCATGCTGGGTTACTCGAGACTTCCTTAGCCATCGCCTCTCTTCCGCTTTGCCCCGCCTGTGATAGCACCTTCTACTATTTTCTATATATCCCTTCTAGTTTCACTCTTAGCAAAGTAATGCAGATACATTGCTTGTACTTTTTTTCTTTCGTAGGAAGACGTTGTTAGTCAAACTCGGAAATATAAAAGCAAAATTAATTTACATTTGAAACACCGAGCAGATAAACGATGAAGATTCAGACACTGGGGCTTAGAAATATCTTGAATGCAAATTTTTACGGAAATTTTATCAACACACTAGAAAAAACTTAATAGGTATTGGCAAGTATTACTTTAATTATTTTTAAGCTTTTAACTTGAACAAAAATATATGCTTGCTCCCATTTATGATTATTAAATTTATAAAAAAATACACCTCATTTTTGTTATCAAGACCTCTTTTAGATCTTAGTGCTGAAGTATTCCTGTTGCATTTTTAAGAAAAAAAGAAATTAAACGTGCAAATTAAAAAAAATGTTTGCATACCCGTGAAGGGACAGCATAATAAACGGTACTTCACAAAAATTTATAAACCCCAACCATTGGGTTCATCGCGTGACTCAGATTGCCTCATTCTGTGTCTCTCCATGGCAATTGTCCATTGCAGATAGCTTTGAGAGAGAGAGAGAGAGAGAGAGAGAGAAAGAGAGAGAGAGAACAATTTACTACTGACGGGCCAAGTAATACGCAATGGCTGACATCAAGTGAATGATTCCAGCAGATCGAAGTTAAATTGCTTTGAAAATTTACCCTCAACTATGGAGGAACAAAGTTAGCATTTCTTCGAATATTTGAGCAATCCATTGTTCTTTCATGATTCCGATGATGTACTTTAGAGCTTGATATAAATTTAATATATTTAAAAAATGAATTTAATTTCACACGGACGATTTATAGATATTACATGAAATATTCCCCTTGAGTTATATATCATTATATGAGAAAATTTATGTTTCTACACTAGAGTTGAGATAATATAGTATTGATGTCATTTTCCTTTTTATTAAAAACTAATATAATGTGTGAGCTCAATTAGATCAATTACACATTTTAATATGTTTAGGTAAACTTTCGCTTTTAATGGCTGATTTATGTTCAGTAAGGCCCCACTAAGGCATGAATCCATAATTTGAATTTAGAGAATCTCGGGGAAATATTTAGAATTCCTAACGTGGTACCCTGGGAATCTCGAGTTCAAGTCACTTTAGTACCTTATAGAATAGTTAGTGGGTAAGCATATTAGTTCTCATTTCTCGTTCTCCAGACACGTGAAATCGTGCTTTATAATATCGAAATAAGTTTTTACCGTCGCTCGATAAAGGCTAAATAAAAATGAGAAAAAAGAAATCTGAAAAAAGCGACGATTCAAAATTAGCGTAACATCTTCTTTTTTCCAGCAGGGCACTGATATGCTAAGCTGTTTAACAAATGACTTTCACTTCTCCGTTTTTACACTTTCACGAAAAAGCTTTAGTCGATGAAAGAAAAAGCAGATCACGCAACCGGCATGTCTACTTTATAAATATGCATGAGTATGTGGCATAATTTCGTGCGTACCAGTGCTTAGCTTTTTCGCTCATCGAACTGCACGCTTGGGCTCGCTACTATTCATGGGGGAAAGTTGATGGAGGGGGTGGAAGATAGAGCAGAGCAAGGCATGCAAGCAAAAAACATTTCTTTCTCTGTATAATTGCACGTCATTTGAGGACGTTATCAAAAAATACACAACTGAACACGATAGTCGTACCTATTAGTCTTTAATCGCTACGATGGATCAAGGAGTTGAAAAGTGCTGGCTCTTCCGAGAGTAACGTACATGTACGCATGCGAGAAATGACAATAAAAATATTCGCAACTCGTATAGCCGAAACAAAAATACCAATAATGCGTTATTGAAATACAGTTGCAATATCAGTGGCTAATCCAAAGAGGTCAGTGAGTGACGTATCCTTAGATATAGCGAGATGGTAGTCGCATTTAGTAGACTGCGAGCAATAATGCACTCGTAACTTGATGAAAACTACGCGTATAGATACGGGGAGAAGTAAGTGTTGAAAGTCGCTTTTTCATTTCTTTTTGCATTTCCTATTCCATGCTTTTTGTCCTATTACTCGTTCCAAGAATAACTACTAATTTTTGCTTTCTGCATTCGCGAACTCCTTTCATTGTTCCTACACCTTTGTAGATATTAAGTCAAATTTGAGAGATTACCTGTAGCGAGTCAGCAAACAGTGTAAATTACTCAAAAGAAGGACAGAAGGAGAGGGAGTGAACTGTATACAGTCAGTAAGCTTACTAAGGCTTTAGGCGACAGAATAAACAGCAAGTACGGATAAACGTTTACTACTAAAACTGAAGATCTAGAATATTGTTGCCGTCATCGTCAGCGAGTTCGGAACGGTGGGAAACTAACAGTGTAGAGGAACTAAGTCTTGGGCAAACGATGGAATCTCAAGGGCGAGTTTCATTGCACAGTATGGCCATGGGGTCAGACGAAACGTTTTTAAAGTAATGGTCAATATGAAAATTATGATTTTACTTATCTTCCTTCGTATCTTGCATCGAGACATTAAAAATTAGTAGAATAAGAAATGTTAGTTATGAGGGAGTAAATTGCAAGTGGTATCATAGTAAAAAAATCTTATCTACGCAAAATTAATAGCTGTATTAAGTTGTAATATTATTTCGGGTAGAAGGCAGAAAATTAATAATTTTAGATTATTTTTTATTTTATTACATAAATACTAAATGAATTTTCGCTCACCTTTTATGGCGATCTTATTCTTTTGTATCAAAAAATCAGTTATGTAGCCAAACTTTCTCACGTTGAATGAACGTTGAAACTAAACGCTGATTTTGGAATCGGCAATATTGTATGCAGTATTTTAATAAAATATTGCAAGAGAGCAAGAACTGCTTTTAAAATAAACTTTAACGACGCTATTAACAAGCACGAAGCCATCCCCTTTAAGAAAAACTATTTTTCCAGCGTCCCATGCAAAGAAAAGTCAAGAAAATGTAATAAAACAATCGAGGCGACCGGAAAAGCAAGAAAAATGAAAGTATTCCCGCGGAATAAGAAGTAGGGAGTTGGAATAATTTGAATGGACATCAGTGGGCAGACATATAATTGTTACGACCGCCAGTAGAAATAGTCGCGTTATTCGAAAACAGTTTGAGTTCCCTCCCGCCCAGTGGCTCCTTGTTGTTACTAGAACAACCTGTGTAGTTTCAATACTGCCCGATCATTAGCTCGACAGTTCGCTACATGCTATCTCGGGAGCTGGGGAAGACGGGGCGAAAGGGCTGCCACCGGTGGGCAACGTACGTGTACATGTGCGCACGCACACGCAGCCGTACCTGTACATCTACCGAAATTGGCGTCCTTATACACAACAGAGCTGGTTTGCTCGAGAGACCGCTTGCCTTCGCTCTCTCCCTCGATGTGTTCGTGCTTGAAGAAATGAACGTGCACTCACGGACTCTCTTCTGCTGTCCCTCTTTTACGCTTGTTCTTTCTCCCTCGGCGCGCGCTCACGAATATTGGCCGAATATGATCGTTTTGCTTTGTCATAACAAGTCGCGGGAACCGAGGCGTAGAAATGCCGTTTTCTCTCTTTCCCCGTGTGCCTTCTCTTTTTCTGTAAGTATAGACGTATAGGGCGTAAACGGAGGAAAATTTATTATAACTGGAGGGCTTAGTTTCCATTGTTGTTTCATGTTGCAATCACGAACTGGAAATGTATACGTTTGAATTTTACGCGTGTGTAATTTCTGATAATATCGAGCAATTATAATTTTTCGTTATAGACGTCATGGGGAAGTGCTCGTACCATACATGGAAGGCAGCATTATAAATTGAAAATAAATTAATAACTTTGGTTACGTAACGATTAACTTTCATATATTACCTAAATTATTAACTTATTAATTACACCAATTCCATTATTAACTTCAATTTGCTAATTATATTTAACGAAATCGAAGTTTTGAATGATAAAAAATTCGATTTTTCTGTTTGAATCAAATAATCGTGGTTCCATTATCAATGCGATTGGAATTGATCATTAACTGATCTGTCTTATTATAAGGGAAACATTGATGTTGAATATAAAAGATTGATTTAACTAACTATTAAATTAACTCGATTAATAAATCGTAACACGATTATTTTACATTTATGCCATTAATATCTTCAGTAAAGTTTAACTTGATTTTTATTTTTTAATTCAATTGAAATTCGTTTGAAAAAATTTACAGAATACATTTTTAAATTATAAAATTTGCAGCTATTTGGTCTCCAACCTGGATCATATTTAATAAAAATGGTGGATTTTAGAAATCGAACGTTACGTTATAATCGTAAATAGCTGAATTCAATATTCCAGGAAGAAACTGTTACTTCGCAGCTATACGCAATCGAGTTTTCCCTAATGAAATAAAATTTGCATGAATTAAAAACTTTTCCTGTGTCTAAAAGGAAATAGAAGTAACTAAATTGAAAATGTATTGACAATTAAGAAATTGAAAATCTCTTGGTAAATTTAATTGTATATTTTCAAATCAGATCTTTAACAAAAGCTGAACTTTCACCTGCATTATGGTAGATTGAACAATTTGCCGTAGAAAGACCTTTGCATAGTTTTGAAGCAACACAGAGCTGCGCTCATTTTTTAAAAAAGAGAAGAAATGCAAACTGTGCTCGCTTCTTGTGCCTCGGAACTACAATTGCTAGCAGAAGTCGGAAATACAAGGTAGAACAGCCCGCTAGGAGGGGATTGTCGACGAAGACGATGAAAATGGAGAGCCGTATGCAGGAAACGAGCCGAGAAAATTGATCCGCTATGAAGGTAACCGGTAACCTCCTCAATCTTGAGTCTAGAGCTTCCACGTATACATGACACGTTGAGCAACTGTGTTGACAGAAGTAGCTTTGCCCACGCGTAAACGAGAGCTTTGATACGAGTGATATTTTGCTCGACCGCCTTGATTTGTTGCTTAAAGTACTCGAGCAGATATCGCTCGCGTTAATTTCTCGGGCGATTAAGGCTCGGCTTCCCTTTAATCGATATTTAAGAAGTTAATAGGTGAGTGTGGATTTTCAATTTGCTGATTTGAACGTTCGCAGTTACACACGCGCACACGCACACGCACACATTTAAATGAAACTAAACTGTAGTTTTCTAAATTTGAACGAAGATGGAACCGTTTGCTGACTGCGGAGGATCTTACTCAGCAAGAGCTTTAAAATTTAAGCTCTTAAATATTAATTTTAGCAGAAATTCAATTAAAGAAAAACATAAATTCAAGTTAGAATTCAATAAATTTCTAAATCCATCGCTATTAAATAAGCATTGGTGAACTTCGAAGCTTCACAATCTTACTCGATTTAGATAAAAATGGTACACACGACTTTGGTCCAAGTGAAAAATCGACTTACCCAAAATTTATAAAACGTTCAGTACCTTCCAATATTCTTAAGATCTTAACGGCACTTTGAATCTTCATTTACAGGGAGGAAACGTTATTTGCCCAGTCGAATCGCTTATTAATTATCTCATCAATAAGACTAACGCTGTCTTGTCTCCTCACCGTCGAATCCTATTTTGCGGTTAATTATTAAATTCACGAGGCTTTTTGAAATCAGATGAGGAAGCAAAGTTTCGTATGAGCAAGAAAAGGCAGAATCGCTTTAGAGTGTTTTAAGACCAACCAAGTTTGTGGTACCAATAAGCTAAAGAGAGAAAGAGGGAACTTTCACGCGTGAGATGCGCGTTACTTCCTATCCGAAGTTACCAACGAGGAAGAAGGAAGAAGCGATACCGAGAGACACATCCATTCTAAAGGTGTGGATCCAGATTAATTTTCGGTTTCCGTTTTTGCGCGTTTAAAGGATTTGGTTCTTGGCGCGTCGGCCGCAACGGTGATTTAGTCGTAATTGAATTTTTAATTAAAACCTATAATCGCCCTTCCTGAATCTTTTTCTGAGTTGACTCGGCTGATGACGACGCGAAAAATTGAAGTGATAGCGCAAAAAATTAAATCTAATTTCGCTCCGCTTTTTTGACGATTTTCCAGTTGGCGCTTATATTTTGTAGAATGTAAATAAGGAAAATTAGAATTACTCGTTGAAAAAAGTATCTGAAAACAGAAGTGCGGAAATGGAGGATTTTTCAGCAATTTCTTTGCAAATCGTAGCGACAGACCCGCTAATATGTTCGAAGATTTTAATTTGAAACAAGTAGCCCTGATTATACGCGTTATGAATATTTTATGAATTTAATAAAAAATGAATAAAACTGGAGGACGTGCGTATTAATCGAGTCCAACAAATTTTCTAGTAATTAGAACAGCTTAAAATGCTTTTTGCTGCAAAAGAATCGTCCTATTCATACTACTTATCATGTTTTATTTACTTTTAGTTACATTGCGGCGTAGTCAATTTTATGGAACTGACGATAACAGACAATCTGATATTCCCATTAATATTCATATTAATTAATATTCAAATCTTTTTTCATATATCATTCGCTTATTGTATGAAATAACGTCGCTAGGCGGTTGAAAAATTTTTCGCGAGCAAAATTATTTTTTCTTCATGAAGTACGCACTCGTTACGAATTTTAATGCTGACTGTGTAAACGGGCGAGATTGAGAAATTCTGCACGGATTTCTTTTTAATTCGTATTTTAAATGCGATTATATTATCTTTTCAAATTTTGCATTTCTCATTGGTTTTTTGCTTTCTTCATTGATTTAATTTAAGTTTTCACGAATAACGTGACCTTTCATTTTTGCAATATTAGGCTTCATTTGACATGTAATATCAGATATGTTAAATAATTCAGGAATCTTTTATTGACTTTTCATCTTGTATTTTTCAAATGGTAATTTGGATGTTACATTTTTTATTCGTAATTTTTAATTAAATCACAGAAACAAATTTATTCCGGTAAAACGGTTATCGGTTTCAGAAAATTTTTGATATGCTTAAAATTATTTATCCCAAACATTATAATAAAAAAAATTTTTTACATCGTGTATTAAGATGAACTTAATATTAAGATAGACTCAAAATATTCTTCGATTATCAATGCTTGAAAGATGTATTAGATTGCAGCAATGATGATGATTTGAAACAATTTGTCTCAAACGCCTAGAGTTATATATTGATTACACGTTTTACGTAAAAGAACCGATACAGTTTTCTTTGCATTAAAATTACAATCGTATATGTGACTAAAAGGAACGAAGATTTGTGCTCGTTTTCAAATAGATTGAATTTGATAAATTTGCTAAATAAAATCTGCGTGAAAGCTGTTTAGCGACGAGTGACTCCACATCGACACAAAGATTAGAATTTATGCAACTGCGGCTGAACGAAAATATGCACGAATGCGAGTATAGAGCTCGTGGCGAATGACGATGGCAGTCCAGCAGTACAGCCGCTGCCTGAATTATTTCGCTCGTTCCTGCAACATTCGACTAGAACGCAAACGTTCGAGCTCATTTGTTTGCTTAGTCCATTGAAGATTGTCATGGGGACTCATCGTGCCCCCCCCCCTCTTTCACTGTGTCCTCTTTAGCTATGATACCCCCTCCTCATTGATACCCGTTCAAAATCAAACGAACTGTACTTGTTCTATTTGCATAGTTGCGCTATGCACAATGATTGTGTACGCAGCAATGCAGTTGTAATTTAATTTCATCTATTGCACTCTAATCGTGTTTGACTAATAGATGCTTGACTTTTAGTTTTAAGAAGTATAATTAATAATTAATTAAATAAACTCAAATCTAGAATTTAGGAATAAACTTATAACAGACTCGATGATCATTTTAATGAATGGATAAACCGTAGCTACTTTCAATGGCTTTCTTCTATTACTATGGCATTTACTTTAGAATCCAGTGGTTTCAAAGAGAATTTTATAATTATTAAATTTATAATATATAATCATTGTAAGCTATTAAGATCTAAAAAATATTGTAATCTGCTCATTTGAGTACATAAGTCATATAATTCACACCTTTTATTAATATTAATTTTATAATGAAACAATAATGAAATAATAATAATAGAATATTACTAATTGCATGTTTTTATAATCTAATTTTAAGGCAGCCATAAGAATAACAATTTAAAAATTAATAAAGTTATAAATTAATTTGCATTTATTTTGATTAGTACATCAAGTGTCAATGTACGTGGAAATATTCAATGCTACTTGCTAACTTTCTCATTACCGCGGACTACATATGTGCGAACTTTAAAGCAAAGTTAATGCATCTTCCAGCTTTTGTAAAAAACAAAGAATAAGTAAAATGCAATGAAAGAAAAAAAACGAAACCGTAAGTTCATGCATACTCTAGCATGAAAAAAGTGTGTGTCTAACGCATTTGGTGTGTGTACAGTTGGAAGCATTCCAAATAACGTATGTACAACTGAGCTTTTACTACTGCACGTTTGTTTGCGTTCTCTCAAATATACATGCATGCAGATTGCACACGCGCTTAGACGTAATTATACGTTTACGTATAAAAAGTGAAAAAGAAAATAAGAAGGAAGGAGGCGAGCCAGGAGCTGTTCCGGAAAAAAACGACTTTAATAAAAAAAAAATTACTTAACAATGCGGATCATAACTACACGTCTTAATTAAAACAATAAATGGGCTCTTTTTTAAGGTTAAAGTACTAAGGCATGAAAGATATCATGAAGTTGTAATGGTAACACACAACTATTTAATACTTGCTTTAAATATTTCGTGAAAATTTTTTCGCATATATATCAATACATAATTATTTATATAATCACATAATTTTTTTTATAAAAGAATTGATTTTCTGTCACATTACAATTCGCACATTATTTGCATTGTTTGAAACTCCAAGTATTTTTTCTATTTATTATCGAGAAGATAAAGGAAGATTTTTTCAAGTTGAAAAAAAACACTTAACTGAAGATAAAAGCGTATGATTATAAAGTGAAGAGTAAAATATTTGCGATGTAAAGGCGCATTAAGCAGATGAGATTGAGACTACTAGGCCGATTAGTAATCCAGAAAGTCAGTCATCCACAAGCCTCGAGTAAACGTAAGTCATGATGTTTTCCACATGTCGTAGATGCTGTTTTGAAACAACTGGGAGTCCTTGACTTGCACCGAGACGTGCATAAATAGTAAATAGTTGAACCCTCGTTGACATCGTCATCACCTGGTCATAGCATTTAATGTTTTTTAAATATTAAAACGCACATTAATATTACGAGAGTCGTGAAATGTTGGCTTAATGGATGCACCTTCGTAATTTTCTCGGAAACGATCGTACATGCGGTCCCTAGTCTCGTCTCAATGCGTGTAATTACCCTGGCGCGAACGAGAATAACCCAACTTCTCCAGGTACAGAACACGATCGGTCGTATATCTTGGTGGTAAGCTTAAAATCATCATTTTCCATGAGCATATTAATTAAATAAATATACAAGCGAACATAAAAAAATTACATTTTTTATCATATATTGATCCTCCGTTTATATTATGCTATTATAAATTCGTTGCATTCATCCATGATGCATTAAAATAATAAATTGGAAACCCTTTTCATTACTTTCGCATTTGTATTTTTAAATGCGGCAATCGTGTGCTGCTTTTTTAAAAAAGTTATCCCTTTATATTTTGAAAAATTCATTAAAACGGTGTAATTTTAATGTATAAGATAAAAAATGTAGAAAATGAAATACGAAACGAATACATGTTATCGTGTTATCGATACTTGCACTTTTATCAAGTATTGATAAAATTACATTTTAACTTAATTAAGTGTGTCAGTTTTTATATTTATTTATGTTTATATCTCGTAATATTAATAAAAATTAAGTGTTTCAGTTTTCGAATTGTGGTAAGAAAATTTTAAACTACATTTTACATCAACAATAGATATTAAAAAACTATTTAATTAAATCAATTTATAAACAGTTCAACTTCGAACTTTGGACCTTTTAATCACGCGTAGTTTCACAAATAAGAAGATTATAATTAATTATTCATGTTCACGTTATTAGAATCTAAATACAATAAATTCACTTTAAGAATGGGAAATAAATAACAAAACGCTAGTAGGTATGTTTATTACATTTCAAAGAAAAAAGCAAAGCAATTACAATCTCTGCAAGTGATACTTAAAAAATTAACATTTTGCTTTCAGCAAACAAGTGGATATTCACAAAGATATGTGCGCTGATTTACCTTGTTAAAAAAGGAAGCATCAAAGATATGTCTAAGAAGAAACTAAATCTTTGCTTCTGTTATAGCCGTGTGCTAAAAAGATTATCGTGCATTTTTATAATTCGCAAATCGTCTTTTTGAACGTATCATCGAACGGTCTGATGAATCTCCAACGCTTAGGGGCGCAAGATCACAGAGACAGAAAAAGAGATAGAAAGGAAGATGAAACCCGCAGAGCCATTTCTTTGTAGTTATGCAGGGGATAGTAGCGACGTGAAAGGAAGCATGAAGGATCGGCGAGGAAGACAAGGACTCCCGATTATTCGCCGGATAAAGAAAGTGGATTGTCGAGGGAGCAACTCAAGTGGATGGCGCGACTCGAGAACAACTCAAAGCCAGGAAACCAAAGACAATACCGTCTCGTTAATCAATCTGTAAGTGCGAAGAGTATTCCCTAGGAGGGATGCACGAGCACGGATGGGTAGACTCGAGCCCTGGTACGGTTAACTCTGCTAAAAGCTGCAAGCGAGTCGCACTGGGACATCAATTTTGATTAGTCGCTACTGGAGAAAAATATTATTCGATGTACCAATGAGATGAGGTGCGCGATGACACCGAAGGCTCATATTTTATTATAATGGATACATTGGTTCTTCCGGGCCTGTAAAAAACTGGATATTTCTAACGAGCTTTGAATAAAGCTGGGATAGAAGGGACTTAACGGGCATAGAAATTGTAATAAAATATTTATGGTCCGTGTACTCGACAATACAGAATGTACTTAATCGATACTCGTAAAGGTTAATGTTTTATGAACAGATCATCGCTAAACTTATGCGTTTACAGACTATCCAAAGAACTGATGAAATAAATCAAATTGGCTAGAATCCTCTCGTACTTACTCGGTTAACGAATCTTCATATTTTTCATTTTAACATTAATCTAATACAAGGCTTGTCTTCTCGTAATTTCTCATAGTTTTGTTTCAAGTGGCGCGCAACATATTCTACAGGCCGGGAGTGCGTCAAAAAGGAAATCCAGACTCGTAAATGCTCTTACACAGATGCATGCTGTACACGCTTAAGCTACAGATGCAAATGCAAGAGTCGTGGCCATCGCGAAATTTCGCGCGCTCGACGCGCCCGTTTATAGACATCAAGGGCGCATAAAGCGATTGCACGGGGTAACATAATTCAGTCTCGTGGAAGTTGCCTCAGGTGGTTTTATCTCGGCTTATTTAGCGCCCAATACATGCAGGGCCACACGAGAGGCTCTTTCCACAACAGCAGACAAAAGGCCAAGTCCGATGGGAAAGTTCCTTAGCCTTTCTCGGGCGTCAAGCTATATGAAATGCTCAACCAGACGAGGAAGGGTTGAAAGAGCAGGGAGGAGAGAGGAAAAGAGAGGAAGAGGTGAAAGCGAGTGACGCTCACCACACAGTCGCTGTAACCTTCGGCACGCGATGTTCACACAGCAGCGTAATGGCGTGACGAAAAGCAGAGTCTGGCTATTCGGGTGGGTGCGAGCGTTTGCCGGGCTGCGTGCTTGTGCATGACTTTAAAAGTAAGCAGTTTATGCGCGGTGGAGGGAGGAATGTAGTTACGGCTATAAAACCGCCGTGTTTACTATAGCGTGCCATTAGGGCGAGTCGAGTGCCCCTCCGCGTGCCTCGACTTGTCTCTCGCGCCGATAAATACGCGGCCCTTTCGTCATGGCGCGGCTCCCTCTTCACCTTCCCACCTCGATAATTTTTTAATTAAGGATTTTTTGCAGTAAGAGGAACTCATATTTGGGCTGCAAGGAGCTCACGTTCTTTTCTCCTTTCCGCTCTTCTTCTTTAGCTCTGTCTTTTATTCTTGACGTGATAAACGAGGCATTTAATTAGAAGAACTGCTTTTGAATCGTTCATTTGGAAACAGAACAGAACAGGCAAGGAAACATGCGTAGGGGTTAGTTACCATTTGTTAGCCATTTCGTAAATTCAAATGGAATCTAAGTGGGGTAGAAAAAAATCAGTTTTAAAAGAACGCTTTTAAACTAAAGTAAATGTGAGATTCAATTACGTGCAGTGAAGTTATCGGTATTATCCCCGTGTAACTAATTTTGCAGTGAATTAATACAAGGAAGGTCGGGGCAATAATTTGGAGCCCTTTAAAAAACTAAAAACTAAAGAATTACAAAGCTTCGACTAATTTGCATGTTTTCATCGATTTTTTTAATTGTCAAAATAATATTTCATAAACAACACTATCTTGATCAATTTAAAAAAAATCGCGATATATTTGCAGTGAAAAACAAATTAAAGTTTATGAAACAACTACGATGGAGGGCTGAGGTAGGAGCCACTACTTGACGATACAACAATGGCTGTAATCCTTTGAGGAGTGGAGAAGAATCGAGACGCTACGCGGTGTAAAAAAGTTTGATCTGCTTTCATGCGCAGCAAAAGATAAATTACTGAAAATCAAAATGTAAGTAAAAAAAGAAGCCGTAAGTATCAAAGAACGGGGTTCTAATGTATATACGTAATGTGGAATAATGTAGATAATCTGAAGAATAGAATAGATAGAGGATTACAAATGAGGGTAACTTTGAAAGACGTGCTTTTCTACTTCTGAGTTTGGGCGCGCATGCGTTCGGGGGTGCTGCCATAGAACTTGATCTAGAAGCCAGTGGCAAAGTCCGAAGAGCAGCAGGACAAGCAAGAAAGCAACAGTCCGTCCAGTAAGAACAGGCTAGCTTTTAAGTAGACTTAAGAGGTTGAAACTCTATTTTAGCTGGTTAATTTTGAGGGCCCATGAGGCTCACCGCATGCCGAACTCTGCTCGCTGTGGAAGGTGAATTGGTCGAGGCCGTTTGAGCGGAAACGAGCAACGCATTACCGGACGTCACGGTTGAACGCGAGAGAGTCGCGCAGCGTTGGAAAGCGATTGCTGGAGCTGGAGGCGATCGATCCGCGCATACGTGACGCTGCAAGTAAGGATCATAAGCAAAGTCCAATGCACGGGCTCAGCCATATAACGGAAAAGACTGAAGTAATCTGGAGGTCGTTAACGGCCTGGTCTACACGCTATATTCCTCATTCGGACCTTTACTTTATAAGTTTACTAATAAAACAATGTGAAACTGTCGATTTTTAAATCATGAGAAATAATTTGTTTTGTGTATAAGAACGAGCGTAAAAATTTGTTTCGAGTAGTAACGCAATAAAATAGTTGAATTTATACAAAGTAAAATTTGTGCGTTACATATGTGTTATATATCTAGAGCGCAACACAAATGCGATGACTCGTTACATGTATTGATAAATACGTTCGTTTTTAAGCAATTAATAATAATTAGGGTAATTTATCGAGATGGGAAATACTCAAAAGCGCAGAGCTTTTTAGTCAGCTTTTTAAATAATAACGAAAATGATGAGCGTTAAACATCATCGTTAAAAAATCATTGAGTAGTATACGAAGAAAATATTTGATAATAATAATTTATAAATATATAATTCAATAATAAAAGCTCTTTCAGATATTTGTTGTGCGATTAAAATAAAATTTAGCTTTGATTGTAAAAATGCTCAAATGCAGTTAATTTGTAATTTAAATCTTGTCAAGCTTACCAATTATTAATATGTTACTCAACGCTTGCAAAATATATCGTAGCTTTTTATACTAATTTGGCCTCGTATGCTCTTTGTTAATATTCATACTACGGAGTGGATGGAAATTGCGAAATAATACAAATTACGAATACAATTTTAAAGCTGCAAACATTGTTTACCGCCTATTTTAATCACACGAAAATGCTTACGACATTACAATAAAATACAAAACAGAGGCTGTAGCTGATACTTTTTCGCGAATTATAGCTTTTATCCAATAAGTCAGGAAGCAAGCAAATCTGTTCAAAACGGTGCCCCAACTCGCCTTGAAACAAAAAAGAGTAAAAATGTTGACCGAATGCGATGAACTTGATTGATCTAATCTTCTTTAATCCAGCATCATCTCTTTCTGGACAATCGGAAAGAATAACGATTCTGGAGAAAGAAGACGCGTGACGGTAAGACTATTTTCGTTCTCGCGCGTCAAACTAATCCGTCTCCCTGCACAAGAGAAGCGGAGTGGCAAAAAGAGGTACGAGGAGTAAGGGCTTGGGTAACGTTCTTATTGCCTCCTCTCCAGCATCATGTCGTGTCATCTCATCTTGCGAGAAATCAACCGGCGCCGAGATATCCACGACTCGACAGATAGAGAGAGAGAAGTTACTTCCGGATTCTCGAGCAAGCGAGCGGCGAGAAAAGAGAGGTTGCAAAGTGAGTAACGCAATTGCGAGATGTGGGAGAAGGGAAATATCGAGGAATCGGAGAGTCGTTCAAGGCAAGAGAAGTAAGGCAGAAGGGGGGATGGATAGACCAAAGGCAGGCATATCGCTTCGTCTCCGAGAGCAAGACAACGCGACCCGCGCGATCCCTGATCCCCTGGGAAACTCTGCGGAAATGCGGGCAGACTCGCGAGAAACAAAAGGACGAGGGCAAGGAAGCTACCTTTTTCGTGTCTATTCGTTTCATTCCATTTTTTCCCACTCGGAAAATCAGTGTCGAACAGAACTTGACACAGTAGCAGATGCAACGGCCCCACCAGCGCTCGTGGGTTTTGGCCTCGATGACACGAGAAGTCGCAAAAAACAAATCAAGCCATCACTTTGAAAGGTTAACGACCAGCGGTTCCGGTCCGTACGCGAATACAGATGAGCCACTATTTACGAAACGTGCGGGCGCTCGCTCTAAGTTGCACGAATTCTTGAAAGCTTTATTTCGCATTTAACGCGCGGAGAATGTTTCCAATACCAATTTGTAGAATCGAGAATTTCAGTTATTTTATTATTTTAAAATCGACGCGAAGTATGAATATCAGTGGCCCGAGCCCTTCCCTTCAAACTTAATTTTTATAAAAACTAATAAAAATTGAATATCGCCCGATAATAGCGGCGTGTTTTTTATTAGCCATTTAAGCGCGATTCTGCAAAACACGAATACGAAATCGATCGCACTTTTAATATGTTTTAAATAAAAATATATCATAAATAATTTCGAGAAGTATTCACGCAACAAGCTTTATACGCATCTAGAACGCAAAACACTGCATTTAACAATGTTACCATGGCTTGTTCATTTTTTTACGAATTTGAAATTACATTCCAGTAAGTTAGTGCACCTATGAAAATTTTCACATATTTTAATTGCCGAAAGTTAAAAACATTTTTAATGTTAATGTTCTGATTTTTTATCATATTAAAGCTATTGTTTGTGCGCCGTTTTTTTGGTCGCGGAGCCTCTGAAATGTACTTTTAAATAAAGGGAGAACAAAGGCAAGACGATGGTAACTGTCGCATTGATTCAAATTTGTCCAGTTGTCCGCGAAACGCATCGAACGAAGGCGGCACGTTTGATTACGAATAACACGAATTTTTTACTTTATACAGATGAGGGTGTGTTCATTTAGTATCCTGAGCGATTCATTAGTTTTGGCCCGGTAGTTGTGTCGACGGAACTCATCACGAAGGCAATTCTTATCGAATAACTCATAAAATACAAATCGAGAATGAATTATTATTCGCATATGCGTGGTGGAACAAGGTGCCGCTTGACTAACGGCCGTATAAATCGTGGCTGAATGTCAACCGGAAAACAATAAAATCTATATTTTAATCTGTGCTTCGTGAGCGCAGTACGCGCTTCTCCTCCAGTCCATCTTTCTCTCGGTTCTGCTTCCCTCCTCTCTCTCTTACACACACACACACACACGCGCGCGCGCGCTCTCCCTTTCTCTCTACTTCTCTGTCTCTTTGCGCTTCGATCTGCAAAAGTCTTCTGGAAACGATATCAAACGCGGTTGTAAGTAAGATAAAGAGGAAAAGAGAGAAACAGAAAAAGATGAAGAAGAGATGGCCAAAGCTTCGATCATTTGTCATAGAATTGTGGAGGGGATACGGGCTTACACCAGAAAGGATGAAACTGACAAAAACTGTTCAGCCATACGAGCGGAGAGTTCATATACTCACGGAAATTCTGTGAGTCGATGCGCGTGAAAGCTTATGAATGGATGCGGGTTATTCGTCTTCTTTTTACACTACGAGACTCGGGCTTCAACACTCTTTCGTATATATAAGCTTGAACTGCGGATTTTTTATCATATTTTCATTCTTGGTTTTGCTGTTTTGTGCGAGGATAGGCATTTCTCGCGGAAGGAATGCAAAGAGTCGAGTCAAAGTTACGATTTCTGTTTATCTTTCCATGAATCTGCCGTTTATACTATAATGCAAAATAATTATACTTTGTATTTGAAAGGTTCAAACAAGAATTTGAATAATCGTATAATTTGATAGAAACTATTTTTTAACATCATTATATTTTTACGCCGTTAAAAGATTGAGATAGATTGCGTTAGTTGACAAAGAAGTTGGAGAAATAAAGTTTTTGCAGAATTCGCAACTCGCGAAGTGCCAAAGTTAAAATATGATATAATTGCCTTAAAGAATTCGCGCAGTAACTTGACTTTAGTATTAATTGCTCAAATTTTATCTGATATAGTTAAATATCAATTTTTTATATAAATTAATCTCACACGAATGTATTACATAGTAAACGGCATCGGAGTTATTTTTTTAGACTGCACATTCTGTATTGTAAATAGAATTTTTATTTGCTCATCCGAAATGAAATTTGATCACTTATTTATTTCTTCTTCTAATTAGTTAATTCTAAATTTTTGTAGGCAGATCTTTATCGGATAAAAATATCTATTATTTTGGAAATATTCGTTCTGCAAACAAAATAGCTTTCTACTTTAAATCGAGGAAATGGAATTTTTGAAAACGATATTTTGATGAAAGAAATTCGTTAATGTTAGATAAGAATGCAGTAAGTGTAAAAAAGATATTCAAAGTAGTGTATATAAGTAAGTTAGAGTGGAAGATATTTTCAAGTTTATATTCCTTCTTATTGCGCAAGCGATCGCTGCGATAAAAAAAAGGTGAATAGGAGCTGCTCATTTGACAATTCAGCACTTGAAATCCAAAGTTCTAACAAAGCAAAATGATAGGTGAGGGTCGTGGCGCACCAACTACCTTAAATTCTCCGTATTCGGCTCTCTCTCTCTCTCTCTCGCATTTAGATGGCGATTCAGGAGCTTTTACCGAAAGGACTCGCTGAGAAAGAGGAGGAGAGTATGAACACTGGATTCGCGGTATGTTTTACGAAAAGAAGAAACACGTTGTTTAAGTTCTAGATAAATTTGTTCTACTCCATCGTCGCCGTCGCTGTCTTCTGTATGAGAGAGGGGGGGGGGAGGAGGACACATAAGAGACTCGAGACAATGTAGATGGACTGTTAAGATAGGGAAGTGAGCTCCCTCTTCCTGGAAGGATAACGAAAGAGAAGCAAAAAGGAATTGAACAAATGGAAAATCTAAGAGGGAGATAGAGAGAGAGAAGGGAAGCGATTTTACGGAGGCAGTGGTGCTAGCAATGGGAAGTTAGTAGTAGCCGTAAGGGTCAGTTGCGAGTAAGAGCGTAATTCTCCTAGTAACTTTTCTCACCGTAGACTTTCCTTTCTCTCTCGCTCGTTCGCTGACCAAGATAAGATGGTTTACGAGACCGCTGTGCCAAGAACTCAATAAATTACGAATGACAGCCGATTAGGAAAATTTTGTATTCTCGCCGAAAGGAAGAGCTGGAGGAGATAATACACTTTATTGTTCTCGAGATTTGAAGATTTATAAATATGGTTGTTGCTATCAACGGATAAGTGTATTGAATCCAATGATATTTATGGTTATATATCTACATTGATCTAAATAAAGGCCGCGGAGTATATGTTTTCGTTTTGTTGACATTTAACCTATTAAACAACCACCAATTGACTGCAAGTTTAAGAAATTTATTGTTTCTACGAGAAATTATCCGACTCTTTTCTCATTGTTATGAAGCACTTATTAAACTTTAAATTTTTTAATAAAATTAATTTTGATTGTTTCACGACATAAATTAAAATTTTTACAGCTCCGTTTTCTCGCTCCCCTCCTTCAGACTCACTTTTATTTCGTTTTTAGTTTCGTTTTTAATAATGCAGCGCAATAGTGTCGCTGAAGGTTTATGCTACGCGCCCCTCCAAGAAAAAAATGCTCTTAAGTCTATATGAATTTTTTCTGAGGTGTTAGAAAACTCTATATGCATACATATGAAACTCTCTCGCGCGCGCTCACGCACACGCACACGCACGAGTCTATGTGTATGCGGACTTATATATATTGAAATCGATTTAGTTTTAAAGGCGCCTGGCTGCGCAAGACACGGGATTAATAGTTTTCAAAGCTTCACTCTGAAGTCACGCTAAGGAATCTTTACACTTTCCCCTTACCTTTAAAAGTAGGAGTAATTGAAACTTTTATCACGCCAGCGACGATAATTTTTCTCGCGTTATCTATACTATATTTTCAAACTCTGTCCTTTAAGAGTTCATTAGATGCGACAGGACATCCATAAAATGGTTATTTTATGACATTCAAATTTTCTATTTTACGTAATAGCTTTCGAATGGATTCGGTTATGCTTTTAATTGATAGATAAATTAAGAAATTCAAAGCTATAAAATAGTGTGATTTATGAACTCTCGATATAATTATATATATATGACGTTTATTATAGTATTTAGAAATATAAGAATTATCTGTCTAAATACTAAGCTGATTAAAATAAAACTAAGTAGACGTTTTGTCCTTATTTAAAAGAATATTCGAACACCTGCGATTCTTGCTATATTAATATTTAACGCATACAGTCACAATTCAATTAAGGATTTGTATTATTTAATTGATAGATTGGCCAACTTGAAAAGTCGGAGTGTCTGACCTTTTAAGAAGGTCTTATCGGCTTTGTTCATAGTCTCACAAATAGAAAAGAGAACATAAGCCAACTGACTGAAATCAACACCCAACACCAACATAGTAAGTTGAGAAAGGAAAAGAGGAAGAAAAGAAAACGAATCAGTGGCACGTAGTTCAACGATTTAAAGCGTTGCTCTCAATGAGAAAGGGAAAAAGAAAGAGAGAGAGAGAGAGAGAGAGAGAGAGAGTAGGGACTAAGCGTATAAGTGTAATAGAAGGAAAAACTAGTGAAAAACAGTTGGAAATAAAATTGAAAATGTTGCCGCAACACGTATGAAGCAGCAGCTTCGTGAGATAGGAATCGTACGAAAGGCAGAGAAAATAAGGACAGCGTAATGGCATATCCGGTCATGGATCTAAAAGTGTTGATTTTTTGGGGAAAAGGGAGAAGAGTTAGAAAAATTCCGAAATTGTCATTTTATGCAAACGTGAACGAAATTCTCGTTTGAAATCATCGATTTTTGAAAAGCCATCAAGAAAAAGCAGGTTCTTTCCATGCTACCACTTGCACACTTCACTTTTCTCTCTTTTTCTTATAAACTGTCAATTTTTCAAAGTGAGACTTCACTCGAAAAGAGAGATCTTTTTTAACAAAAAAAAAGTCCAAATAAAACTATATTTATTTTTATTAAAAAAACTTCTTAGAAACTAGCAATTGTTGGAAAATACTAATCTGCAGAAGCAATTCATTGATATTAGTTCGCAAATTAATTTAAGAGAATTTCAAATACCGGTAGAATATTCGCACCCAATATTTCTGCAGCTTTTTATTTTTAGGTTATAGATACCGGTGATTTGGGCTACACGTTTTAATATTGAACAACTAATGACAAATTACTCGAATTATCGACAAACTATTAAGCATCTTCTATTCAAGTCGGTAAGAACTTCAATGATCAATATGCGTTGTTGCCAATGATATCCGGATTTCACGGTAAACGTATTTTAGAATTACATTTTAGAGAAATATATGTATATATATATAGACAACAATTTTAAGAGAGAAAATTTAACGATAAATTCTATAATATGGATAAGTTGCATTGGCACCCGAGTGAAATGAAAAACTAAATATGAAATTCGTGCAATTTGGCATGAGAACCGAAAATAATTCCTATAATACGTGTATAAATAAAGATCCCAGGTAGCATTCTAAATATAAATTATCGAACCGTGGCATAAAGTGCACAATGTTTAGCGCTGAAAAATTCTAATATTGGAAAAAAGTCTGTTAATCATCGATACACTTACATGCAATCTGCAACTAGAGCACCTTGCCACCTGGGATATTATCGAAAGCAGTAAGAAGGTATGGTTATTGCCCCGCGGTTATTGCAAATTATGGCTCCTCTCCCTCGTACTGTACGCAGCCAGATATTGGTAATCGCGAGTGGAGAAGTGTAAGAAGCAGGGGATAGGCGAGACCAGAGAGAGAGAGAGAGAGAGAGGGACAGAGGGAGCGGGAGGAATAGAGACGGATATGGAATAACGACGCGTCGCTGTACGCGTTCGGATGCCTCTCTCTGGTGGGACCACCTACTCCGAAGCCATTATAATAGTAATCGATAAGTAATCTGCCATAATCGCACATGTAGAATTAATGGGTGAGGCTCGAAGCTCACCCTATTCACCCCCCTCTCATCCTCGCCGACTTCCAACTCTATTTAAAATACGAGCTGCCAGCTGGCTTTGTGCCGGCCGCGAGGCCCGCTAATAGCACGGTAATTAAGGCTTTGTTTACGTCGTCCTGCGAAGATCGTCCGTCCGATCATCTGCTTATTATCACGGAGGAGCGAAAGGAGGATAAGCTCCTAAAAGCTCCGTACGGCTGATATACGCTAATAATTTCACATGTTCTCGGAACCGGTTAAATCCGATTGTTATTTTTGTTGCCCGGATCGCTGCCATTGTTATAAGCCTGCGTGGCTTTGGCCGAGTGTCTATTATTAAGATCGTGTATTGTTGTGTCATCAAATAAAACGAATAATGTAATTGGGTCATTGTGAGAAACCAGAGATAGCTTTTAGTGTGGATTAAGAATTCAGTTTTTAGACCATTGAAACGAAATGATTTATTCATCGCTGGTTTGATTGCACATGGCTTTTCCACTTCTCTTACCCCCCACCTCCCACCCCTCTCATTCTCTATATCTTTGTTTTCAATTCATCGACTAATGGTTCCTGCTCTTTAAAGCTCATTAACGACACGTGTTTTCAAGAATTACATAAACTGGCACAAGTAAGCTAATTGCCAAATTAATAAGACGTCGCTCGTAATATTTAAAATACCGCAACGATCGGAGTAATTCCAAGCCGGAATATTATCTGGCACCGATCACAAGTATTTTTAGAACGCTTTTAAAAAATACTAATTGAAAAGAAATACTATTCGCGGAGAGAAAACAAATTCTGACTAAAGACGCGACGGATTACCAGGATACAAGTCTCGAAGCGTTCCATAAATTATACTTCAGCTTCATAAATCATATTAATAAAAAGTTAGAGATAAGAGAAGCACGAGCAAGGTATTCGTCTCTGCTTAGTCCATAAATTTTTTTCATTAGTGACCGGTAGAATATTCTCTGTCCAAATAAACTTCACCGGAGCGGAGTCTCAGCTTCAGTTTCGCCTTTTAGCTGCTTTTGGGAGTCTCCTCGAGTACGTCTAGGCGAGGCTCTCTTCGAACTTTCTCATGGTCACAAATAGTCTCGAGGTCGAGTCCTGGATCGCGGGGGGATGATTCATCATTAATTTCGAAGCATCGATCTCGCACCGAAAATTTCGTAAAATTGCACAGCTTTCAGGAAGTCATTTATTCCAAAGAACGTTGAGACGATCTTCTAGGAAGAGGTCGCGCACGAGTCTGGCGTATAATTCTTCGTCAACATTGAGTTGAGTTTGAATTCTACGCTCTTTATGTGATTAATTTACAGGCTGATGACACGAGACGATAAACCAGCGAATGATTGACATAAATTCGTCAGAAAAAACACGCTTTACTAGTCACGCATCTTTTTCGTGTCGGTCTCTCGCTTTTTTCCTTCCGCTCACAGTTCCGTTGCACATACGTGTGGGGGCAGAGCAAGAAACCTATGTATCATTAAAAACGAAAATGTAGAGTAAGGGTGAATGTCTGATAAAGGGCCAGTCAAATTGACATCGAACTGCACTTTCACCGCATGCAAATGCATATTTTGCAATTGTACTTTTCACAGGGCAGATGTGAGCCACTTATAATCTCCTCGTATTAACCTTTCTAGAGTATTTTTTTATTAGCATTTTCGATTAAGAAAAATAATGAAAACAAAAGATAAAAGAGAAATAGCTAGAGAAAATGCATATTTTATTCACGTTTTATTCATGCTTAGTTAACATTAACTTCTGGATGTATTTTCGGTATTACCGTTAACGACTTCGTTAATAGAGTTGTGAACAATGTAATTTCAGTCGTTATTAACTTATACAATTTATTCAATAAGTTTTATATAAGTTAACAATTGTTTATTTAGATTTTCGATAAATTTAGCATTCTAACTCTTTCTTCGGATTTCAAAATTTATTTTTTAATTAAAAACGAATTAAATGAAAGAAATTTTTCATATACTCTCACCTATTTCTTTCGCGAAATTAATAAATCAAAATTAAATTTTAACAATAATTTTAACAATGAATTCTTTTACTATTATTGATTATACGCTGGATGAAACAATTACTTTTATTCCTTTTTAAGTGAAATTTATTTTCTCCTATCCCTTATAAAAGAATAATAAAATGTATTTCTTTACATGTTTAAAGGGGTATTATTTTTATTACACATTGAAAATTTTTTTATAAAGTTCACAAATTAAAATTCAATTTTAATACTTTTGGGAAAACGTATATTAAAAATAATCTTTTACAAAATTGTTTTGAAAATTTATTGCCAAAATATTTTTATCCAAAAGCTCATTAAAAAATTATACACAATTAATCATTTTCAATTATTTTGTTAGCGACTGTATTATCTTCAAAAATCTCATGTTCGAAAAAAACAAAAAATAAAATGCTCGATAGCTTTTTAATATTTCTATTTCTTATATCTAGAATAGATAATACAGCATTTAAAAATAAAAAATAAAAGAAGGATGTGGATAAATAAATTCGTCGTAAACGCTCTTTTTATATAGGTATACTTGAAGTGAAATGATAGATATACGAAACAGTGCATAGAATTTATTTATATGTTTATTTGCGGAAGTGTGCACAGTATCGATTCTTTTACAATTTAATTTTAAAGTCACGAAAATAAAATAGCACGCATTACACATCCGTATCGTTGAGTTAAGCGAAACTAGCGAAATAAAAATAACTGTGACTCATAACAATATCAATACTTAAAATGATATTCGCCGTAAGAGTAGCTACCGATAAAGTGAACACGTATGCAAGGAGTTAAAAATTCCTCAAAAGTTATCGGTCTAATTGACGCTTGTGCTGTTGCGGAGTTAATCCGTCGAGTCAATTTTAGAGCAACGTGCAAAGCCGCAGAAAGAACGTCTTTGTCAAGGCTAATCCGTGGGTGTAGAAAAACCAGGGTCAAAGCCCAAAGCTTTGTGGAGATTGGAGGATGTTCAATGGAACAGAAGTTGTAGTAAATTATTTTTCTTTTTCTTTGAAGCTTCAACAGGCAGAATCGTTGCGACAACTTCAAGAAATAAAAGTTATAGTTGAAAACGACAGACCGCTTAAATGAAAACTGAATTACTTTTATTTAATGAACATTAATATTGTTAAAGTAAAATTCGACTCGATATTTTAACATTTTTCTTATGTTACTTTTGTTCGAATATTTTTAAACGCTTGCAGAGTTTCTTCTCGTGGTTTAAACATGCGTTGGTCGTTCTTAATCTGTTTTAAACCGCGCAAACACTGACATTTAAAGCTTATGTATAATCTGGTATTTGTATGCGATTATTTTTTCTTTAATTAAACTAAAAAATAAGGTGCACGAATCTAAATTTGAGTAAATTTTCTCTCGAACGAAACAGTAAGAAAAGGTGGAAGTTCACGGTGTACACTTAAGTATTAATTTATACTAAAAACTGATTATTCTTTCTAAATTAACTGACGAAACTGTTTCTTCTTCATAATGTAAAACTTCTAAAAAAATTTTAGTAAGTCTAGTAGGTCTTGTCGTAGACTGTAACACATTCTCAGCCTCAATTTCAAAGAAAGAATGAGATAGAAAGACTAAGTGAGATGAAAAAAGAAGGAAAAGTAGGAAAAGGGTAGGAGAGGTAAGTCTCATAAAATGTGAGTAACTTTTTTATTTTACAGCCTCACCGCCATCTAGTGGCCTTACTCCCCCGCCCCCTTACTAGGGTAGATGGTGTCTTTCCTTTCTTGCCTTCCCATCATCCACCGACTTCTACCACTTGGCTAGCAAAGTAGTTTATTCCAATGAGCTTTGAAAGTGCATAGACCGCCTTCTATATTAGAGTGATTATACACGGAAAAAAAGTTTGCGGTCTTACTATCACTGAACTACCAGGCTACTAGAAGATAAAAGGAGAAACATAAAAATTACTCGTGGTGGCATACTGGGACGATGTTTTATCGGAATTGACTAGATTTTAATTCTGCATTTTTCTATAATCTTATACAAAGGATTGCAACTATTAACTCAGATTATCGATCCGAATTCCCGGCCATTCATAGTTAAACTTTGACAAATTTTTACTTAGTGAATCAAATTGATGGTTAATATAGTGATAATAAAATTTCACTCGAACCATCTAACGTTATTATGATAAATAAAAGTGAATCTGCGCCACAATTTATGACAAAACGATGTTAATTGGAAAAAAGATGGTAAAAGTTCGGAATAAATTGAGTCGATTTATACCGCATTAAATTTAATGCTCGCATCAGAATTACAATTTACTTGACCGTCTTTAAACTAAAATCCTTCGCGCGGTAAACAGAAAGGCAGAATTTATCTACTAAATATATTAGGATGATACGGAAGCGTCAGTGATTTTAATAAATCAAAACTGAGCGCATTTATGTCTGTCTAATAGTGAGCTATCATATTCAACTGTAGACGCAAATTCTTGTCTGCGTAAGTAAATATTAGAGCAAATGTACGAATATCAGTTCTACGCTTGCGGCTCGCGGCTTAATCATGCGAAAGTTTTCATTTAAAGATGAGCAGGGAGTCCGAAAGGAAACTAGAGTGAAGAGACGTACCTTGTTCCAGGTGGTCGAACACCTCGAGTTACTCTATCTAAGAGTTGGCAAGCGAAACATTTACTGCTGTGTATAGAAGAGGATTAGGCGACGGAAGGACTTAGAAGATCTAGGGATGTAAGAAAAGTACTTACTCGTGTCTTTTCTCTCGTTCTCACTTTATCTCAATTTCACACTATAAAGTGGAAGCGCAATATGAGTGGATTCGTTTACATGCGCCAAGCCAAAACACACATTGAAGTAAATCCTACTCCTGGAGTGATTATTTTGGGGTTGTTGTTTTTTTCATCGACATAAAATTGGTCTACATTAAGAAATGCACCATCGTTTATTAATGTGAAAGGTGAGCATTTTACCGCATTCAATTCTTAAATAATAAACGGAGAAAAGTATACTCGAAATAAAGAAGATTTTTAATACAAAAGTTCGTTCTTACAACTTTTAAATAACTAGTAACATATTTCATACGTTAAAACAACTCAAAAGTAATAAAATATTTTCATTAATACGTACGGGTCAAACACTAGCCAGTATTAGTATTCACTCGTATTTAACGATAATATTTACCAGTTCCAATTTTTTCATTAAACGCTTGACTAATCTTATTTTTATGCACTTATGTGTTTCTGTGCTAAGGGCGCAAATTTTGCACTTCTCTTTCATTTTTACGTCGTTTGGCGATAACGTCTTCCCTGTCAATTATTAAAAAAACCTATGCACGCTAGGGATGGTCGAAAATGTCGCATCTGGACAGGTCATTGTAAAAAGAGAAGGAGAGTATGAACGAGTGGAAAGTAAATTATTGGTCTCTCGACTCTCGCGATAAATAACTATCAGCATCGCGCAAATGTAACGAATGCGCGGGTATGCGGAAATTAAAAGAGACAACGAGGGACAGTTTCGTTCGTTCAATAGGAGGTAATATTTTTATCTTGGATTTGTTCTATTTATTTGTACGTTGTTTCTTTTGAACTACGCGGTAAATATTTTTCTAGGAAAATGCTTATACTGGATTGAGTTAATATTATAATTATTTAAAAGCCGAATTGCTGAAAATATTAAAGGCAAATGAGAATGAAATTTCTCTGATTAAACAGAAAACGCATTAATTTTCCTTTATAACATAAAGTTTAGTGAAAATTAAATTGAGACACCAGAGTAAATTATAAATAAATATACGTAATTTTGAAAATGATCTATCGCTGAGTCTTACTAAAAGCTATTTATTTGGCGATCCGATTTCACTAAATTTCACTGAACGGATAAATTATTATATTTGTACATAATTTTAAATTATTTAATACGTTCTAGGAAACTTTGCGGGTTTCGAGTAAATGAAATTGGTAAACAAACATTTATTGCGCCCAGATTTTCAGCAAAATACTTTTATTTAAAAAGATAAATATAACACAGAAGAACATTCACGACGCTGATCACTAATAATTAGTACCCAGTCACTCGAATCTTTCGCGTGAAAATTAAACGGTTTTTATCCACTTGTACACGCACGCACTCGCTAGTATTTTAATTAATTTATGAGTTGTGAAAGGCAAACTGCATTAATGCGTACTGCACGAGCACGAGGGGCCGGTACATTCGTCATTACGTTGTAAGCTCAGAGCTGAATAATGTCCATGTTTTGCGACCAGTGTACGTTATTCCATTATTCTTTTTCACTAAGACCTCAATCTTTTTTACTTTAATTTTTTCTTTTATTTCTACTGTACGCGCAAGCGCGATATTCGTTCAAAATATTTTTCGCGTTTAATGCCAAATATATGGAAGGACTTTAAGGATGCGGACGCTGCAGCTGCACCGTAATGTTTTTCTCGAGACATAAATTAAAAAAGAAAGAAGTTGGCCTTCAACGTACTTGCAAATATAAATGAAGAAAAGAATATGAGACGTATGAAGAGTGGGTAGAGGAAACCGGGTGAACGTACGGATGGCGAGAAAAAGGGAAGATATCTCATCTCCTATCTGAATTTCAATATAACGTATAAAAAGTCTGTAATTTCTTAGTAAAAGCGATATTAGTTTCAAAGTTGTATTTCTGGTTTTCCCCCGTTGCTTTAAAATATCGCGTATCGTTTTTATTCGAGGGCAAATAGTAAAATTCATAGATATTGGAAAAACGCATCGATACATTTATTTTGCTGTCGAAGCAATTATTTAATAATTAAGAAATAAAATTTGTTTCATTAGATAAGCGGATCCAATACGAACAAATTCAACGAAATAATAAATTAACTGTGACGCAAATTTAAGAAAAACGAACGAATCGCTTTAAAAATGTATATAATCAAGAAATCGTTTCATACTCTATTTATATATTATATTTTAGTGCTTTTTAATTTAAAGTCAGAATAAATAGAAGTGCAACAATATTAAATAAAATAATGGAAGGTGCGCGTTGTTAGAAACAACTTTTCATTAAATTAGTTTATTTGGTAATAACGAAATAATAATGAGTTGACACTTAATTTTATCTTTTTCAATGTTTTATTGCTCTCGAAAATAGGTGTATATTTAACGTTTAATGTCCTCCCAATTTAGAGACACCATTAACTAAATATCTGTTTACTTTGGGAAAGAAAGAATGGTATGACGCGTCAGCACTAATAAGTATTCGTAATCCACTATGAAATATTTAAAGAAATCTAAACAAAATGAAATTTGTCGCATCAAAGGAGAAGTATTAGGCGTGAGAATCAAAAGCGTGTTTTCTGATGCGTGATTTGAAATTGTTCGTCCGGAAACGTCACGAGGGGTTAAGCTTTATGCCACTACAAAATTCGTGACTAGAAGAGAGTACATTGATAATTTTGTACCGTATTTTTTGCCCCCATTTTTAAACATGTCACTTTTTTATAGCTCAGGTGATAAACAGAACATTCTTCGCGTTAAATTGAATTTGGTTACACTTACCGATCCAAATTTTAAGTTGTTAATTAGCTACGTTCCGATGGTAGACATTATTTTCAAATTATCAATTTATTAAATTTAAACAAGTCTTATCTTATAAATATTTAAAAAAATCAAAGTGCGAGATTAACGATAAAGTTTTAATTTTTTAACGCAGGGCCAACTTTTGAAGTCAGTCGTTAAATTAAAAGCAGTGTTCGCGCGATAGTTATTTTCATTAAAAAATCTGTCCATCCGAAGAACTCGTGTCCAAATTTTTTCTTGATATTTCCCTAGAATAGAACTGGGGAAAAGTAAGATAAAATTTATAAAGAGCAGAGAGCAAATAAAATGTTATCCAATGTGACAATATCGGCAGGTTCTAATTCCACACTCTAGTTTTCATTTTCTCATAGCCAGTTAAATTAGGATTACGTCGCATCATAATTAAGCGTCTGAAATTCCGGGTATACATCATTTTCATTATGCAGTCAGGGCAAAGCTCGGGGTCCACCGTCGGATTTAGCTGCATGCTTGCTTGGTCGAATTATTGAGTAATATTGTCGTTGATGTCGAATCGGATAAAAGTTTTCCACCAACTTG
Organism: Platyscapa corneri; assembly: GCA_018907185.1. Lineage (NCBI taxonomy): Eukaryota > Metazoa > Arthropoda > Insecta > Hymenoptera > Agaonidae > Platyscapa > Platyscapa corneri. The sequence continues at coordinate 1,116,979 of JACCHW010000012.1, forward strand.
CCATATTCGCCACTCTGTTTATCGCGAAATAATAATTATTCACAGGTCAGAGATTTAGTATCTTTGTTGAAGATCTTACTGCCGTTTGTGCTCGTTGTCAGTTCCGACTCAATATTACCGCGGGTAATCATTAATTAACGCAAATTTTTTGCATAGATTAATATTTATTTTAAAAAGGTATAGTTAAAAGTTAAAATTTAAATCTGATAATTTATTCGAAATGTTGAAAAAGCATAAATTTCGAATATATAAATTAGGCTGATTGAAAAAATATATGCAGTTCTTGATTCTCGTGAATATTCCTATCTGTTCTATATACATTGTTATTTAAAAATTAATTAATCACAAAAATGATGACAATTAATGCCTTGAATACAATTCCAAATATGAACAGATAATTTATAATAATAAGGTACATTGATTAAAGGCATTAATGAGAACATATAAGCATAAGGAATAAATGCTACAGCCGTATTTAGAAAGTTTAATATGCAGTATATAACGTGAATTTTAAATTAGATAATGTTGTATTCCTTTAAAATAATATACTATTAATTATTTAAAATATTCCAAGAACAAAAATTCCAGTAATGAAATAAATGCGCAATATAAAATAATTGTGTTTTTAGTGAAACAGAATTTTTAATATTGAATTTTTATCTCAGGGTAATTTAATTATGTGGAGAAATAAGACAAATTTAAACATTTTCGTTACATATTAGAGAGTACTCGAGTAAAATAAATAAAATTCACGTAAGTTGACGTAAATTTAATGCGTTATTACTTTGAAAATACTCGTCGTATCAACAAAAATCAATTCTAATCTTATGCTATTACTCTAACTATAAAACAAATAGATTGTAAAAAGGTTATAAACTTGAAATATTAAAGTTTATTTCTCCGTAACTATCAGATCATTAACTTATTTAATACACGGTTACCTAAAATGGGTGAAATTTAAAATAAAAACCATTGAATTCGTAAACTTAATTGCTTAATCTGCGAGCATATTCCATAAAGCTTGACATATCCGGTATTTATCAGGAATATATGCACAAATAATGCAATATATAAGAGGGAAAAATTCCTTGCAAATAAAATGTTTATCTCGATTGCAAAGATTACAGATGACAAAAATAAAGTATAATGCGCAAAATGTATGATTTAAAATTAGAATTCGATAGTACGATTATTGCAAAACCGAATATTACGCTTTATGTCGGTTAAAATTTGAGCTTGTGTGCGAGCACCGTAAGATAATTGCTTATTACATCTATTTAAAAACTGAATAATTCATGCGTGCGCTTATTAACGAAAATATTATATTTTATAAGGACTGTTGCAAAAATGAAAATAAAAAGAATTGAAAATTATGCGGCAATAAAAGGTTAATTTCTAAAATTTATTAATTCCTGCCAAAATTCTCGTCTCGATGAAAGTGCACTCTTCTTCATTATCATTAGTTAATTATTCAACAAAGTTACAAGCGCGATTTATTAAACACATCGCGGTAATAAAGAAATTTGAAATAAAGCACATGTGTAAAATGGCATGGAACATTCAAACGCTTATATCAGAGTATTTGAAAATGTGAAAGATATAAATACGGTACACCAACGTATTTACGTAATCCACACTCATAAAATAAACGTGGTAAAATTTATCGCCATATGTAGCAGCATGGATAATCGCAGTAAATATAGGGAAAGAGAAAGCCTTTTTACGGCTTTTCCGTTCACGTATATGCGTAAAGGAGGCAGCATCGCGGAACTTAGGCTCTCACGATGTGACACGTGTATATCAGTTCTTAATGTCCATATACAAGTTCATGTATTGCACACACTCGGTTAATAGTTTTTTTTTTCTTTTGATTCTTTACTTTTGACTCCCTTCTTATTATTAGTCTGTTTTACGCGTAACGGTTGGACTCGTGAAAACGTGCATTGGCCTGTTTCGCTTCGCGATAATCGCAAGATATAGACGCAACGAGGAGGAGAGAAAAACTATTCGTTTGCGTAGTTTACGAGTGAATTGCGCTTTAGAACCGCAGACTATACACATTTGTTGCAAAATATCGAATTTTAATAGCGTCACGTTGGTGTTCGAGCTCGTAAAATTAAGTGCGCCGACGACACCGAACTTGCGGACACATACGCCTGTCGTTGTTTTGTGCATTCGCATACGCTTGCGCGCGTCTAGTGCAAGTGCGTTTGAATTTGCGTTCGTGTGCCCGGGCATCTGTGTATACAAGCATGTTTCACCTTTCGCTCGCCGCAGTTTCGGTTGTACACGTTGGGGATTCGGGCGGCTTACGGCGAACCCGTTATTGCTCGTATCTCGACAGGAATGAAAGCAATTTCTTTTTTATCTTATTCGTTTTTCTTTTCATTTAGATGGTAACGAAATATTTATTTAATAAAAAAACCGAGAACGGATTTTAACAAGAGTGAAACTTGGTTCTGAGCAAATAATGGCTCGAGCAAAGTCTTTTACAAGAGCTCGTCGTTAATTTCGTTATTCGTTCTAGGCAAAAATTCAGATCAACTATCGCATTAGCAGTAATATCATAATTTATAATAAAAATTAGCAAAGCTGACTAATTAAGTAGCGAATAACAATTATACTGATAGAGTGTAGGCTAGTTTTTTAAATGGATATTCGGATATTTACTCATCGAAACATGCACAAGCCACGCGCATAAACGCGTATACAAATATTTCGTGTGACAGATTAGATTTTTTATTTTAATACTGGATCCGATTATCAGGTTTGAAATAACTTTACAAATTTGTACAATTATATTAAGGTATATTGTACTTCAAATTGAACATTAAATTTGAAGTATTTGTTCAATACGTTATTATTTGACTGATTTTCAAGTTTGGTTAGTTTGCTCGAAGTAAATCAATTAACCTATTGGCGAAATATTAGCTTATGCAAATAGTAGTGCCTTATTACTTTACCGATTATTTTATACACACGTCTATTGTATACGTAATATATTTACAATACAATTTTTAAGCTAAAATTTAATAAGTCGTATCAATAAATCAAATTTGTTGATTATGAAAAAACATCTAATTACTATATTTCCAAGAGCTCGTTCTCTCTCTCTCTTTTGTTCAAGAAACGAAATATATACTTTCATGACATAAATCATATTCAAGGCTTGCACGCCAAAGCCCCGAGTAGAAAGTTCTACGTATGTTCAGCCGAAATACAATATACACGTACGCGCATCGCCGAAGCTTGGCTTACAAAATTTTTGCGATCCATTAGCGGTCTGCCCTACGCAAGAGAAGAGCTTTTACTGTTAAAAACCATACATACACAATGCTTGCACCATCCATGTGCGTATTACCGCGCCGTCTTTTTTGCTTTTCGCTTACAAGTGCAAATGAGAGGAAAACATTAATGACTTAGACCATTGATCGACTTTTTTTGTTACTCACAAGCGCACTCGGCGTGATCGCACATATAAAAAGCAATAACGATGTTCTGTGTTTCTGCGGCAAAGTTCGATTGCACGCGGTACTTGATTTTTCTCTCTTTCTTCGCTCTCGCTATCCTTCGTTTCTTACCGACGGCAAAATGTTTTTATACCTCGCGAATGGTACGAGTTGAAACCGACATTTTCTCGAGAACGTTTTCAAAGCCCGAACACCCTGATTTCTACGAATTTAAAGCAGTTTTTATTAACGAAAGCTAGAAATTGAAATGTTTATTAGGATTGGGGCGTTCATTGCCAAATCGTACGCGAGATTCTGACTTATCTTTCCTCGATCTGAGAATTATTCCAGTAGGTCCTACAAGAGACCATCGGTATTTATAAAAATAACTCGTAACGCGCGCTATCGATTTTTTTTCAAAAGTAATTTATTATCCGGGAGGGAACTTTTTTTAAAGTCACTGCTCTCAACGAATTGTGACTTTGCGGCTTTTCCTACACGCAGTGTCTTTTATTTTTATTTTCACACTCGGTTTAAGAACAGACGAGTACACGTATTATCAACTCTCGAAAGTATTTTGAGACGTTGGAAAGATTAATTATTTATATCAATTGCATATAACAATTAAAAAAAAGAATCTTGAAGGCTTCTTTATTTCATTCAAATTAATAATTTTTTATTTATTTTTCAATCTATCGGTTAAGACTATTTTCAGATTTTAAAAATCGAGTCTACCATTTGGAAAATTACTAATTACGTTTCGATTTCGCGATAAAAATTTAAAATAAAAAGTACCAACTTCTCGGATGTAGCTACTTTAATTTTTTTAAAAGTGTTTTAAAATCATTTTATATCTTCTATTATTTAATTCGGATTTATCTTAGAAGTCTTCGGATGTATTTTTTTTATATTATTATATAAAATCGACTGATTTAACGCGAATATAGCTAAATGAAAATTAGTTTACTAATACTAGTCTAATTTACGACCTTAATATTTCGAATTTAATGGACATCTCTTAAACACGCATCATCATTAAAGTTTGCTTGAAATTACCAAAAAAATTTTAATCAAAAGTTTATATAAATGCAGTTTTTAATTATCATTTGAACTGAATCTCATCAACTGCCACGAAATTGAATTTAAAGGTTGCGGTTATTATATTCTGTTTCGAATAAGATTTTTTAATTTGACAATTACGGACCGTCATTAAGAATAAGAAGCTTAACATTGCCATTATATCTCGCGACTATCGACCAATGCATTTCGCTCGTGTCCTTCCGAGACGTGTTATTTTCTCTAAACACTCCACAAATATAAAAATTAATTTTCTGCTCTCATCACAGTATAGTGTCCTCCGGTGAACCTCGACTTAATTTCACCGTATCACGCACAATATTCGTGTCCACATAATGTCTTCCTTTTTTTATTCTTTTATCATCATCGAAATTTTTTTAATTACTCACCACTATCCTGTGCGATTAGAGGGTCGATCGCCACCAACAGAACAAGGAAGATGGGAGTCATATTGACAGCCCTATCTTTCTCTCCCTTTCACCCCCTTTCACTGCACTCTCAACACCACCGTCGTTGTCGTCGTGGATTATATTATATTTGCCACCTCTGAAACGAGAATAAATTCACTTCTGTCAATAACGTGCATCCACACATCTAACTTTAATTTTTCTCTATATATTAGTGGTGAAAAATAGTTGAAAATCGTAGGCTTAAAATTTTAAAATATCGATGAGGTTTTGGGAATATTAAAAGGGAATCGCTGGCGTTGGCGCTAATAAATACACAGATTAACGCGCACACGCGAATAATTAACAGTGGTAACGATACGTTAACGTTGAATTTGAAATTCGAGGATTTCACACTAAGCAATGCAGATCTTCTTCTCGATAGCTAGTCGGAGTGTATGGTAATGTGTAAGTGTGACTGTGTGCGTGTGTGTGTGTGCGCGCGCGCGCGCGCGCCCGAGTTTATGCGTGTTTATTGGTGGAGTGTGGGTGTAAATGTATATATTTGGAGTTAAGTCGAGTTTCAATTATCAAGCGCTTGAGGCGCAAGCATGTAATCTCCTTATGTGACTGGTAGAAAAAATAGTGCTTTATCTCCCTTTTTCTTCACTATGAACTGCAAGTAGTATATACAGATATTGGGTCAGCCGGAACGTCGACAGGGGATTAGGAATAATACACGAACTTCTAGCCTGAAGCAAAGTTTTCTTCCTTCCTGCTGCTTCTCACTGCCCTTATATACACATTTATATGTACGTACGTACGAATATATCTATATACATACACGTATATAGATGCTTATATGTATTTTATTTTATTATTTACACAGGCTGAATTGATTCACGAGCTCGTGCATAATTTTCATGTGTATCACGTCCCTTTCTTTCTGTGATTCCACGACCATCCCATATTTTCAGGCGAGCCACCGCCTGTGCAGACGTTACTGAATTTGCCAATAAGTAGCGTAGCCTAGCATTCAGTCAGCTATGTTACATCCCCTCTCGAGCGAATAGAAAAAGACCACCCTCTAATCGCTCTTTCCACCGTAACTTTCTCATCTTCTCGCGTATTCGAATCTATCGCGCCATATCATTCAAATGTCGACTACGCGATTTCGCTTCTCATCGGAATCTCAACTCGTTAACCCAAATGCCGGTTCTGACAACTAGCCGACGCTCTTTCGATGTTATCCGATAATTAATAAGCATCTTTCATTATCTTCATCTGAACCGGCTCTGATTTCGCTGGGAGCTTCCGCTGCGTTCGGTCTCCTCTTCCAATTGTTCATCAGCCGGCATTTGGATATGCAAGATTTAACATTCACGACGAACAACACTCGGGACCAAAGACGGCGATTTAAAGAATGAGGCGCCGCGGCGCGTAGTTGACGGAGCGCGCGCTGCGGCCTGACTGACTTACTCGCTCCCGTATAACCCCCTCCCTCCTGCCCTTGTCTTTTACTCCGATATCGTTCACGTTTACTCGCTGGATAGAACGCATGCGCGATTACTGCGCGCCGGGCGGCTTTTACACGTACCTGCTTCGCACGCCGAATGCATTATCCTTTTTTAATTTTTCGTTGTCTTTTTTTCCATATTTTGCGCGGTCTTATCCTTTCTTTTCTGTATTGGTTGCTTGATACTTGATCGAGCAGTCAATCGAGTGGGATCAGAAAGAAAAGTTTTGCAAAGAATTACTTCGTTTATTTTTTACGGTACGACGTTAAAGATTTTTCGGTAAATTGGAAAATATTCTAAAATCAAGGACTACGCCAGCGAGTATAGATCAATGTGGTTTTAAAAAATATTAAAAACTTGCCATGGAAAATAATTTCACATATTAATGTACATTTTTTAATGGAATTGGCTGGCATGGCCTTTTAGACCAAGAATGAAAGATACTTCCTTTACCGCGGTTTAATAAATACATATATTTTGTTTACTCGTAAATTTTCTCTCTCCTATTATACATTAATGCATACATTTATCGCACAAAGAAGTAATTTCGAGTTTTTCTATGTAAAAAATAGTAATAAGGATTCTCTTATGTTTAAAAATATACGTTCATTTATACATCCCACTAATTACTTTATTGCACAATATGAAACTTATTTCTCTTTCGCTTAAAAAACGAGAAAAAAACAAGGGAAAAAATAAAGATGGAAAGCAGAGTGGCCAAACCACATGAAATATTCCAGCGAGGGAGCATAAAAGCACCTGTGCATTGGAGCCGCTGGCGGGGATGGTAAATCCTAGAGGGAGGGGCAGAGCTCGGCGGCGTTTGAAAATGACGCATGCGTCCGTGCAATGTCTCTGCTGTCCACGGAGGGAGGAGAACCCGTGCTCTTGCTAGTCCGCGACGTATCGCAGTTCCTGCCTTGATGTTTGTGTGTCTGGTGGCCTACGCCACATCGCGCGAGCTTCGAGCCACGAGGTTTAATGTTGCATTAATTTTCTTTACTCTCGTCGTTTTTGCTAATGATTTCCTCTCGCTCGTACGAAATGCCGACGTTTTTTTCTTTAAAGCGCGCCTGATATTTTAATAAAGTAGGAGCCAGCATTTTTTTCTCGTACGTCAAAATATATCTGCTAGGAGAAAAGTGTAATAAACCAACATTTTTTCGGTTCTATAAAGTCTTTGTTTTAAAGAATTACTTTCTTTCATTATACTATACAAATATACGTTTGTGTTCTCTTTAAAAAAAAATCTCAACCTAAAACGTAAATATAAATAAATAGCGAGTATAGAAATACTTTAATTTTTTTCAATTCTTTATGTATGTAAAAATGAGAATAAAGCCATTAATAGTACGAAATGATAAATGTCAGAAGAGGGTAAGGAAAAAGCCGAATTGATAACGTAAAGGAAAAGCAATAATCGTGATCAGTGCACTTATTATTGATACGCAGAATATCGCAAGATAGAGGGATCGAGAAGAACGTACCACGATGTTATAAATTGTAGACATTGCTGCTTCTTTTACATTGACTGTCGAGGTAAGTATTCACGTATTATTAACTTTGTTTTTCAAGATTATATATTATTACTTATAGCTGGCTATTGTTTAATTTAAAATGAAGATTTTAATCACTAAAGTTGAACCAATGTATAAGTTTATAAAGAAATATTGATTTTTATAACCTTCAATTAATTTTTCGGATATACGGTATTGTACATTTGCGACTTTAAATGTAAATTCTGTTAAAACTTTGAAAAAATCTACGGTTCTTTATTTCATTTCCGAGTAAAAATCTATGTGCAAGAATATAATTAATTGAATAAAAACAAATATTTCGGTAGTTATTAAGTTATTTCGTCGTGTAATTGTTAACACATTCGGCTTTCATTACGCACCCTAACTCCATGCTGGACAGAACGTAGAAACTCGAATCTAGAAAAACAAAGTTGTTAAATGTTTTTACGTTAACGCAAGCTCGTGTGAAAATCGCATAGTATGGTGGTGAGTAAACTAAACTTAGAGCAGCTAGTTTCTAAGGCCAAAACAAAAAATCCTAAAGTGCAAACGGCTTAATTTAATATTGCATGGTTGCTACAGTAGCGATGGTAGTCCAATAATAAATCCTACGGTGTCGTCTCCTCAGACTCTTAACATTTTTCCTTTCCCTTTCTCTCTCTCTCTCTCTCTCTCACTCTCTCTGTTTCCCCGAAACACGGTTCATTTTGCGAAGTCTTACTCGCTGTCTTTCTTTTTTTATCGTCCCTTGTCGACTGAACAAAAGATAACATCCAGAATAAGAATAACGGAGGTGTGCACAGGGTGCACTCGTGCACTATGAGGAACTCTTGAATTAGGACTTGTAAGGTATGGAGAAAGAAATTTTCATCATAGAAAAAAATGTCTTAAACCGTATACGAGAGAAGTGATATTTTCTAAGTCTCGGTTCCAGTTTCAAATGAGAAGAATTAAAATAAGAATTATCATATTTTAATAATGAATAAGCTGTGCTAATATTGTGTAAAGATTAAAACTACACTTGACATGGATTTATTAAATTTGAACTTTCCTTATATCCCGATTTAAATCATATTATTAATAACACAATTTTCAAACTATTTTCATGAAAATTTCTACGAATTTTAAGCTTAATCCCCTTATTTAAACTGAAACGAAAATTTTAATCGAGTATTTTAATTTTTAGAAAGCTCATTAAAAAGGGGATAATTTATATTTAATAAAATAGATTAAGACAAATTCAACTAATTCTAGTTCGATAATTTTATTAACGTTTTGTAAAATGTTTTAATGAAATGAATAGCTTTAATAATCTATAAAATTAATAAGAAGGGCAAATTATAAATGGATAGATATTTCCATAAAATATTACAACAAAATTCACGATAATGTTCGGACGTTATGCTTTGTATAAAATTTTACCGACTAGCGGTAAACTTTTAGTATGAAAATGTCGTTATAAAATTCACGCCCTGTGATAAACGAATTTTTTTAACTACTCGTTCAAAACGTGACCATATTTTTTAATAAAAATGTAAGTCAACACCATAACCTATTTTAATGGCTTACTGAAAATAAAAATAAAAATTTTTGTCAATTACACAATAATAATGTATGAAGCTTCCTAGTCAAGGATCAAATTAAAACATTTAATTGAATAACTAAGTTTTTGCAGTTTTGACATTCTTTACATATTGAGTTTCATACTCAGCTACGTAATTAGCGCAATTAATTATTTCGAATAATATTATTCGAATAACACTTGATACCGAAATTACTTGTTCACCAGAATGCTGAACATCTGTACAGAATATTGTTAATGTATTAGTACTATATCTGTAAATATTAATAAATTCACTTTATCAGTGGTAATTGTTAATAGCCACAAGTAACTCTTATTAAAAAGGCGAATATAAATTAAAAGGCGATTAATTATACTCATGGATTTATTGCATTTGTAACTTTAAAGATTGTCCGTATAATAGACGCAGTAGATTTTTTTAGGTAATCGCACCAAATTCTCAATTACGGACATTACGTTATAAATTAAAAGTGACAAAATGTTGGATACACAATCGCCTGACTGATGAATAAATTCTTAACGAGTGATAAATTTAATAAAACAAAGACAAAGCTGTGACTGTTTCATCGTGTTACTTCATTTTTTTATCCTCCAGCTTCTTAGCAGTTTATGAAAACAAGTACACCATAGTTGATAATTCTAACTGCCGGCGCAAAGCAAACATAAATTTCAACAACAACATATTACGGGATACAATCACTGTTAGTGCAGTTCGAAAATGCAGATGCATCTGTGCGTGTAAAGCTTTAGCAATTTCATGTTTATTCTGCTTACGCTTATTTTCGGTTTCTCTCTCCATTCGTAATTATATTTTGCACGTGTACAAATCAGTTCATAGCTGTTCTTTTCTTTTTAGTTATAAGTTGTACGTTATATAAATAATTGTGAAAAAATACGTTTGTCCCTTTTTAATATTCTTACAGAAAATATCTCATTATTTAAAACTTTTAGAGGCAAATTCTATATAATATTTCTTTAAAATATATCTTACATAATATAAATTAAATTGATTCGAGAGAAATATATAAAAAATTTAATTAATTCTGAATACTTTTGAAAGATTATGCAATATTAAATATAAACTTTTCAACAAAGATCATACAATTATTGTAAACAAAACTGGACACTTTTCTTTTTCAAGAATTCAATGCGTATAACGTATTTACATAATTACTCCATTATACTATATAACATTTTTTAATTCATTTTCTACATCATTCCACAAAGATTATTCGTAATCTATTTTTAGACTGGTCCAAAACGTTAATTTTTATTAAGAATCGTTTTATCAATAGTTTCTGGACTTTTCATCCTTTTGAAAATTATTGATAGATAGATTTAAAATACATCTATTTAGCAATACAATAATGCTCGACTTAAATTATTATACCGTAATCTAAATTTTCAGTAATGATTATTGTATAAATATTTTCACACCTTATGAAAAAAATACGAGTTTTCATTTTGTTCTTTTGCTCTTAAATAATTCTTAACAATTTCTTCTCAATTTTGTCCTTAAACAAATCGTTCTTTGAAAAATATAATTTTGAAAATAGCTCTTATGATGAACATCTTCAAATATTTATAATAGCGTTAAACTTGCACATAAAATTCTATAAGTAAAATGAATTTAATTAGTCTTGAGCATTGAATTGAATGTAAAATGTAATTTTACTAAATATATTGTAATTAAAAGAAAAAAATTCAATAACAATAAAGTTATAAAAATATTTAAAATATTGATAAAAATTTGGAATAATTCATCAAATAATTAATCAAATATTTATGCGTAAGAACATGATGAGGTTGAAATTATTTACTTTTTCTATTAAAAGGTAGTGATAAAATCTAATATTAAAAAATTTAGATTTAAAATATAAATGAAAATGGGAAAAATAGTATCGCCGATATTGAATATTTAGTTTTTCATCAAGATGAATATCCATTAATTTTTGCATCCAAACATATTGTACATATGTAGCAATTAAAGCATCGAAAACATTTCACGATATTCCGTTAATTAGTTGTAAATGAAAGCAGTTTTGGAAATGTCTTTCAGTTCTTTCTCACAATACATTAAGTCTTTTTGCTTGTTTTATTTATTTTCGAGATGACTCCTGGATTGTTAGCAAAACTCTTAAACTTTCTTCTCAATTTACTTGATAGCACGGATATTTTCTTGTAATCTCAGCCATTTAATGAAGCTTTTGTTTTCATTTTCATTAACGTATTAAATGAGTTGACTGTGATGAGACATCCCAAAAATATTGAATGAACAGGATTTACAAGCAAAAAATGGTTTTCGAAAATTTGCATATACTGGCATTGTCACTAGTTTTGAACTTCAGTACTTTTCTACCGTAATTATAGGATATATTTTGTATCTTTATTCATAGCATTATTAATGATTTTATTTATATTTAATAATATTTATTTTTAATTTTTAATCTATGAAAAATCTCAATATTGTGTTATATCTTATAAAGTTATTATATCTTACGCTCTAATTTGAAATGAAATCATATTATCTATTTGAAATATAAGTTGTACGTATTTAACAATATTTAATATCCCTTTAAATTTAATTTAAAAAAGTAATATATTATTTATAATATTAAATTAATAATATGTGAACATCAAAATTAGTTAATTTTTCTATACTTTTTAGAGTAATATAACTTCCTACTTATACAATAATATTGAATTTTATTTTCATCTTGTGCTCCAGTACTACATATTATAATTATTAAATTAATATTTTAAGATAGGGTAATATTTGAAAATCGAAATTTATCTAGAAAATAATTCATCTTTAGAAAATACAATAAGAAGTTTAATTTGTTACTTTACTTGACTTTCGATTTCTTACATAATTTTTAAAACTTACCTATATTGTAGCAAATCAATCAAAAATCTCTCTTACTATTTCAATTACCTATTCTACAATTTATATTTTTGCTTGAATCTTTTACGATATTCTTTTATTTTGCATTTTGTGATTTCTTCTAAGCTGAAATACTTTTTTTATAACTTCATTTTGCTATGGTATTATAAATTTTTTTTGCATTAAATAAACAAAACCATAAATTCAATGCTGAAGCTTATTTATACACATAATAAATACGCACAAATTCATAACATAATGCTCTATAATATATATATATATATATATATATATATATATAATCAACCACTAAGTACTGCCATTGTATGGATAAAGTATAGTTCAGGTTAGAAATAACAGGTCATTTATTTAATTTTTAATTACTTAGGAAAAACTGGGTAATGAAGTGCAAAATTTAGTAGATTTCACATATTCATTATCGTTAAAAGTATTGTCAAATACTTGACTACAGATTGATAAGAGAGCAAATTAATTTGAGTGAGTGATAACCTTTTCTGTGTGCGTAGTTCGGAAGTGAAAAAGATAAAGCTACTATGGTTATATTATAGCTACACATTAAGATAATCTGTACACATGAAAAAGTTGTGATTTTATTAAACATTAAAGCTTTAAGCCGATTAGATAGGGGGTTGAAATTTTAATATCAAAAAGAGGGTTAAAATTCACTATAATTTTACGAAAAATATAGTTTTAGTTTTACATAAATTAATTAGGCTGTTTTGCAAAATTAAAGTATTTAAAAATCAAATATAATTTAAACTAATACGTACATAATTTAATTATCAGTGTACACGTCAAAATTTATGTGCAAAATTCAGACGATTTTTTTATATTGCTGAATTAACGAATGTTTCTTTTAAATAGTTTTTACGTGATTTAGGTTACTCGGAACAATAAAGTGGTTATAAAATAGAATACAGTATTTCTGTGATAAATATAAGTAAATTCAATTCTTTGACGTTTCATGTTCTACATTAACGCAACCTATTTATTATATTTTATTTTTTATTGAAAAAAATGCACGAATAATCAAATAATAAATGTAATCTGAAAAACATTTCTAATTATTAATTTTTATTCATTATTTATATTTCCCCTTAGACAATGGTCGCGAATACGATACGTACATAACAAAAATAATAAAAAATGAGACAAGCGTGGAGAATGCGAGGACAGGACAAGAGAATAGAGTGAAAAAGATATATAACAAGCAAGTACTGTTGCCTGTACCTGTGCCTTCTATCCAAGACATCAACCGTATAACGAGCGTTGACAACAATACCTTTTCTTAGCTTTGTTCCGTAATTCTTTGCTATTTTCTCTCTTCTCCCTTTCTTTATCTATCTCTCTTTTAATTATTAAACTATAACATGAGAATTTATTTTCATTGTTTAATTTGACAGTATATTGAGTAAGCCCGAATTTGCTATTCGTTAAAAAAATATATTAATAAATAAATTTATGCCTGTTTTTATGTCGCAGTAACATTTCCTTCGAAAGTGCCAGCCTTCAACGAAGCATACTAATTCAAAGTTTTTAAAGTGCGTACCTCAAAGACGCAACTGTTCTCTCAACAATCAAAACAGATGTCGCGATGTCGAATATTATAATGTTACCTCTTTCGCTCTCATTATTCTTCTTCTTCTAGTCCTACTTCATTCAGTACTTTTACATACTAACGCTAAGATCAAGCGAATAAATGCTCACGAAAATATCTGTAAAATTGTGCGAAACTCAAGAAAGCGAAATCTGAGTTACTACGTCAAAGTTTTTCTTTCCCTCAAACTTTTTCTGCTGCGTCTTTTTTTATTTTCTCGTCGCTTTCTATGGTCAACCGATGAATCCTGCCGCGTCGACAAATTGTTTTTCTCTAATTTCTTTGTCTTTTTCACGTGTGCTATCTTTTTTATTTATTAATTAGAAAATGTCGTGGAGCACAAGCCCAGCACAGATGGAAATTCAAAAAGATATTTTAGATTTTTAAATATGATTAAGAAAGGAAGAAGCCTTTACTGATTAATGGTAAATCACATTTACTGATGTTTGTTTGCCTGACTAATAATAGTATTTAATATTTTTTATTATTTATATTTTTATTCTTATGTACATACATTTCATAACTACACTTATAAAATGTATTTCGACTTTTTATAAGAATTCTAAAATTATTTATATGATTTTCAAACAAAGTGATAAAGTTAGGGACGGTAATGTTCTATTTTCGAGATTAAAGTAATAAATAATTTTTTAAATTATCCAATGGTAAACATTGATGATATATTAAGTTAGAAAGATTGACGATATTGACTGGCAATTTAAATATCTATAACTGCCTTTTATTATTTCTATTAAATTTAGATAAAGAATATTATCAATAGTAAATACGTTTATACGTAAAATCATAAAAGCGCAATTATGAATTAAAGATAATTTATTGGACAGTTTCGCTGTTTCAAACTAGTGATGATAATATTCATTGATATTTTTACGATAATTTGCAATAAATAGAGTCTTTTTCACAATTTGTAAAATTGTTTAAATTTTTTAGTGTTAAATGTTTGTAGTAATAAAATCACTTTATAATTCTTTTGTTAACACTTTTTTTAATAATAACTAGTGTTCAAAACTATTTTCTTATTTATTTTATTTATATAATATTTTAAAAGAAACGTGAACATATATATACACACAGTATCTTTTTCTACCGTATTTAGATAAAACTATATGCTAATGTTATTTTGCTATAAAATTCATATCTGAGTTATCTTATTATTTTTCCATTCGTGTATTTTAATTTATAAAAACATGATAAAATTTAATAAAAATATAAAAAATCGTACTATGAGAAAGTAAGTTTTTATATTTAATATTTTTATCATACAATAATATAGTTTCAAAAGTGATATATTTATGGAAAAATATTAACAATCGGATTGAACTCGAGCTATTTATTTAATTTTCAGACGAATAAAATTTTTATATTTATAGGGGAAATCTGATGTATGGATAATATTACTTTTACGTAATGTATATTTAGAATTATTTTTTCAATTTTTGTATAATGGAAAATAATCAATTGATGTTAACATATCAAAGCTCAGTTATATTTATCTCAAACATTCATTCATGTTTTATTTTATATTGAGAACAGATAAAAATTTGTTTTATGATATTAATTTATATTTTTATAATAGTATTTTCCACATTTTTTATTAAAAAAGTTTTTCTTCGTACTTTAATTTAATATCATATACTTGTTTATTTGAAGAATTTAATTTTATTCCTATAATTGTATAAAAATATTTGGATTCGTTCTATAAATATATTTGATTGTTTTTAAATGATAATGAAACGAAGCAAAAAACTAAGGACAATAATTTTGTTTGCGTTCTACTAATATAAAGTGGTATAAATTTTTTAGTAACAGAATTCGTCTCTAATTTAGAAAAATCCAATAGAAAATATCAGTGTACATTCCATAAATAAGTTACCCGTCACTGTTAAAAACGATAAAAAAAATTTAAAATAATATATTAATAAATTTTCAGTTCTGTTATAATTAAAATAAAGATACTCAATTTAACAAAAATACATTTTCTGTACGATGCAATAGAGTATCAATAGGCAAATATTTATTAGTGTCGGCTAAGGTTAAACTTATATTAAATAGTGAAAACGTTCTATTATATTTATAATTATATTTCTGAATTTTATTTGAATAAAGCATCTAATTGGAAAATAAATAAATAGGGTAATTCAAAACTAATTGAATTTATTATATTTCACGTACGATGATAAAGATAAGATCTTCGGATAGAAAAGAAAACAACTTTATTAATATAAAAAAAAAATTAAAAACAAGTCAAAGAAAAGATGATGCTATGAAATTATTTAATCACCAAAAAGAAAAAACACTGTAATTCACTTAATTTTATAAGCGTAATTAAATTACACAGATTAAGATGGGTGGGGCATTTAGCTAGAATGGCAAATAAAAAGGAGCATTTCCACTTTTAGTGGAGAAATCGAAAGATAGAAGTCTTAAATTGATAAAAACGGTAATGGGAAGATAATATTGTATTGAACTTAAAATCAAGTAACTTAAATTAATTTATAGAGGTTAAATACGTTGAATAAATTATTATATTGAAGGTATAATAAAGTATGAACGAGGTGGGCCTGTAAGACTTAGAATTGAAAAATTCGTATAATATCATTCATAATAATAATTTACCGTAAATTTAAAAAAATTTTAAATCTACATTTTTTTTGCATTGCGAATTTATTGGTATATTGCTTTACTCTGGGGTAGAAAATGAATTATAAATAACAATCAAATATTTATTAAGGAATCCGATTATCAAAGAGCATATTTTCTATTCTAATGTTAACTCTGTTTTTAATATATAGTTATACTTTAAAGTGACTTCTTAATACATTCTTTGTATGTTTCAAATACACGTTTTATTGCATTTCTTTAAAGAAAATGATTTTGAAACTTTTCAAAATTATACAGCATACAATTACATAATTGAGATAAAAGTGTGATATCATAAAATATAATTTAAAAAGATTCAAACTCTATAACTATTTATAAATATATTTTTGACGACAGAATGGCCGGCCGCCGGTTTTCGTAGGAACAGCCGAGTTTAAAAGTTTGAAAAACATTCGTAACCAAAAAAGAAATTAATTAAAACATACGCGTCGGGTTTCTTATACAAGCGTCGCGAGTAGATTTACTTCTAGCTATTGAAAATAGCTGACGAAAAAATAGCTATTGGAAAATAGTTATTTAATAAATAATTGTAAAGGGAGAGGTGCGGCGATATAAGGCGACGCGACGAGATTTTTTCAGCTTTTACGACACGATCCTTTCCGCCGTCGCGTCGTATCTCATTCTTCCACCTCATCCGCCCTTGTTTTAAATTATTATTTAAATTTGTTGTGGAAGTGCAGAGAAAAATAAAATAGAATTAAAACAAATAACTTTTGATTTTAAACCCTTTCCTTCCCTTTCCCCTTTTTACACGATTCCCGCTAATAACATATATCATGTTTGTAAATCTAAAGTTATAAAATATGGCTTACATTTTGAGTAATTTCCTTTGTGGTAATTATTGATTATGAAAGTCTAATCACGGCCGGCGCTGCCGTATAAGTATTTCCCCATAGTCAATTAATGCTGTAAGGGCTTTTTATGGAAATGATTGAATATTTTGGTAATTAACTATTGTAATGAACTAATCTTATGTCTCACTTAATCTCCATCTTTACTTTTGGAGCTTGCCAACTGTCGGAGGAAATGAAATTAGAAATAGAAAATCATATAAATAAGAACCTCTGTCAAGGAACTTTGCAGGAAGAAGTAAACAGGTGTACACCCAAATTAGCTACATACATACAACGCCCAATTTAAAATTAATTTTTTATTCATTTTATATGTGACATGGGTATTTCAAATAAAAGAGGGTAAATAGTATGTAGGTTTCGTCGTTACTTTTATTTATTTCATCCGACGATTCTAAACAGATTATCAGGTATAATTTTAAGAAATGTTTTAAAATAAAATTATAGAAATTTTACTTATCTATTGTTTAGCAATCTAATTGTTTAACTTTATAAAAACCATTTTTATCTCGTTCAAAAAGTTTTGCTGTTTGTAACTGTTAAATAGTCTTTTAAAAAGTGAAAATTTGTGTTTTTTAAAATTTTAATTAATTCATTTGTCGAATAAACACAATTATTAAATATTACTTTTTATTTATTTTTATTAATTAAAATTATAGTATACAAAATATTTACATAATTGTATTGCGTTCACCAATATTGATATGCACACACAGTTATATAAATTGAAAGCTTATATTATAATAAAGATGTAATTGATAGAATAAGTATATTTAGTATCTTACAACATTTTTTTATATTTTATACAATTTTATGTAAAATATTAAAATTGTGCGATATATACAATATAACTTACTTAAAATGATGAATACAAAATTAATATGGAATCATAATGCAGTACAAGTAGAAGAAATTATCAGAAATTAGTGTTTTATTTATGTTTTATGTAAATAACAAAAAATTTCATGAATATATGAATATCATTTTAAGCTTCTTCAACTTTATTAATTTTATTTTCAAAAAAAAATTTTGTCTGAAACAATTTCTATTCACTACTATTATGAGTAAATTAATATTTCAAATTATTAAAATTCAAAATTCCAATAGAGACAACATCGGTTCTTTTTCAATTAATTTTTTTATTATACTAGTATTCTCCGTTTTCTTTCTTTTTCTAAATCATTCGAAATCTAACCAAATAAAAATTCCAATTTGTAAAATAAGCAGAAATATTTTAATTAGGAGGTATTTTTTAAAATACTCATACTTTTAATTGCTGAATATATAATATATTTTAATAAAATCTATTATATATTTATATTATATTCTAATATATAATGTGCTAGAGATTACTGTACAGAACGCAATAGTTATATATTTTCATCGTTACCGTTGCTCTAGTAAACTAAAAAAAAGGCAACTAATTTATCTCGCAATTTCTCTGCTCATTGTTGTACTACTAGATATTGAAAATTTTTTCCAAGTTTCATAAACTTGGAGCAACGACAAATAAAACAGCAAATGAAAACTCGATTTACTATACGGATAGTGAAGAGAATACTTATCTTCTGTACAACTAATTTATCTTTTACGCATAAAAGTCTGTTACTTTAATCATTTAGAGTATAAAGATAACGACTAGTGTTGACTATACACCGATTTGAACTGTATATATTATTTATTGTGTGTAAATAGGTAGTTATAAAAGGGAATAATAATGAATAAACGAATAAGGTTTTTAATATTTAAAAACTAGATGAAAAATGTTTTTATAATGAATTCTAGAGTTTAAAAAGTTTCCTGAACATGTAGCAAATCAATCTTTCTATAATGTTTTACACCGAAGAAAAAATAAACTACAGTAAATCCGTATTCTTAAGAGTATTATTAATGTTTTATAAGAAATTTGAAGAGCTATTCGACAGAAAATATATATAATTTTCTTAATTCAATTTTAAACTTATAAATTGTTAAAATGCGATCAAAAAAATGAATTATTTTTGTGCAGGTAGTGTATATCGAACATTTTTATAATTTGAAAATAAAAATGAAGTCTAATTCACATTGTATAAGCATGATAAAACTTATAAATTTTTATTAGCGAAGTAACAGCTTCTTAAGTAAGATAAGCATTAAGTATTCAGTAAATATTTTGTAACCCATTAACTCAGTTATTATGATATGTTAAATATTTTATGGTTAAATTTTTTCTACAGATTTCAGTTTATGCAATATATAGTAGTACCTTGATTCATGGACTTTTCAAGATACGAATTTTAATGTAAAAAACTTATTTTACCTTGTTTTAAAAAACATCTGTTGTAAGATGCTTAAACATACTTAAAAATAAATATAGATCTAAAAGGAAAATTAAATGGATTGCCGGGAATGAAAGATAAAAGAAGCAGTAGGCAAGCGCTGCACTTTGCTTTTTTATTTTTTCTTTGCGCTTTGTGAGTCCCGTAAGCGAGAATAATAGTGGCTCATCGCAATTAAATTCTCGCACTCGCAGGAAAATAAGGAAAGGAAGCACGTTGCGTCTCATTGGGGAACGTAGAGTGAGACAAAAGGTCAAGACGAAGAATAATCGTTATTAGAAAAGGAAAACTTATTGCCGCGGATTTTCCCTTTTCGCCTCGTCTCCTTATCTTCGTTTGATTCACGTCCGTTACGTCCTCTTCCTTTTGCTCTCTTTCTTACGTTGTAAGAAACAGAGAACGATGTACGCGCGCCAGTGCAACAGACAAAGTTTCCTTATTTTTTCTTTGCAAATAAAATTTTTTCTCTTTTATTTAAAATTGAATAAGAAGGGTAGCATTAACTGTAGCTTTCGCAATAAGAGTATAATCGCTTACTAAGTAATTGGACAAAAGTACGCTTTTATCTACTTTGTGTGGTGTAATACAATTTCTTATTTCAACCGAAGGAAATATATTTAAACAAATTCAAAATTAACCAATACAAAATGTATAAAGTTGATTAAAGATAAAATTAACCTAGTTTCAATTTAAAAAATTTTTTATATGTTTATAATTTTATATTAAAAACAAATTCGCTGATTTGTTTAAATTAACAACTTTTTTCTAAATTTAAATATCGCGGATTGAAAATTTGTTTATAAAATTGAAGTGCTAATATACTTTTCTTATAAGGAAAACAAAAGTATTAACAACTGCGAAGAATATATTAATTTTCTACTAATATCTTTACTTAACTTCTGATATAAAAATTTTAATTAAATTATTTACGTAGAAAAATATATGTGAAATGCTTTTCCGCGAATAGATTGTTATGGAATAAATCAAAGAACAGATATACGTATCAGCAAAATTTACAATCTCATAGTTTAAAAAAAAATAAACAAATTCAACTAATAACAATGAATATATGTAAAGGTAAAGCTCTCACTGGATATTCTCAAGTTTCACTTTTGAAAGTGATATAAATAGAAAGGCTGATAGAAAAGCAAACGCAGGCGAATATTGTAAAGATACTGTACATCAAGGTGTAGAAAATGAGTCAACTGTGCAACAAAGACACATTATTTCATTGTTACTAGTTAACTGAACTATTTCCTTGACTCGTCCATTTAATGAGAATATGTAGTAATAAATGCGTGAGCGGTTAAATTCATCGTCGCGATTTTCACTCGGTTGATTCAGAATTAAAATCAATTACAGTTTGCACAACATTAAATATGAATGCTCTACTTTTTGTATCAATGAAAGATATCATTAAAAAAAAAAATAAAAACAAATGATAAGCAATGAAAGAGGTGGTTTACTGTTTCCTTTTGGTTCTAAAAGACATATTTTCGAAATTTATCAGCTGGATTGTTTCAAATAGAATAATTTCAAAGAATGATCATGAAGTAATGTTAATTTCCTCTGCAACAATTAAATTTCTTTTAAACTTAATGACACGTGCAATTCATTTTGAGATGCACGCATTAACTACAAGTAAAATTAGCAAATCTGATTTTTCATCCGTGTAAAACCAATGTAAGTTTGAGGTATAGATATGAACTCATTTGTAAATAATTCAATTGGAAATAAAAAAGCGTGTTGTTGATATAAACGACTAAAAATTTTAATCTTCTTTTGTAAAAATATTTCAAGTGATTAAAATTATAGTTTCGAAATTTCAAAATGAACTATTTGTAAAATCTATTCGGAAAATTTTTTTATTATAAAAACATATTGTAAGAGGAAAGATCATAATAACAAATAACAAATTTAAAAACAGTTGAGCATAATTAAAAATATTGACCCTTAATTACATTTAAGAAACATTTAAGCACTATTATACAATATATTTATTAACTAAGGAACTTAGTTATTATTTTGTCGAGGAAAAGAGCATTCAAATTTTTCGTCTAAATCGTTTTAAAGGATGATAATATAGTTCGAGGGCAAAGTGGTTACAAGAATTTACTGGAGTCTAAATATTCATAAGGACTTAAGTCCCCACCACAAGACTAACGTTTCTTTTGAAACATTGCGTTAAAGAAAGAAAGTGGAAGAGGAATAGTTAGGTAAAGGGACACCCGGGAGAGAGAGAGAGAGAGAGAGAAGGATATTCAGTTAGACTAACAGACTAGATGAGAGAAGCAGAAGAACGGACAGTCAAAGACAGAGAGAAAATGAGTGAGAAAAGTAGGAATCTGCACTTTAAAAGTCGCGCCTAACCGCAAGAACGTATTACCACCAAAGTTTTGGGTTAATCTTGCAACTTTTTAAACGTCTTTGCCTTTTCTACTCTTCCTATATCTTCCATCGCTCCAAGAGTTTAAGAGTGAACGAATGCGAAAATACGATTTAAACGTACCGCACACGACAATATTTAAATTGACGTAATTGTGAGCAAATGAAGAGCAGAAAAAAGTCGTTATCGCGATAAATTTTCATTTACAAACGGAAAGCACTTTAACAGTATACGTGATTAAAGTTGTATCTGCATAACTAACCTGTCCGATTAATTTTATTGTAATCTCGTTAAAGACTTAAATTCATGTGGATTTTTTCTTACAAATATCTTGAACTGATCTCCGAATAGGATACCAATTTACCATATTCATAAAGTTATATTCAAAGTATAATATAATGATACTGTTTAAGTGTAGCTATTTAAACTGAAGCGCTAATGCTCATTATCGAAATTATATTAAATTATCGTTTTAGGTCGGTAATTTGAATATTGATATAATTAAAAAATTGATACATTTTTTCTGTTAAGTGATAAAATCGCTTTATATTCAATTAAAGATAAAGCGGAATAGAGTTACAATCAGGACACTCAATCTAACCCTAAATTTTCGAGATGGACGTAACTGACATTTAAAAGAAGAAAGCAGCTTAATCTCGAGCAAATTCCAATCTAAATTGAAGCAGTAGACCATAGCCCAGCCCCTGTGTCCGAGCGTCAACTGTAATGAAGGTGCATCGTATGCCGTCGACGCCAGCATAATGTTGGCAGCCTGTTGCGTTCTCTCCCTCGTCCTTTCGTGCGTCGTCTTTGTGTACACACGAGCATACACTCGTTATGATCAGACTGATGAACCGTGAGCACGCGTCCGAATAGTATTCGATGCGACCTTTCGCTGCCGAACGCGAGTTTTTTTTTATGAAAAAACTTGAGCGATAAACGCGAACGGAGCGAGTAACTTTCAGGACTATTTTATTGGTGATTTATCGATGAGACTCTAATAAGAAATATAATAGTGACATTAAGAAGGGCACGCATTTACGTGGTGCACTATAGTCTCCTACGAAGCCGCGAAAAACTTCAACTAGCATAGATATAATTGTACTTTACAACGATACACAAACAACCAAGTCTTAGCAGCTACCGAAATATCAACTTGGCATAACTAATGTAAACGAAAAAGAAAAAATCAGGTAATTTTTACAATGAACACTATTCTGAGTAAGTGTGCAAAATATCGATGATTACAAAAGTTACTGTTGTAATCGGTTTCACGCGGTGTTCCGTTGACGCAAAGACTTTGGAAATCAACAGACACTTAATACTGCTTACTTTTCGAATACCTTGTTAATAATTGACATTTTTACTACAATTTCAGAATATTAGGTAATGTGATTGTTCGTGCGCGAATTTGCGAGGACCGCAAGGTTTCTCTTGAAACACGCGAGGTGGAAATCGTTTGAGATATGCAATTTTAACCAAACTAACCAGTCACCACACACTCGAGCTCTTCTGAACTTGTGGCTAATCATCCTCTAAATTTCCCACCTGAAAAGTTTGCACCTACTCAAGGCGTAAATAAAAATATTCTCTCTTCCATGCTAATTGGTCCTGAGCTCGTGCAACCAATTAACTCTGTAAGGCTTCTCAAGTGTTCTCTCGCATATTTTCTCTCTCTCTGTGTGCTCAACCTCACGTTTTTAGCTCACGATTGTTAAAGTGAGCTTATTTTCTCCAAAACGTATTGTGTGGATTTTACCTCCCGTGTGCTTTGCGACGCAGTGCAGTAATCGTCACCCCGATACGCACCTCGACGCTGCGTCACGACCCGATGGTGCAGACGAATACTATTTAATGCATTTAGCAGGTTTTCTCTAGCAATGTGAGTGCAAGAATAAAGGTAACGGTTACATAAAATTTTTTGGCCCTATCTGGTTTCAAACACACTGTATTTCAATATGTGCAACATAATATTTTTCGCACAGGGACGATCTTTATGATAAAATTATAAAATATTGCCTAAAGATAAAAATTTTCAAATAGACATTAAACCAATATCCAAATTTGTCAATGATTATTATGAAAATTTGTATGCATGTATTTAAGTGCGCTACGAGATAATAATCGTTTTATTTAAAAGGAAAGCAATTAACCAAATTGTCGAATGTGTCTTGTATTCGAACATCAATGGGTTTCCTATAAAGTCGGATAATTATCAATTTACTCAATTGATAGATCATTTATTTACAAATTTAATAATAATAACCTAATCTTCTGACGATAATTTACAAAAAAGTATAAGATGAGAAAGACATAGGAATCCTTCAAATTTGTATTGGTATGCGAGTGGGGACTGAGAGTTACGCGCCGTTTCAATATAAATAATTGAAGGAACAAATTTTTATAAAGTCTGTCTTCGCAAGATAAATTGGAAGATTCATATTTCACTGAAGCAAGGGAATCACAGAAAGTTTTTAATATCTGAATATGATTTACGGGCGCTGCTTAATTAAATGAGAAGGGACGAATCTATCGAGGCAAGCTATATCGCGTTCTAAATTAAAGGTTCAAAGTAATTCTCTGCTTTGAAAATTACTGATAATAATAAACTAAACAGTTTTATTTATTACGAGTAGCTCAATTCCATTTTCGTAATTTAGTATAAACTTAATAATAATAATTCTAATAATTCGTTGCACGTGTTGACGAATATCATCGCCTACCTTGAAGTAGTTAACTGTATTGCGAGCATTTTTTTCACCAATAGGGTCAATAAGGACTTCTCGCGGCATCGGATTAAACGTTATTTTAAAAAAATGCCCTTTTAAAAACAAGTGCTTTTGAAAGACCTATTGAGATTTTCCGCTTCATAAGGGATTTTGAGTTTTAAAAAATGTCAAGCCCCGTACGAAAATCGCAATCAAGGAAGTGCGAGAAAAATTCTTCTCACGATCAAGGTAACGAACATTTTTACCAATACTATCCCCTTCCTCCCTGACATACTGAGAGCAGAGGGCAGCGCGAAATTGCCTTTTACTCTTTTCTCCTGATCGGACGTCATTGGAAAGATTGCGCGGTAGCACCACTTCTTTGAGGAGATCCTCTTTTGATTGCGCTTTCCCATCACATCTCCTCTCCTGCATATATTTTTTCTTCCTCGTACTCCGCTACAAGAACTTAAGTACACTATATTTCCTCTTTCCGCGTCTGACTTTCATTTTTTCTCCCCGCCCCTTGCTCGCCGGCCGCAATAAGCAACCCCATTTTCAATATGCTTCCGTCGACGACGTTGCTGAAAACGTCGTAGCGTAGACATTTTTTTTCAACCAAAAATGAAGACTGATACCACAAGTTTTTCAGCGCCGCCACTCTGTGTTTATTATTTCATAAAGGGAAGAGCTGACGCGCGTTCATACGCCGCGGCCCGCCGCCGTTAAACGAGATAAGCTCGAGCCTCGCCCTCGTGGCTGACGACAGAGAGGGAGAGCAGAAAAATGCTTTGTATTCCTTTTAGCCATAATAGCGTAATATTGCTTGCTTTGTGGATGTTATAATGTATACGCGAGAAGCGTCGGATGATTTCGCGTTATTTCCCTTTGCTGCTTTCTTTATTTACTCCAGTTTCATTACCACTGAGAGTCGGGCTCGCACTTCCGTTCGGGACAGCAGTTTTGAGCTTTAGCACCTAATAGGCCTAGACCTGTGCTTCATTTTTACAGGCAATATTAAGCTTTTTGTTTGGCTGTAGTAAAATAAATCATTATTTCTCTTGCAAAAATTTATAAACGCAGTTCAAACTACATGTTTAAGTCGTGCCTTTGAATCAAAATAGACATTGTATAGGATATAAAATCATATTTTAGGACCGTTTATTTCTAAATTTCTATTTCTAAAGGATAACCGCTTTAAGGGTAATTCGACGACTTTAAATTAGTAGAAAATTTAAACTTCTTTTATAGAAGCAAGTTACAAAAATTGCTAAAATGTGACACTGCTTAAAGCAATTTAAATAAACAGGAGTTGTAAAAAGAAAAAAGATAATTATAAAAGGATTTTATTGATAAGTCATTTAGTTATTTTTCATATCTATATATTTTCCAGATTTTTAACTTACTGCAATAACAGTATCAACTGCGAAGTGGTACATCTCAACTATTATTTGTTTCTGCATATAAATCTTAATATTTGATAGTATCCAAGAAAGGATAACTATTAAAATGGAAATACTATTCAAAGTCTGTTTTCTCTTTAGATTTTTGATCGTATAATCATGCACTTTGGTCTTTCTCCCTTTTCCACTATCCTATTCTAAATGTGTATATTTGTACGTTGTTTTTACGAGCTCCAAAAGCTTCAAGCTGCATGTTTCTCAAAGATATTACCATAGCCGATTTTCTGAATTGAAGTCTCGATATCAGTGCACTAAATATGCAGTCATCTGTATCGGTTGGCAAATCATAAATGCTGACTTTCGTAAGACATAAATATACTTATTTTCATATAAATTATTAACTGCGGTAGTACATAAGTTTGATTTAATTCTATTGTACACGAAGAATGTATTTTTTTATAAATCAAGATAAAATTCACACGCGAGTATCAAATGCACAATGCACTATCGTTTGGAAAATTATTTTTACTAGCGCGACAAATTTTATCATATTGCATGCCATGAATATGCTACTAGATAAAACTTTCGTATTTTTATTTTATTACAATAACTTTTATAAATTAGACGATGAATTTACGTGTAGTTTATCCTAATTAAATTATCCTGTTCTAAGATAGATTTCCTGCGTTACTTATCGTTTGATAAAATATTCTTTTCTCTTTTAAATTATATGACAAGGCATGTGAGATACAATATCTAAATCGTGTATGTACTTATTGAATTTTTTTCGGATATTTTTCTATAAATAATTCACTTATAAATTAATCTTTTAATGTAGGTCATTCCTAAATAAGAAAAATCTCTGCAAAAATTTTCCGACGGAATTTAATTTAAATTGACTTGTTATGTGCAGCCTTTCATTATTTATAATTATTATTTAAATTAGCAAAGCTTGTCCATTATTTAAGTGAATTTGAGATATTGATATTTATTTATATCGAAGTCTTTAACATATGTCGTAATAATAATTGCACTTGATACCGAAATTACTTTATTAATTGAATTAAATGAAAATTACCCTTAATTATAAAAATTTTATGAATAGTTTGTAAAAAATCTATTAAAATTTTATTTTTATCAATTAATCATTTCAATGTCAAGATAAGGAACATAATATATATTAAAGTTGTGTTACCAATACTTTCAGTTTAATTGAATTATTCATAAACAGTTATTTACGACGAAGAAATAAAGCTATTCAAAAGCTAATCAATTTTAAATAATTTTTTTTATATACATGAAATAAGAAAATCGCTTGAAATAAGAAACTTTAACTAAAATATGATTATAAATAAATTATCAATACAAAAACCGGTTTTGTACAATAAGATATTATAATTATCAAAAAATGTTTTCAAAACCACTTTCTTAATTGAACAGAGAATACAAAAATAACACATGATTCATAATTGAGAAAAGGTTTTTATTTCTGCTGGGAATATTATAAAAAAATATTTTTACATATGCGTGATATTAGAACTCGTAGCTTATTACTATTTTATACTTAATGAGTATTTCCGGAATAAAAATGGATATAAAAAAAGTCAATGGACGCTCGATAGTTTCGATTTTTAGCCACAGTTGTATAATATGAAATAAAAAATGGTTTATCTTCAGTTGAAATATGAACCCTTCAATTACGCCAGCACAATTTTATCTGTTTTTCTGTGCCTCGGAACAGGTCTCGAGTTCATTTTTCGTCTGCGTTTCCAAACATAATCATTCAAAAGCTCAACTGTTTGTACGTTTGATATCGAAAGTCGAACGCAAGATGCGCCGGCACATATACGGTTTGCACCCTTTTTTCTTTCCATTATAATATAAGCGAGTATTCCGACCATACACGTGCACATACAGACGCACGCGATTACAACACAAAGAAGCCGCGCGCTCGACTTTGATGCAGAGGCATAATCTTCGGCACTTGGCAGCAAGATAGATTCGCGACATCTATTCCGTCGAGTCTTCTCGAAGGTGTTCGACCTCTCGACTACGCAAATATAATGCGCATAACCTATACAGGCAATGTCGGGGGCTCTTGTCCGTAATAATGCGCCCATGCAAATGGTTCATAAGGCCAGGCTCACACCCGCCCGCTCCGTGATTTACTATCCTCTCGCTATCTCTGTCTCTTCGTTCTTGGAACACACTCGCGCCACTTTTTAATATAAAAGACTCAATAAATATACGGGAGCTTTAGTCCTGCCTTTCGTCTTCACCGGCGCTACCTTGAATACGCGTATATATAAGTGTTGAAAGGATTCCTCTGGGCTCTCAATTTTTCTTATTCCTTTTTTCGCACTTTTGTTTAAAAGTACTTAAAAGTACGGTCCTTCATTGATGACACATAAGTTAACCAAAACTTTTCTCCCGGTATTCACAACACACGTTAAAAGATACCCAACACATCATATTGAAATGCTTTCAAAGTTCTCCTTTTTCGGAAGCTCTATTCGTTTAATTAAGGAAGAATGAAGGGATAACAATTATTGTAGTAAATCTTTTTTAATAAAACTTAGGAGAACATGTATGAAAATATATCTTCGTAAAGTCTACGCATTTCTGTATCATAATTTTTCGTTCGCGTATAAATATTTTTATTTTATACTTTTAATGTTTTTCATTATACATTATATCTATGATTCATTAAAAAAATTTTATCTATATTTTTTACGACTATCTATAAAAAATGATGCGTCGAGTTTTTTACGTTAATAAAATACTTGTTTATCATATATATGCTACAATATCGTACACTTGACTTTTTACTGAAACTCCATTATCTCTAAGAAAAATAAGAGCCGGTGAGTACCTCAGATTTATAATTTTATAAGTAAAGCTGTTCTTAAACTTTAATATCAAATTTAAAACATTTCAAATGTGTATTAAAAGTATTGAAGAAAAGAAAAATTTAGCGAAATCATTTTAAGTATGCAACATATAATGGAACAAACCAATTTAATGATGACTTCAATAAAAGTAAAAAGTAATTTATGACTTGAATTCAAGAAAAACTAGAATTAATTTAGATAATCGATTATTTTAAAACATATAATTCACGAATGATTTATTTTCTTCGTTAACTATGTATATATGTACAATAAGAGAATTTTAATAAGAAAGATCGATGTGAATTAAAGAGTAGTTTATTAATAAAGAGTATAATTAATTCTGCATTAAAAAAACATTTTTTGTTCGAATAAATTTCTCCATAGTAATTATTAGAAAGTATTGTATTGTGACAATATGCATATCTGCAAAATCTTCCGACGTAATCTCAATCAGATAAATTTACTGATAAATATTGGAGAATTTTAAATTCATACACTCGTAATTAACGTAAAAATAAATGAAGATTTCATAGAATGATATGATACTATTATAGTTGATTAAATTAATCGATATTTTTTGTTATTCGCGGATGTTAGATGAGATATTGTAACCAATATGAGAACATAATAATTCTGAGTACATGTCGTTTAGAAAGACACACTGAAGTTATATCATAATGTCATCATATCAGGTTCTGAACTATAACAAAGATAACAGAATAAAGTCTATAGAACACACTTAAAAATGACTTAGTGGAATGAATTATCTCAAAAGGCTTTGCAAGTACAACAAAAATATCTTCTTCCTTAGCTAGATTTTCGTTCTTCACTCTGTTTCTCCGCTTAAATAAAAATAATAATAATAAAGATAAGCGGAAAGATCGTTGGCCAACTTTTATCATTTAGCCTAAGCGTGAAATCTACGGCTCGCATCTTCTAATTCAAAGACGCCCGGGTACCCTGGAAAATCTGAGCACTGACGACATTTACTACCCCCTCCAAAACTCATTTACTCTCTTTCTCTGCAACTTTTCAGTAGAAAGACGACGCACCACATGATATCTCGCACCGCAAGCTGGATTTTCGCTTTACCTATACCACTAAGCTTCCTTCTTCTTTGGTAATAGTGCTCTTTCGTAACTTATTAACTTCCCCCTTTTCGCACATAATGATAGAAAAAATATAGCCTCTTTAATAAAAACATTTAACTTTTTAATTTTATTAATGGTTAGAAAATTTCAATATTGAAGTCTCTAGAATTCCTTTTTCTTATAAGTAATTTTAGTAAATCGAAGTTTCTTAATTATATAAATTGAAAATAAGCTTGGGAGTAAAAACTTTGTATTCCGAAATTGAAATTGTATTTGATTATCACACTAATATTACCAACTTTATATACATTTCTAGAGCAAAATTTATTGTCTAGTTATCGAATTGATGGAATACATTAAAAACGAATTGCATCTTGTAGTATAGTATCATCTGTATCTGAACGGGTTTTAAACCCCATATATATACATTTATATTTGATGGAGAAGCAGGTCGATCGTTTCTATCCAAAATAATACAATTTAAATGAATCAAAACAATTTACATATTATTAAATACGAATTTCTGTATGTAAAAAATGATTGGAATTTTTTTATGTAAAAAATATAAACGAAATATTTTTAATATACTATAATAAATTATTAATAGTTATTAACGGTAGGTTTAAAGTTGCTTTATAAAATAATTTCATTTATTTAAATGAATTACTGTTTGAGCAATATTTTACAATGTGAGTAAAAAATCTGAACATCATTCGTGTCAATCGAAACGTGAATTTTTAATATAGATTTTCATTTGCAAAATAAGAGAGAAGTAAAATAATATCTTTATATAGAAGAAAAATGTATCAAAATGAGATTCCTCAACATCGCGTTAGAAACTGAATACAAATTTACATACTTTGAAATTCTTTATTGGTTTTCCTTTTTCATTTTGAAAAAAATTTAATGTATATACGTTTACAAATAGTATAATTTATATTTCTTGTTATTAATTTTTAGGTGAAATTTGTACTAAGGAATAAATCAATACAGCATCACCAATGTTACGTGTGTCTTTAAGCTTTTAACGGATGAGTAACTTCAGCTGTAATTTAGTAAATAGAGACTCATAATTAATAACGCCAGAAAGTTTTTGACAAGATATGATCATCTTGAGCCACTATATTTGTGTACATTCAAATACAAAATCTAGAGAAATGCGTGTGCCGCTTAAATGAGTTGCTCTTCCATTGTACAGTTATCGGCAAGTCTCATAAATTTCGAAGTTGAAGCTCCGAAAGTGCTTTCCGTTAACGCGATAATCCTTCTTCCCATATACTCTTCATTTTCGTGTATAGCCATTTGGATAATCCATGATTTTTTAGAAATTCAATTTTCTAAACCAATTTCCAAGCCGCTTTTCTGTTGTACTCATCTAATGTTAAAAATACATCCATATGTGTAATAATTTATTACTTACAAATATTGACTTGAAATCAACTTTGACCATTGCGTTTCATTTACTGTTTAAGAATGCCAAGTTTTCTCTAAGCTATACAAAGTACATAAAACCTGAAATGGAATTACCTCAGATTCTTGTATTAATAAGATGCAGGCTGCAGTCTACTTTATTCGAATTATTAACCGATTTTTTCAAATCCAATTTGAACGTAAACAAATATTGTTGTAATAAACTTTATAAGTGCAATATTAGAATGAGATCATATAAGTAGCTTCGTAAACAAGATATCGGTTGAAGTTAGATTTTTCAAATAAAGACGATAAGTAGTATGATGCTCCATTTTGATTATCTGAGGTACGAGTGCATCGAAAACTTGGATGAATTCAGGCATAAACTAAATATCATTAAAAAGACATTTAAAAATGAACAATGAGGTTTCTCTTTTCCAAGCAAATAACTTGTAACTATTTTATGGTAAAATAAACAGTAATTTTCGAACTCGATCATTTGTAGTTTAATTATTTTTGTACTCTAAAGTTATAAAATTAATTTTCTTATACTAAGTGCACATTAATGCATCTATTATTTTGGCTTATATATTTTATCAATTTTTATTATTTAGCATAAATAAATATTTATATAACATGCGAATTCATATTTGCTAATGCTTTTGTAATGTTTGTGAAGGTGCTTTTAAACTTTAAAAAAATCTAAGATATTTGAAAAAATTGGGTATGAAGGCATCGACGACGTAACATTTAATCCTAAACCTTTTCATAAATTCGTGTCCTTAAGTTTTACACGATCGTTTCTCAAACATACGCAAACACAGACACAGCCATAACTCATGATACGCAAATATTATGCACCGGTTACGCTTAAAACGATTCGCTATTAAAATCACCGCACCTGAGCCGGAGTCCCATTAAAAATTAGAGCGAAAAGCCTTGATTCAACGTTCCCTGATGAATAAAACTTCATGGCTCACAATAAAAGCCTAGCAGCGGACAACCAAGGGAAAAGCATCGCAAATGAGCCATAATTTGCGAGGAAAAAGACGCGGACGGTACAGCCGTCGCACGAAGACGATACGGTGGCGCGTTCATAGCGCCCCCTACTTCATTGTCGCGGCTGCTCGCGCGAGTTGGTTCTCGCTCGTAAAGTCACGCGCGAGTTCAGAACGCAGAAACTTGTAAATTTGCGACGGCCTCGCATAAGCTTTGCAAAACGAGCGACTCGTGAATCCGCGCGTCGTCGATATCCAAGCAAACATGCCACCAGGAGCTACTTATTAAATGGGGTGCATTATCAACGTTATTAGATATACGGCTGGGCATAAAAAATCCAACACGATTTATCGGAGCGCGAAGATATTAGACACCGCGGCGCAGGACTCGTTAGACAATTTCATTTGTTTTTCATTTGCAGATTTATTTACAGCCGCGACTGCGAATTAAGAAATAGGAGACACGAGTGCATCTTCCCGTCCCGTATGCAATTGTATTTAGTAGAGCAATGCAAGGTAATGAAATTTTATTATAATTATGAAAGCGTGCGGTTTATTAGTTTTTAGTACTTTCATAAGTACTCTGGAATTATTTAAAGCTATTGGCACGCCCATTGCACCTTTCCAACGTGTGTACCAATTTTTATCATTTTTAAAATACATTTTTGTTTTCTGAATTATTATCAGCATACTTTTGCGATACTTAACTTAGTGGCTCAGGATGAAAGACTTTTATCTTTACAATCAATTGGTCTTAAAAAGTGATATTGCTAAAAGGTACAATTCTAACGTTTTTTCGAACAAAAACTTTACGGTTGGTTTTTATTTCCTTAAAGCGTCATTGTCGAATAGTACTAACTTTAAAAAAATTATCAAATGCAACATAGATAGTGATAAATTTGAAATACATAGGATTGAGTAATAAAGTTAGTTCTTTTTATGTCGGAAATGATAGGAAAATATTTTTCTTCGACAAATTAAATTTTCATAGTTTGCGTAACGTTTGAGAGATTCGGTTACTATAAAAACATAGTAAGTAGCTCCAGTTAAAATTTGAATGATTAATAATATGCTTTCGTAATTCAGTGCAAAGTTACTTTTGGGTATTTATTATTAAGTTGACTAAACGATCAACGTAATTGCTAATATAGCAAATGGTACTTTTAAATTTATCAGCACTTAATACGAGCCCGAATGATATTGGAACATAACTGCACGATCTTTAGCCCAATGCTGATTCGGGCAGAGAGAAGTCTTAGGTGAAATATCCCCTTGGATCTTTGGTCTCCGTGCGAATCCGCAGAGTTTGAGAAAGCAGCCGTGACTTAGATGGTAAATATAAAGATACTCAGCCGTATATCGGACTAGACTGGAAGTTTTTCCACAGAGTTTGTGATTCTCAGTGGTTTCCGCGTATACGAGGAAGCCAGAGAATGTTGTTGAACGCTATCAGAGGAACAGAGCGAGTGAGCGAGAGAGAAAAGGAGCAAAAGGGAGGCCGAATGTTGCCATCAAGGCTTCTGCTTCTGAAGTTTCACCAGTCTTTGTCATACGCGACTCAGACTTGTATGTCAGAACGTAGTCAGGCGGACGCTCGCTTTTGTGCTATTGTGAGCATGTGGAAGAACTCCGCTTAGCTTGGAGATGAAGAAATTATAATAAAAATCAAGGGGAAAAGATACGGATGAACGGCTAGAAAAGGGCCTTCGTACTATCCTATGTCAAAGGGAAAATTTTTATTTTGGAATTTGGTAAAGCAAATCAAACTACCAAAGTAAAGAGCAACCGTAGCAGCTTCAATATTCCGAGACATTTGAGCGCAAAATTCAACTCACCGACGCATTAGTCGATGCTTTGCTATTTTTTAATTTACAAAACTCTTCATACGTTACAGTTTCGCTATCCGAGAGAAATATTAAACTTTGGAAGATTAGCGAATGACCGTTTTTTAATTTCTATGTAAAACCTGATAAACACAATTTTATTCCTCTAAAGTTTTACAGAGTCGAGTATTGTGCACGACTGTGTTTGTGCTCAGCTTGAGTTTATGAGACTTACCGACTGTTGCCGAGGTTTGTCTTATAAAGTTTATGCAAATACGTGTATACGGCTGGATAATTAAGCTGAGTTTTACCCAGATAGTTTACGTGACCATAATAAGTTTTTCAATTTTATTTAAAATTTCTTATCTATTTAACAAAAATGTGATTCCATCTAATTCTTTGACCTTTCCTAGATTCTATGTCATTCGATGTTATTTATCTTTACATTCTTTTGATCTTATATTTTCGACAAATAAACATTTAGAATTCAATGTCGGTATCAATAGTAAGCAAATCAAATAACACTTCTCATAGGTTAATTTTCGTTTAACCTATTATAAAATTCAATTTAAATATGAAAAAGTTTTCACTCTTCAAAATTTGACCGATTGCCTCTATGATTAGAAGTTACGTTTGGAATGGTAAGTGAGTATTGATTGCTATTAAGCTATATAAATTTAGAACAACTCGATTGAAACTTAGTTTTGCTGGACATAAATTTACATTGAATTCGAATGCACAGTTCATTTATTATATTAGAAATGAAAGTCTGTATCTTCAAACTATTAAAAGAAGAAAACTTGCCTGCAACTGTCAATTTTACTAGAGAATAGTGAAAAGTAGTTTCATTCGACGTTCGAAATAAACACAATCCAATAAAATTCACTTCGTATCGCAGTCAACCGCAGTCAACTTAAAACGTAGAGAGTATGTAGTATAAAAGTAAGTAGCAATTTTGTTATGATGAACAGGAATGTCTATTTCTATATATATATATATATATAGAAAAGTGGACTATCTCTTAGTTCTGAGCGAAGCTATGAAACTTTTGGACATTTATGACTCAACGCGCGGCTGTCGCAAGCTCCATTAGTGTTAATTCACTCGCTCCGATAATTCGCGATTCTATCGTAGTAATCGCAATGACATCGTGACATCTTTCATTTGACAGCCGTCATTGTAGTTGTATTAAATGTATACGTGGATTGCCCGTGTTGCTTTACTCAAGACTGCGCATTCGTATAGAGCTGTACGAAAATCTCGGACGGAAGCGAAAGTTAAAGAAAGTGTGTAATAAATTAATGTTTTCGGAAGAGTTTACTTATTGCGAAATCAACTACTATTATTTTTAAAATACGAAATATACATATTATACTTAATAAAATTATGGCATTTTTTAAAACTATCATATGCAATAAGATAAAGGACTTATAAATAATGTACACTTATAGCAAAATGACGTTTATTTAGAAAACTTAATGTGTTACCACTTATTATTCAAATATAATACATCTTTTCCACCATCTTACGTTAATAAAAGAATTTTCGAAAATAAATATTCTTCAAGGAAATTTAAGTAATTTATCCTCGTCATTTTTTAAGACTGTTTTTTAACGCACAGTGTAGTTGAAATGCCTTGAATTTTTTCTAATCTCACAAATCTTCACATCACAGCTATTAATGGGTTTAAACGAGAGCAAAACTCACGTATCGTTTAATTTTCAATATTGGTAACTGATTAAACGTGCACGTCAGAAAATAGACCATTGCACTCGAGAATAACGGACGCTACAACATATATATTGTACTGGCCTTTTATCGATGAGTGGAATATGCAGATATAAAATTCGATTTTATCGAACATCAGACCAGTCGCAACATTCCCCTCGCATCAATATTTAATAGAAAGTAGTTTTGATTAAAATTATACATATTTTAAATAATTATAAGCGTAGACACCAAGTTAGCAGGAAATATGACTTAGTTGGATAAACTGCTGTATTTGGTGGGAAGGGATGTGAATCTATGCTTTTATCAGATCATGATCTTTGTCAGACTTTCGGTTCAGTTTCGATCAGAATATAAGGATTGGGCAAAAAAGTGTTACAAAACTTTATTGCTCTGACTTGGCTCGCCGTATGTAAGTCGAGTAGTTTCATTTCTTTAAGGGCAATTTGAGTAAGAAAATTTCATGATGTGTTATTTGATAAAAATTAATTTTATTCGGAAACAAAATTTATCAAGAAATGTTATCATACAATCCAATACATTATTATTGCTTCATTTCTAAAATTGCTGCGTATACAAATAATAAAACCCTACATTTAAAAATACACCACGGTAAATGAATTCGTTAATAAATAAAGATGCATTAATTGTAAAGATAGTATAATCCTTGATAAATTAAATGAAATAAAATATACCTTTTTAAAACTTAGATATACTACACTTAATTAGTTCAATTAAACATGTTATATTCGTATATCGATCGAAGTATTGACTTTTTATACTTTCAACTATATCGTATGCATTTAAATGAAATATTTTACTCATTGTAAATTTATAATTTTCATATAATCTATACAATTATAAATCATTTTGTAATAATGTATTAAATGTAAAGTATATTTAAAGATACTAAAAAGTATAGTGGGGTTATCGAATTAAAAACGAAAGAATTAATTATAAATGATAAGGGTGTACTAATTTAAACAAGATGTAATCATTGGAATTAAAATTTACTCGGCTTATGTAATATGTCGATTAATATTTGCATATAAAAACTGTAGTTAAAACATGTCTAGAGAGGTACTTTATAATTAAAATTTTTTTTCTTTTTAACGGTAAAAAAATTTGTTTATAGCGCTAATGTAAAAGTTTGCGAAGCCCACTGGGCCATCTTTCTAGTCATAGGCAATCGAGTGAAAAGCAGCCGTAAACGGTGAAAACCGTCAAGTCAGTCTATCATTTTCTTGGGTTACACGATGGACTAAGTTTTTCAGAAATCTATAAACAAAAGTAACGTTCGAATTAAGTATCGTTGACTGAATGCAGTGCAGGCACTTTACAGGGAAACTACCTTATTTTTATTTATTAATGTTCCGTTGTATTTTTTTGAACTACGATTGCACATTGAGTAATGAGGAAAAAATAAATTTCTACAACGAACGGATATATTTTATTTCTCTAAATGAAATTTGAAAATACCACGTTGATTATAATAATGTTGTCGATATAAGTCATGGGAGTTTGCATATTAAAAAATATATAATAATTAACAATTGAATCGCTTAGAAAAATTCAGAACTATTTAAACAATTCCAGATTTTTTTCGTTAATAATAATATGTTTGACATTTTCTTAGGTTTCATATATTTATCCGTAATATTATTTGATACGTAGGTAATCCGTAAATACAATTACTGAATTCACTAATCCACTTCGTTCCTCCATATTTAGCTACTTCATTTCTGACTTCAAAAACCTTGGAAAAAAATTCGTTTGATATTTTCTCTACGACGATGAAACATTGCTTTCCATTTTAAAAACGCACTCGTCGTTTTCAAGAGTGTGTATTCAATTAAAAATTTTTTAATAACTTCTCAATAATACGCACCACTCGTTTCAACATAAATATTTCAAAATTGCACTCTAAATATTTATATGTTTTATTCAATATTTTAAAGAATTGAAATAAATGAATAAGCTATTGGTGCAGTGCACATGAAATTTTTAACTTATTTCACTTTAAATTTGAGAAATTTGGAGTCGAGATGAAGAATATTGTTTAAGGCATTTAATTTAATTCCAAAATCTATACGTAAAAGTTTGAATATACTAAAACTTAAACACTAATGCTAAACAGTAGTTTTTCTACTAAAAGTGAAATTACAATTTTCATCGGATTAATTATTCGCGCGCACATAGAATTAACTTTTAACGTGGCTAACGCTGAAATTTGATGTGCACGTACGATGTACGCGAAAAATTAAAATTCCAGGTGCAACTGTAACTGGCTGGGAAAACTCGTGGAAAAAGCAGAACACTGCTTTGTTTCAGAAGTCTGTTCCACCTTTAACTATTTATAGTGTGTGAGTGCCAGGGCGACACAATGAGCGGTGCGCGGCGAATAGTCCGCGTCGAACATACGCGAAAAACCAGTGGAACCAGAAAAAAAGTGACGACATGGACATAGCGGATATAGCAAATAAAGTTTATCTAGGCAGTGGCGAGGGGCAGGCGATAATCCGTTTGGCACATATGCGGCGGTACATCGAGCGACAGGGAAACTGTTGGCCACGCGCGAGACGTAAAGAGCATCAACACGGGCGAGTCTCTGTCGCCGTATAATTTTGTTTGTTTATGGTCGACGCGCTACTCGATTTTTCCTCTTAATGGACGCCTGCGACATCTGACAAACGGTCTCATACCCGGCCGTATTTTTTTCTTCTGGCACGTTTTACTCTTTTTTAACGCTATTGTGTGCGTCACATCGAAGAAAACGTGGATTACACACGGTAGAAATTACGAGTTGCGAATCCATCATCATTGCTCCTCGATTTCACATAGTACAATCAAGGCTGGCAGCCAAAGGAGAAGATCCGATGATAAAAAACAAATGGAAAGGTATTGTCGATGAATCACACAGGAAGAGTTTTTCGCTCAGTTGCATTAGCGAAAGTTTCTGGTTAATTGATTTAAAGTATAATAAATGGCAATACATGTACTTTGAAACTACTAGAGCTATAATTTAATTATAAAGTATTGACATATATCCCGATGAATAAATGGAAATATCGAATTTTGTTTGAAAGTGTGAAAATATCATATTGTATTTACTTATCGGTAAAGTAAGAACTTATTGACACAAAAAATAATGCTTTTTAGAAAAAATTTTACAAGTATTTGGAAATTTTTCGCCACCTGTTAAGCCTGAACTACATCTTTTAATATAAGACTCGAATGTTAAAATTTGTTCGACTCGAAGGTAATTGAAATGATTATAAATATTTATAATCCAACAGCTGCTCACACAGTTTCTATACAGTTACACTCGATTTTTATGATACTTTTATTATATTTAACTTAAATTAAAATGATATTGGAACGCGCATTGTTCAAATTCAGTATGCATATTATAAATGCAAAATGGTACAGAGAATGTTGAGTAAAAGTGCATTGTAGTGGGCCAAGTAAATTAAAAATGCATAATTCATTTGATTCGTATTTGAAAATTCGATTTTTAAAAGTTGGGAAAATTTCTAAAATATCAAATAATGCTAATCACGATCTCATTTTAACGATGCATTCAATTAATTTTTTTTTAATTACGTTAATTACTGAAATCAAACATAAAGTATAATGACAATGCATAACGTTTGCCAAGACGTAATGTAAAAATACAAATAAAATATATAAACGCATGCAGCTCGTTTATATTGAAAAAGTTTTAAAAATTAAGCAATGATAAGTTTATTGCGCAACGCAAAAATTAACTGAGTCAAACATAGAGCAAAGAAATAAAACACAGAATAAAAGCAGGAAAACTGTCTGACTTTTAAATTTTTCACGAGCTTTTGCAACACCACCCATAATCCAGACTCGACAGTCCTTTAACTGAGTAAAAAGCCTCATGCTGAATCCGTTCTCTTGTCTTTTTCTCTCTGTTTCTCCTACTTCTTTCTTTTCCCATACTTGGGTCTTAAGTAATTAAGTACTAAAGAACTTTTACTATTGGATTAGCAATCGTGCCTTCTTTATTTTTGTCTCTCTCTCTCCCTCTCTTACTCTTTCTCTCCTTATAAAATCCTTCTGTAAAACGCTGTTTGTCTAAAGAAAACAAGCATCAGCGGGGCAAAGGAAAAGACGGAGAAACTCGACGAAGAAAAGACGAATTACGAGTGTCTCGCGATAGCATCGTAACTAGCGCGCGTCGACTTGGCTTTTCCTGAACTTAAAACGCAAGAAGAAAGGAGGAAAAATTCACACGGGAACAAAGGTGGAGAGAAGAAAAAGTAGAATAAAAGCTTTGAGGAAAGCAGAGTGACGAAGAGCTAAGGAAACCGGTGGCAGTTTAATTTTGCCAAGGGAGTAGTATCGGGTTCTTGAGCGTTAAAAAGAGACAGAACGAAAGAAAACGTCACCAATGTTTAAGTCGTCGGTGCATCCAGAACACTAAATCATAAGATATTAGAGAGGGTAGCAGCGCTTCTCCCATGGATCCTGAGCTATCTTTCTTGCACCTAGACGGGAGAACACCTTTGGCCAACCCTCTTCTTTCATAGTGGGTGGAACCAATTTTTCTCTCGGCTGTCGCTGCGAGTTACGAAAAGATGAGTCGCACTATTCAGTATTTTTTCTCTCAGCTTCTGTCTTCGTATAAGTGTATAAAAATATAGTCGCGTATAATATACGCACAATTCAATACTCTCCGCTTACATTGCTTCTATGAAGTGTGCGTGATTCATGCTGCTGAGCACTTATTTCAAACGGATTATTTCCGATTATTTTACATATCAATATAAGAACTGTATTTTATATAGAATTTAGCAACACATTGCTTCCTGTGTTATGAACCATTATAAGCACTAAAAAATGTTTTCATTCGTATTGAGCAATAATTGTTGTTTTTAATTATAATTTTTTGTAATTACATTTGTAATTACCCATTAAAATTGTAATGAATTGAAGCATTGTTTTATTTTATAACATAAAATGTATTTTTCATAGAATTTTTCGCAAGATATCGAATTCGACTCAACATTTAAGTATCCTAAGAAGATTACATAAATCTAAGCTCAACCAAGAAAGGTTTCCTAGCTAAGCTAATCTAATATTAAATAAGAAGGTAACTTCTGGATATTAATAATACACTTAATAAATCAAGACAGTGCTTTGATAAACTATTGAATGTTAAATTAAAATATAATATGACGTAATTTATACTATGAAAGTCTCGTAGAACCGGAGCTTACAAAAAAGTTGCGGTAAACATATTAAAAAATAATTAAGTTTTCAGGATTGATGTATTAATAGTTCATTCGAGTATCTATGTGTGAACACCATCAGGTGCCATAATTCATAAATCTTAGACGGTGTTACATGTAACAATAAAATTGGTCTATTATTATACCAATAATTATAGAAATATTATATTATGCTTTACCTGATGAAAAGTTCTATCGAACGTTTTGTTAGTAAGAATAACCTGAAATGCAGAAAATATATGGAGATTAGTAATGCCAGTTACATGGAATAAAATAATAAATTATTATATATTATTACTTGAATGGGTAATGGAGAAAATATGGAAGTTTTATAATACACTAAATACTTTAAAAAAAGATTATTTTTTAAATATAATTTTAAAAAGTATGCGATTTTAATAAATTGTATTAATTTATCGTTAATTAACAAGTATCGAAACATTCAGTTGAGCAAATACATATATAAACATATTTTTTCATAAAACAGTCATTGCAGAGTATGAACAGACAATAATTTATCAAGCTTGACATACACGATGTATTAAAACAAGGTCATTCACTATCACCTTTCTTCAATTTATTTTTGAAATATGGTACTAAATTTATGAAAGAATATTAAAAAGAAGCTTAGAATACATTAAGAGCTAACATATTTAGATAATTTACATTTAATAAAAGGTGAAAAAATTTTAATCGAAAATCTATAAGCTTTGCTAAAAGCGTACGAAAAAAGTTATAAATGACATAAATTAAAAATATAGATGTTTATTGGATAAAAGTAGTTACTGAAATGTCAAGCAAAAAAAATTATGATTGAGCTTTAGTAAGATAAATGTAAATATTCAAATATAATCATCGACATCAGAAATAAAAACAAGAAAATTATAAACGATCAGAGTTTCATATTATATCATCAGTGATGACGATTGAATATAAACCTTTGTATTTGCATTTTATATATCACAGCATATGAAAGAAATAATTTTATAATGCTTAAAATTAAGGTGTAAGACATTAAATGGAAAAATTAAGATGAGGAACTGAAAATACAGAAAATTATATAATTATAAATTATAAAATTTTATACTTCGCAAAATATTATAAAGGTAATTAAATGA
Source organism: Platyscapa corneri (assembly GCA_018907185.1). Taxonomy (NCBI): domain Eukaryota; kingdom Metazoa; phylum Arthropoda; class Insecta; order Hymenoptera; family Agaonidae; genus Platyscapa; species Platyscapa corneri. The sequence goes on from JACCHW010000012.1 coordinate 1,159,674, forward strand.
TTGAATTAAGCTGAATTAAATGTGTAACTAGAAGGGGAAATTATAGAGCAGCATAAAGCTTTTAGCCCAGAATTTCGGAAATATATGATTTTCAAATATATAAAAATGAAGTAGAAAAGATAATATTAAAACGTACGTAAAAGAAATAGATTATGACCAAGTATCTTGAATGGATTTGGCGTAGAATATAGGAAAGTGACGTTTTTGGGTTGATGAAGTGATATAATTTGAAGGTTTTAAGGCTAGAAAAAATTAAAAAAAGTAATAAATTATCATCGTCGTTATATGATTACATTTATAAATTTTTAAAACAAGTATAGTTAAAAACAACTTTTATTTAAATATATCACTGCACCTAAAATATTAAGAATTCCATGTAATTTAGATCTGAATATTTGAACTATTTCCATAAAATAATTGCTTAGACTTTAATTTAAAAATAATTAAAATATCTAAGTTGAAGTTCGTAATTTATATAACAATAACAAATTTTATCTAATATATCGTGAAAAACGTAAGCATTTTTTATTGCTTCTACTAAATTTCATTAAATTTCACAGAAAGTCAAATTATAGGAAAAGCTTTTTCATTATAATTATAATTAAAAAGTTTAATCGTGATAATATGAAAAAAATAGAAATTAAATTTCAGAACAAACCAATAATGTACAATATTCAAATAAGTTTTGAACTAAATAAAGAAGTGATAAAAGGACAAAGATTTGATATCTATCAATTAGATTGGACTTCCTAGTCTCTCAATGCTAATGCCATTGCAAATGTTTGGACATATATAAAGCGAAAACTTTGTGAAAACAAATATTTGCTTCGGGACAGTTGCCGTGAGAAATAACCGGATAGTAAACCTTTGACACATGAATACGTTGTCAATTTAAAACTAAGTATATATATAAGATCATATTCAATTATTGATATTACTGAAGATTAGTCGTGTTATTAAGCTAATTTATTTTCAATACGACAAATATTATAAGAAACATAATCAAGATTATAATGTAATATTATATGATCCATGTTTAATAATAAGATCACCCATATCTTAATGCATTTGTCTAAATATTAGTTTCAAACTGGTTATTACATTTGAAAGAATTAAATGACTTTTAAAAACAAATTAAATTTTCTGCTTGAATAATAATCTTATTCCTCAGATGAATAGACGTATTTATTCGATGGACATTTTAAAGTATCAAATAGTTTAAAATACTTATGATTAATTTATCTTAATATATTTTCGTTTAACTTTATTAAATTTTCTATAACTTAATGGTTGAAAACGTAAATCTACATAAAAAATTGAATTTTTAAACGAATAAGACGTTTTAATTTGATAGCTACTGTATTATAGTAGCGTCATTTTAGTTAAAGAAATATGATTTATATAAAATCGTATTTATAATAGAAACTAATAAGTAATATTTAATATTAATATACATTATTATCGATTTTTTATAAAAATATAAAGTAAAATAATTTATAGAAAATATCTTTTTATTGCTAGTAACATCTACTAGTAATAAAAATATGTGTACAGTGATGTACATCAAAAGGATTGTTTAACTGCATTTTGCATAGATTCGACATATTTTAATACATTATATGTTGGACGAATTTAGTTTTGTCTTCAAAAAGTAACGAAATGTTTAATTGGCATTTAATTCAAGGTATAGAATATTAAAATTAAATTACATTCCTATCAACAGATGGATAGAAATACATAAATGAGCATACTTAATAATAATTTGAAAGATATCAGGGACGATCGTTTCTCTGGATAGACTACTTGAAAAGGGCTATGAGACAGAAACCTGATATCAATGTACCACAAAGCACGAAAGTCCCATCAAGACGTTAGCAGTAGTCTGGTGTAGTTGGAGAGGGAACGACATATTTTGGCCACAATTCGTGCTAACACCAACTTTGGTAACTAAACACGAAACTAGGTCTCGCAGTTTCCTTAACATACAAAATCAATCAGCCATTCTAGTTTCTTTTTAACGAATTTCACCTGTTCTTAAATATCTTTCCAGGTAAACGTCTCTCCTCTACGTTTGCAGGTAAATTTTTGTCTCTTTCATAATCGAATACAATGAATGCCAATGTAATGCGCTTGAGCACGTCAGGATTCGTAGGCGTTCAGTTAATGGATCCGAGATAGGATCAGAAAAAAGCTCTACGCCATCTCTCTTGTTTCTTTCTTTTCTCGGGGATCTAACGCTTTGGTACGCTTTCCTTCGCAGAAGGGTAGAGGAAGAAAGGTTAAAATGAATTTGCATTGGCGTGACCCTAATTGGCATTGGCTTCGATTTCGAGAGCTCCAAGATAGTTTTCCATCCTTTCTTTTATCCCAAATCTCTCTCTTTCTTTGTACCGATTCAGTAATCAGGAAATTCGATTCCTGGGCAAATTAAAATGAGACGTTTTAATTTACTAGTTACTGTATTTGCTACAGTAACCGCTGTAAGAGATACTTCATCGATTTACTTGTTTTTATCTTTTTACAGTGTAGCTAGAGCTGCCAGACTTAATTGAGTGTACTTATAATGAAGGGCTGGACCATTACAACATTTTTTATTCGCTTTTTTATCTCCGGCATTCCCCTTTCTCCGAGTAAAGTATTCTGCAAAAATTGATTTCGAAAGTAGTTGAATGATGTAGTCTAAATGTATTCAAAACGGAATTTGAATTTAAGAAAGTTTTCTTGCCGCAATTAGGATATAAAATTGTACTATATTATCATAATCAACTCACGAACTTGACTCTTTGATTCATACTAAATGCTGTTTTGAATTCGTCAATTTTTTAATACTCTTTTGTAAAACTTAAAAGTAATACACAATTTAATCGTCAAACGTTAATTACTTGAGGCTCAACTGTTATAGTGGTGCGATTAAATGAAAATGTTCCTTCCGCGCACCAATTTCCGAATAACCTCTTTGTTTATTTAAAAATTATGTTGACGTCAATTTTAGGAAGCTTCTGTCCGAGAAAATTATCGGACACGTGTACAGCAATTCATGTTGCTCCATAATATAAGTATTGTATTACCCTATAAAACACAAAAATAGAGATGGCAATTGCCTTTTCCAAAATAATTCACCGACTTTGAGACTGCGAATGATTAAAACTATGCCTGCGCGTTCATCTTCCTTTCCTCGTAAGCTTCGCGACAGTAACGGTATAACTTGCGATATTCTCAGCGCATATAACTTGGTACTGCAAAAGCTGCACGCGCGCTTCATATTCGAGATGTTAAGCGCTTAACTACTGCCTCCCTCATCTCGTCCAACCTCAATCTCGTCTCCTCTCCTCCCCTCATTGTACCGAGATATTAAATTAAGCGCCGAAGAAACTTAATGCGTGTTCCATATGCAGATTTACGCCCGTTGGCTGCTTCGCTACGAGCGACGTATAATCGCCACCCCAGTAATACAGTCTCTTTGTATCCGTTTTACAGCACGCGGGTACGTACCATAAAGCCGCGACCCGACGTTGACGTCGTCCTTAGGCTTCGACGTCACACAAATCAACAGAAAAACTAAGTTGCTTGTTGCTGCATTTCGTTACTTTTATTCAAGCGGCATAAGGAACTGTTAGTATATGTCAGAAAGAAATGACAAATCAATTTAAAAAGTTAAAGGGCAGAGATATTGGAATTTAGAAGAATTATCAAAAAAAATTATCAATTTTTTTTTTATTGCAATTTTAAAAGATATTCGTTTCTTCTTTTAAAAAAATACAATAATTAAGATTATCCTAGCGTTATATCTTGATGTATCTATCATTTCCTGATAACGATTACGATAACTGGAATGTAAAGTCATCGTTTTCTAATTTATTCCAAAATCTATTATAATAAATCAAAAGAAACTAAAATATAAAACAAGACATAATTGTACATACACAGAATAAAATCAAGCGCTGTACAAATGCATGTACTTGATGCAGTAACAATAAAAAATATACTAATACTAATTATGCTAAGCATTTTATCTGCACGCATTCCAAATGTCTATGCTAATAAACAAGTACCACTTTGAATTTTTATAACCTCATTGTAGATTCATTAGCAACTATGAATTCTGTTATATTTCAAGTTTCGTGAGAGGCACTTACAAAGCATGAAATTTTTCATTTTCTATTTTGGTTCTTCATCGCGCTTTTTTTATTTTTTAAAATCTAATCTGAGCTTCTTAATTAACGACTACTACAATCTCTATAATAGTATTTTTATAAAGTTTTGCTTAATAATGCTCAGAATAAAAAAAAATAATATTGTTTACGTTATTTTACAGAATGTTATTTGTGATTAAGAACTTTTAAGACATCGATTTATTAGTCTACTTCGATAAGATTAATTAATTGTTAATTATTAGGAAAAAATATAACAGAATTTTTAAACGATCTACAGGAGATTCTGAACGTGTAATGCAGATCAACTAGGAAATATTGAATAATCTATTTGAAATAAATTAGGTGTATCTATGGTTATTCTATATTATGTTTTCATTTTCAAAATCTAATAATTGTGTCATGCTATAATTAATAACGAAAGAGAAAATCAAAGATTATTAAATAATTCCTTTTATTCTGCGATATCAACTAATCTCCAACCTGATAGATAAATTAGATAAATCCGATATAAAATGATAATAAACAACAATTTTTGTATTAGTTCAAATGATAATATAGAGATTTTCTATTTTAATGATGATTTTTACTCATATGTTAATCTATTACGATATGTATTATAAACCTTGATTAATACTAAAAATTAAAAATGCAAATTAAAACTTGATACATCTATAAAAATTTTATAAGGTTCTCGTAAAATTTAAAAGAAAGTTAAGTACAAATTTCAATGTAATAATAAAAATATGGTATCAGACGATTAGCCTTTGTCACATAATATTAATGAAATGAATAAAATAAAAATAATTTAATAATTAATAATTTTATCATATTATTACTTATTGCATTATTTCATTTTCTGCTAATTAAGTTTTAAAAATTTATTTTTTGTTTATATTTAAGAAATTTTTGTCTTTATTAACAGCTTCTTAAAACGGGAAAAAGTATGGAAACACTTTACACAATATTAATGTTCTTATCTTCTTTATACATCAAAATTCGTGGTTTTAAACACAAATAGTATTAATGGCTTAAATTCAGGAGATATTATAGTAGTATTACATGCTTTGAAAAGTTATTGTTTTGTTAAACAAGCTTATATCAAGTTATGCATTTTTGTTGAATAGACGTCCATTGTGATCAGAGGAAAAAACATTCCGACACGTATCAAGTAATATTGTTAGGTATTAATTTTATCATTGTTTTTGTATAAAAATATCTGTGTTATTCAAGTTTATTATTTAAATTTGTAGATTAGTGTGAAAGATAGAAGACGTGAAAATTTAATAAAGTATTTTTGTGTAATCCTGAAGAAATTAATTTAGTTTTTAGATACGAAATACCAGCGTTAAAATGAACGTGTAAACGTGCAACATCCAGGGTAAACGAGAATGAAATAATTAACAGCTAATAAAGCGCGACAAGAAAAGCGCTTTAGGATTCTTTTACTTGGTTAGAAAAGTATGGATCAGAAAAAATAGTAGAGAAAGAGTGAAAGAGAGAGAGAGAGAGAGAGAGAGAGAGATGTGGTGAGAAGTATCTTCAAGCAAATAAAATAACATCGTCAATTTGTCGTAAAACCGAGTTTGTTTCTCTTCCCTCTCTTTCTCTCTTTCTTTCTCCTGGTTTTGAGAGTAACTAGACACAACCAAAGAGAAAAAGCGCCTAGTCAGATACTCGTGTGGCCAAGCACTATATACTCAACCTGAAATTTCATTCTTCAATTAGTGGCTCGCGTCGGCTACTCGAAGCTTTGTTCTCAAGTGATTAAGGACGGTAGATGAAGTAGACTCTTTAACTGGATTCACCGAAAGTGAAAGAGAGAGAGAGAGAGAGAGAGAGAGAGAGAGATAACATTCTAATTAAATCGATTATGAATGGGGTGGTGTTAGACTAGTACAAAGAAGACACTAAAGCAGGAAATGATGATAATGCGATAGAAATTTATGTAATAGTGGTACGACGTGTCACCTACACCGATGTATGTGATCTGACCGAGATGTAATAGCCAGGAAGGTGACGGAGAATTGTCGAATTGCGGTATCAATATTAGAATATTAAATGTTAAAACGAGGGTGCGCAAGAGTAATTTATCCGATCTCGCCGACTTTAATGAGAAGTCCCGGCCTTTAATATAGCTTTACGCTACCTTAATTACGATAATAAATTATTTATAATAGAGGAATATACATTATACGCCATGCTAAAGTATTCGATTTTTCATTGATGGGGTAAAGTGACTCCAATAGAACAATAATAAGCATGTTTCGACATTAAACGTATTATTTGTATACTACCCCAAACTTGATTATAGGCAAATCATAATTTAATTCAACTATCTTATTATAGCGTGCTTTGCTCCTATAAAATGGTTAAAAGCTTACTTATGATAATAATGGACAATACGTATTTTAATCAATTAGATTAATTTCTGTTTATAATAGACCAGCTTTGCCGCTAGTTGTAGCTTCTTTCTTCGCAGGTACTCTACTCAACATAAAAAATATTATACTAAATAGGGGGGCCGATTTTTCGTAGCACTACTTAATCAGATAAATGAGTACAAGTCATTTTACGAAAGCTCTGCACAATAATTTATGCGTTAAAATAAAATATCAATAAGCAGGAAATAATATTCGTTATCATTGGATTATATTTTACGTACATAGAATAAAATTAACGTTTAACTTTTATTCGACAGATTTTATTCGAAACAAACATTAAAAAGATTAATCTTGTTTAAATGGAAAGTTTTAAAGCTTTAAAATGCTTGTAAACTTTACCACTCGGTACTAAGATTTCAGAATATCACATCTGAATCTACATTTTTTAATCAAGAAGAATCAAGGCGCTGCAAATATTATTACTCGCGATTGGCTAAGCGTTTTTACATTCTCTATCTGCTTAAGTGTAGTATCCATTTAATTGAAAAGCCGCTAGTACCAAACTCCTTGTTCTCTTATCCCTTCTACTGCCATTTTGAACTATGTTAATTTTTTATTATTAACTGGAAAATTATTTCAAATCTTCTAATTTTTTGTTTATTTCAGTTTTTATTTGTCAAATTTTTATTTTCATTGGAAAAAATATATAAAAAGCGCAACCTCAAATCTATGTTTAGAATTTCAAACACGTGTTAGGTAAGATGCCTTTTATGAAAATAAAACTTAAATTATTCTTGCATTATCAAAAGATAAATGTATTTAACACATAATCGTATTTATATATTATAAATTTAAAAAATAATACAACTACGTAATTAACTACATTAGTTTATTTATTTCATAAAAATATAAATATTTAAGTAAAGCTGCTTACGTATTATATTTTATGAAAAAGAAATATTAATACTATTTAATTACATGTTTTTCAAACATTTTTATTTTATAAAATAAGCAATACTATTAACTATAATCTGAAATTGCTGGGTTCAATGCTTTCTTAATACAAATACGCCACTGAATTAATTATAATACGTCTAATTCATTTATGATATTTGATTATATCCTATTTCTGCTATACTTATAATATATCATTTTCCGTTATAGTGACAAGCCCAACCCATTTTAATACACATAATTAAATTGCTTTGACAATATTGAGTGAAGAATAGAATTTCTCTATCTTGGAATCGTGTAATTTGTAAACTCCCCTTATCTACTTAACGTTCAGACATAAATATATTTTTAAGGCTTTTTTTGTTTATACTAAATTTTCATCGTTTATATTTCAGAAAAAAATTTCATTTTAAATTAAATTATAGAAAAATTAAAAAATATTTCATTATTTGTTCATATATTAAAACCTGTTCTTCATAAATGAAATTTCTACTATTTCCTAATTCATGCAATTTATTTAATTAAATGTATTTATTATAATTTTATTAATATGTTTAATTAAAGATCATTTGAATAAATGTTATGAGATTTTAATTCAACATTCTAGTCAATTACTTTTCATCCACATAATATCTTCGTTGCTTCGATATAAATTTAATTAAATCCTTATTTTAATAATTAACATCTAAAATTATTCTAAAATTTAAGTGTAATTATTTATATTCTAATTAATAAACTTTTTAAGTCTTGAGAATTTTGTTGTAAAATGAAATACATTTTTTGTCGAGGTGCTCTTATCAAGGTAACGATTACATTGTTTCGCTTACAATAATTTGCGTTCCTAATATTGATTTAAGATTTGGTGTTTTAATGAAAACAATGGGATATAATTAATTAATAATTCTCTTTTTCATGGTTCAATTCAATAAATTTTATTTATTGTTTAATACAAGTGAAATTTCCAACATTTCAAGTTATATTGTGTAATTTAGAATTCATCTGCTTACATTTAAAAATACATTTTGCTAATAATTTGATTGAAAATCAACTAACTAATATGATTTACATACCAACTATTATTTCTACTACTCTAAGAAATACTTTTATTTCGGTAAAGTTGTTTCAATACACTTTGCAAATCAATTGATAAAGTTTTTTTAACACCGTAATGAACATGTTTTCCACTTATCTTGTTTAATTTTATGTCTCTTTTTGTATTTTCGCGTGTTTCTCGAATGGGTACTAGTTGGCCAGTATGTTCTCTGCTCTGGATTGGAAATCCTTTGTGAAAGCAGTACGGCGAATCTCTAGGGAATCGAGATTCCAATCTCTAGTTTAGTTTCACGCTTGAATGGAACGACGTTGTTGTATATATTCGTAAAGTAAGAGCGATAAATACGTTGCCATCCCTTTTTCTCCTTTTCTTCGTTCCCATTTCTGTCCGCGTCCTCCTTCTCAGTCAAAAAATTGGCACCGTCGGTCCTTTCGACATTTTTCTTCCTAGTTCTTTGTATTTCATTATATATATCCAAATAATGCACCGAAGGGAAAAACTATAAAATAGAATGAAAAAACAAGAAGTACAAAAGAAAGATGCGACGAAGGAGACAAAAGTATGAGTTGATGCAAGAAGAAAAGAAAAACAGAAGAAAACGTTTGGAAGTTAATCACGTGACTGCCGGAGGATTGTGACCTATAGCTCTTTACCGTCTTCAAGTGAACTTATGCTTCTGGCAGTTATAAACTGAAGTGCTTCTCTTTCTTGAAAGAGCCTGAACTTTACCGTGAAAAATGATTTGTCGAAAATCCTTTTATCACATAAATTATTCAAATAGCGAGAGAAAATATCGATAAAAATTTTGACACATTCTGACTCGATAAAAAGGTTCATTATTTATTGAAAATAGTAACACTATCAATTTACAAGATATTTGTTAATTGATAATAATCTACTTTTTAACTAAAATTAATACATTTACCTCCATACAATAGTATACACCTGCAAAATAGTGAATTCGAAGTTATTGGCTTAGATTTGGGATCAAAACTGAAATCCGACCGTGAGATTATTAATATTAATTGTTCGTATCTTTAACGAACTTTTCAGATTATTATTCCAAAGATACTATGTTTTACTTATTTATTTTAAGTAAAAGTATTTTTTACTAGAAATGACAAATTGTATTCACACATATGTAAAAATGCGTTGTATAAATAAAAGAAGGATAAAAGTCACAAATCGTCACAAAATTTAAGGTTTATGTAGAGGAAAAGATAAAGTTGAATTAATAAGGTGACTGTTGGCATTTAATACAATTTAATATATATATTTACCAATATTCACTCGAATTCAGTTCCAAATTTTACCGAAAATCTTAAATAAATAGTTATTGTCGTGCTCAAAGGGACGCTAAGCAGGTGTACAAACAGTCGAGTCGCGTATTGGATTTCAGAATGTGGCTAGCGCGTTTAAAAGGCACCGGATCACACGGTAAAATGATTCCAGATGATACCGAGGATCCATCAATAGACGCTGCGTTCAAGGGGATATCAGAAAAAGGGAGCATACTGTAGAACCATGGCGCAAACTCAAATATCCATTTTCGAGGTTACAGAGTAGACAGACAGATCGAAACAGGCAATTACTACTGTCAGGTAGCATCCCTAGCATGGCGGCGCTTCTGTGGAATTCGTTACTGCGCGTTCGCTTGGTTGCCCCTTGTATAGCCTCTTGGTACTCGAGTGTATACATATATCGAATCGAACGCTATACATTAGCAACTTATACCAATTGACTCTTGTCTGACGGACGTTTAATCTATTAATTGATGCTGCTCCCGTCGCTGCGTGGTAATATTCTATTGAAATAGTGTTTTAAAAAAAAACACCAACTCGCACGAATAAACTTTCTCATTGGGAGCGATTAAGGAAATCAATTTTTAACCCCAAACTATAAATGTTATTGTTGTTATTATTATTCGTTTATTGTCGACTTTATCCGACATTTGGAATGAAAGCTTGGCTACTGAAATATCGTACACTACCACTTGTTCGAGAATATTTAAGAAAAAATAATTATTTGTACATTTCATCGATTTTGTTCTCGAGTAACGCAGCACAATATGTTTATGCAAAATAATAATAAAACCCATTATGATTTGAAAAATTATTTAAAATTTTCAAATCTATTAAATCAAACAACTTTCTTCTGAAAATTTAGTTGTTCTTTTACGTTATTTTTTTCGAATTTTCATCCAAGTTACGTGTACTTAATAAAGCGCGTTACAAATACTAAGCCAAATATCTATAAAATCAAATATATTACTCTTGAACACCCAAAAATTGGATTAAAAATACGTTTGAAATTCTCTCCTTGTTGTCACCACTTCGCTTTTTTGCATCGTGAAAACGTTGTAATCCCGTAAAAATCCAAACTATGTACAACTTTAAGGTTAAACTGAAAGAACACGCACGGATAGAATCCTCCCTTACATCTTTATCCAAATCCCTTTGATCTAAGTTCAAAGAAACTTCTTCTCTTCTACCCCCATCGAATTCATAGTAAACACACGTACAAGCTACAGGAATAGTGTTGAAGTCACACGAAAACGAGGCAAACAGATATATGAAAGGGAAAGGATAGATTTCAGCGCCTTTCACTGCTTCATTTCCCTTCAGACAAGTATCGATAAATCTTCCTTTTCATTCTACTTTTACTGTCAACGCTTATTTTATAACTTGTAATTGCCACTTTCAGATATATTATATTGAGTATTATTGAGAATTCATATTTTACAATTGAATGGAGCGTCGCAAAATTAAATTATTAAAAGGGCTTATTTAAAGGGAATTATCATCTGACTTTGATGCTTCGCTAATAATGCAGGTCCTTTCTTTGTGAAGCATAAACATTATAAATCATATTAATGATCTAATTTCTTATATTATTTTTTCGCATCTAACTTGAGCATGCTTACGAAGAAGAATATAGATCGAGTCTTTCTTTTCCATTATTCTTTTTTTCCACTGTCAACAATCAATTTAAATCCATAAACTTTGGCGCGCCCCCCTCTGAATTTAAAAGTTAACAAGCCTTGATAGTGGTAGCAGCAGCATTTCAACTTTCGTCGTATATGAAGTTTCCACTCGCGGAATATTCACTAAACCTAACTTGCGTGAAACCAGTACTCGCGCTTGCGCACAAGCAAAATGGAATTTACAAACTTAAAACCGACGCGGGACAGCGCCTCGGGAAAATGGAATAGTTTTTCCCCGCGAGACTATTTTATGCGCCACCAATGACTTTGAGATATAAATCGGTCAGTGAAACAAGCATGCGCGAAAGGTAATGGCACTGCGGGTGAAAGAAGGTCCTCGCGCAGTGATCGCGCGAGGGAGCGTTGCGGGCTTGTAGAAGAGATAGTGCCAGGATTAGACGCGAAGGAAGATTTAAGGATTTCACGCGGCGTGGGGGGATAAAAGCATCATGACTTAGTAATGAACCACCAACGGCGTCCTTTGGCTTTGCTCTCGTCCTTCCGCTGCAAATCTAGCGTCTTCGGTCTCCCGATAGCGGTGAGGCACTACACGACGTTGGAATCAGTCGGCGTTTGCTGGGAACACGTACCGAAAGGTATGACGCGCTGGTAACGCAAGGCTGTGCCCGTTTTTCTCGCATCGACCCACTGAGATTGATGGATAAGTAAAATGGGAACTCCGAGGAGCTTAATAATAATTAATTTACCAAAAATCCCGATTGCGTGATTTTCAAACGAAATACTATATTTGGAGAAATTCAAAATCAGCTCCGGACAATCAATAAATAATTCGACTACATTTGCAACATTCGGTTTTCCTCTTTTGTTTTCTTTCTACTGTTCGAATTTTTCGTTTTTTCATTCGCGGCGAAATACTATATTCCGGCTAATAAATCTATTTCATTCGAGCTTCTACATTAGCCTATTCTTTTAAGCAATTTACCAGTCTCTTCATGCTATAGTTTGACTAGCAAATATAATACGGTGTAACGTATAACGTACAATGGAGGTGCTTTAGTCGACGTCGAGTTATATTAACGAGTCCATTTTCCAATGGTTCAATATCGAGGCTGATCAGAATACATTTCAATGTAATTACTGCGTCCCGCAATACGTGCTGCATTGAGTAAGCCATTGGCATAAGAGAACATTGTTAGATTGCAACACAGAATCATTTTGTGCATTCTTTGTCAGTTCTCACTGTAAGTGCTTGTATTGAAAATTTTACGATACACTAGAAATGCAACGCAAACGCATTGTACGTATCTCTGTGCCCCTTTGATTTCAAATAATTCATCGAATTATAAATTATTGAAAACATATTTTTACTCTCGAGTTATCCAACAAATCGAGTTCTAAAATTGACTTTTATATTTTCTAACTAAAACTTAAATAAAAAAAATAATATTTTTTATTATTAAAACTTTCAAGGCCTGATTCGTCATCAGAACTTATTAAACGTTTTCAATGGAAAGATGGTATACTTAACATTCGACGATACTGTTGATAGAAACAATAAATTAATACACGTATATTTCAGATTTCGAACTTGAATTTCACTAAATTAGATAATAGAATGTAATAACGTAAAAAATGAATGAAAATTGTACGCAAAGTTTAGTCAATTTATTTTATGCGTCAGTTTCAAACAATGTGCATTAAGTATGATGCGGAAAATACACAACTACCAGCTTATTAGTTGGTTACCTTAAAATAGCAATTAACAATTTAAAGTACTATTATTGTAAGTTTTTAATTAAAATTTCAATGATTTAGATTAGTAAAGCCTTTTATACCTTTTCAGTGTAATATTGAGCAGCTCTAATCTATATAATTAATTCGAGAAATAGATTAGATATTATTATTTAGGCTTATTAACTAATGATTTGCTAATTGAAGTCACCTCATCTATTAATTAAATTCCAGTCATTATAAAATAATATTTTAACGTAGAGAACTAATTTACATAGACGCTTCGAACGCATTTATCAAAAATTGAACACAAACCAGCTGTTATCAAAAGACAACATACCAATTGTACAAATTAAAAGCACTGAAAATACTTTATCAACAAATCACATTGTTAAAATAAACAAACTCTTGTGATTTTTTAATATATAAAATGTTTATAAATATTTCGAAATGAATTTGCGATCGTTATAGTTACGTAAACTTTATGTTTTATTACAGGGTGACTCTTATCAGATATTTAGACTCGTATAGAGACGACCCAACGATCAGCCGCTCTATTCCACACATGCTTACGTGGACGTGTATAAACACGCACCAAGTTACGTGAAAAGGGGAGGAGGACTAATAAAGGGCACAGTATGGCGTCTAATAAACTGTCTAAGCTTATAGTCCTCGATCCCTGGACGGCATCACGGTCAAAAGTTAGCGTTCAACATCACAGCCATATCGTCTTTATTTCCATTGGCATATGTCAATCGCACCAACATAAATCATGAGGCATCGTGGCACCGATATTCTTCACAATTCCTCAACACAATCGTCCAGTAATAATTATTCTGTTAATTACTATTATTATCATTATTATTATTATTATTATTATTATATATTATTATTATTATATTATTATTATTACATTAGGTTGAGGCAGCGCCCACAAAACGGAAACGATGAATATTTTATTATTGACTGTGAAGGCATTAGTGTTTATGTACGTGATGCTTCGCATCGGGGCTCACTAAGTTAATAAAAAATCGTATTTATTGAAGTATCGAGGTCGTGGGTAATGAATCAGGAAGATAAGGCTTATTGTTTTATTTACACGGATATTTGTGTACAATTGGTGAAATGTTCAAGATATTGATATTTCTGTTATTGTTGAGGATTTACCATGAGTAAACTATTACTTCGAATTATTGTAAATAAATTAAGAGTTACTATTTAAAGTCATTTCTTATTCCTGATCAGCACTAAAACAGAAGCGTTATATAAAATTTCTGTCATATAGTATTTTATACAAGTAATAATAATGTAATATTTTTCAAAAAAACTTTTACAAAAATTTTAATTCCAATCATTTTTCTCAGAATATTAATATCAAATGAAATTACAATCATAGATTATATTTTTATCCGATATAAAATCATAAACATACTAGTTTTTCTTCATTATGAGCACTAAACCTAAAATATACTCTTCTCGTGTACGCATTTGCTCTGCGGTTGAATTTTCTTTTAATAATACATGTCTTTCGTATTGTACTCTTAGCATTTGTATAAAGTGTAAAACTAAGTAAATATATAATTATAGTTGGATAAAGAGCGAGTGCATTGACCCAATAACGACAATGTTTTAATGATTGAAAGCAATATAATTAAAACACAAGGTCCCGATCATTCATAAATTTATACGAAATTTCTGACGTTAATTTCGGATCAATTTCACCACGAATTAAACTTCCGTATATGTGCTGTGAAATCATGAACTACGAACTAAGAGACGATGCCTTGATGTATTTAACAAACACTATAGGCGGTGGATAGTAATGGAAACTGCGGAATAATTTCTACCCATACTCACAGTGGAGTACATACAGCATCCTCTATGAGTCTACAGCTTTGCACACAAACGCACATCTGCCATACTGATCGAGTAAGACGACGTCGGCGGTGAAACATAAAGGGGAAGAAAGTGCTTCCAGTGACGCGTACTCGCGTTTGTTGATAAGCGCATACATTACAGAGGCTTATGGTTTTCAAAAATTTATAATATATTTAGGAAGATTGTTCAGCATCAAAAGACTTATTAGTCGTGAAATGGCCGTTGCTATCAAAAGCTAATTTCAAGATATAATTTGAAAAATAAGTATTACGTTGGTTTAATATCGGTTGCTTTAAAATCTGAAATATCATAATTATTAATCATATAATTATTAATTGATGAAAAATGAAAGTTTATGTTTTCTATTAAACGTTGTAAAAATTAAGTTAATATTTTAAACTTTCCGTTATTAAATAAGTGATTTTAATTTTATAAACAGTATTTAGGCTCTAGAAATAAATTCTTAATTGTAAATGTAGCGTTCAGGAACTTGCAATAATATAGGCATTGTTAATTTTAATATTAGAAAATAGAAAACCATTTATTGGTAGGACAAAGGGTGACGCGGCTTGAAATTATGTTATACAAAATCTATTTAACGCTTTTAATCATTCGTAAAAACTACAAAAGAAGTACAGATTTTATAATTTATCGATTGAAATAACGCGATAGATTCATGGTGAGTTAAAAAAAAAGTATTACTAATAAAAGACAGATATTTACAATTTCTCGTTCAAAACTGGTTTTGAAGAAATTAATTTTTTTAATTTCACAATAATTTGACAAGATAATATGAAAACTTTGACCATTTTTTCAATAATTTTAATAATAAAGAGATAAAAAAGAAATTTTACAATTATACGTATAAATCTTACGTGTTATTTTTTTCATTTGCAAATCGTCTTCGAAAATTTATTTAGAACTCGATAAACGTATGTATCTTTCATCAATCCGTGGTAAAAATGACATGGGTTTATTTAGTATTTATTAAAATAAACAAACTACCTTAAGAGCAAAGCTTGCATCTACTTTAGATCGTATGTAGTGCATACTTAATGAACTTCTCAACTAAAAGCGACAGGCGGTCCAATGTCAATTTCAAATTCATTAAGCGATGCTGTCTATTCGTAGATCAGTTCTAACAAGACGTTTTAACGTAGCTTTGATTCGATTTTGCTAAAAGGTAAAACTGTCAATTCGGAAGGTTATACAAACTAAACGTAAAAGTCGAATGAATTATTAAATTTTAATTTAAAACGCGATAATTAAACGAAGATCCATAATAGCTCCTTGTATATTAACTTTTTGGATATATTTACTTATTGCCACTTAAACATTTTAGCCTCAAACTATTTACAATTGCAAATAAAAGAAATCCGTTTTTCAAATGCTCACATAACTCGCTGAATTTCATCTGAAACTGTGCGAGTGAATCAAAACAGTTATGAACATGACAAAGCTTGCGCATTATTTATTTGTGCTTGTCTTCCCGTCTACGAGTATTAGAAGGTACACGGAAAAAATCGGTTCACTCCTTAAAAAATGCGTTCATCACGAGTAGCGCGACAGCTATTACAGTGACGAAATAAAATCTTGAAATAATAATTTTCACCAGTGATGCGTGCAAAGCCGCAAGCCACTAAATTCAAGAGAAAACGTCGAGCGAATAAACGAATGACTGCGTTCGTGCATATTGCAACTCCTACACCGCATGTGTTGATACTATCCGCGTACGCCCAAGCTCCGACTAGATACTCCCACCCCGCCCTTCCAGCCTTTGACCAAACAACCGGATTCTGCGGGTTCAGCGTATCCCTAATTTTGCTCTCGTCAAAGAACCTCGTTTCGTCATAACGCTACTGCGTGTCAACCTACACTCGCGCTCAATTATTGCCGATGCTCTAAAGATTTCGGCATTTTTTCAAAGAGCTTTTTAACGACGGGTTAACTAGTAGAGTGAGGACGAGTTATAATTTTATGGCACTACAATAATCCTGAGTGCTCTTAAAGTTTAAACCATCTGGTTGCAAAATTTTATGTACCCCGTATTACATCATCGTAATATATTACGCTTTCGTTGCACTCGATATTTTACGCGAGTGATTTGTAATTCCACATATATGAAATCCGTGTATCTATCAAAGATCTTGAAAACAATAAAAATGCGTTCATCCGTCTACACGCACACACTGGGAAGATGCAAAATCTCACACTCGCTAGAAGCTTCTATTATAATGCAATAAAAATGGAAATTTCACTCATATTGAATGAGGATTTACAGCAAAAATTTAAAGCGGTAAAACATCGGCTCTAGCAATGTGTGGTGCATCAAACAACAGATCCGTACCAATAACATCAATTTCTCGCAATGAGATGGGAAAGGAAAACTTTAAATTAGCCTCGAATTCTCAATAAAATATGCATGCCTCTAATAATGGTAATGTAAAAGTTTTAGTCCACTTGGAAATTAACTAAAATTTCTTAGAAAGTTTACCGAATCCTAGCAACTGAAATTGGTGTCTTGATTAATATTCCATTAATAGCGGTATTTATAAACATGTTTTAAGTTTGCAAGAGCATCTATCTTTATCAAATTTCCCCAATTGATAGCCCAGCCCAGCAGCTAAACCAGGCATCAATAATGCAGAATAAATTAGTCATCGATAAGAGCAATAAAAGCTATTATCCCAATCTGCGGAGAAATGGGAAGGTAAATAGGACAAAATAAGGCGGAGTTAGATCTAAAAGGCCTTATCGGATACGTATCGACGTGTCGTTAAGCCCAGGATCCTGATCCTTGCGGCGATGGCAGCTGAGTCCTGCGGCGCTGCCGCCGCCGCCTGCGTTACCGCTCGTATAATACAAACCCGCGGATCTCTCGTATTCTCTCCGAGCAAAGATTTACTCGCTGGGCGTTACGGTGCCGCGCAATTTGTAAAGCTCAAGAAAAGTAGGTCTGCATATTAACCTGGACTTCTTCTTCTATCAAAATTTTCCCGAACGCCGAGAACTTGTGTTGCGCTAAAATATGATGACCCGTTTATCAATATGTAGCGAGTAATCTTTTAAGACCTTTTAGAGTCTACGGCACTGCTGAGCTACATCAGAACCAATGAAACGGATGAGCGCCGAACGCATTTTTCTTGGAAAACCTCTTTCAGCCATTCTAATCTTGAAAAATGTCCTCAATTAATGCTATTATACGTATAATAATAAATATTTGTATTGACGAATATAAATGGGACTTGATAATTACCCAGGCACTATTTATTTTATTAGACGCGTAGTTGTGCAGCACAAGACGTGCAATAACGAAAACTTTAAACTTTAATTAAATATTTAACATATAATATTCGTTTTAAAAAAACGATAAACTTTTTACTATAATAATCAATAGTATTATTATAGATTAAATTCTTTATCGAGGTTCGTATTTAAAAAAATAGCTTCAATTTTTGCTCTTTTCAGTTTTAATATTACAAAAATATACTTTTAGAAATTTAAAAAATAAACATTATTATTATCCACAGGTATACTTTTTAATCCTTTGAAATTTACACACTACGTACATTCTTATATATGTACATATATCAATGCATACTTTGTAAAGGTATTCTACCAACTCAAAAATTCGACATACCAAATAATTTGAAGATGGAGCTTTTGATACACCGGCACAACTCTGCGTATAAATAAAAAAATTTATAAAGAATTAGTTCTAAAACGAATTCGCATTTAATTTATTATTGGAAAACTCTGGCTTAATAGTTTCATTAAAAATTTAAATTCGCGCTAAATTGTAGTAAACACAAGAAAACGCAGCTACTCTTTTATATATTAGAGGATAAATTGGAAACAAAAATACAAAAAATTTATTTGCATTGTAATGTGATAATCTTCGGTCAAAGTTTTAATTGGCAACATTGTTCCAACAATAATGAAAGACTGTTTCCTTACTTTCTAAATGGCCGACTGTATAAGGCCTGTTATTCAAAGACGCTTCGGAGTTCTCCCTAGTTTCACTAACTATCGGTCACTCCTCGTAAATTGTTAAGCATTTAAATTCTTGTTCGAAACAGAAATAATGGTAATCTAGTAGTGAGGCATATCTTTCTCGTGCCTTCAAAGCAGGAATATACGTCGCACTTTTCTCAAAGAACAAAATACCCACGTGGACCGCTATTATAAATTTATTTAAGCCGTAAAGTTACTAGTACCTAACGTGTATTGTGACAATTAACTCATTTGATTTCAATGGTAAGGGATTCTTTTGTTGCAAAACTAAGAGAAATATTAGATTCAATTCAATATTGCATTAACATAATGAACTTATCTTTACAAATGTTTATACGATAATTTATTTTTTGTCAGGATTCTATACATTTATTGGAATACTTCACGTTTCTTGTGTTAAAATTCATCTATAATTTTTAATATTTCTAAAATTTTAATCCAATCAATACATAAAATTATTAAAAAAAAAAAAAAAAATGTATGTGTTTCGAATGCAAAATTTCATAATGATTAGCTTTCAAATTATATAATGATATTCAAACGTTTGTGAAACAAACGATATTTTACGATAACGTAATAATGTAAATAACGATGATATGTTCTATTGAAGAATCTCATGTGGTTGGTATAACGCTTGATTACCTTTAATAATTTGAATTTCATAATACAATTGAATTAATTGTCAAGCCAAAATTAAATGAATACTTCCTAGATAATGCTATTGTATATTAATACAATAAATACTCATTTGTACTTATGAAGTCAACAAAAGTTATTCCGACTTCAGAGCGAAAAAATTTAAACGCGAATTTCCTTACACGTTGTTAGCAGAGCACAGATGCTACATATTAGTAAGGGCAATTTAAAAAATTAAGATAACAATTCACCTCAGGTTTACATTTTGACAAAGCGCTACCAACATCAAATAGCTTCATTTACATTAAAAATGCAAGGATACAACGCGAAAATACTAGTCACCTCTCATCGTCCTCATCGCTTACTGTTTCCTTAAGTACGTACACTCTTGCACTCGACAGTGTAGTGTCTGCTAGAGAAACTAGCATCGTGCGAGGATAAAGCTAAGAGAGGCAAATCTTATTTTGCAAACGGCGCACGTAATTCAGTGATGACATCACGCGTGAAGAGCGCAAAATATAAAGCCGAGGCGCGGCCACCATTGCGAGAAGGGTAGTGTCGCATAAGCAGACGAACGCGCAAGGAAATGTGTAAGGTTGCGTTGTGTGCGAGACACCGGGGCACATCCGAAGTTCTTGCAAAACAGCGAGTGCAGGACGAAAGGTCAACCTAGTCGGAAAATCGAAAGAGCGCCCATTTAAGGAGGCAATAACACGAGAATGGAGGAGGAAAAATATGAGCGTCCTTCGCAAGTTTGAGATAATTCCGAAATGAGGGAACGCGCAGATCAAACTTGAATTCGTTATGGCCGGAGACATCGAGATGTTCTAGCGTAATGAATATTGTACCGACGAATTGTTGTTTATCTTGTTTTCCGTCTACTCTTTTTCTCCTGTGTCTCTTATGCCTGTGGGGCGAAAATTTCTTTTTACGATTATGTAGAGGGATGTGAAGGATAGGTTGAACGACATTTTTTCCTTTCTGCCCTCTCAAGCAGATTAAAGTTCAGGCATTCGAATGGAAAGAAATGAAATTGCAAAATAAGTAATTCTACAATAAATTATTATTTTCTAGTGGTGCTGCTTCGTTTTAAATTCTCATTTTTGCATTTCAAATTAATCTTTAAAGCAAGTTTGAGGAAGGCGAAATAATAGCCTTGTTGTCGTCTCCTAAAAGATAACTTTAACATACAAAGTAGGAGATGATGAGGTTATAATGCAACGAACAAAATTTTAAAGAAAATGCGCGCGGATTCTAGAGCTCTTAAGTCGGATCAAAGAGAAATTACGTATGGAGAAAATATGAAAAAGCAGTTCGCGTTATTGACAACGGTATTCGGATTGTGCTAGCATTTCTAAATCGAGATTGAACTTCAATGTGGATTTGCTAGATAACTTCATATACAATATCTAGTGAATAATTAAAAAAATTCTTATTGCACTCAAAGCAGTTGAGCCGTACCTAACTAGTTAATTAAGATTTTCTATTCCATGGGAGGAACAACCAATGCTTTAAATATCTAATTTCGCTGAGCATCCCTCTCGCGAGTCCTATACGTATGCGTCACAATATTTTGCAATTAAACAGATTACCACTGTCGACACAAAACTTATAGCGGTAGGTACGACCCTTTGGGCCATGATTTATGTCCTCGAATTTCTATTCATCCTGCTCTTAGTCAAGTGCACCCTCTGCCCCGCGTATACATAAGCAAACGCACGTTGACGAATATTCATTTGGCATTATACAACTTCAATGACTCAGTATATACAAGATTAACCTGCTTCAATATGCATCGGGAACCCGTTATTAGTAAGTCATAATGTTACCATAAAACAACCCTGCATAAGTCTATAAGTCCGGTTGATCGGCGCAAGATTCGTTCATGGGGTATACGTAATAAGGCATCGTTTCTGCACGCTCTCCTTAGCTTTATCGAAGGACCAAATCTGGGCAGGGACACGCCGAGGCTAAATTATTAGGGTATACTATAATTGGGCAAACGATGGCTTGCGGTTATTCGGTACTTGCAACAATATCGTTATGTCAGACGCTATATCTACCCTCTATAGTGTTAAGCTCCGCAATAATGAAAACCGGATAGAGGTTCTCTCGTGGTTCTGTATGAATTGCGAGCCGAGAAACCAAATACACGAGCATTACTCTTTCCTGAAACTAGTAGTCTTAATAAAAGCTTGTTACATTGTTTGCAACACATGTGGTCGCCGCCAACAGTTATAATATTAATCGTAAAATTCATCTTTACTTTAATATTATGATACAATGTTAGTGTCTAATGGCATACTGATGATATGAATGATACTTAATTTGTGCGTATCGTTACAAACTGCCATCATGACTTGCATTATCTTTGAGTTTTATGCAATAAAAATAAAACCCACAAAGAGGTAATTTTCTGCCTTCGCTACATTTAAGTAATTGTGTTAAGAAAAGCAATTACATCAACAGTGTCTGTCTCTTATAATGAATGATGGGTATGATCATTTGTAAGTTATAATAATAATTCTAAAGTGCATAAGTAAAATATTTAAAATAATACAAACTTGATATAAATTAAAACTTCTGAAGAATTCAATATTTAAAAAATATAAATTATGCTGTTTTCGACAGTCAGTAACAGTCACAGGTGCATTAAACGATCTTATATGAATTTATATTTAAGTTATTATTGAATCAATTATAATATAAATCTACATTCAAGTAATATTGTAAATACTTGTATAATATTTTACACAGATTTTTACGACTTTATTTCAAAAGCGAAATAGAAGAGATTATTCAACCTATAATTTATATATTTAGTTATTTATAGCCACTATTAGCTACTGCAATTTAAATGATGCGTACTTTTGATAATTTATAAATATTAAGTTGCAATTAAGGTTTAAAAATTAATTAAGTTTATTAATAACATTAATAAAATTAATAACAGAATAATCTATTTTACGCGATGAATCGAAAGTGCGTAATACAAATTTTTAATTACTTTAGAATATTAACGCAATATTTATTTTAATGAATAAAAAATAAATGAATGGTTTATTCGATTTAAATACCAAGAATCTTAAAAGAAAATAGAAACTAATTAGCAAATTGTAAAAAAACATATTTTCATCGTCATTTTACATTCAAATGTGACGTTTCTAAAAACTTCAAGAATGCAGGTGCAAAATCAAAAGAAGACATCTGTAATATTTAATGAAAGATAAATTTCGCCGTCTTCATCCCTTAAAATAGTTTCTATATAATAATACATAATTTTCCTTCTCTAATTTTGAGTATGATAATAATTTGCACTCTCATGATCGATTAGATTTCCTCGATAATAGTTATAAAGTGGGAGGGGAGGCTTGATCGACAAGACTTACGGTGCGATATAACGTTGTTGCTGCTCCGAAACGAAAACGACGAAAGCGATTTCTCAAAGGTATAGGCAAGAGTGGAGCAGGAGCAAAGTGAAAAACGCACACGCGAGGGTGTTGTAATCCATTTTTCATCGCCATTTCTGCCCAGCTCCTGCTTTTATTATTTTTTTCCATCTGTCTGTTTAATTCTTCCCCTCTCTCCCCCTCTCTTTTCATCTCTGGCTTTTTCGAACAATCAAAAATTTTTCATGCATAGCTTATTATATAATAAGGAAACTAGTTTATACCAAAGTCTCAATGGCATTTGCAGCTTAACAGCCTTCTTTCCCCACACACGTTCGGCGAAAAACAGGCTTTCACAAGGGAAGGATTACTATGTTCATCTCAGATTGTGAGTGACATGAAATGTGAATGCGCGCGAAGCTCTTAATCCTCGACCTGGACCACCGCGTAATTTTCTCTGACACCCTCTATGTGTATGATGATCGACGAAACCGCTTAGAAATAGAAACAGGTATGGAAATATATAGTATACTGTGCGTTACATTGTCTCCAACATGAATGGTCGAGATTTTAATCTCTTTAATAACTTTATTTGCCTGTTGACAGCGTTGATAAACTGCAAGAAGGGTAGAGTGTTGACAAGATAATAGAAAGAATCGCTTGACACCATTTTCACACATTTCGGGTATTTTGTGTGCTCTACAATTCTGTTATTTAAAATCGCATAATTCTCTTCGCCTTCGTGATAAATTACTCATATATTTATATAAATGTAAGTGCTTTTTTATTTTTAAAAAGATAAATTTTTCGTTAAAAAGAAACTCTAGGTTTGGCTATTCGAACTTTAAAAATTATAAATAATATGAATAAATCTCGAATTTCAAACTAAATGAAATATCGTGTACCTCTAAAATTCTGTGATATTCCGATGAAATATTTTAAAAATGCAGGAAAAATCTGTAATTTATCAGCGATTAAATTTAAAATTTTTACTTTTATTAATAATCAGTGCTGTATAAAGCACTAAAAACAAATTGAGGCATCAAAAAATAGTATTTTATATTCGGTTTGTAAATATCTTTAAAAAAAAAACTAGTGAATTATATTCTGAAAAACATTGCGTATTAAAAATGACAAACAACGTATTTGTTTTATGTACGTATAATGTCCTCGTTAATATGTAAATGTATTAATAATTATAATTATTCGCGACAGATGTAATCCGCGAAACTGTAAAATTTTTTTCGTTGTGATGTACGTCATTGCTTCTGAAGTATTTTTTGTTTTTAATAAATGAAGTTACAAATTAAAGTTTAACCGTTGAAAAAATTATAAAATTATGTCAAGAGTTTTCCAGTTAAAAAACAAGAGAAAACAAGACATTATATGAGTTAATAAAGTATTGGTTTGCATGAATCAATAAAGTTATTTATAAAGAAAAGAGACTTTTTATCATAAATAAGTTTTGGCACATTTAACAGAGTATCGCAGAAGCGTTTCCACTCTAATAATTGTCGGAGAGAATCACGATCTTCGACTATGGTTACCTTCTACTTCGTATCGAATTTTGGAGAAGACAACGACACCGACTCCAACGTTATCAGTATTGTATTTCTGAACAAAATTTCTCCAACATCAATAACCGGAAGTAATAATGGCTCCTCATGAATTACTTGATTCTGCAGGCAAGTAGCTTACGAGCTATCAATAATATTATATATCCACCCGACTAGTAAGTACTCAAACTTGTTAATGATGTTAGTTTTATTAGACATAAAACTTACAAATATTCTTGAATTTACTTATTCTTGGTTCGAGTTAAAATTTTTTTATAATATAATATTGGAAATAATGCTACATCTTATGGTTGGGTGCACAATAAATTTCATATACGCGCTCGAGCTTGGGTACGAAATTGAAAGCTTACAAATGTTTTCGCTTTTAGTATTCTCTCACTTTTTTAACACAATAAAATGTAGGATTTCTTTTCGAAATATAAAGTTGCGCAAATTTTTTTTCGTTTCTTTTTTTTTTTAATAATAATACAGCCGCCGTAAAGTATATGAAATATACGAAATCGCAAATACAAACGAAAGAGTGAATACGTAAAGGTTTACACATATGCAAGGAAGTATTATTTAAAAAGCCTTTGAAAAGCATCGAGACTCAACACGATAAAGGCGGCTTTTATGTAATTAGGCTCTGCCGTATGGCTGCCCCCACAAAACTTTGCAGTATAGATCGTCGATAGCATCGACCAAAATAATTTTTAGCATTATATGTACACTCTGACCTTCTTACATACTAACTGATCATTTTCGCTCTCTTTTATCAAATTAAGATATTCTAAAAACTTTTGTAGAAAAGAAGCAAAGAGAACTACTTCGTTCTCTGACTTTTATAAGATTTTTACTCGCTATTTTTACATACTTAAATTTTAGTTGTTTTTTAAGTAGTTTACTTAAATTTTTTTTGTATATTAATTTAAAAAATTTTCTTTTATATTTACAGTATTAAATTTAAACATCACTTTTATTTTAAACTTTAATTGCTCGCTCTAGCAAAACTTAAAGTAACACCAACACGTAATTTTGTACATCGACTAAGTAAGTTTTGTTTGTTTTAAACTGTTTATGATTACTATGCAAAACGGCTACCATAGGTACCATAATAATAAATAATTTTAATGCAGACGATTACTCATTTTTCATCATTCTTAAAATTACCAGAAAACTTTGAACACATAGTAAAACGCTCAAATAAAATATATTTAGTTAATGAAATGTGCATCATCAATGAGAAGCTTAAACTAATGAACTGTATTACACATGTAATGGCCTCGTTTCTGCAACATTACTTAATTAATATTTTTATTTCAAAGATCAATCTTTTTGTGTACATAAAAGTTTGATTCTTTTTGGGTATTGCGTTAAAGTTAGGATCTCCTCGATATTTGATTTTATTAAATTAACTATCAGCTTTTTACGGATTACGGTATCGGTCCTTTTTCACTACTACAGTCGATTATAAAGATAATGTCTTATTAAAAGAAATTCAAATATCTTTTGAACTGAAGTGAGTAAAAGTCAACATAAGAAAAAACAAATACGGCACTAGAGTTACAATGTTTAAATACGATAAACGATGATGGTGGCCATATTATTACGAACGAGTGTTAATCATCGCATAATGCATAGCACATAAAGTAAGACTAGCTTCTATGAAATTAAACACTTTTGTTTAATGTTCGTCGTAAACTATCGCGTATACATTCTTGTGACTAATGGTGCATATTTTGCAAAGTGCATAATCCAATGAATATTTTTAGCAAAAAAGCACGAAAAGAATACAAAACTGAGTCTATGGAAGGAATCTTACTTTAAGCTTGAGTCAGGCTTCGTGATATTTAAAAGGTTTACATTTAATATCTCTACCAGAGTAAAGTGAAAATGGCAATGGCCGTATTTATTATAGATTAAAAAATTGATTAATTACCACTAAACACTCAAAAGAAATTTACTGAAACATTAGTTGAACTTTAATGAATATGTGCTTTACAAATATATAGATTCTGTAAATGCAGTTTTCTTTTAAGCCTTTGAAATACTTTATAAGCTCCTGCTTGTAGTCTCTTTATTTGTATTTACTATTATGCGGTAATACCTTGCATTCGGTCTACTATTAAACAACAGTTTCATAAAATGATAAATCAGGCCTAGATTATCTAATTTAAAATTTATGTTTTGAATTTATTCGCATCAAAAATGTTTTAATTTAGATCTTATTTAAAGATAAGTTAATGTGTAACCTTCAAATTTATCGATTTTAAACTGAACATAAAATTATATTTTAGGTTTGATAGATATTGAAACTCGATAATTTTTTACAACTGTACTAAGTTTATTAAAACTGAAGGAGTTCCCGCTGTAAAAAGTTCTAGATAATATATATTAAATTATGAATTAATAGTCACCAAAAAATGCACCGTAGAATATTATTAATTTTCCGCAGGATATTAGGATACAAGGATTTGTAAATCGCTATTATTTTTAAATGTTCAAGCACGCAATTCAATAGTTACAAATTCAGTTAGCCCTGTGAAAATGATTTCACGTTACCAAAGTCCACAGATAATTTCTTGTAAAAGCAGCAACAGTAACTAAATTACGGGCGGTCAACATCCTCATTCTCTAGTTGCAGGTCTGGAGAGAATGGATTGCGTGGGGGGGGGGGCAGAGCGAAAGGAGTTAGCTTGATTAGATTAAAGTGTTCGATGTACGTATATACATGGTCTGATTGAGAGAGAAGAGAATGGGCCTAAAGTGTTAAGGAATCAATATGTACGCTTGTGCGATCACCGACATTGGCTTGCATACGAGGCTGCCAGAAGGGGTAGGAATGAGCGACGGAGCATCCAGTGCAACCTTAGGAGTGGGGCACGTAACACTGGGCACACTCTTGCGTGCCAATGATTGCATGGTTCCAGAGCATTCTAACGTAAGAGCGCGTGTGGGTAATACTCTAATACCATTATGGTCTTGCGGTACGTCTCGTTCCTCTGTCTCCCTATGTGTCTTCCAATGTGCTGTTACTCACGAGGTCTGCCGACGAACCTCCGCTGGGGGATTACGAAACGTCAATCGCATGTCCTAATCAGGGCTAATGTTCGGTCTGCTCACTCAGCCGGTCGAAGACTGCGGAGGCATTTTCGAGCCACTGATCCGAAGATTCACGATCGGAGTGCATCCGCGCACGTACGTGACGCGCGTACTTACACTTGCTTTTAAGCCTCTCGCGCTATCTACCAATAAGTGTTGTCACCCCGTAGAAAGCGGTCTCCGAGGGTACCACTTGACTGGTTTCGAATGATTTGTTGAAACATGAGACATGGCATTTGACGATATCGAGCCGCCACCAAAAAACCAAAATCTCGCCGAAATTTTCTGTGAACTCGCACACGAGATCTTATTCGACGCTCGTTATATTTTCTACTTAATAATAAGATTAGAGTATTATTTATGACGGACATTAACGTAGCTCAAAATAATTATTGCCCTCGTAAGATTTGTTCCGTATAATTAAAAATCGATTCGACCTACAAAGAATATTCCAAAATAACAGACTAACGAGTTAAATACATGTATTCATAAAAATAGTAAAATGCTGAAAATTAAGTCTTAACATATTCAAATTTCGAAAATAATACGCGCTGTATAATGCATTGTATATTCTTAGAATAAGCGATGCTCGAGATTGACTATAGAAACATGTTCTCCTCGATCTGCGTGATTGCTATTTCTTAATTTAAGCCTTCATTCGGAATTCTTTGGAGCCAAATCTCAACGTAAATAAATAATAAAAAAAGTCCAAATATTTGAAATTGATGAAAGAACAATGGTAATTTTTAATATTTTGAAATGCTCTCATTATAATTAGAAATATAAAGTAATACAAATTCGATCATATTTCTTGATTAAATTTTGCAGTGATAATAAATTCTCTTATTATATGATCCAGTGCTCAGATATTGCTTTAATACAATAGCCAGCTAGATTAATTAAACGGTTCCTTTTTAAAATAACAAAAGCTACTAAAATTAAAAAGAAATTTTTAATTACGAATTAACTATCTCTCGCTCTACAAGAAGATATAATACAAATTATGCCCAGAAATGTATCGATGAATACGAGTAATGCCTGGTAAAAAATGCCATCCAAATTCTTTTATGGATACTTCAATAATTGGTCGAGCACTATTAGCATTTGCTCCACTACAATTATACCGATAAAAGGTAAAAAACGGGGGCAAAAAAGTAGAAAAAAGAAACCCCTAATAGTACTCCTTTTCGCTTTTACGATACGGTCGGCTACGCGTTAAGCCGCGATCGACAGTATAAAATATAAATTTCGTGGAGCGCGAGATAAATCTATGGCAGCGGCGGGCACAGGTACGTGACGCCTCGGAGCATGAGATATTTTCTCCTCGTTGCAGGGATCGAATCGGGTTTGTTAAAAGCCCCGTGGGGCTGCTGCTGGTGCGGCCGAGTTAAAATAAATCCAGGCTAGTCCCGGATATGTGTGTGGCCTCTGCACAAAAATACAGATATGGCACCAATGTGATCTTAAAACTAAATAAAACAAATAATTGCATGGAAAGAAAAAAGCACTCATGCTTGTACATATAACATAAAGAGAGTGAGTAGCCGATGGAAGATATACGGAAAATGTAGGGAAGGGAAACTTGGTTGAATTAAATGCTTCGTTCGTCTTTGTTTTCATCGATAAATTCTATGTATCGTTATCTTTGTTGACGATGTAATTTTTCTTAATTCGTCGCAGGGCGAGTCCATTAAAATAGTACATCTCATGAATATCAGTTCTTAACTAACTTGTAATAAAAAGCTAAAGCATTGCAAATAAATATAAACATTACTAAGCATTCGAATTATACGACATCAATATATATTTATTTAAAAGTTTATACGAATAAAAAGGGTAATGA
This sequence comes from Platyscapa corneri, assembly GCA_018907185.1. Classification (NCBI taxonomy): domain Eukaryota; kingdom Metazoa; phylum Arthropoda; class Insecta; order Hymenoptera; family Agaonidae; genus Platyscapa; species Platyscapa corneri. The sequence goes on from JACCHW010000012.1 coordinate 1,189,310, forward strand.
CTTTAATTATAATTCAATTTTTTTCAAAGTTTTTTGCATGCTTGCATGCATTTTATAATACCTTTCAAAGAAATCAATTTCAGTTTGAAATAACATCACATGCTGTGAAGGACTTTGATATCAAGCTAAAGATTTCTACTTGAAATATATATAATGGTACAATAGTGGGTTCATTCATTAATTTTCAATTATTCAAGATATAAATGCGAATTGCAAGACACTTCTTATTTTCGTAACAAATATACGTATTGATTAATTTTCTTAAATTAATTGAAATACAAAATACAAAATTAATATTCAAGCTTTGATCATATTATTTATAAAAAAAACACAATTAAAAAAATCAATATGATAAGAAGTTACACGTGATATTATGTGTTCTACAAAAAATCTTAATTTTTAATTTATTAATCAATCAATAATTATGAAATCAATAGAAATCATTGCTCCAATCAACTGAGGTACATATTTTACACTTAAATTATAATTTATTTTATTTTAGAAAACTAAATTATATTCATGATGTATATATAATGCAAGGATATATTGCTTCGTGCAATAATTTTCTAAAACTAAAGTAAACTTACAGATTCACTCGATTCATTGAAAACACTAACGATTATTTTCTCAAAAACCAAAACTTTCAATCGATTATAACGAATGCATTGCGATTGAGAGGATTAAAGGATCCTTTACTCGTAATTCACTTTCTATCATGAATCTCTGCAACGATCAATGCAAATTAGTCTCTGTTTCACGTGAATGTGTGAGCCAGTGTGTGAACATTATAGCGCTCGAAATTTCATTGGGAAATATGTATGCGGATTTGAAAGTATCGAATTAGCGAGCGATTGCTGTTACGATTCAACAACGCTAACTTATTTCTCACGTGCACCGATCAAATTGCGGAGTTATCGTAGGAAGTCCCGTACTTTTTCCTGCATTTGCTCAATAGCGTTCGTTTTTATTCTATTTATAACGTCGTCCTAAACAATTAACTTTACTATATGGAGATTTTCATCCTTAGAAAAAATTAAATATTGTATAATTACAATTGTAGTTTACTGAAAATTATAATTTTAAATTGATCAATTTAATGCATCAAACTGAAATTTCTTGAAAATATTCTAATGTTTTTTCAAAAAACTCTTCGATAAACTAACTGTAAATATTTTTTTCAATTTTAAAAGGTGCACTTCCTAAAGAAAACATATAAATTTGTTTTTATGATCGAAAACGGATTTGTCATTTTTAATAAAATATAACTTAAGTAGAACAGTTTTAAGTTAAAAGTCTATTTAATTTATCTTGTAACTGGAAATCATTATAAGCACTTTAACTATCTTTGGTGGATTGCAAATAAAATTTTTTTTACTCGTAAAATATAAAAATGCAGAAAAGTAATTATAAATATTTTGTAGGGTCGATCAGGACTTGACGCCTAAAAGATCGTATCATAAAAGCGAAAAGGAGTATTAGTAAGCGCTTCTTTCTTCTACTCGTCTTTTATTTTACTTTTTTATCGGTAGAATTATAGTGCAAAAATGCTAACAATGCACGTACGCTTATTAAAATAGCTACCCAAGAATTTCTAAGGGATCTAACAAGCACTAATCACTTAATTTGACTTTTTTATCAACAGAAAATATAATCAAAATTTAAGTGCAATGCTTTGTTACATTGGAAGGGAATAAATTTTTAACTCACCTTTCTACTTGACGAGATATGCAAGCTCATAACTTATACAGTTACAAGTTCGAAAAATAGTTTACAGCTTTTATTTCTTGCTTTTAATGAATAAATAGAGTTTCAGAGTTTCGGTCGATCGCGTGCATATTATATAGTAAACGCGCTTTCAAATTCCACGGCACGATCATCGACTAAGACGAATGTTTACCAGCTGACTACACATACTTGAGGCTTACACGTTCTGCAAATCGGGAGGCGGAGGATATACATATAGTAAGTGTGTGCAAGCACTTGCTAAGTATCGCTACGCCGCTCTCATGCGCATGCACTTCGAGCTTCTGAGCCTGTACAAAGTCGTACATCATTGTATCGCATAAGAAACCACTTGCACTGCACGTGCCTGCTTGTACTTTTAAATCTGTCAACTATTTTAAGACTTAGAGAACATGATAGTGCATTGACCATTAACGGAAGAGCCTCTCGATTGTGTAAAAGGAAGAAAATCTATTACCGCACTGATAACATTCCGTAAACGGTGTTCAAGTTGATTGCAACTTGAACTTTTATCCTGTGTAAAAATGCAAATCTAAATAATTAAAGCATCTTTTTTTAAAGCTCGAGTTTGTCTATCTTACGTGGTGTTAATATTTTTGTGTTTACTTAGTTAACTTTCAGCTTTTAAGAGTTTATCAAATATCTTAAAACGCTAGTGATTTAAGCGCACGTAAATTTTTACTTGATTAAAAATCGCAAATATTTACGAAAGTTATCGATCGTTAAGGACATAAATATTACCGGCATTATTTGTTTGTTTACCGTATAATAAATAGTTGTTTTTACTGCACCATTCGATTGCAGCCTGCATCTCCTACAAAATGTTCCTTAATTATTCTCCCTTTTAATTAACAGTCACTCCTTCCTACGTTTATTCAAAGATAAACAATTTTTGATAACTTATTTTTTGCGTGAATTTCTATTTGCTGTAACTCCTGATAATGTAATATTCACCATTTACTCTTATATATTAGAAAGATAAAAGTGGGAAAAATTTTTCTTAAGAATTTGACAAAGTGCCATAATTGTTTTTAGAATGAAATCAATGTAGTGTATTAGGTGATAATTAAATCACGTGTTTAATATAATAATAAATTATATATAATAAAGGTTTTAAATATTTATAATTTAATAAACAACTTAAATGAAAGATTCTTTAATTAGGTCAGTTATTTCTCAAGAGAATAATGAAAGAAAATTTCTTTTAGTCTGCACAATTCGAAAATAAAGTTGAAAAAAAAATGTAAATTCATAATGAAAGCAAGTACTCGGGAATATAGTACAAAAATATTAAAGTTACATCATTGAATTCTGTTTACTGTTTACATAATTAGTATTCATATTATCTTATTTAAAATTAAAAAATTAAAACAAATTAGAAGCTTTAAAAATGCTACATAGTATTTTAAATTTTTTTTATTTAATAACCAATGAATAAAATTCTCTCCTAATATTCATTAAATTTCAATAGTCTTTTTATTTTCAGAAAATTTATATCTTCTATTATTTTTAATAAAATTATATTATTCAATTTAAAAATAATTATATATTTTATTAAATACATTATATATTTATTGATATTATCTATGGAAATTTCCCAAACTTATATCGTTCTTAATATTTTCTCTAAAAATTAATACAAATAATTTTGTAACAAAAAGCGTAATATAATATCTTATTATTTGTATAAATAATATAATGTGGTATAAATTAAAATACAGGTTAGAAGTTGAATACTGAAAAAAATTGAATTCAGAATATTTATTAAAATATTATCAAAATTTAATTATAAATATAAAATGAAAATATATGCTTGTTTATATACATATGTATATATACTTTTGAACAAAAGTTGGCCTCAAATATTTCTAATATTAATTTTACATTGTATAGATGCTATAAAAGCATTTATTCGTGTAACGGTATATTAACTTCAAGTTCGATAAAACGTCTAAGTGCTTTACAGAATAAAAATGTTATAGACATTACTGGAAACCTTAGAAGTCGTATAATTATTTTTATTTTAAAAAATTTAGTCCACATCTTCTTCAATAATTCGTGAAAAAGTATTTCGTGCAATATTATATTTCTAGCTCTTATAAAAAAAATTTCAACGTTTTTCATAATAAGCAGAAGACTGTGTATATGTATGCATACAAAAGCAATCCACGTAGGTGGACCCAAGGACCACTTCAATTTTCAGACCGCAGTTATTCATGAGCAGTTGTCTGCTTATGCTTATTCGTGTGCTCGTTTTCGTGCGTAAGTATACCAGGCGCGTAATCGCGAGATCATTAAATTCATTAACTAATCGAGCCGCGCGACACTCCGACATAGGCCTATAAACCAATTCTATATTTAAATTTGTATTTCGCCGTTATGTTGTTACTATACTTCAGTAAATACATGAATTTAACGTTCCCCGATATTTACATGAATTCAATATAGGAGAAGAATATCGATCATAAAAAAAATCTGAGAAAACTTGTACCTGTGATGTAAATTCAAAGAATTATACACTTTACAAGATTAGTTTAGTTCTTAAGAAAATAATATATTTAAAATTCGAGTAACAAAGAAATATTCTATCGATTGTTTCACTAAGCTAGCAAATTTTCTTGGAAAAAATATAAAAAAGTTTTACTTCATTCTAAATACATAGTAAACCGATTTAATTAGATTCAGATTTGAGTTTGGTTTGATTTGACTGTTGATAATTTCAAATTAATAGATTTTAATTTTCATGAGAAAGTGTCCTATACCTATTAGTGTGTATTATTCCTTTTGTTAAAAATATATATTACGTAGAAACTTTATAATGTATAATCTTAACTTGTGATCAGTGATATAGGCTTCCGAAAATTCGAAATCGTAAATTTAATACATCAACTAAATCGCAGATTTATATATACGAACGTATACCTATGTGCATGCACTCTTTCAGAAAGAGCATATCGATATAAAAGTAAGAGAGCAATAACGTGAAGATTTACTTCTCTCACGAGCATACACATGTATATGCACTTGCTCAAAAAAACGTATGTATGACTTGATTGGGGAAGAAAAGAAAGGAGAACTGAAAAATAGTCATGTGCTTTTTACTGTATTTTTTTCCATACTAATAAGTCGCTTTTTGTAGCTCTCGGTACAGTATAAGAACGATAACAAGAGAAAGAAAGGGAAAGAGAGAATAAACATTAAATTTCTTTAGCATTATATATACTTTTTTATATAGTACGCAAATGTTCGTACAAGTAGACGATATGATAAATGGTCATATTTTTAAACAAAAGGAAATAAATATGAAATTATGAGCTATGTTTGACTCGATGATGTTTCAAATAGATGCATTGGAAAAAAATATATTCAAATCTAAACTTACATTTACTAATTAAAAAAAAAATTATAAATCCAATTGTTTATTTTATTTTTTACAGCATAACATTTAAATTAAATTTAATTTTAATTTAAACACTTAAAAAAATGATGATATACTATGTACAGTAAAATAATTCAGGATATTGAGATGGATGATTATTTTAAAGGTTAATTTCTCGCGTACGAATAATTTTTCATATAATTCAAATAATTGAGCAGGGAGAATTCAAGAAAATTTTTTAACCAAATCTAAATAATTTTATTATCACATTAATAAGAATGAAAAAATTCATCATCTTGGTAAAAGCAAAGGCTTTGTCCGAAATATATATTTTATTTGACTTAAATAATCTTAAAAATATGCAATATTTATTTTTTTAATCCTGATTTAAAAATCGATAAAATCATGTCGTGATTATTCCAAGAAATAGTGTATACATCATATTTTAATAATGAAATACTTTCCGTCTTTTTGAGAAATAGACTATCTACTTTTATCACCTACCAGTTACCCTTTTCTTGATTTCAGGTTATCACCAAATTTTACCATTTTTTATTAAAACTTTAAATAATTACCGAAAATTTATAGAACTAATGCAAGTTTTTCTTTGTTATTTATTATATTAAAGCATGAAATTTTTATAATATTAGAAATAAATATATTTATTAGTCTAGAAATTCTAATAGTTTTTAAAACTGCTTTGATTTAAAACTCACTACCCGAAAAAATGTTTTCTGCATTCTATCTAAAATTATCCTTAATTTTAGTAAGTGGTTTTCATTTGCAATTACTAAAAATGCACATATGTATATATAAATTTACGAGCAGAAAAGTATTAAAGCTTTAATTTGAAAGCTCATTGAGTAAAGAACTAGTGAAAAATATAAAAAAAGGCAAATGAAAATACTCGCGTATGCAATAAGAAAAAGATAACTGAAGTTGGAGTCGGTCAAGTCTAATGAGTGAATAGATTGATTCCTTCTTATATTTTTAAAAGACCAAAATAAAAAATAAGAATAAAAACCAAGCAGCTCATTGCTTTCCGTTCAGATAGTTTTCTTCTCTTTCGTTTCTTACTGTCCTTTATAGCTTTTTTCATTGCATTTCACTTTCTCTTTTTTTAAACATGACTACAGCTTTAATTTTCATTCCTAATAATTAAGGTACTTTGTTTTACAAAAGAGTTATAAAAGAGTACTCTAAGTTATAATGCAAACTTTTTAATTTAATCTCTTTTCTTATAGCTTCTTTCTTTTAATGATACTCATAATTAACGTATTTTAAAAACAATAAATTATTATTTTATCCAATACATTTGTTCATTTAAAAATCGAAAAAGAATTATCAGCAAAATATTTATTAACTTTTTGCAAATAAATGAAAATGTTATTTTATTAAAATTAAATACCAAATTTAAATTTGGTATAATTAAATAAGCAAATAAAAAATTATTTTCGAATGTGACATTCTGTATAAATAACATTCGGGTAATTATTTATTTTAAACATAATTAAATCAATTGTTTCTTATTAAGGATAATTGTATAATTATTCGATATAATAAAATAATTACTTGTTATTTTTCTTTTCCTAAGAATAAGCAAACTAGCGTATTCTAATGACCCACATTTAAATGGAAAATTATGAATTATTTATGAAAGTAAACACGTGGGAGTTTCATCAGATTAGTTAATGTTTTGTTATTTGCCTTCTTATGTATTCGATTTTATTCAGACTTTTGCGAAATTCGAAAATTGATAATTCAGCATTAAACGGAAAACAAATAAATATCTACAAATATTTTTCAGAATCTAATGAAAGACAGAGATCATCAAAATTGCTGTACTCTTAACATAATGCGCGAAGTAAAAATCACACGGCATACATTGAAACACGAGGGGAAAAGAAGAAAAGACAGAAAGATTTGTAAGAGTAAAACCTGAGTATAAACCAGGATTCCTAAAATTATACGCTGAATTGCGGTGCGAAACCAGTTTTAAATCCAGTGCGTAGGTGGCAGAGTAAAAGAGAGGAAAGGCAGGATGAAAACAACTATTCGGAGCACAGCACCAGCGAATGCCATATTTGACGAGCACCAGCAAGCGATTTCTTTTTGACCGTATGATGCGGATATGAGATGGCATGCATCGAATCTGTTCGAAATGCCACAGGAGCGGCACAATATGTTGTGCATAACTGTTTGTACACTGTTCTTGCATGAGCAAACAACAGAGTCATTCAAGTTCAAAGAAAAAAGTTTAAACATTACGTAGTACGTTTATTTTTTTTCTACTGTTTTTAAATATTATGTACACTCTTTTGCTTCTCGATAGTTTGTAACCGAGAGACTATTTGCATTCTAACATTGGATGTGATGCATCGAAAAGTTGATTAATCCGTAATACATTTATTCTATTCGTCACATATATTTGACACATGCATTACATATGCATTAGCAGCTTATATATATTTGTATTTCAAATTGTATTTTCAACTTTAATAAAAATTAAACCATTTCAGTATTTTATTTATACTCACTTTTAATTCATCAATCTTTTAAAAAAAACTTCATTGATGCAGTAAAATTATATTTTTAATTTGATTTATTTTATTTGTATTCGATTTAAATTTTATCAAAGGAATTCATTTTCGGTAAAAAGACGCTTGAAAATTAATATGAAGACATTTTGTGCTCGTTTCTAATAATAGTGGTTTACTTCGCGTAAAATATGTATAAATTACTATAAAAGTATTATAAAGTTAACTCTTTACCAATACAATTATTATGCTTTTTGTCTAAAATTGACGTATATTATCATAAAAATAAAAAATCTAAAGTGTATTTATTATTTATGTATGTATATATATATTAAATACACTCAAATTTTTTCGAATTTAAAATATCTCAATCACAAAAGAATAAATTTTTTTAAATATACATACACATATTTATTCATATTTATTAAAAATCAACCGTTATCAAGTAATTAATAATTAAGTATACAAATATAAATAAAACCATATTTGTAATCTATAAATATAAGGTATAAATATTTATAAATATATAAATATAAAATAATGAAGTAAAAAATATGTAAATAAAGTTAAAAATAACAGAAATCTATATTTTTTTGCTTATATGTTTTAGATTTATTTTTATTTGTAAATAAAATAAATAAAGTTTTTTATCATTTCCTAGAAATATGTTCACCCGAATAGTCCTTACTTGCATTTATCCATTCATGGCCATAAAAATACATTTTACATTTTAAAAATACGTTTTGCAAGACAACTACTAAAATTTATTTATTTATAATATATGTCATAAAATTTGATACTCAATAAGAAATTCATGGTTTATGTTATTTTTTAGTTAATTTACCATTTAATATAATATCTCTAATTTCATAGAGTTATTGGAAAAATGAATAGTAAGCAATTTTTATTTTACAAATTTTTATATAAAAAATTTTACATCGTAACGTTATTTTAGGTTGGTATAATTTTTACCGTTTGTGAAAAAGAGAAACATAAAGTTTATTATGAAAATGTTCAATATGACTATATAATTTTACAAACTTACGTTTTCTGAATAAAGTTTACTGTACACATAAGGATTGTAACAATAATATATTTATGTATTTTTTATACCTAAACTTTCTTTGTTGTATATTTAAAAAAACACCATAATATACGTTTTTTCGGACTATATTCGTGATGAAAATCATATTACATCAAATAACTGTAAAAATAACTTTTCAACTGAATATAATTCTGCATGTATAATAGAGTAGCTTTCTCCTCAAAGTGCTACAAAATAAATCTTGATTTAAGTTCTCATCATTAAGTTTCTGTTGTTATATGATACAAAATTTTATCAAAACAGTTTCTATAAAAAGAAACTGAATAGAAGAAATGATCATTGTTTTCTTATCTTATTTGCTTTAGATAAGAAAGAAACGCAAAATCTTTTAGGAATGATTATCACCGGTTGGTTCAACCATTAGTGAAGGACAAACTAGAAAACCATTTTACCCGGAAGTTTATCGTTAATATTAAAGATCAATAACCCCCAGCTATGTTATATGACGTTGGTCGGTAAGGTTGCAATTTTTAAAAGGGGTTGTTAACACAGCAGGATAAGGGAGCTGTATCTGCCGATAAGGCAGGAGGGATGAACACGTCGGTAAGCAACCCCTTTTAAACGCTTTTAAACGTATGCTGTTGAAGTTGCTAAATTTACTCACAAAGCTTCTCATTTGGTAATTTGTTATTTTGATTACAATTATTTTTATCAAAATAAAGGGATTATAAATGTAAATAAAAATAACAGTCTTTAGCCTTAACAGATTTTAAGTTACAAAAGTTAAAACAATAAAGTTTATTTAAATCATTATTTGTACATGTAAAAATTATTCTTTCTCATATTTAGTTGAAAAAAATTAATATAAAAAATAAATATTAAAATAGTATAACCTTATCAGAAGTACAATTAATGCGTAAATTCATATATTTAATAAAAAATCAAGTTTATGGACAATTTTTTAAATTCGTAATAAGATTAATGGAAAAAATTGTAAAATGTGCACAAATCCATCTAAACCACGAAAAACAAACTGGTAAATATTACACGACAATATCATAGTTGTAAACTAGTTAACCCAAAAAACGTAAATGATGTTTTGAATAATGAAAAGAAAGAACCTTAATCGAGTACGAGTAGCGGCAAAACATCTCTGTATTTGATTCTCGTGAAAAAAATAAAAGAAAAACATAATCGCAAGCCGCTACAATATGGAATTGAGAGCACGCACCAGAAACACAGTCTATATCATAATTAATTGCGAGAACATTAATAACATTAAAAGAAAAAAAATTAAGTGCATTGTTGATGCAATGTGTAATCAGTCACGTGTGCATGCTTGCAATGTGGTTTACACTCATACCGAAGTGAAAAAAGATCACTAAAAAACAAAAACAGAATGCCGAGGCACGTATGAGGCGGTCGCGCGTTCGTGCACGCACCGGCGTATGCACACACATGCCATATCTGTCCCGTGCGAATACGCGCACACTTTAAAGCATGATCTGTACGAGAGCACGAGCGCGACTATCTTGTTCTATTTGCGGTTGACGTTTGTTATAGCCGCTACGAGCATAACGTATGCTCGTACCGCTGCTCTATCGAAATTACCGGGCGCATGATCGACGACACGCGAATTAGCATCGGAATCGTCTCCGCAATTCGCTGCACACGAAAATGTTTCTGCTGCGCGCAAACGAATCAGAGTCAGTCGGTTAGTCATGCATACGGTGGAACAATTGTAACGTTTCAGTCTAAATACAAATAGCGATCGCCCCAATAACTGCCCAACATTTGTGGTTAAGACAATATTGTAATTGCGCCGGTATTTGGCTTTTATTATAAAAAATTAATGTCAATTAGTGATTTTCTTAGACTGTTAGATGTTGCGAGAACCTTCATAAGTTTTTGCGTAGGATTGAATAATTATGTTGATTTATGCGACTGCTAATTCGAGCAATTCAATAAGTGACTGTCGTACAAACAATTTTAAACGAATTTCACGGTCTAAAAAAGAAGAATGTAAAATTTTATGTATCTGGAGGGAATTGATTTTGTAGGAATTTATATCATAACAAAGAAAATAATTTAAAATTATGATTATTGTTTCTTAAAAAAAAAGTAAAATACAAATGATTTGAATGAAACTGCAATATCACTGATTTCTAAATGATTCGCTTTGTTATTTGTTACGTTGCAGTTGTGAATATAAATGATTGTTTAACAAGAGGTTTTGCTATTTTCATAACATCATTTTTATTGCAAATAATATATTGTTTATATCTTTTCATTTTTCGCAACTATTCTATGAATATTCTTGTATTTGTAAAATAAATTAAAAAAAGAATTTCAAGTTTTAAAAAAAATTAGTAATTCAAAAGTTGAGCATGTAATAAGTTAAATTATCTTAAGAAATTATCCCGCTGATAAACGCTTTATTTCTTTAAAATATGATTTATATTTTAATAAATTGAGTGAAGTATGATATGAATAGTCTATTAATTTATGCGACAATAATTTCCGGTACAATAAATAAAATTTAATGTTCACTCAAAATTAAATTAAATGTTATAAATTTCAGGAATAGTTATAGAAGCAACAGCTTAAAGATATGTATTACATTAATAATTATTATATATTTTCTAGCAAAAGTTTGTTGAAATATTAAATTTGAAGTTTGTGGCACAATTAAATTAATTAAAATAAGTGTCTAATTACAAATGTAATAATTTGATTAACGGAATGTTAGCGGTTTTTTCAACAATGTTCGTTTGTGTAATTTTATGAGTTGACACATGTCATTAATACTTTATATCATTATAATAGAACTACTGATAGTTTTAAAAATGTAATTTTTTAAACTGAAATAAGTATTATTATTATTTATATGAGTAAATAAGTATAAATATATGTTATTTACTCGTTTCAAGATGGTATGCAAACTTATATAAAATTAACTAAGATTTAAATCAGTTAAATAATAATGTTTAAGTTTTAAACTTGTTAGCAATGATTGGAACATGAAATTTTTAAATTCATTTCTGTAAAATTGTTAAAAGTTTTGGGATCCGAGCTTTTGAAACTTTTTACATAGTCTTGAATATTTTTTAAAAAAGCATTTATCTTGTAAAAGAAAATTTTTTAAATATAAAAAAGATGCAAAATACTCAAAATAGAATATACATAATTATATTTTATAATTTTAATACGTAAATTATTTCAAATGAATACATTTCATCGATGCATTATCGTTAAAAAATATTAAATATTATTGCTAGATATTAAATTTATGCGATTTATGCGATCACGTAAAAATAAAATTGCAAAAAAAAATATTTTCTAAACTAACTGACATTTATTAAACACTCTTTTTTTATGATTAATTAAATAGATTAAGTTTGTCAGCCAAAAGGGAAAGCATAAGAATTCACTATATACGTGCGAAATATCTTAATAGACATATAATGCAGCATATAAAGTATATAGAAGATCAAAAAAATATATGTATAAAAACGGTGTACCCTTCAAGTACATGCGGGAACATTCGTGGTTTTAATAACTATACGAATAATGACTATGGAATATGGGCAGGGGGAGTATACCACTAGTAGTTTGCGGTTCAAAAACTTCAGCACATTTTCGCAAAGCATTCCGCTTTGCAGGACAGAAAAATAACGCACTACTATTTTAACGCTGCACTTAAACTTTCACACGTGCTGATTTATCTGTATTTTGTTAATTTACAGTTACATTTAATGGAGCCTTAAGAACGTTTGAATAAAAACTAGTTTTAAAATATTATTCGACACATACGTGTACAATAAAAAAATCTGCATTCAACAGTTTATACGGATCCATTAAAAAAAAAACAAGATTCGGATATTAAATTAAATAAAAATTTGCCCATTGAAAATTGTAATGAAATAGAAAAAAAATTACTTTCATTTAATCTAAATCATTTACTTTGTAATGGAATAAAATTTATGGCAGTTATAATTTAATAGTGAAAATAATTAATTATAATACTAAATTTGTCCTTACTTGAATTTATATGAAATCTTTTAAATATTCAATTAATTTGAATTTATCAATAGTTCTTTTCAATTTTATTATACAATTCATTCTACTCGTGCTGTCAACATTTGTTACATAAAATTTCGGGCAAAATTGTTTACGTACCTGTAATTAAGTTTCGTAAATTTCAAATTAAATTCAGCTACACCTGAAACAAATAATAAATGGTGAAATTCTTTTTTCCTTTGTTTTTAATTAAATATTATATTTTAATATTATTTAATTTAATGATGTTAAACACTTATTGAAAAAATCAAATAAATCTTATTTAAAAGAATAAACAGAAACTTGATTTCAGCTTTAACAATAGATTTTTATAATTAATAAAAAATTTTATAATATTATTATATTTAATTACACTAATTCAAAGTTACTTCAATACAAATATTACAATTTTTTATGTATATAAACAATTTGAAATTTTTTGGAGATATATAAAATTTTATATCACTTTAATGTATTATTATATTCATTTTGATTCACATTTTTATTTCACTTATGTATAAAAAATATATAGTAACATAATTCATATATACTGTATCGATTATTCAAATATATCTAAATATTTTCTGAGAATATTATATAAGTTTAATGCTCACATTTCTTCATTTGATTAATATTATATTCTCCTAATTAAGTGCACGCTTCATTATGTTTTAAATGAAAATTTATAATAATGAACGACTAACATCATTAACATGAATCATTAAATACTTATCTTAGTTTTTTAAAAAAATTAAAATAATATTATTATCAATTATGAATTACATTCAAAGACAGCATATCTTAACATAAAACGAATACTTGTTATTAAAGCTGTCTTGATTAATTGAGTCACTTCATTTAAATATTTATGACAGCATTTTAAATAAATTTATAAATTAATGCAATTGATTTTTGGTTTCTATATTTTTTTAATAAAATAAAAAATAAATGATATTTTCTCGATGGTGATTTAATAATATATTTGCTAATATTTGGCAATTAGTTAATAAATAAAAGAAGAACAATATAAAACCCAAAATTAAAATTTGCTTACATAATTATTTCTACACTGTTAATGTGAAAAATTGATTCATGTGTTATTTTAATCTAAAGATTAGAAATTATATTTTAATAGAAGATTATATTTTATATATACTGATTTTCAATAGTATAAACAAGAACCCAAAGATTTCTTTCTTCTGTTTATATTATCTAAACTTTTGTATTGTTATAATAAAATCAAAAACTAAAATAAAATAGCCTACATTTTCTTTATAATTTAAATAATAATAGATTATAATAATCATTAAACATTTTAAGTTATAAATATGAAATTTAAAGCAACATAACCTTAAAATGAATCTTGATAATAACCAGTTATTCAAATAATAATATTTCTTCAAAGATTATTTAATTGTAAATATTTTAATGAATTGAATAAAAATGAAATTAATTGAATCAAAATAAATATATATTTCATTTTTAAAATTTAATTAGAAATTCTGTTCTTAAAAAACATCTTATACTATTAAAAAATTTCATTAGTTAGTCGCAACTCTTCAATTAGAAAATTTCAGTAGTAATGTGATAAAAAAGTAAAATAACCTATTACAAACGAGGTTTAAATAAAATATTTATATCACATTAGTATTGTGAAATCTTTTAAAAACAATATTTCAGTTTAAACTTTGTAATACTGATATTTATTAAATATAAAAATATGAGGCAGAAAGTCAATTTTTGGAATTTAAAATTTTAAATAAGTTAATATATTTAAAAAACTTAAAGGAATATGTTAGATAATAAAAATATATAGATTAAGGATCATAAGATAGCATATTTGACAATGTAAACAATAGAGGAACTCAAGGATTCCAAGCGCCAAGAAACGCAACGGTAAAAAATAGAACGGCAGAGGTTATACGGAAGAGTATATTGACACATAAAATGAATGGCACTATACGTTGGTCCTATAAATGCATGATAGAGAAGTGAAAACAACACAAGGAGTCATGCTCGTCGTTTATTCGACGTCGTGAAGACGCTTTTCGATCGCTACTTGCGAGACGTTCGCGAAAAACGTAACCATGGCAACACGCTTCATCAAAGATCATAATCTCTCAAAGACAGCTTCTCCGAATCAAAAATTTTGCAATTGCACTTGACTCGGATAACTACACTCGATATTGCATGTAAAATGCAGACGACGTATGTAAAAGGAGCACACACTCACTGAAATCAACTCTTGGTCGTCGACGTTCCAGGGGAGAGACGCCGCCACAGGCACTACTTTGCGTTATTACATCTCACATTATAAAATCAGGCACGTGTGTTTTTGCCGGGCGTTACACTAAAAACACGATGCACATCCACACGCGGGCCGGTATCAAAAACTTGGTATGAAAAATTCGGTAGAAAACTGTATTGGGCGAGATCGTTTTGTTAGAAAAGTAGCGAGATAATCGCCATGGTAGGGCCAACACTAGACCGCCATGTTGAGAGAATTGAGTCCGGACACAACGACGGGAGCGCCCAGTGTTTGCGGGGGCGGCGGGCTGAGGAGTTTTCTTTAAAGCCGGCGAGTAGAAACGCCTGAGTATTTGTGCGGTCGGTAATATCGGTAAGGTAGAGTTCTTTACTGTAACCTTATATGACAAAAAAGTAAATCGAGTGTGATCTCAAAAGGTTTTAACTTAACAATTTAAGTACCTATTTCCTATAATAGTATGTTATTAAATATAATTTTATTGTAAAATGAATGTATCTGTTTATAACGTTCTTTTTTTATATTTACACTTTTTTATTCCGACAATGCAATCATTTTAAAGTGTGTTTCTAGTAAATACACAACAATTTTATAGCTTTAGTTATAAAAATACATGTCTACCTATACGGAAAATACACTTAATGTAAACGGTACAATGCCTAATCATCTCGAAAATGACTACTTATGAGCTGAATTATGACGGTTTATTTATTTAAATTTAATAAATAGCGTAAATATAATAATAATACAAAAAAATTCATACAACCTTTTTGATAAATCTTGCATTATTTATTATAATAAAATTGACATATTTTTAATGATATTCATTACACAGTTTGAATTTTAAAAGTTTCAATAAACTTTCTCTCTAAGAATAAAATCTTTACTTCTCGAAATGTTGAAATACTCTGATAATAAGATCAATTCTTATTTTAATAGCGTAATTTTTTATATTCTAATGAATTGAAATTCATATGTAAATCCGATAATAAATCTTTTTTATCTATTTATAAAAGAAAATAATATTAAAAACAAATTTCTAAATTTATTGTAAAAATAGTTGTAAATAAAAATTTTGAGTTTCGATTGAATTTTAAAAGTATACAATTCAAATAATATTAAAAATTCAAGTTCCGAAAATTAAAGTTTACTTTCATAATATTTCTATACTATTACTGTGTTAATACAAAAATATGATACCATAAAAATCAAAGACATAATGTATCAGAACTAGTATTATTTACAAAAAAAAAAAAAAATATAACTGAACTCTAATCCTGTTTAATAAAAAGCAATGACTCGTCTATCGAAGGTAACTGATAATTTGGCAAATTTGCAATCTTTTGTCATAAGAATAACTTTTAATATTAAATACTTTCTATTAAGATTTTATCTAAATAATTTAGTAGTTTTTAATTCCATTTATTTTTTTTTAATTTAACCATAAATGTCCATATGCACTAGAAACGCGAAACTTGTCGATAGAATTTTATACAATACAGAGTTTAAAAAATTTAAAGAAAAAGGAAAAACGGTACTGTGAAGTAGAAAATAAAACGTATGGTATAAACGAATAACGAGTTCACTTTGCATTCCTTGTAATCGTGATCTCCTTAAACTTGGCTGAGTGCTCACACCTTATCTCCTTCTCTCCGCTGTTTCTCTCTCTCTCTCTCTCTCTGTACATTTCTTTTTTCTTTCTTCAACTGTAACCCCATTCGCACCCCTCTTAAACAACCCACCATGCGTTTCCTTCTTTTTCTTTTCACTCTTTTTCATCCGTCTTTCTAAAGTCTTTTAGGTGGTTCATTGCGGTACCATTAAAATCTTAATAGGATTATGCGAATTAGCTTCAACAACGATTTTATCCATTGCTACCTCGAAATCAAATAATTACATGTAAAATATAAAAAAGGTGCATAGATAGAATATGATAAAGCATATATGTACTGATAATACTAATTAAAATTAATGACTATAAATATAATAATCTTATTATGTTTAATTTTGTTATCATAAAAATATTTGTAAGAGGGTGTTTTTTATGATTTTTAATTACATAATTAAAATTTATTTGTATTTTTATTAAATGTAAACAAGTTTGTTTCTTTTTTTAATTGTATATGCTTCTATTCATAATATTTTAAAGGATTTATTTGTATTGCATTGAAAAAATTGTTAATTTTATCTCAATTTAAATTATCAGAATTTTATTGATGGCAATATTTGTCAAAACCATTTAAAAAAATTTTAAATCAAGATATATTTTGCTTTATAATTATCTAATTTTTATTATTATTAATATATACATATATTGAATTGTTTCATACACTTTTTTGAAAGAATTGATATTTCAAGAAGTAAATAATTATAAAAATTTTTATGAGATGAAATTAAGTAATTAAGTAATGCATTAAAAATTAAGTAATGTATTTTCAATATTAAATAGAAAATGAACAATAAAATTACGCATCTTATAAAATACATAAAATTATAAGCCATCATACAATTGAAATAACAATACGCTCTGTTACTTAAATTTATAACTTAATGCCTTAGACGTATAGAAAATAAAAATAAAAATTATATTAAAATAAAAGAATGTCAAAATTCTGAAATATTATTTCAGAATATATATATATATATATATATATATATATATCTATATATATATATGTTATTATAGTATTATATTATATATATTAATATATTAATCTGCTATTTATTAATCAGAAAAAAGAACAAAATAGACTCAGGACGTGAGTTGATTGCACATGACAGATTTTTTATCTCATGTTAAATGATACTTGCGCTTGTTCGCGTGTGCTGCTTGCTATTAATATTAAAAGCCCTAGTGTCGGTACACTGAATTATGGAGACACATGGTGAGTATATAGAATTCTTTTATGAAGCAAAGAATAGATGTAGAACTTGTATGTAGATTTTCACAAGTTCAACATTATTTTCTAAATAAAAAACCAGAATGATAAATACATAAATTATATTATAAAATATATTTAATGAACTAAGTCATTTTATTCTTTGAAAAAATTAAATCCTAATAGAATAAAAAATCTAGTAACTAAATACGTTTATTATATGAAGCTAATAACATTTTCTACAAACTAGTTTCATATTTTCTATTTTTACTACTTCTTATTTCTTCTCTTATTATTAGTTCTTTATATTAGAATTTGCTTTTGATAAGTCACAGTTGAATTAAAAGTCTTAAAACTTTCTTTCTATATACACTTTGCTTTGAATGTGTAAGGTTTTTTCTTACACTTTTTACTTTGCATTATGTAAAATGACGAGAAATTTTTTCAGATAAATTCAATTGTTTCATTGAACTTTTTTACTTGATTATAATATGTAAATTATAAGAATTCTTTCAAATAATTATAGTCATTTATAAATTATTTTGTATTTAAAACATTTATAAAGTTAGGTATAGAATGAAATTCTTAGAAATATATTAAATATTATAAATATTATATATTTAAAAAACTAGTACATTTAATTTTTTCAACGAATGTACAATCTTAAACAATAAATTTATAACTGAAACTTTTTTTTACTTGAAGTAAAAAGATTTTTATCTTAAATGTTAATTAATGTATTTATTTTAATTTCATTTATAAAATAGTTAAGAAACACAGTATTTAATTATTTAATTATATTGTGTTTTTTATGTATGCAAATAATGAGAACCGTTAATTAGGTTTTATTTTTATTTTACAAATATTCTAACAATTACATAAGCTTATGGAATCTTGAAATGAAAAATATATATTATATAAACTTTAACATAAAAAAATTGTAAATAACATTAAATGTCGATAAAAATAATATATAATGATAATATTCTACACAAGAATGTAACATTGTAGTAGAATAAATGAATAAAATGTTTTTATTTGATAATATTTAGTAAAAAATATTGCTTCAAAAATAATAAAATGTAATAATATAAAAATACATGTAAAAATTTACAAAAGCATTTATATTTGATTCATTTAAGATTTCTTTATAATGTAATTAACATATTATGTATATAATATTATACGAAGTATCACGTGATGCTCATACAAGGTTTTACATGAGATCGTAAATAGACTTCATGTGAATTCTATTACATTTTTATAAATGATTTATTGTCATAATATTGCATAATTTTGCAAACACTTAATTCACAAGTGATAAAACTTTTAATTAAATGTAGTACATATCAATAAGATTTTATTAGTATTAGGACTAATTTATCAATTCAGATATTAAATTTTATGCCAAAAAATTTGTACAGAAATACACAATATACATACCTAAAATATGATTCTAAATAATTAAAACTATTAAATCCGAATCATTTTTTTATATCTAGTCAAAGCGAAAAAAATATAAATGCATTAAATCGGGGATCAAATACTTAACTTTTTGTTTTTTTCAAAAGCATTATATATCGATAAAAATAAAATATCAGAATGTCACACATATATCTCAATGTGATTATTTCTAATTAAATAAATTATGACAAAAATAATGAATTTTTTTTACGAAATCTATGATTTTTTTGTACTTCTATATCTATAATTATTTCAAAAATTACAATTTCGATTTCAATAAAATAAATTTAATATCTTCTTTCAAAAATCGATCATTGGCTCGATAAATTGTTATTGAGTATATGATAATAAATAATTTAAAAAACTAAAATATTTGAAAATTTTTGAATTTGTTTTAAAAGTTTTAAATATCTGAAAATTACGTTAGATTGAGGCAGTATTTCAATTTTTAAGTTAGCAATAAGTCAACGTAATTGCATTAGTAATTAATTCAAATTTTTAAATATTATATTTATTTATTTAAAATACGATTTACTTAAATTATTTAATTATTTAAATTTATAAAAATATTATAGTAAAAAATTTTGATAGACTTAAATCCGAATCATTTTTTTATATCTAGTCAAAGCGAAAAAAATATAAATGCATTAAATCGGGGATTATTGAAAATTTTAGATAATATCAGTAAAATTGATATAAAATTAAGTTTTTAAATAAAATTTTATTCATTTTTTCATTTTCTAATCTTTTTATACATAAAAAATACATAGTATATAAGGAAATAAAAATATTGAATAGAATAAAGAACAAAAATGCTTTTACTCATAAAGCTTCTTTAAATTCATTTGATTTTTCTTTAAATTTTTTCTTTTTTTGTAAAATTAACCAGAGATGTGATATAGCACTTTAAAATATTTTATGCATATATTTATGCAAAAATAAATGCATATAATTTCTTGCTTACGAATTGAAACTTAAGGTATAGTATGATAATGTGAAAGTTCCACAATATTATAATATAAGGTACATTTATATTATTATAAACTACTAACAGGCATAAAAAAGAAATTCGATTGTCTGAAACAGTATTTGGAAATTGATAATAACTATACAATAAAAAGTACGATTCTATTTGATTTATTGATTATTTCAGAAAAGAAAATCAATGCATTAGAAAAGTAAGTTTTGCTTTAAAGAGCAATAATTTACTTTAATGTGTATTATAAAATTACAATTACACCCGTATTTTGAATGCTCAAAAGAAACTTGAAAAATTTTTAAATTCTTATTCAAAATTATTTGAGATTTAATTATTAAAAAAAATTAATACTACCTAAAATTATTCATGAACAAGAAAAACTTTATTTTCACTATATTTTATTAACTTGAAAGTCTCCATGTGCGGGAGGGAAATAATTAATTTTATGTATTATGCTAAATAAACACTGAGTTTTTTATTAATACTATTTTTAGATAATTTATCAGGAAAAATTATATACATATATATATATATATATATATATATATATATAAATCACGAAAAAAAAGGTTGATAAGCATATTTAAAAAATATATTCCGTAAAACGCAAGTTTATACAAATATAATGATATTATTTGCTTGCTTTCAAAATTTCCATAAAAATTTTAAAATTAACAAGAACGTTTACATTTAACCCAACAAAAGCACAATGACAATTGTATGTGCAATATTATGCATTTAAAATTATGTACACTGTTTCCTAGTTAATTGTTTCTCTCATATTTGTAGATCTGTGCAAAAAATTTGTGAAAAGTTTATTTTTAAAGCTCATGAGTCTAATATTATATTGCATGGAAATACGTTAAGCTTATTTTAAAGTGATTTAAACCAAAAAATATAATTGTAATTTTAATATATCACTTGAAATAGTGTATATAGTTCATACATATGTACAAAGTTATAGAATAATTTTCAACTTTATAATGAAGAACAGAAAATTATAACATATTGAAATTCATTACATCTTATACTGCAGCAATATTTTGTTATTTAAGAAGAAATAGTTACAATTTTAACAAGTACATTATCTTTATTAAAATGTTTCAACTTGTATCATTATATTAATAACTTTTATGAACTGAAATATTCAAGAGAAATCTAAGCACTTAAAAACATTTGAAATATTTTTTTCTGTTTTCCCAAAATTCTAAATAAAGAAAATATAATTTTGTATTTAGTAAAAGTATAGTTTATCTATTAAATTTAATATACAATTTATGAAAGTTAATAGTACTTTGTTTTTAATTAAATAAGTAATGTCAACATTAAATCAGAAAAACAGTCTTTATAAGATCTGCATGTCTTCCTTGTCACTCAGGAATCACTTTAATGATACTACAGAAAATGCAATTTTTTAATTAGCACAAATTACTTAATACTTTTCTCCATTTGCAAAGAAAATTATTTGAAAAGGTGAATAGAAGAAGTTTAGAAAAAGAGAACTCTGTTTCCTCATTCTAACATTCATTTTACTTTTTATTTCGCCTAGTTAGAGAATATTTGCATGTATACATACATTTACCACTAGGTGAAAAATTACACGGTCGAAGGTAAATACCTAAATACTTAGAATGCTTATGAAATTTTATATTTTAAATATTTTTACCAAAAGTAAATAGAGTTATTATCAGTTTTAGACTTAAGCAGTTTTTTGTGTTAATTTAAAAAAACTCTCAATTAGAATTCTCAATTATGTCTGTACTTTACATGTTAAGATGTAAACATAAATTCTTGTAAAGAGTTTTACTTTAAAAAATTTTTAAATATTTAATTATCAATTATTATTAATGAATTGTATATTCGAAAAATTTACATTAAATTTTTCTTTTTTTTTTTTTTAGTCTTACAAAAAACGTGAAAAATATTTTCTATGTTACTATATTTTACGTATATAGATAAAATAAAATCAGAATTTTAATAAATTCGATTCTTACTTCTTTTATTCCTGAATATTGAAGTATAATTATTCCCTATCAAAAATGATTATAATATATTTTGGCAATAATAATTTTTTGTAATTATAAATTAGTAAAATTTAATATTATTCAAATTTAAAGAATTTTAAAGTTCTTTAATATTCTTTTAATTTACAATACAATATTTATTAAAAATAGAAAGTTCTTATGTTTAAAGATGCCTGGCTTTTCTTATGTGTTTGAATTAGCATTTTTTTTTAAATCTTAGGAAAAAACTAAGTTTTACCCATTAGTGGCTAACATTCACGCAAGAATGGAAATTAATTGCTGGAAACATAATGCTGTAGTTTCCTATTCTCATAGATGGTACAGTAATCAACACTCGCAAGTACCGGCAACATATACGAGGTTTACCGAATTTTGACGGCGATACCTCCGTGTAGAATATGCGTAAAAGATATGTACAGAGGTAGACAAAAAGGAAGAGAGAGAGAGAGAGAGAGAGTAAAATGAAGAAAAAACGAGAAAGAAAAGTAAAGGGGATTGAGCGAGAGTTAGGGGATGGGTAAAGAACATGAAACCGGGAAAGAGAGAAAACAGAATATGAGAAACAACAAACTTCTAAGCTTTATATTCTTAACGAAATGCCGACAAGTATAGACTTATATGAAGAATCTTCACTTGTGGTTTTAAAAAATTTTTTAGTTCAGAATCACTGAAAATTTAAAAGTGCAGATTTTGAAAAAATAGTAACATCTAGTTGTAATAATATTATACTCACAAATTTTCTGAACAATAAACAATAAACAAAAGATGATAATAAACAAAATTTGAACAATAAACAAAAGATCAACGTTTACACGGAGTAGGTATTAAATGTATATATGTAAATATATTCTTTTCGTATTAAGTGAATAATTGAAACAATTATCGAGAACAAAGGATAGAATATTTTATCTCTATTTTAAATGAAATTACCAACATAACTGCATTCATTTGTTTATTAGTTATTAAATTGTTTTATGATTTTATTCGTAAAAAAATGTTGTACAAATTGTACTTTAGTATATCTAGTAATATTAATTATTATTCATCATATAGCTATTTGAATGAAAGTACAAACATATATTATGAAAATTAAATATTCAGGAATTACATATTAATACTTTTACAATTAGTTTAAAATATTTATATTTATTTAAAATTAATTTAATTAAAATTTAAAATTTATAATTAATTATACTATTAATTCGGAAATCACAATCAATTATCATTGAATACTAATTGTAAAATACAGTCGTTATTTAGAGAGGACGAGATTATTATCAAATCAAAAAGTTTAAAAGTTTTATATATTCTATGGATTTAATTGCTTCTTGGAAAAATAGTCGGGAAGTAGAGAAAATCTTCCTTCAAAGTAAAATTCTTATTTCTGTCAACGGTAGTTAAATTTAAACCTTCATCAAAATTCGTCAATTATACGAAAATTAGTCAAATTTCTTTTGTTCGTGAAATTGAGTTGATCTATTATTCATTCATGTAGACTTACTAAATTTTTACAAATAAATTATACTTTTTCTTCATTAACATGATCGTAAAAAAAATTTGAATGTATTTTTGAAAACTGAATTTAATCCGTGTACGCTTCTTTACGTATTATATTGTGTAATTTAAATTCATTTTTTATAGTATTACAATAGATACTATAACTGCATACATATGTTGTTTTTCAGAATTTATTGTAAGTTTTTGAATAAGTACTTGCTATTAATCTTTTAATAATTTATTTACATATATTATCAACCATATCTATTTCTTTGTTGCCTTATGATTTATTCATAAAAGTTCCTAGATTTACTGATTTAAAAAAAAATTAAATATTTCACTTATGATCTCTTACGTAGTTCAAAATTTACATTATTAGAAAAATATATATGAGCTTTCATTTTCAATTTTTATGTAATGAATATAATATTACGAATGTAAGGAATCAAGATCATGATAGTTGTTATTTCTAATTTGCGCCGTAATGCTATTAAATTGAATGAATTTCTTAAAAAAATTTTATAATTAAAATTTAATAAATGGGTTAATGTAAGAAAAAAATCAATATTAATTTATACATATGAGTGTATATTCAGATTTGATATCATTTTTAGATTTTTAAAAAACTAAATGTGCAAAATAAAATAACGGATTATTTACACTATAAAAGTAAAAAATGATATAAATGTTCGATGATTGTTAATAAAAAATATTTATTAATACGTAGTAATATTAAGTTTTTATATATCTAGATATTATATATATACATATATATATATATTAGCAAAATATTAAATTAAAATTAAAAATAAATATTTAACTCGTTTAATAAAACGCAACTATACGTTACAATCAATGTTGTCGATAGGTTTAATTTTCATATAAAATACATTTGTACTTCACGGAAATTTTTACATTTTTCTCTTAAAAGTCCGAGGGGGGGAACAATTTAGAACGTGTTACGTCGAATGTATTATTTATTATTACGTACACTTAGACAGCGTTTCATCCTCTGTTATGTGTCTATGTTGCCGCCGTTCTCTCTTTTCACTAAATATTCAACTCTATAAAATTTTAATGAATACGTTATTTAAAACAAGCTTAGTACCAGAAAATTATGCTAATTAATTCAGTCTTGTGAAAATTAAAAATAAAAATGTTAAATATTAATACTTAAACAGTAATAATGAAGTCAACAGCTTCATGCACGGTAATTGTTTTTTAGATACTGACATTTATTTAATGCCTCTCTTTCATCAATATTCTAGTGTGATATAGTTCAGTACTTCAAGTAATTTCATGTTAACAGCGTTACTAAGGATAACTAATAAGTCATTCGATATCCAGCGTCTGTTACATTCCCTAGATAAAAACTCAGCAAGAAAGTTTCAATAAGAAAATTTGACTAATGAGGGCTTTTATTGAACATTTAGACTTCGTAATTGAAGTTAAATCAAACAAAAGAGAACGGCGATTGTCGACTACGAAGTATACGTCTAAAATTTATGTTAGCTATTTTTAAAGAATTAATTATGGTGGCGTAAAAATACGATAAAGATTTGTTATAATAATCGATAGCTAATAATAGTGGTCAATTATTTATTTAAAATATATTAATTATTTAAAAATAAAATCTTAGATGGTTACAATTGAATTTAATTAAAAGTTTTAAAATATATTTTACAGCTTATGTGTTAGTTACTTAATTAAAACGAATTATATTTTATTTATAATTTAATCAAAATTAACATAGGCATCTGCAAATATATGTCATAATACTAATTTTTTATTTAATAATTTACAATAATAATAATAAAGCTGAACATTTGATGTTTATAACTCATCTTGTAAAATTTAATCGAAAGTTTATACCTATGATTGTTTGATATTTGTAATAAATATATAATTTATTAAGTGAAAAACTGCATTCAAGGATATAAAGTTATCTTACTTATAATCGTGATAAAACTAATTTACAGTTAATTATCTGTTATAACGAATTATCATAAATAAAAAACTTATCGCCCATTTTAAACGATAAATAAAAGTTTATATTGATAATATTGATTTATAAAACAAAAACGTAACAATTATTGAGGATAAAATAAATTAAAAATTTAAAAGCTTATGTGTAAATTTAAATTTTCAATGGTGAATACGACGAAAGACTAGATAAATTATTCTTTAGTCGCATTATTATATAATTTATTTTTTAATATTTAAAATTCTAATATGATTGTATCAGAAGTTGTTTTAAACCTAACCGTAAAGTATAATTTAAATACACGGCAGTAAAAGCATTAGTAATAATAAAACTTTGCAAAGTTTAACACTTGTCAATATGTAATCAATTCGTGGAAAACTTTTGAAATGTAATTATATATACGATGAATTTTTAATATAATAATGTTAAATTCGAATCGACGGAAGGTTACAGATGCTTGAAGGAAATGAGTAGTAAACCCAGCTGTCCGAATCTCGTAAAACACTCGTACGTTTTATTTGATATGAAATCTGCACAAAATTTTATGATTCCAATATATGCTGTTGTAAATTTAGCACAATTTTAATATTTTTCAAGATTTAACAATGACACGAATTCGAATTGCGCTTCGAGTACATAATATTTGTGCGTTCTATATTGAATCTTCGATTTTGAAATCACGGCAGGCCATCAGCAATGAAGTAAATACGAGTAAATAAAAGAAAACGAATTAGCGAAGCAAAAAAAGAGAACAAGAATTATAGTAAAATCCCGTTACAATGTTTTTGCATCAGTTTCGAAAAAGCTCGAGAAGCTCAGCAGTAAGGCAGAGTTTAAACTGTAATTTCGCGAAACACTGGGATTCCACGAGCGCAGACATGAATTTGCGATTCGTCTTGAGCGTTATCTCAGTTTGGACACTGCAGTGTAAGCGCGCTACATTCCAACCGCTTTCAAGCTTCCCATCGTACGCTAAAATTTCCTAATGGACGAACACTTAGTTGTCCTACATCCCTTCCGCCTTCATTAATGGTAAATATGCTATTTAGCTTTATTTTCTATTATGTGTTATCTCTTTGTAACTAAAATTAGAGATCTTTTGATTCAATTTACACGGCAGTTTAAAATTAACCGAAAAAGTTTGTCATAACACTGACATAAGATTTATAAATGTTCTTTTTAACTTACAGCCATTAATGAATGGCAGGGAGTTTTTTGTAACTCAATCGTGACTGTATTGATTTTAACGTTTAATTTCATTAAAATGCGTGGCCTCGGTACCTTTTAATGACATATGCCAAAAAATTTTACATTTGCTATTTTTATTTCAAAATTTCAAATTAAATTTATTAAAGAAATGTTCGATATCGATATGCTGCTATTTAATCGACCATTTCTATTTCTATTTTATTAGCTTCTCGTTTGGCTTCTCTCCTTTAAATTTAATAATATCAAATGGACTTTGGTATTTTTTAATTCTAGCAATAGTTTTGTTAAAATACTTTTGATTGTTTCCCATTACAATTCGAATTGATGTGCTTTAATTTTATTTGGTTAAAGCTGCTTGGTATCTGCTGCGCAAAACTTAGATTACTTTTTAAAACATTGTAATTATTTATTTCCAAGAATAATTAAAGGCGTATTCGCATTAGTGCGATATAAACCGTGTCAACCGTATTAAAAGGTGTAAGACACGAATTACCTACCAAAAAGCTCATATCTCTTACATCGTAATCTTTATTTTATTTTCATGATCGAGTAGATGGAAACCTTTGATTAAAGCAAGCGAATTGAATGAATTAAATTATACATTTCAAATCAACAAAACGAAATTGAACGCTATAATTTGCGGAAGGATAAAGGATCCATCAGAATTATCAGCCAAGCAGACTGTAATTAATTTACAAATAATTTCCATTTAAAGATAAGTAACATTTAGAGCAATAAGTGACGCGTAGAAGAATTCTTAAAATACAGCTGCATTTCATTTCTATACGTTCGTCCGCATTTGGTATTAACGCACGGTCTGCTGAAGACCGGTGACACTGGAGTAATTC
Source organism: Platyscapa corneri (assembly GCA_018907185.1). Taxonomy (NCBI): domain Eukaryota; kingdom Metazoa; phylum Arthropoda; class Insecta; order Hymenoptera; family Agaonidae; genus Platyscapa; species Platyscapa corneri. Next base: position 1,217,223 of record JACCHW010000012.1, read on the forward strand.
GCTAGATTAATTACCCACGACGTCATCTTGTCCTTTTCAAGAGTAGAGAGAACGAGAAAGGAAGGTACGCTGGTATAGCCGAGGTACGGAAGTCGCAATATCCAACCGATCCTATCCTTCGCAAAGTAGAATAAGAGCTGAGAGAGATCGCTATATGAGAGGCTTATGGCCGCCCTCTGTGACAATGAAATTTCAACGCCCCAGTTGGGTTGTGTGGATTTATAATAGAAAACAGGTCACTTTTGAGACATTATTTCTCAAGTTTATCTTTCCCTTTAATTTCCCGCAGCTTTTTCTCCCCTCTATTTACATCAGCTTTAAACTGCATACAAAATAATGCTTATAATCAGGCTTAAGCTGAAAGCTTCGCGCTTTTTTGTACTGGCAAAATGAAAGAAATTATGTTTGCCTCCGATTTTGTACATTAGTTTCTAATTTGAAAGAATTTCCTTTAAATTAATGCATATGCAATTACGGCAGGAAAAAGTAACGCTTACGCGAAATAAAATTAAAATCGAAACTTTACTGGCTACTTTTTTAATAATCAGCCATTCTTAATATATTAGCTTTAAAATTACTCATTACTTCGTCGTTATCATTTTAACGAATGTTATTATCATGAGCATTGCGAATATTCGTAACTATTATGAAAAAATTATCTTTGTACATTAAAATTCAGATATAGAAATTTATAATTATATTACTTTCACGAGTAAAATTGTATATGTATGCAAACAATTTTTTAAATGACCTAATATAGCAGCTGCATAAACATATTATGCTAATGAACTTGCGCAGCTGCAATTTTCCTTTCCTTTCTTTTACCTTTTATTTTACTACTTATGTAATTCATGTGTTCAATAGATTACTTTTATCTTTTTTTTAGTTTTGGTTGTCGATTCATGTTAATAAATTCAACTAAATTTATTTCTTATATTTAAAAATTTGTTTCACACATATTTATATAAATGTGTATTGATATTTACTTTCATTTTTATCTTTCTGTCTTTTTCTTTGTATATATATATCTACACCTATAATAGTTAAAAGTTATTATTTTATTTTAATATCTTTCATAATATATTAGGTTTTAAAAATATTGTCATTGTATATATAATTTTAGAAAAGGGAACATACGGTAGAAAAATTGACTATACTAATACATATTGTTGATTCGATTATATAATGTTTATACATATATAAGCATTATATAATCGAATCAACAATATTCAACGGTTTTAGTATTGTCAATTTTTCAAACATATATTCCTGTTTCTAAAATTAGATATGCAAGGAAAACATTTTCAATATTTAATATATTATGGAAGATATTAAAATAAAATAATAATAATTATATTGTAATACTGATTCAGCTACATGAAGTTTAACTACTACTACTCTAACTATTATAGGTTGTGTACATTCAAATATTTAATGATTTAAACAGTATTATAATTGTACTGTTAAAAGGAGATGTATTTTCTGCTCGTGTTATAGAAGCATTCATTTTATAAAGGAAAGTTTTTTATTAAGAATAAAACAATATATCGACTTAGTGATAAAAATTTTAAATTCACATACAATTATATTTACTATCGCAATTTATAATTTACTAGCATTATTCAACTAAAAATAATAGATCTCTAATAATTGCACTTCACTCAATTCTTAATTTAAAACTATACATTCAGTCTAGAAAATATCAATATTCTTTTAAACGTGTATTTTCATGCAACTTTCATGTAGATAATCTATCATTTAGTGGGTATGTAATTAAAAACATTTGGATTTATTATTTATACTTCTGAAAATAGATTTTGTAAATTTTTTTTTATCTATAATTGTTTAAATAGAAAATTTTCAATTATAAATAATTATTTGAATAAAAATTTAAATGTAAACTCGATAGAATTCTCATGAAAATTATAAAATTAGCATCCATTTTATTTATATTTGAATGTTGATTTTAACGTTCATTCCAACTAATATACTGCATTTAATGTCAGAAAGATTATTTTGAAAAATTATAAGATAAGTGTGTTTTTGCTTTCATATGTCTAAAATTCCTGTTCCTCACATTCAGTATCATATTTTATTAAATTTTATAGTAAATTTACTTACTGTTTTGATAGAGCAAATTAAAATATGCAATGTAAATATTGAATTAGTTAGCATTACTTCTGCGTAACGCGATAATTAACGAGATGATGTGCAAATTAGTTGTTAAAGATCAAACAATGGACTTGTAGGTACCCAAATCATGCGCACGTAAATGAAATAGTCGTCGACAATAACAATAGAAAAATCTCATTAAAATTTAGAAACGTATACACGAGTATCAGTATTAAAAGAAATACAGATTGGTGCGCTCGACATTGTATAATAAAGCATCTTAAATAAGAGGATTTCACACAAATCCTCATTTTTTATCGCAATAAACATGAAAAATAACTGTCATACTCTCATCTAATAGCATAATTAATTTAAAATATTGTTGTTAATAAAACAGTATTGCTATAATAATGAGGATCTTATTAAAATTCTAAGCATTTATACGTAATATTTTTTTAGCGCAATATATGAAATTAGAGGAATTATTATAAAATTAAAAACGTGTAGTTTGAAATTGAATTTTAAGTAGTAACAAAAAATAATACACGCATTTTGTTATATTTTCAATTCTTTGTTAACTTAATATAGGGAAATGCACCCTCACGATTTTTTCTTCAAATTACACTTTGTTACGAGGAAAAACACGAGATCCACATGAAACACGGACATGATGTCTAAGAGTATATGCATTCAAGGGATAAGCGGAGTTTTTTAAAGGGCGGTAACACTAGCAGCACTACTTCTTTTCTGAGGTACTATGCGTGAAGCTTGACAAAGGAAAAGACTCTGCATTGTGGCTTTGCTTTTTCATTGGATTCTTGAAATGTAGCACAACGCTGTATGAGTACTTTCAGTTATATCTTAGAGGAGAGATAGTTATGGATAAAAAGAGAGAAGGAGAAACGAGAAAGGGATAAAGAAAGTGGGGAGAGAGAGAGAGAAGATGGAGTAATTTCATTTACGACTGCAGTAGCTTTTATGTCATAAATTAAATTATGTTTTTGCCCCCTCTGATATGCATATGAGACATTATTTTATATGAATCTAGAAAATTCGCTTAAGATCGTTGCCGTGAGTTTTGATAGTTTTAAACGACTGGAAATTTTTATCAAGTATTGAAGGAATAGATTGTTACGAAATAATTATCATCGATTTAAAAATTTAATATATGAAATATGCATAAAATTCTTTGATACATTACTCCTTCAGTTTAATATTGTCGGTTTCATAATATATAATATTTAATATTAAATAATAATTAATCATTCAGTTTAATATTAATTAATATTTTTATAGTTATGACTTTGTAAAAATTATATTTTGAGAATATCAATCGATAATATTATTTTTAAACTATTGCTTTTAAAAAGTAATATATGTTATTTCTTATTAAATATTCGTTGTAAAAATAAATTTTTCATATAGATAGCGATAATTTTACTTGCTTTCCTATATTTATATACCTGAAAATAATGTAAATAAGTATACGATGCGAGTTAGGGATTATGTCTTTCGTACAAGGGATAATTTCAAAGGGTCTTTTTATATGTATCAGGTACAGAGAAACTCAAGTAATACAGTATAATAAAATTCAAGGAATCATGTAAATTTAAATAAAATTGATGTTTAAAGAAATATCTAATATATATTCGTGGTCCAAATATATTCCCTATGAATAACTTGTTTCCATTCAGAATTACAAAGTCCCTTGGATCAGTCCTTGCAATCGATTACAGGATTTTCCGTGACAAACATTCTCTATTAGCCCTTTCTCTCCTAAAAATCTCAGCGCTCGTGCAAACGTAAAAAGTAAGGAATGAGCTTTTGGCAATAGAAATGATGATTCGAACAGCCAACAGAAGCACACGTCTAATGGGACACAAGCTTAATAAGCTTTCCATTGTTGCTTAGCCCGAGTGCCAGAGTGGCATTGTTACCACCCTCAGCTATAACGGAAATGTTGAATACAAGATTAGGTCTAGCCTAATGGGGACAATGTCTGCTCAACGCCGACCTCGTTCAAGTATCCACGAGACATTCCGTACGAATACACGGCGTTGGCCAGAGCGAGCGAACGACGGAAACGGCCGGCATGGTCGGTCGACCTAAGGGTAAATAGATTCGTGCGCTGAATGACGTGTGTGGTGAGGTGGGGTGGGGGGTCGTATGCGTGTGCGTCTGCATGCGAGCGAGTGTTGGAAGGTCGAACGATTTGCCAATTTAGCGAACAGCCTTTGGCCTTTACCCTCCAACTCTGAAAACGATTCCCCCGCTCGTTCGACTGGGCTACGTGGGTAATATTGGCGGCTCGGCGAAATTTCACTGTCATCCGATTTTCAATCCCATTTGCAGCTCTTCGCTGCGAGACTAACTCGAGATCGGTTCTTGAGCGGAACTCAAGCGCTTTTTTTACTGCTAGTGTGATAGACACTGAAGGAGACCGATTTCGAAATTAGAGGCGTTAGAATTCTTTTGATTTTTTTTTATGGCGATTGCCACTGGGTTTAATATGCATTGAAAGGAATTCAGCTTTAAAAAATTTAGAGTAAATTTCGTTTTACTCGTATTCAAATGCATCGAACGTGGATTAACTATTTTTGCATTATTTTCATGAAAACTAAAGGACTGAAATATTCATAATATTGATAAAATTAGGCTGATTTCAAATTTTAGGTGTCTTTTTAACATCTCCTATCAGTCTAAAATCAACTAATCTTATTGTGTGATCGAATATGAATATTTTTTATCTGAATGTTTTTTTATTTGTAAAATTTTTATTAACCTATTTGTAGAATGAGTAAAATTTATTTTAAACTAATCGACAAATTAAATGAAGTTGTAAACATTTTTAATTCATTATTCGATTTATTAAAACATAAAACTTTTTTCTATTTTAGATTTTATTATCTTACAATGTATTTTATGCAGAAAATATTATTTAATTTCTTCGTGTCGGTAGATCATGAACATGAATTTCTTTAAATTTAGATTCCTAATATATTTTTTAACTGGTGTTGTATAAAGTATACAAAAAAATGTAAAACATTTTTCATAACATTTTAAATTACGCATCGCAATATTTACCGATGTCCTTATTAAGCATTTATTCAGTATTGTTTGTCGATAAATTTTACTTACATTTTCTTTTCTTCGCTTTTAATTAATTAATTGATTTTCCGTAGTTAAAGACAGAAGAAGCAATAAAGAAGTTTTATTTAGTATAAAATCTCATACAGTGACAAACGAAGATCAGAATTTAGTGTTACATAAGTGACTAGAAATACACAGTTAAAGAGTTAATGTTAAAAAAGCACGAATAAATAACTCGGTTAATATTAAACGAGACATCATTTAAAGATAATTAGCACTTATTTGTTGCTTTATTCATAGGTGTATCAAAGCTATTATTCTTATAAATTAGTTATATAAGTATTCTTATAAGTACTATTCTAACTTTACGATATCTATATTAAAAACTTAGAAGCATTCTTTTAAAATATAAACCTATTTTAAAATTAGTTTTTTATAAAATATTAATTGTAATTATATTAATACATTTATCTTAAATGAAATGCCTTAGTATCCACCATATATAATTTTATAGATATTTATTAAGATTTAAATAATACAAATTATGAAAAAAAGGAGAGAAAATATAGAATATCTTAGTAATTTCGTAATAGCACACATCTACACAAATGTTCACAAATATAAATAAAATTTTATTGCCATTGACAACGTTTTAAGCAATATTTGTAAAACTTTAAATTTAAATTTTATTATATTTTAATAATCGCTTTACCCCATAACAACTTTGTTTTTCAATTTCATCAATTTTAAATAATGTTTACTTACCCATGTACTTTTTTCGTTCATCGACATTAAATCAATAATGAGCACTTCATGTTCTCGAAATTTAATCTCGAAAAAATTGAATATTTCAAAGTATAAAAAAAAGTTATGAAAAAGTCAAGAGAAAATTAATAATTTCTTCGCGAACGGAAAATTGAGCAACGATGGAATTTGCTTACGTGACTCAATATCGAGTGGAAGTTATTGGTTTTTCATTTTGTCTAGAATATCCATTGTTTGCGGGAATTCCACTGAGAAGATGAAGGGGACTTAGATGAAGAAGAGTATGCAAGAGAGGATGGAAGTATCAATGTATGAAAGTGAAAGTGACTTGTAGAAAAATAGAAAGGTATGGCAAAGAAAGTGTAAAAAAGGTCCAGAAAAAGAAAAAATAATTAACAAGGTTAATATCCACAATTTGTAAATTTGAATATTTTATTACTAAAGATTTCACTTTTTAAACGTTGAAAAACAAGCGAAGAACTTTAATATATCACTACGCAAATTGTAATATTATATAGTTGTGGTAGAATCTTACTCTTGCAACTTTAAAATTGAGAAAAAAATTTCCTTAATTTGTGAAACTGCCAATTTAAAATTAAGTTGATTTTATATTAAGCTAGTAAATTATAATGGAGTTATTGCGATAGAAACAAAAAATTAAAACTATTATTTAAATATGAATTTTAATAAAAAGGTTGAAAATACCCGATAAAGTATAAATGTATATTATTTTGAGAAAAATTGAAACTTTTTTTCATTATTATATATGTATAATAATATAGTAATAATAGTTATAATTATAATTAATATAAATGCTTAGAAGAGTTTATTTATAAGAAAAAAACGTTGGAAATAATATTGTTTTTAAATTGATGCGTAACGACGAAAAATTTTAGTATAATAACCGTGTATATAAATAGAGACGAGGAAAGAAAGGATTAAAACAGAATTTCAAAATGTAAATACCAAAAAATATTCACGGGAGTAAAATAATTAAGTACTAATTTGACATTTGAGAAATAAAAAAAGAAATTAATCATGAACTTTATTCTTTCTTCTTTATTTTTGCCTATTAAAATAAAATATAATTATTGCAAATTATTAGTTTTTTTTTTCAAATCCCTACAGCGGTTCCTGTGGTTACTAACATAATATTCTTATTTTTTCCTCTTATCGAAATAAACCCGAATAACTGTAAAGTCGTTGATTAATACTTCATCGATCTACACAAATAGATTTAACAATGAATTTATCTCGCAATCGTTACAAAGTATTCAATGGAAAGGATAGATGTGTGCAGAAGTAAGAATGAGATAAAGATGCAACTGCTTATATTTCACGCTCGAGGAAGAATAATAAAGGTCAACTAGGCGAGCATCCGTATATGCGGCATTTTCACGAGAACAAGAGCTGGCTCATGTCTGCCATGAAAATAAGACGTTTAAATAAAATTATACGTCGCACGGTAAAACCCAAGCGTCGGATGACGCTTCTAGGGTAACCGATGCGTCGTAAGTGAGGAAGAACTAGAGAAGAAGACAGCTATACGAACGTGCGTATGGTCACGTCTCCTCATGCGTGTACACCTATCTATGCGCATTCTACTCACATAGGTGAGAATGAAAAATCCTCGAAAATGCTTGTAAAATGCGTAAAATAAACGCCTTATATAGTTTATACTTGTTTTATGCCCTGTAGGACCTGTAAGACTTTGGAAGGGTGTTTTTCATAAAGATACTTTCTTTTCTTTTTCTTTTTTCTTCTCTTTATGTTTATGTTTCACGCGACTGTTACTCAGTGCTTATTATATTGAGTTACGAATTTGAACGCCAGTTAAATCTGTTAAACAACTCCGTTTAATCTTATAGCCGTCGATTATTAATAAGCAAAATGAAAAGACGTATATGAATATGTTAACATGTTAATGCTTTCCATTATATGTTCAATTTAAGCAGATAATAATCTTGCGATTACAAGAGAAAGCCCTTTTTATCTAGAAGGAAAGATCAATTTTGTTTACCGTATTAGCTTGGAAAATAGAAAATTACTTTGTAATTGTAGACGTATACGTTCATTGTAATAGTCTACGGATTTATATTAGTAGGCGCAATTTTCTTAATTGCTGGCACTGGATGGTTGTTTGCTGATTAGATTTGGGATGAAGCGTAAGATCATAATCTAATCGGTGCTCATTTCCTATCCAACTTCAATTTCCTAGGCTTTGTGTAATTTTTAAGTATTGATTTAAATCTTAAGCAGCGTTGAAGAACGTACCATAAAGTACTATTATAAATACATAGTATACTTAAAGATAAAACTATTATTCTTTGGTACTTAATAGTTAACTTTATATACAATAGTCAAATAAGAATAAAACGGATGCTTTATGGCGTAACTTATCCGAATACAATCGTGATGCCTTCATTTTCCCCCCGAAAAAGTTAATAAATACGAGGCTACCAAAATAAAAAAATTGCACGCTATTTATATTCTTTATTAGTAGTACATTTCTGGTTTCTTTCAATTTCTAAATCGGTATTTATTTTGCTTATTTTTTTTAATCTAGATAATTAGTAACGTGTTCCAATTCCAATAATTCTTATAAATAAACGAAAATATTTCTCAAATTACGTTTAAAATGTCTCACGTACTTTTATCTTCGCTCCCATATCAACGTATTGGATTTTCCAAATAGTTTTTGCACTTTTTATCTTAACTATTTGGAATATTTAACTTTAATTCTATTCATAAAGACATTCAAATATTTAAACTTTAATGATCGATGAATTCACGTTTTTTTAGTACTCGCTGTATCTGATCAACTTTAACAACTACTAACAATAAAACAATCAACTAAACTCATTAAAACTTAATATATCCTTTACAATGATTATTTGAATTCAATAAGGATCTTGATATTGTTCTGTGAACTTAGTTTTACATCGAATTATTTACTTAATTTATTTACGTAATATTCGAATAATGCGAATGTCGTTATATTCATCATTAATAATGATGCACAATCAAACATTTGAAAATTTTAGATTTGAAAGTTCTACGTTGTATTTTTATCTCAATAATTAAAACTTCTATTAAATCGAGAATTCAAATAGAAAATCAATTTTAACGCAGGCGATTAAAACAAAACAAAGTATATAATGTAAATTAAATTTTCTTTTATAATACATACGTTTATTTATCAGTTTTGGTCAAACTTCAGTGTCAGCACGATAAAGGATAAGAAACGTAATATAGCGATTAAAGTTTTAAAATTTTCACTTTTAACGTACGATGAAAATTAAATCACATTTATTAATAACAGATGATGCGAAACATAATATAATAATAATAACTACTATAAATATACTGCAAGTTTTACTTAAACTATGAATTCAATCGCGATGTAATATTAAACCAAAATTTTTAGTTAATTTTTTTATTTATTCATTGCTCCCTTTGCACAATGTAACACTCTATTTGCTCATAATTTTCGTCGCTTTCTTTTTTCATTAGGTACCAGTAATCAAACTTCTTCGCGGAATGTGAAAGGTTTATTCATAATTTTACGGTGAAAACTATAAATATAAAGTAGCGTAGGCGCACGGTTAATAATAATGACGGTGATATGACGTACTACATATACACTTTCCTCACTCGATGAGAATAATGGAAGTGTGTCGCTTTTGTGCACATTTTCGAGCGGGGATATAAGAATTTTATTAGGTAGATTTTCTTCCGCGCAAGGGTGGATCAGACTTTTTTGCTATCTTTTTCTTTCTTCTAACTCTGACTCTCCCCGATCTGCTTCTTTCAAAAGTGAAGCAAGGGGGGGGGGAGATCGAGGAGGCAATGGCTTCGGCAGCCAATATCTCCGGGAGAGTCTTAGCTCTGATCCTTCCTTTATATCCACTGAATTTAAATAATGGAGACCCCGCTAATTCTCTTCCAATGGTAGTCACTAGATTTTTTCCCTAGTGTTGCTCCCCTCTTTGTTTCTTTTTCATTTCGATTTTCTCTTTTTGATTTTGTTTTTTCTATTCTTCTTACAAGTTCTCCGATCAATAAATAGAGAATTTTTGAATTAAAGTCCATGAGTAAATAATCGAAACGCAGTGATTGCGAATCCTTAGTAAATTCATAAATATTTGCTTTCAACTATCGAAATACGTGTATATTACAACTAATCCATAGTGCGAAGGAGCGCGAATTTATTTTATTGACGTTATAAACTTTAAGAATTTTCTATTCGGACAATTTACACGGTAAATTATTCGAATAAATTAATATGATAAAAGAATGTATTTGAAATAAAGCTGGAATCATCGATAAAAGTATAAATTTTAATGTTTTATCATGGATAAGATACAAACTTGTAATTCGATAATAATAATATAAGATGAGATTGTGTGAAAATTTATATATCTAATTTTTTATTATCATACAATCTTTAAAAACATTGCATATTAATAAGCAAATTAAGGATACGGAATAAGCATGTGCTAAAAGATAACTTCATTTCAAGAATATATAAATTTTCAATATTATTTAATTCTTTCAAAATTTATCCTTTTGAGCGCAACATTCGAAAAATTTGCTTTACGTAATTCGAATAAGTTTATAAATAAAATTTTCATTATTTTTAGTAACATATTCAGGTAAGCATGAACACGCACAATACAGCTATTGTTGAATACAAATACATTTGCTTTCTTTACCTGGCTTCTTCTCTTTCCTTTTCCTTTTCCCTTTCCTTTTCTCATTGTACTCTTTAACTCAGCACTCTTCTTCGTTCAATACATAGGTGCAGGTGGGCTTGTCTTTCTTGCAACACCAGCATCGTATGGCAAACTAGAGCATGACAGGCCAGTTGATTAGAAGCTGTTTGTACTTCCTGCTATGCTTTGAGGACTTGCACTACATTTGCACAGCCAAGGAAAAGTTAACGGGTAAAAAGACGCCTGTTGGCACCGATGTTAGTATAGTAGAGGCTAGAAAAGACTGAAGGGCGGCGAGGGAAGAAAAAAAAGAATCAGTGCATTTTGTACACTCGGCAATATTAGACCTAAATTATTCGGTCCTTTTTTCGCCCCTTTGTCACTTTGGCGCCTCGGGTACTCAATAGGCAGTCAAAGAAGACACTGTGCCTTATGCTCCTTCGAGAGCAGGAAAGAAAAAGAAAATCGTAACTGACCCGTATGAAACTTTTTCTTATAAATAATATAATCAAGTGAATTAATTTTCAATCTCATACGTATCGACGTTTTTAAAGTTTTTATATTGTCTGAAAAATTCAGAGAATTAACAAAAAGGATTTATAATATTCTAATGAGTTTACAGAATTTTGTAACTATGTATTATGACGTACTTTAATTTTAATTTTAATTATATTACATAAAAAACGATTAAAAACATTCTTTTATTGTGTATTACAGATATACAAGATTTAAATAATTGGAGACTATAAGTTTAGTAGATTTAAATCTAAAATTGAATTAATATTAGATGTAAAATAATTTAAATATTAAGATACAAAGTAATTACTTAATATAATGTAATGAATTAGAATTTCATAATGTTCTATTACATGCAGAAATTATTTTATATTAAAATCTACTGCGAAGTAATAATTTTATCATTTAAAGATTTCTTCAGTATTTGTAGTCTAAATTATTTTTATATTAGATACAAGCATTAAAATAGACTTATTTTTTTTTATTTTCAAATAAAAAAATTTAAACTAATGTAATAAAACTTTGCTGAATTGCGATTAAAATATCTAAGCTCTCATTTATAGCAAATTCATTTTTATTTATAGCAATATTAACTCGTAAAATTTTATTTTTAATGGTGAAAATGAACGAATTTCTTTTAATCTTTATAAGACGATTTTTCATATTATAACTGTTTGCAATAAACTATCTTAATTAAAATACTACTTTTATTATTTCGAAGTAATATTGGTGGTTAGAAGAAATGTTTTTAAAAGAGAGAAATTCTTATTTCATAACAATACAGTGCTGATTCGGAAGACAAAATTTTTACTCTTTAAAGTTTTATAATGTAAAAAGCTACCACTTTATCAAAGTTTAAGTCTCTTATTTAAGTTTTCCGTAAATAACTCAGTTTCACAGAAAGTATTTTTAATTTTAGTTTATTTTAAAGACTTTCATATTTTTTAAAATAAATACCAATGGCAGTATATTTCATATAGCAATAATCTTTGGCCAGAAAACTAGTTCAAGGAATTTCAATCAAAATTTAATTTATCTATTTACAAAATTAGTTATATTTATAAACGAGAAGAAAATGAAATTGATACTGAATATGATAATAGAGTACGATACTGAGTCTTAAAATTGCAATGCATTTTTTATGCATTATTATATGTAAGGTAGGCTAAAACTTTTTATGCGAATTTGTTTTATGACGATGCATAAATTTTTTAATAAATTTTGTGTAATACTTTTAAATCATAAAGCGAAGTTTGAACGTAATAAAAAATTTATAAGTAAATTTACTATTTTATTAATTAAGTTTATTAATACCAATAATCATTTTTTTGTGAAATTAGTGCTCCTGATAAGTAATATAGTTTTATTTCATAACATTAGATAACAAAATTTGTTATCTATCGATATTAGTCATTAAAAATTCAAAATTAGATTTGATAGGATTAAAAAAAAGAATTTTACTCAGGTTCAAATTAAAGACATTTCAGTATTATTAGGTGTGTATTATTCTGTTATTATATTTCGATATTAGATGAAGCACTTAATTCCTGGTTCTTAGCACGAGTGTTTATTAGAAAAAATAAATATTATTTTCTGAGAAGAACCTTGAAAAGAGCCTTCCCCGATTATAACTCGTCGAATAAGCTTCGTTATTCGAAGTATGCGTCATTTAATAACCCTATTCCGGGATTCAAAACTTTGCCACATCTCTGAAGCTATATAAGGTAACGAAGTATAAAAAGTTGAGGACGACCGAGCAATTATCGGCGGGATTCAATTGGTTTCATGTATAAGACAGAGAGGCATCACCGAAGTATTGTTCTCTTATCCTTTCGACATCGTTCGATAGTCTTACACAAAAAAGTCTCTTACATGAACAGATTTCGATTCGTTTGGCAAGGCGCCAAAGACCAGCGAAATTGATAAAATTTTGGGTGTCACAATTCCGCTCGGTCAGCAAGTCGTCAGAAGCGATTGGCAAATTAGCGTCTCCTCGCTGCTCACCGAACAGGTGGCGTTATTGCTCCACCTCTCCTTGTTATTGTCTGGAGCAACCCGCGTCTCATTCATAAGCATTCGTGTTATCTTCCTACCTTACATGCGAACTCGATATATGCGTGAAAAGGACATTTCACCGATACGATGTGCACATAGTTGGGCAATGCGTCGTGAGCAGGTTTTGCGATAGCCTAATAATTCTTCCGCTTCCTTGGAGTGAGACGAGCATATCAAGTGCATGATTGTGAAGGGATCGCAGTTATGTAACGGAAGACGTTTATTCAGAGTACGGCATTGTCAATTGAACATTATGACGTTTCGAAACAAAAAGGTAGCCTTTATCTGTTGTCAAAAGAGACCTTTGAAACAAGCATCTGTTATTATGATTACCGTATAATTGTTAAATATTTTGATTTTTACGTACATTTAAGTAACTTTCTATACACGTAATTAATATTAATAGTTTCATAAAATAATAAAACAATGAATGTAAAATAAGATTATTATTGAAAAAATTCAACTAAACAGATATGACTTATTTAATTGTGAATTATTTTTTATTTATATAATAAATTAGTTCTCTTTATCAAGAAATTATTATAAAATATATCAATAAGACTTATGTACATATTGTGTGTGCGGATGTGTATTTTATAAATATGGATATTTAAAAATTATTAATGCTTCAATGATTTCAAATAATATTAAAAGTACTATTCAAGTTTTGAAGTTCAGTTGAAAAGAAAGAAATTAGGCAGAAATATTTTTATTTTAAAAATTTTACACATTAAGCACTTAAATTTTATATCTGATTTTTTTTTAAAGAATTTATTATTCAATTTGAAAATCTAAGAAAATTATTTAGCATTTTTTCAAAAAAGAAATATGTTAAAATTTTATGAAAATATGGTTTCATGAACATTGCTTCTAAAATAGTTCACTAGTATATTTATCGCGAGACTTCCTATTCAAAAGTTTTTTCAAATGAAATGTATTCACGTATAAATTATATTTTTCTTATCAAATATGATATAAATTAATACGATATAGTAATAGAAAAATTATATAAAAATATGTAATTTTAATTTGGAAATAATATATTTAATAGGATACAAAATATAATAATAAACGATAAAGCATGAATAAACATTACTTTGTTACAATTTATTATAAAAAATGAATCAAACTAAGTTAAACTAATAGATTGTATGAAACAAGAGTAATAATTTTAATTATTACAGATAATATAGAATTAAAAATATACCGTTCACTATAGAAACATACAAAACTTTTTTGTATATAGGAATAGAAACAGAAAAATATATATTATCAATTATGTGATAAAAAGTGTTTAGAGATATATTAAATCCAGCACGAAAGGAAAATAACAAGGGCATTTATAATTGATGGGTTAAATTGATGAACGTACCATTTTAATTAATTATTTAATCTTCAGGAACAATGAAAATAAAATATAATATAAGGGAAATCATACCGCCATACTTCATATAGACACAGCAATATCTAGTTTGGAGAAAAGATTGATATTAATTAAAAAATTTTCAAACTAATTTCCTAAAATAATAATCGATAAGTAGTATTAAGATATAAAATTTATAAATTTACCTGTATTATACAGAATATATGATTAAAAAAGATCGAATAGATTGTAAATCTTTTAGGAGCATTGGAGTGCAGGAAAATTTTATCCAGTAGGTTTTAGCGACAAATTTCGTCTTCGATACAAACGACAATTCTAAAAATTACGAATCTTCATTTAAAATGTAGATTAATAGTTAATTAAGGTATATGGTAAAATAAATTATAGAGAAAATTGTAAATGGCAAAGAGTAAGTGGTAACAGGCTATTCTGAGATTTTAAAAACTTTGCGATGCTATTAAAATTACTAAACTACATTAACTCATATTACAGTTATTATCATAAAAAAGTTAATTGTATAAACACAAATATTTTAATGAACCCATGTTTTATGAAAAGTACTAGTAAAGCGTAATTTTCCTCAACTCATGAGCTCGAAGATTAAAATAAGGTGACGTGTTATTATTTCTTATTTTTTGTTTTAAAATAAAATAAGTGCAAAAGTAGATTCAGTCAAAGCGCTTACGAGCATGTAAATTTTAGCGCGAAAGAAACAAGCGACATAAAGCGAATCATTTCGTTTATTTACTCGTCTATATTTTTCGCTTTCGGCATGCGCGATATGTCGTACTCCCTCGGTCTTCTCCTTCCCTCACCCGGCCTCTCCTCACGCGAATATTCATATATACACGTCGCGTACGCAAGCGCTTTAGGCCGCATATACATTTTAGTATAGTTACGCACATAAAAACTCGCAACGTGGCGTAAAAGTGCTTGTCATGTAACGAAAGCAGTTATAGCCGTAGTAATGCACTGAAACGCCAGAATAGCTGGAATAGAGAAGCAGCTTAAAATTTTTCGCGGCCCGGTGGCGTATTATAAGCCGCAGGGGTGAAAATTATATTTTACGATTGGATGCGTACTTGTTTAAATTTCGCTTCCCCACGCGAGGATGTCCGACACCTTCGGCATCGCGACGCTTGTTTCTGAAATTAATCCATGCATTTCAAAAGCGTTGCAATTATCGCGAGTGTAACTCAACTCTGCACTCACCACTCCTTATAAAACTTGGCTTTCCGGCTTCTTATGACATTTTACAAGCGTTTCCCTGTCCACTGCTCGTTACATCGCGCTTCAGAAAGTCGAGTACTATCAAGCTCTCCTTCTTTCTCGACTTCCTCTTTTTTAAAACTCTATAAGTACAGTACATATAAATGTGGAAAAAACTGCACGAGGTACTTGAATATTAGGAAAAGATGAAGTGGAAATTGTAGAGAAGGAATTTAAAAAATTTTATCTTCAAATTTTTAAGATTATATGGTTTAAACTTATTAAGCATCTCTGTTATGCACTAATGTTAAAGCGATTGTGTAATTAATCGGATAAAATTCAAATACCTATAAACAGACAAATAAACTTTTTTTATCTGGGAACACAGATTTAAGTTCCAAAATATTCCTTATAATACACAGTTATCGTGATTCGAAGCGCTTCCAGAGGAACATATACTCGAATTAATTTCTTTTAAGTATGCGTTTCAATACTAAAAAATATAGAAACAAAATATTACTTTTTTAAACAACATTATTTTTTTTATCTTTTATCATTATTTCAAAAGTTATGATAAAAAACTAAAAAATATAATTATTAATTATATAATTAAAAAGATATTCCGAAAAATTTTTTGCTACAATAGAACTTCTTTTACATATTTCTTTCTGGTTACACTCCATACGATATGTAACTTTTATATTATTTAAATTCGTATTATCTAATAAATAATGAGAAAAGTATTAATTTTAGATATTTTACAATTTTTAGTGCCATTAATAAGTAAATGAAATTAATGATAATAAACGCAAGAAGTATTTTAGTAAAAAAATTAGTTATAATTAATATTGAAATTTTCTTTTCTCTTATATTAGCTAGCCTTTGGTTGTATTGTCACACACATATTTGATAATATTTATACGTTAGAAATTTTGATTGTTTAATATCGCAATTAAAATATAGTAAAACGAGAATATAGAACATTTCGCTTTTATATAAGATTGTTCAATTTTCCGATTGTCAACTTTGCAATGCAAGTAATCATTTTATAATGCATTGCTGCTCATTGGGTTCAATTGATGCAATAATTTCAGAGTAATAGCGTAATCGAGCTCCATCGAGCGCACATGCGACCCCCAAAAGAAAAACTAAATCGACCGTCTCGAGTTAAATGGACGCTGAGACTTACTTCTAATGATGTTAATTAACGCGTAAGTTGGCGCCAAATGTACGTACTCAAACATATACAGTGGCATAACGCGCTCAAGAAATTTTCTTTTCTTCTGGACCAAATTGAAAGCTGCTCTCGTTTCAACGTTGCAGCGATGCTTCTTGGCATCTTCTTTTTCCCTGCTTTTCGAATTTCATTCTGTTTTTTCGAAAGTACAGCCAGTGTAGTTGTGTAGACGTACATATACTGACTGTTAAATTCCATCCAAGCCGTCGACAAGTCTAACGGTTGTTTTGGCTACTATTTCGAGATTTTCAGAGTACGACACAGGAAACTAGACACTTGAGCTTCGTGTGAGGATTTGCACTAAAACTAAGCTCAGGAAAAGATTTTACTCTTGTTACTAAGTAAAGCAGAGTTGTATTATAAAAATTTTAACATTGTCTGCACTATTACTAAGAACATTTGACGTATCATGCTCATATTCTATAATTGTTTTAGTTTATGATTATAAATTCATAGATCGGAGGCTTCTAAAACCGTATAATTCATGAAAACCTGGTGTACAGTTTTAATGTTTTCATTTCCTTTCTCTAAATAAGTTTAACATACTGTTAATTAGTATAGCATTTAGCACATGTCATACATCATATTACTTTAGAATTATTTTCAACAATTCTAAATTGATTTGACTGCATTATTTTTATTTCAATCATAACCATTAACTTAAATAATATTTTCATTCGGAGTCATTTACATTGTATTATTTTATTCGGTTACAACTTTTTAAAAATTTTATTGGGCATATTTAATATTCTATTCACAATGTTGAAAATAATTTCTTCTTAATTAAAAAATGTATGTATGTGCTTATACGGAAAAATTCGTACGTTCACGTATTGTAGAAAAATCTATAATTCAAATTATTAGTATTAAGGAATTTTTATTTATTTGTGTAAAAAACGATAGAAAATGTTTTATTTTCTTTTAAAATAAAATATTTTTTAGTATTTATTATAGTTGTAATTTATTAATACATAATACTAATAAAAATTTGTTACACAATTAATAAATAAAGAAAACTATTGATAAAATAAAAAACCCTGTACAATTACTAAATACATTTTAATTTTTATTGATATTTTTTAAAAATTTAATTCAATGGTTTATACATATATTATCTAGTAGTAAAATACAATGGCAGCTGTGACGTGAAATTCTTTCTAGTTAAAAGAAGGTTAAGATTAAAAATTGTATATTTTCATTAGTTTTTATTTATCCCAAGTACTACAATAGAATACATTAGTTTGAAAATTTTAACATTTCGATATTTATTTTATAATATAATAGCCGAAAATTTAAAAATTCATTGTAGAAGCAATACGAATGAATATTTATTGAACAATGTTAAAATTTTTATAGAAGTAGAAGCAATATAGTTTGTATTTAATTTTAATAAAGAAAAGGTAGTAATATATAGCAACTTCACATCTTAAGCAAGTTAGGTATATATATATATATAATAAAATTTTGGCATAAATAGAAAAATTTGACAAATATTAATATATTATTATTTAATAAATAGATTGTAAATAATACAAATAGTCAAAAAATAAAAAAACAAAAAAAGAAAGAGAGTAGACAAGTTGAAAGATAAATCAAGATAACAAATTTAAAAAGTTGAAAGATAAAAAAGGGAAAAGTGTTCCAAAGAAAATGTAAGAGTTAATTCAATATGCAATATGTAAAAACAATATTAATAAAATTCAGTTAAAATTAAAATGTAAGTGAGTAAACGATAGAATTTGCCAATGAATTAAATATAAATTATTTAAATAATGTAAAACAAATAAATATATATACTAGAACTTATACAAAAGATATATAAGAGATAAACTGTAAAAGACATAAACAAATGTTAAAAATAATTATGTAAAATGGAATAACAATGTAATTTATTGTTCAATAAATACTACTATTACTTGTAATACTAATAAAAATTTGTTGCTTTTTTTGGATTGTATAATTGAAAAACTGTTATAAATCACTTATCATATAATTCTCGAATGATTTATTTGATAAAATAAAAATATAAAATATATAGAATAAAATATTCCATTATACTTTTTTTTTTTAAATAAAGAACGTATTTAAAGTTCATAACGAATTTTACTTTTAAATTAAAATATAATTAATTTCTGAAAGTGATTATTAAATTCGGATGAATTAACTAGAAGTATATAATTATGCAAAAGATTTGTTTAGAAAATAATTGATGAACGATAAAACTTATCAGAAATAAAAGTAACGATTTCCTTTGAAAATAGCAAATGGTCTAATTTTTTTTATCTGAATCAATATACTGGAATCATATTAACTAAAAACTTTTACATCCCAGCAATTTATATCTAGAAATCGATAGATTAAAAGTTCCGAGCATCTCAATTCAATTTCCTTGCTTTGAAAAAACTTGATCGTAGCTTTGTGATTTTTGAAGGTAATTTCTCAGCTGAAAGAGGACTGTTTTTGGATTGACAAATGTTAGATCTTACGAAACACGTTGGGGAAGTTCAGTCCAGCCTCTACGACCGACCTTTATGTCGAACAATTTTTCAAACTGATCTCTCTCACGGGACGAAATATTTTTGGATGTAACCTTACTTTCGAAAAAAGTGAGATTTTCATATACTCGAATAACCCCATATAATGAAGGTGGTAGTGAGATTTCTGACTCGCTTATTTACAATGGGAAGCTGTAAAGGATAATAGGTTTAAATTTGTACTATATGCAAATATGTATAAGTAATTGTTATTATCAACAAATTATATTTTTAATATAATAAAATATAATTTTTACTTTCAAAAAAATTATTTACTTACATAATAATAAATAATGTTCTCCCTTATATACATTTATTACATTTTTAATCAAATTTAATCAAATTTAAATTAATATATTAATATTATTTGCATATAATTTATGAGAATAATTAAAAAAAATAGTAAAATGTTTTTAAAGATCTAACGTATTAATTTAAAATCCAATAATAGTCATTCAATTATGGTATTAAATTTTTTTAACAATTAAAACAAATGATATGAAAAATTAGCAAAAGTTTCTAATTATAAGTTTCAAAAGTACAAATAATATACTGTATATATATATATATATATATATATATGGTACCTTACTTACAATTTTAAATAATAAAATAAAGTGATAAAGGAAAATTAAAATTGAAATTATTTATTTAAATAATTAATTAATTGTAATTATAAAATACTGTAGTATAGATTTTTATTGACATTTCAATATTAAAATACGCGCAGATGTGAATTTATGATTGTTTACAATAGTAATTCATAACATATAATTGTTGTTTTGCAGGAAATAGATGTGAAATATATTTGGTTAAAAAAAATTGTGTAATAAATAAGAGTGCAGAATATTTTAAAAAGATAAAGAAGTAATTTATTAAACACTAAAAATTATTGAAAGTTATTCTACCTTTTTTTTTCATCAATGAAATATATATATTAAATAATTACTAATTCTAGTAAATTGATGAAAAAACTCATAATTTTCATGAATAAATCAATATTTTTATCATTATTCTATTAATAAAATTATTTTCAATATTAATCTGATAATTAAGACTCTATTTACCAACTAAATCTTCTTAGTATAATATATATGCTAATTTATTGAAAACATGAGTATCTGCGTTAATATTGGAAATTTGTTATTTAATTATTTAAGCAAATTAATAGATGATATATCTATTTATTTTAAAATATATTTTATTGTAACTCATCGAAGCTTAATATTAAAAATAATACAATTCATGGATATAACTTTTACACAATTAATCAATTCCCATTATTATTGTTTTATATAAGTAAAATCAAGTAATAAATAATATTACTAGATATTGATATTTACAAAAAAAAATAAGTACTTTTATTACTTTTACAACTTATTCTAATATATATACATCTATATTTGATATACAAATCATCTATGTTTATATGTAATGTTTTAAAAGCTTGACGAAGACCTCGCTCTCGAGAGCTCGGGGTAGGTCCCGCGGCAAGGCGTCGAGGGGGAAATATTCCCTCGCCCCGGGTCTCCTCCGGTTTGGAGGAGAGAAAAACGCTCGCCGACGCTTTCCTGGGCCTCTCCTGAGTCGCCCAGTGGACGGCGCCCCGCCCGGTTGACCCGGCGCGCGTCAAGTTAAATCAAACTTTTAATTACTTATTTTGTTCGATATTCTATATTTTAAATTATTATTTATTCAGTACATTAAAAGTACATGAATTTGATCATAAGATAAAATCTATTGTGCTGATTCATTTTTTAAAAAATATTATTATATTTTACGTATTTATATGGAGGGAAACTTTAATTTTATTTTCTTTAAATTAAACTCACTGATTAGATATAATTTTTATATTTTTCCAAAACATTAAATTTCACGAAACTTGATTTCTGATAAATGTACCACATAACTATTAAAGATGTGATATAGTAAACCAAGAGAATTACTTATTCCATTCTAGTGCTGTTCAGAGTTATAGTGTGGTTTACGAACTTGATTGATCTGCAGAGTTGTGATGGAAATTCCAATATGAGACTTTTAAATTCTTGTTATCAATTATATTATGGTCCATTCTTATTATAGATGAATGATTGATTTTAAATGATTCTATTAAACAAATCTAAATTCTTATATGCTAGAAATTTTTTACATTTAGTATGTGAAGAAATAAAAAAAATGAAGTTGTTTAAAAAAATTAATATTACAGATATGAAAAATATAAATACACAAGTTTTTGAAACTTTTTATTTATTATAATTTTATTATAATATTAAACTTATAATTCCATTTAAATTCATTTGAAAAAATAAGTAGGATGTTGATTTATAATAAATTGTTAATAACGAAATACTTCACGTGTGAGCATGGAAAAATAATGCGCCATATATTAGTGATTTAAAAATATTTTAAAATGAATTGCCGTTGCTATTTGATTTATTTATCAAAAAGTTAACTTTAAATATATTTTCAATTGTTAAATTTATTTTGATGCTAATATAACATGAAAGATAAGAATTCAAAAAATACAATTTTATGAAAAACAGAATGATGTTTTTATAATATTTTATCAAAAATTCAGTATTTTATTCAAATAACCTTTATTATGCAAAATTTGAATTTGCATATATCTATTGTGGGATTGTAAAAACATGAATGTTCAAATATTAATATTCAAAAGCTTCTTTACTTCGTAATCATATTAGCGACGTAGCACTCGTAAGTATTTCCGTATTTCCGGAAACATTTAAATGTTTAAAGCTAAATTGATATACATTCACATACTTTATATTTTTAAAGTTTATGACTGTCTATCCAAACAACAAATTATCTTTCCGCAAATCCTCACGTTTACGTAATAGACAATGCTATTACAAACAATAGAAGCCCTGGTAGAATGAAATATGACCATCCGTATACTTGAAGTACTGCGGTGAATAAATAACGCGGAGGGGCTATTTAATATTTTAATTTAAAAGATACTTAAATTTAAAGAAAAAACATTAAAATATTTTTGTAATTGAAAATTGTAATTTTAATGTATCGGTTACATACATTTGTTTTCTCTTTTATTTTGTGAAAGTAATAATAACATCATACGAATGCTTATAAACTATGTATTCTGATGAATTCATAACAATTAATTATGAAAAGGAAATATTTACGTAATTAACGAAGTATATTTGTGCCTAGAAATTTTTTAATCGATTATTTATTGCGATGATTTTAATACACGTTATTTCTTCACATTCACTATTATATGGAATAAAATAGTTACCATAAAAAATAGTTAACACAAAGACGTTTAGGTAAAAAAATGAAAAACCAATACACGAAATGTAATTTTATATTGAAATTAGACACATTTCTTGTGAAAAAGCATTAGATAGAAAAGATAGATGAGGTCAAGAAGAAAGCAGGATAGAGTGATTGAAAGGATAAAGGGTGGGATGAGAGAAAAAGAGTAAAAATACAAAGCTTAAAGTAAAAAAGTTGAGACGAAAATGAAGGAGTAAGGATGGATCCGTCAGTGAGAGACTATAGAGAGAAGGAGAAGGAGAGAACAAAAGAGTACGATAAGGTCTAAAGGAAGTTGGCAATATTGCAGGACGATGCACCACTATTTTCTCATTCACGCGTGATACCATAGGAAATCTTAAATTTTTTTCTTTCTTTTACCCTCGCTTTGACGACGTGCATCGATTGAGGTGGTAGACGTGAAAGCACGCGTATGGTTCAACGGTTGACAAAGAAACAACTTGTACATCTACTCCTATTTCCACCCTTATCTTTTTTCACTTTCTTTCTTTCAGTGCGATGAAACTATTCCACAAGTAACAACTGCACGTTTTCATTTGTACATCGCATTTTTCGCAGGTGCACATTTATCTCTGTGTTTCTATCTAGATATTTCTCTCTTTCTCTATGGGCACTTACAAAGGAGTGATGCGACAGCGCGTCTATTGTAAAAGACGATGCACTTTGTCCAAAAGCCGAAATGCAACTGCATAGAAGATACCATTCTCTTTGCCTTTTAACAAGACATGGATTAGATATTTTCTTGATCGACTTATTCGATTATTTTTCTCCTCTACGTTTGACGAGAATAAGTGAAATCGAGTTTCAGCTTTACAAAGTTTCTCAGCTATTTCTATTTCAAGAAACACACAAATTGCTTTAATCTATTTTTTCAGTTTAAAATTTTATATTTGCGTTATTTTTTTTATTCTTTTAAAAACTGGAAATATTTAATTACTGATTCTGTGAGTTTTATGAAGCTGTAATTAGTGTAAATTAATAATATTAATTTAATTTGTCTTTCTTCTTTAACGCGTGTCTCGTAAACAAAAAAAATATATATCACATAAGAATAAAATAATAACACTAGTTATTAAGAATTTAAGACAAACATTTCTTTCTATAAAATTAAAGTCTCTTATTTATTCAGAATACAAGCATAAATCATTCAAATTTCTTTTAATTTTTGTTATATGTAAAAATAAAATTAAAGGTAAGCGTGCGCAGAATCCGCTTTAGCTGCTATTTAAAACAGTCACCTGATATTCCTAATATTTTTAAAAATAAATAAAAAACCGAGGAAAACAATTCTTACCGAGAAATTTCATATTGAAATAGAAATGAATAGATGAGTTTAGATACCGCTTAACTTATGTATGAGTGCGTTTTACTGGTACAATCAAAAATAGAAAACGATCAATGAATATAAAATGAATAGGTTGTAACTAAGATTATTGATGAACAATTTTCACTCCTACAAAAAAATAATGTTGAATTAAAAAAAAAGTTAATTTTAATTTTTTTAATAAAAATAAAATTATATAGATTTATAGTTATGATAATAATGCTGATATTTATTTTATTTAAGTATAAATTTGTAGATAAATAATGTGCATATATTTTATAATTAAACAAATTCTTTAGAATATTGTATATAATAGATGTACCTAGAAAATGTATTTATTATATGTCATAGATTTTTGTTTGTAAATCAACGGTTCAAGATTTGAAAATAGATGATATCGACTTAATAAATAATGTTTCATCGCAAAACGATTATTATACTTATACGCATTATATTATATTAAATATATAAAGTAATAAATAATAAAAAACGCAATGAACTTTTAAATTTAGCATTATAATTTCAAAGATTAAAAATATAATCAATTGTTTTATATTTAGTACGATTATAATAAATTTCAGACCATTAAATTTTAAATACCAGAGAGTAAAAGAAAAAAAGAATAAAAAAGGTAGATAAAAGAAAAAATAGCTTTCCTTGTCCAAGTCTAGAGGATAGATGAGGAGTGACTGTAAGCAACAAAGAGAAACTTGCACGCACACTTGCGTTTCACTTTCGTTTGTTTGAATACGGCGAAGAGCTTTGAAAAGTGCACTTATCTTGCTGAATTAGAATTTACGCCAATCATGTATATCGTTAACTATTTTGCAGACGAGCTGAAGTAGTTCATTGATGCACTAAAAGAGATGAGCCAATAGCGTTTGTACCGGAGGACATCGACCTTTGTTTTAGAGAAAACTGAAAATGTTTAATATGCTATTTAATTTACATAATAAATGTGTTATATACCTTTTCAAATAATATTACTTTGCAATCAGTTGCACATTAAAATCAAAACAAAAATATTATCTTACCCATTTTATCAATAAACGAAGAATATAGAATATAATTTGCTTTTTATGTCATTCATACTTAATATTATAATTAATAATAAGAAATTTCATGAAACATCAAAAACATCGACGTGGACGTATTAGTATATGATTTTAAATTATGTGTGAGTATTGAATTATTGTATAACACAAAGTTTAAAATTTTAAGAAAATTTCACTCTACATAGTTTTTATACTACGTGTTATCTAAAAGTTAAAAATATATAAAAAATTACGTATTACTTTATAAGATATATAAATGAATTATTTATAGTCTATTTTTTAAATTGTTAGTATTACAAAGAAATTTATATTCGAACTATTTATCATAAAAATAGAAAAAATTGGAAGACAAATGAGAAACAATATAGATTTATGCAGAGAAAAATATTAAGATAGAAATTCACGAAAAAATATAGAAGAATTTTCTTCCGGAATACCTAACTGCCTCAGGCAATTTTTGTTTTCTTGTTTATTTTTCATCCTTATAAATTAAAAAATATTTATAAGATTACTATTTCGCTTTAGAAAGTTTATCACACAAATTGATGGATAGAAATCCATGAATCAACTTAAATGAATTGAATATAACAATGCCATATATTAATCGGAAAATCATAGATAAAATGAAAATTCTGAAACTAAAGAGGTATTGGTAATAAACAAGGATATAGTGATTTACTTTTGTATATTAAGTTTATGTATCATATTTAGATTACTTCACGAATTTATGTCCATTAGTTTACATATTTTTCTATTTTTTCTATTAGTATTCCTTTACACTTTATTTATGGTTAATGAAAAATGAGTCATTACAGTTATTGATAATATTTGTAATTGAAAGAAATAAAAATTATTTTCGATAAATCAGAACTTAATATCATTGAATTAGTATTAAAACAAGTTCTTCGTGTTCTCTCAAGTATATATGAGAAATAAGTCTATACGGTTTACTCATGAGTTCAGTAGATCGATCGAGAATAAGACATACAACTTTATCCTATGAAATGTTTTTTATTTCTTTATCAAAATTCCATAGTACCTATTTTTATAAATTTAAATCTGGAGAATAATAATAAACAAATATTATGCGATCTTTGATTTAGTAAATATACATGCGTTTACTTTGTAAATCCAATATTCCTTCTATGTCCAGTATGTGTACACACCCATACATGTAACGGATGTACAAAGGTTCGAATAATATAAGATTGTGTTACAAAATAAAATTTTTTTATTCTTAATTTTAAATTAGATAGAGAAATGCAAATTAAGTTATTGCTAAATTACCGTTACGCCATAAACGCTAATTCGACAATTAATCGGCGTTTTCGAAAATGCTTAGGGCATGAAACGTTATTTATACATAAATTATATATATATATATTTATTAATATATATTGTAAATAGAAATATTATCATTTATCGAAAGTTATACCAGTTTCAACTATTAAACCATCAAAAACAAACGCGAGGCTTCATATTATATTACTGAGACTGACTGGTAGTCAATGAAAATGAAGTCATTGTCAGGGTGCAGTCATGCTTAGATATTAAAAACGTTACAATACTTAATAAAATTTGTATCACTTGTTGACACTGATTTATCAAAAGCTACAGTTCCGTGCACAACAATTTTCATGTAGTTTTTCCATGTAAAACTCGGATACTACCGTTACTACGCGCTACGGTACCCGATGATTCAAAGTTTAATATACGAACTTCAACCAGTTGTTTTTTTGACTTTCACTACGAGCAGCAACTTGTCATTTTTTAAATTAAAATCTGTCTACCCAACGACAATGCTTGATCGAATGCATACTTTATCTGGTACTGTTCTCCTCCAGTTGTTCCAGCCATTGGAACTAATTCCAATAGAGGCAGCACGATGCGAGTACTCGAACAAAGAGTCAATAAAAATATTTGCCAATACATTTACCATATTACGAAAGGAATACGAACTACGATGGAATGGATTTTCTAAAATGAAAAATCGCCGAGGATCTTGACCGATATACGCAAATAAAAGTCGTGTATGAGCAACTTTTGAATTTTCAGTAATATATTTGTTACCTATCCTAGCATATATCACAGAATTTCAAAAGACTTTCTAAACTATATTTGATCTTTGATTTCTTCACAAATAAAATGAAATTTAAAGCAAAGATATATGTTTTTAAAAAATATACATGTTTTTGTAATTCTTCAATATAATTTTTCATTAAAATATAATAAATATTTTTGTATTTTGCGAAGCAATGAGAATGAAAATTAATTTTTTTATAAAACGTTTATTGTAATTTAGAAGGGCGTGAAATTTTTTGAATTATCATATTTCTTATTATTTTGCTCTTTAACTAGTTTTAAATATAACTTTTTATTTTCGATTAGTAATTTAGAAACTTACACTAATTACAGAAATTTATTTCTGATTAATTAAATAAAAAATGAACAATTTATAAATATATATAGTATATTTTATATTTTAACGAAAAATAGAACTACGTATTTAACATAAACGATAAGTACGACTATTCTCGATTTCTCGAATGACTTTATTAACAACAGCAAATTTATAACAGCATTGATTTTTTACTAGCAATATTGGATTTTTTTACTGTTATATAACTTTCTCACATAATAAAAGTGTACTTAACTTCTTATAATTGGCACGATACCCCATCGTAATTGTATTGTTGGTAGAAAGAACAGGTGCTGATTCTTCTGATTTTTTTTATTAACCATGATAGGACAGTTGTTTTTATAGAGAAAATCGTTTATGTGTGCACAGGCGAAAAAAGCTGATGTCGTTATCAAAGTCGTCATTCTCATGATATTCTTTATCGGATGCTACTATTATTATTATTATTAAAGGTCGTCTATAAAAGTTAACCTTTTTAAAACCACTCGCAGATAGAGCCAAAAGTAGACCGAAAAAGAAACAGTGCAACGTTGAGGATAGAAAAGAACGGACTACAAAAAAGATGAATATACGTACATATGCAGAGAATGAGAGAAAAAGAGAGCATAAAAATGTAGTATTGCATAAAAAAGTACGATAGTAACTTTCGGAGATTATATTGCATAATACTGATATAATATAAAAGAGCATGCTTTTTGATAAATGACAAAAATACTACTATTTATTTACTTAGTATGAAAAACTGCTTATAAATATTATATGTACTATGTAGTATTCAAAATATGAAAAATATATCATTGACGTTAAAAGATTATGTAAATATTATATGTATACAATTTTTAATTGTATTCGGAATAATATTTTTAGTTTATCTACAATCTATGTTTGTTAAATTTATGTTTATATGTTTTAAATATAAAAAAGTGTAAAAATATATGTATAATAATTTAAATTAACATAATTTTTTAAAAATATTTTTTAATAATGATAATTTACAATATTATCATTTAATAAAATTTAATTTTATTAATTCTTTTCTATATTCGTAGATTATTTGATGTATAACATATTTCATTTTAACAATTAATATTAAAAATAAGTATTTATTATAAATGTTTGTTTTGAATATGGATATATTTTATATTGTGTAATATTCCTTGGATTAACTTTAATATTTTTTAATGTGTTATAATTATTATAGTTAATATTTATAAAGTTATTAAAATTTTCCAAAGCAAGATTATTATTAAATGTAAAGCAATTAATCTTATAGGAGTAGTTGTTATATTATAAGTGCATAACATTATTTTTAAATATTTATCTCTAGTTTCATTTTTCATTCTGCAATTTATAATTTTAATAATAGATTTTCAAAGTTTATGTAATAAGCTTAAAATTTAAAGTAGAAGAGAAACTATTTATTGGATCCGTTTGAAATAGAGTGACTACGCTTTTTAACTTAGAATTTTTAATATTAGTTTACTTTAAAATACAAATATTATCTATAAGTACACAGTATGAAATAAATTTTAAATTTATTTCATATTTAAAATAAATAAATTTATTTGATGAATTTTTTCACATAAATATCAAACCAAACGAATTATAATTAATATCGATACGTTGAATATAGTCTTTATATATTAATATTTCAGAAAAAATGTAAAAAAATAATCAAATTTACAAAAATTAAAAAAAATATTTTCTTGACATAAACAATTATTGAAAAAATTAATGCTAACTTACTATTAATTATTAATGAATAAAAGTATAAATTAGTCTAGTTACAATAAAGCTTATTTGATTAAAAGTTCTATCCTTTTAGAATTAAGTAAGAATTTCGATCTGATCTGATCTATGCACCGCAAATACTATTATTTAGTAAGATTTTTTATTTTATGAGCAATAAATTTCTACGTAAATTTATTACGGTTAATTTAATATGTTAAATATACACAATTTAAACAAGGCAAAATATATCCATAAAACAGTTATACGTTATAATTTTTAGAAGTTGCGTGCAAATCAGACATCTAATATATTTTTATACTCCTCGTATTTACGCTGAATAACTTTTTAAGAAAAGAAATCAAGATTTATATTTTAAATATGTGTATATTTAGCAAACATATAAAATAAATAAAGTAAGTACTGATAGCTTGAATAAAATACATAATGCTTGATTGTTTACATTTTGTTTTCATCTATTTATTACTTACACTGCTCTTAATTATTAAAATAAATATTTTGATTTTATACTGAATTAAAATAATTTTAATATAACCTTACACGGATAAAATGACCAAAGTCCATAAATAAATTTTTGCGATGTAAATTAATAAATACCGTAAATTTTATTTTAAGTTTTCGTATAAGAATTAATTATAGAGACGTAATTATTTATGCCGACTACATAATAAATTTCACACATAATTTTACGAGCAATCCTCGAATTTAAAAATGATATAATTTTTCACGTTAAAAAAAGTAAAAATTTTGAATTATACCGATTATAAAGTTTATCGGTGAACTTATCGAAGTTAGATCAAGTAGTTGAATATCAAGTAAATTAAATAGAAGCTTATTCAACGCGACAACATGATAACTAAACACGGCACACAATGTACCGATAGGGCCGAAATTGCCGGAAAGAATTTAACGGTAACACATGGGTTATAGAGAATAGTGACTTATCTTGATGGACATCAAAAACATTTATCAAACGAATACATCACCTCAAATCGCACAAGAGGTTCAGCCCGAAGTGCGAGTCTTGCCCGTAATCGGTTGACGTTAAACCTCGGTTGGATGCAAGTGCATGTACGTGTCAGGAGATTGCGCGGGGCGATTGCCATTACTATAGGGCGGTGAGTCCCCGAAGTTTACGAGTCAATTAAGCAGTAGATACTCTAAATGAACATTACGTGATTTTGCACTGCGAAACGGGGAGTTCTGTGAGGTGGCCAATATTCTACGTGAGACGAAAACTTGCAAGTCTTGCTCCCGCGAGGAAAGATCATTCGCGTTTGCTGAGATCCGTTTTCAAACTCTGCTGCTCAACAGTAATTTGCTACTGTCTTAAGTTATTTATACATCGAATTGTTGATTTCAGGTGTTCGCCAATCTTGTGGGTTTTAATGTAGTGAATTTTTAGATTTTTTTACAGACTGAAGCTCGAAAGAGGTCAGCTTATGTAGGAATTTATTATGGGATACGGGTGTGGGTCTGATTGATTTCCGATTTCTGATCTTTTAATAATAAAATATCAAATGAAAATCGACTATCAAAGTGAAATTAAATAATTTTAATTTTACTCCTTAATACTTTTTTATTCGCAGTGAAAACAGATTGGCACTTACGCAATCGATGATCATCGAATTGCTTGTATAAACTGTGCGATTTCAATTTATTTCACACAATTTCTGATTCAAGATTCTTACTTCGATAATAATTTGCAGTTGAATAATTTATAAGGCAATGTATACTGATATATTTTATATTTTTCAAATTTATTATCCTATTAATTTATAATAAATTTATCGCATATATTGCAGTCTATATCTAAATAATTATATGTTGTATTCAAATAATTCGGCAAATTTTTATCCGATAAATTAGTGATAAAGCTTTATTTTCAGAAAAGTACCTTTAAATTTATTATAAAAATAACAATTTCAGTTATTTTTATAAAACCTATTTGGAACTGAAAACGCTAAAATTCTGATTTTTAGTTGCATTTATTTCCGCTGCTAACAAATTGTTTTATACTTTATGTGTACAGAATTGTCATAAACTTAATAATATCTTAATTATAAAACATAATTATTTTGAATTATAAATCTATTGTAAACAATTTTCTAAAATTTTATCAACTCGTTGTATTTAACGAATTTGTATAAAATTTTTTAAAGACGATTGATACCGCGTTATTACATTGGTCCACTAGCGTTGCATGCATTTACGAAAATTTGTTATATTCTCTTTCAGAAAACTCATTTGAATCGTTTAAATAGAATTGCCAGAAGAAGAGGTGGCCTAGGCATGTATCAAGGAGATAAAAGAGACACCAAAAAGAAAAAAGACCTTTATAAAGTGTTGGATACACGAAGGGCGAGGGTCGCGAGAAAAAAGTTCGCGGTGAAAGTTATCTCTCCGACAGGTGCAACGTAGGCAGGGTCGAGGGGAGCCTGGAAAGGAGAGCATACGCAGGTACTTTGTTCCCTTTAATCGGTCTCTTTTTCCGCTCTCATTTTTCCATCATAGCGCAACATTAAAGGTGGATTTAAAATGAATAGGATTCAGTTATCCGTACAATACAATCACAATTTTTCGGTTCTCTTGTTTTTTAAGACTTGTGCATTAAATATAATACGAACGTTTTCATATTACTCGTGTAATGTTTGTAAGTCGAGAAAAGATAATTAGAAGAGAATTATTTAAAGTGTAAATTATAGATAATTATAAGTCAGTACGTCATAAACAAATATAAACAGATGCAACATGTTTGCCTTTTATTTAAAATTTACAAACTTTTTTTTATAATATTGCTAATTCGTAATTATTGTAAATTTCAGAAATTATACCCAGTATTAAGATTTATATTTTGAATTAAAAATTCTTCATTTTAAATAGACATTTGTTCGTTTAAATTTAATTTTAATTAGCGTCGATAAGTACTAAACAACATTTCACAAAAGCAAATATGTCTTGAAAACAACATAAAGCTTTTGTGTTTTATATATTTATAATTCTGATTGTGTACCCCGTTTTAAAAAAGATTACCTACTTAATTGATATGTAAATATGTGTAATTCAAAGCATGTCTTCTTTTCGTATTATGTGAAATTAAGTTTTGAATTAATTGCAAGAGAATCGAAAGAAATAAATTCTCGAGTGGATGTCATCTTGTAACTAGAATCTTCCTGTATTCAAGCAAGTTAATTAAACTGTGCTGTTGTATTGTTGAATGACTTTTGCGAACTAAAACAGTTTCTTAGAATAATTAGAGGTCTTTGGATAATTCTGAGATTTATTCGTAAAAGGAAAATAATTTATCTGCAGTAACGTCTTTTTCCCTTTAAAAATTACCGAATAATTTATCATCACTAATTACACTGTTGTTTATGAATACTAAAAATTTTCGTTATTGCATTTATAAATTATACGAATACTACTAATAAAGTTCTCCTCAATTATTTAAATAATGACGAGAAAATATACTTCTTATTTTTTCATCGATTCAGAAAATGTAATTATTTTTCATATTTAATGATAAATGAATATTAACACTATTGTTCAGTTCTAAGTAGTATTTAAATAAAATTTGTCATGATATTGAACAAGCAAATCCAATAAGATAAAGTTTAAATTTTATTAAAATGATCTATAAATCTGATAAATAATAATTCCACCACGAAAACGAAAATCTCCGCCAAGAGAGCATTAACAAGACAACGTTACGATTAAATTCCAAAATACTGCAATCATCATTTTGTTCAAGATCTCTCTGTCCCTCTCACTTTCTCTCACTTTATACTGCACTTGCTGCGATAATTTTTGGGTATTATACATAGGAATGTTTACATACATGCATAAGGCGTAGCCGTAAGCGGCGTATTTGCGTATTCCTAAATTCCTCGCTGTGGAAACCCGCTAATATTAATTCGAGCTACAAAAGCAGGTCGCGCTCTAAAAGCGAGGTGGCAATGGTCCGATGTAGCTGCTTCATAGCTTATAGCTTTGCTTGTGCTTTCCATGTGTATGAAATGTGGCCTTTTGACCCGAGGGATTCGAATCGTCTGCATACTGGTTGGATGAAACGCTGATGTTATGCATTATTGCGAATTGTTACGCCTCGTTTGCTTTAGTTCGATTTTGGGCTTTGCTTTTATATAATTGCAATTTTTTAAAGATACGTCAAGACTCTTTGTTGGCGATGTTTCACATAATTTTACTGAATATCAGTGGATTTCAAGGAAGATCTAGTGCGAAACCAAGGCAAATTAATCTTATAAAAACTGTTTTCACTTTCATTTGAAATTTTTTTTCTTATAATTCTCTTTAGCAAAAACTATAATTACTATTTCGAGATCAATTTTTCTTAAATACTTTACACATATTTGAATACATCTTTGTTCTTTAATAATTAGATTACATCCAAATTTCGAGTATGACGTGTTTTAATAAATTAAATTTTTTTTTGTATGTATAACACGTATATTACTATCCGATATATATGGCTAAGTAATAATTAAGTAAAATTATAATTAAAATGTATTTCGCTATGTAACTTTGTATCTTTATTAACTATTTTTTCTGCGTTAAAAACTAATGCTTTCATCTAATTCTTTATAAAAATATAAGTTTGCAGACTCAATATTTGAAAATTGAATTCTAAATCTTATTTTATATTTCTATACGAACTTGTGATTTATATAAATTTTTATTACATAAACTATGAAAATATTTGATTTAAAAAATAATTAATGGTAAATTTCAACTTTAAACAATGCGTTTTAATAGTTTCTACATTAAAAATCAAAGTGAAGAGAAAAGAAGAAATTATTATGAAAGAAGAATAACAGCGATAAAAATTCACTCATATTCTTGGAAATGAAAAGAAGAAATGAGTGCGAATCGCGGCATAAACAGAAAAGACGAGAGATCGAAAAGTGTCGATAAATCTAGCCAACTTTGAATTTCAAAAAGCCGCGTCACTGCGTGCATTCGAGATATAGTCCAGTTTGCGTGGTCGTAAACTTCACGGATAAGCTCAACGACTGTTCGCATCGATCTGAAGCAGAAAGCGTGCATGTGTGAGGTGAATTCGTTTGCGTGAATTCAGTATAACACGTTACAATTAACGCCGGTGCGGTGTCTGCTTTTCGCCTTTATCTCGTTCAGTTTCTCTGGTTGCTTCGTGAAAGAGTAGTCGTGTTCGTATTTGGTCAGCCGCAAAGGATAAAAAAGCCGCATCCGGAAGAGTTGGGAATTCGATCAGAACACGGAAATTCAATTTAGGATCTCGAAGGCAATATAAAGACAAACGAGTTTTATAAAAGCATGTTAGTATTTACGTGTAAATGCATTTTTACACACGTGCGCGCGTGCGCACATACACATGATATATAATATATATATATATATATATAGATACTCAAAAAAATTGTTTAGGAGAAATAAGGAATGAGATAAATCATATTTAAGGTATTTTTAATACATTGGAAAAAATAAGATCTTAAAAATTAATTATTTTTTAATAAAAAAATACGTATAATTTTATATTTTTTAGAGTAGACATAAATTATTATTAAGTAGCAATAGTTGTAAAATTGAACAATATTTAAATAAAAATTATTAATTTACTACGAACTTATTAAAATGTTGCCTATAATATTTTAAAAATGAAAGCATTAATATATCAATTATAAAAATTCATAAATTTCATTATAGAGCATATAGCGCCGTAAATAAATTTTATACATTAATGTGTACATTTGGTAAGTTTATAAATTTTATTATTTTTAACTGTAGCTTACAATTTTAACAACATTAAATATTTTTTATTTGCCTATTATAAAATATTATTATTCTAAAAAAATTTTTTATCTCCATTTACATAAAATGATGTACCATTCATTAGTAACTTAAGAATTAATGCTTTTGAATATGACAGAAAATTGACTTTGTGTATTTTTGCAGAAATTGTGTTCAATAATGAATTTTAAAACATTTGTGATATGGTCTTAACTTTTAAAAGAAATGTAAATTAATGAGTTACAAAGTTTGTTTCGTATAAACATATATTCGTACCCACACAAAAGTGTGGTGGTTGTCACATATCGTAAAATCGTGTATAAGTAAACGATAAAAAATGAATATTTATTAAGATGGGTTTCCCACCTCATAAATACTCAAATTGCATTTTTATTAAAAAAAGAGAAAACATGAAGGTATTCTCTAGCACTGGAATATTATGTGCCAGCAGATGAGAAAAGTGAAGAAGTAGTAGTGAAAGCATAGTACAACCCTTTCCATCGTCTGTTCACAAATTCGCCAAGCAGCAACTAGAAGCAAGCTAGAGCATCTACTGGCTTTTGGGGCACCCGGCACAATTCAGCACAAAACGATTTAATCCTATTCTCAGCCGCAATATTTCGCTCAACAAGCCAAAGAGAGAAAAGAGAAAGGGAAAGAAAAGACAAAGAGGGGGGTGAGGAGCTCTCGACATAGGTGCAATTACGACGGATGCTCGAGACAAAATAGACGGTGGGGGAGGGAGGAATTCTCTGTCCTACTTTTCCTTATGATTTAATTGTTTTGCTAATGAAAGGCCCGACGATGATTGAACGATCTGGACGAGATTTTGTTAGTAGTTGGTTTCTTTGTCCGGACTCTGGGGATCACTTTAAGTTTCGTCTCTCGTTTTGATTTTGCTCGATCTGAACGCTGATTAAATTAATTAATTACATTTGTTATTATTAGGCAAGACTTTTAGTTATCCTTGCTAATTTTGTAGATCTATTCAGAAAGTAACGAAAAAGAGTACAAGGATCAAATTGCATATTGTAATAATGACAGTATTTAATTAGATGAACGTAGTTTGATATTTTACCAACAGATGTAAAGTCATTTTGTGTAATATATTATTGAACACTAAATTTAATTAAATTTATTGTGACACATTTTTTCGTATAATGGAATATGTTTCATTTACTAACATAAATTATTTCTTAAATGATTGTTGATACTTTCATTTCTATTCACAATATTCAAAAAATTTTCTAACACATATTTTTTTAGACAACGTATTTCTAATTTATCCGATCAACTGTTTTTTCAAATTTTTATGACTATTAACATCTTTTGTTTTGTCAACTAAGATTCGAATTTTTAACGCATATCATGATGTGTGATATAAATTTAATTTTTTATCAGTCATATTACAATATTTATATAATATTAAATAAATTATTAACAAATAATTAAATTTTTATATTTAATCTATAATTCAAATAAAATTAGATATTATCTATTTTAAATATTAAGCCTTTATGTTATGAAATTGTAGGAAAGCTACGTAATATAAACGTATCAGCGATTGTTCGTACCTATAATCGAACGTTAATGTTCCTATAAAAATAAGCATATAGGAATATAAAAGATATACTTATACTTTATATATTTAATAATACTTTAAGTTATCAAAAAAATTAATTTTTATCAAACAATGTGATATAACCATTTAATTTTTTATTAAAGTTTATAATAAATTAAAGACAAAATAGTATTTTTAATTTTACTGGGTTTTTTCTATATTATTAAATTCAAATGTGGGTTAAATTTAATATGATTTAGTAATTTGTAAATTAATTCTTATATTAGTATTCATAAAAAAATCTTTAATTTATGTATACTTGTTATACCTGAAAACTATGTTTAATTATGTAAGCTATATTAGATTGTATTATCAGGTGTTAAGTTGATGAATTTTTACATCGAATTATATATTCGTAGTCTCTTCGATAATTTTGCAACTTTAACTTAAGTAAGTACTCGTAAGCCTTTGAGTATGCACGAGAATAATAGAACTTCATATTTCATTCTTAGAAATAATATTTTATTATGATAATTTAATTCTTTATAATATATATATAAGATTTATTTATGAATACATAAATGTTTTATTTCCCTAGATAATACTGTTTAAATTTGAAAGGCTCATTTGGTTTGCTTAATTTTTTATTGGTGTATTCATTAACTTATTGTAGTATTTATTAATAATTGTATATCTTTAAAATTACATAAAATAACAAATTTAATTTTTATTTACATTTATACTTAATAACGTTGGTCATTTATTTATTGATAAGTTTGTTACATTATTAAATAAATTGTATAATTATTACAAATTTAAATTTGATTATATTTGTATATGGATGT
Source organism: Platyscapa corneri (assembly GCA_018907185.1). Classification (NCBI taxonomy): domain Eukaryota; kingdom Metazoa; phylum Arthropoda; class Insecta; order Hymenoptera; family Agaonidae; genus Platyscapa; species Platyscapa corneri. Next base: position 1,254,895 of record JACCHW010000012.1, read on the forward strand.
AGTAGTCAAATGAAAATTTAACTCCCGCATTTTAAAAGTCATGAATATTTCTTTGCATAAATCCAATAGAGTATACATTTCAATTTAAAAATCTTAAAAAATATTCATAATTTATGTTCGTCAATATTTTTATGTGGTTGCGTCAAGCAACGTTGTTATTAAGTTGTTATAAGAAAAACACGGAATCTTTTAAAAGACTGTAATGCACGTACTTTATTTTAATTATATATTGATTAAAAAAAATACAGTTACTGAAAACTAAAAAAATATATACCGATTCAGTGTTTCAGCATATTAATTAATTATTAAATTAATTAAATTATTTTCATTTTAACTGATCACATCAGTACCTTTCGTTTTTCCATTCCAAGTTAATATTACAATGAATTGAAAATGTAAATAATCTTCAATTAGTTGAAGGTTGTTAAAGATTTTTTGTAATTTTTTTATCACGCAGAACTTTTATTCAATATGAACAAAGACAACACGCTATCAATAATAAATAATAAGGAAAGCATAGTATTTTATTTTTCAGTTTTTAAATTATACGATTAAAAAATAAAATTAAAATATTTCAAAGCTACAAATTCTCAAAAGTTCTTAAAATATCTAATAATAACAATAAGTACTTTTATAATAAATACAACTTTTTATGTACTATTAAATATGAATTTTCTGCATACAATAAAAAATTGATATTAAAAAGTAATATTATTTTCTGAACATATTCTATTTATATTGGAAACATAAAATATTTTTTAATCATTATTAATATAAAAATTAATTTTTAACTATATTTCTGAAATTATATCGGCAATAATTTTTTTAAATCCACTCATTCATAACGAATACATTATAAAATACAAAAATTGGAATAATTCAGTTTTACTATCGGAAAATAGTTTATCTGTATAAAATAAACGTTTCAAATAAAAAAACTGCCGTTTCTATTTCATAAAATAGCCATAAACGCTCAGTTCGATTTTATCTGTGAACACGACCTACTTCCTTTCTTCTTCGCACACTTCCTATACACGTCTTTAACGTGAAACGACGTCCACCGACCGATGCATATTGCACATGAAAGGATAAAAGAGTAGCTTAAAAAGTGCATATATACCTATGGTAAGCGACTTTATTTATTTTTCAGGCTAAAATGTAAAGCGGCGAATACTAGCATCTCTTCTACATACAGAAATATATTTCATGCTTATGAACGCACGGGGATCGGATTGCGCATGTAGTACCGAAGCAAAATGCGTTATAATGTACGGGCAGACAATAATCTCAAATATTTTCACCGAAATTTCATTTTTCTTCTGCTTCAGATACTCATTTTTTATATTTGATTGCTGCACAAAAGGTATACGAATCTCTCCGTACATACTTTGTATTATTATTATCCTTTAAAGTATTCTCTCTTATAAATAAATATTTATTTATATAAGGTTTCTATAATAGAAATTTTTTACAAATTCACTTATTATAAACTTTACTTCTTTTTATAGTTTTACTGTAAATTTCATTAATTTAACCATCTCTTCATGATTAGTAAATTCGACTATATTTGCCAAATTTACATTAATCGCGTTGATTGTTTATTTTGAATTTTTTGAATTTAACAATACGACTATATTTTCTGATTCATAAAGTTTTAGTCAGTAATTTATATGTAAAGTTAAATATTTAAAATTAAATTTTTTTGCTCAATATATCGAATTGTTAATTTATAATTTTGAAAAAATATAATTTCTAAAATTCAATAACTAATCAGTAAGTTAATACTCTTCCTTTTCAGGAATATTTTATAATAATGAATGAACTTCTTTAATCAAATTTACATTGTATAGCTTTTATTTCAAATATTAATTTTTTGAAAATTCGTTCAAAAAGTGTAGATATTTGAATTTAAATATTTATCGCGCGATTAACAATATATTTATTTTATTAAATAATTTACCACTTCAGAAAGTAAAATTAATATTAAATTATGTGTTTTTAAATTGATTAAAAATGGAAACTTAGTTTTGTAGTTAGCATGCATTAAATTATGTCCATAAAAATGAGCATATTTATAACGAGCTGGTTCATACACTAATGGAGTAAAATATCTTTATATTACAAGTTGGCTTATCATTTATTACAGACAGGATAAAAATATTCTGAAAGTACGTATTCATAATTTATATAATATTTGAAAATATAAGTAGTCTATCGTAAAATAAGTTTTAACGCAATTGTTGTTGTTGTTATTATCATTATCATTATTATTATTATTATGCAATTAATACGCAAACCCGCGTTCTTATGAAATAATTGAAAACATTGTACTTATAACGTGTTCACTTGGTACATAGTGAATAACTAATAAACCATTAGAAAACAGCAACAACGTTAAGATATTCATATTCTAATTAGCAGTTTGAAAAACTTTTGTGTATAGGGATAATGGAATCTGCATTCAAATGAAAGGATCAAGCATTGAAACTGCAGGTAACATCTTGATATCTACAATTTATAGAGAATAGCGATATTAACTTAAATCGTACAATAGTAATAAAGATAATTCGGCTTAATTTTATTTACCAATATCTAGACAATATCTAGATCCTTTAATTCAGATTCGAATAATATTTGTACGTCTGAAAGGCACGTACAACAGTAAGATTGTTCGTGATATTGAAGCTGAATTAAAAAACTTCACAACGTAAATTATCGATTTTTAATTTAATTAGGTGAGAATAAGGGACTCCAGAAAGTCGTATATAAACGTTTAAAACATTATTTATAGTAACCTTATAATTATCGCAGACAAGAATTAGATTTATCCGTACATACAGGATACTCGGCTTTAGAGTTCTCTTGACAATTTATAAATGTTTTATTGTCGCAGTTTCTCGATAAATGGTTTACCGTAATATGACAAATACGAGTAATTGACCAATGGGCAATAATGGCTGTAAAAATAGACGTACGTATAGGTGATTTAGATAACTTCAATTATTCCTGTCATGGCAAGAGGACTCGAATATCAAGTATCACCAATGGACTTTGGCAAGCGGTGGTAGAGGACTGAGAGTGGAAATCGATCCTACGATATTAGCGAAAAGACTATTAAGCGGAAAGCACATTAACGCATAATCAACTTTACTTCCTTAGATGAGAAAGTTTTTCTTAAAATCAATAAAAGCTGTTATTGCATTATAAGTAGCTAACATTTAATCGTATCAATCGTATTAACTCAGTTTAGAAACACGTAAAAAATGTCTAATAAGTAATTTTTTAATATACATTTGTGCGGAGTTTCGTAGTTTTTAAATTTAATTTTTAATTTAAATTTAAATTAGAAAATCAAAATAAAATGTATAAAATAGATAAATACGTAGTAAAAAGGAGCTAATGCGTAATTTATAAGGAGCATTTGATAATGGTGGTGGTAGAAGGAACATTGTTAATCTAATGGATAGCTAGTTACATAAGTTGATTGAGTGCAAAGATGTTAATTACTAGCTCACGCAGCCTACTATTTGCTACAAGTAATCCTATATCTACAATTATACAATTATGAAAATAGGATGGGAAAGAAATGTGGATTATGTTTACGTTAATTTAACTCGAGATTAACGTTAAATTTTATTTACAAAACAAAATTGTACACTTAGCATCGAAGAAAAATTTGAATTTTCGCGTTTAAGAATACGTCGAGGGATATTTTGCTGCAAAGTTTGAAATTAAAAATAATCATCGATGCTAAACAGCTTTATCACAAAATCAGATAATCTCATTGGAAAAGTTTGTAATAGTCAAAATGAAACATGCAGGACACTAATACAATAATTGGTGTCATAATTAATTAAGCATCACAAATTTCGATAGAATTTCAATAATAATAAAATATTAAATGGATAAATATGGTTATATAAAGCTAATGTGAATGAGTATTAATATCCGTAGACTCATATATAAATAAAGAAAAGAACGTGAACAAGCAGAATAGTAAATGACTTTAGAATGGGGTGAACTGAGAACAGCAGGTAACGGATGGTGAAACCTTCTCTCGGCCGCTGTTAACGCGCCCTATTATTTCACGCGTGTGCGCGTGTATATATGTATCGTCACTTTTATACAGTAAACTAAAAAATTCGAGTTTCATAATTGTTATTACACTATTTTCAATTAGAAATGCTAGAAATTTAAAGGCTGTAAAACTGCAAAAAAATCGAAACGTATTTAAACAGTTCTCAATATTGAGTAAAGTCAATAATTAAATTTCTGCACACGATGATCTGCTTTTATAGAATAAAAATACAATGGAAAGACGTTAAAGATCTATATTCATTATTTTTATCAATGATTTAACAAAATATTGAAGTATTAAAGTATTAAAACATTTTATAAATCACTTATTTTCAAAAAATACTTATTTCTGTGAAATTTTTCATTGATATAGCATGTATTATGAATAAGGGTTAAAATAGAATACTTGAAAAATGCCGTGTAAATTTAGCTATCTGGAATGTTCCCAAGGATATGAAATTAAAAAATCAGGATATGCAATTAGTTTATGACTTTAAGATAAAAATAATTCATATTATATTTATTACTCAAATATAATAGATTTAAAATGAATAATGTTAAAATAATAGTGAAATATGAACATGTTTAAACGATTTGTTTCAATTTTATTAGGAAAAATACACGTAAATATAAATTTATACAGATCATATAAAAAATAACCTAATTATGACTGAAATTGTGAGAGTTGAACGAATAAGCTTTTTAAGATTTTTGATATATTTTTCGGCTATTTGCTTTGATCAAGAACCAAGACATTAACACAGAAGTCTCTTTTATTCGAAGTTATTGTGATTTTAAATCGTACGACTCTTATTGATTTTTTACAAATATGTATTATAAAACAATATTATTCTACGAAACATGCGAGATGTAGATTTTAGATTATCAGCTTAAGAAAAATAATTATTCATATATGATTTATTTTCTCTAATTTAATTTTAATGTGTATTACAAGGGCTAATAATAATTGGCATACTGTTTTCTCTTCTAATCATAAACTCCGGTAAAAAAGCCGTAAAGTGAACTAGTATAAAGACAAAGGAGAATAAAAGTACAAGGTTCATCGTGTATTCATGCAAACCGAACTACTACGTGACAAAAAGACTTGGCGGTAGCTATTACACCCTTACACTTCCTATAGCTGTCGATTTGAAAAATCTAGCTGATCATACAATCCGGTTGGCTTATTCCAACGTGATAAAGTATTTTTTTCCGTGTCGTTCACACCTGGATTCGCCACTGGCTCTTGAGATATTTTTTGCGCGTGCTTTTCCAGTGACAAGAGAGCGGGTAAATAAGCCTCGCCTGACCTTATAATCGGATACAACACTTGACCGACCCTCCCCTTAGATTATAAATTGTGATTTAATTTCTGAGCATAATCGCTCACTTCTGACCTCTTGTATGCGAATGTGCAGGAACGCCAACAAAATATCACATGGTCAAATCTCGAGGTCACAAATCGGTTGGTGATGTTACGACTGACATGACAAATTGTTCGATTAAACTCGGTCAGTACCATTGACACCGACTGTACATACGAAAAAAATCATGGGAAGAATTTTAATCTCCTAATCAATTTAATTGGTTTTAATCAACTTTCCTCACTTCGTGGGAAATTATTTTATCTATCCATATGTTGGTATATAAGGAATGTGTAAGAACTGCGGTGTAATAGAAAATTTAATATTTTTGCTTAAAGTGTGAAAAACTTATCTTGTGATATATATGTATAAATAATATTATAAAGAAGAAGATTCTTCATTTTTTTCTTTTATATTGATATCTTTTCTCAACATTATCTTCCTTGAATATATTTTAATTTTATTTAGAGCCTGTTTTGTTTAATTTTTATACTTTTTCACCTCGAATACTACATTTTTTAATTTTTAACTTATATGTTCTTATTTGAATTTTTTGACTGTGCAATGTTAATTCTACATTTCTATAATCTAGTTTTTTAGAATAGATATATGATTTAAAGCTACGACTTGATTTTTCCAAGCTTAAATCTAAAGATATATTTCTAATCTTAAATGAAGATGATAAAAAATTCATCTTATTAAAATTATAAAACAAGAGCAATTCTAAATAATTTTACCCGTAATCTGTTCAAATATATTTCTTTTTAATTCATATACTTGAAAATTTATTTATATTTTTTTGTTATAATATTAATATTTGTATTTTTATTAGAAATAATAGTATACTATAAGTATATATTTTTAAACGTATATTCGCAGTGTATCTAGGTGTCCTCTGTTTCAAAGATATTCTAAAATCGCGTAATTGTAAAATTAATTAGAAATCCTAAGTTGATTATTAATATATTGTTTTTCTCTTATCTCTTGCAATACAATTATAGCTGTACTTAATATTGAAGAGCTAAAATATTTGTAATGCAAATTTTTATTTCAGGTTTTCTGCTCACGTTATTTATCGATTAAAAATATTGCGATCAGAATTATTTAAACATAATTATATTTACGTTTAGACATAAAATATAAAATGTATTTTCCAAAAATCATCAAGTTGATTAATTTTATAATCTCTGTTAATGAAATAAAAACATTCGTTGAAATAAAAGTCTTAATTTTAATTTATAATTAAATTTACACATTTTAATTAATTTTTTATACATTCTTTTACACATAGTCATTAAAATTATCCAAAAGTATATTTATATTACATTACAAAAATAAGCCAGATAATTCTAGAAGTTTTGTAGAGAAACTTATTATCAATGTATCTTTTTATTACTCAACATTAACATTTGTTTATAAATATATATTACTACCACTAATTTTAATATAATATAGTCTATTATTTATAAAAAAAAATTTTTTTTATAATTACTGTTTGACTTCACACGTCTTATTTCTAACTTTCGTCAGTTCGTATTTCAATAAAAAAAGTATAATTACATGAAACTCTTCTTAACAACTCATTTTGAAATACATTTATTTTAACGAAAGAAGTTCCACAATATTTACTGTTGATATTATAATATTTTTAATTATTGCTGGTCAATATGTTTTTTTATTTACATATAAAACACTATAATTTAGAGAAATAATTTTGTTTTTAATTTTTATAGATTTAAGATTCCAATACCTTAAATAAATTATGTGTAATATTCCTATAATGAATATTTTTAACAACAAAAAGTATTCACTTTTCGTTAAGGAAGTACTTTTTCGTCAAAAATATTTGACTTTTTGCATTAACCGTTTGTTTCACTCTATATAAGACATTAAAAAATAATAAATGTGTGTGGGAGAAACTTTTATTTAAAAATAATTTAATATGAAGAAATATTTCGCGAGTCAGAGTCAGAGTCAGAGAAGGAAAGAGCCAATGTAGGAAACGGAGAGAGAAAGAAAAAAAAGGGAGATACATAAAGGGTGGGAGAGATAAAGAGAGAGAACGAGGAAAATGGCGGTAAAGATCGTAACTTTGATTTGTTAACTCTGCAAGATGCAGCCACAGAGACCGATTGAATTTACTAGGGTGGGACCGAGGTTCGCGATGCTATGTTATACGAGCAGTCGTAAACTCTGCAAAGCGGACTCAGGATGCTCTTTCAGGGGTTGCTGAGTTCCGTAGTAATGAACCGGATTTTCGAATTTTTTTTCTTTTTCGCTCCTTTTAACCTAAATAGCATACTCTGATTTCTCAGAGCAGTATTTTAATATCTTTTCCAAAAGTTCGCACATATTCGTTTATCGCAGTTTATAATATATGAAATAATAACATTTGGAGTATTTGTTGAACTCTAATTTATTTGTTTTCATTTATAATTACATATTTTTACATTAAGCTTATTTCATTAAATATAAAATCAACTATATTTTTTACTTAGATTCGATTACCATTTAACATTGTGAATGTGATTTTCCTTCGTTAGTTTGTTTATACATCATTTGTAAACTCAAGTTTATAACCAGAGTATCTAGAAGTTTAAAGTGTCTAAGTCTAAAAATTTCATCTTCCTTTTGTCCATCGTTTCTTTTCTTAAATTCAACAAATAAGAGAAAATATCGACAGAAAAGTCAATAAAAAACTTATTTTCAAAGTTGTAATATATTTTTCGAAATTTTTCAATGTCAGAAATAATTACTATTATTAACAAATGTATTTCAAAATTAAAAAAAAATATGCCACTGAGCAGTAATACTTTATTTCTTGCATTGAAAAATTATGTGTAATATATTAAATTCTAAAATTGAATATAACATTAAATAATAGCAGCAGCTTATGAGCAGTAAATTTCTTAATTTCATTACAACTAAGAGTATATAATCTCAATATTTAATTTCAATTATTTAATATTAGTTTCGTTGAAAACGGAAGACTAGTTATAGCACTATAAAATATGGAAGGTGTTCCTAATTATGATTGATTTCCATAATTTTGCTTTAGGATATTTTTTCTTTATTATTTCTATGTCGACTGTAGTATCAGTAGCAGAATAAAAAAGTTATAAATTAGCTATTTATTACTTTATTTTAATACTTAATTATACAAAATCAAACTTATTTCTCCTTTTACATATTTTACAAAAGGATAAACATTTATGTCTACGTATTTACATAGATGATTTCAATATTAACTACGATAGTTTATTATTGATAAATTTAATAGATTTGATAATTGATGTTTTATTTTTAACATTTATTGGTAACTTATGCTGATTAGTGTTATTTTAATGGAATACATAGCTATTTAAAGTTAGTTTTTCAGTTTTTAATAGTTACGTTTTTTAAATACTTACATCCTACAAATTATACACGTTTGTTTTGTGCATAAATTATTTATGGATTATTGATTAAAATACTTCTAACTTACAATAAATAACAATGGATTTTTAAGTATTTTTATATAAATGTTATATTTTAACCGAACTTTTTTTCGTATCTTCATTCACGTATAAAACTAAAGCATTATTTTACCTTTATAACAATTTATTATCTGTTTAAATAGCTTAATTTACCATTATATATTTATCGATCTTAGTCTAATCTATATTTGCTGTCTGTATACATTTATTTGTACATTTATAGATCTGTTTATATTTAAAGTCTTTAATGTTTATCCGTAAACTAAGGAAATGACGTTTGGAACGTATTTATCACGGTTCTCTTATACATTATTATTATAATTATTTCAATTTATTTAAAGCATTTGTAATTTATTTTCTGCTAAATAATCGTCTATTATTATGGGATAGAATATGTATGTAATCACTACATTGATTTTAATCGATGAAAGTTTATTAAGCACAGGGATTTCAAATAACTTCAATTGAAATGTGCAAATGTGAATACAATATATATGCAAACAGTATTCATTTTTATTTACTCACTACTCAATTAATTAATATCTTATAATAAAAAGTATTTTGAACAATTTTAGTTACTATATTCTATAAAGAAAGATTGTTAGCGAGCAACATTTCTATTAAAATAGGACTAAAATTATTTTTAAATATTTGGTTAAAATGCTTTTTTATGATAATATTATTTTTTAACGTATAATATTTTTTTTTAAGTTAATCGTTATTACATACTTATTCTCTTATTATATTTTATAACTTTAATTAAACTTTGAAATACATATATATTATATAGGTATATGTAACAAACAAACGTTTCACAAAATTTTTCCGATAAATATTATCGTGTCCCTTTAATAGGATTATTGTTTATATATTTAAAGTATTTAGTTTGCAGTAAATTTATAAATTAATACATTTTTAATACGTAAACTTAAAACGCTTTGAAGAATAAATACAAAAAAATATTGAATTTATTGTAAAAATATTTATTTTTAAAATTGTAAATGACTCATCTTTTAAAAACAATTTAAAGAAGATAAACACAAAGATTAATGTAACGTATAAGATTTTGCTGAAGGATTTCAATTCTATTCCAGACATTTGAAGAATTTAAAATAATAAAGAAATTGAGTAAATAAAACTGTATAAATATGTAAATATTTGAATTTAATACCAAGAATATAAAAATGTAGTTAAACTATAAGTTAAATAATAAAAACGAATCTGTTGCAAATATACGTAAGCTCGTTAAATGTTATTTATCAATACGTCGTCATCGTTCTGATGTCTGTGTTGCTTTCAGGTGAAAATCGATAGTGTCGATGTAGTACACACTCACGTTGCTAAAAGAAAAATACTACGGTGTGCTAAGTGACCTGTCGATTCTATCTATCAATAAATCGCTCACTCAGAGGTCTCTGTTTCGACGGGTGTACTTCAAAAGATTGATTTACCAAAAAATATATTAGAATCCAGGTAAACTCAATTTTACAAAATATTTGGCCAGTGTTGGTCAAAATGATTTTTTATTTTTTTAATTTTAAATCAGAAAATTATTCTTAGCGATGATAGAACTTTGAAATCCGCAGTAACAATATCAATATCATTTTAAAATGTTGTAGTAAAAAGTTGATTTTTTTATAGCGTCAAGTTTTATATCTATCAATAGATTAGACAATAAAAAATAAAATTTATTATTTTGAAATGTTTATAAAAGTACTAGTGTAATAATAATATGTAAAAGTAATAGTGTAATAATAATTTTATATTATAAAAAGGTTTTCTGTTTAGTATAAATTTTTTAGCCAATCAGTGTTAACGTTAACAATTTAAATACTTGACTTCAAGTTTTAATTGTCTACTAAATGAGCGTTATGAGAACTCATTACATCATTATTAAAAAAACAAGTTGTTAATTTTGCTTAATATTATATTATTAATGATTCAAAATTTTTTTAATTTTGATATCATTTATAATTAAATAATATTTTGGTAAGAAATCATATTTAAACGAAGTTTGCATACATTTAAGCTTTCTTGTTTTTGAAACAAGTAAATTATATTTCAAAAGCTTATCTGTTTATACACATTGCTATGAATTAATACTTTAAACATTTAACTTTAAAATACTTTGCTCTTACAACAATAATATAGTATTTACGTTAATCAATCAATTACTATTTATTTATTAATAATTACGAATGTTGATAAAATTAAATGTATTATTTTTTTCAGGAATTATTGAAACAAAGAAGGTTCCGAATTGCCCTGTGTGTCCTTATCACTATTTCGCAGCACACATTTGCATCGGGAATAGAATGAACAGCCTTTAGATATTAAGGGCTGCCGCGAATATACAAATAAACAGTCGTGAATAACTGATGGGAGCTAGGCATGGGCGCGACGAGTTTATACTAATAAACTTAGGTAATCTTGATAGAAAACAGAAGTACGGCCATGAGTTTGCCTCTAATAAAATATTTTGCAGATAATAATCCGTTCATTCAAATTTCTAATAAGGGAATGCAAGTCTCTAAATCATGGTCGCGTAAAGATAAAGATATTGAAATAGATTTATGAAATTTTTGAATTTTTTTGCTTGAAGTTGCCGGACGTTCAAAACTAAAAAGCGAGATGTATTGTTATGATATTTATTTCATGGTAATTCATGGACTTAGATGATCGAAACGAGAAATATGGCCGTTATATAACGTTTTTCTTTTAAAATAATAATTTAATAAACAGAAATTATTCTCTCCTATTAGTATTTAGAATATTCTTAGTTTTATAAACTATAATTATTATTGATGAATAGTAATACTTTTACACTTACAAATAATTATCGTTAAAAAAAACTAAGAATAGTAATAAATAAGATTCCGATATAGAATTTCGTTTATTGTAAAATACTTATTCTAAATACTATTCTAACAAAATGATGATTTTTTTAAATTAATTTTAACTCGTATTTTAAAAAGTAATTTATTGGATTAATAGAGAAATAAAAAACATTTGGGCAATAAGTGAGATGACTATATCATATAAAAAAATTTTATTACTATTACTTTCTACTTTCAATATAAAATATTTAGTTATCTTAATTATATATATGGATGAGTTGATACTGAAGTAAATAGTTTATAAGAAACAATTAAAATAGAATCTTATCTAATGCATATTCATAAATTCTTTATAAAAATTTTTCATAAAAATGTATCTTTTCATGTTTATTTTTAAAGTATAATTAGATAATTGCAATAAATCTTCATATACGTTGTTATTAAGAATCCTTAAATTAATAAAAGTAATTAGTTAAACATGAAACCATCAATATTAATTAGATTTTACGAAGCTTAAAAATTTAATTTGCACTCTTAGTTTGATTGTATGATGCTTTATTTAATTAACAAGAAAGAAGAAAATTTCAAGAAAGTTTCATGAAGTAATTAGCTGAAATCTAAGTATATACATTATTAAAAAGTAGTAGAATAAACATTATAAGTCGGAAAAATTTATTTAAAAAATATCTAATCTAAAATCTGTAACTAAGGAAAAATAATTTTAATATTATTTCAATATAAGAATATTGGCTAATATAAAATCATACCAGTTTCGTAGATTTTTCAATACTCACTATCTAGTAAAAACTTCAATCGCCAACTTTATCAACTCAACGAACATTACTCACAATAAAGAAATTATTATCGACGGTAGTAATTATTTCGTGAATAAATACAATATCTTTTTATATTTAATTGGGTATCGTGTACAAATATAATAGAGGATTTTGAAATAGTGTTTAATATACAAATTTTAAGTAGTAAAATCAATAAATATATAAGGAATGCTTTTAATAGTTATTGTAAGAATAAGTCGATAAAGTATTAAATTCAGTTATTTTATTTCTTAAAATACGCAAAGAATATTTTAAAAATATTCGAATATTTTCGTATTTGATAATTTCAATATCAGCTTTATTGTTTAATCGTTATATTCTCCTTATCGCATAAGTCAATTTAACTATTATTTACTGAATACGGAGTATAAAACAATAAAGCTGTAAAAACTAGTTCAGTCGAGCGATAATGTTCAAAATAGTAATTGTATTGTTTGAGTTTTTACAGGAAAACATTTATCTTTTCACTGATTATTTTAAAAATAAAATGTTTCAAATCAAGAGAAATCTCAACAATATTATGTATAAACATGCATAAACATAATAATATTATTAAAACCTAAATCTTTTTTTTTTTATATTTACATATATTTCTGGAAATTTAAAAGGTGTGCATTATTTCATATTTATCTCGTAATTTCTATATATTTCAGTTTATGTCATTGAAATTTCAAGGATTTAGTCAAATTAAAATCTGTAGCAATGGTAGCAGAAAATTTGAAAGTATGTTTTAAAGATGTTTCAAAGATCAAATTGTAAGAGATTGCTCGCTGGATGTTTCATAACTTGTACCACGCATAGATAAATTTTATCTTTATAGAAGTTACCTTTAATAAAATTTACTAGATTTCCATAAGCCAATGCTCAGGCAGCAAAGGTCATTCGAGATACAAGCTTAAAGTCAGTGCAGCCCCGCTGTCATGGCAGCTTGTAGTGCTTATACTTGACTACACTCCACGGGGGATTTTGCTGCAGCAAATCCTTCTCATCTCTGTCTCTTGTGTAATACTTAAGGAAACGAAGTGTGTATCAGATCATGGAGCAAGTTAGATTTATTGAGTGGCGGCAAAATGTAGTTGATATGCATGTGAAAATCCATGTTTTATTATTATATTATCTTAAAAAGAACATCATTACTACGTTCAAATACGTATATTGAGTACGAAAGTTTTTTAATGTTGTTTATTTCAAATTTTTTTTAACGTTTTCAACTACCATTCTGCGTTTTTAATATTTAAAAAATTCAACATCTGTTTATATTTTTTTCTAAATAGAAGCGATCTGTAACGTTTTTAATATCAAAAAATTTCTATATGCTATTTAAGAATCCCACTAGTTTATACTATTTATATTTAGTTTTAAAACAGTAGGAATTTTTATTTTTTGACTAGATTCGAATTTTGATCGAAACGAAATTCAGTCTGATTTATAAATAGTTAAACTATCATATATATGCCGATAATAGTTATTGAGAATTTGATTTACTTTATTTTCTAAATGTATGTGTAGAATTTTTGATAATACCGAACGGACGATTGCTAGTATACCTTAAAAAGATTTCTTCGTTTCATTTCATCTTACATCTCCTGTAAATTGAATTTTTTTTCAAAAATTCATAACGAATGGATAAAAATGGCTTTTATTGACTAACTGTTTTACACAGTTTCATTCTTTTACAAAAGAAGTTTGAATAGTATCGCATATAAGTCATTATTTTCTATTAAGATTATATAATTATATAAATAATCGTGATTTATTTTGCACAAGCCTTCGTAAACTTGGATTAATGTTTTAAAATTTTTAAGGTACTAAGCACTTTTAATGAATCTAAATCTAATCGAATGAATCCAACTAAACACTATTAATAAATCAATAGTTCATGTTCTTAAAAACAGTATTGGAATATATCAGTAGAAGACTTTGATGTTTATTAATCGACTTTAAAATACCTACACATCTACCCACAGCCGCAAATACGCGCACGTACATATAACGCAAGGAAAATTAATAATAAATTTCAATAAATGATATTTCGGGTGGAAAGATACTCAATTATTAAAAGATTGCTTAGAAAAGGTCGAGATAATTTGGTACTTTTAAAAGCCTTGAGTTTCGCTTTGCTTCCCTACATTTTATGCAGTACTTTAAACGTTTTTAAAGGTGACTAACCAACTATAATTGGATAACATATCGGTAACAATGACAAACAAGTTTTTAATAATCACTGTCAACAGCTTTAACAAGGTAAAGATATTCGATCCTTGGAAAATATATCTAATTTCATCACAGATTATCCTGAACAACGTGTATATAAGTATATACGTATGTACGTATATCCACGTGTGGCCGGAGGTACGTGTATATATTACTTATGCATAAACACAGGTATACACGTGAGGCGGATGGCTAATATTTAAACTTCTGCGGCCTGTCTGATATTCTGAACGTAGATTGGTCAATAAGTTTAGACGATTGGAAGATGAGTCAGGGTTGCATAATCAGGCCCTCTGCGCCTGCTTAAATAGCTTAGTGGTCAGTCCGCCGTGGATTACGGGTTCCTCAGACTTGCAATTAATCAGGTTTATTCATGGCTAATGACATGGCAAGGTTTATATCCACCGTCTGTATTCGAAGTATGCCGCTTATTGCATACCATCATTGCCACTTGCAGTTGTGCTATTACTTTCGCCTATATGTGCACGTAAAGGTATTTGTTTGGGAAAATGTGCGAGCTGGAAGTTGTTTCCTTGATAGTCGAAAATTGATTACTAGGAATGTTTAATTTATTGTGAAGCTGCAAAGTACCTGCACTCATTATTTAATGCTTGTGTGCTTGATAATAGTTATTATTTTTTATGCCTTAATTTTATAAGACAATTATAACGAAAGATTTTTATTTTCAGATTATTCACAATTATAGTGAAGCAACTACAAATATTTGTCAACAACGTTATTATCGAGGATTCACAGGTTAATAAGAATTATTTAATTTTTGAATTAACGATCTCTATTAGATTTTGAAATATTTAAAAGTTTAATAAAAACTCTCAGTTTTCTCGTAGATACCATACATTATCAAAGTTAACCGATTAAGTTAAACATTTGTTGTGAATAAATGAAAGGAAATAAATAAAATATTTTTATACACAGTTACTACTTCATAAGATATATTTTATTACAGTTCATTTTATATAACTTCTTTCGAATTTTTCAATTTTATCAGAAAATATATAGTCCGCGCTATATTGCAATAGAAGTAATATTTATATTTTTCATAATGTTAATATAAATTAAACATTTTAATATATCAAAAATTCAATACAACATATCTACAATCTCAATTATTTTAAGATTATGTTTTTAATGTCAAGTTTTTCTTTATTTCTAGTTATGTATTAGGATAAAATTATTCTTCCTTTTGAGGCTGCCAAACGATACACCACAGACTGTACATTTTCAAATATTAAAGAGAAAGATAATATGAATATATAGTTTGACTAAGATATGAGCCAAGTGAATCTGTGAAAACTTTTGAAACGCCGAAGTCGATCCAGTAGTTTCGTGTTATATAAGCTCAATTTGTTCATTTACCTGTGAGCCACATAATGAATGTAGTGATTATGAAACATTTTAATTTTCATAATTGATTGACCGCTAAATTATTTTAAATATATATTTAATTAGTTTATGGAACAATATAATACATTATTATGATACATTATAGTATTTATTTGTACATTTGCTTTTCATATAATCATTTTCTCTCTTATCGTTTTATATGTCTATACAGTTTTTGTACTATTTTAACTTAAATTTTAACACTTTTTCTTATATTAAACGCTTTTGTAACATTTCTACTATAAATAAATAAAATTTTCTGTTCATAAAATATTTCCATTTAATATTACACTTGTCGTATTGCTTAAATGACTTTTCACTTAATATTCATACGTACGGTTTATTTACATATGCAGTTTTTACTTCTTGTTCATCGATCTGTTTCTTGTTTTTCCCTCTCTCTCTCTCTCTCTCTCTCTCTCTCTCTCTCTTCCAGTATATTTTTTACATTAAACTTATATCTTTTCTATGCTGTTTTATATTATTTTTCCATCTGTTTCTCCTGAATTTTATTGCATTGCATCCCACCGTAACATGCTTCATTGACTCTTGTTCTTTTTTTGATAGTCTGTATATTTTTTCTTCTTCCTCCAACTAATGTTTGTTCTCTCTCATCTCATTACCCATCCTGCATCTTGCTAAGATTTTTATTTCGAATCTTCTTCTTTCTCCTTCTTAATTTTATACGCATATTCTTTCCTTTTATACTTTCTATGTTTAAATTCCTTCATATATTTGGATCTTTCAGAATGGCTTATCCATAATTGCATCTACTGCCCTACTTTTATTTTCTGTACCTCATCCAATAGCGTATCAACATTTTCAAATTTCTCTGTCCACGAACACCAAGACCATCTAGAAACTTATTCTTTTTGTTATGTAGATTTTTTTCTTTTTTGTCTTTTAATTTACTATTTTCATACATTATTCCTTCTTCTATTCTTGTTTTTATAAATTCTTTTATCGTTTCCATGTTTTCACTGTTTATTATTTTGCTTTACAATCTAATTACTCTCCTTGCAGCTTTTATCTTCTTTCTGTTTGTTTCGATCATCATAATACTATCAGTTATATTTCTGTCTAATTTAAGCCCCGATTTTAAGTAACTCTTCTGTATCTATTCTATCTCTTCATCACTTTTCGACCACCAAATTTCTGCACCGTATAGAAGAATACTTTCTATAAATAGCTTTTCTGGGATATCTACAAAACTTGCTAAAACTATATTTGCTCTTTTAGAAATTAATATTGTATGTGAATTATTTTAAATATATGATTTATTAAATTTTACGTATAGGATGTCTAATTTAAAATTATATTTTCATTTACTAAATTGTTAATAAACATGAAAGATTTTTATTTCAAGATAAGTTTTTAGGTCATCATACTTTCAGCAATCATAATTATATTAAAATAATCTCATGTGATTAATTAAATA
This sequence comes from Platyscapa corneri, assembly GCA_018907185.1. Lineage (NCBI taxonomy): Eukaryota > Metazoa > Arthropoda > Insecta > Hymenoptera > Agaonidae > Platyscapa > Platyscapa corneri. The sequence goes on from JACCHW010000012.1 coordinate 1,272,541, forward strand.
ATCATTTATTAAATAATAAATAAATTATAAATATTAGGTAAATATAAAAGTAAGAGAATAAACAAAAAATCCAACGAACTTTTTATATTATCTTTATTAATTAAAAATGAATAATGTAGTAAATCGTATTTTTGTAAAATCTACTAGACTATTCGACTAAATAAAATAAAGACATCTTCATTAAAACTTTTCTGCAGCTAATAATTTTCTAAATTGTAAACATAATTGAATTTCAAAGCAAAGTGATAATAATAGCTCGAAAACTCTTGTATTATTAGAAAAATATATTTTAAAAACAATTTTCTCAAAAAAAGAAGATAAGCAAATATGGTATAAAAATAACATCGACAACATCAACACATATGTAAAAAAATTCTGTGTATTAAAATATTTGAGTAGAATAAAATAAAAAGTACCGATTTCTACTATAATTTAAAAATCTACTCGAATGTTATAAATATTTGAAATTTTAAAGCTTGAATAAATGTACTTTTAAAATACATAATGCTAAATACTATAGAATAGTTGGATGGATGGAGAAAATATTTCATGGTTTTTAATAATATTTTATATGCAAGTTAATTCTATATTTTTTTAAAATATTGAGAGATATTAATTTTTTTTTTTTAAACTATTACAGCAGAGGAATTAATTTTAATATCAAACAAATTAAAAATAAATTTAAACTTATGTTCGATGAAATATACATTGCTAACATATTACTTCTAACAGATGCAAAGTAAAAAAAACATAAAATAAATAAGATCAGGCGCATTGGGAGTATTTTTTAGTATAAAAACCAAAATGAGCATAAAATAATATCGAAAAAAGTAAAGCGGAAAAGGTAGCAAAAAGAGGCGAGACACAAAGGAAAAGTACGCGTCCCCAGCGATTTTTTGCAAAAATTCCTCTGCTGCAGCATTGAGCAAGACGTTATTTCTTCTTCAACACCTCTCACGCGGTCACCAAAGAGAAATATCATGCGCTATACTAACATTTGTTCTTGCGCGCGTGTAACACGCACGTCTCTTGGAAATAAACGAACCCGTTCATTACCCACCCGTAGCGGTGCATCCTTTATCATCACCATCTTCGGGATGCTGATCTGGGGAACAAGCTTTTCCTTTCATTTCACTTCACTTTTTTTATTTTTCCTTCGAAAAGATAAGTGGTAAAGAATTTCAAGGAGAGCGATTTTTTATTTTTCTGCGAGAAAACACGTATATAGAGAACCACTCAGAAACAACATTTCTTCGAATACTGAAAATAATGAACTACGTGGCATTTTTAAAAATAATTTAATAAATAAGTATAAGTATTTTTTATTTTTGAGAAATAGTAATTATCTCCAGATTTGAAAATACTTAAATTAGCAGTTTGAAATTTCTACTAAACAATAAAATTTAAATGATTATTGTTAAATGATGCTCAATTGTTGTATCCATAATAATGTGTTTAAATATTATTTTTGTTATTTATTGAATATATATTTATTTGAAAATACATATTCTAGGTCATAAATAATTTACTTACACCTGTGTGTAAAGAGTGGATAAAGTTTTTATTGCTTACAACCTTGTATTTTACATTCAAATATTTATTCAGTTTCTTTAATTTATTTCTGTATTATATTTATAGTTCATAATCTTAGATATTTAATAAACATCTTTAGATTTATGATAGACTGCATCTTTAAACATAAACATTTTAATTTAGTAAGTACTTATCATTACTACTGCTAACTTTACGTAATAAACTCAATTATACTCTTTCGGTAACAGAATTATTTCATATTATATTATATAATAAAAAATGAAAATTTGATAAGAGTTTTAAACTCTTTAACTTGCGTATGCGCCATAAATAATGACAAAAGTGTAAAAAAATTTTATTTGTATGCGTTTTATTTATAAAAGAAATATTAAGCTGTATGTAAATTTTTATTTTAGTTTTTTTTATGCTTAACAAGTATATATGTCTTTTATGAAATTATAAAAATTTGCTTTTACGGATAAACTATGTCAAGCTTTTCTTTAAGTCATTTAAATAAGTCAACCAAATTTTTTAATCTATTATATTAAATTTTCTTAAATTTTCTCCAGATAATGATTAAACTTTTATATATCATCTCATATTTATATATTATTAGTATTATACTTTTATTTAATATTTATTATTTGCTTTTTATTTAATTGGTTGTTTACTTGTTTCAACAACTACTTTAATGTACAATCAAGTACGAATTTTTTATCTGTATTTTATATATAGGTTTATATTCTTGCATCTCTCTCGATTCTGTTAATTATTTATAACATTGTAATACGTACACCTGATAAATAAATGTGAATAATAAAATTTTAAATCAATCAATTAATTTATATATGTATATATTATAAAAAGTATTCATCAAAATAAAAATATTAAATTAAGATATAATATAAGAATGGTATTTAAGGAAGTATCACAAAAATTATTGTAGAAATATAATAACTCTTAAAACTTTGAAGTAAAGTAACTAAATATTTTCAAAAAATAGAAAAATAAAATTTTTTAAACGTCAAAATAATATAATTTATAAACTATTAGATTGAACGACGGAGAAAGTCTATTACTTTTTACAATATTGATATGATTATGAAGCCTAATTACTGTTATTATTATGAGAATAATTTAAAGTTTTTATTTCAATTGTATTAATTATTCATATTTTTGTTACTGCATGCAAAACTAACATAAAGAAAATATAGTAATTCTTCAAAACTAATTTTTAAAATCAGAGCTGCAATTAAAAATTTTTAGGATTAATTTCAAGAACTTATACACGATTAATAAAAAATTAAATATTACTTTCACATTTTTAATTTATTTCATGATTAATCATTAAAGATATATCGTTTAGATTCAACGAATTTATGTACTAAAACTAGACTTTACTATCTTCAAGAATTAATATAAAATATTTCTTTTACATCCATGACATTACTTTAATCGTCAAGTATTAAAAATTTTTAAATTTGAAAAGAATATCATCCTAATTTAAAGAAAATATTTAATAAAGTTTGTACACTTAAAATTATAATATGAATTTCAAGTAATTTCTGATTTATAGTGATTTTTATTTATGTTGTACCTTAATGTAATAGTTTATTTTTTAATTTAATTGATATATGTATTAATTATCTTCAATTGGATAAAATTTCTTATTGAATAGTACATAGAATTTATTATTTTTGAATAATAATAAGAAACACTTTGATTTTATATTTAGCTTTATATAATTGAATAAGTAATAGTATTTATTATTATTTTACACTCAGTTTTTTTCTATTTTACCGTCTAGAATTTTTGTAAATTTTTCTGTAAATTTCTGTAAATACTTTGAAGTATTAATATTTCTTTGTAGATCTTAGTTTTTTAATTAAAGAAGAAATCTAGAATGGCATAACACTTTTTTATTATAATGTTATTCTTTCCAATCAGTTTTTGTGTTAATTGTGAAAAAAATTAGAAATAAAATTTTTTTTAATTTTAAATATTTCAATACATTTTATTTAATAAATTACAAATAAAATTATAGAATTTAAATAAAATTTATTAAAACATCTTAAAATATCATTAGTTTAATGTATAATTATATCTTGAAATATTAATTATGGCATTATTAATTACATATTCAAATAAAAAATTACACATAAGCATATATAATTTCATGTATTCAAGTTTAAATAGTCTAATTTGAAGAAATAATTATATTTGATACTATTATACCTATATCAATGTAATTTTTACTAGTATGGAGCATCTAGAAATTCAAAGTTTGTGTTAGCATGGTTCCATTTTAACAGTGGCAAAGTTATAAACATTTACTATTTTCTTTTACTTCTGCATGAAAGTGATATTATAGCATTAATTACTAATAAAAATTCTATGTATACAAGCTATGTAAATGTACAAATTATTATAATTAATATAGAATAATTTTTTTTAATTATAAAATTATTTAAGCAATAGTATTTAAAATTTTTGTTTTTTAAAATGAAATTAATACTGTTTATAAATATTTGTTTGAATTTTAAGATTTTATTTCTTTAAATAAATTAATATATTTATATTTTCTTTAAATTTATTTATTTGATATAAATGAAGTTGTGATATTGTATAAAAATTTTATTTTTATTATTTCTATCGATGTTTTTTGTAAGGATGGAATAAATAATGTTAGGAAAATTTTACAAAAGGATCGAAAAGGAAGAAATCTGAGCATTAATGCCTAAAGAAGAAATACTCAATTATAATTAACTACTCTATTTGAATACATTAAGCTTTTTAAAATTTTACCCGTATAAAGACAACAAATAATTAATAAAAAATTAATAAATAAAGCTCAAGGAGAAAGAACAAAAGCTTAATCAAGAAAAATGAGCGATATTTGAGAAGTAAGAAACGATATAAAAGTAAAATGAAAATGAGAGATTTGATTGAAAAAAGAATGAATTCGTGTTTTTTTTTATATTTGAGTTTCTTTTTCCTTTTTCGATAATATATATAACTGCACAAGCAAAATAGTGTTCGTTTACTTAGTAGGTTAGTTAGATAATAGAAGAGGAGAAACTGAAACGGCGATAATGGGTGAATTTTGTATATATTAAAGGTCGTGTGTAGATTTAAATGCTTTGTAACGTCTGTAATGGCGCATTAACATTTCTCTTATTAAAATTTCATTATTCTGCATCGTTCATATCTTATTTTACGTTGAATAGATAATAAGAAGATAATAAGAAGATGTAAATAAAAAAATTACTTAATTTGGGGATAAAGTTTACGCGTACAGGTTATATAAAAGTACTATTATTATAATTTTTATAGTGAGAGATAATTTTGAAAATGTCAAAAATAGTTAAATGATCAAGTAACACATTTCAGCACCTTGAATAATTTAATTTTTAATTTCCAATAATAAATTTAAATCGAATGATTAAGGTAGCTCGATATAGCAATCCTTAGATTAAAATATAAATTAAACGTAATTTTTATTATTTTTATTATATCTAACTATTAAAGATTTTTACTACTCTTGGAAAATTTTCTTTAAAGTTCTTTAATATTCATTTAGCAGAGATAAAAGAGTCTATTATGTTTTATGATTTTGACAAGTCAGGCTTGCTCAGTCGGTAGAGCATGAGAGTCTTAATCTCAGGGTCGTGGGTTCGGGCGCCAATTGACAAGGTCGGCTCTTTCAGGAACGATTGTCAAAGGAAAGATGGGTAGTGATGGGGTGAAAACCAAAACAAAGATGAGAAAGTTTTTTTTACGTGGCATGATATATATGGCGGTGCCAAGGTTATCCGCGCGGAAGATCCTACATGCCGTATCGAGGGCTCCTGCTCGTCGGCGAGCTTTAGGTGTTCGTGAGCTTCTTCTGCTGAGGTAAATTTTCATATCTCTCTTACATAACCTCGATTCCCGATGCTCTTCCTGAAAACCTCGACGGCTGTTGATGATTTCGTAAAACAACAACGGCGCCGAGGTTTCAAAAGTCTCACCGGTAATCGAGGTTCCTCAAATTTAAATGGCGACGGGGTTCTCAAAACATACCGTATTTTCCGATATAATCGTCGTTATTCTTCTTTTATTTATTTGCGCGTGAAGGATTATTAGTAAAAAGAATTTTTAGCGAAAAATTTTAAATTTCCTTAATTTTTCAAAATATTTATAATTTCTAAATTTTCTCGTGCTTAATTATTTGTAAGACATTTTAATTAAGATAAATTTATACGAATCACATGTATAATATTTTATTAATTTCAAAGCAAATATAATGAAAACATGATGTTAAAATTAATTTACTAAAATTTCGTAATCTTATTTTCATAAAAATTTCACTTAAAAAATTAAAAAATTTATTTAACTTTTCCATATTTCTATATGTTTTAAAATTAAAAAATAAGATGGAATAGATTTTCATGTAAACATTTATTTTAAATAATACGAAATTCGAACGAAGTTGCAGTCGTAAAGAATCATTCAAAATGTTAAGAGATAAAAAGCTGCAGAATGAGAAAAGCCCATTCGGAGAAAACTTATAATGATCCTGGAAAAAAGCAATATTCACCAGTAATTTCAATATCATATTCAGAAACCATGCTTTTTAAAAGCAATTTATAAAGAAATAATATCAGCTAATAAAGAATCGAGTAATAACCTTTAAATCATTTGCCCAACATTCATATAATTAATTACTAATAAAGCATTACTAAACGAGCTTCAATAAAAGCTCGAGCTCAATTTAAATCATCCAACTAAAATCGATTGTTAGTGATAAAAATATAAAATATAATGCAGGGAATAATTCTGTGAGCTTCTATGATAATGGATTATCAAGTATCATGCAGATCATATAATTTCACAATAGCGCCGAATGGTTTTGATTACTTTTCAGCACTGCGTCGCATATTTGAAATAATGAATTACAAATATCACAAAGGAATCTTAATTGATAATTAAAATAATATTTAATAATAAAAGAAAAATGGGCTTTATTTATGTAGTTAAGTGTATCATATTTACATTACTGATTCATTTATTCTTAAAATTATTCTTTTGAATAAGACTTGAAACCATACTGGAGAAAATCTGAATCAATCAACTCAATAGGAATAATATTCTCTTTAGAAATATCTATATATTATTAGATCAATAATTTGTTTTATAAGTAATTATTCACGAAATTTTCACCCTGAAGATCGTAATTTTTTTCAAACGTGTATTGTTTTCTTAAAAACTATTTTTTCCTAAATTTTTTATCTGCTTTTATAGCTACTCGCTTTTTTTAAATAATAAAAATTTAATTTTTTGTTACAGGTAAAAAATTTATGGAGAAACCGTTCTGATTCGAAAAAATCTTCCGAGCGAAGTAACAGCTTTCATAGCTTAATAGAAGTGAAGGATGGATGTTAAAAAAAAAATTTTTTTTTATCCATTAAAATATAAATAGTATAGATATATAATATGAATTTTTCATATTTTATTATATTGTGTAAAATAAAATAAAATTGTAATTATTATTAAAGAGTAAAAGTGGCGTTATGCCTTGAAAAATTTTATAATTCACAATCGTTTTATATAATTTTTTTTATTGCAATAACACTGATACGAAAATTTTAACTTATATTATTTATTTTTTATTAATATTTTAAAGAAATTGATGTCTGCCATATATTTAAAATACTTTAAAATAAAATTAACTTATTTTAAAGACCCGTTTTGATTTTAATTATAATATATTTTTATTAAATATGAACGTAAGATCTAAGAATTTATTATTAAATATTTTTAATAATTATTAGATCAAAGATTCTATTAATAGACAATAATGAAAATATTAAAATATTTTTTTCCAATAAAATCTTTGGAAAAATTTTTGTTATAAAATTTTGTAAAATATTCACAAATAAATTAGAACTTATAGATCTCTGGAAGTAACATTTTTTATTCTAATTTTTATTTATATTATATTTATGTAAAATTTGATCAACGTGCTATTCAATTTTATAATTAATAAGGTTCTTCATCATATATTTGTGTGTGTATAGATTCATGTCCAAATTACTTATATATTTTATTAATTTTAAAGTTTTGAATTATGTTTTTAGATTAATATTTTTTAAAATTAAATAATCTATATAATGTTTAATACATGGTTTACACTATCATATAAAATCAAATGTTTATATTTTTCTTTTTTTAAATAAAGCTTTTAAGTATAATTTCATTTAATATATATTAAAAAAAAATTTAAACCTATTGATGCTTGACGTTTTTTTTATTTTCTACGTGCTTTGCTAAATTTTTAACGATATGAACAAAATATTCAAATGTGTGAGATATTTATCATCTGTCTTTAAAAATTCATGTTTTATATAAAATATTCTTACGATCTGTATGAAAAAGTTTGCGATTCGATTTTTTAATTTTATACGAAGATAACACGAAGGAAAAACTCTCTAATGGTCAATCAATTAATATGATAGAATATTACACATGTGTACATACATCATTGAACACATAACGTGCGAGCTTTGCATCGGTCTAAAATAATCGAGTTATAAAAAGTGTTTTTTGAAAAAAATTTATGCAATAACGCTAAAAGTTCATAACGTCATTTAAAATATTGATTAAATAATTAAGTTTCAAGAGTTCGTTGCAAATTCACTGTTCTTTAACAGAATGATTTAACAGCAAATCAATAATTCACGAGTTGATCCTTTTCTATTTATATATTTTTATGGTTCTCTTTATCATCTATCTATTCTTAATCACTTGGTAAACTCTGCGGGTTCTGGAAATCCAGCGTAAGTTCTGTATAGCCTAGTTCGCATACACAATCATGTACACAATTTTCTCTTTGAAATCCTTCGGCAAACTTCGTACACAGACAAGGACGCAGTAGGGGCTTAGATGAAATTTCGTTTAAGTTCATTCTATCCTTCTCTCTACCTTTCTGTCTCTGTTTATCCCTCTCTATCAAAAGTTTATTACTGGGTCAAGACCCCAAGGGGATTCTTCGTATGATCGAAATTGTTTGCGACTAACCCGTGCCAGCAAACGGATAGAGCGGGTGGTAAAAATATCATTTAAAGAAAAAAATTCTGTAACAGTGGTCGTTTATTTCCATCCTTTTCTAATCAAGGAACGTCAAGTTGCAGTTTTCATGGTGCTTTTTAACTCTTGTACCGGCTTGTCGTTATTTATTTTGCGATTGATCGCTAAAAGTTTCATATCGAGCATCGGACGTACATCCATTCGCTTACCCTTCCATACATATACACGAATGTCGTTTGGACCGTAGCGTCGCATCATCAGAAACTTTATTAAACACGATGAGGTTATGATGAGGTTGGTCCTCGCAACGATGCGACGCCTGGAAATTCAATTTTCGGCTCATCATTGCTCCGAGGACTTCACCCCGTATCACAGACGGGGTATATGCTTGTTTTTCGTTTATAATGAAATAATGCTTAAACCTAACTTAGTATTTAAATAGTCATGATGTCTGTTTAAAAGGCCGCTACCGTTTTAATAATTATACTCAACCATAGGATAAGAATTAATAAAAATTTATTAAAAACACTTGACTGTTTTAAAAATAATTTTAGAGAGAAATAAAGATAGAAAATAAAGAATAACGAAATTTTTGGCAAACGAGTAAATCTTTGCGAAATAAATGATTTTAGAAGATATTTATGAACTCAATTAAAATTCTTCCTTGAATTTCGGATTCCGTGATATTTGTTCGAGATTTTTTAATTAAAAAAATTTGGATTTCACATAAACTGCACTACAAGTATTCAAATAGTTATCCGTTAAGTGCGGATAATAATTTTTAAAATTAATAACTTTACACGTTTCAAATTATATAATGATTAAAATTGAAAGTGAATTATTTTGAACGTAATCGAATAGAGCATTTAAAAAATACGTAACTGTATATTAAAAAATTCACATTCTGAATTTTTATTTTTATCTTAACTTAAATATTATTAATTTGGTACATTGTTCTTCATTCTATCATGCAAATTATTTTAAAGTCTACGTGAAATAAGTCAAATAAGTTTTTAAAGAGATATTAACAGTAAATTAAAAATTATCATTGAAGAATTATTTATAAATATCTTTTGATTCGATTATTTGTAATATTAAAAAAATCTAAAGTTATTCCCGGATACATAAAAAGAACCACATTAAAAAGCTATAAAAAAAGTATTTAGTAGTTACAACTGATATTATATAAAAATTTTAAACAATTAACCGCAATAAAATATGGTTATTATTATAAGTTTTCTATTATTGCAATTTCAGTTCAAATACGAAATCATAACAAGATATTTTCTGCCAATCAAAACTCCTTGTTAAAGCTAAAGTACCCGATAAAGACTCGGTTAGGACAACTTGCACGAATAAGTAAGATAAAAAGAATAACACATGCACATAAATCAAAACAATATCACGTTAATTTAATTATAGATAATTTATGCATAGAATGACGATGGCATAGTTTCAACCGAAAAATCAACCAATATTGCCATTTAAGTGGAGGTTGAGTGATAAAAATGTCTACATTGGTTGGTGTGAATATTAGGTAACAGTTAGGTAACAGATAAGATTGCTTACATTAGTCGTAGTGAGAACGATGAATTCGAGATAAGAGATTGAAGAGGAAAAACAATCGTAACTCAGGTTAGAAATAACTCTTTACTGCTTGAAGTAGCTCAATTGTATTGTTGTAGGGGATTCTTTGCTCAAGAAGATCCTTTATCATCTTTATTAGCTTGCTGAGCATTCCAATTTATAAGCGGGTAGTTGTACAAAACTTGGATAATAAAGACGAGTGAAAAGCTACAATTTCCGTGAGATGTTTTGATAGTAATAAAAGAAATAAAGGTAGAATAGCGATAGAATGGTATTGGTTCATGCATACATGGTAGGGATTGTTGTAAATTGCGTGTAGAATTTACTTACGCGCGTTTGTAATAACAGGGATTTTCGAATAAGATATAAAGGCATGTTTCAAGTTCTCCATAAAGAACTGGGCACTATTGAACGTAACTGAAGAGAGACCAAGATAAAGAGATACGAGCAACTCGTGGACCTCGCAAAATAATTCAAATTCTTATCAGTTCTTTCACGCTTTTTAAAGAAAAATATATGAGCTGGTGAAATAGTAGCTCCTGTACGTAGTTTTAAAATTTTTTTAAAGAATTAAACATTAACAAAGAGAATTATTTCTATGATTTTGGCGAGAAATTTTAAACTATTTAAATAAGAATATAATTTTTTTAAACTAATAAAATTATTTTAATGCAACAATTTAAGTCAATCAATGATGTTTTATTCGCGATTTCCTTCGCTCAAATTAGTTTTTAAATAAATACCTGTACAAGTATGATGGAGAATAAAATTTAACGTCGGATACTGAATGTAAAAAGGAAATATATGAATAAGTAACAATCTCCCCTTTAATAAAACAGAGAAGAACGGCATAACCTCCCCGAGAATTGAGAAATTTATACAAGTTCAATCATTAATTATACATGTATGCAGAGAGCAGACGCAAGCTTAAGTAACCTTCTATTTTTCTCCGTAATTTTTATATCAGATGTTAAGTGACAATATTAATATCGTTTATCCGTAGCTGGTATCAATTTGTTTTTCAAAAAAATTTTGCGTTATGCAGTTCATCTTGACGAAAACGTTTGGCGCACGTGCTGCTCTAAGTTAAATATGTGGATTAGCAAAATATCGAAACTCTTCTACAATTTTTTATTAAATACAGATTCTTTGAAATAGAACGTTGGTCGTTTCTCTTCTTTTTAAATTAAGATTTTTTAATTAAATATAGGAAAAATGCCCTCTTTATCTTTAATTTATAATGCTTTTCTAAACAGACTGGATAAATCATAGTTGCTACGAAAGTAGTTATATATCTTAAGGAATTACACGCACTTTTCTATATATCATCTAGGGAGATGGTCGAAATTTCTTTTCTAGGATACTAGGTAATTCCCTTTGAATATATTCGCAATTCTATTGAAGAGAGATTTTATTGGAGTGCTTTACCCGTCGAATAATGCTTTGCACAAAATATTCCTTTTTTCCGTTTTCTTTTATCGCATACATTTAATATAGGCAGAAACTATTTCAGAAGAAGACCCTAATTTCGGTTATTATTCTAATTCGTAATAATGTTCTTTATACACTCAACGTAAATCTGATTGTAACAATTATTTTTCAGCTCATAATTTTTATTTATTTTGACCCTTTCTAACTGTATCTGTCTTCTTTCTTTCTTTTTCTCTGCACATGTCGAAAATTACAGCGATGTTGGCCTCGATTCACAACGCATTGACGCGAACTTTCCATCTCTTCTTCTACTCTTTGTCTCACTCGTTCCCGTCTACATTTTTTATTTTTCTCTTACTTCTTCATTTTCCCTCATATGTACATATTCAACCGGGTTTCGCGGTATAGATGAAAAATTTCACCCGGATAGACAACTATTTCAGGCGACGGACTCAATTTGTAATATTTTACGTGATTCCATGTGATCTTTATGAATTTTGAAATCAAAGTCCTTTAACTACTAAACGTTTTACTCTTCGTTTTTATCCTGATTTAATGTAATATTTTGAATTTATTTATTATTTTTATTAAATATTCTTCTTTTGCGACTATTTTTTAACTTTAATTTTCTAATTACTGGACGTTTCGTCTCTTCGCTTATCATCTGATTTTCTCTCAATTTTCGTAAAATTTACTGGGTTTGAAAGTATCGTTACATTCTACAGTCTACAAGTTCGGTTATCACTCATTCCTTGATAATAGAGGAAGTCATGTTTCTTATTTTTCACATACTCTCAGCTTCATATAAGATGATATGGATTCTTCAAGATCGCACTGCTTTGGCGCTTTACTATACGAGTAGTTGTATCATCCATCCCTCGGGCCATCCAATACACGCGCTTGAGCGCTCTGTCGTTTTAGTTATGGCTACTCTTGATACTTGTTCTCTTGCTGCAATATTGATGGTGCCTATCATCTGCAGTTTCATGGTGTAGTTACTGCTTGTTGCTGCATTTCTTATCATTTTATTTGATCTTCACTTGCCCACCCTACATTCAAGTACAAGTGTTAGGTAATATTATATCTTTATTTTGCTGTTAATTTTATTTTTCTTGTAAGTTCTCAATCTATATCATGGCTTGATATCTCCACTAGAGCGACATTTTTTAAAAATAATCACAGGTTTAAAACATAAAAATTTAAAATACAAAAAAGTAGAGAATAAATAAAAGCGATGTATTTTGTCATGTACTACGATGATCTCATCAAATATTCAATCGTTATTTTTCTATTTTACTTTTATACACTTCTTCAAGATCACACGATATATAAGATTTTTTTCAGAGCATAATCTGTGTATAAAATTTGGTCTAGTACGGTGCATTTTTATACTATTTTAGTTATAGCGTTACGGGATATTTAAATAAAATTTTTAGAAAAATAAATATAGTACAAAAATTTTAATGGTAAATTATTCTTAATAGTAAATTTTTTACATCGCAAATAAATAGCAAAGAATCTTCTAAAAAGCATGATATATAATACTAATTACTAGTTTAAAATGCTATAAAAATATAATTCTTTTGACATATTTTTTGTACGCTTATTATAATAAATTAGCAAGTAGCATTTCTGTTTTCTAAAATTACGTTATAAAGATAGATCAATGTCTTCAAGTAGAGTTTTTACCTTTTATAATTTTTCATCCATTAATAATGATTTTCGATTTGTCAATATAGCTATAATAGAGACGATTTTAATTTTATTTTAATTGCCCATTTACTACAATAATAGTCCTTCTGCCACATATATATACACCATAAACAGCGCTTATATATATATATATATTTGTGAACAGAAATGTTGTGATATAACACGACTAATTGCTAGAAGCGCTCTTGTTGCGTTATATTACATTACACTTTCCATTAATTGATCCTATGAGGTTTGATTTTATCGCGAATCGTTAACTCTGTAGCCGATTTGTTTGCACGAGAATATAAATAAACGCTCTGGCAAAGTATTTGATTGTTACCAATGTGCGAGAAAAATGTTATTGCGAGTATTTCATGTAGAGTTTTAAACCGAAATATCTTTATAAACGAAAAAATATTTTACGAATACAATAAAATAGTTACTTTTCTCAAAAAATTTTTTATAAAGTTTGCATTGAAATAAAACATAAAATATATTATTATATTTGATTATAAAATCCAATTAAAAAAGTAACTTGAATTAATCCCAGAGATATTAAGTCACTTTGAGTACGTTTAAATTTTCATACAGTGATTTAACTAGTATCGTAGTAATAAGACTGAACATATTCTATTTGTTCAGTTTATCCCTTTTCCTTTAAAAATCCAGTCTCGTCTATGTGCTGACAATGAGATCGAATATTAAAATTACACCATCTAAGGAATTAACGGAAAAAAGACACGTTAAGGCATTTATATGTTTAATAAGGTGAATTATTTTTCTCTTTTCAGCTATCTTCTCTTAACATTTATAACGTTTTTTACATACGTGTTACAAATGTATATTATACAAACACAAAATATATAATTTTTATAATAATATAAATAAATAATTAAAAAATAATAGCTTTATTTTTTAAAAGTATCCTTCAACTTCCCAACTTTGAAACATGAATAAACACTGTGGCAAGTTTTTATATAAAATTGTTAATTAACTTTGTTTGACATAGTGTTGTTATTTTGGAAACTCAATGAGTTGACGGTTGCTAAAAGTGACGCGATTACCGAAAGGTCTTCCATTTCCGATGGTATGAGGTCGCATGTGGTTGATGCGTAAATTTCTCGGTTTCGTTGACGATGTGAGAGGATGTAACGTGGTGGCGGTCACCGATCCAAGTATTGGCCATAGTCGAATGTTGCTTAAACTCCGCATCATCGGTCACGTGTTGGCTATTATAATGTGGTATGTGGCTTCCAATCTCTGTGTAGCTTAGCGTAGGTATATGTAAAACGTAGCTATCACACTATTATTTCAATACCAATAAACTTAGTATCAAACTTTGAAATTTCTCAAGCAGAATTTTAGTTAAAGAGAACGTATTGTTCATGATTGAAAAACTTTTGAAGGGTGATTATACTATCGACTGTCATAATAATGCAAAAAAAGTATCTGCGTACTTTTATCTGTCCAAACGATTTTGATAAAAGATGCATATGCCCACAGATGTTAAAAAAGCTACCTGAAGTTTAAAAATATTTTTTACTTTTCTTCAAAACTGTTCAATTTTGTTACAAGCAAACTTATATTATTGTTTTAAATTGATATTTTAACAATAGTTTCATTAGAAGAAAAATATGAATTTTTACGATATAGAGAACTTTACAAAAATGAGAGATTTAGAAAAATATTTACAGTAAAGCCTGACAAAGGTAACGTATAATGTAGAATTTGAATTTTGTAGCTGATACTGTGTTGAAAGAATATTCCAATTGCAAAGATTATTGTCGATAAAACACTCAATAAGAAGCTAAAAAAATAATACCAATCTAATACATGTACATATAGTAGAAAAATCAGAAAATACAAAATTATTATTTGAAAAGATAACATTATATGAAGTATAAAATCAGTACAGCAGAGCTCATTATTTTTAATAGATTCGAAAAGAAATATCGAAACGATACTTTCCAATCGATATTATACATATTTGAAATCAATCACCTTAAATATTTACCATATGTGTTATTTGTCATTTATTTTTTGTTTGAGAACCTAAGTTAAAGATAAAAATATCTAATATTCTGTTTGAAAGTATTGAAAAAATTAGAGAAATGTTAATAAACCGCTACTAGTTGCAGCGTTCTTAATATTTGTCTTCAACAGTATCAGGGCTCCAAAATTAGGTACGGAAAAAACTGCATTTGTAACGCGTTGGGAAATACATAGCTTTCTTCTTTGTTTAGAATAAAAGTTAATATGAGTAACCAATTTGTTATTATTAGTTAAAATTCAAAAGCCGGTATTCAAATATTCATTTGGATTCGTAACTTTTTAATTTTTCACCACAAGTACTCCGCACTAAAAATACTATAAAATCAATAACGTGAAAGTCGTAAAGAAGGTGGTCAAAAGAAGTGCGACGAGAGTCTTAATCGAATTGAGTAAGAAACTTATACCTCGTAGGTCGGTGAAACTAAGCTATTTAAATAGAATGGTACCCACTAATTTGCCATTCAAAAATGCGGCCGAGTACTGGCGTTGGCCTCGTTACCCATCATTTACCCAAGTCGTATATGGTGTGCTCGGAAGAGCTCTAATTCATTTGTCTCGTATGTATATCAACCCTCTTCTCCCGTTAAATATTCTAGTTTCACGGTAAGCACCGCGTCGCCAACGCCCGAGATTAACGCTTTATAGTCTTCGTTCACTTTAACTACTCGCGCTAGACTTTACACAGCGTATAACTATTAACTATCGCCAAGAATTACTTTGACATTCTTATTATATTGGATTTACGCGCAATAAAAATTATTCATTACTCACCTAAGAAAACGATAAATAAATACAATTGATTTACATATCCATTAGTTAATATTATTATTCTACGCCAATTAATAGAGAAAGGGATTTTCTGTCGATACAATAAGACTCCGTTTTTCTTCACTTCTATGTGCGTGTATATACAATTATCTAATTCGAAGAACTTTTAATTACAGATTTTTCCGTTTTCTAAGAAACTATTGAAATATACAAAATAATAGCGTAGTTTTTTGCAACAATAATTTACATTAATTATCTTGGCTTCATTATGAAATGCAGTATAGATGAAAATAAATGAAATGATCGATGTTCTTAAGACGTCAATTGCGTTTGATTATTTAGTGTTCTAAACTAAACAAGTTTGCTTTTACCTAGAAAAAATAAATCACGCGTATAATTCTGCATCGTTAATAACACAAGTTTTACAGAGTTTAGCAAGCAATTTATAAATGTGAAAATAATTTGTACGTAGCGATTTGATTTTAATAAATTAGAGATAACACGCCAGCTTTGTAAACCAAAGTGAGTGTAAATATGTCGGTTATGTGATGTGATTGTTCCAGAAGGTTGCATTTCTGAAAACACTACTCAAAGTTTTTCACACAGCGAAATGCATTATTGAAATATAGGTTTGGAAGTTGTTGTACGAGACAATAAGCTTGTAGCAAGTTAAAGAAAACAGGAGGAGCTTATATAAGTCACACGAGTGTTTTTTGTGAAAATGCAGTGTTTTTCTCGACCGTTCTTTGCTCCTTCGTGCGTTCCCTTAAAGATAAGTTGCAGCTAGCGAAGAAGAGGAGGTTGCGAGAATTGAGGAAAGGGATCCTTCTCAACGACGCCAGTACACTTGAGCAGCGCGTCGAAAAAGTGGAAGAGACCGAGGCGTCGTTACAGTCGCTGCCGTAGAGGCACGATTTCGCTCGAGTGGCTCTTTCCATTCCTCTCGCCTTTTTCCATGTTTCTTCTGCAGGTTGCTCCGAAACTTTGAATTTCTTATTCTTTAAAATAGCACAAAACTCCTCGTGTGCACGCGATATCCGGCTCGGACGCGACAGGGAAATATCTCGCGAGATTTTTGCCAAAGGTGTCACCTCGACGACTTCGATGGAACAAGATGAAGAGACAGAAATCGTAAAATCGGAAAGGTTAATTTTTCATTTTTTAAATTATTTTTGTACGTCATTTAGAATTAATTTTTATTTCGCTTAAATATTTTATTATATTTAGTGAAGTGAATATATTTCAATACTGTTTTTTTTTTTTTTTTTTTTTTTTTAAGAAAAATTGAATAGATATTTGGATGTATTTCAACTTTCATGCTGCATTATTTATGTAATTTTTAAACATTCACTTCTTTCGAAAAATA
This sequence comes from Platyscapa corneri, assembly GCA_018907185.1. Lineage (NCBI taxonomy): Eukaryota > Metazoa > Arthropoda > Insecta > Hymenoptera > Agaonidae > Platyscapa > Platyscapa corneri. The sequence continues at coordinate 1,290,041 of JACCHW010000012.1, forward strand.
ATACTTGTAGCTCTTAATGAAATATAAAGACAATTAAAAATAAATTAAATACGAGAAAATTTTCGATTCACTTTCAGTATTGCAGCTTAAAGAGATTTTAAATTTTAATTAAAAAAATTAAATTTACTATAATTACATATAATAGAGTAAATTTTAAAAAATCATACAATCGCTGTGATATTAGGTAGATAAAAATTATTACATATAATAAGAATTCACTTATCTGAATTACCAACTAATAAATGTACTAAAGAACAATGAACAAATATTTTAACTTACACGTTAAAGAAGGTTTATCAAAATTACACTTTTAGTGGCTCACCTGTAAAAATATAAAATATAATTATTTAAAAGGTTTAAAAGGAATTAAAGCATTAATAATATTTAATAAATAAGTTTTGATTATGTATACTTCAATATTTGACTTGAAATTCGTAATTGAAATTAAGTAGAATTAGAAAAAAAAGGTTTACACATATATATATATAATATATATAATAGTATATATATGTTTATAATTAATAGCAAAGTTAATTTAAATAATTTCAAAAAGATATTATTTTAGAAAAGGTCGATGAACTCGCCTTAAACAAAGATATGTATATTTGCAATTACATAAAAAACTTTAGAAAAAATATAGATATAAGAAGCATGTTATATAAAAATCTATTTAATTTTTTATAATGTAGTTGAAAATATTATTTAAAAATCAAAAAAATTTGACCTATTTTCTTTTATCGCGCAAATAGTCTTTTGAGTTTTTATAAATTATATTTTCTCGGTAAAACTAGTTTTGTTGGTTGACAACTTCACATTCTTTCATTTTAGCTAATATTTAAAGAAAATAATGTTTTATTTCAATATACTCTTTATAAATATAGCATTTTCATGAATTCTTCCTTGTATAATAAAATACATATACCAAACAGAAAATAAAGTAAAATTTGAAATTCCGGTGTTTTTACAGTAAGTACATAAATTATTTTTATTTAATTTAAACTTTTTTTATGTAAAATTAAAAATATATTATTATTTTATTACTTTACTGTAATTAAGTAGGAGTTCATTATTTTATTAATTATTTATTTAAACTTGAATATTTTTGAAACTCTTCAATTTTTCAAATATTTTCTTAAAAGACTATAGCTTCATATATTCGAATTATATGCATATTTTGTGCATATGTGCATGTGTGGATAAATAAGGTCTTTAGTGAATAATAAAATTTATTGTGATAACCAGTCACCTGTAAGTAACGGCAATTTTTTTGTTTTAATAAAATTCTATATTTTGAAAAGTTTTAAATTATATTAACTCTAGACAAAAAAATTAAAGTACTAAAAGTTTAAATTAAAATAAAAAAAGGTAAGAAGTAACAATTAATAGGTAAATACTTTTTATTAAATGAGATTATATTTGTCTAAGTATTTGACCAATTTTACATTAAGTAGTCATTATTTTTGCTAACTGTAATTAATATATATATATATATATATATATATATATATGTATATGTTTATATCATTATTTATATAAAAATCATAAATTTAGGAAGCAATTTTAATTTTACTATAGTAGTAGTAGAAGTTAATTGAACAATATTATAATTGTTATGATTCACATATATACATAATATATACATAATATATACATTTGTCTTATTTCTAAGTTTTACAATAATAGATAATTTTACTATAGTAATTATCATTTTATTAGATTTAAATAAATAAAAACAGTCACATATATATATAAGAAAATATTAAAAAATTGTATCATAATGAATGATATATTATAACATTTTACTAATAATATATATTAAATATATATATTAATAATATAACGTTATTAAAATTTATATCAGATTATAACGAAAAATGAGATTATAAAAAAAAATTTACTACTTCATAGAAAAATAAGATCAGTGCAAAATATATTTTATAAAGTTAAAATTTGTGAGATAAATTCAAGTATACATGTTCAAGTATATACATTAATAGTTTGGTTACAGTGTTTTTCAATATCTGATGACAAAGTCCGAATATGTTTTAATATAATTTAATGTAGCTATATATATTCTTAATCTTTATATTAAATATTTAAATACACATACACTTACTCATAAAGAGATGTGCGCAGATCGAACATTAGAGTTGTATCAGAATATATACGTTAATTAATAGTATTTTTAGGAAAAGTGGTAAAATATATCGAATGTAAAATAAATTTCAAACTGCCTTAAAATTATATTGAAGCTTATGTACGTTAGAAACAAGTGTGTTAAAGAAAATAATTGTAATTTATTTATTAAATAAAATAATCTATGAGTTTTCATCATTAAAAATTAAAATTTAGAATTGAGTTATCCTATGAACTAAGAAATTCAAAGATTGTAATTTATTATCAATTATATATATATAAGATTTTATTCAATATTTTAAAGTAGATTATGAAAAAATTTACAAAAATATTATCTAAATTTATGGTGATGTACAATACGCGACGTAAGATTTTATAAAATCAATTAACTAGTTAAATTTCGTTTATATTAATACAAGTGTTCAATGACATTTATTAGACAATAAAACAATTTTTCAGAATAATTATAAAACTAAGAAGAATTAAACGAAAAAACCGCATTTTGTTACAGTAATAAGAATAAATCAAATAAATGAAGAAAAATTAACACAGTTATGATTTTTACAAAGGTATATTAATTTTAAATGGTACAATGTTTTAAATAAATTTTGAATAAAACAGAATTTTAAATAGTTGATTGAATAAAAAGGTTCATATATGTATAAAACTTCGTGAGTTCGATAAAAGAACTTTAGAATTCATGATATATTGGAGAAATTAAAGCATATAAAAACGCCAAATATCACTTTAGAATGAAAACTGAAAAAGGAAAGATCCATGCATGCTGTAGATAAAGATAAAATAAGAAAGATATGTAAATGTATTGAAAGGGAACCGCAAAGGATAAGTATTACGTATAGATCTCATATAAAAGAAGAAAATAGAATTTTTGAATTTCTAAACTTAACAGCTATTCAATTTGTAATATAATTGAATAAGAAAAAAGTTTAATCAACGTTATCTTAAATAAATAAATATTTTAATATTCCTATTGTCCATAAATAATACAGAATCACAACTTTCATTACAATAGTAACAGCTTTTAATAGTGAAAAATTATAATTAATAATAAAATAAGAATTTTTATTTATAAAAAGTTTATGAGCTTATTATTAAACTTGTCGTAAAGAATTTTCATTATGGTTTCATTGATTTATTTTTACTACTTAAAATTATAGTACTCATTTTGATCAAAAGGTATATTATAAAAGCACTCAATCAACATTATCATTTATTTTAGAAAGTAGTTGGATAGTTAATCTTTTTTGGTTTGCTGTGCGGTAAACTTTTATATCTATTTAAGCGCCTTAGTGAAATAAATTTGGAATTATCGGCTGACGTTAAAAATACTTAACTATAAAAATTTCGCTTACATCGAATGTGTATTTAATATTCGGTTCATAGAGCTCTTGTTTCAAAGTGAATTTTCCTGTTGTATACTCACGAAGGATGAAATGTAATTTTAAGGAATGAATTGTGTGTAAATACGCAATATATATTTCGCTACCGAGAATAAATTTTCTATTAAACTATATGTTAATAACCGACTACAAATCAACAATGTCTTTCAATGAATTCCATAAATGTAAAATTGAAATCTTGTGAGCCAATGTCTATCGGTTATGCATAAGCGAGCATTTCATTTTCTTTCTTTTCTTGTTTTATGCCTTTCTGCTTCTGTCTATCTCAATCTCATTCTCTCTCTCTCTCTCACTCTATCTTTCTCTTCACCTTTTCTTCTATCTTTTTCTAGATTTTTATGCTCGATGAAATCGATTGTATTCATATATGCCATTGACGCAATTTATAACCGAAGAACAAGTCGGTTTTATTCAAAACTACTGCCGCCAACGGCTAGTTGAAGAAAAGTAATGGCCGTGACATCTGCGGCTAATAAAAAAGTACGGGTAACAACAGAAAAAATGTTATTTATAAATATTATAAGTTAAAATTGAATAAATATTTATAAAATGTTTGTACTTAAAATTTCTTGTTACTGCGTGATTGATTTGAATTGAAATTATAATGATGATGTTAATTTAAAAGCTAATTTTTTCTTTTTTGGATTACATAGTGAAATATTAGCTAAGGATTTATCTATCAAATTTTCAGGATCACTTTTTTAAGGGAAAATAAATAAAATAGAACAAAATTTAATCGGCAACTCAAGTGAAGTCTATGTTGGCTAGTGATATAATGTTAATCTGATCTATATATCTACATATTTATTTACATAGCTGATATCAAATTAAAAAATGTATTTTTAATAATTTATATTAAAATACAGATACACAATTTGATATTTAAATTCAATTGTCACATCGATATTACATTCTAACATTCTGAATTACTTGTCACAAAACTAAATATTTATATCTTAAATTTATGCAAATCCTAACTATAACGTTAATGTTTGAAATATAATCGTTTTTATTTTTATGATAATGTTACACAAATAATATATTAACATTTAAGGATTTGTGAAAATTTTATTTTAGAATTTCAATGCAAATTTTTCTCGATTTATAAATTATTTATTTTTAAAATCAGATAGAGAATAATAATTATCGATATTTTTTATATTTTGGAATTTTTACTAAAAGGTTCATTCTTATAGTAAAATTCTACTTTGGTTATGTCGAAATTCATAAAATTACGAATTTGATTGACAAAAAGATCGAACGATCCATAAATTCATTTTCCCTGAACCAGGTAAACGAATGATGGACATACATAGAAAGTTAAAAATAGGTTGAAAGATTAAACAAAACACAAGTTTCCTCTTCAATCTACGGATCAAGGAAAATTTCTATTATTTTCATTTATTTAGTAAAAATAAAAATTTTATAAAGGTAAATCTAGCTTTCGTAGTGAACTTATTCTTCAATATATTATTCATTAAAATATTCAATTATTAATTGTTGCAGAAGTTTTTAAAATCTATAAGCTTTCAAGATTCTTATAACTTGAATTTGTTTACAAACATAAACAAAAGTAGATTACTTAACTATTTTACTAGGCTTGAATGAAATTAATAATTTAAAATTTATAATGTTTATTTTATCTTCACAAATAATGTTTTTCGTTTTTTAATTTTTAATCATAAACTAATTTGTTTATTTTTTTAACTTTAATCTGTCTATAACACATACCAAGATATGTTTTCAAGTAAATTTAGATATATTAATTCATATTCATTAAAAAAAGTTTTACACCATCAAATTTCCATTATAGGAACAATTTATGCCCATATTTTGTGCAATTTTAGTTTTTGTAACTCGGAAACTATATAGCTGAAAATGGCCTATAATCTTAAAAAACATTTAGAAAAAAGTTATATTTTTTGGAAAAACATCTAATAAAAACTTTAAATTTTGATTTCTCGTTGATTGATGTTTCTCTCCCATGCACTTCGATATCATAACGTAGCCAGTTCATGTACCCGTGTTACTAGTCTGTCTGTATAGATCATACGCCTACCCCCCATCGCGCTCAGGGTAGAACCTTCGCATCTCCTCCATGTACCGAACAACGCATAAATCACGACGCTCGCTACACCGCGGCCTACCGTTTCGGCTAGCAGTCCACGGAGTTACTGCAGCAACCTTACTCACTGTTCATTATATGTCATTTCCCGCCTGCAATCTTTGACCCCCCAGTCGGCCTTTGTCAGCTTCCGTTATTCCAAAGCCCCCATAAATCGTTCTCACACACCAAATGGGGGAGCACTGGCTTCTATCATTTTTTTTGTCACCGTATTCTTGGTGGCTTTCCAACATTCTTTTCTTGCAAGACCCTTCCTACTCTCTCTCCGCTATTGCCATCAGTTTTAAGGTCACTGTGATTTTTAAGCACCTTTCTATGGCTTATTTTTTTTCTTTTCCTATGACACCCCACAGTCACACCACACGCCCCTTCACCAATACTTATTTGAACACTAGCGAGCAGCGCAGTACGATCAAACGGTATTGACTGTCGCCCTCTCGCTGCTACATCTGTTCTCCAGCGCAGTTTGCTTCGTAGGCAGGTAAACAGTCACTGATACGTCTCTGGCATTTTACACTCAGCGGCCGGAATTTCGACGCGGCCCCTTCGGCTTTGCTTGTCGTCCCTCGCGTCCGTGGCCTTAACCACCAACTCAAATATTTTCCTTTGTTAAAGATGAATATTCAATCATTATCTTTAATTTCCGTTAAAATGAACAGAAAATATTACTTGTTTGAGTCAAATGAATTATTTTGGAATCTATAATAAATTCGAATAAGAACAATACAGAATTTAGCAAATTAAACAAAAATCTTATTTAGATTAAAAAAATACTGTGTACAATTAAGTTGTTTGTTTATACCGAATAAACTTAATATATTATAAATTTCAAATATAAGATTTAATAAATATCCATTTAAAAATATATTATGTTTTATTTAGTATAAGTGCATTATGAAAGTTTCTTTAAATTATTCTAAAAATCAAAGAATTCTAAATACCAAAAATATTCCTGGTTGAACGATTGAATCGAAAAAATTTAATTAGAATTACAAATCCTTAAAATTTTATTATTTCAATACTAACTTTAAGAAAATTGAAAAATACATTGCATCCTATTGACGATAATAATTGTTACATTTTTATATTTTCAGTTTACAAAAGAAACATATGTTTATATGAAATTATTCAATACGAAAAAAGTTATACTTCTATTAATACGAAATTAATATTGATATCTTTTACTTTTTAAATAAGATGTATAAATTTTTACTACTTTTCATGGAAATAAATGAGCAAAAAGAAATTGCAAGTTATAATAAAAATATATTTAAAAAAAATTAAATCTTTAATTGTGCATTAAATTAAGTTTCATTAGCAAGTTTAAATTTCCTGAAGAATTGAAACCTTAAATCAACGTAATTTGATTTAAGATTTTTTGTCTTTTTTAATTTTTAGTGCTTCTATACGTTTTATCTTAAATTTCTTGAGTTTGGAGATTTAAAGAGTTGAATTACACATAGAAATAAAGAAATGAAAAGAAGTTATAGAAGTGCAAAATGTTGAAGGAGTTACATATAACCGAATGAGGAGTATTATATGGCAAAGAGTAAATAAAAAAAAAAGAAATATTTTTACTTTATCGTCTATAACAGCTTTTCAAGGTGCTACGTAACTCTTGTTTATTCAAGCATACTATATTATCTCTCTCAATCTCTATCTTTGTTGTCCGCTCTTCCTGTGCGAAAGACTATTTTTAATAAAGAATGAAAATTTTTAATTGTCACGTTCACAAAAATTAAGGGATGAAAATTCACTTGATCAAAATTTTTTAATTGATTGAAAAGATACAGTTGTTAGAATTTTGATAAAAATGTAATAATTCGTTGAATACAATTTTCTATACATTTAAATGATTATGTAATGTACGTATAAAAACATACACGTAGTTGTTAAAAGTCGTTTTAATTACCAATCATGAAGTAAGAAATTCATTTTATTAAACTATTCAATTTTGTAATTTAAAAAAAATATATAGATTAATTCTATAAAATGTTTTTATTTTTATATAAATTTTTATATAACTTTGTATACTAATATTAAGTCTTAGTTATTGTATTGTTACAAAAGTAAGCAGTTCCAAAAACATTTATTACTATATTATTTGGTAAATTATACTTTATCTGTTGATAGTTTTGATTGTTAATTAGTTAATTTTAATTGTAGATGTAAACAAAAATATATGTAGTACTGAACGAAGCTAATCCAGAATGAAACTGACACAATTTAAAATTTCAATATTAACCTAGAATTTATTGCGTTTTTGACGTCACGAATACCATAACTAAAAAAATAAAACATTTGATTAAATATATCTTGAGATTAAAATGAGATCTTACTTATATTAAAAAATTTGTTAAACTAAATTAGACTAATAAAAGCACCTTCTAATTAAAATAAAGTTTACGTACTATTAAAATTATCCATATTTAATCTATATAATAATATTACGAAGAAATATCTAATAACTTCTACAAACTATGCACTAATGTGCCTGAGATTTTTTTTTATGGAAGTTAAACATTGTCTTTGTCCAATTTCAGCATCGATGCGTGACGGTGAGTTGTTCTTATTTTCAAACACGTAATTTATTTTATCAAATTAACACATCGAATAGATTCGTTTTATTCAGTTCTTGAAATAATTTAAAATATGATATAATTTACATTTTACGTTTGATTATGAATTTTATTATCGAGAATCTTATTGATCAACTATTTTAATAAAACAATAAAAAATGCTAAATAAAAAACAAATTATAAACACAGTGTTTGTGCTAGTAGATATTACTAAATACTTATCTTCAAGTAAAATTATGTTTCTAAAATAGTAAAAGTAAAATTTAATAGTAAAATGATTCTCAATTATCAAAAGAACACTTTTAATCATGTTTTATGACCAGTTCATTTTTGTTGCTTGTATCAAGAAGTGCGGTGAATCGATAGTATTAGAACACGAGATTTAAAAAATTTTGAAAACTTCGATACTATCCATAATTTTATACTTTATACATAATTCTTATAATAAGTCAAATAATTAGCATAACCAGAAAATAAAAGCTTAGCTTATTTGATAAATAATCTTACTAATTCCTCTTTAATTTAAAATATGACCGAAAACAGGTAGTTTTCTCATCTTTTTTAAGCTCTCTAAAATACTTTTCAATTTTCTCATAGTTTACATAAATATAAATCGATGTTCGATATAATTGAAAGAAATTTACATTTTTTTATGTGTACAGTTTTAAAGAAACGTTAAATAAGATTTAATAACTTACATGTGATATAAAATCTATACAAGATTTATGCACATATCGAAAAACAGATATACCACTAATTTCAAATTCAAAAATAATTATCCCGTTGTTTTAAATCCATTACATATGATTATTTTCATTGATTTTAACGATGAAACAAAAAAATGGAAACAAAATTTATTCACATAAGTTGTTAAAAATATGCAACACCAATTAGGTAACCGACTGTTTTTCAAACAGAAATAGGCACTTATCTCATAAAGAGAACATTACAATCCATGATCTCGATAAAATGAATATCTCAACAGAAAAAGTTTGGAATATTTCATCTACAATAAAATATATAGCCATTTTTTATAAACGTCTTAATTTATGTATTAGTCATCAAATAATGAATGAAAATTTAATATATTTTATTTTTAAAATTAGTACTTAATATTTATTTTTATCTTTAATTGTAAACATTTTTTCAAATCTTTTATTTTTTCATGGTTTTGTATAAAATCAATTTAATTATTATACTATTTATTCTTTTCAACAAAATCATATTTTATAATAGCTGAAAAAGTCTATTCTGATTTTGATGTAATCTCAAATAAATGATTTCATACATGAAACATATGTCTTTTCCCGTATATTAAAGTAATTTTTATTGAAAATAAATTCATATCTTAAAAATAATAGCAACATTTATTTAAATCTGATATAACATAGTATAGTATTGATTATGGTTTTGGTATAAAATGTCAATTACTAATTGTAAAATTATAACGTAATTATACAATTGCAGATGATTAATTAATAAAATATATTTTAAAAAATAAATATAAATATAAATTATAAACAAGTATTATTTTCCTAACTTTTTGATATATTTAAACTGTCTATCAAGACTTTCAAAATTGTAAAATATTTTCGTGTAATAATTTTCAATTAATAATTTTTTAAAGTTGACTAATAATTAATTTAAATAATAGTCAGACATTCAATAAATAGTATTTGAAGGTAGAAAAAAGAAGTATAGTAATTTTAACAACGTAGTAATATATTATTTTATGGTCGTAAATAATTTGATCCATGATCGTTGAGCTATACAGTGTCCAATAAGATGAGACATACATCTACCTATTAAATTATAGGTGTAATAAAAATGATGTTCTATGTTGTAAAAAAACTTATAGCTTAGAAAGCTTTTATGCATAGTGTAACGAGGTACTAGTAACTCGTTCTAAAGACCTTTGGGAATAAAGAGGAGGAATGAGCGTAAAAAATTAGGAAAATTTACCCATTTTCCGACCTAAGAAATACCGCGCAGGAAAAGAGACCGTCAGATTGAGGAAGGAGACAATTACTAGGGATTTAAATTAGACAGTCGTTCTGATATAAGGGGTTGGTTATAAGATTACTTGGCATCTTTGTTAATTCGAATTGTATATGTCCGTGCTTTTCATCAAATCATACTTGCAAACAGTTTAGAAAGCAATCTATATTTCTTGATGGAAGGGAAGAAAACCTCGAAAGTCAAGTAATAGAATGAAGGTAAGTAATGAAAGGTAAGATTTTATTATTTTGTTCAACTGCGTATGACCTGAATCAACATGCGTTGAGTACGTATGCGCAACGCAATTCAAAACTTTTTTTACTTTAAATGGACTCAAAATACAAGAATCGTTATTTTTCATTTAAGAATAAGTGTTTAATTTTATTTTATGTTTATTGATTGTCATCTCAACCTATCAACTTAAACCTAGACGTTTTCACAAGCAAATTCCACGATCGCCACATGCGTTTAACTGAACGACTGACTGGTGCAGTGTATTGGTTTGTACTTGGAGCTGAACATTTTGGTCACCTTCTGGAGAAACAATTTCTCCACCATCTATCACGAGGAGCGACACGTGTTGTAACAAGATATGCGAAATCCTCATTCAGATAGAAATTGGAGTTATTTGTTATCATAAAAATCCCCAATACAATACATAAATGAGCGTGCACATAACAATAGAAATTCTTTGTGCAAAATGCATAATTGGAGGCGTACGCAGTTAACATTCGAAAATATGATAAATGTTCTCACAATAAATCTACTAAAATACTTGTATAAATTAAATAAAAAATGTGAGTCGCTACCATCCACAGTGGATACTAAGATACTGAAGGAGGAAAGAAAAGAGTAATGAGAAATTAGTGTAAGGAATGACACTAATTTACATAATTTTATATTGCAAATAGAAAGTATACTTTGTAGTTTGTATACGGAAGAAATAATAAACCTACTGTTTTTATTAACTTTCTGTGTACACCTTCATTTTGGTCAATCTAATCCATTGACTGTTCTTCGACTACTTATCTAATGATGAAAGTTTCACAAATATTGACAAAAATACCAAATGAGCTTTTAAATTTTATTAGTCAATTCTTAGGACAATGTATATTATTAAGTTGATAAAAATTTACTCATACTTTCTATATTCTTATGTTGTACTGTATTATCATATGAACTAAAAGAGTAAAAAACAGTTTCGATTTTTTTGTTTAATAATATGTCATTTAAAAATGAATTAATTTTTTGTATTATTTTAAGTCATAAGAATATTAAGATTATGTTTTAAATTATAGTCTTAATTTGTTGAGAAAATGTAAGATAATTAAAATTCGGCTATATTCTTGACTCATAAATATTAAAATCCAAATAATGCACTGATTACAAGTGGGCGTATAAATTTTTATTAAAATATATAAGAGAAATGTTCTATCATTCTAAAGTAAGGTCTCAGTAAAAGTAACACGCGCCCAACTAGCGAAATCTACGAAATGAAAACTCTACCCATCTAGTCGTCATTATTCTTATAGAAGACAGCAGCAAAGGAAATGAAACATCGGTAAACTGTCGGTTGATAGACCTTTGTTATTTTCCCTCTATTATTCTTAAAAATAATAGTTTTTATACTTAATATAACAAAATGGTAATTATTTTAGAAAGCAATTCAAATTTATATTTTAAATTTCCATTATTTTAAATTGTAGCTTAAGCCTATACGGATGATAAAAAATGGATCGTGATAAAACTACAGTCTAGTGCTTTTAAAAAAATCTTCAGTAAAATTAAAATTTCCAATTATTTAAAATATGAAAAGAAAACTGTAAAGCTATAATTAATAAAATTAAAACATTTTACAAATTCAGTACTTACTTTATTTCATTTCAGTATATTATTGAGCATTACAAAAAAGAGCACGGATATTTTTAGTGAAACTGGCAGCAAGAGATTGATATGACTTATTAAATGCGAAGGTACTTGAATACAATTAAATCAATGATTTCATATTCTTATGCATGAAAAAAATAATCTTTTGTATTGAAGATAATTTAAATAGATATTATTTATAACTATGTTTATCGGTGTTATTTTAATCCAAAAAAATATGTTTTGTATACAGAAGTAAAAAGAGTAATACATTTTAGAATATTTAGTAAACTGAATGAAATATACGTTGTTAATTTTATAGTCGATTTATTTTAATTCAACATTTAATCCACGTACATAAATATAGTAAAGATATAAATAGTTCGATCAAAAATAATTTGACAAGGTCGGCTCCTCTTGGAGCCGCCGCCAAGGATTAGGTGGACAGGTGGAAATAAATAAATGCTAGATTTATGCTTAGACGCGGTGACACGATAACGCGGTGTTGCGTGCGGTTGTTCTCACTGCTCCTAGGATGAGGGCCTTTGCCCTCGTGGAGGCGCTTCTGCGGTTACACCAAGGGCATCCATTCGTCGGCTACTCTCGCGTGTAATTTTTCTCCATTTATAGCCTCCGATACTTGAGCTATTTGGAAAATCTCAACGGCCGTTGAAATGTAATCCGATCGATAAAACCGTAAATAGTGTAGTTATGCGCGTGCGATGATTACTATTTATTTAACGTGCGCCAGCTAGTCGCCAGAAATTTCAAATTATTAGTTGGTGATTTAAAAATATATTATTGATTTAGAATTATTAGAGTAATAGCATTAGCAATAGAAATAACTATTGCTTCTAATTTAGCTGATTTTTAAGTATCAAATTCTAATCTAAAAAGAGTTTAGATTCTACGGGAATATTATAATTTCTTATATAAATAAATTTTTATTTTATTTTCATGAAATATTAATGAAAATTGGCTAGATATCAGTTCCTGATTATATTTATACATATTTTTCGTTAATCAACGAACCAATGGACGTGTTAAATTAATAGTTTATTCATGATATTTATTGATTAAAAATCTATTCTTCTTCTTGAAATATACACATTAAGTAACTGGTTTATCGAACTTTCCAAGATTTAGCTACATTGGATATTAACTATAAATGTAGTAGAGAATTTTTTATATTTTAAAATAAACTTAAATTATTGTTTTAGATTTGTGAATTAAACAATGAAAGCGAAAGCAATTTACAATAAATAATATGCTCATAAGAAAATAAAAATCTGACAATACAAGGGTAAAAAGTTTTAATCAAATAGATTTTTAAGATGAATCGATTACAACACAAGATATAAATAGTGCAACCATACTACAGGTCAATATTTTCCTTTGTATATTGGGAAGTTATTTTGATAAACTATAGAATGTTTATGGTCATCAATGTGAAACACAATACCACATAATTCCAACGATAGAAATTTTACTATTTTAGACGAGTTATAAACTTTGAGTTTCTGTTTTGCAAACCATACTCGCGTTGTTGTAAAATATATCAGTGTATAATATTACTTAATAAATCATTATTTATTATTAAACAGAAACGTAGATTACAGTAAAGTATTAGAAAACCCTTAAGTTGAATCTCTGTTTTAATTGTATTTATAGTATAATTATTAGTTAATTATACTATAAATACAAATCGACGTACAAATTAATATGTATATGAGAGGAGCGGAGTTGCGTGCAATTTTGCATGCATGTAGATTTTTGCTGAAGATCCGTAAAATGACCTGGCTCTATAAATATTACGATGGAAAACAGGTTGATTCTTCTTCACAGTCCAAGCCTGCATCGAAAACTCATTTTTAAAAACGAGACAGAGTTAACAAAATAAATAAATATGTATATACATTCAATTTAGCATACTACTAGTGTTTATTAAATATGATATTAAGTATATACATTAATGTGAATCAAATACCAGTAATATGTATTACTTTGTATTAAATATTCAATCATACGCAATCGAAACCAGACATAACAACACTCAGAATTTTCATCGAGTCATATTCCACTTCTTATCTCAATAAATTAAAATTATTCTTTTATAAATTAACGCTAAAAATTCAGTTTCACGATATTGATGAGAAAATTTAATTTAGAATAAAATTTTCTCTCAATTTTTAACTCAGGAAAATCGTTTTATAACGGTAAAATAGAAGAAAAACTGAGAAAAATCCGGTATACTAATTAAAGCTACTTTTAGTTACATTAGTAAGTTTATTTTACCTTATTCCATACACAGAGTAATATAATGTTACAGTAAGACGGCACGACGTTTACCCCTGAAAATAACGTCACATACATATTCGTATATTTGAAAATACTGACAGATATGTTTGCATTCAATATACATTTGAACATACAATAGTTAGGTGCACATGCAGTCTTAAATTGAAGACTAATAGGTCAGTGGCAGTAAGCACGGAAAAAATGCTGACATCGGTATTTACCCAGAGGCTAAAAGCTAGAGCAAGAGGTTTCTTTGCACAATATGAACAAAAGAAGAGAGCGCGGACAAGTGGCAGGAGTAGGAAGAAAAAACGAGGTATAAGAAAGATGCTTAAGAGAAGAAAAAACATCCCGAGGGTCAACTCTTTCTAGACCAGAGGAAACTCGAGGAGAAAAATGAGGAAAATCTAGTACTGTATAGAAAAAGTAGAGAAGAGAAGCTCGATAGAAGTGCAATGAGGTACAATAAGAATTTCAAATCCAATTTTGTGAAGCATATTTAATAGCATACTGCTCGTTCCACCAACGCTGTAATATTCTTTACACCTACTCTCTCATTTTCTTATTTAAAATCTACGACTTGTTTCCTTTTATATTCATTACGTTGCATTTCTTCATCACCATAATAATCCATTAGTTAAACGTAGGCCAGAATATTTCAAAATGTACCCGTTTTAAAGAATTTTTTTAATCAAGACTTTTATCATTGCTTTTGTATCTAATATATGAATATCAATTTAATTTTAATTTAATATTTATTATTTAAAATTTATATTTAATATTTAATAGTATATTTGTACGATGGTTACATAATAAGTTTTGTTTAATTTTTAATTATGCGTAAAAATTAAATTTGACTTTTTTAAATTAACTTCTTGCATACACTCGTATTTATACGCAAAACACATTCACTTTTATGTAATCAGGAATCTGCATGAAAATATACGTAAGCACGCACACAAAGATGCTTTTAAAGAACTCCGTACTTTTGTTCTTGCGCTAATACAGATATAAATGAGGCATTATTTAGAAAATAATTTTAAATCATTGCGAAATTTTCTTTATGGCAAAATACTTTTGTAATAGAGTTATAATAAAATCGCTAAGCTTAATTACGAACTCAGCATATACATTTTTATAAATTTGATAGATACAAATATTTTTTACATATATTTTTCAGTATTTCAATTGTTTTATATGAATGTTTTACTAAAATTAAGCTGCAGGCGCAAAGTTTATTATTAATAGTGGATTGTATATCTGTAATATATTTATAGTATTTGAAAAAAAAGAAAAGAATTTTTCTAGAACATAGCTCTATTTTTTGACGTATATATTTATTTACGTTTTCAATAATTTAGATAGATATTTTTCAGATAGTCTTGTAAATAAACAGTATAAATAACAATTATTGTTATCCGATGCAATCATATTAAGATAGAATTTATCTATGTGAATTAAAAGAGAATACTTACACGGATTATTCTCCAATTTATGGTTTCATCTATGAAAAAATGGTACAAGGAAATTAATTACAAGAATACACAGTTCAGAATTAAATTACAACTTAATCATGTAATACAAAAATAATTTTATAGTTTTTAGAAATTATTTATTACACTTTTATTTTTCGATATATTTTCTTTACATAAATTTATTTTTTATTTCCAAAATAAAAAATTAGATGCAAATACAATATAACATGAGTTAAATAGATAAAATTAATATCTATTGGAAGTTATTTAAATACTTCTTCAAATTATGTGTAAAAGTTTTGAGACTTATCGTTCCCATGCTTAAGATTTTATTCTACTTTTTAAACTTTAATAATAGTCGTGGTCATTTAGAAACTTTCTTTTACAAAAAACCATGTCCAATTTTCTTGTAAATTAAGTTATCGTAATCTAATATTAGCATAAAACAATAGAACTATTTTTATCAAAGTACTGTAACCAGTGAAACGAAAAAATCAACCACATATGATAAATATAAAATATAATGAACAATGCATAAATGTTGTAAAAGTGGAAAAATATTCAAATTCAAAATATGATGGATTTTAAGTACAATGTAGAAATAGAAAATATACACTGCATAACTTTGTGAAAAACGCATTTTTCAAACAATTTATCTTAAAAAAAAAGAATAGCAAAAGTCTTTTTCACTCGAGAGATTCCCAGTGCAAATTCGTCTCTTCTCTTTTAAGTCAAGCGGAAGCCTCGGCTGCAACCACTTCTTCTCTCTTCTTCTTTTTCTTTTTTTAGTCTTTTCCTCTCTCTCTTCTGCTATATTTTCCAGAGCGCTAAAAGCACGTGCTGCCTCGCAATATCGACAGGTATTAAATTACGCGACAAATTGGAGCAGCAGTGTTTAACTGTAATGCCGAGCGCAGCGCAGTGCCGCTCCAATAATTGAAGTAAAGACATCAAATAGCCGCACCGCAAGAAAAATCGTCTTCGCCTCGTCTCATGAGCAAGCGAAAAAAAGAGGGAGCGGAAAAATCTCTCCTGATAAAGGAAAAAGCGCGGCACTGTTAGCTGCACTCGTAATTGGTAGCATCTGCGAACGGACATGGTAGTCTCGCGAAATTGATTGAGTTTATAGTGCTGTATTAATTTCTGAAAAGATGACTCGATATACGTATACATATGAAAAATCTGTGAAGGCGATTAAGTGCTTGACTTTTTTAAAAAATGTAACCAATTTTCGTTTTAGCTTAGGTTATTGAACATATGTTTTCGACATTTTCCTCGAATTATTTTAAAACAAAGAATGCGTAATCATATTTTGGAATTATTAATGGAAGAAGCACGTTTTTGAATTAGAAGCATAGATTTTAAAATTAATTGGTTTTCTATTTTTTTCCTCCAAATTTAACATCTTTTTGTATTATTTCTAAGCTATTGGAAGCATTAAGATTTAAGCTTTGAGCACATATAAATATAATTATCAATGATTTAATGCGACTAAAAAATTAAACATATTTTCGTTGCTAAAATGAGAGAAAAATTTAGAAAAATAAATGAAGAAACGTGAAAAAGTAGTTTTCTTTATTTTGAAATATCAGAGATTTGAATATATATATATATATACATATTTTTTCAATTAATTGTCGTAATTGCGGGAATAGCAGGTCACTAGACTTAAATGCGATAGATGAATATCAGAATTATTCACAAAGTTTTTTGAATGTTATGAATAGATAAAATTTACAATATACTTCGTCATATTATTCGAACAACACGAGTTTGTAAATGGTATTGAATATAATTAAAAATTAGTTTGCTTGGTTTTATTCTCTTCGTCGTTTTTTCCGAAAAGTCCAGTCAACAATTGCATAGTTCATTTGGTCTACTTTCTAGAAAACCAATTTTTGAAGTTTCTTCTTTTAATAATCGTAAAAAATAACAGTATTGATTGGATTACCTAAATAATTATCATACTATTTTAAGGATATGGTCGAATGATATTTTATAAGATTATGTTGTTCATCCTATAAATATTAATCAAATTTAAAATAATACCGTTGCAAAGTTATTTTGAGTAGTAATTGTTTCAGAATATTAGTCTCGAGGTATGAATAATTGCAAGAAGGAAAATTTTAGTAAACAGTATTAGTTTTGATATTTGTTGTTGAATTCGTTCATTCAATGTTCAAGCCGTATCATAACAAAATAAATAAACACCAACTACTCGACAAATTTCTTTGCAATTGTTATAAAATAGATGATGTTATCGCTTGTTTCTGTTGCTCAAAATTTACCTTCTAGATTTTGCACTTACACCCTCGCATACCAACAATTCAAATATGATTGGGTTATAATGTATTACAAGTTTTCCACACGCACATGAAGTGAAATGAACGTCATCAAAACTTTTTTTTGTTAAAAAAGTTTATTCATAAAAAAGATAAATTTACATTTATACAAAAACTTTTTTGAATTTTAAATATTATTTAATTATATTTTTAAGATGTTAAGAGTTAGTTTATAAATATCGAAGATTTTCCAATATTTAACGTAAAAATATTGAATTCTTCTTGAATATTTTCATTGTTTATTAACATTATCTATAATTAAATTTATCAAATAATATTTATAAAATATATATAGTACGTTATTATATGATTAGTTTATTTTAAATATTTATATACTTTACACCATATTTAAGATTTTGCCAATATCCTTAACGTCAAAGCAACTATAATTCCAGTTTTTATTTCTTATCATTACATATACAGGTCATGAAATAGAATATTACGTTGTCGGTAATAAATATGCTCCTAAAGTTAATAATTAATATTTATTATTTTCTGGATACTTAAATAATTATATCAATGTTAAATCAATTATATTTTATTTAGGATATCATCGTCAAAACGATTTCGGCGAATTAATTATCATCAAATAATTCAATTGATACGTAAAGATAAATGTTCACAATATAAATAGAAAATTATAGTTAATAAAGTGTAAAAAAAATTTAGCAGTTGAAATAACGAATATTTATAGCTAATATAAGTTGAAATTTACCGAATAGCTATTACTACCTATTATAGCTATATATTATAACTATAGTACTCTTAAAAAATACAAAGTTGTAAAATAATGTGTTTTAAAAGAAACTAAAAAATAATTTTTCAGCATTTACTCCAAAGAATATTGAGAAATATTCCACGTTGATAAAGTCAATTGAAAATATAAAAATCATATGATTAAAATATAGTTTAAATTCTGTATTTGACTTAATATTCTAAAAAAAAATAAAACACGTAAATTCAATTAAATATTGAAATTTGCAATAACAGCTTAAAAAATTTCATAAATAAAATCTAGTATATAAAATCTTTTTAAGAAAATTAAGATAGTACAAGAAAAAAAGTATTAAAATGGGCATAAAAAACGTGAATATAATCAAATATCTTAGATAAACTTTGGTAAATATGAAAGCATGATTTTTTTCTATTTATTAAAACGATGAATTTTTTATTTTTGACTTTTGAATAATAATTATTTTATCTTACTTGGAGAAACGAAAAATGATTTGTAACGTTAAGCAAATAGTAGCAAGAGAAAATAGACTCGGTGATTTAAAAAATTAATGGAAAAGAAAGATTTTTTAGCTAAGTAAAGTTTTTTGTTTTGTATCTTCTTTATACAAGTATAGCGCAAAAAGGTGTAGATTAGCTTTCTCGCGTTTTATTCAGCCGTTAATCATGAGAAAGAGCGGAAGAGAAGGAAAAAGAGAAAAAGAGAGAATGAAGAGGGCGAGAGAGAAAGAGCGAGAGATAAAATAAAAGGGAAAGATAATGTCAGCAAGGATATAAAGTTTCAAAAAGATGCCAAATAAGCAGATTAAAATGTTTCTATTTTATTTACTCTGTTTTTCATCATCTTTTTATCTCTCTTTTATTTTATATCCATGAATGCACATAATCGTTAAAGTATTGCATATTTTTTTCTTGTTTCTTATTATAAATTCGTCCTCCATAGGATTTATAGGATGTATAGCACATATATATATATATAGGATGTATAGCAACTTACGTGGATAATAAATATCATTGCATTTGTGGGCAACTCTACATTAGCTTTGGTTAATCTATTCATCGCTTATAACTCTAGAGTTGCACGTGAATTAAATAAGAAACATTATTTTATTTTAATAAGCCAGCGCGTAATTTACACATAATTATTTTATAAGATTAATAGTTACAGAATTAATTAAAACTAGTTAGATTTAATTCGTGTATAACATAATTTGATTTTTATCAATATAAATATTTTTTATTTGTATGTTAGATATTGTATTTAATATAATGTCCTACTTATTTAGGTAAGTTTATAAATTATTTTTTATCTGTGTAAACAATTTAATCATATTAGTATACTACCTGAATTATTGTGTTTGAATTATAATAAATTATTTCACTAGTTTTCATAACGTTTAATTATAGTTTTATTAAGTTTATTGAATTTTTTAGATCAATTTAGTAAAATATTTTTTCTTATTTTAAGTGGTATCAATATCATAAATTATTAGTTTATAGTATTAAATATAAATATAATACTTTATTGTTATAAATTATTATAGTTTCATCACGTACAAGTAGTATAAATGTATATTATATGATGCATTTTACGTAAATTAATTAAAATTGTATATTACTTAAGTTCATTTACACTATTTTATAAGTTTGTAAGTTTTGTAATTTTACAATAGATTTGATATTTTTATTTGTTAAAAGTAGATATGTTTTCTGTATGAATATTCAATAAAATTCTTATAAAGTACATCTACAAATATTTTAATTTTATTAAAATTTTAATTAGTATATTAATTAATACTCAATTTTCATTAAACAAATATAAAAAATCGGCGAAACAGATTAATAAATTTCATTGTTAATTGATTGCACGTATAATATTTTAATATTTTTAATTTTTATGATTTTCATATTGAACTAAATTAAAAATTTTTTTGGGTATAATAATTGATTAACATACTTTTATAAGGAATAACTTTATAGTCAGATATAATTGACAGTCGCAATGATTTTTAAAACCATTTACTATTGTATCTTTCGCAGTTCATATGAATTATGTTAATTTTATATTAAAATAAAGTGTATTATGGAAATTATTTTATGTATTTTATTTTTATTTTCTAAAGCTCGAAAATGATATTTAATATAACGACAAATTGATACTTAGATATATATCTTTTATTTATTTTTTTGAAATAAAATTAAACAACATAGTTTTTATTAATTTTTCATAAAAATATGTGCCATAATTGAAAGTTGTATTGAATTTATCATATAAAAACTGATTAAGAAATAAATTATATTATATGTAAATAATAAAATCTTTAACTTCGAATAATAAAGAAATTTCATAATAAAAAAAAAAAATTCGAAATAAAAATCATTAGATTCGGATATATATAATATAATACTAAATATTCTATTTCCTGTCATAAAGATTAACGTGTGGAATAAAATGAAGTTTTTCAAGTTCAATTTCCAGATGAATAAGAGCATCAATTATTTTTTCCTACGCAATTATATATGGATTATATAATATATAAGTAATACATATAATAATATGTCTAGTGGATTATACTAACTAATTAGTTTAAATGATATTTCGTTTAAATTTGATTTTAAATGTTATATAAATATTACAAAGATAATATAAAGCAGAGGGAACAAGCAGCAGAACATACGAAGGGCATAATTTTAGGTTGAATGAGCAGAGTAGTCAGTTAAAGATAAAGAAAGAGTGAGAAAGAGAATGAGAGAATGAGTTAGTGAACAAGCAACGAGAAATTGGAAAATCCATAAGCGTTTACAGAGAGCAATACTTTTCATAAACTTGTGTGTTTTCGTGTAGTATATATTCTCATTTGTTGTCGCTGTAAGATTCTACGAGACTTTTAATAGGCATGAAAACTTTAGCAACGTTATTTTAGATAATTTGTGCATCAAGTGACGCATGCATCGCATAAATTAATACTTCCGTCGTAGCCTTAACTATTTAACTTT
This sequence comes from Platyscapa corneri, assembly GCA_018907185.1. Classification (NCBI taxonomy): domain Eukaryota; kingdom Metazoa; phylum Arthropoda; class Insecta; order Hymenoptera; family Agaonidae; genus Platyscapa; species Platyscapa corneri. The sequence continues at coordinate 1,312,010 of JACCHW010000012.1, forward strand.
CTCTTAGTAGGCACCTTCCTGTTAATGAAAAATTGAAGATTTTATAGAATGACTCCTCGACGAAGCGAAGTGCTCCTGCGCTATGGGAGGTCTAACTAACGAAATTTTCTATGAACAAGGGCCAACTGTGAATACTCTATTTCGAAGAGAGGCATTCGCTAGTCATGAATGGAAAAAGGGGAAGAGTATAAACTTCCCGACCAATAATATGCATGGAGATTTTACTCCGACAATAGAACCCAACAGTATAATGACCAATAAATTCAACGCTAGTCATGAATCTAAATATTTTATATTTAAAAAAAATTATACGATACCTTTTTCTTCTTTTTGAGCGTATGATAAATAATCATTATTATTAAATGTGTTATTGGAAATAAATGAAAACTTTTATTAAACTTGAGAAGTTATAATAGAAGTTAAACAATATACACGAACCATTTTAGTATCGTTAATCATCTTCGTAGCACAATAACAGGATATATTTACAAACTATTAATAATTATATACTCAAACTCGAATTCGCTCTGAGCGATAGTTCATTTGGAAATTAATGAACAGCAATGATTATATATGAACAATTGCGCTGAATTGCTTTAGCAGAGAATTTCGTAACTTTATGTGTTTGTGTACACTTGCGTGTATGCGTACATAATTAGTTTAAAGAATTTTAAGATTGCATGGATTGTATTTAAAGGAAATAATCATCGTAAAATTACGTTCTTAGCCGTCCAAGTGCTTCTTTAGATAAACTTCATTTTTAAAAGAAGAAGTGGATTTTCCATTCAAATATAATTATAAAATATTTGATTCATCTATTATATTACTTCTATAACATTCAAGAAACGATTTTCAGTAATTATCTTATTTCAAGTACAAAATCTCTACGTTTAATATAGTTTGGTTTCTGTTACTTCGCTTAGTGAAAATTGAAATTTTTTAAGTAATTAATTCTTTAATTTAAAGTACTAATTTATCTATGGCTTGGAAAGCACTTCTTATAAAGTTAAACAACGATGAATTTAGTGATGTAATTTCACTTATTTAACCAATATCTATAATACTGGTCAGTTTATTTTTTAAGTTACTGAATTATGCGATACATTTTCATATAGAACATCTTTATTTATTAAATAGAAATTTAATAAAGGATGATTACCTTTATATTTAAGAAAATATTATTTTTCTACTTTTTGTAAAAAATATAATTTAAAAATTAAATGTTATATTAGAAATTTAAAAAAATTTTTCCAAGCTAAGTTAAAAAATATTATTAATGTTTAGGAAAGCTCTTAAGGAAATGCCTATAATGAACAGTTTTTTCTTCACTAAAAAATGCTTTTTACGGAAAAATTTATAAATTAAGTAAATAAATAAAATTTTGTCGTACTAAACTACATAATAATAAAATATAGAATATTTTATTTATACGATATTTTTTACTTTATCAATTTATTAATTTAGAAAATTTTAAAAAATTGATAAAATAATTGCAGAAACAATTTATAAATTAGTTTGAAAAATAAATTTAATTATATTAGCTAAAATCTTACATTAGTACAGGTTGCCGATAGAGACTGGATTGTCAATGTTTCGCGCGACAGCGGAGTTGGGCAAATCTCATTGAAACGCGCCGGCGAAAGTATACAACAGTTGTAGTCGCGCGAATACTAAATGACGGCTGGACGTCGGCTTAAATAAAACAAATAGGCAAATTTTGCGAATTAGCCGAAACTAGTCCGATCGCGTACTGTACATAAATATTGTATAATAGGGACAAGAGAAAAGTTATAAAAGACGCGACGGCCACGAGCACATCTCAGTTTAGCTTTCGCTGTTATATCAGATCGCAAGCTACTTCTCCTCCCTAATTTTTGCTATTATAAGTGCCAAGAATAGACATATATTACAATTTCAATTTGTTTCCAATTTATTTTAATGCATCCTAATCATCATCCTCACCGCGATTCGCGTTCTTAACAGTAGACGATATTTAAAAATTATAATTATAATGAAATGAAACTCATGTGTTTTATCACTTATAACTTGAAGTGTTCAAACCTATTACTTAGAAAATTATTTTAATTGATATAATTGAAACTACATTTATAACAAAATAATTTTATATTATGACATTCAGTTAAAGAAATTATCCAACTACGTTCATACGTATTCAATTTTTAATTTTTTTTCACTTAATATTGTTATCTATTTTCTTCTTAGTTCCATCTGCTTTCTATCTCATATATTATTCTTTTTATATAGTCTTTTTATATATTAAAATTAATGTAAAAGTTATTTCAATTAAAAAAAACTCATAATGGTAAAAACCAAAAATTAAAAAGTAGCTATGTATTTATAATAAAAATATGATACTGAATAAAAAACTGATATCTATTTAAAAAATAAATATATATTTTATTCTTGTAATGTGAATAATTAAAAAACTACATACGTTATTACGAGATAATTTTCCGTGTATTAATGACCTTTTATTAGATTTACTCACTAACCGACACTCTGTGTACGCATAACACCGACAGAGTTGCTCACTATTAATCATTCGAGTAGTACACATAAAGAATAGATATATTAAAAATAGCTTATTATTAAATGCTTTTTATTTAAAAATATTTGGAAAGAATGTAATGTAAAATTATTATAAATTCTTACTCTAATGGCATGTTACCTATGAAATAATTTTTTGCTATGAATTCCTCGAGCATCACAAAGGCTAACATCCAGGAGAGAATAGCAGTTCACCCTTTACACTCGATAAAATTCTGCGGAGTCATTATAAAAGAGTCCATGTAGTGGCTTTGCTATTTTGATAATTGGAAGACCTCGCTGCTGCTATTTTATTTTCCGTAAAACCAGAAAATTGTGCGACAGCAAAGCGTTTTTCTATGCGCTAGAGAAGGTTGCAGGAATGCAATTTGAATTACCTACGCATGGTATCCGTATAACCAACAAAGTCCTACTCTTCTATTCTTCTTTATTATTCACACCGTCTCCTTCGTTCGCTTTTTCTTTTCGCGATCAGAGTACGCATGCAAATTTAGATTCGTTGGTGCAATTTTCGATGGAATTTATCCTGTGGTGAAGGATTTCCTTTTCAAATTGATATTCTTTTAAACAAACGTTTATCATAAATATAATTTAAAAGCCATTTGTTCGATTTATAATTTTTTTAATTTTGTAAATTATATTATTGCATATAATAGAATATTACTATTTAGCGATAATATGTGTGTAAGATAAAACTTAAATAAATAATAATTAATAGTTAATTGTCTATCGTAGAAACATGATAAATGTCAGCAGCTGTATATTGATAATTCATTTTTATATTATTTAGTTTAAAGGTGTTTTAATAGATGTTGATTTCAATTTTACAAAATAATCCTTCTAAAATATTTAGTTGAACAAAAAAATACTGCTCTCAATTCTATCAATATGAATAATAGCTCGAAATGAATTATTTGTTAGAAAATTCAAGTTTTTGTTCAATTTATATCGAATGTGTATTTAGTACTCTTTAAAGAAATAATTAATGGTACATTTAATTCTTTTTATTAAGAGTTATTTTAATTTTATATTTGTTAAGCCCTTTTCAGAATTTACGCAGAAAAGTTAATGAATCAAATATCTGATTTTTTGTTATATTAATGAGACGTAATAAATGTAACATGAGTAAATGTAGGAAACTACGTAAATAATTTATTTGCTAATTTACTAAGCTATTCATTATTAAATTCTAAATTTATCTTTTAAAAGTATTCAGTTTATCCCCCTAATGATCAATTAAAAAATTCTTTCTTGAATTTTATTACGGACTGTATTTTTGTATTGATAAATTTTATTCGTAATATTATTACAAGAATCCGAAAAGTCGTATAACATTTTTTCTTTATCAATGTTATCAATGTGTTTGTTACAATAATGCACAAGTTGCGAAGCTTGGCTGTGCAATAAACATATCAACCTCGAAAATTGTTGCATTAATCAGAGAGGAATTAGAAAAAGATGGACATACAAAAAAACGAAAAAAGTAATAACTTAAATTAATACTCAGCAGCAGTTTACAATTTCCCCAATGGCCAGCTACTTGCACAATCTCGCCCAACCTTTTTTATTAATAATCTCACCGCAACAACGCAATATACGTAAAGCCTAACGTATGTACATGTAGATACTTAGGTAGTTGCGCGCGCACCAAAGCTTTTTGCACCGTTAAATCTGTCTTTTGTTCGAGCAACAAACGTCAAACTTAGAATGCACCACGAGCGCCTCTCGCGGCCACGTAACCAATCCTTTCCCTTACCCCTTTCGTGTTTACGTGGCGGCACTAGGAAAGTTTAATTAATAACAGCTCGGAAGTTCCCTTGCTCGTTGGCTCACAAGGCGAATAAGTTATATGCAAATTAGCGTCAAGTCGATGCGTTCTCTCTCTTACTCGCTCGCTCTCTCCTGAAATTCTCTCGGTGCGAGCAGACGCACGTAGTGCAGCGTTATCTCGTTAAGGTGCTCTAATTGCTAGCGCCATGCTGTAACAATTGCAGTGGTGAGAATAAGCAAGCTAAGGTTAAAAGGACAATTTTGAAGCGGGAGAAAAAAAGATAACCGCGGCTACGCGAGCACGATGTTATGGTCGCCGGGAAAAAAGGTTAACAGAGAGCTTGTGTTTTCTAAAGCGAGTTGATGATGAATTATTAATGGTGAGTGGAGCTGTGGAGAGATATTCTATTACGGGGAGGAATTTTCCCGCTTTTTGTTTTTTTTTCCTTTATGAACTTTACGTGTTTCTAACAATGAAGTTTCAACTTCAGAAGAAAATGAATAATAATAAAGTCATCAGAGCTTACTTCGTTAATGGTAAGCAAGTATCGTTCACTTTCACAGGGATTAAGTAAACGGTTGTTCAACTTAAATATCGAATGATTTATTTTATTGTTTATAATTTTATTGTTAATCTTTATTTCAATAATTATTGAATAGAGTTATAAATTTATATATTAGTACACGATACTTAATATTATTTTTTTTTACTTTATTATTTTATTTTACTTTCCTTAGTTTATATCAATAAGACAATTTTTTATTGATGTTTAATAATAAGGAAATAATTTACATAAAGATAATAAAATATAAAAACTTTAAGAATAATTTAAACTGTAATTGAATTTTTTACTATATTTTTAATTATATAAAAAAGCTAGCGATTCATTAACACTTTGTATTTTATTTTTCAGTTTGTTTTATTTTAAAAGCAATAATAAAGCGTTTTTTTATACTTTCAAAATGTATTATATTCAATATGCTTATTTGATATAGATTAACTAATCAATCAGTGCAATAAAATATCAATTCCTTTATTCAAGGATAATATTAAAATTAAGTATTATAGTATTACGATTAAAAGTTACCTTTTTAATAGGCAAACATGAATTAATGTTCTTTACAATTAATTAACTGTAATGTTCTTTGAAATTTAAATTTTTTACTGCTGCATCATTTTAAGTGTTAATACTTAACATGAAAAAATATTTAAAAACTCGACTTTGCTGAAGACATAATCTCATAAAAAAAGTAATGAGAACGCTATCATCTGTCAAGCATAAGACACTGTATTGCTTTTTACATTTAAATTGAGAAAATAACTATTAAAGATTAAAAAATTATTTGTTATTTTTTCAATTTAAAAGAAAATGATGAAGCTCATAATGTAAGTAGCAGTAATTTATTAAGTTTAAAAAATAATTTAAATTAATTTTTTCAATTGCAAAATTGTTTAGAATGACAAAGAAATGAAAGATAATTATGAACAAGATAGATTATATTTTGCAGAAGTACTGAAGAAATATTACAAAATAGTAATATTAGTACTGATGAACAAAAAAATGTTGTTTTTAATAGCAAAATAAAAAATATATTTCAGTAGATTTGCAGTATTTTATAGAGTTTTTTAAAGACTTTATTTATTTTTGTATTGAATAACTGTAACTCAAATGTTTATCATAATGAAATAGTTTTATGAAAATTACATTTATTGAGTCAATAAAGTATTTAAAAAGGCCAAAAATCGACTAAAAATCATGTTTTTATTTGTAAAAATAATTTATACACAACATATAAAAATCACAAAATAAGTAGATAATTATGGTAAGTATATTCAATTTCATAATGCTTTATATTTTTGTATGCAAAATGAAAATCTGAAAATAAGTGCTCGAAGTATTTGGTATACGAAATTCAATATTACTGCGGTTAATGGTAATACAAAAAATGAAAAAAGGTACAACGACAATTATTTTAAAAAATAAAATAGAAAATATCTTCATAATAGAAAAACATGTTTAAATGTGCAAAATATAATTAATTTAATTATTTTCTAAATAAATTTTATGTAATTTAAATATATATTTGAAGTTCTGAAAATATCAATTCTTAATAAATTATCTATGTTATTTTCATTTAATTCAATTTGAGTATTGCAGAAAGAAAAAAATATAGATAAATATTTTTGGTAAAAAACGAGACTGCGAAAAAACTATTAGGAATACGTAATTTCGAAACCAATGCATCTAACTTGATGCATTCAAGTAATGACAAAATGTAACAGTAGTTGAAAAAGAGTATACGACTGTCACCGAACTGTTTGTCACTAAGATATTAAAAAAGAAGCTAGACTCAAAATGTTCAACTAAAAATGCGGATAAAATTATAGTAAAGAAGATTAAAGTTAAAAATTGAGATAAAAGTTAAAGCGGATATGAAATTAGTTTGAAATAAAAAAGCAACAACCGTAAGATTATAATAGAATATATACAGGAAATTACTGTAAGACTTTCATTGCCAATTAGTTTGATGGAGGATAGAAAATAATGGTAAAAAAAATTGTATCTTATATTTGTTTTTAAAAATTAAAAGGATGACATATTTCAATAATTTGAATTTTTCCAAATATTGAAAATAAAACTTTAACTATTTCTGTGCACATGGAAAATTTTGAAAAGTATTTAAGATCTATCTTTCTTTTTTCTATAACCATTATAAAAAAATCGTTTTAATGAACAAAAGTTAAACTTTAACCTTTCATTCCGACAATAATACGACATTAAAATTAGGGCTTTTTATTCGCAGAAGCTTTATTATACGTATGTAGTAAGCTGGCGAGGGACTTAGATTAAGTACACTGTAGTCTGTTTAATAACGTAAAAATATATCCTTTCACGTTAATGAAAGATAAATACGTATTATGAGACAAAGTCGATTTTACAATGAATCGACTTTCCATGGAGGCTTTTCGTTTCACTATTCATCTCTATCGCAGAGATAATATAACTTGTAATTTTAATTATAAATAGTATAATGAGATTACTGAACACAATATTAACGCTAATAATATTAGCAAAGATCAAATTTTCAAAATTTTCAAAATTTATAACTAATGATTTATGCAAACTGAAATACTTTTATTTATAGTAAGTATTACGTGCAATAGTTTAGCTGCTTCTAATAAATAAACGTACATTATTCGGATTAGGTAAGTCCTGAAAAATTGTACAGAGTAAACTCTCATATTTTTGAATTGTGTCATATTTTCTTAATTTTTTGCAAAAACATCCTGACTTTTACTTTTATGAAATTATTACATCATCTGATATACACCAAATAAAAATCAAGATAATTAAATAATTTGTTGACATAGTCATTCATAGTTCCGTTATATTTATCTCATTAAAATTTGTTTTGACAGCATAAAAATATTAATTCACTTGAGAAAAGTATTTTATCTCCTTTAAAAGCCTTATGCAGCCAACTTAAAAACTTGTGTCGGTAATCAATTGACAACCCTATAAAGAAATCTAATTCAAGGAAACAGTTGGAAAGTCAGAAAAAATCAATTTCGTAATTACAAGCTTTATATACCAAGGTTTCATTCAAATGTCTTCGATTACACGACCAATGCTGGGTAACGGAAGATACTACATGACACCCTTCCGTAAATTAACAAAACTTTATAATAGTTTTACTCGTCTCTCCTTCATTGCAACAAAGTTTCCGTCGTATCATAATAACTTCAGTTAAACAGTGCGCGCGCAAAATACATCATCTGGAAGATTCGGAGTTTTGAATTGGAAGAACTTTCTTCCTTCACACCATTTTCTCTTTCTTTCTTGATACTCTTTTTTTATATCCTCTCATCTCACGCGTTCTCGTCTTTTCCGCTATCAGTCTTTCCACTCGCTCGCGACGCGAATACTAAGGACTTCTCTAAAATAGGTTTCTTTTAGAAAGAACGAGAGAAGGAAAGAAAGAGCGGAGACATTTAAATAGACAAAGGTTTGGCATGAACATTCGAGCAAGAGAAAATAAAAAAACGGGGGATCGTTTCTTCGGGTCGTGTTCGGTAAAAATTTTTACGTCTCGTATAAAACTTCAGTACACGTAAAAAGACTCGAAGAGAGACAAGCTGTCTCACACCCAAATTGAGAAAAGAAAAATTTACCTTCATTTTGAAATTTATTTTCACAGAAATTATAATGCAATAACGTTTAATTATTTTTAAGTCTATTTGACAGTCGGAATCGTGAATAAGCTCTTGGCAGCTTATTGGCGATTCTTTAAGTAAATATGATACTCGCTCGCATATTAAACTTAATAATGAATTGCCGATCGAAAAATTTTAAGCGCAATTTTAATTACTGTTCGTAAGACCAATCCCTGTAATTATAATAATAGATTTGTAAATTATTAAGCAAGCAGGTTACAAGTGCGCTGCAAAGTGTTTTCTTTTCAGGAGCAAGTATTTTGAATTCCAGTGGCAATATTTTATTCCACTCAACCTGCCTTATTCCTCCAAATAATATTGAAACTTACATGAAAATATCGCACACATTCGAATGATATTTTTGACAACATATTTCAATGAAACCAGTAAATTTTGTCACTATTTATAGCCAGACGTAAATATATATGCGCGTAAGTTTAGTGGACTAGACTCACGTAGGTCGTCATTGAATTTCGCTTCAATTTCGAAAACTGATAATCGCTGGCGATGTTTTAGCGCAGCAGCGCACTTCTATCCTGACGAAGTTATAGCTCGTACTGGGGTCGGGCGTCGATGTTTACGGCTGTTGCCGGGAGTCAAGCCTAAATTATGTGCCACGCTTGGGCTCGAGGGAGTCGCGTTTTCGGAGGAGGGAGGGGGCAGGAGTCGCAACATCGAGCACATCCTCTGCTTTGCTCGAGCACCGGGAATCGATGCGCGAGCGTAACGTAATTTCTCTGGAAATAATCACATCGAATGGCCGATTGAACGTTGCATAACTTTGAACTTTCAGCGCCAGTGGAATGCATGCTTATGCGTGTATACGTATGCATTAGTATGATGCTTGTCCTTAATCGCTTTATGGACCGTTGCGTATCGCGACTATAATTGCAACACTCGATTCAGAGATCTGAGTTCTTGTGTCTTTTTTCATTGATTTGCCGTTGAGCTCTTTTTTAAAATAGCGTTTACGATTATCAAACGAATGTTTATGAACTTAAACGTTGTGTGGAGCAATTATTTTATATAAATCTAAGATGAACTTTAATTATGTTGCAAGAAGTACTCGTAAGAATAATATTTGAAAATAGAAATGATATTTTAATACATTTCAAAATAATTTATATTTATAAATATTTATAAATTAATCTCACAATTTGATCAATTATTGTCTATCTATACTCGAGCTTTCAATTTTTTATATTATCAATAGAATAAAAAAATTTCCGATACATTTTTTATAGGAAAATATGTATTTGTATATTCAATCTTGCTTTTTTCCAAATACTATTACAAAATCTGTTGGCTCACATTACAAAATTATCCTTGTTCTTTAAATTCATTAAACCGTGCAATTTTAAATGAAATAGATATTTATTCAAATAATGAATGACTTGTTTGCAAAATCTTATGTCGAATAATAAAGCTATCAATGACATAACTACTTATTTTCAGGGCCTAGATAAATTATATTATATCATCAAATGAAATATTAGAGATTCAATGGATAATATTATATAAATTTTGATATAACAAACAAGATTTTGACAGAATTTTAATACAAGATATCCATATTTACCTATGGGTTTTGTATAGATTTTATTCTAACAAAAAATTTAATTTTAGATACTTAATTAATTGTTGCTTACATTTGCACAAACAAAATTTAACTTTAATATATCACTAATTGCTTTTATTCTTTTTAAAAGTTGTGATTAATTTTTTAACTTTGATTTGGTAATAGGGAATAGTTATTTTTTGTTTCAATATAGAAGTTATTTTAACAAATAAATGAATACTTGGCGTAATAATAACTTTATGTATTAAAATATGAAAAAAGTTCGTATTTGTTCTGTTAATAAAAATGTTTAAGTCTTTATAAATTTATTGGTACTTTATGTTACGAATTCAATATCAAATAAGTAATTTAAGTTATTAATTTAAAAGATATTCTATATTTAAATTTAAAGATTTTGTTTTATTTGTTGTAAAATTCAAAGATTTAGTATCATTAAATTAATAGGATTATTCAAATATTTTTTAAAATAAAAACTTATACAAAGTGAGAAAACATAGGAAAAATCTCATTTCAAGTGACTAATGTCATATAACTCTTTAATAATAAAATATCATGTGATATATTAATATTCTATTGAGTACTTATTAACGTCCGAATTAACCAATAAACTTAAAAATCAGAATTAAATTACCTCATAAATAAGCATATTTATAAAATGCAAATGCAGCATATAGGAAAAATTTTATTATAATGATAAATTTTCCCCCTTGAAAATTGACATTTTATTCTTTTATTTTAAAAATGTTTTTAGATTTTTAAACATTACTATTTTCGAGTAATAAAATAAAAATATAGTTTTCCAAATGTTTAGAAAAACATTTTTTATCCCATGTTTAATTAAATAAATTATATAAATTAATTAAATAAAAAATTTAATTAAATAATATTCAATTAATAAAAAACATAATTAAATAAAAAACTTAAATAAAATGATAAAGAGAAGTTGTTTAACACAACAAACTTGTTAATATATTATACAAACATACATTCTTTTGCATAGTAAATATACATTGTATGTTTCCATACGCACTAGTAGATTTAATGATTTATTCTTACTGTAGTGCTGTTTGCTTGTTGAAATAATCTACGTATAACTGTGCTGTAACATATTTCTATAATAAGTAAATTCTATTAGAATGTTACATGAAATTAAAAATATTCTTTTAATGTACGTTTATTTACAATAAAAAGTTTTTAATCATTCAGAAATCGATTAATTTTTTTATTATTCAAACTTAAATGGTTGATTTGGGAGGCTGATTTGATCGATATGTATTTTATAAAATTGCGGCGAAATGTTTAAAAGTTTAAACTATTGAATCGTAAGTTTTATTTTATATTTCAAATGTAAAAAATAAAGATTGATAAAAATTATCAAAAATACCATTAATTATACAAGTTTCATATTGTTTTATATATTGGAAGGAAATTTGAATGTACCACCTAAAATATGCAAAATGTAAAATATGATATTATTTCATCGAGGATGGTATAATCCAATCAAACATGGGTAGAGAATTAGTAACAAAGAGAATAAAGAGAGCTACAAGATGTAAATAAAAGGATCTTTTGTCTTTTAGTTCTTAGTGTCTGCGTATTAATTTTTTGTTCTCACATTCGATTAATAAAAGAACTACTTGTATTTATTAATTATTTTTATAATTAATTGTACTGTTGATAACTCTTAAATTTGTAGCAAATACGAAGAATCAACTCCAAAAAAATTATCAATAATGTTAGATACATTATGAGCAGTTATAAATTATTAGTTTTAAAAATTTATTGATATAAATACATTCCAAATTTCATAAAAACAAAAAAATTATGTGTATTCTTAGATAATATAATAAAGTTTGCTTCATAATAGATATTTAGGTAAGTTATGATTGTAATCCATTTCCAATTAAAAATATTAGAAGTAATTAAAAATATTGAATACTTGACAAGCCACAAAAAATGGAAGTAACAAAAGTTTATTCAGGTATGAAAACTTGTTATGAAAAATACCACTCTAGGTATTTCTAATAAAAACTATTTGCGAGATGTTCACCGATAAATTTTATCATTGGAGATGAAAAATTTTAAGCAGTTATTGTTACCTTAAGTAGCGTGCTCTATCAATTATTTTTCAGTAGTTCAAATGCCGCATTGGAAATCTCAGATCGAGCGACCTATTTTCAATGAAGCGTTGGCGTAGATTTAGGTATAATGTTAACAATGGAGGACATAAGTACTTTTCATAATTGCATTGTATCTTTGACTTGTATTGAAAACTTGAGAATTTTGAAAGTCAATGATGTATTGTACTACATTTTACATTCTACGTTTTTCATACTTTCCTCATCGTAGACACGATGTACTAAATTTGCTTTTTAGACTGTCCCGAAGGAATAGTTTTCCATTAATGCATACATATATAGTGCATATCTAAATGTAAGATCTTTTCAAATTTTGAGTCAAAGGAACTCGAGAAAATAGCGTCATTCAGGGGAATACTACTTTACTTTATTTATCTCGCCAAAACAAAATACCAAACTGAAACACGTACGTATAATAAGAGAAACTATATAGAATATGCTTTTAATAACGTATGCATTTAATTTAAATCTAAATTAAAATACGCAAGTCAATACTTATATGTTGTGCATTCGCGTGCACGAGTGTTTCTCTGTATTTAAAATAATACGAATATATAAAAAATTAATACTGCTCTACGTATTAAAGCACTTCATTAAGATACTTTGTATAAAATTAAGTGCTCTATTATTATTATCATAAATTTATTATAATACATTAAATTTATATGATTTGTGATAATCTTTTTATTTATTTAAAATTTTCTTTATACAAAATATTATGAATTCTTGCAGTGAATTAATATGCAATTTAAAGATACAATCACAGCATATTTACCCTGCGTGCGTAATTGAATTCATTGATCACACTCCGTATTGATGACACGATACAGATAAACATTGGCTGCTATGAACATGAGATGGTATTATCTATTCAGAATTTATATTAATAAATATGATACAATAGTGTACGAGAATGATTGCTGATGATAATTTACCGTTACTTGCTTCTATAATCGTAAATTGTTCACGTATGAGGAATCTGTAGTCAAGGTGAAGGACACAGTAGATTAATGGGTATTTAATTAATTAATTATGCATATTATTCGGTAAAATGAATACGCACATATTTCTTTTATTCTCTATAGATCACTTAAGTTTATAGCTTTGCATAAAGCTTTGTAGCTCAGTTATCAATTACTACTAGTTGATTTTGGAATTGATGTCACTTATTACCAATGGGTAGTATGTATTTAAATGATTCCAATTGGTTCGTTCGTACGGTCCTATTAATTATATCTGTAATGGTGCGAGTGGATTCGGCTTTCACTGAATACATACATAACGATTAAGGTTGAAATAATCGGGTAATTAGCCCCGAGTTGAGTTTTATACGTGCAAGTTAAAAAGATATGAGACGCGAAGAAAGCGGTAGAGGAACAGAGAGTAAAAGATTAGAGAGAAAATTAGAGAGATGAGAGATTATAGTACAGAGTTACTTAAACTTTCAGATAGTAGTTAGTTAGTGACATTAGTTAGAGTGAGTGAGTGAGTAAGAGAGACAGACAGAGAAAGAGAGAGAGAGAGAGAGAGAGAAAGAGGGAGACAAGATTATGTATAATATAAAATAATATATAAAAATAATATTAATTCAATGTTGATGTTATTCTTCTCTTAATACTGTTATTCATGTGTATATTTTTGTTTGTTTTTAATAAACATAATTTTTAATACAATTTGGAAAAATTGATTTTAATTTGGGGTTGTAAAAATGGAGTTCTGTATATTAGGTTAGAATATGAAGAAAAATTTAAAACGTAAAATGTTTTTGCATATTAAATTATTTTCAAAAAAATTATAAATTTTAAGAAAAAAACTATTAGGATTAATAAGAATTATCTTTCATTAACAAACAAGTTGGGTAACTAAATATGTTTGTTAGTAACTGGTGATATTTCAAAATTTATTACTTATAACTTGAAAAAAATATTTTCAATGATATTTAATATTAAAATAAAAATTAAAGTTAAGTAGAGAGTTGGCTCAATATAAACTTGTTATAAAATTATGCATCTTTTGTTAAATTAAAACGATTTTACGATAAATTATGTAAGAAACTAAAGTTTTTAAAACTTGATTTTTAAATTAATTTTAAGCTCAGTGAATTATATTTTTATTTTAATTTAATCGACGTTAATTAAAATTCTAGAATAATTTGTAAAAATTATATTGAAAACTTCTACTGAAATTAATACTTTTTACAGTTGTATTTGTAAATGTGATAAGAATAAATTAAAAAAAAATTTCGATCTTTAAATTTAGAATCCATATTAAATTAGAAAAATTTTTTAAATATTTTATATTTATTTGTAATTATTGAAAGCAAACCGAGAAATGAAAGAATATCTTCGAATTCTTTCTGTTACTGTATAAATAATTGTTAACATCTCATATTTCATACCACTATTTCAGCAATATTCTTTATAATTACTGGTATACAAATAGATACCATACAATCTTTTTAATTTACCAGATATTTAAAATTAATTATTATAAAAAATTCAATTATTATTCAATAGATTTAATAATTAACGTAGAAAATAAACGTATACGGTATTATAAAGTCTAAGAATAAATTTTATTATATTATTACGCATTTTATTAAATAATTGGTAAAGACAGTTTCTAAAAAATTCGAAGGTATTAGATATTTTCATAAGTAATAGCGGAATTATATGAATTGTAATATTTGAAAACCTGAATACTTCTTTTATCAAATCAAGCATTGGCAATTAACGTAAGAATAGTTGTATAGACTTCATAAAGATATATTTCAAGTTTTTATAAAAATTCTGCTGTACAATCAATAGAATTATTTAACTTACGACCTTCAGGACTGACGTGCAATTCTTTTTCTAAATCGTTGAACACAAATGTACGTGAATTTTACCACAAATTGTTTCAAATTTAACCGCAGACTTCGCACGTGAATACCCACCTCTTGAATAAATGATTTTCAATGCTTTGTTGCGTATATAGCTGAAAACGAAATGTAAGGCTATTCGTAATCCAATGGTTTTGGCTCCTGTACATGTGATGTGTCGCAAAAGTTGAATTGATGCCTCCCTGATCAAATTAAACTACCGCACCCGCCCTGCTAATCGCTTAATTACGTTTATGTCATTGTTTTAATCGTTTTTTATTTAATTTCAAATACAGATTGATTTCAATCGTAAAAAATTTTTGTGTTCTTGAATTATTAACGTCTTTTTAGAGGATAGCATTATTAGTGTTATATAGTTCTATGGATGGCTAATATATTGCTTTATATCTAACATATTGCTTCTTTAGTAGGCAATAGATTATGTATAGACTTATGAAATATTTATAAGGTACAGAGGAAAAAACGTGATCGATGTTTTTCATTTTCTTTTTTCTTTCTCGAATTATGAGATCTGTATTATATTATTTGAAATTAATTAACTACATTGAATCTTCAGTTTATATTAAAAATAATAATTATGATCTCAATTTAATTTTAATCTTAAGAATTTTAATTCCGTTTTGAAAATTTTTTCTTGTTAAAATAATTCATATATGTTTTTTAATAAGCAAATATTTTAAAGATTGCCAATAAAGCAAATAGCATGATTATTTATCGTTATTAATATTTTCATGTACTTTTAGAAACCTTTATTATTTTTAACGTAATAAGCAATATACAAAGTCAAATCTTTCAAATGTATTTTTAAAGATTATACTAATATAAAATTAGTATTTTATGAATCCTTTAAGGTGTTAAATTTAAATTATTCGTGTATAATTTATAAAAACAAGATGTCAAAAAAGTAGTTTTTAGACTAAATATTTAAAAGTTAATAAGTTTAATTTTATATTTTGTCACAAAAAATTTTATAAGTTTATTTAAAGACAAAAAATAATTCAGTAGGAAATGAAATACTAAAAAAAAAAAAATTTTCCTTAATAATTTGAAAACATTTTCAATTAAAATAAATTTTATTCTGACGAACGTAATGGTACATCAAAAAATATATGGAATTTTATTAATCTCATTTTCTTTAAACTTTTTGTCGAGCGATATTTTTTATGAGGTTACATGGTAATAGATTTTGTGACGACGTTGAACGAGCAGTGAAATGCTGGGTTACAGGTGCTAGTTTTTATAGACTGGAAAAAGAAGAAATCATTATGTGCGACGGTTTTCGAATAAAAAATAATTTTTTATAATTAAAAAAAATTTTTATAGCAAATAATAAGAAAAGAAATATTAATAAAAACAAGAATAAATTTGAAAATTTGATATGTATAATGAAGCTTATACACCCCTAAAAAAATAAGAAAAAATAGTATGATTTTAAAGGGTAAATACGTTTTTTTGTAAATTAAATGTAATTTTTTATCATATTTAATATAAATTATACTTTATATATAAAAATGTATGCATCCTATTAAATTCATTTATATCGATACTTGATATAATTAATATTAAAATTAATAATTAAAATTGTATAATATAAAACTAAAAAAGAATGTTACTTGTTTTACATTTAAATCTATTTTAATTAAATTTTATGTTTATCATCGGTTCGATTCAAATATAATAACTATTCATATTATTAAAAAATGAATAAAGATTTTTCGAGTTTGTCTTATGTATTTATAATTTTATTTGAAAAAAATAAAATATATAAATAAATGTAAAAATTAAAATTTACAATTTATATCATATGAAAGGGATGAAAAACAGGTATTTTGAAAGTATGTCTAACTAAATATAATACAAGAAGGACGTCATACAATTTCGTGAAAGCATTAAATTACTATATTCGAGTAAATAGTTACAGTTATAGAAATATATAATAATTTAAGAATAGAATAAGTTTCAACAATAATAAACTATTTTCAACTAAAATCTAAATTCTGGTAAATACTACAAGTAGAGAAAAACTAGCATAAATGGAAAAATACAGAGAATTGAAATTAAAAAGTTTCCGTAAAATATATGCTCTATGACACAACCGCAAATTTATATGTTAAAAAATGAATTGGGAATGAAATGGTGTGCGGAAGACCTATTTTTAGCTTATCTGATTCTGAACTTATCTGATTGAAACTTCAACAAGATTTGAGGATGCGTTTTGTCGATAAAGGAAAAAGAAACGAAAAAAAAATATCCCACGTATCTCTCTATTGTTGGGCGACAAGTTTCCGCATATTTTCACTCACGTATATTCCAGTCCCAGTCATCATCTATCACCTTTGCTAACGCGATCTACATGTAAGTAGATGCGAATCCTTGAGACTCATTCTTTTATTTAGCGTTATTAATTTTTTAGTATTTTTTATGAAATGTTAAAGTTTATTGATCTTTTGTCTTGATTTATATTTTTATAGCATATATGTGTTATAGTTGGTTTCATATTTCCATATTTTTTTTCTGAAAACCATCACATTACATAAATCTTGAGAGATCTTTAAACATTGTTGCAAAATTTTATTCTCTTTTGATTTGATGTTACTGTCAATTTTTTTTTATAAGATCTTTACGGAAAATAACTTCGCAAAATGATTATGGGAGAAGCTTTAAAGAAATATATGCAAATATTAAAGATTTTGAATATGATTAGTATAAAAGAAATATATAATAATGGGAAGTTTATACTCTATAATGTGATAAATTTTTTTATTATGTACAATTAATTTAAGGATTCTTAAAATATATATTTCTTAAAACTTACAGTAAGATTCAATTAAAATAAAATGTATATAATTTTATTTTAGAAAATATTTTTCCACAGTGTTTTTCTTAAATTAAATAATATTTGAATAAACATTTAACACAATATGAGTTTTTTTAGATATTAATTTCATTTACAACCGACAAGGAATATTTGAATCACTATTTTTTAAAACTAAATATTAGATGTTTTACTTGTTATCAATTTATTAATTTATGAAATCTGATTTCATAAAAACAGTTTATAAAATGCTGAATATGTTGATTTATAGTCTTTCGTTTGTTATATAAATACTTTATATTTTCATATATGATTGTTTAATTTATAATTCCTACATTTTCATAATTTTGATGTACTTTTAATTAACATAAGACTTTTATAAATTTGGATATTAGTGTTTTCGTAAAAATTTTAGGCTTGATTGTTTTGAAAAATAATTATAATTTCTAAATAAAGTATTGTAACAAATAAAATATTTGAGCAAGAATTTATAGCAATTCATATTTTATTGCTTTATCCTTTTCAAATATCAGTAGAAAAATTCTTTATTCTTACTTTAGACTACAGAGATTCTTCTTACCGCAGAGATTTTATTCAAGTTGTATTTCTGCGTTTGAAAATTTCTCTCATTTTATTCTTACTATTTCAAAAATGTTCATTTTTATTTTATTCATTTAAATTCAAAATATCACATAGAAAGAAATTCTCGTATACAAATACATTTATTTGAAACTACCATTATAATCATAAGAAGCTATTTTTGTTTTATTATTCACAAAGTAATAAAATTTTTATTTTATACTTTTTCATAATTAATTTTAAATAATTTTCTTCATTTATTGAAAATATATAAATCACTTTTACTAAAATCTATTCGTTTAAAAAAATTAATCGTGTAAAGTTCACATAAGAATAAAATATTTTCGATGGTTTGATCAAGTATAACAAATGAGTATTATAAATTATGAATTATTTAAATACATATAGTAACACTAATATAATTAAAAAATCTTAAAAGTTGTGATAAATTTGTGTTATACTGGAACTTTGTGGAGAATATATTTTCCACGATCAAGAATAAAGTATCTATAAAATATTATTCTAGAATCACGTTTAAATAATGTTATCTTGAAATAGATTTAAATTTGTCCTATGATAAATTAAAATTTCATGCCTTAATTGATTAGTATAATAGTATAGTCATTGTATACTCAGTAATGAAAGTGATAGTAAAAAAGCACTATAATCAATCACTGACCTGCTTCATTCGAAATAAAAGCATTTATCTAAATGTATTAAACCTCTAGTTGAACAACAGATACTTTTTGAGTAAGTTTATAAAATAACATATATTTTGTTTAGAAAAAAGATTACAAATAGAATTTTGTTCATCTTTGACTCAGTTTTAGTTTAAGATTAGCATATTCTTATAAAATTCGTTGTGATTTGAAAGTGCATTGATATAACTCGAAATAGAAACAATTAAGTCGGGATTCTTGTTTGAAATTAATTATTAAAGCTTTTTAATCCAGCTTTAAGATACTATAAAAGTGTGGACAAATTTATTAAAAATAATATAAACAGTTTTATCACTTTTAGATCGTATTAAAAAAGAAAATATTATTTATGTTCAGATCAAATATTTATCAATGATCTTAATAAGTAACAATCATATATGTTCCGGAAAGTAAATGTAATATAATTGCTGTAAACACAACTCTCAGAAGTAATCAAGACGACGAAATAGCTTTTAAAATTATGAGAGGACAGAATTTGAGCGTTGACTATACTATCTAAAAGAATAACTTCAGCGTTTGGTAAAGTTACAGACTTGTTACTGAAGTAGAGCTATCAAAGCGCATTTTGCAAAGAGGAAACCGCAGCTTATAATACATACATAGATACATGATACAGCATACACGCATACATATATACATAGATATACATATATACCTAAGGCAGCCGAATATGCAGCCCTCAAAACTTTGCTTGTTATCTGATGTGGAGAAAGCCGAGTATTCGATGAAACCCTGTTAATAATAAAATGTAAATAATTGTTGGAAGTTTGAACTAGACGTGCAATTTTAAATTTTCTTTATTAATAATTCTAATAATTCGATATTTTATCGATAAATATGATTAGAAATTGTGCTGTTTCATACAAAGTATCTGTATTTTTTCGGGGACTCTCATTGGAATAAATATGTAATTGTATGATTATATGTGATAGTAGCCATGATTTTATATTCGGTTGTATCATTTTAAATACTACTACTAAATACGAATAGAATTTAACAATTTAAGGAATGCTCTTTAATAAAAAAAAGATAGAAACTATGAGTTGAATAATAAAAATTTTGTGCTATCGTGTTTACAATAACTAACCTATATGAGCGAGAATGTGAAAGTAAGGAAGGAGTGAAGAGAAAAGAGAAGATGAGAGAGAGAGAGAGAGAAATTTAATCAAAGAAACTATAGAAAAGTCTATTACAAGTTTTGACTAAGTGAGATTCATTATTCATCGTCTCATTTCTGACTCTTTGGGATTCGAGCTTATCTCATTTACTATGATTCTGTGACGAATTTTTATTAATTTACGAATTTAAAGGTATATATATATATATATATATAATATATAACAATGATTGTATTTAATTATTCAAACAGACGTGATAAAATATTTATTTTTTAAAAGAACAACTTTTAAATAAAATTATAAATGAATTGTAAGTTACCTTAGTTCACAATAAAATTAGTTTCTATTTAATGAATACTATTTTAATGAGAATTATTTTTGAACGCAACATTTACCATTCATTAAAAAACTTTAGATGATTTTATTTCATTAATTAAATACAATAGCTAACTCTAATGATCTGCGGAGATGTATGTTTGCCAATACTTTATTGAACAAGTCTATTGTAAATTAATTCAAGTAATTTCTTAATTTTAATTATTCATTCGATGTAAAAAGCAATTGTTGTAGTAGAATAAAGATTTTAGTTCCAATTAGTTGTTTAATTAAAGGGAGAAGTGATTTAGCATTATTTCATCTGATCTGATTGACTATTATTTTCGACTGATTTAAATTCTTATAAAGAGATATAAGATAATTACATAAGATACCATAGATAAAAATAAAAGTATGAAAGTTAGTATTCTAGAAAAAATACTTTAGAAAAATATATCTAGAATACGTCAGTCATTAGTAAATAGATATATCATTAATAAAAATGTAAATTCTAGTTTAAATTCTTATTTTTTAAATTCTAGTTTAAAAGGATAATATAATAATTTATCAATAAATGATTATAAATAAAAAAATTATTTTGAAAATTCATTTATTCTCCTCTTTATTAGATGAATTATATATACGAATATTTGTAAAACTATTTAGTTTGAATCTTTAGATAGAGAAACTTTGAACGCCTATATTAATTTGAAAATGGGAGAACTCGAACTTTAGTTGTTCCTTATGATATTAAAGAATTCAAACTTAAAGAGTATATTTATTTATGAAATAAAGAAATTAAATATAATTTCGAATCTTTTCTATTATAATTTCTTATATTGCAAGGAAATATGTATTAATATCTATATTAATTATTAGTATATATATAACTTAAAATTATTTTTATTTATTTTTCATAGAAATTATATGTAATAAATTAAAAGAGTAAATAATACTGTTCAAAAGTATATATTTTGATCAAAATTATTTAAAAAATAAGCTGTAGAGTTTAGATAAATTGATAGATTTCGATTTATATTTATAAATTTTAGTTTATAATTTATTTTTATAAAGATGAAGTCTGAGTTCATTTTTAGAATATGAACTTTCTGTTTTAATTTAAAAACTTTTATAGACAAGTCTGTTCTTTTTGATAACTACTCTCAAACTTAACAATTACATATAAAATATGTAATTCTGAATGTATAAATTGGGAATAGTTCAGATTGATAGAAATATTTATACATAGTTTTCGATATTATTTGCAATTTAATAATTTGGAAAAATTTAACATTAATTTAAAGTATATAACTATTTTAAAGTGTACTAGTTTCAAAAATCTATATTTTCTATTCAATTTAATACAATATCTAAAATATTAAAACCCATTCCATCATTTATAGTAAAATGTACATTTGAAAAAATGTGTATTATTAAAAATCGAACAATAATTGACGTAGAATATATATTTTCACAAACTAACATTTTCTATATGCACTATACTTAAAAAATTAATATTCTTAATTGTTCAACCAATTTATAAAAATAATAAATTGTATTTACAAATTCGAAGAAAGATGTGCAATATTTTTCATGTACATTATTTGTTGTTTAATACTTTATACTATAGATTAAACTCCAAGATTAAACACTTACTCTCCGAACTTTCAAATATATTTACCTAATACGTGATAAATAAATTAAATTAAAATATTCCAGTAAATATTCTTATCGATCAACTGTAAAGCAAATGCTGTTAAAAAATTTGGAAAGAATTTTACATCTTTGGGGAGTATTTGGTAATGTCTACGATTATAAGCTTTTAAAGACATTCCAAAGCGAGGAAAGCGTTTTTATAAAAGTTGAAAAATCGTTGGAAACACACGTTTGACTTTAGAAAACAGGCTTGAAACACTTGTGTGACTCTTCCGTTGATATTGATTTTGCCTCAGGCAGAGACAGACTCCAGTCTGCTGTGCTTTTCTGTTGCAGAGGGTTCGTTGAGATTAGAGCAGCTGACCATCTGCTCTTGTCCCAATGAAGAGCCTTTGGCTAGTCAAAAAATCCTTAACGATAGTCTGACCACTGTTCTACTACTCTCATTAGTTCCGAGAACCATGATTCAAAATTTACATATGGGAGTGTAGTTGCACATGCATGAAAAAGAAGTAAATAACATCGACGAGCAAGTTTCGAGACAGAGCCGAAGTAGAGAAAATGTTCGTGAATATTCAATAAAATTCGAGAATGTGTACAATGGATGAATTTTTTATTTTTTCAAACTACAATTAATTATAATGACAATCAATTTTATGAATCAATAATATTAAAAGCAACTACAAACGAAACCCTTGCATTTTCCCTGTAAATTATTAAACACAAATTTCATATGATTATGAAAAATTATGAAATTATAATTTTTGTTCGAATTTTTTACTTCTTTTTAATCTTATACACTTATCTCGATTAAAACTAAATTATAGAAAATCTTTGCAACCGGAATTTCTTACCAAACCATTACAATTCTCAAAGTATAAAAGGAATAAAGTAAATTTTTATAATACTTTGAACAGCCATCGTTTTGAAAATCTTTCCATTAAAACCCAGAAATGGAATTGTTATATCGATAACTTAAAAGGGATATGCATTCCTTTCAATTTAGGATACATATCTGATATTTCATCCATCACGAAACATATTTTTACGTTATATAAGAATCTTTAAGTTTTATTTAATATGTACACATGATTCGAGATTCGACATTGGGATTCCCTTTGAATTTAACTATCGATATCGGTAAATAAAATAAAAACACGTGAGCATATGATATTAAAAGACCCACCAGAATTGCATTACCTTTAAATTAGTAAATATTTAAAGCGATATAACAAAAACGAAAAATATAAAAGGATAATATTGAAAAACAACCAAAATTTAGAACATTAATTCTTACGTAAGAATAAACAACTAATGATTGTATTGACAGAAACAAATTTTATTATAAATTTATGTGAAAAATTGCCATATACCTTCTTACTTTCATGTAGAAAGTTTTTTTAGTTACATTTTAACGTTATCTGTTACTTTAATATATTTATTAAATTTCTTGTGATTCTTATTTTTATACGTTTTCAATAGAGTTAAATTTTCAATAACAATTTTTATTTTATTTTTAATAGTGATATATTATTTTGTATGTCGATAATAGTTAATATATTATTAAGGTAACTTATTTGTGTTTTTATGTTTGGAGATTTTTATTATTAATTAATATCTTGCAGCAGGGTTTTCTACTAAAATATTATGTAAAGTTAGTTATATTTATATATTCATAAGTTGAACTTCCGAACTTTCAGAACATAACTCGATTAAAATATTCAATAGTAAAATTCTTATACAATTTTTTGCATTACCTTATCTTCTTTTATCAAGGTCGGAATAATAATTGACTTTCATATTTCTTATTTTCAAAACCAATACTAGTTTTTTAAACTCAATTAAACTACCTCTTACCTTTTTCATTATCGGAAGTAATTGTTTCTCAATTTATTAATGATAATAAGACCTTTAGTAGATAATTTTATTCTTTAAAATTTCTCATTTAACGTTTCAGATATATATTGTTATTATAAAAATTTATATTGAATACTTACTGATTCTCATAAACGACGCTCTTTTTTATTTGTTTTTTCTATC
Organism: Platyscapa corneri; assembly: GCA_018907185.1. Classification (NCBI taxonomy): domain Eukaryota; kingdom Metazoa; phylum Arthropoda; class Insecta; order Hymenoptera; family Agaonidae; genus Platyscapa; species Platyscapa corneri. The sequence continues at coordinate 1,336,404 of JACCHW010000012.1, forward strand.
CTGCGTATGATACTCAATATTTATATCCACATATGTAGATTAAAGTATGCAATTGTCTTTTTTTTATTAACAGGTAATAATTCTAGTTGGTGATTGAAATTTTTAATACATGATAACATTTATTTTTGTAACATTATATTTAATAAAAATATTAAATATTTTAGAAAAAATATATATTTAAAAACTATAATTCATAATTATTTAATTTTATTTATTTCTTATTGATTGGATCTTGGCCTTATAAATATATTTGCTTTTATTAAATATATTCTTTTAATAAACCTATTTTAGATTAATTATAAATATTTAAACATCTGAATATTTATTTATCTATTATTTTCAGTCATTTTAAAAAGAATTCTAATGATTTTTGCAGATGAATTGTTCTATTTATATATTACGTACAAAAAATTACACTTTTATCGATATCTATTTATAAAACGAATGCTTAATTTCCATCAGGTATCTTGCATTAATATCAGTAGCTTAATTGATTATTCAATCGATTATTTATTTTGCATTTCATATTTATTGAGAAGTGAAATAATATTGAATAACAAAAATAATCATGTTTGAAAAAACTATTAATTGCCTTTTAACAATTTCTAAATAGTATATGGACTATAATAAGAATTATAACATACAATTATAACGTGCAAATATAAAATATAATAAAAAAAATTATCAAGAAATAAAAAAATTAATTATAGTTAATAGTATTATTATATTATTATAATAGTTAACAGTATTATTATACATTATGAAGTAACAATATTTAATTATCAAATAAACGTTCATTTGAATTTAATGGAATAGGTTTCAATTTTAATAGTTTTATACTATAACTCAAAATTTCAAAAAGGTCTTTTAATACTTGTATTGGATGTTAGTTCCATTTCTATTACACTACATTTTTTACGTGTTTATAAAATTTTTAGTATATAAGGATAAAAAAAATTTTCTGTCTTGTTGACTATTCAGTTTTAACTGATAAAATTTCATGTGATATCAATAGTTTCTACGAATATTAAATAATTACATTTTACAGATAATTTACATAATATATTGTTATGAATAGTAAATAATAAAATAATAAAATATTGAAAATAATTTAATCCATTTTTTCTGTAAAAATATTTTATTTTGAATATTAAACTATTCTATATTTATACTTTTAAATTTAATATTTCAGTACATGAAATATAAATATTATTGAATAAATTATTATTACAGTTTTTGTAAAAATTCTGTTTTAAAAACAAAAGTAGCATTTATAACATAAGTTTAACAGTATGATGTTAATAAAAGGTAATTTAATATTTTACAATAATATAGAGGAAAATATATTATAAATCTAGTGTAAAAAAGGTTGTTAAGTGTCCGTATTCAAAATATTGTATCTTGTACACTATCTTTTACATTCAAACATTTCTTAATGGCTAATGCAATGGATGAAAGGCTGATAATTTTAAATAGGTTGAAAGCTCAATTTTGAAGTCGAACGATTTTTTTATCTTTTATCATAAATTAGATCTTGCTTCATCATTTCACAACAAAATTCATGAATATAATTAGAAAATAGGTATAATTATTAACTATAGTCATTTATATTTCAACATAAAAGGTCGTTTCTATCCCAGATCTAAAAATTCTGGTCTATTTATATCGCATTTACAGCTTTTTAAATGAGTGTCATGAATACGGAAATTATTTTTGAATACAAAAATTTATAAAAGACTATTCAATGAATAATTGTTATAGTTTCTCATATTCTTTTTAGTTGCAAATACACAATTTTTTCATATTAGTTGTAAAAGCGATGTATATTTATCTTTAATTCAAAAATATAAATATCTGCTATAAATATGAGATTAACTATAATCATTAATAAAATTATTCTTCAATTTAAATCTTAAAAAAGAAGATATAAAAATTATCATAAATTTAAAAATATACTTTGTATTTTCTATTGTGATGTGTATAAAAAATATAATAAAATTTACAAACAATAATGATTTAAAAGTCTCTAGTAAAGATACTTCACTAAAGACTTTTCAATACAATCTGCAGTTAGCATTTGATTTTCAAAGTTAAATTTTCTATTTTGCTAATTCTTTATGATTAAATTTTGATTAATAAAATTGAAAATGTGTTTATATATTAAAATTATTTGATCTGTTTAATATTGTATTATATTGTTTGATCTCTAATGTCGATACATAATTACTCATTATATATATTATTAAATATATTGTGAATTAAAATTTTAATTTATTTATAATTATATCCGCTGATAATATAATTAACGTTAGAACTAAGCTCATAAAAATGAATTCCTTTAAATTACATTATTTTTGTTAGTATAAATATATAATTAGTTTTTTTCAGTTTGAACTTTTGATTTAAATTTTAAGCTCCAGTTTAATAATAGTGAAATATCTTTAATTAAAATTTTAAGATAATGAAACATTTAGAATGAAAAGATTTTCTAAAGGTATTCACATATCGTTTTAAAATTATTTAATTTTTTCGGATTAATTCTACCTTTTTAATAATTTTCATATAATTATCGTTAAAAAATTTTTGCGAAATCACTCAGTTTTTAATATTGAGAATTTTACTTTATTTTTTATTCTGGTAATGAAGGTGATCATGTCGTACCACAAAGAAAATTTTTCATTATCAGTATAAACAGTAATCGATTCTGGCACTGTAGTTATCTGATATCAACGGAAATTTTTTCGTCAATTTTTTCATATTATGGTTCTGTTTAGGATCGGTGAGTTTTTAAAATTGAACTGAAGGTGATAAAATGAAAAAAGGGCTACAAAAAAGAAGAAAACGATAATTACTATCATTGTCACGTCTATTCGCCTGTCAGATAGCGAAAAAGAGTGAAAATATGTGTGTAGAGAAGGGAGTAGGTAAGTGGATGGGTGGATATACGCATATGTAAGAAAGAGAGAAATTGAATGAGAAGGTGAGTAAGATAGAGATAAAAAGACAAAAAGAGTGAGAAAAAAAAGAGAGAGAAAAGAGTCAGGAATCCAACGATCTACCGACTCTTTTCTTTTTCTATCTGTCTTACGCTGAAAAGTTTTTTCATCGAAAAGTTTTTCTCTGCATTATCTTTTTTCCTGTTTCCTTAAAAATTGCTTCTTTCTACTGCATTCCGATAGAGAGACTCTGATTTTCTAAGTCTAGGTTACACTTACTTTATTTCTATTTCTTTGATCTATTTTTCGCTCTTTTGTTTTCTGAATGTTAGCTTTTCCAATGTAGTATAAAATTTTAATACCTTATTAAAGAAATTTTTAATAAATTTTAATAAATCAAAATAATTTTTATATAATATTTCCTTTTTAAAGATATAAAATACAACTGAAATGTTTTGGAGTAATACAACACTTTTCGGCAGTTAAAATAAATTATTTATAAAATATGAATTCTATATATAACGTTAAGATTCTATTAATAATCAATTTATAAAATTATTGAATGCTCAGAAAACTTAATTTATTAAAAAAATAATTTTTTACAGTAATTCTGTATTTTATGTTATACATAAAATATATATAACGCAAACACCATTACTTTATTTTTAATTAGGTAAATGTAATTTTCGAATATGTATTTGTGACAATTATTCACATGTAGTATTTTGCCGTAGATGTGAAAATTATTTCTCAAAACTAGAAGAGCACCAATTCAACAATAACATTTTATTTGTGTTTATTTTTTACTATCTATTGTCTGTAGCTAATTTTCCGTGTGACTTTACTACTGTGAGCTGTGACTAATTTTCTTATTCAGTTCTTTTTCATTCGCGGTTAAATTTTCTTCGAGAGAATGTTGCAGAGATACCTTTTTCGCCAAAAACATTGCCGTGAATTGAGAACTGCTGTGGATTAACGGACTTTCAAAGCTTGTTTGCAGATACTCTATTTGTCCAGCTCGTGGAAATCCACGCCACTTAAAATAGAGCAACTGTTGCCGCCGCTTAATGCCAATGACTACGGTGATATTAACTCGTAACTAAAGCTTTTGCGCAATCTTTGACTTTCTATGCAATCCGCCGATTTCCTTTCTCTCTGTCTCTCTCTTTCTTATTCGTTCCCTGTTTCTTATTATCTTTCTGTCCCTTCGCTTATTTGTTTCTTTTTTCCGATCACCTCACCTTCTCTTGTTCTTGCTTGATTTTGGTTGGACTTCCAAGTAACTGCCCATCGTCGAAAACCCAATAATCGATTTCTCTAATACAAAGTATTTCGTTCGAGTTGATCAATTGGGTGGATGTTTACATTGGAACCAGAACAACTTGCAGATACATGCAATTTTAACATTACCAATCATTTTTTGGAAGAGTTAACTTCATTACCAAAGAATATTTTTTTAGCTACATTTGTCATATATAATATTTGAATGAATATGCTACATATTTTAGGAGATAAGATTTAAATTTTTTTTTATAACTATTAAATAATTTGACTCTCTTTGTTTTAGATTTGTCTTTGATAGAGCACTTTTACTAACATCTTTTAATAATTAAAGATGATAATTTGATGATAAATATGATGATTAGTAATTAAAATTTAATAATTTCACATTTAATTGCTATAATTTATTATTTAGATCTTATAAAGTAAAGTGTTTTTGCAGTATTTTAAAATGAAATGAAACAGAAGAACAAACTGTACAAGCAATCAGAATTTTAGGTTCAAACATTTTTAAGTTACTAAAGTTGTTGAAAAGTTTAACACCTATGAAGTCCATTAATCTATATTTCTAAGTATAAGCAATTCATGGTAGAAGCAATATAATCTAGATTGTTTCAGAAAATAAGGATTTTGAACTGTCGGTAGTGAAATGAAATCATTATTTAATGAAAAAATAGCAATAGCAATATTTATTTCGTTATATTCGTAGTTGGTACATCAATTAGTCATTATAATTGATCCAAATAATGTCGTAAAATATTAATATAATTTTTATATAATACTTATATTATTAAGTTAAATTTTTAAGCATTTAAGAAAAGTCCAGCTATGAAAATACATATTAAAAAAACAATTTTCAGAAATTATTAATAAAAATTTATGAAAGTTTTAGTGGTGAAATGAGATATTTAATAAGTAATTCAAATATTAGCTTAACAAAATTAATTAATTTTTTAGGGTAATAAATTTTATTTACCAAAATTTAAGGTAATTTTTTGAAAAATTTCTATGATAAATGTAAGTAAAACTGTGTATGCATGTTCATACGTTCTGTGGGTAAGCTATAATTTATTCTACATTATTTGTCTAAATAATTCAACTTAAAATTATTTAAAATATTTGGGATTAAAGTTTTGAAACTATTAATTATAATTGTTAAATAAATTATAAAATTTGAAAATTGTCTATAAGTTCGTTATCTAAAATTAAATTTTCCAATTAGTTTTATCGATGAAGACTTCTGTTATATTTTTTTATTTTTTATATTTTTTGTAATCAAAATACTTTGTAATCAGTTTGAAAAATAATTTAATTTCTTTCAATAACTTTTTTATTAATAAAAATAAAAATATCGTAATTTTTAAACCAGAATTTATTTCAAAATTATTGAAAGAAACTTTAGTTTTGTATGGAAATATATTTTATTTTCATATATATATACATTTCTTTGGTACAATCTGAATTATTATATGAGTTTATATTTTATAGAAAGTAAACGGATGTTTTTTATAATTGAAATAATTATGAATCACCATTAAGAGCTGAATATTTCGAAAATAAATACGAGATTTAAAAATAATAGTATTTTAAATCACCGAATTAAAAATAACAAAGGTTTTGGAGATTTACTTATGGATGTGTTTACACTCGTGTACAATGATAGCTTGTCACTTGTTCGTGTGGTACATCGGGCTACAGAATTACCGGAAATATAAATAAAGCTCCGAAAAGAACAATACAGGCATACCCCAATATAGACTCATTATATGGAAACAAAAAAGAAATTTTTCGCCTGTAAAAGCACTGTGTGATAATCATGGGAAGACGGTAAGCCTAAATAACAAGCATAAATATCGTAAATTGTTTACATATGATAAAAGGATAATTAACAAATCGAAAGGTTAAAATAATGGACACATTGTCTCCGTAATGTATTATAGGACTTATTTTCTTCTACCGTTGATTTGAAAATAATTCGCTGATCACTTTATTGCACCGGCGTCATTTCAGGCGGCGTTGCCGAATCTTCAACGTCATACGTGACATTATGTATTATAAAATATGTAATTTTATTGATTACTTTCATGTTTTTAATATATTAATAAATAATAATTTGCATTATCAAAAATTAGTATATTTTTTAAAATCTCAACGATTGTGAAGCAGTTAGAAAAAAAGACACAATAGTGATCTCTATTTATCCTTAATAGACAGATATGATGTAAATTAATAAATTATAAATATTTAGAAAATAAAATTTAGCTACCATTGTAAAAATAAAGAAAAAAATATATAACGAAACCAGTCGAGTTTTTAGTTTTGTATGATTTTTTTTGAGCGGTTGAGATAACATGCTGCCATCGCTCGGCGCTCGGTTGATTTGCAACTTTAAATTGGGATATCATGTGACCAAGTCTGTTTATGGTTACCAGAGTTTGTAACCAAAAAAAAAAAAAAAAATCCCAGCGTGCAGAAAAAAAATTTCTACGTACTTCGTACTCGGCGATTTGTGTATTCCGATAGAACGACGTATCCGCCTTTGAAACAAAACGTAAAAAAATAAAGTGAAAACATGCACAATCACTATAAATCGTTGATAAAGCAAGATTCTATTTACGAATATATAATACACATGAGATTAATTGACAGTTTATCAATAATATGAGCGAACGAATTTTCTTTTATTTCTTTAGTTTTATTTAAAAAAATTTTTTTATTAATTAATTCACTCACATATTTTATTTGGAATAGTATGCGCATTAAACGGGGAGTGAATTTAGAACTGTATATGTAACTGCATTTTGTCAATTTTTGCAATAAAATTCTTTTATTTTACATTATATTCATTTATGTTCACTAACGGATTTGAGGAGTTCCCATGTGCAACAAACTATTTTAAATATATATTTAAACCTTGTAATAAAAAAATTAGAGAAATTGGCTATCAATTTATTATTAGCCACAGTTTTAGTTGAGTAATAACGAATAATAGAATTAATGTATTAAAAAATGTCTTTATCGCGGTGTCTTAGGGGTATAGATGTGAGAGTGCTCAGCACCATAAGTATTTGAAAACAATTAACTGTATATTCGCATATTTATATAGATCTATGCTTTAAAGTGCGGAAAGGTAATATCTCTCTTATTGTTTCGGTAATGAGGCGAAACGATAAAGTGGCGTAACTCATTTGGAAGTTTATCAGCTGGGGAAAACGTTCACTCACGGGCTTAGAGTGGCACTGGTAGCTCTTCCCTCAGTCTTTGTGAGAACGTCACCGAATTCTCTTAAGAGGCACTATTTTCCTCGTGAATCTCAAAACAGAAAGCGAAAGACCGGGAGTGATTCTTGTCAGTGGCATAAGTATAGAGCTAAGAAACTTGTCTATCCAATAGTCGCATACACGTGATAAGGCGACTGAGCCATTAAAAACTTGAATCTTGAATCATATGTTAGTGCTCCGACTTTTTCGTCTCTTGATTTTATCCTTATTTTTTCTCGATTTTGCCACTTTCCTTATTTTTTTCCAGTGTTTTCTTTACAGGCATTCCAAGCACTTTAGTTAATTTGAGTTTTTAATTAATCTAGACCCGTAATCCCAAGTGCTGTATACTACAAAAATCTGCTTATTCTTAAATAAATTTATTCCAATTAAAATCCATTCAGTATTCAATTACAAAAATTTTGCTTATTATTCTTATATAATAAAGAGTTATATAGAGGAAAAAAGATTTAATTTTTGTTTAAATAAACATTTATTTAATTGATAATGCGAAAATCTATATCAGTTTCATTTGTTCATCTCTCAAACAATGATATTAGTTTATTCGTAACAAAGATACAATATACATAATATTATTATCTCGTTCTTATTAAAGAAATATTTAAAAATTCCAAGTTTTATTGTACGCTGCGCAACTTAATACCTAGTTTTGGAAATTATTTTAATAGATGCGAAATAAGTATCATTAATCACTACTTAATTTGTTGTAATTAATGATAAAACTTGATACTCGAAATGAAATTATTCGATAATATTATTGAATATCAAATTTGTTGCAAGATACAAGACATTATCTTATTTGAAGTATAAAGGAATTAAAAATTTATAAAACTAGAAGGATACTGTGTTATTACAATTTATTTAATTAGAAATAATAAAAATTTATTATTATCTTGTAAAGCACTAGTAATTTCACAAAAACGAGGCTAAAGATCTCAATTTATAATATATATTATAACAATAACTTTTTTGTCAAAAGAACAATAAACATTTATCAACGAAACAACTTATAGGGAAATATCAAAGAGCAATTTATCACCGTTGACATTATGTCAATTTACAATTCGAGCATCATTTTCAATCGCTCGCCAATCCGTTCTGAGGTGCAGATATTCCGTGTTTAGAAGGACCAAAGTTCACTTATTAATTAGTGAGCGTTAATCACACCATGCTACGAATACATCCACGAGTGCGCGCGGCAATGGTATCGATCACAGTGATCATAATTACCTTGAATTTGAACGTGAAATGCAGGTAATTTCAGCAAACCCGGCTGCATCATCACGCGCTCGCGCCACGGAAACTGGAGGAAACCGCCTTCGAGCTCCATTAAACGCTCGCCTGCCTCACTTCTGGTGAATGAATTACGGTACACATTTATGTGTACAGATCGCCCGTTTTTTTTCACTTATTTCCTTTAGTCAGGTAATGATCGATGTGTGAGGAATTTTTAAGACCGTTGTATAATTTTGCATATTGAAATAACTGGCTTTAAATTTAACTCGTCATCGATAGCAATAATTGTCATAATCTGGTAAATTTTGTGAAGAATAAATTAAATGTATAATTGCAAATATATGATAATTGAAATCTTAAATTACTTTAATTATTTTGTTCCAAATAATGCTGCAAGTTCTAAATTCTATTAATAATTACAAAGTATTTTATAACATTTTAAAGTCTGTCGAGCACACATATTATATATCAAAAATTATAATAAAAAAAATGTAAGATCTCTTTTATTAGTTAAAAATTGGAATATTCTGCTAAGTTTTAAGACTAGTTTATATTAAATTAAATTATAGTTTAAATAAAATTCATTTAAAGTAGAAGTCATTTTTAAAAATAATTATTTCATTAAAATCTGCCCTTAGTTTCAGATTTCTTTTAAAATAAAAATGTTTATTACAAAATGTAAACATAATTTTTTCTTTACACTAGCTTATAGTATTTAATTTGAACAGAGCAAGTTGAAAAAAATATCACATGAAGATTATTTTGATTAAACCAAAGGTGTTAAATAACATAAAAATATAAGATAATTAAAAAATATTGAATTTTTTGGTAAAAATTATATTTTATATAATTTACCTAGTTTTTAGCAAGATATAAAATACCAAAAATAAAATAATTATAAACATTTAAAGCTACAAAAAATTATTATAATTACATATACAGTATTTTTAAATATATTTTTTTAATAATTCAGAGAGTAAAAAGTCTTATTAGGAATATAAACATTTTTCAACTATTATAAGAAATCTTTTAATAAATATTAATTTTATTTATACTTTCAATTTTTTAATAAATTAAAAATCTTGATTATTTTTACCAATTAAAATTTTCAAATTATGAGATTTATTTAGTTCCAATATTAAAATTTTGTAAGTATTTTATGTGCATTTAATTCATCCCGAAATATATTTTATTAGATTAGAAATTAGATTTTTGTATACATAATGAGTAATTATATTATTTAATAATATAAAATATAATATAACATAATTAAAACAAACTACATTTGAAAAAAAATTTTTTTTTATTCATAAATCTTTTTAAATTTTTCTTTTGACATAATGTTTTTAATGAAATGTTATATTCACAGATTCAATTAAAGTTTTAAAAATATTATATCACAAGATTAAATTAAAAATTTATCTAATAAAGATTGATAAAATATATAAAAAATAATTTATAATTTAATTTATTTACTATTTAAGTTAAAAATAATAGACTTGGATTATATCAATTATTTTCAGAGCATATAATTTTAAATATTTCAGATAGATAGGAGTATAGAAAAGAGAAAAAAACTTGCTAAACAAATATAAAAGTTTTACGTAAATACTAACTTACGATGAATTTCTTGAGATAATTGTATAAAAGTTTAATTAAAAAGATTAAAATCGTATTTATCAATTTAATTTTTATGAAGAAATTAATGTATAGTATTAATAAAATAATTAGAAATTTATTTTATTTTAGTTTTAAATATTTTAAAAAGTATAAAAAAAATTTTTTCTAATTTATATAATTGTTTAAATACTTGTATAATTTTATTCATTGAAACAAAAGGAAAGGGAATTGATTCATATATATTCATGCATAAATATAAATATTCGCGTACGCAAAAGCAATTAAAAGCAATACTTGTCAAGAGTATGTTTAGATTTGCGAAAACTTAATTGGCATGTAAAAATTCATTTATACAAAAATATCGCCGTTATAAAGTACTTTGCTTCCAAGCAAAAAGAATAATAATGTAATAACAATTAAGCGCTCTCGCTTTATGCAGCAAGACTGGCTGCAGCTTTGTGTGCAAAGCGTTCATAGCTAGAAGCGCTCGCTCTTGATTGCAATACCGGTACGACAAGGTTTTGCTCACATCATGCATTCAGTAAAGTCAGATTTTCAATTGAATGAGAGAAGTAGCGATAGCTAGAGTAGGGACGGAGGAGACAGAGCGACAGCCGGATACGCCTTTCGCTGTCTGGTGCAGTCAAGTGCCTACAAGCGTGGTAAATTAGACCGATCTCGAGTCGGTTATTCTATGAAGCTACTGTATAACTGGGAGTAACAGATTCTCGAGATGGTTGACACTTAAGTAAGGAGAGTCTTGTTTCATAACAGCGGTTACTATTGTTACCACTGTTATTAAAATTAATATTAGAGTCATTAGTATGTCTTTTTTGTGATAATAGTATATTTACCTGTTTTTATGGTTTGTATGTAATTTTTTTTAATCTCGTTACAACGTTGAGTAAATGTTTTTTAATAAGCTTGAAATAAAGCTGAATCATTATTATAGTATATTAAAAAATGCAGCAATTATAGATTATGCTTGAATTATGAACTGATTTATAATTTATGCAAAGAGAGGACTTGGAAAGTAAAAATTAATTTTAGATTTTTCAAGCTCACTTTATATATTTCAAATTAAAAATACAATAAAGATTTAAAATTAATTTTTGTTAATAATATACTGTTATTATATGTTAATAATAATTCACTGTATTCGCCAGAGTTAACTTTAATTTATAAAATTAAGAAATAAAAAATAAAAATTATAAAATAAGTTTTTTATATTTAAGAGTTTTGTAAAGACAGATAAAAAAGCCAATAAAAACATATTTTAAGGTAAAGTAATTTTCGTAAATACTGCTTCGGCATTGTCAAGCGAACAACTGAATATTCATGTAAGCTAACGTTATTTAAACGTAATTTAAATTAACATACGAGTTCATAGTTTTCCCGTTCATGAATTTATCGATTAATTTCTATCCAATACCGATTTCACATTTAAAAATATAAGCCATACGTTTTTCACTTTTTTTATCTCTGTCAATTATCATTATGTTTTATTCTAATGCTTAACAAGAAGAAAGGCTTTCGTTACAATGCAAACTTGTGCGAGTGAGTCAGAGGCAGAACTATTTCATTTTACATTTGAGATTTATGAACGTATCCCATAGTGCGACACGCTGTCGGAGAATTAATCAGAAATATTGAGATTCACGAAGACGGGAAGAGCTATGAAGTAGTAGAAGTTTCTTTATTAGAATAGATATGAAATATTTTGTTCGTTCAATAAAATGCTTGCTAACAACAGTACAATTTTGATAAATTTATTGTAAATAAATTTTATTTTGTAAATAAATCCATATGTATTTTATTTCCTGTATAAATTTGTTCTTTATATGTTGTTACTATATGTTTTTATCGTATTGTCTTTAAAAATTTATATTTTTTCTACTATAGTAAAAAGAGTTCTGTATTTATTGAATTTTATCTCGTGAATTGGCGTTTGCAAATTTTTTCGATTTAAATGTTTTGACAAATATGAATGTTATTAATTGCGTACTAGAAATTTTGTAGATTTATAATGTTTTATATAAATTTTATATAATAATTATTGAATACTGAATTATTATAAAAGTTAAATAAAGAATGAAATTAAATTATTACTGATATAAATATAAAACACGTATAACACAGATGAATCACAGTAATTGTATGGAACCAGATTTTATGTCGATAATGTAGATATAAATATCTAAGCGTTTAAAATTTAAACTAATAACTAATTGCTGCACATGTTATCATTTTTGTTGATATTTAATTTTATTTAGTTCAAAATATCCACTTGGATTTCTCATAATTAATGATCACTTGTTCGTAAATGATAAATTTGAAGGATGATGAGTTTGCTGAACCCGTTGTCTCTTTCATCCTCTAAGCAAGCAAAACTTATTTGAACTTACATTAGCTTCTAGAATGATCATCGTTTGACAAGACCACCAGGTACATCGATCAAATTTTCTGTCATAACTATTAACGTAAGTGATGAAAAACTGAAATATTTATATAAATCGAAACAGATTTGCAAAGGTTTCAGATTTCTTCTGCTATGTAGTTTATAGCATAAATAATTTTATCAAAAACAAGAAGAGAATTCATTTATTAAATTCCTTATGTAATTTGCAGCTAATTAAAATAAATTGTTATTGATTTTCGAAAGGTATTTATAGAAGAGCTTTGCCTATTTTGAGCATAGGATGTATGAGATAAAATACAGATGAAGTGAGCTTGACGATCGTTTTTTATGTATTATAAATAAATAACGAAGATATTATTAGCCAAGTGTTCCTTTTCATTTAATAGTGTCAAAACATCGATGTAAATAACATGCTTAATAATAAATTTTATAAAAGCTTTCTGGCGTTGTTCTACAAGCGATGGTAATTCTTATGAAAATTTGACAGATTTTTAGTATTTATAATCGAATAATATAAGAAAAATTATAAGTGATCACTTTTTTATTTATATAGTGACAGATATTTTATATTTATTACGAAAAAAAAAGTAATCTAAGAGTGGTTGGTATTCCTGTTAAATAATTAAATTGAAGAAAAATGAAGGAATAATAATAATTATAATAATAATGACAAGGATGGGAAAGAGATAAATAAGCGCTAACAAGAGAAAGTAAAATATTGTTTCTTTTCGTAAGTCGTGTAAAACTTGTACTCTCTTTCATTCATTATCGAATACGGATTTATTTGCACACCTAAATAGACACATCAACACACGAGTTAAAAGAAGCGAAAATAAACACTGAGAAGGATGAAAAGATATTTTATAGCTTTCGCGGATACATTCAGTGCAATAAAAGCTGTATAGTGTTACATGTACTCTTGTGTTATGTGATAAATCGCGTAAGATCAAAGATACCTTTGCGGGTCGTTTTCTTGTTTTCTATCTGTTTCTTCGCGTGGTAATAAAACCACGGGGTGCCGAGCGCAAGTAGAAATTTCCGGTTTTGTGCGACTCGGACTCTTCAGTGAGTAGCACGAATCAATCTCCCGGACAACCGCGCACTAGTAAAAGTCTCTGTCCGCTTCAAAATCTTCTCTTTTCGTAATCATTTTATTTCTTATTTCTCAAATTTAAAGCTTATAGTTATGCGTGGAATGCGTAATATATATATATGGTTATATATGTATATATATATACCGTATAGGATTCTGCTGTGTATTGATTATTTGTCGCGTCAACTCCAGTTCTTACATTATTCATGCGACCTGCCTACTGTACCCTTCTTCTACTTCACTCTTTTTTCCTCTTCTCGGTATCCACTGTTTTAGTATATACTATCGCAATGTTACTGATTTTTTAGGGCGTTAGCTTGGAAAATAATTAATGTCGGATATTCGTTAATGGTAGAACTAAAATGTTAAGTCAGACTTACGCTGCTATGACAGTAAAAGTGTTTTTAATAAAAATGGGTATCGTTTCATAAACTGAAAATTTTACTTCGATTAAAAGCATTTAAACTCGATAATGTACCTTTAGAATGAATTTTATCATATAATTAAATAATAAGATTTTCAGAACTTGTATTGTTAACAATTGTTGTTATTTTGAAGATTATTATACTAGTCCTTACAAAATAAATCCAATAAAAATTTTAAATTATCCGCCAAAATATCTGAAAATCATTTATGAATTCCTACCATAGAAAAATAATCGAGTAATTGATATAATTGATTTCAATAAAAAACTATTATATATTGAAAAGAACTTAAAGTTAATATATATATATAATTGATTTCAACAAAAAACTATTATAAATTGAAAAGAAGAACTTCATCATCAAAACCAAGTTTAATTTGACTTATATTATTCAGTATTAAATTATAGCTATCTATATAAAATTATATATTTTTACTTGGTAATTAAATTAATAATTTTTAGCAATTTTTAAATAATTTTTGAATAATCTGGTAATGTTATCAACATTAATTGTGTCTATAAAATAATTTACTTCATCTAGATTATAAATTAATACATTTACTATTATCAATACTTGTTTTAATTCTCATTGAAAATACTTAAGAATAAGAAAAATAATTTTACGCCGATCAAAATTTTGTTACGTTTACACAACTGTTCTTTTCAAATAATAAAATTAATTTATTGTTCTAAGAAAGGTTGTCAAATAACAAATCATTTTGATCAATAATATGAGATTACAGTTATATTGTAGTCTCTACGCGTGTGAAGAATCGTTCGTTCAACGTCAAGGAATCTCGTGCAACAGCAAGCGAATAATTATTTTCCACCGTAACAAGCTGGATCCAGCAAGTTAAACACCTTCTTCGGGAATTGGATAGAGACGATATGGAATAAGTTCTTGCTTTTGCAAAACGCTTCGTGATTTTGTTCCAGCTTTTCCGTTTACTCATTAACACATGACCACACACGTCAGACTCAATTTACAATCGTTGAAATTTGCTTTCTGTTTCACATTCATGTATTTACTCTCATTCTCTTTATCACAGACGCACACACATATACATATACAATTTCTGTTCACAAGTCTTTTTGATTTGCAAACACAAAATTTAATTTATCGTAATAACAAGGTGTGCATAGGGATTTAAGGAAAATTTAAAAAAATAAAATATTCTTCTTTTTATGATAATTATGTCAACTACGATAAACCATCGGTTGCAAAAGCCAAATTTAATATAAAACTTTATTTTATTATATTTTAATAGCAAATATGAATATGAATTTTTAATTACACATACAAAATACAAGAAAAACATCAAATCATATTTTATTTAAAATTTACTTGTTGAATATCTTCAATGAAATATTCGAAGATATATTAAAAAGAATTAAAGAAAAATATTTAAAAAATAATTATAATCATAATCATCTTTTAAAAAGCAATATAGTAAAGTATTCGTGATTTTAAATACAAATAAATAAATTTTATCATAAAAATTTTAGTATTTATATTAATTTTTTTTTTCAATACAAATTCAGAAAAAATAATTATTTCATTTAGCCATCAGATGCTAATTACATTTTTAGTCTTAATAGTTATTGTTGACTTTATTTTTGAAAATAATTAGTCATCAGAAGCTGGTTTGTAATATAATTTATTTTATTTATTTCATACTAGATCTATTAATTATGAAAGTACTTAAATATTATGATAAAATACAAAAGTTATTATAATTTAAGATTTATAGAATTTCATATTTCAAAAACATTAATTACAAAAAGACATTAAAACATTTATACGCAAGTGAAAATATTTTTAATTTTTGAAATACATAGATAGTTACATTTAATTATTTAAATTTTGTATTACTTTCATTTTCTATCTCTCTCTCTCTCTCTCTCTCTCTCTCTCTCTCCTCTCTCTCTCTCTCATTAATATTTCGAACATTGAAATTTTTTCATTATACTTTTAAATTCGAATATTTCGTGAAAATAAAAGTGAATAAAACAAAAAGAGCTGCATTTAATAATAAAATTGTTTAAGTTTGAAATTATTTCTCTACAAATTTCGTTTATAATTGAAAAATAAGATTTTTTATCAAAGCTTTTTAAAAGCTTCTCAAAAAAAATTCTATATTAAAAAAGAATTACGACGTTGAAAAGTTTTATTGAAAATTATCATCACTTACTTTACTGTTTTTTAATGTTATTTTTAGCATATGTTAAGCAGTAATAAATTAAGTAAAATAGTCGTTTAATAAGTTTTTTCTATAGTCCTGCTATTAAATAAAAACTAAAAATTACCGACTCATCTAATCTTCTTTAATATCGGAAGTTTAATTTAAGTACAGTATAAAAGAACTTAATTTCAATAGCTGTAAATGGTTAGTGATCGGAAAAGCTAATAGAACAGATAATTTATTTCGAGGTTATTGTTCAAGATTTTATTTTTATTTTTTATTTTTTCCTGATTATATCTCTGAAAAACATTCTAAATATTTTTGTCATCAAGTTGTATTCGTACAAAAAAATTATATAAAAATATTCCTATATGTAATTTAAATACATACACATAATTATACAGTTAATAGAAGATTCTTCAGATTATACTACTTGCTAAGAAAATATAATATTACATAACTACGCGTACGTAAATGTTACGCTTGGTATTAACAATGTTTTATTAACAATAATACAAACCCGACCAATTTTTATCTCTCTTTTTCTCTCTTTCTCTTTCTCTCTGAATCCTGTTCTCAGTGGCGAATGCAAATCGACTGGTTTGTTTGCACGGCAGTATTAAGGAGTGTACCGATTCATAAATCATACAGGAACGCCGTATGCGCGAATCAATCGGACTAGTAGCGAGCCCTTGCACTTTGCACTCTCTTCTTCTTCCTCCCAGAAGGCATAAGGTCCTGAAGGTTAGAGCGAAACGCTTTGAACGAGCATGCACGCCCCGGAAATTACGTGTCGGACTGTAAACTTTGATGATTGATGAGCTCTCACTACAACCGCCTCGACCTATCCATAGAATGTTTCCGTCATTTTCCTTGGTTGTGCAACGCTATACGACACTTCCATGAATTTGCTCTGTCTCTCTCTCTTATTTCTGTACATACTTACACATACATACATCCGCCTATTTCTAGGCCTCTCTTTGGCGAGTTTCTATATTTTCACGTGTGACTGCTCTGCTCCCCTATTTTTTCATAGCTTACTATTGTTACGGATCGGATTACTTTAGAAAATGATCTCGAGTGATCAATAAAAAAATATTTTTTCGAGCCAAAACGATACATTTTAGGAATAAAGTGTTTAAAAATCATATTACTGTTGATACGTTAGTAAAATCTATAAATTTATTTTCGAAACAAGGCGACACCGCACATAGTGAGATATTCATAAAGATTTGACGAGTATATCACGATAAAAAAAAAATACCTTTATAAATAAATGCATTTAGAATAAGTATAAAATAACTGAAATAGCGGAAAATCTTAATAAGTTACGAATGCTATCAAACAATCAACAGATAGAATACAAAAATTTTTATAGGAAAATTCTTCGGAAAGTTAATTGATACATTAAATAAAATAGGTTCAGTCTCAGTATTCAGAATAAAGGTTTAAATACATACTGAATGATCGATCACATCTTGAAGTTGGACAAATTTTATTTGTGATGACGTTTTCGATAAAATCCATACGTATACATGAACCTAAAGTGATTCGATTCACGAGAACCCCTGTGAAGATGAGAGCTTTGTAAGCTAAGATTTCAACTTTGAAGTTTACGTAAACTTAACACTATTGAAAAGCAAAGATTTTCTGTACATCCTAAGATGCCTTGATCAAAAATTATTTACTTATTTGTCAAAATTTGTTTTAGGCATGTTAGATTTTCAGTTTAATTCTTATATCTTAAATTAATATTAAATGTTTATTAAAATAATAATATTATATTTATTTTAATTACTGCAATAAGGTAAATGACATTTTGGTTTTAGTTATGTTTTTATCATTAAAAAAAATATTAAAAACATTTCGTACCAATGCAATGTAATAATAATTCTTATATTAATAAATGTAATTAGTAATAATTGTACATTTTAAATGAACTCATTAACTATTGTTTGAATTCTAAATTTATTATGTTATTAATAAGACAAATATTTTATTTTTGTTTCATTATTATTATTATGGAAAATTCGATCAATGCAGATTGTTCTTTGATGTACGATTCAATGTACACTTATAAATTTAATGTGCAATTAAAGTAATACAAATATACGTTATTCTATCACGTATGAAGTAAATATACACATGAAATTTATTTACTTAAAACTAGAAATACGTACGCATTTATATTTAACTTGAATCCATGGAGCTGTAGTATTACTTACAGCGCATTTTTTGCTTTCTGATAGAATATGTCTTGCGCCTCGTTCAAATACGAACGTTAGCTGCGAATATTCAAATAAGCAGTAGCAGATAGCAAATAGAAATCAAGCATATGTGTGATGCCTATATTTGCAAGTATAAATCGTCTAGAAGTATAACGTAAATTTTACTGTGAATCTCTCATAACTAAAATATGACTAAAAAATAAAAAATTTTTCAGATTATTTCGCGCCTATGTTATTCGTCTTTTTAAATCTTGCTGTTTTTACTTTTCATCAGCTGAAAGTTCTACGAACATTTTATCTAAAATACATCGTTAATCATAGATTTTAGTTTATAAACATTTACAATGTTTTTATACTACAGTTTGTTGCACTAAAATATTTTATATTACCAAATTATAATTTTATTTTAGTAGACATAAATAAAAATTGTCATTAACTTCACTCACAGTTGTTGCAATAAAATAATCTAAAAAAATTACAATTTGAAGATAAAAGTAACAGCAGAAGTGCAGTTCATGATAATAAAATAATATTAAATTTATAAAAATAGAAATTTTTTAAAATATAGTTGATATTGTAAACAAGGTTTTATTGTAGTAATAAAATTGTAATTTTGAAAACCAATAATTTGACAAATATAGAAAATTGATTATAAATTGAATGTATCATTTGCTATTTAAACTATTAAATATTACATTCGCTCTATAATTTATCGCTTATAAGTTTAAATAATGAACAATTTAATTAGAAAATTATCCGATCTGGAAGCTTTTATGTGTCAGCTATTATGTTTAATAAAAATTTTTGATGGAAAAGAAAAAAAATTGGTATCTAAAATTAGGATTTATGTTTTCATTTGAAAAATAAACAATTATTTTTATTAAAATCAATGATAGGATATTTATAAAAATTTTTCATAAATGTGCATATTTTAAACGCAAAGGTATATCACTAATCAACTTAAGAAATTTTTGAACATACTCATCAAAATGCATGGTTTATAATTTATAGATATAATTTATAAAACAAGTTAACGAAGTAGAAATTAACATAAATTATTCTAAAAAATTAAAAAAAGTTTTTATGATATATTAAAAAATCATTTCCATTTATATTAATTTTACAATTTTTATTGGAATTTACTTTATGTATAAATTAATTACAAATTAAGACAAATGACTCAACAATATTATGAACAATATATATGAACAATATATTCGTTCATATATATTCGTAATACCAAATTTATTTGGTTACTTGTTTTTGCGTTCGTCATCTCTTGCGATTATTCGCTAGATCAAGCACAAGAGAGGGTAGATGCGTGTAAAAAACGAGATTTTTCGGAAAGGGGACAAAATTAGTTAGGTTAGCTCAACCCAACCTAAAGATATCTGAAAGCATCGTAGTCTAAAAAAATGACCTTTTATTCCAGTATATATAACTTTTTTCTTTTATACAACACAAGTATTTTGGATTGAACCTCTTCCTAAGATATGTTGGAGTGTATTGAAGAATTAAGAAACTATACATGAACTATGAGCTAAACCTGGTGTTCTTAAAAGATATTAACAATACTTTAATGAGATTCACATATTTTCGCTTAAAAAATGACTTTTGCAAATGATATATCAAAAAGACATTTAGTAAGGGGTTGGATTCAAAATTATTGATAACAATTTGAATCACCAGTGAATTACCCTTTTCAATTATATATTAAAAAAACTCATTATTAGTGCTTTTCTAAATACATTAAGTATTATTATTTTATTTAATTATTTTTATGTTATATTTATAAATGATGTAATCACTATTTATTTACATTTATACATTTTTATTTTCACCATTCAAATTTATTTTATTCGATAAAATTAAAAGTTTTCTAAATACAATATCAATATTTCACGAATATCGCCACCTAAAAGAGAATAGATTAATGCAGTGTATATGTAAGGCACCAACAAAGGCAAGACAATGGTTTATGTACAATGTATTTAATGTAACACATCTGTAATCTTATTCTGTACTCAATGGTAAATTAAATATATTTTGAATTTTTCAAAAATATCAATATTATCTATTTAAATATATTTCATTGATCGGAATACGATAAAAATTTCTTAAATTATTGAAATATACTAATAAAGTTTAAAATCACTATTAAGTGCAATCCATAACTTATGTAAGAAATGAAAAACTTAAGTGTTAAAAGATGAATAAATTATAAAAAGTAATCAAATATATCATTTTCAGGTCCTTAATCAATACTTTGGATTGAAAACAACTGGCGTAAAAGTGCCTTTTAAAAGAATAACTTAAAGCTCATTATCTATAAGAAGTAAAATTTGTAAAAAACTAAAAATTATAAGAGGATTCATGGAAGTAAATATTAAGATAGTCGAAAGACGGAGAGAGAAAGATAGAGAGAAAGAGAGAGAGAGGGAGAAAGAGAAACAGTTAAACACAGGATTTGAGAGAAGAAAAAGAAGTGGTGAAGAGAGGTACAGAGCATCCATGCATGAACTATATGCACCTCAAGAAATCTTGAAAACGCTTATAACCTCAGAAAAAACTTCCATCATAGGAAAGTGCCTTGGGCTCAAAGTTTTACGGTATAAGTTAGAATTGCAGGTGGGTGGATCCTATCTTACCTTCAGTTTCGTATAAGTTAACTCGTAAATCTGATATTGAAAACAGGAAACGAACCATACAAAGGGATCTCTACATCTCTTTTCTCCCATCTACATTTCTATATGAATTGTTGAAAAGGTAAACGGTTGAGTAACAATATGTCAATAAATTTCTCTGAAAATGACTTCATATTTATTTCTCTATATTTTCATGTATTGGCCTTATTTCGAAAGTTTGTTAGGCTAAAATATATTAAATCTAATGGATTAAGCTTAAAGAATTCTGTCATAAATACAGCGTTAAATATCTTCTTAAAAAATAATTATCACAAAATATTTATACTCAATGTTTATTAAAAATAAAGTGTTATCAAATTTTTTAAAATGTCATATTAAAATTACTGAAACAAATATTAATTAATAAGTAAGTAAACTAATTATATTTGGTTAAATTAAACTTTTTAAAATTTCTGAATTTCAATTGAGTTTTCTTTCGCTTATATTTATTTTTACGGATAAATAAATATACTTTTACTAATTTCTACCTGGATTGCTAACTATAGCGGAAATTTAAGAAACATTTAAATTTATTATTTCTTTAGGAATAATGAAATTAATTTTATACTTATAAATCAATAAATATATATACATATATATATACAATATTATATAAAGTTAATTTAATTGGATGAAAATTTATATTTACAATTATAAATCATGAACAATTTAATATAATATTTCTGGAATCTTGGAATAAAATGGAAAACTATAAAAAATTGTGCACCTAAAAAGTTGTTTTAATATACAGTACAATAAATGCATGTTATATACTTTTCAGCCTTTAAAGGATTTTTATTAATAATTTAAACTTCCTTATTATATTTTTACTCCTATTTCAAATTTAATTTTACATTAATTAATTTAAAATTATGGATGCCTTAAAATTGTATAATATTTCTTACTCTTCACAAATAATCAAGATCGAAAATAACATATCAAAATTTTATAGAAATTCAAGATTTAACGTTTAAAATATCATCTAGTAAATATAATTTTTACTATTAAATCAATTTTCAATCCACTAAAAATAAATTAATTTATAGTATATTTTGAAAAGGTTTCATTTGATTAAAAAGGTAAGTATTCATTTGCTCAATTATCTACAAATTTATTACTGTTCATATTACGCGTCATATTATGAGCGTACGTTTAATACATTTACATTTAATATTTAATAAAATCAATTTTATACCAATAAAGTCATATTTGTTTTCTATCTATTCATATATCTATTTGCCTGTGTATTGTAGAAATCTTTTACCACAAAATGTTTTACATGATCTATTTTGTAACAGTACATACAAAAATATATTATGTAAAAAGGTTAAATTTTTAATTTATAAACAAATTTATATCAAAATTGTGATGAAAGAATTTTTAGATTATAATAGAATAATAGATTTGATCTATAGTTATGTAAAGTTTTGATTAAATTTAATTTTGTGCTTAATTTAAGTTTTGCAAAATTTGGATTAATATTATAATATTGAACAAAGAATAGTGATGTATTGATATTCAATACCCGAAATTATTAAAGTATTAAATCATAACTTTTCAACATAATGTCTAATAAAAATTTTTGAAAACCAATATGTCAATATGATTTTTATCATAACATTCATAATATCAATACAAATTGCTATTTCCAATCGGATATTTGATTTAATTTTTCATTTCTAAATTTGAATAATATGATGTTTAACATATTGTATCAAACGTTTAAGTAATTTATTCCATTTATTATTTTGATCGGGTAAAATCAAAAAATTAAAAACATCTAATTTAATAAAATTCACATATTATCCAAGCATTGATTAATTAATTTTCATCAAGTTTATTTATAATTTATTATTATTAATTTTATAATTGTTTGAAATAGTTTTTATTTAGTTACTATGATTTTAAACATTTTCGAATATTTGATTTTATCGATTATACTTTCTAATTTTTAAAAAACATACAAATTAAATTTTTAAGAGAATATGTTTCAATATTCCCGTTATTAACCGTATGAATCATTACCGATTATCATCAAAATAAAGCTAATCAAAAATATTAAGTTGAAACAGTTTTTGCTTCATGGGAAAAGTTATTTTATTACATTGGTTCAATTTAAGAAGAGTATGGGTTTATTTTATCTTTTTTTTAGATGACTTTTCGATAATGTTTATAGTAGTTGTATAGATTTCAATTTTAATAATTTGCTAAAATTAAAGTATTTATAATCGACATAATAGTAATTGATCATAATAGTTTATGATATTAATAGTTTGGATATAATATATTTTTCATATAAATATTTATTAAATGAATTTTAGTTTTTATTCTACTCGATATATTTAAAATTCTTAAAAATACAACGAATTTAAAAAAACGCAAAATTATATTAAAATACTAAATTAATTTTTTGAACAATTTTCTTAATTTTTATCACATATAACAGAGTTAATATCAAAATAATTTTCATAATTTCATTTATGATATAATCATAAAAAAATTAATAACCAATAAATACCTTGTTAATTAATTAATTTAATACATAGTTATAACGCACAGTAAATTAATTATTATTTTGTAATAAAATAGACATTCTTATTAGATTAAGAACAATATTTAAAACAATAAAAACTTTGTTATTAATAAAAATAACACATATAAATAATAACTTGAACGGATATGTTTTGGTTGAAAGTTTCTTATTTGCATCTAACTTCATAAAATACTTTATATTAGCTACAATTTTAAAAATACAATCAACTTATTTTAGTTTTACAAATAATTACTGATATTATAAATAAAATTAAATATAAGAAATTATTTGAAGGAAAGTAAAAAATTAGTTAAATAAGTTTCAAGTTATTCCTTAATTATTTTAGAATTATCTTCATACATTAGAAAATGTGACATTACTGTACGCCATGAGAGAAAGACGATAATCGATCTTGAACATCAAGCATGAAAAGGAAGTTTAATTACTGTCCTGCATCTATTTTTGATAAATTAATAAACTTAAAAAAGACACTGTCACAGTGCCGTAATTTAAATTCTTTCAATTATACAGGTAACAAAAATCCAAGAATAATTAAGCTTAAGTCGTATATCAAAATTACCTTTGATGTATTAACTTTTTAACAAAATCAATATATGCAAAATAATTTCAGATAATACAAATAATCAATAATAGCTTTTATAATAAAATAATGCTACTTTAAGAGCTTATTATCATAATCCAAAATTTTGATTCGAAAATTAACGTTTATTTGTTGAGTTGTAATTTTGTAAATTGTAACTGTTATGTACAAGTATTCCCAATTATGTAAGTACTTTTGTAATGTGTAAAAATAGAATTCGCTATTCTAGTACTAAATTTTTAAAATATTTAAATGAAACATGAAATTAAATTAGAATATGAATAGATCATAAAATTGAAAAATAATTCCAAGCATGAAAATAATACAATAAATCGTTTATTGTGACTACACAAGATAATCTAAATACGCTGTTACATTGCATATGCAAAACCACATACGCAGCGTAATTAGAACTGTGCTATAAGTAATAAAATCTCGAGAAACCGTACAGAATACGTGTGTGTAAGAGATAATGAGAAAGAATGAGAGCAAAAGAGAAAAAAAAAGACAGTGAGTGAATGAGAGAAATCAAGAAAGAGGCACAGATGAAACAAACAAGAATGAGAATAAAGAAAGGACGATCACGGATTCAGAAGAACATATGGAAATGCGGTTTATATTGAAATTATACAGAAACAATATTGTCAATGATTAATTATAAAGCATTGCTACATGTTTTTGTAGGCTGTGAAAATTCCAGTATAATGAAACTCTTAAAAAGATCGTTCTGTACGAAAAGACATGAGAAATAACATTAGCCTTTTTATTAACAGGAAGCCAGCATCGGGAAGCAAATCTCCGCCTACAACATCATTATGATAGAAATTATAATGATATATGACTCATAGCGACGAAGTCAAGATTACCGTTGATAAAGGCCAAGTGCGTTTTGTCTATAATAAATAATAAAAATTTAGATTACAGGGCGTGGCTGTCTTAAATGATTTTCGTTGGGGCATATCAGCGTTTGTGACCATATATATGTACATACTTTCAATTCCCAGTACAAAAATAGAAGTAGATTTCAATTTGACTATCATCAGATCGAATACCCGGTCATAAAGCAATACATGTTGATTGAAATTACAAAGATGCAATATAATTTTAAACTAAAAACGTCGATGTAACTGGAGCAAAAGTATCAATTAATTTAACGCATTAATACACGACGAATAGATGAAGAGAAGAGCAGCAATCAACAGAAACTAAATTAACGCGGCACAACGACAGTATATACTACTCATGCATTAAAAGTTTGTTTTCGAATAAACGTCGAAGGAAATGTACAGTTCATGTTCCAAATAACTCATGATATTTAC
The DNA here is from genome assembly GCA_018907185.1 of Platyscapa corneri. NCBI lineage: Eukaryota > Metazoa > Arthropoda > Insecta > Hymenoptera > Agaonidae > Platyscapa > Platyscapa corneri. Next base: position 1,362,242 of record JACCHW010000012.1, read on the forward strand.
ATTTATAAAGCTTATCACATTGTTGAACTCTACAGCCCAGAACTTGATAAATTCCTGGTCTTTGACACGACCTCATCCTACGCGTCACTATGCTTCCATTCACGGAAACCCTTTTGAATTGCACTTAGAAAGAGAGAGGAAAAATAAAACTTTAAATTCGTCGTACAGACGATGCTTAGAGAATTTCGCCAATCTCTCGGATCCGCTGCGAAAAATGAATACAATAAAACGGACTACTGATAAACTAAGCGAATAGTTCAATATATCGTTTTTTACGATAGATCCGCTGTAAATAAATTTTAACCAACTTTTATCTCGTATTCTAAATAGTTGTCGTGTATAAAAATGTTAGCCGGTGTACGGATTACAGGAATGTACCATGAATATGTGAAAATGAAATTTATAAATATATGGTACAACGACCATATCTATAATAACGACAATTTAACTACCTATAATTTAAGTAATTTATCAAATTGTTATTAAAATAAAAACTGAAAGAGTAGATTTTCCTGTGAATTATGCATTGTTAACAAGAATGAATTAAATCAGAGATATATATGCGTTAAAATTTCGTCGTCAATATGTGCATTATTTGAATGGAAATAATCAAAATAATCTGATCTATACTAAAAATTTAAAAGTATACAAACAATTTAGTTTTCAGAGAAAAAATTTTAAAATAAAAAAAGATAACTGGCAGATACTAATCTTGGGATGATGAATGTTATAATTTTACTCGTTACTCGGTTTTTTAAAAATACTATATTTGCTCTACTTTCCTTCGAACATAAAATATTCCGGAAAAATGTAAAAAGGCTTGCCCAGATATGACAAAGAAATTTCTACTTTATTTTTAAAAAATGGAAGAACAAATATACGGAAATTCTGTTAACCTGAACTATCAAATATTTACAAACATCTTTCAGTAACAAGGACGTCGAATTCTAGTTCAAAGAGAATCGGTCGGAATTCGTATGAACTCATACAGTGTGTTGTCACTATATAAATCATAAAATACCCAAAGGTGATTCACAAAATTCCGTACCTACTCTAAAGGAAAATGTAAGCTAATCAATTTTTCCAAATGCACCTATAAAATAAAAACATAGCAATTATTTTTTGCAAAATTTTATGCTCATTTTATTTATGTATTTTATTATTTACAAGATAATATTAATTCTTTTTAATTATTCAATGCTTAAAAAAATTAATAATTAATAAGTAATATTTGTCGATGTTTCAATTTCTTTTCATTGCAACAAATTTATAATAAGTAGAAAAAATATTCTCTTTTATTTTTAAACTAACAGGTTTCATTGGGTTCTTTAAAGCTGAAACATAAAAGAATTATTCTATTTTCTTTACCAATTCTCTACTTCTTCGTTCCAACATTCCGATAAATTATTTCATCTTGAATGCTAGTCAATTTTCTTTCAATTCACTTAGTATAATTTTGATTCCATCGTTCAATATAATTATTTCTAATCGATCGATTTTCTGATGTTTGTGTACATTTTTTTTTTTATTTACCTTAATTACATATCATTTCTGAAGTGGTAAAAAGTATAAATAATTCAATTATTCTAAAACTATTTAACATATATTCATAAGTGATATTAATTTCAGAAACAATGATTGTAATCTAATAAATAAAATTTCTATAAAATAACAAATATTAATTTTATAAGAAAAAAATAACTTAAACTTACAAGAAGACTTACTATACCTATAAGAATAAATAATTATATATTAATTTGTGTATTTAATATTGAAAAATTTTTAATTTTACGAATTTTATAATTAGATATATTTTAAAAGGTATGATCAATCGTATCTAGATATGATGAAAAACTAGGTTAAATTTTAATTTGAGTTAAGAGGAGCATAAAATGTCTTTAATTTTTAAAGTGTAAAGAAGAGTATTAAATGACAATATTATTTTCAATAAAGTGTTGAAAATTGAAAGTGTCAAAGAATCTTCTTGAAACTAAAATTTAATACGTAAAAATTCTGGTCAAGATTGCTCTACATCATAGTTAATTTGGAAAATGCAAGAAATTCCGTAAGAGAATCAAAATTTTTACTTTATTATCTCATCAATAATTTTATTTTATTCTTTATATATTGATTCGATCTTAGCATTAATATTTATGTAATGAACTTACAACTTATGTGTAATAGTAAATTACACAATTAAATTTGATCGAAAGGCGATACTTATTTTAGCTTTTACATTTCGCAGATAAGAAATTCCTTTATTAATTCACTTATGATAAGAATAAAAAATACTATTATATTTTCTTAATAGAGATTTATTAATGTCTTTTGTCATTAAAAAGAAAGTCTAAAAATTTTGTTATCTAATGTGAATTTTGTGAATGCTTTTTTGTTAGCAAATATTAAGGAAATGTATAATAAAGATGATTGCAAAATATTAAGGATTATCATCATATATATGTACACAGTCTTATTATTTTTGCTTCCAGTATTCCTGTAAAAGAGATTTAAAAATTTTAATGTACAATAATAGGTCATAATTATATAAACGTCAGAAAAAACGTTGAGTGGTTTCAGTAAAATGACTGAGAACAGACTTTAATCTAAATTTATTCTTCGACTTATTTTGATTATAAGTAAAAATAGATGGGATATTATATCCTTAATATAATTAAAAATTATTCCCTTTTCTAGAAATGAAATCGTTTTTGAAAAAAGTAAATAAATTATGTGAATTCTTCGTATTACAAAAACACTCATAACAAATATATATAAATTGTAATATTTTTTCTCCATATTGTTATGAAAATCTGCAAAAATATTATATTAATCGTGTTTGGATGAGATAATTTTATCTGATTTAGCTTTTACTGGAAATATACACAAAAAACTTGAGTAAATGCTCGCATATTTATCTAAATTCTAAATAGCTTGTTTCTGTTTCAAGAAGTTGGTATGCCTAGTCTCTGATATAATTTGTAGTTTATAAATTCGATGTCCATTCGCACGTCCTCGGCAGACTTTACGAAGACAACTCTGCGCCACACCAGCGAACTAACGATAATATCGACGGAAAAGCTTGTAATCGATAAAGCTTCTCGACGCTCAAGCTTGCAAGCCAATCCACTCATTCTTTCTCTTTTTCTTTCTTTCTTGCTGTCTTTTCTTTTCTTCTTCTCATAAACTTCATTCGTATATAGCACTGTCGAAGGGTGAGTATACTTTTGATTCTCTGCTCACGTACATTGAACGAGAAAAAGTGTTTTCAGAACTTAATACGAAAAAATATTATCATGCTACGATCTAAGTGTTATGATATTGAAACATGAACAATTATCTTTTTTTATCTATTTGAAAATCTATTGTAGAAAAGTATTTTTTGTATAGCACGTATAAAAATTTTTTTATTTAATTTTCCAAAACACACATTTCTAAAAATTTTCAACTTATCAATTTTATTCCGTTTTATAAATTTATGCGCGAATTCATATTATGTCTTATTAATCTATATTTTAAGTTTCTTTTTATTTATACGGATTGAATTTAATGATTGCTTCTGATGACTCAATGGCTTACATTGATAAATCACTGAATAAAATTATGGGATATGCAAACTCTTCTTTAAAAATACAATTGTACTTTAGCGTTTATTGTTTGATGAAATAATATCATGTATTTATAACTAAAATTGAAAAATTTTATTTTTCCAATAGATGGAATAATATTGCTTGGTTTTCAATAGCTTTCACTTAAATAGTTAGTTCAAGTTCATTCGAATATCTTATATAGTGATCATTAAGATCAAATAAATTCATTTTAATATTAAAAATTTATTTATTTTATTCATATAACAAAATTGATAAATAATAAATAATAATTATTATATTCTTATTCATGATATGTTTATCGATACTTTTCTATGTCATTTTTTACTACTAAATTAAACATCAGTCGCCATTCAATATCAAAAGAAAGCAATATCATTCAAAGTAATTCTCCAACTTTTTTAATGTTCATATCGGTCTTTATATGCATTTTAAAGATTAAAACCTAATTTTTTCCATCTATGTATATATAGTGATAATATATAACCTAAAATTTTATCTTACCTATAAAGAAATTTGAAGCATTAAAGTAAATATTCAATATTTTCCAACTTTTTATTTCAGTGAATTTCGAAATATAAAGATAAATAAAATTATAATCAAAGTATAAAAAAATTAAAAAGCTTTTTGTATTTTACGATAAATAATGTAGACATTTAAAAAGATATTTTTACGTCTTTCCAAACAGTCCCATTATAAACTATTTACTTGTTAATAAATTCTGACCTTTAAACTATTATGTACCTCACATGCTGGAAGCAATAGATTGTCGTCAACGTCTATATTGTTGTATCTTTCTTCGAAACTTATCGTCAATTGAATCTTCAATTCAATCTTCGTGAAAATACTGGATTTTAGAATAACATTCAAGTAGTGGATCCTTTAAAATATTGACATTTTATAGTTATTGGTACACTCTATAATACTATATATTCAGAATAACTTAATATTATTAAATGTTTTTAAAAGTGTTCTTGCATTTATAAATTCATCAATAGTGAGTTAAAATTAAATAAAATAATAAATAAAAATAAAAATTTAAAAATTAATTTAACAAGCTGTAACTTAAATAAGATATATAATAATTTTTGGCATTTACAGATGCATTCGTAAAGAATATCAAGTACAGTGCAATATTCTTATAATTAATATTTAATATTTGACGCGAAGACTTTGATAAAATGTAATATGATCACACTTTTTCATTAGACATAACTGAATAACGATCATGCAAAATGAAATTTTTTTTTAATTCTATCTTATGAACAAGAAATAGTAAAGAATCGTATAAATTTAAATGTTATATCAATTACAGTGCATATTATTTACAAGATAAAAAGTAAATCAAAATAATATTTTATCTTTTATTATATCAGTCATAATAGCTGTAAGTCCACAGATGCAATCTATAACATATAAAATGTGACGGTAATATTACAAGATTTGCTCGTTTCTTTCAAAGAAGAAAGTCAATATTTGAAACCTATAATAATTGTGATAGTATAATAGACGAATACATATGTTTAATATATTTAATCTAAATTTAATTCAAATATAAATAATTAAAAACCAAGATCATTTTCACGGAATTTTAAATTTCTATGTGTAAATACAAAATATTAATTTGTAATACCAATGACAGAAGGAGCATTTTGTTATTTTTCAAATTTATTTATCAGTATATAGTTTCATACATTATATATTAGTTTTTTAATAAATAAAAGATATAAATATCGCTATTAAACGTTTAACTAATTGAACCGATGGGTTTACAATGAACAATAAATACTTATATAGTCTTATGGTGAATTTGAGTCTTCAGCGACTAAACAAACATAATATCTATGAATAGCTTTGACCATACGCTAATGGCTCATTCTAAAAGTAGTTAAGAGTTAGCATTTATCCACAAAATAAAAGTAGGTGCAGTAAATTACATTCAGCTTCAACGTCTTGTCGCTAACCTGAACCGCAAAAGTGAGGTTTGCGCACTGAGAGAAGGTGCTGTATAAAATAGAACCTCAACGAAAGCAAAGAAAGAAAATTAGCGAAATAGAATGAGAGAGAAAGACAAAAGAACTTGCATGAAGGTAAGGGATATATTAGAAGAGAAATGTGGGAGTAGCAGCAACGGCAGTAGTGGTATCCGCTACAAAATTCTATGCGGCACAATGACGAAACGTAAAGAGGAAGAGAAACGTGCAATAAAGCTCGCATAGTCTCTAGAGCTGTATGTTGCGCAGTCTACTCCAATTATCCAGCTTGCAAGTCGTAAAATTTGTAGCGCGTAGCCACGTGTTTTCACGTGAAAGTCTCGTTTCCTTTCGTTCTACATAATTAATAGCTACAGGACGTGAAGCAAAATTTTTATGCTGATCTTTACTATAATTATTAGAGGCGTGAATTATGCACCAACTACCTTTGCGTTTCCTTTTAGCTAATATTGAATTATTACTCGATACATTTGAAATATTTGATTGTTCGTCGCGAAATGTAATCACGAAATGAAAAATATGCATTCAAAGTATCGATAAATTGTGTGCTAAAGATTAAAAACTCAATTATGCAACCAGAAAAGACAATCAATTTATCCAATAATACCTGTTGTGATCAACCAAATGTACAAATATACGTGATGTTGATAATATAGAGCATGTTCATTATTTATATAAATTCATAGTTAATTATCATTCAAAAATAAATAATTTTTTTAGTCTTTTTTAAAGTTTAATTTTTAAGAAATATGAAATTTTAAGTCATTTCTTGTGTGAATTATTGATTAAAAATATTACGCATTACTAACTTTTTAAAATTAAATTTAAAAATAATTGAAATAATCATTTTACATTAACTAAATTTCTTTAACATTTTAATTCAGACAATATTTACATACGATAAAAAATAAAAATTCAGAAAAATTAGGAAACATTAGATAATCTTTACATACGATGTAAAATTTTTTTTAAAATAACGCGACTCATTGAACGAACCTCGAGTTACTTAAGAAAATTTATTTCAAGTTTATTAAGTGCTCTATTTCATTATTTAGTTAAAAGTCTTGATTAAATACTGGTGACAACTACCTAATTATTTTTAAACAGCACTTTTCATCAAAATTTAATTAAGAATTAGGCAATTTTAATTTAATAATAAATATAACAAATAAAGTTGTATACTCGTGATTATTTTTAATGTGCACTAATATTATTTATCTTATTAGTTTATTATACTAGAAACGCAACTTGAAGATATCGTTTAGAAAATATTCAGTTTTATGAATGTAGTCTTTTGATAATAAAAAATTTACTTTATTCAATATTTTATATATATGTAATATTAATTAAAGGATAAATTATTGATAAGATAAAAAAAGAAATAATAAATTGTGTATTAAATTAAATTTGACCAAAATATGAGAATAATAAATATATTATGATATGAAACAATTATGTTTTTCATTGTTTGTTTGATTTTTTATTTTTTTCTAAAATTATAGCAAATTTTTCGCTTGATTCAATATGATTTCATTAAGTATAGTTATAGTTAATTATTCGTTAAAATGGACGAATCAATTTAAATTTTTTTTGTACCAGCTAAACTTAAATGATAGATTATACCATCAGATAAATTTATAATCTTATTGGGCTTCGATTATTTACATTTGATATACTTGAATTAACGATAATTGCTTTACATTATAATAATGTTATCATGAAAATATTACCATAACCTAATTAAAATATATCAATATAGTTTTTTGACGTTTAATTGATAATAAATTATAAGTGCTTAATAATAAATTATTTTATAATCGTTAATTGAATATCAGGGATAGTTCATAAATTTTTCATTTGACGTATTATATAGGCTAAAAATTAAATAAAAATATAAAATGTTTTAATCTAAAATTGTCAAATTACAGTTAATATTTCGAGATGATTGAATTAAAATTTTACTTTTATATAATTTTAATAATCATAAGAATGCTTATTTTTACATTCAATTTTATGGCTGATTATAATGTTATATTAAAAAATGTAATAAAAAAAAATAAATAAAGATGTAGCCGCTCTATTGTGAACAGTTTATATATATATATATCGAAGGTAGACATACTATAATATTTTAACTGCATTGTGAATAGTACGAACTCTTAATGCATCTACTTACGAGAAACAAGTATTATAGAATTTGTTACCATTATAGGAGTCAAATAAAATATATTCAAGTAATCAGATATTTTTAAGTAATAACTCGCTTCAAAATTAATGTCATACATATATACGTGCATATAATTTCGATAAATAAATTATTTACTTTATCGTATTTATGTCGTTTTTCGTGAAATTAGCAAATAATAAATAATATTTAAAAACATCTTTTGAAAAAGATTATAAAAAGTTAAAAATGATTATATTTACATTTGTAAACAATGGAATGCTGATTTTAGAATATCTATAGGTATCATTCTCTTCTTGCTATCTCATAAAAAAGATAAATTTTTAATCTGTGTCACTAGAAAAAGTAATGGAAGAACAAAATTTAATATCTGAAATGTGAATTGAACTGTTAAAAAAGATGTTTATTTCAGAGATATATATCTGAAGTAGCGAATTGTTTAAAAAAAAGAGAACGGGTAAGTAAAGTTTAAAATTGTTGAAAAATATTGTCTAGATATGTGAAAAACGAAAAAGGCTACACACATATCTTTCGGATACCTTTTTACTTAACTTTGCATTCCACTTCTCACTTGTCATGTCTCTTCATCTCGTACTTCCTACTTTCTGTTTCTCTCGCACGTGCTTTAATTCGCTTTCTCTCTATTTATTTTTACCTACCTCTTTCGACCGCTGTTTTTTGCAGAGCGGTAATTGCGTGCGAATGCTCGGTAACGTGGCCTCTTGTGTCTGACGGTAACAGAAACGGAATTGCAGCTTTTTCCATTCGTCTATCTCTCTCTATCTTTTTTATTCTTCTTACTTTTTAGTTCTATATGTTTCTCTGAATATTAACCTCGTTCCATTCATCAATTCAATTATTTCTAAACCACTATTGAATCTAATTCTAAAATATATGTGTACAATAAATTTAGATATAAATAGTTAATTTTAAAGGCTTGCATATTGAAATATATACATGCACGTGATTAATCCTACTTGTAAGAGGATTCATGTATGTCTGCATAAGACAATGAAATAAAATGTATACATAAAATTATATGAAACTATCATAAAGAAACTTAAATTAAAATCACGTATGTGTGATGTCAGTAAATATTAATTAGATGCATACCTTTTAACTTACTAGAATTAAAAAGTACTCAAATAAATATATAAATTTCATATTTAGAATTAAATATTAAATCAATTGATTAATCGCTTATCTGAATTAGCTAAATGAAACGAATAGTAGTACAAAATATAAGTACATTGACCAATATTTGTATGCGTATCTGTTCACGCAGTTATAAGAACGAAATATAATTACTTTTATCTCTTTTATTTATGAAATTTGGCTTATTTTTTTAAATATCTTTCATCAAAAAATGATACGTAAATCAATATGAAAGATTATTTTTAAAATCCTACGATGAGTAATGTTAACGACAATATTCTATCTGTTAAAACTATTATTACACACTCTTTTAAATAGTTTTATTAAAAACAAATTTATTTGAAATGTATTCATGAAATACAAACATGAATTTGCAATATCTTTTTCAATTTATGTATTAAGAATAAAATATCTCGAATGTGATCTATCAACTATTCGACAACGACAGTATTATACTTTTCAAATATCAAATTCACCCCATTTTAGTGCACTCAAAATTTATGCTACAGACCCCAAAAAAGAAGCATACGTACAAAAAATCTAATTAAATACATAGATTTTCATAGATTTGCCAAATTTCTTTTATAATAATTAAATAATTTTATAATACTGGACATTGAGAAAGCTATTAAATTTAGTTAAAATTTTCATCCTCATAATTTTAACGAACCACAATTTGTTAGCACTTATAAATGTTCATTATAACAAGGTTATAATGTATAAGAACTATATATACATATATACTCATTAATTAAAAATTTGTACGAAAACCATGCTTTATCATTTATACAAATTAAGCATATACGTAGATTTTATAGCATAACAAATAATTAAAGGTTTAAATTGAAAATATTTTAAAAAATGAATTAATAATCAACATTATTCTTTATTTCATTTAATTTTTAAAGTAATTATACATTTTTAAGTATTGAAGTTCAATAATATTATGTACTGAAGTAATTAGAACATTAAACAAAAGATGAAAAAATATATAAATAGTATTATTATAAAATATAATCAAATTAATTTAACAATAAAAGGTTTGGTAAAAATTAAATTTTTTGATTGTGTCATATTAACGTGTTTAAGATCGATATTTAAAGTATGTTTATTGAAAACTTAAATTGAATCGAAAAACACAAATAAAAATCTAGAAACATAACTCACTATAGTGTTAAATATACTCTTACTCATACAAGAAATTATTAAATGAAAATCGGATGTATAAGAAATACAAATCACTTAAAATAAAAGATACAATGTATTGGTTAAATATTTTAGTCCCCAATTATGAAGCATCTTTATAAATATCATATTTGTTAAAAAATGATTTTTAATTACCTTACTCATTAACATTTGTCGATACGTAATAACACTGAATGTAGATAAAATACACAAAAAATATCCGCATTCTAATAATTGATTTTATCAAAATATTTTCTGACTAGAGAATAATAATATTCCGATAAAAATCTTTAGTATATAAAGAAATATATGTGGGATATTGTCAGAGTTGTTTTAGCTGAATGTACGCTGCATCAATTGTATAAAATGATGCACTGATAATATTAAATATTCTTATAGATAAGAGTTTTTAAACTTAACTAAATAAATTAATAAAATGGAGTTATTATATACGAACTTTTAAAATTTATGAATATACAGGAATTTTAATTAAGACGATATATTTTATAATGTTGCTTTTTTTAATATTTTACTAAAACAACTTATAATAGTTTTAATGGAGTTGTAAACATATTATAATTGTTAAATACATTTAATTTTAGTATTATTTATATTATCGGAAAATCAATTCTAATAATTAAACTATTGAACGTAATATTTAATAGCATATTGCTAAATAATTGATGAATGAAATTTAACATTTGAACATCATTAAATCAAACACTACGAATAATTTTTATGAATATACTTCATAATAAATAAATGGATAACTTTAAAATGAATTCCATGTCTCAGAATTTTCCTGTCATGAATTTTCCTAATTTTATAATATATTAAAATTAATTTTTTTCATTCAATACTACTTTTTTTGATTTACACAAAGAAATATATTTTGAATTATATTTTGAAAAAATTTAATAATTTTTTTTTAGATGCCATCAAGGTCTTTTTTCGTATGCTTTTTTTGTAAATGTAAAATTTTAAGTAGATTCGATAAAATTTTAAATATTTCTTATGTAGTCTTGTATATAGATATTAATTCTTTACTATTAGTTTTTAAAGAAACATGTTTGAAATAAGAATGTATACAGTTATTTTTATACGTTTAATAATTGAAATTGCTGATATCCAACTTCTAAAGCAATTTTTTCGTTGCGTAGACAGATTGTAAGTACAAAATTAATAAATTGTTGGTTTTCAACCTATTATTTTGACTACCTTTATTCTATGAATCAGATAATGTAATTAAGAAAATTATTTAATATATATTTAAAGTTTTATGTAGTTTTGCGATTAAACACCTTTATATAATACAAATTTATGTAATGGAAGAACTAACACAAATTAAATTGAAGACATAACGTTCACTTATTATTTGATCAGAAGAACTTAGTACATTAACTGAATTGACAAATATGCTTAATGATGATTTAATAAATACCCAATGTATAGGAGAAAAAGAAATACATTTTTACATCTGCAATTAGTCGTACAGTATAATTTCTTCAACCTTTCTTAAATAAATAATGCTCTATCAAAAGCACTACTAACATAAAAATATTTCGACTAGTAATTTGTACTACTTTGTAAAAGAGAAAGCATTTAGCTCGATAATCACAGGTATATAAAATGTAATGGTGATTGTAACGTTCGAAATTATAACTTCCGAATAGAAATGTTTTATATATGAATCTAACACTTGAATCTACAACACCAATTCATGAAAATTATTTGAGATAAATATTTAATATTTAAATGCTTAATATTTTGCGTAAATAATATCATTAAATTTATAAAAATTCAGTGTTACTACAGTTTTTATAATTTTTAGAATTAGACAATAATCATTAAAACTGATGAGTATTATTATTATCACGAGTTTAAAACGTATATGATATAGGTATAATTGAAAAAAATCTGGAGTAAAAATTTAATTGTATTTTTTAGATTTTTTATTCTAATTTTCAAGGTACTTTTGAAATTTTAGATGAATGGCCTCTCCATAATTTCAATACCAATCCTATATGTTTACACTTGAATTGTCTAGAGGTTGAAACTAGTTATGGAAATTGGCTATTCGTCTAGAAATGTACATATCTTACCTTTCCTCGATCTGATGGAATGGCGGTCGATTTTGTATCTTTCCGAAGCCAAGTTCCATAGTTATTCAGCCTCTTGTCATATATAAAAGGAAACGGACCATTTAATTAAAACTAATATTCCCGTATCTTGATAAACAATCTAATCAGCCATTATTGAGTCCGAATATCTAATGCTTCTCTAGATATTACGTGGCGATATAATATTTTTATTCAATATAACGAATTACAGCTTCAAATATTCATTCCCATTGGTATATAATATAAATTTAAAATTATATAACTAGAATATCTTTTTACCTAAAGAAATTTATTTAAATAAATCTACGGGAACATTTGTCAGGTGTATTTATTTTTGTAAGAGACGGTACGAGAAGACACTTACTTACGAATGTCAAGGAATCAGCAACGCTTTTGAAAAGGGTTAAATGAACCCCCTCAAATTCATTTACACAGTCATGCATTAAATCAAGGCAAATAAAAACACGTACTATTTTCAAATAATACTATAAATTAAACTGTATTCTTATATGTAAACGATTAAAAAGTTTCTATAATTTTCTATTCCCTTAATACTAAATTTAAAAAATATCATTTACTCAAGTTTTCTATTTAACTATATATATATATGAATGTGTGCATAATGAAAATACTAAGCTTTTTCAATTACCTCAGCTAATTAAATTAAAAGAAGTATCTACATTTTACCTAAATAGAATATTTCATCTACAAAATTCCAAAATAATTACTTCCAGCATTAGCGTTATCAAAATACCGTTTAGGAAAGAATCTTCTTTTATTTCTTTAAAGTATACCGATAATATAAGACAAATAATCTATCTTACTTCAGTGTCCTCATAATGACAAATTGATTTTAAATTTCAATTCTACGTAATACATATTTTTTACTAGAATATGTAACCATATTAATAATATAGTAATATTAATATAATAATTTTAATTTGCTATTGTTTATATTAAAAAAAAATGATTTATTGTCTATAATTCAGTATATTATAAAATTTTATAAAATATTGTGATACAAACCTAAAATTGTATTATACGCTTGCAAACTTTCACTAAATAATTTTGTAAAAATAACTAAATAACTCATTATTTTACGTAAAAAGTACTTCATAATTTTTATACCGCATATTAAACTTAAAGTATTCATTTTTTGATATAATTAATGAGTAATTCCAGTGATAATTGATACTATGCTTATTTGCATTATAGAAATACAGTCAATAATGAATAAATTCATAATGATTTACGTACCATTTTAATTATTCTTAATAAATACATCTTATCTTAATATACGCTTCTACCTAATTAGTGTTATACTGACAGCTTAATAAATTATTGAATTTCTTCAATTTATCTTTATTTTACTTTAATATTACAAATATAATTTAAAAGATATATTCAATTTTAAACATAATTCAAGTTAATTAATACAAATTTATATTGCCTATAAAAATTACTTTAATTAAAAATAATTTTATGAAAAGAAAAACTTATTTTTATAAATTTTTATTGTTTTTGATAATGTTTTCTTTTACGCTGACAGATTCATTATAAATAAGTGCCAGATAAGGAATTATCAAAAAGTTAACGAATTATTTATTTTATGAGATATTATTATAAATCTAAGAATGTAAAGTTAATAAAGAAATTGATTGAATATTACAAACTAGCAAATTTTTTAATTTAAAAAAAAACAATTGTTTTTAAATTAAACAAATTATGTAATTAAAGGAGTAAAATAAAGTTCAAATTTTGTATAAAATCTCAATTTATGTTTATTCAATGTAATATTTAAAAATTAATTGTTCAATTAGTTAGTCAAACATGTAAAATTTGAAATAAAATTTCAAATATCATGTAAAAGGAAACCAGGATTAATTTTTTATAATTTTTTTTGTGTTGAAGGTCAAACTTTTATTCAATGTGTACGTTCAACGTGATTATTATTATACACTATCTAATAAGATGAGCTAGACTTGTTATTGTAGCTGATTTTAATTTTTTAAGTTATAACTTATTTATACTTAATTTAAAATTGTTTTAAATATTTTAAAAATCAGAATATCCATAATTAAAACAGATTATATCGCCATATATAAAGTAATTTAAAAATCGGTTATTAGATTTTCTTGTTTTTTTTCCATCTTGCGATAATAAATGGAATAGAAAACGCGCAATTAAGATTTTTTATTCTTTTTTATCATTTGCGTTTTTTCCGTTTGCGTTTTCAGTAGCTCTTCAGAGCTTTAAAACACAAATAGCAAAAGGACTTGTCATCTTAACATTATACATAGACTAGGTTATTGCGCTCGGCATATTTTTAATTGAATCGCAGTACATTTAAAATTTTTTTTTATTTTCTTAGATTTCTTTATGATTACTAGATATTAGTCGCTCTAAGAACTGTTCTTCTTTACCCTTAGATTCTTTTAGAAAGCATCTATAAAGCAATTTTTTTTCCTATCTTTTAATTAATGTAGCTATATAAATGAGATTAAAATGTATTTTTAAAATAAAAATTTGTTTTTATAAGATTTCCGTTTATAAATCTTACTATGCTCATTGTGTTCAATTCAATAATTATTCATCGAATATAGAAGTATGTAAGTATCAATTAGTTCCATTGTTTCTACATTGTATTGATAATCTTGTCAGTAATAAAATTTGTTTTTACTTTCACTTATGTTTTTTTGTCTTCATATTTTTTGTGTAAAAACTGTTTTTAATTAATAAGTTGTAAAAGTAATTTTGAAAAATTTCCCTTTAAGATTATTGATATTTTAGAAAATTTTAATAAATTAATTTATCCAAAGTTGCACGTATAAAAAATGACTGTCAATTTATTATGTTATAAAATATTATTAAAGTAACATATTTCTGTCCAACTTTATGAGGAATAAAAATACGTATACAGTTAGATATGTATTTTTTAATTTCCACTATTTTTCTTGAATGTAGTATTATTAAATCTTCGTAAATTATGCAATTAACGTTAATTTCAAATTCAAGCCAACAAAATGCAATTTCAGGAAATTGCAATTTGTCATAGTACTTGTTGCAATGAGTGTAATTTTGAAGAGTTAGGAATGTTAATATTACATTTTTATTTTGCAATGAATGGATATTCATTTTACAATTACATAGCTTTGAAAAATAATTTTTGATTCTCTATGTTGAGCATCTATAAATTTTGCAAAATACTTTTACTTCATAGATTATTCAAATATTTTGTTTTCATATTTTTAATTTATATCAAGTGTTTCAATATTTAATTTTGAATAAGTAACTATATATAATCTGTTTTTATGTCACATGTTAATTTTAAAAATTATTAATTAATATATTATATCTATGAATTTATAAAATTATACATGAAGAATCATGAAAAATTCTACATTCGTTTAAATATTGAAACGTTAAAATATAAGATTAATTAATTATATCTATCATAATTATCTAAGATTTTTCAAACTTTAGTTTATTTATGATTATGAATAGAATAAATATACAGAATTTTTAAAAATTAATGAAAATTGTTGATTATTTCAAATATTATTTTGAAAAATATGACCTTCAAACATTTTCAAGACATAGTTGAATTTAAAAAATTATGTTATATATTATCTTCATTTTTTATAAGTACTCAAGTAAGATTTTACGTAGATTCTACTAATAAAATTATAAATATATTATATTCGTAATTTTATTGTAGTACTATTTAATAACTATAAACTGCAAGTTTATTATTTTCTTTAATCTATAAGCTTGCAAAAATTTTTTAGTGAAACAATATGAAAAATTTTATTTAATAGCATATAAATTTTACTTTATTGAACAGTAAAATTTACTGTATTATATTTTACAATATTATAAATATTTTTTATAACAGCATATTCTGTGTTTATTATTATCATAACAATTTTTATGGTGATTTGTTTATGGAAATTTGTTCCATATACATGCGTAGTATAACATTATTACATGTTTGAAATATAATAATATTTTGATTTTACTTGACATACAAAAATGTATATTATGTTTCGCATGAATATTTCATTTTGTAAGTTTAACATGCATACATACGTCAACAAATGCGTATGTATTCATATTAGTTTGCGATTAATGCGTGATATTTTATCAAAATTTGAATTGAAAAATCTGGATTTTAATTTTTCAAATCTGATCATATTTCGGCGTATGAATACAATCAAATATTAATTTTGAGTATTTTAAAATTTTGAATTTAAATATAAAATAAAATTAATTATTAATTAAATTAGAAAATAAATTCAAGTGTAACATTAAGTTGTAGAGATTTCGAATCTGAAGTGCATTTATAAGATGAAAACACTTTTTATTAAATATAATATAAACTGTAATAAGAATTTATACTCTAATATATAATTTTAACACAATCTAATATTCTATTACTTCTTTATTATTATTAATAATGTTCTAAAAGTTTCTATGTAGAATAAATTATTTAAATTTTCAATATATAGGTTTTTTGCATCATACTCATTTGTCTATGTTTTTAAGAGACAGAAATAGCAAAAGAGGAAGAATGATAATATATATACAATTAATGAAGCTCTTAAAATGGTACAATGAATCGTATTTTCTGAGCTGGTTTTCTTTCAGCTAGAATTTAGGTCATTTGTTTTTAACTAGCAGCTTCCTTCCATGTTTCATCTTTTTCTCTTTACTATAACCATCGTTGTCATCGGAGTATTCTCGTTCCCCGAGAAAACGAAGCAAGACTTATATATTTGAAAATCAGCATCAACTCGACACAGTCTTGTTAAGAGTTGATAGAATAGTTTGATATTCTATATTCTCATGTACGTAGTATACGCAAGAATTATTTTTTATTAAATTGGATGTTGTATTTAAAATAGTAAAAATTCGTTAAATAGGGTATATTAAATAAGAAGAACAATATTTTTATACATTATCTGTTTAAATATATTTCTAAAAAACCAAATTTTATATTTTTATAAGTTTATATAATAAATGGAACCTGAATTCTTCTTTTTTATAATATCCGTATGCAATATATGTTTTAAATTTCATAAGTATATTATAATTTTATTCTTACTACCATGAATTAACATCACATTAGAACTAAATTATCAATAAAAATACATAATATTTTACTAATTTAAAAAAAAAATTTTTTAAGTTTGACAATATGTACTATTTTATAGGATAAGATAAGCAATGTTAATAACAGATAAAATTTTAATTATTCTGCCACATGTACCGAGATATAAATTAAATTTAGAATTTAAAATCTAAGACTTCGCATACGTAGCTGAAAAGATATTCATATATGTGCATCAGTATCTACTTGCTTCTCTTTATCTCTCATCTACTTTTTCACCACTATTACATGTAGTACTCAGATATATAATATGTACCGATACTTGTTTCCGTTTGTTTAATTCGTTATATTTCATTTACATCTTGGTCGACTCATTTTCGTTGACTGTCAATTCGTATTAGCAAAGAAACTCGAGATTTCTGCATTGCGTATACAGGCAGGGCTAAATTAAACTCTTTTCAACTTTGACTTACTGCTCGTCTTTATGGTTTTTGCACTTTCCGTTTTAACAACCATTTACAAAGAAAAATTTCAAATTTTTTTATCTTATTGAGACATATCTAACTCATATTTATTTTGCATGTAGATATACACATGTGAATATATTTCATGTATGTTAAACAAATATATAAAGTCTTTTTATGTGATTTTTGAATTTTATGTTTAAATTAGACTTTATCACGATTACGATTATTTACAAATTTTTATTTCTCTCCCCAAATTAAATTTTCTAAAATATCTAGGCATTAATACTTATTGAATTCCTCTTTTACTTCTAGATATTATCGTACAAACATTATAAACAAATAATTTATAAGTAATTTACTTTCGATATCAAACTTTATTAAGCGTATTGTTAAAAATATAGAAGTGTACCATGGAATCATCTTTTGATATAGCGCTTAATATTGTATATTATCGTGTTATATTTTTTAAAGTTAATAAAAATTGCAGATGAGCTCGTAAATTGAAAATATGTAACAGAACAGTTTAACTCGACAACTTGCGAGAATTCGAAGTTTAATTGAAGCAATTTCAACTAGAAAAATATTTTCTGAGTAACTAAACGGTATCATGCCAAAACTTACGTTCGAAATATCTATCGTAGAATATAACTTCGGAACGTCTTAGGAAATAATATATAATAAACATTTTACAATAAAATTGTAGACGATATTAAGAAATGAAAATTGTGTATCTTATTCTGTATGTCTTACTACGTGGACTTGATGCAGAGGTAAAAAACAGTCTTTATAAGGTCCCATGGGTCAACTATTTTGTCTCTACAAGCCCAAGAGATAACTTTTTGGTTTGCACGTGCCCGGCGTTCCCGTATGTTACTATTGAGATACTTGGGGTGACAGAAATTATTGTATTGTAGTAAATGTTTTTATAAATGTTTTTAAATCACGATAATTCACTCATTATACAAATATCGATAATAAAAAATGTATATAAACATAAAAATTTCAAATATTCATTGTAAATAATGTATTAAACTAATTATGAAAATTTTACGAGTAAAATATTACAGAAAACTATCACATAATTTTAAAAAATACTCAAAATATTCATTTATATTAAAATATACTCTTACAACATGTAATAATTTTAAATTTCCCATCAGGAATTTATTCCCTCAATATCGTCATATACGTGATATGTGTATGACGTAACAAATAGACAGTGAACAAAATGACGACACAAGAGATTTTAAATAGAAGTTGGAATGGTTTCTCGCACTTATTCCATATAAGCGCAAGCGTGTAAAGTTAATGTAATTCAATTATCAAGAAGAAAAGAGGAATGAGAGGTCAGGAAATGCCGATTAACTGCCGAAGCCTGAGATTGATCGGTGGTAAAGATAGTATCACCCACGTGAATACGAAAGACAAGAAAGAAAGCACAGAGTAAATCATCCGAATCGCTGCACTAAGATAGAAACTCAAAGAGTGAATTGAACGGAATGCATCAGAAACAAATAGGAGAGGAGATAACTCCCGAAACCACCTGTAAGTATACCGAGAGCATCAATTTAAGAAAAAGAGAGTGTGTGGACGAAAGAAAGAGCATTGATAAGTTTAGTTGCAGAGATTGTTTGGTTCTGCACTTGCTGTCATTATGAACGCGAGTATTAACACATAATTAAGGGTTATTGGGTTTTATGATAATTTTTTTATCTTGAATTAAACGACCATTATCCACCATTTCTTTTATTTTATCGTTTATAAAGTATAATTCTTTTTCTTCTAATGCTATCGTCTCCAGAGGCACGGTAAAAATCACCCCATGACATGCACCTGAATCCGAAGAGCAAGGGCGGCTTACCAATAGGTAAGCTGAATGAATAAGGGGAGAGTACGTTAAAGCATTTGCGTATAGTAGCGAAAAGCTCTCCACTAACTTTATCTTCGCGAAGAACGATTTTTCTCCTTCAAATTTATATACATATGTATATATGTATTAGATTGGAACCACTGAACCATTTTTCGTGCTTAACAATATTTTACATATTTTGCAGATTCTTATACTCAAAATACATACCTTATTCAGCTGAGCGCACGATGATTTTCAAGTGTTTCGCGCTTATAAGATCGATTGCAGATATTTTTCTCTCTGAAAAAGAAAAAAGGAAAATATCAAATTTTTGAAATAAATTTCTTACATGTTATTTACCAAGTTTTCCTTTTATGTCTTTAAGTTTACAAAAATATCGCAAAGTGATACACAATTTCAGTAAAATTAATGTTCAATTTTTAATGCTTAATGTAATCTATTTGACATCGTTGACCCGACAAGAATAACTGGATAAGAAGTGAATATGAGATAACCCAGTTATTGCTACATTAGCTTAATGCTTCTTGGTAAGATTAATTAGCCAGTAATTTAGTATTGATAATTAAGAAATTTCGGTGAGTAGAGCAAAACTGCAGCTCATTGTAACACAAAAATTTCTAGCAACCTTTTAAATTTCGTGAAGCAATAATGTCGAAAATGAAATTAGCGATATTAATGTAAAGATAGCTAATTAGAAATGTTATGTAAAAATTTAAAGAGCCTAATGAGAAAATGTAAGTACAAGATACATACAATATATATTTACCCGAAATAATCAAATCACAACGTTCTCTTTCAAACCGAAGCGGAAATTTTTCGTTCTCTAGATAAATTCTAATTGAAAGTAAAGTTCACGGAACTTGGCAAACGTAAAAGCTTTAAAAAAATTAGCACATTTTCGCCTTGTCATTCCATTGTATTTTTCATGGTTAAATACCAGACTAAATCGAAACTCGATAATCTGTAAAATCAGTTTTAATTAAATTCGTTTAAATTTTAGGTTTTTTCACTCCTTCAACACGCATTTATTCAGACATTAAATTATCTCAAAATTATTATTTTGATTTTATCAGAGTGAATTAATATTTATTTATGTTTAGTGCATCAAAATTTTTTCAAATTGTTTTTTTTCTTTTTATTATTTATACTCATATTTTTTCGTAAGTAGTTTATTGTTGTAATAAATATTTTCATAATTATAATAAATATTTATAATAAATAATATAATAAAAATTTTTTTTATAAAGTTTATCCTTAATTATTAATTATAAGATCTAATATTATTTTAATTTAAAATTTTTATTACAGTAAAAAAACAATTTATAACACTGAATAATTTTATATTGCCACTTATGAATATTTTATAACACATTCTGCTATTTCAATAATATATTAATAATATAAATTACATTTTATATCATATTCTAACATTTTTATAAAAATTATTTATAAAAATGACTTAAAAAATATTATTACTTAAAAAGCTATAATTTTAATAAAAATATTTTTAAAATGTTATATACATCAACGCAAAAAAAATTCGTTCGACAGAAATTCTTCGCACAGAAGTTCTGCTTTTGCATGTTTTAAAAATTTTAGAAAATTTGAAACTTTTAAATAATTAGAATAAATATAATTTACATGGTATCGGCAAGTGTGAACATCGAAATAACGAGAAATGACAATGTATTAAGAGTCTATTTTTTACACGTGCTATATATGTCATGGTTTCATTTTTTTTTTTATTCAAAAGTCGCAACTTTCTAAGCATTGCTTTTTTGTGTTTGTTTTCTCAAATAAAGTAAAAGTAAAGTGAGTTTATCTTTAAGGAAAATAGATATTTTTTATTTTATAAGTTTAAATATTATTAAAAAATATCATTAATCATATTAAATGACAAATAACTTTCATTATATATTTCTATATTAATACAAAATTTATTACTTTATTTTTATCAGAATTATACGTAAGTAAATTTTATGAAATATTTCCTACAACACTTAATAAAGTGCAAGTTGCAATACTTGGAATATTACAAAATATTTCATAGAATATTGCATTTTTAATAAAGAATTGATACTAATTAGGTGTTTTATTGGAAAAAATATTTTTAACTATTAGTCCTCATTTTACGAAGTAAAAATAAGGTAGTTGTACTACCGTAGTTGTATTTCATTAAATATACTACATAGATTTCATTCTTTAATAAATAAATAAAATAAAAAATAAATATATGTATATATGTACACACATAATTGTTCATTTATAAAGTTTAGTACTTATAAATATTTTCAACAAACTATTGAAATCCGATATTTCTTTCCTTTTTTTTGTTTTTTCTTCAAATATATATTTTTCTTTCTATGTGTTCATGAGCTTAAATACATACCTGAAGTTATAAGTTACACATACATATATGTGATTACAAGTTTCGTACTAATAATACGTTTTACCTACTATTATTATCTATATTATATATATATACATATGGTAATTCCTAAAATCCGGAAATAAGATTTGAGGTAACGATGAAAACTGAATGATCTAGATATATTTTAATAATACTATATATTCATTTATATGTATGTGTATAAATATACATATTATGGTAAATATTGATCTCAATTGATCTTTTAGTTTATTTTATTTTCTTTGCAGCATTATATGTTTTATAAAAAGTGGTTGCATTATTTTTTTTCGTCGGAAAATTTTAATAGTTCAAAAAGAATAGAAAAATTACAATTTTTTTAATTGAATGAAAATGTAGGATAATTAATTATGAAAGAAAAAACTATTTTTATTAGTTATTTGAGTAATTGATACTTAATTTACATTAGATATATTTAAAGAAAAAAATTTTCAGTATAGAAGCAATTTACTTATTTGAAATTATTTATTATTTATAGAATTACGAAGTACACTAAATACAATGTTTTTAAAACATTGTGTTTATCATTATAAGCTTTGAATTTAGTATAAAAAGTACTTCAATTGAACAGCTTGAAGTTTCAAAATAAGTCTAATAACACGTTGGAAAATCAATTACTTAAAAGAGTAATCTCTCCATTCTTAGATTCCATTAAACCAACCAAAATTTCTAATCACCATGAGCGTTCAGTTGTATGCGAGGAGGGGCAAGTAAGAAGGAAATACGGGAGGTGACGGCAAAAGAAGCGGGGAACGATGAGAAGAGGGGTTACAGGCGAGTTCTAATGTTACCGCATTCAGGAACAGCGTGATTTCTCACCCTTATCTTATCTCTCGACGTGCGCTCCGACACGAAGAGAGAGAGAGAGAGAGAGAGAGAGAGCGGCCTGACGGTGTGCCAGCACAAAACCATCTCCAACCCTTAGCACGGTGTTCTTTACTCTTGCACTTTACACAATCCTTTACACTTGTACACAGCGACAAGCGTATAGAATAAGGTTGATTTGCAGATTTGTAGATCCTTACATCAATTTTTTATTGTTCAGTGGTCCTACGTCTTTTATACAATACTCAATTACAATTTATTTTTACAGAACTTGTAACTCAGACATTGTAAAACTTTTGAAAGCAAGTCTTGTTCGATTTTTGCTCGATTAATGATAAACAAGAAACGATTTGAAGAAACGATAAAATAGCATTGATTTAGCAATGATAAAATAATGAATTAAAATTTAGAATTAAATAAAACTAACGGAAAATACTGGTATTTATTACACGTGTTATAATAGATATTCCAACCAGTTTTATGGTTGAATAAACTTTCCACCGACCATATAATTAATGCCTGATTATCATTGCTATGGAAGATAATAAATTTCTTGTCTGTATATTTATATTTAGCATTAAAAATTTGTTTAAACAATTCAAGAAAAAAAAATCAATTGAAATTATTCAAAAATATTTTCTTCTTAAAATTTTGAATCAGTTCAAACAATTATAAATATGCCGTTTTATTCAAATATGTAATTATAGAGCTTAAGAAAACTTTCCTTCAAAGTTTTCTAAAGAAATAAAATAAGCGCTGACGTTCTTCTTAATAAGCTTACTATAATGAAAAAAAAATTTTTTTTAAAAACTATAAGCGAGATAATTTGTAAACTTAAATATTTATTGATTATTATATCGATTCAATAATAAAATAGTAAAAGTAGGTACTTTGCAATTATATAAGATAATCCATATTAAAAATTTCAACTATGCTTTTGTAGTAATAGGAGATCTAAATTATTTTCCAGATTAAACGGGATTAAATTAAAAGTTCATAACAGGTTGTAATTGGTAAAGGGTTTAGATCTGGATCAAAATTCAAATTTCTTCAAGATTCTTTCAGAATAATAAAACAAAGTAGATTGTAACTTCAAAGCTAAAATAACTAAAGATGTTG
Source organism: Platyscapa corneri (assembly GCA_018907185.1). Lineage (NCBI taxonomy): Eukaryota > Metazoa > Arthropoda > Insecta > Hymenoptera > Agaonidae > Platyscapa > Platyscapa corneri. The sequence continues at coordinate 1,386,305 of JACCHW010000012.1, forward strand.
GGCATTATCCTTTGTATTAATAACAAATTACATAGCTTTTTTCTTTAATTCTTTTTCCGTAAAATACACTTTCCTTATCCGTTATTGAAAAGTTTGTGAAACGACTTTGAATTTAGAATCACGGATAAACAAAATATGTAAAATTTCATAACAATAATATTTAAAATTAATATTACTTTTATGAGTTTGATTCATTTATTAATAATTTAATATATATGTAATATTTTAATAGATATTTTAATTATAAAATTATTTTATAAAGTAACTATTTATCAAAAATAGATATTATAATAGTATTGTATAAAATTTATAGAATCGTAGTTTTTAAAATGTTTTGATATAAATTACAGAGATTTGAATAAAAATTAACAATGTTCAAAATTATAGCCGAATAAAAATTTTTTTATACGAGATTGATATCTTACAGAGATGAACTTTTATTATAATTAAATCTAAGCTTTTTTAGTAGGAAGTAATATTAAGACTTAGATAATTTAGATTTAAACTAAACGGATAAAAAAATATAAACATAATTGAAACAATTAAATAAATAAAAGATTTTTTATATTTTTGCAATTTATTCACAATGAACGTTTGCTGGTTATCTTTATTACACTTAATAATTTTAATTGAGAAATTATAATTGAGAATAAAATATCTAGAATATATGAAGTCAAAATAAAATTCTTTGTTGCATTTTCAAATAGCGAAATTTTGTTACGTACTAGGGCAAAATTTAATTGGAAAATTCTGTGAATTTTCGAGAAAAATAAAGCACAGCGTAAATTTTCTTGAAATAAAATTTAAACTAAATGAAATAAAAAGAAATACTTCCGTCTGAATTCAAATAGATTCACAACAGTTTGCCTTTATATTTTCTACTTTTCTCGCAGGCTAATATATTTTTTGTTCGGAGTGTTAAAACGGCTTAGTCAAAGCTGAACGCCAACGAGGCGCTCCACTGCATAACCTATATTTGGACTTACAGAGAGGAGAGAGAGAGGAGAGAGAGAGAGGAGAGAGAGAGAGAGAGAGAGAAAAGAGATAGGAAGGGAGAAACAGAGTAAGAAGCGACGATATAACGGCAGATTAACGCCCGATGGCTATATGAGCTTTTGCTACATACGCCTGGGGCATGCTTATGTATGTGTCAGTGACCATCGATCAAACGAGCGAAGGCACGGCAACGGTGATGAGACACGTCGAATTTTGTCGTTAAAGAAATATAAAATCAGGCATATGCCTACATACAAACAAAGTTATATCGCGTCTGGTTTTGTGAAGAGTATGCGTGTAGATGAAGGTTATAAATCATGTCCATAAGTTGTAAGTCAGCGCATGCCTGTTACACATTTCACGCGTTCTTTATGTTTTATGTAATTTGTTTAAAAGCTGATATTCATATTTTCAAGTTTTATTTTGTATCAATTTTATGAATTATGTTGTCTTTTTTCACATATAAGTACATATTCTTTCATTTTATCTAAGTTAACGAAAAATTTTTTATTTTTACATTACATATATATATATAATGTATATATGTAATATGTAATATATATATTTGCGTGTAATGTTATTAATTATAAACATATCCGGTCAAAACTACTAATATTCTCACTTTAAAAATTTATTTTTAAAAAGTAAAATATATACATCAATAATTTTCGCAATATATATTGCAGGTTCTTTTTATTAAGAGATTTTAAAACTATTCTGTGTTTTAGCAAATTTGAATACAATTGAAATAAAAATTTTATTTTTCTGATTTGAAACTATAAACCCTATAAAATATCTGTTTATAATTATACATGCTTTTATATTTGAATGCATGCAAAATAGCAAAAAAAAAAAAAAAAAATCGATTAATGATATAATCATAAAAGGAAAAATAATATTAACATTAAAAGATAAAATTTTATTAAATATTTAAAAAAGAATGTATAAACTTTTACTTTATTTCACTTTAAACATATCTTTGAAAAGAACGTGTTGATATCATAAAGAAAAAGTAAAAATAATTTCAAAGAATTAAAACTAAAATAAATTACGTAATTAACCGATAAATAAATTTACACCGCACATATTTTCAATTAATAAAAAAAAAAATTAAAAGTGACGTTTTGTTACAGTTAGGGCAAGGAAAACATTTCTAAATGTGTGTACGCGTGTGTTTGAATATGTGTGTATATTATTCATTTTCTCGAATCTTGTAATAAATAAAACTTTTTAATTGTTGAGAATATTTTTATTATAAATATAATTATTTATATTATACATTGTAAAACTTTTTCGAATTCCATTAGAACATAAATTTAATTATTTTTTAAAATTTTAGAATAATTGATTCTAAATAATAATATTTAATATAATAAAAATATATTTCTAAAAAATTAACCATTTTCAAAAAATTTTAAACATTATCTACATATATATGTATACAAAAAATTCTTATTACTATATACAAATAATTCTTATTACCTCTTAAGATATATAGTACAAAGATTGTATTTAAATAAAATAAATAAGAATACAAAAAGATTAATTTTAGTAATTAATTATTATTAACTATCAAAAATATAATTACACATATGAATAAAAAATTATACATATAAAAAATGTACAATATTATATCTGAATTTATTTGTCATGTATAGTGGATATTTATGAAAATTTAGCTATTCTTGAATAAAAATTGTCTTAAGAAAATAAATGTTTGTTATGTCGAGAAAATTTATTGTTAAATTAAAAAAATTAAGTACTAGAAATTTGTGTCAATATAAATAATTATTATAAATCATCATTTTTTCTTATAATTAAATCGTAATTACATTGTTAATAATTGATAGAAGATTTATATTCTTATTATACAATTGTTCTTGGATAAAATGAAGCAAAAGTTAAAATATACAATCTTTTACGTGAGTTTTCAATAAATTTCATATTTTAGATCAAGTATAATCTTATTAATAATATTTGTTACAAACAGGGTAAAAATGTATTGCTTAATATGTACATGAATCTTATTTGTATTAAATTCTCACTGAAGTTTGAATACAAGATAAGGAATTTTCAATAACAAAATAGAATGGAAAAAATAAAAATTATATGTAATTTTCTAAGTGTTTCAAAATTTAATCATCATCGCAATATAAAAGTTTGGAAAAGTGCAGCATGTACATGTACGTAATTTTGTTATACTAAAAACGGCTGTTTATTTTTCCGACAGCATTGACTAAGAGACATTATCATCAATATTTAAAGGATAAGCAAAGGACGACATAAGGTGCATGCACGTGCATTCCAAAGAATTAAGTATCAGTGTAGCACCACATGTGTTTTAGCAGAGTGGATCGGTGCAACGATGCGCAGGTCTGCATACAGTGCGTCATAAAAAAGGAGGCGTATCTATGCGAAGGTTGCCGACTTCTGCACAATACTCAATTTACTTAAAATCCCAATTTCCGACTAAAGCTGCTGATGGTGAAGGCAGAGGACACGAGTTACTGTAGATCCCATTCTACTCTGCCACGCTTAGTATGAATGTTTTATATTGGCCTTTGCACTGCAAGAGTACGAATGCGTCTGTGAATCGAACCGGCACACATCTACTTACAAGAAATATTACTCTACATATAACTCATTATATCAATCACAAATTTTATTATTTTCAAAATGCTTACACTATTACTCAAGTTCTAATAAATTATTTATTAAATAATAAATCGTACTTGCTATTGTACCAGCGCATGTATTCTCTTTATAGTAACATACATAGCAAAGAATAGTCGACGATATCTATGTAATCTAGTATGATCCTATTTACGAACATTTTAACGCATATGTGCGCGCATGTACATTATGAATTTTATCATCGTATTTTATAGACGTAAGAACTGATACAACACACGCATTTATACATGATGTAGAGTAATTTATTTACACTATAGCATAAACTTTCTTGAATCTTTTTAAATGTATTCAAGTACAAATTCCAGGAATCCATTTTAAAAATTAGTCGTAAATAGTTACATACTGTTGTACAAAATAAGTATGCATTATCCGAACTTATATATATTTTTAAATGCTATTATTGCCTTACCACTAATAATCCCAAGTGAATATAATAAGTGTTTAATTACAGTATATGGCTATATATTGGAATAAGATTATAATAACTAGTGAAGAGCACTAAAAATTTCAAAAATATGTACAAAAGAAAAACAATTTTAATTTTAAATTCTGTTAAAAAAGATATATTTATTTTTTCTCTAATCACTGTACAATATAACTGCAAGTATTTATTGGTATAAATTACTAATAAAATTATCATTAGTTTTAGTAATGATTTAATGTATGGATTATATAAAATGCATTTTAATATTGAATAAGGCCTAATATTATTAATGTATAAGAATACTGAATTTATCCAAACAAAAAATAAATTTGAACTAAGTGATACTATTATTTTTTAAATGCTGATGTCAAATAAGAATAAATAAAAATTTTTACATTTTATTATTTTATTAAATTTTAAATTAAAAATAAAGGCTCTAACAATACAATAATTATTATAAAATAAAATTAAGTTAATCAAAAATTTTTTCAAAAATTAACTGGTATAACTATGCATGTATACAGAAATAGATGAAGATGTTTTAAACTACGTATTAAAATAATAAAAGTACTTTTAAATATAAATATATATATAACTAAATTAAAATTGAAAGTTTATAAAGAAATTCAGAGATTAACAAAGTTATTTCTGTATTTTCAAAAAAATTTTGGAATGATGTGTAAAAACTATGCAATTAATAACAAAATACTATATAAATTCTTAAGATTATAAATAGTAGAAAGCATAAATATTCAATTACTATAATTTACTAATTAAGAATTTTTTTAATAAACGTATAATTTAACTTTCTGCGATGAATTTCTATGTATTTTTTATTTTCATTTTTATGTGATAATAAATTATACCTACTTTTAAAAAAATGTCAACGTACTTAAAAAGATAAAAAACATCTATGACATAGGCATATAAATATTCTATCAGATTTATTTCATAAAAATAACTGATGTAATTCATTCCTATGTTAATAAAGTTATCGGATGAAAAAAGCGAAAAAACTAAATCAGGTGTTGATGGGTATTTCTATAATCAACTGTCATAAGTTAAAAGAGAAAAATGCCAAGAGAATTAAGAAATGTATAAGAGGGGAGTAAAAGAATAAGTGAGAAGTAAGAGAAAAATAGATAGAAGTAGACGCCGAGAAAAGTAATGCGTGAAAGATGAAGTTGCCTTTGAAGCATCTTATTAGCATGATATTACGAATAGAATTATAATTATGCGCAAAAGAGTTTTAGAAAGCTATTCTTTCAGATTAGACTCTTACGATTTTTTCAAACACTTTTGACATTCGAACTTTTTTGTATTTAAACATTACTTTATAGCACCATTATACACATTTATACACATTATAAATAATTATATGAAATAAGCTAACGACGAAAATTAATATATTGTACATTTTTCTTTTAGTACTAAGTATCTTTTAGTACTAGTATCTTTTACTACAATTGCCATATTCAAAATATATACTTTATTTTTATATATAATATTTATAGTAATCAACGAAAATCTAGTTGTATATTGTAAATATTTGCTTTCAGTTAAAGATTTGAGATTAGAGCTCTGAATGACAAAAAACATAATATTGACAGGAATTGATTAACAGTTTATATTTACTTAATTATAAAAAGATTGTGTAAGATATTATTTTATAAAAAATAAAAATACTGCTAAAACTGTGAATATTATAAAATTTAATAAGTTAATAATGTGCTTATGCGTAAAATATTATTTATTTGCCTGTTTAGGATATGACTTAAAAGTAATCAACATTATTTATAACGCTTCATAAAAACAATCAAATGCAGTTTATTTTGAGAACACCTTATTTAATTTAATTTTTATTACATATTCGAATAAAAGTATTCTGAAATAATTCAATAAGTTTACATAACTATAACGTTTTCGTGTGACACATTTAAAAAATCAATGTAATTGTTGATGTATTTGGAGCATCATAAGTCACGAAAATTTTCCAATGCATAGAGCATAGAGCATAAAAGAGCAAAAAGTTCACCCTCTACTTCGATTAAAATGTAAAATCACACATATTAGCATTTTCCGAATATTTCTTTAAGTTTTAATCGTAACATATTTGAAAAAATAAAACAGCTTATTTAAATATTTAATATAAATATTTCATCCGGCAAGTAATACTCTGTATAGCAGAGTTTTTTTTATCAAATTTACTATATTTTTATTTTTATTTTATTTTTATAAAAATGTATAAAATTGATAGTATTATTTACCTATACCTAGCATAAATGCAAAAAGTATCCCAACACTCATTTAATTAAAATTATTATATTGAATAATGACACTTAGAGTAGAACAAATAATCTTACTCTGTGTGAATCGCAGATAAAAGGAGGTGTAGAAACTTCAGGAGGAAAATCGAGAGTATCTGAATCGTAGACCTATATAACTATATATTCTAACCAGAACTTTTTATGCCCTTGGCAATTTTAACTTTTAAATGAAACGGCCTCTATCAAGAGTACAAAAACAAAGATTTTTTGCACCTTCCAGATCAATACCAATCTTTAAATATATTTACCTAATGAATGCTTTTGTACATTAAATAAATTTTAGTTAAAATATTATAGAATAAATATCGGTAGAGAAAAATAATTACTAATAATAAAAAATAATTAATTTATCAAAATTTTCTTTTTTATATAAAACAAGGTATTTTTGACTATATGTTTTTCGTTTTACCAATAAAATATTTATAATTTTTATTTTGTTTTGTTTTATTTTTTAAATTTTATTTCATATATAAATTTCAACGTGTTAATTTAACATATATTAAATCGACCAAATTGGTATTAAGAAATTCAAGTTTAAAAATGTAATTAAATTCTTTATTGAAACATTTCGGTAATAAGCGTGCATAATAAAAATTATGAAATATTTGTTTAGAAAGTACAAAAATGTTTTTTTTTTTAAATTTTACGAAATTCTAATATTCTATGACGAAGCCTAAATGTTTAGCGTATAAATCTATGTTTATCCATAATATCCTTCTATATATTTTTTTCATATATAAGAGTATATAAAAAAAATTAATAATACAATAATGTTTTTATTTATTTAATCTTTACCTCAAAAACTGAGCACTAATTTAATAATATCGGTTTTCATGAATAAGCTTAATTTTTTGTGTATATTATGATTGAGCAAAGCTAGTAGTTATTCCCCCAGTTTTCCATACTCAAATTAAAATAAATATTCAAAATAAACTCAGTCTCTGATAAATCATTTTTTCCTCGTCGATTGACCCATTTCTGTGTTTTATATATTTTCTATGAAAGAAATGACCCATAAACCCGTGATAGTATTTTGTATAATAAATAATGAAATTTGTATAAGAAAATTATTCAATGATACAAGTTCATAATAGCATCAATAGTATAATTAGTATAATTAACATTTTTTTATCAAATATTGAATTAAAAAAGTATTAGACATTTAATCAAAGAAGGAAAATTATTTTTTTTTACATTATCAAAACTTACGTTGATGAAGTTATGATAGTCTATTAAAGGTATCTCTTATTCTATAATCTCAAATAAGAATTTGGATTATCAGTTTTTAAGGTGAGTGTATGGTTATTTTAGCTAAAAATATAGCTGTATAGAATCATTTTTGCTGAAACTAGTTCTCCTTTTATCAACTTCTACTCTATTATACCACTTAAATCGAACTCGAAGTAAGAGCTAAGAAGGTATAGGAGATTAGTAACGAAGGACCTTTTCTCGAAAACTGAATCCAGTTTCGGGTATGCCTTTGGGACCCGTATTCTAAGAGAAACACTATTTTTGGCAAGAGAGAGTCTTTCCTCCATGGTGCATGTTTATAACTTACAATAATCACAACTTAGATAACTACAGCTAGTAGAATAAATTTTATTTTAAAAAATTTTTATTTTATTCATGATCAAAATAACTTTATGTTCCACTTATTATAGTTTCTTCTTGTATGTCTCACTATAATATTGCATTTAACTTTTATGACTTATCCTTTAAGGGCAGATTTTGCTAATTTAAAATGATCTATAATTATAATATATATATATATTATATAAAGTAAATGAAGCAGCATATAACAAAACTTTATTAAAAAATATAAAAATACGCTTATTCTTAAAAGTTACTTTAAAAAAATTAAAAAAATCATCTTTTTTTATGAAACTAAAGTTTTTTAAATTTCATAATACTTTTAGAAACTTTTTGTATATCATTAAAATATTCTTAACGAGCTACTAAAGTAATGATTTATAAAAACTTTTAGTTATCCATTGTAAATATTCAAAAATCATATTTATATTTATATGTATCTTCTACTTACAGAGAAATAGATATAGATATAGATATAGATATATACATTTGTGTGTGTGTGTGTTTATTTATTTACAACAGTCATCTTAATACTGAATAAAGAAAGAATAAAAATATCTAACAATATATTATAAAATTAAAAAATTTATAAATAATTACAAACCATATTTAATATTTAATGATATATTCTTTATAAATTTATAAATATAAAGATTGTGAATTTTTTAGAACACTCAATTAAGAAGATATTCTTTTATAAATTAAATATAACATTTACCTCAAATAAAAATAATTTTTATTTAATTCATTTTAGGCTTAAGAAAAGAAAAAGATTGAAACCATTAATAATTATCTTCAATTAAAGCGTCTTTATTTAAAATATAAAATTTACTACTAATTATATTTAGCAAAGTAATTATATAATAGGAATTTTGTAATATATGTAGTTACTTTATAACATTTAATTTTATTTCATTCACATCATCAAATTTTTCTCTTTAACAGCTACTATACTTTATAAGTATGCAATTTATAATCAATTGGATTGCATAAAACTGTATTTAAATTATGTGAAGGTTGTATTTTTATATACTGCATTTTTTTTATAAAATATTCACATTAATGCGAAATAAATGAAGAATCACATTATTAAATTAAAGTACTAAGTTAATTTTTTTTTATAAATAAATACATTTTTCATATACTTCTTTTAAATATTTTCTAAATTCCATTTTTCCTTATAAAATTAAATGTTCTTGCAAATTTTGGTGTATTGATTTTCAAGTTAAGTATTGATAAGTAAAGTTTAAATTATTCATTTACAAAAATCATATTATTATAAATTTTATATTTATGATTAAAAAATTTTTCCTTTGCTCATTCCGTTTCAATTGCAACATAATTTTTTTATTAATTTCTAATAAATATAATGTTAAATTTATATTTTCAATAATTGGATCTAAGATTCGCAGTAAATTAAAGCTAATTTTAAAGAATTTGTAACTGAGAAAATATTTATTTTCTTCATGGATCACAATTTCTAAAATTATATATATAGCTGACTCATAGAGTACTACATGATGATGTAATCTCGCTTTTATTAAACGGTTGAACATCCATGGATCGTCAGTAGAGAATATAATAGTAGTTGTTTATTGAACAATAAAATACGTTGCCATGATAATTTACGTATATATGAAAATAATATAATGTTTACATTCAAACACTTACAGATCTGCTTCCTTTTGAACTTACACACTATGCATATAAAGTTCTTATAATTTTTTACATTATCATTTATTTCTTTATCTTTTATATAAAATTTGCATATAAATTCTTGTATTAATATTTCTATTTCTTATTTAACATTTCTTATTGGTAATCTTAAATTATACGTATTTCCATATGATCCCTTACACATCTACTATCACGCAATATTTTATAAACTATGTATTTAAAAACTATTATAATTTTATATTTTATATAATTATTTCTTTAAAAATATATTTGGTACAAGGATCTTTTATTTATTTAATTAAAATTCAAATTTTTTAATCATTTTAATCTTACTTAAATTTTTATATTTACATATTTTTATAACTATTTAATTTCAATATGATCTCCAGTACTATATATATGTAGTTTTTTAATTTTTATATTATAATTTTACATCTTTAACTTATTTTTAGTATCTGTATATAACATTTTATAGTTATATTTATATTTTACTTGTACATTATTGATTCTTAAACTTGCATTAGACTTTTTTTCTTCTAATATCATATACTTTTTATCAATTCACATATTTTTCTTCTCTTTCTTTCTTTTTTTGTACTAAATTGTTTTACACATAATTTTATATCAATTATTTCTTGATATTTATTAAACAAATTATACATTTCTATTTATCTTGTATTCTTTTCCTTCTCTCGAATTCTTTCTTTCTCTGTCAATAAATTTTATACAAGAGACACATCTTTTTTTGTCTTCTTTTCAAATAGTTTGCCCACTTGCCTGGATATGTTTTCATTGTTTACACTCTTGTAAGATGTATTTTAATGTTTCACTTTTTTCTTTACATAATATGTACATTTTTTCCTCATCCGTCATCCAGGGTCTGTATTCACTGCTTTCATTTCCTATTCTAAATCTTGCTAAGATTTTAATATCGAATTTTTTTTCTCCCGCTTTCTTTTCGTATGCATTCTTTATCTTTTATACTTTCTAATATTATCTGTTTCAATTTTTTAGTATATCTGAGTTTTTCTACATGACTAATTCATAATCTCATTTTATAATCAATCTTGTCTGCTCTTGTCTTCCAAATGCTTCAGGATCATCTCATGTCTTACCAAAAATATATTCTTTCTGTCATATACCTCTTTTCATTTCTGCTTTTTATTCTACTATTCTCTAATAATCTTTCTTCTTGCATCCTTCTTTTTAAACACTCTTTAATCATTTCTATCCATTCGCTGTTTAAAATTTTATTTTCAAGAGTAATTGCTCTCTCTACTTTTATTTCAATTTTGTTTCTTAATTTCCAGCATCAAAATACTTCCTTAGCGCTTTCTTTATATCTTTTTTTTATTTTTAATGTTTATTGTTTAATGATCAGATTCTATTCTGTCAAGAATAGTTATTTTCATGATTTCTTGTTCAGCCTTTCCTGACTATTAATCTATCACCAATTAGCTTATTTTACTATTAAAAGTATAATACTATCTTCCCCTCCTCATTTCCGATTATATATATATTCCTCTTTCTTTTATCCAATTTAATAATTTTTTCTCTAATTCTTTATCTAAGATTTTTTCCTTTAATTTTATACTTTTGCTTCTCAAATTATCTACCCATCCATTATTCTCTTCCGTTCTCGCATTGTAATACTATTTCATTATGATTGCCTTTCCTATATTTTTTTCGTATATCTCATCTAAACATTTTCAGTTGTCGTCTATTCTCTTTTCCATGTGAATTACAGTTAAAATTATTTTCCTATCTTGTATTTTAACAACAATTAATTCTTCTGATTTTATTTCTATTTTGTTTACATTTAATAATTGCTAATATTATTTCTCCTCTTAGTTGTCCCTTTCTATTTTTTTTTCATCGCACTGTTTGAAGTCATGTAAAAGTTCTTTAATTTTCCTTTTATTATCTCTACTTTTTTCTCTGTAACCCACGTTTCAAATTTTCTCTTCTTCCATTCTTGCATTTTTTCGCAATTTTAGTCCATTCCTCATTTTTGTCTCTGACCTCACTCAGCATTTTCTCGCATTCCAGTTTAATTTTGACACCATCTCCATCTAATTCCTACCCCTTTTCTCCTCCCAAATTCTTTCAAAATTGTTTACGATCTCTTTCAACTCTTTTCTATCTTTCACTATAATTTTGTTAATCTCTTCGAAACTTTTATTCACTTTATACCATAGCCTTTCCAAAATTTTTTGGCTATCGCGCTTGTTGGTCACTTCAGTTATCATAATTGACCTCTTGCCAGTCAACACTCGCTTTTTTGGTACTCCTTTTTTTCAATGCCATTTGGCGATATCTCTTTTTTTCGTGCCTGTCGTGTTATCTTTCATATATCTCTCCATTTTTCTCGTTTTTCCATTTACCATGAAAAATTTTTTTCTCGCATTGTACAACTGCTTTCATGTCTATATATCAGCAGAAAATATAGATTAACAAGATTATAAAAATTTATGGAGTTATTATATCAAGAAAATTTTTTTACTTGTGTTTTTAAACTTTTAATCTTCAACGATTATCAACAAATACATATATAGGAGAGAAGTTTTTTTTTTGAGTATCGTATATGAAAACTTATATTAGAAACCATCTATGTAACCATTTTCGGTTTCTTACATATACTTCCAATAATTTCATTATTCTGAATTTCTAATAATTGAGTAAAATACCACCATTATACGTAATACCAGTAATAAAATTCGTTTATTTGTTTAAATTAACTTATTAACCTTGATTTATAAAAGTATATATTCCATATTAAGTTTAAATTTATGAAGAAAAAATAAAAATTATTGTTATTCAATAGATAATTATTTTTTAAGTTTACTTTATATTACTTGTTACAGTATCTCATAAAAATCCTAAGAATCGATAGCAAAATAAGTATAACTCAATATATCATTTTATATATAAATTTTATAGTGTTAATTGCTATATAAAAATTGCAACTTGAATGCAATGAAATGTATAAATATTTTAACCAATATAAAATTTTCTCTTTCTATTCGACTCTTTATCTTAATAATTCCCCTCTCCCCTTTCTATTGTTATATCAATAATATATTTAAAGTATATTAATGTGACCTGTTTTAGAATAAATTTATCTACGTGTGTAAATTACACTTTACACATAAAAAGGAAAATGATTTAGTTTTAATACCTTCTAAATTATTATAGAATGAAAATATGTAAACTTATTTTTTATATTTTTGTATTTATTTACATATTTATTTCCTCTTATATTATAAGCAATAAATATTTTTAATTACATAATTTTTAATGGGTGTGTTTATTAATTTTTAAACATAAATTATCTTGAAAGAAGTCTTTTTTGAAAGAAATTATTGAAATATTTGATTTAATAAAGAATACATGACTATTATTTTAAATGAATATTAAAGAAACAACTGTGTTAAAAAATGTATATTAAAACATATGTATGTATGTTGTTTAAAGAAATATAATGTTTCACGAATTCCTGTAATTTAAATATACACTTTATAAAACAATAAATTTGAATTACGTATAGAATATTTTAAAAAAATAGGATAAATAAAGATGCAAGTATAAGAAACAATATAACCATAATCCCGAAGAACAAAAGTAAAAATATCTTGTATCAGAATTTTAACTATAAATTTTTAAAAAACTTTTGTTATTCATGACTTTATTATAGTCTGTCTTATACCTTCAGTATTTATTCTTAGCAAGTAAAGAAAGGAAAAACTTTTAAAAAAATGTAAGATTAAGACACCTGCATCATAGAGTATTCAAATAGCTCTTTAGTAAAAGTGTACGAAATGATAGTCACTTTAAAAAAAAAGATTTCTAATTTCAGCTAATAATTAAACGGCTTAAGCTATGATCAAAAAGTATGGAAAGTAAATGCGTATATAGGATTTTGTGAATCAGAAACATTTTTTAGTGAAAACCTTGTAATTTAAAATTAAATTTAGGATTAAGAAAATGACAGCATTATTTGTTAAGAAATGTTAAATCTATATTCGTAAGTGAAGTAATTAGTTTTATAATTTCAATGTCTATTGCTTACATAATACTGATGAGCTCTTAATTATGCCATGATATCTTAATTTATTTATAAGTTTTATTGTCAATAATTTAATAAATTTGAGGAACCATAATTTTAACATTCGATTAAGATATTGCTCGATCCATTAAGAGATCATGAAAATTATTTTTTCACAAATTATTCAAGTACGTCATAAAAAAAAATTCTAATTTGAAAAGTAAAATAAAAATAGAATACAGACTTGCAGAGAGAGAAAATGATATGATCCATTTCAATATTGAAGAATTGAGATAATCCTTGAGCGACGCTATTTTGTAAAAGTATGAAAACTGAAGTCCAGCTCGTAGCTCGATTTTATACCCATAAATTTTCCAGTAAAATCATGGATTACATCTACAGCACACATATGTCAGTGTAGCTTATCAATTTTTAGGTTGTCCACGTGTTTGTTTAAGCACTGTAATTTACTTGATACGAATATCCACGTGTCAATTAAAACTTCTATCTCTTTCACCCTCTTTTCTTTGATACTAGAGAAGCGAGTTGCACAACGGAGTGTTAACAAGAGCCTCGAGCGATGTGGCGTAACGCATATCCACGCCATCGCTATAAGAGATAGTGAGAGCGAAAAAAATATCAAAGCAGCAGTACTGTAACGGTATATAATGCGCTTTTCGTGCCATTGCATAAAGGGATGTACAATATATATGTGCAGAACTGTTCGAAGAGATTTTCGTGAAATTAAAAATCAGCTCTTAACAAAGAAGCTACGAGTAGTGAAGTGGAGTGGGGATTTGCATCTGTGCAGAACCAAGTTATAGAATGATGAATCTGGCTTGCATTAGTATTAATTCGCGTGGTTACGAGTGCCTGTATATGAGTATTATTCAGAATTTTCTTTGATGAAATTTTTTCATATTCCCTTTGTTACGAATATGCGCAAATTTAAATCAATATGAATTTTAATTTGTTAAATTAATTATTTTTTATACGTTTTTATGTAATAGTTAATTCTGTAAATGCAGCGACATAAATTAGCATTTTTTATTCATAAAAATTTAAAGGTAATTCTGTGTCGAATATTTATTAATAGAAATTCATCAATTTGAATTTAAATATCATTTAAAATTTTTAAATTGTACCTAAATATATTAAAAGCATTCATTCAGCTTCATATTGACTAGGTTTCGTATCCGATTTTTCATTATTAAAAAGATATTTTTAATTTTAACGAGAATAAAATAATTGTAAATATGTATAAAAAATAATAAAAATTGACAAACTGTATTCACTTCTTAAAATTAGTGTATTAATTGAGAGTCTTAGTTCTATAGACTACTGAAAAAAAGTAATTGCAACTTGTTTGTGTTCAATACTAAAATTGGATTAAAAAATGATTATTAGATAATTTAAGGTGTGAAATTTTACTGCTATTTCTCTTATATTAATTATATTAAATTATATATATTAAATGAGTTCAAGGTTGCATAAAATAGATAATGGTCAATTGCTACATTCATATACCAGATTTATTTTATACGGAGGAGAATCTTCAGATTCTGTTTCTTGCGTCCATTTCTGGTTTTTCTTGACTCTTGGCCGCTTTTCAAGTTCTCAACTGCCCAGCGGCTCTTTTCAACAACTTCTAAACTCTGTCTTAACTTTAAACTGACTAGCCTTTGTTTCTTGCGATTTCTTGACACATACTTTATCCATTGTAGACGAAAACGCAAGCTGAAGTTGTATTAAACAAGATTTGCTCTTTGTACATTCTCGGTTGAACTATCTTTTTCTCAAGAGGGTACTGGTGTTGCTAACTCTAAGAGATGTGGATGTCTCATTGTCGTGTAAAAATGTACAGATAATTTTATTAATTCACAGAATATTTTGTAGCTCATTATAGAAATTATCAAAATTTAAAACAAAGGAAAACTACATTGATAGTGTTGCACAAGTAAAAAATTAATATACAACTAGCAAAAATTAATTTTTTTCTAATTCAACTGCTTTTACATTAATGTTTCAACTTATGATTTTAAAAAAATATTTAAAAATAAAAAAAAATTTTAATATTAAACATTAGAGTGAAAATTCATAAACCAGGTTTTGTATTTTATTAAGGTTTTGACTTTTAAAAAATTAAATTATGACTTCGGTTTTCATTATTGAAATTTAAAATATTAAAATTCGTAGATGATTAAATAATTTTATTATTTAACAAAATATTAATAATGATTGCACGTAATATTACATATATTTTTTAATAACATATAAGTTTTTTTTTAAACAAATTTTTATGCATAATTTATTAGAAAAATATAAGAATTATATATATATATATTAGCTTAAATTTTACCATCCTTATAAAGAAACACATTTTTGAATTTCTTTTTAAGAATTCCAGCTAATTGAAAACTACTAAAGTCTATTTTTCCAATATAAAGAATTTTATGAAATTAAACTTCTAGAAATCGTAAGATTTACTTTTGAGTTGATTGCTATAAACAAGATAATTCTACAAGAATCTTTGAAATGTAGAAATGAAGTGAGTAGAATAAAATCAATAAGTAAGATTGAAAGAAAATGCTTTTACTAGAGAGTGACAATTTGATTATATCAATCTTTACCAAATTATAGTCTTATGTTTGTTTTAAATTTTTTCTATTGGCCTCGGAGCTATTTATGATTAGGATTTTTAAGAATTTTACTGCCTATCTGAGCAGATATACAATTTTACCAAATACTTGACTTAAAATATTTTTATTGATGATTGACGCATATAGATTTATAAATTCATAATTAATTAATAATGTGGTATTAAAAAATTTTTAATATTTATCGTTTAGTCTTACGAATTTTCGATTTATAAATATTAATTAGATCATAATACACATCGCATGGCATTAAGACCGAAGGCAACGTTTATTAATGGAACATAACAGAGAATGCATTAATAATAGAATAATTAAAGAATCTATATAGCAAGGATATCAGTAAAGATTAAACCAAAAACCGAAAAACAGCCATTAAACAGAATTAGGTTATTATTAAGAGCATATTCATAATGTATTATTTTTATAATATTCTTTGAGATACGGTTACGCATAAAGAAAATGCAAAAAATTTTATTTGTAAGACAAAAGCTATATTCCGCACCGTATATTTTCTCAACTCAACTCTTAGAAGAAGTTCTTTTGAAAAGTTTACTGTATATATGGAGATACCTGTAGCTCCTTGTTTCTCCTTATTCCTGAAGTTATATACAGCTACAGTCATCTCAAATAGTATCTTTTCAAAACAATTTTAATCTGCCTTTACGAATGATTTTCTTAATGATATCCTCGAAATCGCTTCATACAATAATAATGTCTATTAACGTACAAAGCATTCAGAAAGTTCAACACAACCAAGTGAGGAATCGCACGCGATAGAACGTTGTCAAATGTCGATGTAGTTCATGTAAAAGTGGGAGATTGTCAGAAATGAAAGGTGAAGTGCCAACAGAAGAAACACGAAAGATAGTCGGAAAGTAACAGACAGAGAGAAGTGAAGGAGAGAGAAAGAGACGAAGAGAGTAAGTAAAAAGAAACTTTAAGATAAACCAAACGAGTACTCTTGCGAAAATTGCTTTGTTTCACAACCAACCAAGTCGTCGTTTTTATAATATGTTGTCAAGTGTCTTATTTTTCTAGAATTATGAGGTAACGAAATAAATGAAGACTTAAAAAAGTGGTGATATAAACTTTTATAGAATTTTAAAAATAATGCTTCTTTTTCTTTAGAAAACTTTTTTTGAATTTATAATTATTTAAAAATTATTAATATTATATAATACATCTATATTAATTTTCACATAAAAAGTATCTAATTATCAAACTGAGAATTTCATTTACCTTTTAAATAATTAAATTAGTATTTAACTAATAAAATTAAAACATTTCATAGAATTTTTTTAATAAATATGATGTATATTATTCTTAATTCTTTAATCTGAAATTAAACAAAGATGTAAAAATTTAATTAACAATACATTTCCAAACTTCTATTTTCACAATAATAGATTTTACATAAATCCTAAAAATAGATATATTTTTATTTTTAAATATGGTAAATTATTTGAATCAATTTTTATGTTTTTAAAACATTAAATAAATTTGAAACTTCATGTTCCTTCTTATAGTTTTGAAATAATTTAGATAGCCATTAATATTTATATTTTTTTCAAGATAAATTAAAAAAAATGATAATAATATTATATTTTTAATGAAATATTTTAGTTTTTTTAAAGAATAAAAATTTTTTAATTTTACTTTTTGCTTTTTGACAACTTTTAAATATCAACTAAACTAAAATATTATTTAATTATTAATTTTTAAATTATATATATAGTATCCAATATTTGAATTTATATAGCTTTGCCATGTTTTTTAATAAATAATGTATATGCTGTTTTTGAAAATTACGTACTTATATATCTATATTAATGAATATGTATTTTTATATTTAAGATTGCTGTATTTGTTGTTAGAAACACTGATATTCCGTTTGCTGAACTTTAATTTAGACATAATTGAAAGTGCAGTTTCATTTGTTTCTTCTTTTGCAGTCAAATTTAATTCATTTTTAGTTATTTGCAATTTGTTGTAACTTCATATTTTTATTTGTTTTTTCCGCACTACTGATATGTCTTTGTAGACTGGCATGTATAACCAAAATTAGTATTATATTTAAATAAAACGAGACGATCATAATCATTATATTAAAAAAATAATGAAAAATGCATTTATTAATTTGTGATATTATAGTAAATTTATAATATTAATAATAACAACAACAATAATATTGATGATGATGATGATGATGATGATGATGATGATAATAATAATAATAATGATAAGTATTCATATGTTCGTTGCGAAAATGTATAACTGTAATATTCTTCAATAATGTTTCTATCTTGGCTATTCTTTATTAGGTAAAATTTTCCTTAAACATAATTTACACAAATATTTTGATCTTTTTTCAATATACTTAATGTTAATATTAATGGAATTTTGATATTTTAAAAATCATTTTATGAAATTAATTATTCAAGTAATTTATTTTGTATTAAATTGAAATAAATATTTAAACGTCAATTGCAGCTTATACTATTTGTAAAATTAAATTACGCATTTAATAAATATAGAAAATTTATATATTCACAATTACGTATACATAAACGTATACAAAATTTATATGTGTAATTGCGGTGTGTAACCTGGCTTTCGTGTTCTGTCTTGTAGATATTTTCCGTGTTTTATTTTGAAAATAATGATACCTATGGTAGTTTATTTTGAAGAAATTTTTAAAAAATTATCTGTACTATTTTAATGATAAAAAGTACTTGTGATTAATTTTTTAAACAAAGTAAATATTTATATTTAATTAATTAAATAAATAATTCGGTATTTAATTTCTCCAAGTAATTATATTGAACATTCATTCCAATAAAATAATATGATATATTCTTCATTTAAATTTTGGGTAATGACGAAAGGGAAGTTTGATGAAATTAAAGACAGAATTAAACTTTTCCGCAAAATTTATTTTAGTATTTTCATCGGTGGTCAATTCTAAAATATTTAATCTTGTTTACATATCGAGTTATACATAAAAGTAGACTATAGTTGGACAAAAATATTACATTAAACTATTAGGAAAATTCTTTTTATTTTTTTATTTAAAGATTAAAATGAGAATTTTTTATTCCTAGCACGAGAGGAGAAATTTTTAAAAAATGAAAACAAAACTCCATAAGCAGATCAAAATTGTTCAAATTCAGAGCACGCCTTCGAGAATTTGTATCTCGGTCAATGCGAACCATCTACACATTTACACGCAACAGCACAATTTCACACACGGTAAAGCAAGAAAGATTCTAAATGTCCGAGTTCAAAGAAAAAGAAAAACTACAAAGAAGCGTAGTTAAAAATATGGAAGAGAAAAGAGTAAAAAGAACTGATCAATATATCTCACCACGTGACTTATGTTCATCGTTAGGATTTTTCTTTCTTAGTTTTTACTCTTGATTCTGTCTTCGCGATCATGCGAGAGTTCGCCAGTGCAGGTTTTACGTACGATAGAGATGCGATAATTTACGCTATTGAGCTATTCGTTCTTACTAAATTAAATCAACCGGTCGTCGGAATTCCAACTACTGTAAAGTATGGTTGCAACACCTATAGTATATTCTACATCTTGATTCAATGGATACTGACTTTTTATTTCTTCCAGATATATTAAACTTTTTCTGTTTTTATTTATATTTTAAAACTAAAACAGATGTTTTGAAAGAGCTGAGATCTATCGGAAATATTAACTATGATATTCTGGTACCAAAAAATTCTAAAATTTATAAATATACGTTTAGTTCGTTTTCTTATATATTATGCTACGTATACTTCAACTAATGCTTAATAATCCTTTGGAATTTTCATAACGAAATTTTATTACTATGATAACCTTTTTTATTTTTATAATCGAATATATAACTTTTGTAATCTGTGTTTATCGAATCTAAAAAGAGGGTTTAATTAGATGGATTAATAAATCTATTTAGGATGATACAATATTGTTTTACTCATAGAATTATTTACTTGTATACTTATTATAGGCTTTACTTTACCAAATATGACGAAAAAGTAAATATGAATTTGTGTATTTATCGAGTAAAAGTATTTAATCAATTTTAACTCATGTCACCGTTTCAATAAACTTTTTGCATCGAAGAAAATATGTTATATTAGCAAGTATCTCTTAAGTGAAACAATATTTTCTAATAGACTTTACTATTTTTTTGTTATACATATCTACCTACATATATTTAATTTGGTTTAAATAATCCATACGAAAATTTACTTGAGTGCCTGGCGACTTTCACGCCAGAGAACAAAATCGACGCGCATATTTGAAATATCGTGACTTACACTCGAAAAAACACTTGAGCTAGAAAAACAAAGAGTAAACTATGTATCTCTGCTTAAGACATTAATGAAAAATACGAGTACAATGGACGAACTCTTGCGTTATATACAGAAGTAACCGACAACATTACACGTGATTGTATCTGCAGCGATACTAGTGTCCGCGAGGAGTCCCTATCGTATTAAAGAATCAGCGGCACTGAGGGTAAGTATCGAGTGCAACTAGCACATTTCAAGTGCATAGAAAAAATTGTATTATGACGTATAGTTGTATGTTTCAAACAATTTATAGCTTGAATTTGTATTTTATTTTTCATACTATTGTAATTGTAAGTGACATACATTTCTGATATAGTAAAAAATGAACTCATATATATATATATATATATTCATTTACTTTTGTGCGTGTCATGTCAAAAGTTTGTTTAAAATTTTGTATAACTCTATATTATTTCATTATAAAAAAATCAATGCATGAAAAATATAAATTAACTTTTATTTCAAACTCTTTTCATATTTCTGTGAATTCCAAGATTTTAAACAATATGTTCTTGTATTTCAGGTTGAATAATATAAATCGTTTAGTTTTATAAAGGTAATATTTTCTATTTTCTATAATTTTTTAAATAAATTATACATCATTTAACTTTTAATCCCTATTTGATTAAAAAAATTCGTTTATTATTTTTAACGAATAAAAGTTTATAGAATCAAATATTAAACAATTAACAAATAAAATATATTGATTAATATATATATATATATATATTATTATAACACGTTTTATTTTTTCTCTGAAATGGAGGTATTTTAATATTTATGTATTTATTATAAAATGAATTTATATAAATATATTAATATAATTTTAATAAGTACTTTTTATTTTTATCGTAAATAAAATCATGATTTTCAATAAAAACGTATTTTATTTAAACCACAATTCATACGCAATAACATTTTATCAAAATTAAACTACAACTTAACATTTTTTATTTTATATATAATATTTTGTCTTTACAATATTTAGTCATAAAAAAGAACAATAAAAATATACTTTACCTAGAATAAAAAAACAAAAGGAAATTTAAGAAAAATTCATGTTGAAATAAAATATATGAAAGTGTTGTTGAATTTACCGCAAACTTCCATTTTGTTAAAATTAGATCCGTTTATGGAGTCGCAGTGTTGACAGAAATACCAATCATCATGTTTGTAATCAAATGTAGTATGATACATCAAAATTATCAATTCCTGAAGATATTGGTATTTCTCACGACTTCTAGACACTTAATCTCCTCTAAAAAGTAATAATAGTTAAGACACGCGATATGTCTGCACGCCATTTATGCAATCATTTAGAGTAATTATTATTTTAAACGTGATTTTCACGAAATTTAACTCCACTTCAAGACAAAATGAAAGCATATAATTATGGAATTATTGCAATGATAATGTTACATACATAAATATATCGTATTCATTGACCTCTAATATTATGCATCAAGAATATTTGTTAACACGATTTATTAAATAAATATATTTTATGATTCTATTTTATGCCGTCGTATTATGCAATTTTTTATTTCTTTTAATCAAAAATAACATATTATTTTCAGGTATACAGGGGATTCCGTTTCAAAATTTAATTGAAGTAAAAAATGAAAACTTTATTAGTAAATCGTTAATTACTTCATTAACGTTCAAGAAAGAATTATAGTATATAATATTTAGAAATTAATAACAATAATAGTTAACGTAAATTAAAAAAAAACCATTATTTTTAATCAGATAAAATTATGAAATGAATTTTTTTTTATAATTGGAAATATAATTCATGATCGTAACATTTGAGTCCGTAAAAATATTTACTAATAAAACAGAAATAAAACTAAAAGTTTGAAAAAATATTTTATTAGATATAACATATTTTATTTCGAGAGCGTAGAATACAGTTTAATATACGTTATGAACTATGTAAGATATATTAGCGGATAATACGTTGATTAAATGAGATTCTTAGAATTCAGTAATAGGTTTTGAATTAGTAAAAATTACGGTCAATAAAAATTTTTAATTAATTATATTAATTTTGCGTTATTCTTTAATAGAGCCTTCAGCTCTCATTAAATAAGTCAATTTTTTATTATTTATTGTTACAAATAAAAGTTTAATGCAATTAAAGTGATTGAAGTTCGTCACCTGCTTAATCGCGAATTTGTTGCAATAGAGTTACTATGTATCAACACGAATATTAAATAACTACATAGCGATATAATTCAACGCATTTGTTCACACAAGTAAAACAAATTTATATCTCCAGTACGGCATTGAATTTGCAACACTGCTTTTATCATTTCGTTCATTTAAAAAGCATCCACCTTCATCAGAGTTTTAACTACTAATATAATACGAATTTACTGATTTATTCTATCGACTGTCTTTGATTAGAATAGTTGAATGGAAGTCGTGAAAACTAGACAGCGTGCAAGGGTTGCACTTTATGTACTACTGTCTAGCCATTTCATCGTCATATGTCTATCTAGGCAAATAGGAGGTATCTGGTAGCCGCAGGATAAGTGATATCTCATGGGCGTACGTGATCTGTCCAAAGTCGCAGCATCAGCGTCTTCGTCAATGTTGAATACGTGGGTGCATTGAGCATGACAGAAGTTTTACGAACAGCTACGAGCGACAGATTTATGAATATACATATTACTCTGTTTATGAATTTTGAAGTAGAAGTGTTGGAATATTGTCAATATTTCTCTGTTTACTATTTCTGTACTTCGAGAGTACTAATAGTACTCTATTACTCACTATGACTACTATCACTGTCACTATTTAACGGATTTTCCTAATACAAAAATGCAGTTTTGAATATTTATATTTCAATGTGGATTTTTCATAAAAAAATCATTGTCATTATCCTATCTTTTCATACCATAAATGATAAGAAATATTTATGCAATTGATTAATAAATGTAATTAAATTTTTTGTATTTACATGTTATAATTAATCATATAGAATTAATTTCAATACATTTATAAAATATAGTTGTAGATCTATAACATAAATTTGTTCAATTTCTTAAAGTTACTGTACTGAAATCGGTTGTCCCTTAGTTGTACCGATCGCCTTGTTTTTACTGTCGGCCTTTATTGAACTCATGAGTTCGCAGTTTATGTTCCCTGTTTTATATTTTAAAAAATAACAACGGTTTTCTACGGCTTATAAATCACGTAGTAACAGTATGTGACATTCTTGTTTTCCCAAAAGTTGTGAGATCGATTCAAGTTGAAGTTCTTGAGAATTGCCTCTCGACGCGCGCGACCAAGAGAACTGACTCTGTGTCAACAGAAATTATTAGTTTCCTCCGTCGAAATCTATTCTTATTCTTTTTATCTTTTAATAGTAAAATTTCTAAAGCTTTATTTATCTAATTGTTGGTGTGCTTGTTTTAAAATATGTAAGTAATATATATATATATATTATTTAACACATATTTTATGTTGTATCGATGCTTAGCCTTCATATGCTTTATATGTAACCGAATGAATTATATTTTGTATGAACCCTATTATTTATATTATGACAACAGATTTTAATAGAAATATATGTTTATTATACATCTTATGGTGGTTGATTTAACAAATATTATTCCATATAATTCACTGACCTTCTATGATTTTGAAGTTATATTTTATTTTTATGAATTTATTTTTATGAATGATACTTTTCGCACATTTTGATAGCCGATTAAAGCAAGGAATAATTTTGGAAGACAATATTTAAAAACTATTATTATTATCATTGTTTAAATTAATTTTGTTATTTATTTTCCACAATTCGATTTTAATCAGTTTATATCGGTAATTGTTTTAATATCATGAATCCAATCACAAGTTCAACAATAATTTTATTTATACATATATTTCATTTTAACTCTTCATTCTATTTTGTTTTATTTTCGTGACAGATGAAACGAATTGCATAGATTTTATTAAAACGATTTTGGTGAGTATTAAGCGTTATTGATAATATTCTATCTTATTTATTGTCAATATTCATAGTGTTTTTATTTAATATATTAGTACGCCTATTTTTATATTAATCTCATTTTAATTTATTCAATATATAAATTTATCGTATATCATTTTAAATCACTGAAATAGTATTTTAAGAATTTTAAATATAGCTTTTAACAGTATTACTATTCTTAGTTTATTATTTTATTTTTATTAATTCTATTTGCACTTTATTATATATTATACTTTTTTAAATATATATGTTTTATTATTATTGAGATTTACTTCCTTAATATTTCATGTTCAAGTTTTTCCTCATGATTTTTTTCTTTTATTTATTTAACTCTTACCATAATATGATACAAAATGGATACACTCTAGTTTTTTCTTGGAAATAGTTCTCTTATTTTTACTGTATGGTTGACCTTTGGGGATCGTAATTTCCTCTTGAAACATATATATCATATTTGCTGTATCTTTATCAATATTATTATAGCTATCAATTTGACCGACGTTAATGGAAATACATTTCGCATAAATTATTCGATTTCTATCCAGATAGATTAATGCATTATCGCCCAAATTTCGAATTGAACTTTATCTAATCATTGCCTTCAATATGATTATAAAATATAAATGCACGTTTAAAAATTCTATTTAGTTATAACATTCAAACATTCAAGTGTAAAAATTCGTATGTGTATACGAAAAAATTATAGAACCGAAAAATTATAGAAAAATTATATACCCGTTTTTTATATTTATTCTGTACAGCAGCAGTTTTTGCTAAAACATAATTAATTAATAAGTATAAAAGAGCTTGTCACTTTTTTATTATTATCATAAATGCGTATGCTCTTTTATATATAATATGGTCAGTTTAATTTTAGAGTTTTATAAAATATTAATTGATATCCTATGTGAAGTGTGGTATCGCTGTGAAGTTTATTTGCACTTTTTTTGCAACTAAAACTAGCTTTTTTATGGCGATACTTTTTAATTGATATATAATAAAGTGATGTACTTATTTATGTTTTCCTATTTAAATTTTTGTCATTATGATTTGTACTGCAATTATTACATCCATTATGTTTGTTATTAAATTTATTTGTATTTATAACTTGTTGTACTTATAATTATTGTATTTCAAGGTAATAGAATATATTTTAATTAAATATCCGTGCAAATTTCTATTATTATTTGTAATAATAATCGCTGCTGTTATTCTCGTTTCCATAACTATTTTCATTTCTACTCATGTGTATTTTACATTTATTTTTACATTAATTAGCCAGAAAAGTATGGTATTTCATATTAAATTCAAAATATTACTATTTCAGTACTTTAATTTTTTCTAGTTACTTTCTTCAAAGTGCTTTCCGTAACCGCAATAATTATATATCACTTTTATTAAGATAATAATACTATCGACTATATTGAAATAAATATCTTTCATCAATTAGAAATTTTCTGAAGTCTTGTCTACCGTTAAATATTTATAGATGTAGATATTTTGCTCATTCGAGCTAAATTTCGTTTACAGTTAAATATAGAAAATAATAAGGTGTACAATTTTGAATTATAGTTATAGTTTGTTATAGATTTATTTTATATTATATTAATTGAAAAATCTTTTATTTATGCAGTAGTGTGTAAAGTATCTGATTTAACTAAATTTTATAATAGCTTATTTATATATATATTTTATTTTATAGCAATCATAGGTAACATATATCAATAGATGATCCTAAAAAATTTTTATGTATATATACAGACGAAATTAATGTTCATATATTATAACGCAGAATGTGATCATCTTATCAAAGATATTATTAAGATTAGCCTTATCACCTAATTGAGGCTAAGCCCCATGGGTAATCTTTGCGTCAAATGGATTGCTAGTTCCAAATAATCGAAATAATAGTAGCTGATTGAAATATATTACAAGGTATGTTGGGTTTTATATCGTTTATTATCGATAAGATTATGGAGTGTGGGGTGCCATGTATTTTTTGATGAAAACGATAAGAAATGTTGTGTATAATGCTACTAATTTGCTAATTTTACATTACTCAGTCACGTCTTGTCTTTAGGGATACTATCTCGATGTTTTTAAAAGGTTTAAATAGGTATTTAAAAAATATCCTCGTAAATCGTGTGGATTTTGAAATTGTGGTTACACTATTCTAACAACATATTAATATATATCAAGCTAGAAGGTGTCCGATAGACGTGAAGCAAGAGATTTCTAATCGACATTTAGTTGTTAATATAATTACATTTGATACTGATATTTTACAATATTGTAGAAATAAAAAATACGAGTTAAGATAAATTGGTTGAGGAACACGCGTCTAAATTTTAAGAGGATAAAATAGAATCGATTTTAGATGAGAATATTTAATATATAATAAATAATGAATAATTAAAAGTAATATGTGATAAAATATAGGTAGAATATGATAATTAAGAAAATTTTTTCGTTTTTTCATGTATAATCTATTTAATTGATAATTTTTTAAATTTTGATTGTAGAATTCAAGAATTTAAAAAATCTATAAAGAATAAGTTGTTCAATTATACAAAAGTTTTTGGTCGTTACATTTACGTCTAAAATATGTAAAATAGTTGCAGATTTACAAAAAATGTTAATATTTTAGTAACTAAAAACTTGTGTGTGAACTTTATGAACATCTTACAAAATTATATTACCAATTAAAAAAAAACTTATAACTTTTTTTATTATATTTAAAATTAATAACATAATAATCTAGTCTCTGATGTAATGGAAAATTTATAATCAATTCGTATAATTTGCAAGTCAATCGAGATATATATATATATATTGGTCATAGAGATATTACAGGAAAAATGTTCACCTTACACTTCGTGTAACTTTTTATAAATTTTATAATTTCACTTTTTCCATAAAGTGTTAAATTTATTACATTTCTTATATTATAAACACATTAAAATAGCGTAAAAATAAAATGCCTCGTGAAAAATCTGAATGTATGAATTGAAAGTACGAAAATGGAAATTCATATTAATATAGATTACTTTCATTTTTTCTTTTGTTACTTTTGCTAGCAGTACTTTTAATCGTTGGATTCATTTTACAACACACAGTAATCACTTTTCTCGTACTTCAGCAATGACTGAGTTTGCCGCAATTGTCGGCCACATAATTCTCTTTAAGATATTAAAATTACCGTCGACGCAGTGCAGTGCTATCTCCACAAATCTCCTGAGAAACGATGCAGCTGGTCTTTCGTAAGCGCGCAAGTGATGCAAATCGAGTCTGTGCAGCGAGTTTAGTTATAATCGACTGAGCAGGAAAGGAAAAAGAAGGAGCAAGTATTACAGTTGAAAGGATGAATTGAAAGATGAAGTGCGCCCCACCTACACATCGAAATTCTACAGCAGTATATGGAAATTTAGAAGGTTACATTATTAGAAACCAGAGATATTGTAAGAACATGATTATTGTGTAATCTATAAGATACTATACTTGTATTGTCTATATGCAACGATACGCTGTGTTTTCCTAAAACTATGCTTACATAGTGTTTGCAGTAACATATTTTTCGTCGAAAATTCTATTCTATAGAAATATGGATTATATTTTCTTTACTATACTACCGAAATTGGTTAATCATTGAGTCTAAAATTACACTATGATATAGTGGCCTCACTTATCAAAATATCAATTTAAATAAATGTAATAAATGCAATGACTTCTCATTATTATATAAATTTGCTAAATATGCTTATATTAAAATTGTCTTTGTATGTTCTAAGGAATTATTTATCATGTTATTCATTTACGAAAATTGTTTATATGTTATAAAAATAAGTTTTAATAGTATAAGAAATGTCTTATTTGAAAAAATTCATGGTTTTATTAAAGGAAAAGCTTAAGTGAAAAGTTAAAACGATAAATTATGTGCGATTTAAAATATACCCCAGTATATGTGAGGTAAAAGTAGTACATCAAACTTTTTAAGTAATGTTTCATTACTCATTTTCAAATTTATATTAGTGATAAATGAATAAATTTATTTTAAAACTTCAAAAGAATAAGATTGGTTTTTTAATGGAATCTTAATATGAAATTACAATAATAAATTATTGAATATCTTACATTTTATATTTAGTATATAAATTGAATATCTTATATTTTATAAGTATACATTGAAACAACTACGTAGACGTACGTCTACGTATCTGTCATACATATATTAGGTACTAACTTTTACAGAATTACGTTTATACTTATTATTATCCTCTCTATTCTTATAAATATCTAAGAAATGGTTGATTAATTTATTGTTGAAATATTTATATTTATCATCGCTGCGATAATATCAATTGTACGACATCTGTATAAACTAAAAAATTTAAACAATAAATTGAATTCAAATTCAGAAGACGAAGAAACATTCATTATTTTTCTCTTGACGTTGATAATATTTCTAGCTACCGATTGCTTGATCGAATTTTCCTCGCACTTTTGTACAGAAAATTTTTATAAAATTTTTAATAAATATTCGGATTTAGGTACGCAAATACTAATATCTGATTTTTCATCGGTTAAGTGACGAAGTTGAATGTAACTCTGTACTGCCCTGCACTTGACTTAATGATAAACTCGCTCTGATAATAATACAACAGCCACGGACTAGTCACTTCACGTACGTGTGCACGTTACCACCGAATATTCACTTCACTTCTGTCACAGGAATAGTGGAGGGGACAGGAGGGTGTTTGCTCTCACGTCTCGACGATCGACCCCCTCTCGTCCCAGGATTTCGCAAGTGCGCCTTCTGTGTATGTATATGTAAAGTGCAGTAGGGCATAAAACATATATGTTGCGGATGTGGTTTTGATGCTGCTGTTCATATGTGTGTAGGTGCGTAAATTAATGCTGATGTTTGTTGCTATTTGGTGAAGCACATTGTATATGATTTTTAGAGATACAGGTTTATTTACGTGTGTTTATTGCCGTAATATTTTAATTATTTTTTTATGACACGCAAGATGTGCTAGTAAAATTTTCATATTTCAAAATAAATTCTTCGAATATCTATCCTTATTATACTTTCATAATTTAATTCTTTTTATTTGATATCGATAAAAATTTACGTTTATACCTAAGATTAGACGAGGCACTTTATAAATCACTTTTATTAAAATATGATAAAACAAAAATAAATTCCAAATAGCTAAATGAAAAACTATAATTTGTTCAGATTTAAAATATAATTATAAGAAAAAAAATGAAATAAAAATTCTCGAGATACAACATTAGAATTTAATTGTTAAATAAAGATGCTTTCATTTTTAAGAAATGACGTTATAAAAATCTAACCTTATTAAAATAAAAAAGCACTAGAGGTAAAATAAGTAGCTCAAAAATTTTAATTATTAATGCAATTAATAACTTTCCTTGATAATATTAAAATTATTTGAAACAAATAATTTTTTATTATTTTAATTTTCTAAGAACTTTGGAACTGTATTTAAATTTTTTTATGTTTAAACTGAAAAATTAGTTATTGCTGACATGATAAAATTAATTTTTATATTCTATTTGGATATATTTATATTCCAATCATTTTTTACAGAACCGATTGTGTATTTCCTGAAAAATAGTTAAATACCATTTAAGCAAGAAGTTCGTTTTAAAAAAAAATAAAATACATACAAACGCTCTTATATATTTTAGTAAAATATTTTCTTAACTATTTGAGTAACAAAATTTCTTAATATGACTAAAAGTTTCTCTATAAATTTGTTCTAGTACAATGGCAAAAATTATGTATTTATGTATGTAGGTTTTTTTATAATTTGGAATTTCAAAAATTTAAATTGAATTAAATTTTAAATTATTAGATTTGAAATAAACGGAAACTCGAATAGTTTGATAATCAACTTTAAATGCAAATAAGCTTTTGAAACACATAAATCCATTTAAAAGTTACATTGATATAAACATTTCTTTGTGTTATATTTTCTCAATCTAAAAATTTTTTTTAGATTAAGAATAACTATATATAAATTTTTGTTCTAAAGATTTTTTGAAAATTATCATGATATTGTATAAGCAATAATAAACTTTTAAAAGTAGGACTAAATTTAGTGACATATATTAAGTTTCAAAGCTCAAAATAAATCGAGACGTTTGTAGGTGTGTTTGGTTGCATTGAATAAAGGACGTGTTATGTGCATATTCGTTTGGTTCCGTTTATATCGAAATAATTTCGTAGTATAACAGAAATGTATATATAAAATTATAATCGAATTGTTAACTATTTATATTCTTAATATTCTCTAATTAAAATTTTTACGGTTCCCCATTAAAAAAATTAAAAATAATCTTTTATTTTTTGAATGTAAAGTTTATCACTGTATATATTAATGCTTTGTAATCCTGTAGCATTTTAATTTTTTCTTTTCTTTCTATTGTCAATTCTGTCAAAGCTATACCATTTGAATGTAGAGCTTACATTTGCTTTTCACTCATACCTTAGTATAACCACTTCCACCGCAGGGTTCTTCCCTTGGGTCGGACCCAAGCACCGACTTAACTGAGCATAAATTAAACATGAAATGGATCTGACCACGGATTTTTCGCAACTAGTTTAAGGATAATTCAAAGAAGATATTTAATAATATTTTAAATTTCAAAAATATGTGATATAAAAAAGTCAAGTGAAATAAAGTATAACATACAGTTAAAAGTTATGAAATTAAATAACGCAGAACAAGATATGGTTGATTAGAAAAAATATTTTAAAGTGATTAATAGGAAATACGGAAAGATAATTAAATTATGAAATTTAAAAAATTATATTAAAAAATATTGATAATAAATTTTACCTATTAATTTTAAGAAAAATAAATTAAGCGGTATCATATGTGTAGTATAATTATTTGCTCTTCCATTAAATATAGTAACAGTATAAGACACCATTTATAGTGAATATTTGAGTTTTATATTGCCATCAAATACGTACTCGTAACGTGTACGTAAAAATATTTTTCCTTTTTCATAAAATAATATAATCGCATACACTTGAACGCGTTAGTTTAAAAATCTAGTTGATTTCATTTGTTTTATATTTATATTATTCAAACGAATTATCACTAATTCTGAAATTCATTTGAAAATATGTAACAAAATTATTTATAATTCTTTTTGGTAAAATAAATTATCTAAATGAAATAAATTTTGGAATATATATTCTAAAGCATTTAGCAATAATATAGCACACTTTTAAATGTTTTATTGACTTTTATATTATTTTATTCGTTTACTCGTGTAACTAATTAAAAAACATAAAATAATTATGAAAGATATTTATGTGAAAATAAATGAATGGAAATTTTATGACAAGTATAATAAAAGAAGAGCGAAAGAATTTCTAAAAAATTTCTGTTTCTTTCTTGCTTTTGTAACTAATTATACTGAATTTACGGCATAAATAAAGTATTCTGTAATAATATATCACTTTACAGTCTTTAACAGACATACTAAGTCAAGTTGTCTAACAAGTCCACTAAAATTCGTTATAAATAAAGTGTGAAGATACAAGTACTCATACACCTGATTCTACAAATTAAATTACCCACAAAATATTAAGAAATTATAAAACTATATAAATTAATTATATTATTATATTATTATATTATATTATATTATATTATATTTTATTAAATGTTAAATTAAATATCAATATAAATTTAAAGGACACTCAATTATTTGTCAGTTTTTATGTATGGAATAGAGATACTAAGAAGCTTATATTTCTTCTAAATATATATTTTCTATCTTATTAAAAATTTTACATAATTATCTTCTTTATAAGTAATTAAAATAAAAAGTCATAAATCCCTGAGTTTTCGTATTTTATCAAGGATATTCCACACATTTACTTCAATATTTAAAATAGCATCAGTGAAACCTCATTTTTCTGTATAATGTGAGTAATTTAAATAAATTCAGTATTTATTGTAATAACAGATTAATTTATTAATTCAAATATATGAGTTTTTTTACCTTTTCTTTGATAAAATGCTGTTTAAATTGAAGTACTCATCGTATAATGGAAATCTGGAATTTTATATATAAATTAATTATTTATAAAATATTATATAAATATATAATATAAAAAATATTTATATCGATAATTTTATTTTTGATAATTAGATTAATATTATTTCTTTTGTCAAAGAAAATTGTTAATATACAAAATAGAATTTGCTTTTTGAAATTGATAGCTTATTGTTATATTGTTAAACTGATTGAAAAATGAAAGAAGGAAGAAAAATACCTTAGACTTTAAATTGAAGTAATTTAATAATTATTTTATATTCTCATTTTAAAGTTTTTAGTTGAAATTAAAAACTTCTTAGGATTTACATGCATGCGTATATGTACATCCGTATCTTACTATATAGAATATCGATATATTACTGAAACATGTAACAATTATAGAAATAATGTAAATTATATAGCATGAAAGATAGGTAGATGAATACATAAATAGATATACATGTATATATATATATATATATATATATAATATAATAAAAATAAAAAGAAAGCCTCGCATGCCAAGAGGTCATAGTTAACTCAAATAGGCCACTCTGATAATTGCTTATACAATAAAATATAAATAAATATAAATAAAATAAACAATTATATCAAAGAGTTTTGATAAAAAAATATATGATAAAATTGAACTCAGTTATTTTTAGGTTTACTATCTATTTTTACTAAGGAAGTCATAAAAAGAAAAATTAATATAAAGAAGATCAAATTCAATAATATGTTTCACAATAATACTTTCTTAATAGTATTATGTATAGAATTGAAAGAAAATCACATACCACCTACTATAATAAATATATTAAATTTCCGAATGAAGCAAAAACACTGTTCAGAAGAGATTAATATTTAAAAGCCGAAGATAAAACGATATTGTATTACCGTATATTAATAAAATAATTATTGCTTATTCGTATAATAATTAATTTTTAATGTTCTGTATAATAAAATTAAAATAACTACATTTTTCTGTTACTAATATTCTTGTTATACATATAATAACATTATGAATTATATTGCAATAAAATTTTTCATAAAAGAATGAGAAAATCATATCAAACATGTTGTTCATACATTGAAAATAAGAATATAAAATCAATCGGTTTTATATCGAAAATATTTTTTTAAATAAAATTGAAATATAGAATTTCAAACGAGTGCATTTCAACATAAATGTGTTTAAATCAAACGTATACGTTCCTTTAGTAACAGATAATTTACATTTAACTTTATTATTAATTTTTATATATTACATATTTCAAATTATAAAAATACCTTATTTCCTAAATATTAAAAACTATGTATGAAATTTATTTATTTTTGTGCGTACAACGCGGTTGTTAACTTGGAATATGTTATTATATACAGTATGAAAAATATTATGCATTTATTGGTGTTTCGCGGTCGATATAATTAAAATTTCATGACATTATTATTAACATGAACTCAAAAATTGAAATAAAAATATAATTTATATAAAATAGCGTAACTTGAAAATGATAGATGTATTGATTAAGAAATTACCAATTGCATTATTTTTCTAATTTTGTTCGCTCTACAGAGTAGTAATCATTTACTGGTTAGATGAAAATTTTTCCAACATTGAAAATAAGTTCAATTACTGCAATTCATCTGAGTTCTTATAGAAAAGGTAGGTAATATAGAATCTGTAGAGTAGTCGTCATGTGGAGTAAAACCCCATTAATCAGAACGGTTTACCGTAAAAATGTAAGTTAATACCGTAATTAAAATATTTCAGCGTCGGAAAAATTAACGTAGAGTTAAATGTGCAATCTCTATCTTGTCAGAGAAATCTTAAATTATATTAAAAAATTTTGTTTACTAAAAAAAATCAGACAATATATTGACATATATATATATACTAATTATTTTTTGATTAAAAAATTAGTAGGTAGAAAAATTGAATATAATATTTGGTTCCGATTAAATCCTTAGATTTCTACTTAAAAAAAGCTACAACACAGAAAATGTTCGCTTAATACCAAACTGCCAAAATTTTCAAAATTTTAAAAAGTACACAAATTCTATATACATAAATCAGTTTTTTATATTGACACTTTCAATGCTTTGAGCTTATTTTGAATGATTTTACAACGAATACTTCATGTATTTGTTATTTAACAAACCATATTACAAAAGTTTTATTTTTATATTCTGAAATCAGTACTCAAAATTTTTTTAAATATAATTGAACAATTAGTATAGCTATCAAGATTTCTATTTATATTTTTTAATCTTTGTTTGTGGACTACCTATGAACTATGAAGTTTTCGGTGAAACAAGCCATGCGTTAGCTCATGTTAATTTAATTATATATATATATGTCTTGCGTAGCAAACTAATAGAATAATTCAAATATAAAAAGTTTTATGCTTGAAAATTAAAGAAAAATTAAATAAAAAATATAGTAATAATTGTATTTTATAATGTTCGAAAAATTTTATTTTAGTAAAGTTTTAAATATTTAATGTATAATTCGCTCGAATAGAACAATTATGTAATAAAATTATCATTTGTATTGAGTATATATATACGTGATCAAGTGAAATCAGTAAACAGATATGGAATCAGTATAAGCTTAAATAAATTTCCAGTAGAAATGAGGTAACCTCAGAATATTTAAAAATTATCCGCACTTTGTTTTTATAATAAGATCGAAGCAAGAAACGCTCAGCTTGATTAAGTAAATTCTTATCTAATAATGTCATGTACCCGTAAGTGTATATTTATTATTTATGCCAAACATTGTTTTTGTTTGATACTTCTAATTCATTCATTATTTTTACAATAATCTACTGATTTGCTTACATATTTAAAATTAAAGTCGATTTTGATTGACTTCAAATTATACTAAAAATTCATTGAATCTAATTTGTTCCCAGTTATTCCTAATAAAGTGGATCATGATAGTATTTCATCATAAAGTAAAAGTATTTTATCATCATAATTTATTATTAGTTATTAATTATCACCTTTAAATATTTATCAAGAGTGAGATATTTTTGTTATCCCAATCGCGTATGTGCAATTAAAATATATTTGAATTATTTTTATGAAAATTTATTTGAATTTAAGGCAGATTAGAGTCGGAAAAACAACTTACATATAATATCATGATTCATATTCCACATTTCTTGTATAATCCAACGTTACACATGTACCTCTTATCAGACACTTCGTAGATTTATGTGAAATTTCGATAAACTTATTTATAGAGTAAGATTGTAATTTGGTTGACTTTATCACACCTATGAAAGTTTATCTAGTATACATTTCTCTACGTAAATATATCCTGTATTTAAATATAAAACATATTAAAGTCTATTTCATGTTTTTAAATTTAAAAAGTAAATATTTCAGTAGTTAAAAGAAATAAAGACATAAATTTCATAAAGAAGACATCAAATAAATCAGATACTCGTAGATCTTTCACATATTAAATGCCTTTAGTGGTTACCGACCTTA
The DNA here is from genome assembly GCA_018907185.1 of Platyscapa corneri. Classification (NCBI taxonomy): domain Eukaryota; kingdom Metazoa; phylum Arthropoda; class Insecta; order Hymenoptera; family Agaonidae; genus Platyscapa; species Platyscapa corneri. Next base: position 1,422,651 of record JACCHW010000012.1, read on the forward strand.
TACTTTTAATATTCAACATTTTGGTTGTGTGTAGTGGTGTCATCAACTTTCAAAATACAAGATTTATATTCTCAAAGGCAAAAGTTCTATCTGTTTCGAATTTCATTGAAATGAATTTTAGTTTAACATAACAATTGGAATGTATAATAAGCCACAGTAGCTTAGATTACTCAATTTTTTTATATAATAATGCTTCACACAAAAACTAAAAAATTATAAAAGAGAAAATATTATATAGAACGTATATGTATATATAGTACATATATAAAGTAAATATATAGAAAATATTTTTAATTAACTTCAGTTTGTTGAAAAGATCGTTTATAATATATTTTTTTCTTGTATGTAATATATACCCTTATAAATAGGTATATCTCATTAATGATGAAAACAGATGTATAAAAACGAAGGAAATAGAATAAAACGTAAGTAATTTTTCTAGTTTTTATTTATTTGACTTAATAAACCAATAATTTTTTTTAAATATCATAGTTTTTAAAAGAAAGTCTATTTACTTATCTATTGAATGTTATTTTTAGAATTACATGTATTATATTTATCGGTTATCGTTTTTCTTTAAATTTGTCGTAAACCATTCCTATTTCAAAGAAATTCAGGAACTTCGTTATTTTTCAATTTTCCAATAGTATACGCTAAAATAAGTAACAAAGTTTTCATCAATTGATATAGCACAGCAATAATAGGTGATGAATTTAGAATATAATATGAGAAATATATAATAAGAAAAAAGACATAACGATTGCCGAATTTAATTTTTCTTGTCAAATTTGAAAAAGTATCTCTAAATATAAACAAGAAGGACGTGCATTGAAGGAAAGATAAAGAAACAATTGTAATAGATCAGGATATTTTTTTCTTAAATTTATTTTAATAATTAAATAGAGAAAAATATTTTAGGCAATTTTTTGATTTATCGTTAATAATTAAAAATATATTTTATTATTTTTTATCACAACAGACTCGACTTAGAATTATGCTTGAGAAAACTTTATTCATACAAAATAATTATTTTATACAGGAATAAAATAAGTAATAGAAACTTTTTAATATAAAAGGTTATTATATAAATTAAATGTAATAACAATATAAATATTGTTCAATAAATACTACTACTATTATATAAATTTATTGGTTAACGGGAGAAAAATACTACAGGGAATCAAGAATAGCTCTTTTCGGTTTTACGTTCCTTCATTGGTATACGAGTAATGGACAGAATTTTAGATTCAAATTTAAGTAAGTTCTTCCTGTTCGCTTTCTCATTACCTTCCTCAAGTAGTACCGTCTTCAACATTCTTACTAAAAAGTCCACTAGACCGTTCCAAGAGGTATACAATATAATTACTTTTAAATATGCCTCACTTTCGTATATAATTCCATTATAAATTTATAATAAATATATTGATATTTTTAGGATACGTTCAACGATTTAAATAATATTACGGAAACATGTACTTAATAGGTTCGTTAAAAAACAAAAATAGAATTGCTTACTCATGATTATTTAATATTAGTATAAATTATATTTATTTTTATAAGTGATGAAAAAAAAATTATGAAAAGTTATTACTCATAGAATATTTGATTCCTAAATTAATATTCTTCAATAATTATTTTCTAAGTTTATGTTAGACTAAAGATGAGCTGATAATTGTATTTTAAAAATTAAATAAAAATATTCGTTTTTTTCTGTTAAATTTATGTTATTATCCAGTGAAACTATTTTGTTGAGTAATTATTAATTATAAATTAAAATATTTTGAAATATTTGGTATTTAAAGTAAAAATATTTATTTTCACAAAGTTAGAAGAAGCTATAGTACTTAGTTATTATAATCGTATTATAAATATTGAAGTAATTTTAGAAAATTTAAGCTGTTTTAGAATTGATATGTTTAATTTTAATTTTTAAAGGTATTAATTTATACTTAATTTTTTATTTAATCAAGATATAATAACTCCAAAATAGTCATTAAGGAAACTATTGAATATTTTATAATTATTATGTAATTACCATATTTTCCAATCCATATGATTATATTGAACTTTTAAAAGATAATAGAGGGTTTGTAATTAAAAAAAAACAGTCGAGGCGAAGAGGTACCAAGTGAAAGAAATAAAAAGAATTTTTTTCTAGTCACCAGAGAATCTTCTGGTGGAAAGTAAGTTCGCAATGACAAGAAATTTGCAAGTTTCTGCGACTTTTCTTTTTCTTTTTATCTCTATATGCCAGAAGAAGCTCCAGGGAACAAAGTTTCGTCTTTGACATCTTCTCTTTTTCTTTTTTCCTTCTCTCGAGATAAATTTTCCCGGACACGCAACAATTCAACTCGACGCGCGAGACATATACAGCACTTTCGAATCTTTTCTGCACTCCAGAAAAGGTGAGTAGGATCGAGAAAAGGATATGGAAGCATGGCGTTGCTTTGTAAGATTTCTAGAGTTTCTCCCATAATCATTGAGAAATTCTAGATCTGCACAACAGTCGTGAAAGTCAGAATATAAATAGTCGAAAAGTTAATCTTCTTTCAAACAAACTTGACGCAAAACAAAATTATATGAATGCGTATTTATCTAAATGTATGCTTACAATTACTTTCAGAATAAATACTTTCAAACTTGTGTAGACTTGAATGATAATTTGTTTTTCACATACGATGCATTATTTTATTATATATAATTGATTATAACAGAAAAAATTTAACAGAAAACTAATACAAAAATTAAAAGTTTACGAATAATATTTTATATTTATTTATAAATTATATAACAATATATAACAATAAAAATCATTCTTCATCAAAGCTTAAAAGTTATTCCGAAACTTGATATTTAAAGGTCTGTACAGTTTTTAAACTAAAGTATTGTAATCTGTTTTCATATACTATAAGGTAATAAAAATGAATACTTTTTTCAAATATTGGTCATGTATATAAATAAATAATAGAAATTAATTTCAATATTGATAATCTTATCAAATAATTAAATTAAAAATTTATAATGCGATAATTTCAATTATTTAACGATTATTTATATATAATAATTATATATATTAATTATTCACACATAATAATAATTATTATTAGTATTTATATTTATTAATTAGCACATATATAATTAATAAGCTCATATATAATTATAAATTTTGTGTGTGTGTATTGTAAAACGTATCTCAACTTTGAAGTACTTAGTTTGAAGTGAAATAGGAGATTAAGGGAATATAGAAGGATTTACAGGATGATAGAATAAAATGCTTTTGGATCCCTACATTTGCGCGTTACTTGAAACTTAATAGTACCTTACAAGTACCTATAGATTTTTAGTATAGGCATGTAGAAAAGATGTCGTAAATTGATAACAAACATCATAAATAGCTTTTTTAAGAATATTAATGAATTATATTCAATAGGTTGTAGAAATTGATAGATGCCTAATTTTCTATACTTTTATACCAACAGAAAGTTCTAGAAACTGAAATCAAACGAATTCAATAAAAGCAATACATTCCAACATAGTAATCGTTATCGTTATAGCTGTTAAGTAAATAAGTTGTTTCAGTACGTGGAAAATAAAGAACTCGTAATAATACAAATCAAACTTTATAAGAAAAGAACTCTTTCAATTGTCAGTATAGATTAAATTTGATTTAATCGATACAACTAATGTTTCTACTGTTTATTTATCTGTTAACTCATATATATTAACCATAATATACATGTATCCCTTATTTATATATGACTTTGTAAGAAATAGAAAAATATTTATATTCTGTAGCATTGCATTTCATATGTAAAATAATTATAAAATTTTATCATCAAATTTTGTATTATAAAACAATGTGAATTATACACCATAATATATATAATTCTAATTATATTTAAAATATTTAGTAATTTTCGTTTAATATTTAAACAAATTTATATACGCACTTTTTATAAAAAATCCGTTACGCCGAAGATAATCTATAAACTAATTATTAAAATCAATTATTAAATATTTATCTTTTAAGAAATTTTCATGTTGAGATCCCGAATGAATCAGATTTTCATTGTCAATACGATAGTCTTTGGAAACTTACTCAGCGAGGCTGTAATAGGCAAGATAAGAAACAAACTTATAAAGTACCACAATAGAATGAAGTTATTTTTTTTTTTTTAAATAAAGAAAGTTTGAAGGCACAAAATACGGTATTATAAATAAATATATTTTTATATATTATTATAACTTAAGTATAAATAAGGCATGATAAGAAATCATGGTGAACTCATGGTACCTATGCCGTGATTTCAAGAAAATCGGGTGAAATTGATGGAGAGAAACCTCATTATACAGTTCAATGTTAGCGATTCTTGTAACAGGTGCTCCTTTGTTCCTGCGAAGGTTATATCGTCCTTAGCTCAAGGCTAATCATTTGCTTGCTCTGTAGTAGCGGAGAAAATTCAACAGAAGGATCGGTCACACTTCATGGATCAAAAGCAGAAGCTGCTCCTTCTCAGCAAAAGCTCGCTTTTGGTCACTGAGTTCAATGATTGTAAAGTCGCTCTTTCATACTCGACGTTGCATAGAACAGCCGATTTTCGCCCTCTTCGTCGCAGGAGGATCGATTAAATAGTAAAACATTCAGAACTTTGAATATGTATCTAAAGAAATGATTGAACTAAGATATAGGATGGATTAGAGTTTCAATGCTCGTTGCGTTCTTGTTTTTCCTTAGTGCTAATTTATAGATTTTTTACTCTTTCTTTCTTTTTTCTACCTTTTCGGTGTTTTTCCCCGGTAACATTATAATCTATTAAAAAAAAAGATCTATTAGAAAATACAATTTATGGCAGTAATATTCAAATTTTTAGAAAAATAGAAGGGAGAGAGAAATTAATTCTTTTAATTAGTTTCTTCATTTTACTTACAAATTTTCAATAATGATTAATCTATAAGAATTTAAAATATGTTAAATACTGTTAAAAGAATTTTAGATGTTGGGAATATAAAGTTGATTTCTAAATTGCTTAATTTTTAATTTCCATTCGACGTTAATTCATTTTTTATTACTTTTTCAATTTTTACGTTTTTATATTTAATATTATTTAAATATTGAACGGTTACAAAATTAAATCATACAAATTTAACAATATTGTAGCAGTTTATCCTATTCTGATTTTAAGAATTATAATTTTATAGTATATACTTTTAAAGTAGAAGATATTGAAATAAAGTTACACATAGATCGTTTGAATGTTGCTTGTTTTAAAATTGTTTAATTAATCATAATTTATGCTATGAAAGTATTTAAATAATTTAATTTTTATAATAATATCTCAATCCGTATTATTAATATGTTAAAATATATCGAACAATATATAAATGATATAAATATAAATGTAATAGTAAATTTAAATTCAACTTTGTTATATACTTGTTCAATGAATGTTTACAACGTATTCATTGCATTTATGTAGAATCCTTTGATAATCGTATAGTTATTATGTGATCGATAGAATTGTTGTTCGATCCAAACAAAACTAAGCTTGTATTAACTAAGTATAAAATGAAACCAATAACAGAGGCTCTAGTTCAATGATCGTTCCATAAAATCGATCGCAGAAGCTTAATACTTGAGGGTAACAGTAGATAGAAGGTTGAAATGGGTTGAGCACATCAAACTAAAGCACGAGAAGGCTATAAATACCTTCAGGATCTTCAAGGGACTAGAAGACTTTCGAAGTCTAGAGCTATATAAAGTAAAATAGGTATAAAAACCAATCATCTGATTAAAACTCACTAATAATATTTTAGTTTTTAATTATAAATGTAATTTTATGCAAAAAAAAAAATAATAACAACACCAATGCAATTAACTAAGTGCAGAGTATGATTTTCAAAGATATAATAGAGAAATGTATAACCATTGTTATGACATAGAAATACTTTTAGCAAACCGTCTTAAGTAAGTATAAGGTAAACATTTCAGTACGTTGCTATCGCATTGTAACCAGAAACTAAGGCTATTTCACAGTTCATTGAACTTATCCTGTATAAGGATATCAGAAGGATAGTTATTACTACCTTTTTCAACGGTTCGGTAAGGATGATTGAGAAGAAGAAGTTTCTACAAAATAAAAATGAAGCATTAACAATAGAAATCGGTTACTAGTAATAAAAAGTGATTATCAATTTTTATAACATTAATAAATAGGTAGAGAATAATACGTTTCGAAGATCTAAAGTATTTTTATCAGGTACATTAGTGTCTGATAAATGACAGAAAACGCAGGAAAATTAAAAAAGGAAAATCTTTGCAAGATATCGAATGGTTAGCAAAGCTAAAGCATCGGTTACGATCTTAGTAAGTTGAATAGTAAGTATTCAAAAGAAGTATGAATTAGGCAGATAAACTACTGAGTATATAAACAAATTTATCATTGCACATATATTGTAAAGTTTAAGTAGAGGATATATCGAGACTCTAGTTCAGACTCGGAGACTACGAGAGAGCTAAAACTAAACGTTACCTGCCAGGTTGCCGCTATCAAAGATAGAAGCTGTGTCAACGAGAAAATTAGGCAGATGAGCATAATGAATACTAGTCTAAATGGTTGACTGGCATATTTCCGGACTAGAGTTATTGCATTTTGTAATTTATTATTATCACTATTATTTAAAGTAAATAATAGAATTACATACAGTTAAAAATAAAGTAATATTTTTAAGCAGCTATCAGTTTAATTGAGTGATAATAAATTGAAAATATACTATTCAAAATTCAAATTTTTAAAATATATGATAAAATAGATTATAAAGCTAAAATTAAAAACTTCCATTGAAATTTATATTAAAATTACGTGGTAAAATAACGTTAGAAAAAACTTGTTACATTTAAATTCACAATCCTTTTACATTTAAATTTTCTTGAAAAATAATTATATCTTTAATATCTATAATTTATCATTAAATACATATCCCATTTGCAAAAATGAAATTTTTCATTAAATATAGTTTTTCTGTCAGATTTTGTATAAATAAATCTTATGCTAAATATTACAAGTAAATATAATAATATTGTACATGAAAAATAAAGTTTAATTGAATATTTCAAAATCTAAACGATAAGAAAAAACTTGAATATATCAGTATTTGTGATTACATCCAATTCTTATAATTTACAATTATATAATATATAAATTTTTTTAATACTTGAAGTATATTTAAACTTTGTAATTAAATGAGAAAATTCTTTGTAATTAATTATACATTTGGTTACTTAGAAAAAATAAGTTATTTAAAAAATAAAAAATTTTGTCTTATATATTTTAAATATATTTTTTAATAAAATAAATGTTTTATTTATTGATGCAATGTAATATTTTTTAAAAATTCGGATTTTTTAAAAATGGATTATATATAAATATTTAATATCTATATGAATAATTCCAGTAAAATTTAATAGTCTTGTCTATTGGTACTATTTCATTATCTAATGATTACATAATTAAAAGAAACGTAAAATAAGCAATAAAACATAAAATAATTTTAAAGTTATATAGACAATTGAGTAAAATTTCAAAACTTTGCAATTGAGATAAAACGATAAAATTAAAAAAAAATTAAAATTAATTTTATAGCTGTAGTCATATTTAAAATAAAAACTGTTTTACGTGATGTAATTATTTATGCATTATTAATTTAACTACTGTTTAAGTTAAAAGTATAATTAAAAGCTTTATAGGTAATACAAGTGCGGGAGTGAATTTCATAACAGTTTTATAAATTTATTGTCAATGGGATAAAGACATCGATTGTTACATCAAATATATGCGTGTGTAGTATTACTGAATATATATGTACTTGTGACTTATATACCACACCAGAAAAGTTTAGGGAAATATTATATGTATACATATTTATATTTTAAATTTTATAAACGACATTAAATCTTTTTAGAATTGATCTGAATAATAGGTGAATTTAGAGATTATTTCTTTATGTATATAACTTAGGTATATTGTAAGTCATATTTATGTCATTGCCAAAGTTAAAAAAATATTTAAACTATTTTATTTTATATTACATATATAGAATAAATTATTCGAAAAAAATTTTATTACAGTTGATTTACAATCTATTTATTTAATTTAGTGAATTAAAATATTTTTCATTACAATTTCTATCTTACTTAATTATATATTATTCTATCTTAGTATATTGGTATAGCTTTCACATATTATTCTAAAAACGTTGGAATTTATTTCACCTTTTTAATATAAATTCGGAAATTATATGAAAAAATACAAAGAAAATTTTTCGTAAAAATAATAATCGTTTTTAATACAAATTACTTTATCTTTAGATCAAGTATATAATTTTTTACTCTTGTATATAAATTTATGTGTTATGATTTATAATTTGTTAATAATAGATACTTATTCAATTCATTAATTCAAATTTTTGTTTACATTTCTATCAATAATGGTATTTTTTTAATTTAAAAAAATATTAGTAAATGAAATATATAATATTGTAAATGAAAGTTAAATAAAGATATAACAAACACAGTATTTTAATAACGTCACTTCAAGAAAACAGTTTTTAATAACAGATCTAAAAATGCGTTACATCAATTATTTTTTTTCTATTTATTTTCTAAGTTTTACTTTTTAATATTTTTCGAGGCGTACATATGAATTAAACGAATTTAATTGATTATCTTATTTTAAATAATTTATAATTAATTTAAATTGCATTTTCGCATTACGTTTTAAATATTATATTTATAGGTCCATTAATACGATTTTAAATAATATAGCTTTTTTTATCTAGTAAGTGTTTATTTATGTAAATTTTTATAAAGCATCTAAATAAAATTAATTGTAAATTAAAAAAATCTAATAACTTTAATGAAATTTTAATTTTCCGTTCTCATAGAATTTTTAATAAGACTTGTACAACGTTATGTTAAAGGTAATAGATCGTTTATAATTCATTGATGAATAAATACGTTCGTAGAATACTTTGTCAAAATTTTTATTGTATCATAAAGTACATCTAATAGCTTTTCTTAATTAAAAATACACGCTATAAATATTATTTAATTATTTTTATCGAATTAATTTTTTCAGTATAACATTGCAAAAATTATGCAAACATTTGCTGTATTTATCCCATGGGCTCAAGATAAAACTTTTCTGTTTCGCTCCTTGGATTTGCCTCAAGGGAACTTCTGTCGAGGAATCGCGTCACTCAAACTACGATACGTGGCGCGAGATGCAATACATTCTCTTAGCTTTGCTTGATGATATCTTTGCTCTTTCAGTGTCTCACTATGAACTATTTGATGGAAGGTGAGAATTTTGAAAAACAGCTAATATATCTTTAATATTTAATAATATTTGTTATGTATTTGTAAATATAATTTGTGAAACTTTTTATATAATTTATTATAATTATTAATTAATTTCTGTATAATATTTAAGATGAACATTTTACCTTTTGTAATTAAATTTAGAGAAACAGTTACGAATGTATAATTCAATTATATTGTTTTCGATTATTTCCTTTATAATTTCTGTAATTTTTCATTTAGGACTGAAAAAAAATGATTTATAGTTGTATTTGTAATTAGCTAATCTGTTATTAGTTAATTTATTCCATCATGATGAATTTTTACTGTTAAAAATTTAACAATAATTTAGCATACAGAAATAAAAAAATAATTTAATAATTGTTAAAATATTAACTTCTTTTATTCTTTAATAATTTCTGCTAATTTGAGAAATATATCCATTAAATTTAATATCTTTTCTCATTTCTGCATTGCTTTGTTTTATATATCATTTTTATTTCTTAAAGCAAAACTTGCAGGCAATTGCTTGACCTGTTATTATTTCTTGATTCATATTATTATCTCCAGATAGTCATTTAAAAATATACAAAAAATAAATTGTGACATTTACTTATATATGAATGTTTACTAATCTTTCTAAAAAAGAGAAACTCGATTAAAAATACAAAAGCCTAATGAAAACTGATGTTAATTTGACTCACAAAATGCTACGGTGAACAAAAAATATTCTCTGATTCGTTATGAAAATCTGCTTATAGCGAAAATATTTCAGTACTCTTTTCATTAAATTGTTTCGTAATTTGTTGATTTTCTATGCTTTTACCAAAATTTTTACTAAACTTAAGATTAACGTATTAATATTTTTATTAATATTTTAATTCTCTAATTTATTTATTCTTATCTATTGGAGATATTTTCATAACTTTTCTCAAGAAAATTAATATTATATTTTTATACTACTATATTCCTTAATTTATTTATTAAATTTTATAAGTTAGAAAATATTTATGACTAATTCAAATCTCAATAATTAGCAATATATACAAAATAAATATTTTTAAATAAATTGAAATTCATTAAAATGTGATTAAAGAGATAAATGTTATTATTATTTTGTTATAAACTTAATCTCTTATAAATTTTTTATTATTTAATATTACCTTTATTATATATTATTTATTAATATTATATTTTAATATTTTAAAAACTATATATTTCCTTCTATAATTGACCATTTTTTTAAATATTTGCTCTTTTATGTATCTAAACATTTTTTTCCCTAAAATTTTATTTTTAGTAAAACAACGGGTATTGAATATATACTGTAAAAAAAGTTAATATTACAGGAAACATTTTAAAATAATTTTGACTTTAAAAAATAAAAATCTAAATAAAAAGAAATACGTAAAGGTAATAGCTAGGAGTATGTCATCAAAGTCTTAGAGCCGGTTTTCACAGTGTACTTGTTTCGTGTTTACGTATTTACAAATACTATAAGAAAATGAACAAGCAAAGAGAAAAGAATGAAGGAAAATAAATAAAATTAGCTAGGCAATAGAACGAAAGAAAAATCTTTAAAATAACTTTACAAGATCAAAGGAAATTATTTGTCTTCTAAGATGGAGTTCTGCATTACCAAAAAAAAAAAAATAAGTTTAGCAAGAAAAATAAAAAATTATTGAAAATATATATGTACTAACATTTTTATTAACAATTATTATTTGAATGATTAAATTATCTTTATAATTTGTAAATAGAAATGATAGACTAGAAATTTATGATTTTCAAAGTTAATACTTATTAAATAAATTATAGATTTGTAGGGAAGGACACAAGAGTTAATAGAATTCTCTTTTAGACTTAATAGTGGTACAAGTATAAACTTCAGATATATTCGAAATTTCTCGTCAAGAATTCGAGAGAAGAGATAATTAGGGCCATGTTGGGAAAATTACTTAGTAGTTGTAGCTATTAGATTAATACAAATTAATATAACAATTAAATTTATTGTAGTTAATAGCTTATCTACGATTTTTAATAATGATTAAAATAATCGAAATTGGTAATTTAAAACTTTTTAGAATAATAATTTAATTCCTAAGAAGAATTCTAAAATTGATACAAACCATATGGCGAAAAGTAATTATCAGAGACTAGAATAATCAACAATCAACTTTAATATTTTTTAATTTATGAAATATTTCTATAAACCAATGCCATAGAAATGTATTTAAATTTTTATAAACAAATATTTAGTCGATTTTTTAATTTTAGGACAGAAATATTTTTTATTTTTATCACGGTCTAATTAATCTAACTTATTTGAAATTGATTTTTTCAAATTTAAAAATTTATTTTTCAAGACAATTATCACTATTCTTCATACATACTTAAAACATTAAAATAAAAATGATTTTTTTAAATAATCGTAAAAATGAAAATTTTCTTAAATTTTATTATTTTTATTTTCAACGGTAATAAATTTAATATAGAAAACATTTAATTTTTTAGTATGTTTGAAAATTTTTAATTTATAAAAATTTTATTTAAAAAATTTTGATTGTTCAAATTATGAAAAATATCTTTTAACTTCACTGTTTAAACAGCTTGTATAAAAACTTTTTATATTCCATCACTTAAATGACAATTATATATTCATATTTTCATTTCATGGTGCAAAAAATATTCTTTAGAATAATATTATTATATTAATCATAGTACTATTATTGTTATGTATTTATTTATCAATGTAAACTACATAAATATTTTATGTAATATAATGTCATATAAAATATTTTAATTTAATGGTTATTAATAAATAAATTACTTAATTATTAATTAATATATATTTATTTTAAAAAATTCTGTGTAGAAGTAAATTAATTTTATTAATAATATAAATAATAATTTTTTTATATTATATCTATGTAAAATATTGATTACTCATTAAATTAAACTTATTCATCTGTAATAGTTTGAACAATATGCTGCAGAAATAATATAAATCTTTTTTATTTTAGTTTAAAATAAATATATAATGAAGAATATTCTTATTTATTTGTAATTAATATTCATTTACTCAGAAGTAAATTATGCTTCAACATCTATTTTCAAAATACTATCTGAAATATATTGCAAAAATTAAGGTTAAATATAATAAAAATGCAGAATTAATTTGCTATAAAATTATTCTAATACAGCGTGAAATTCGCACACATGGATAATTAATTTAAATGTAGAGTAGTGATAGCTAATGTACAGTTATTTGTTTTATATTTTAAATGAAAGTTTTAGTACAATTTTTATAATTTTCATACAGATATAATAAAGTTTAGATGATTTGAAATTTCTAATGGTAAATTGTTAATTTTTATTTTGATGTAAATATGAATATTCAAAATTTTTAGCCAGTTTCTAATGTTTTAATTTTTGACTATTATTCTGAGGGATTAAAACGTTGCACGTTTTTTAAATTTTTGCTTTAGTGCCTAAGAACTTTCTGTTAAAACAAAAATTTTCGGTAACTACATCTAGATAAATACTTTTATTTTTTCATAAAGAATTTTATCATCAAATATGAAATTTAAAAAAATATAATTAATAAGTAAGAGTTATTCGTAAAATCAACTGTCAATTCTTTATTAATATAATCATTGGCCATTAATTCTGGAATTTAATCAAAGTTAAACTGCAGGAATAATTTTATAAATAGTCTATTATAAAACTTCTCCACATTTTTTCTAAAAAATATGTGCTGAATAGTGTAACCTTATAAATAGAGTGAATAAAAGCTTTAAAATAAAATTAATTTTTTCATTATTTATTTGAAATATATGTGAATTAAAAAAGTTCTTAGTTAAAAAAGTTATGATAAGTGATATGTATATGTACACATATGTATGTATAATATATATATGAGCTGAGTGAGATGATGTAATTTTTTATTATGAATTCCAACTTTTTATTATATCTATTATTTCTATTATATTTGTTGAAAATTTGTATAATATCATAGATTCTCTTAAACTTATTGGAGATAATGTTCAAATGGATATTATTATAAATCAGTATTCAGAATAATATTAATAATATTAATAAAATTACAAAATTACAAAAACTTGCACACAGCTGAATGGCAGTCATTGAAACAACTTACCTCGGAGTTTCGTTAACTTCTCCGATTAGTTTGAAAGTCTCAAATGACGGAACGAGGTCTACCGTACTAATTAGTCCATGTAACGATTCAGATATCCTTATAGATTGTCGGAAAGAATAAATTTTTACAACTTCTAATTTATTTTTGTAAGATAAGAAATCCATTAAGAATTTGTATTAAGTCATTGAAATATTTCAATTTAAGAAAGTTGTATATTTAACTAAATATACAACTTTAAAAAATAAAAAACTAAATCACACGTATAGATAGAAATTGAAATAATAATAATATAACACTTAAAAGTATAAACATGTTTTTCTATAATCAGGAAAAGAAATAGATTTAGAAGTGAAGAAAATACTACATATGTAGTTGTACATAGACAAAAATCGTTCTTTGAAAATAATCTCTAAAAGCTATATAAGTCTGAAATACTGTAACTTTACCTTACACCAAATATTACCAAAATGATAAAACCACTTGAATCAATTGAAAGGAATTTTTATATAGCCAGAATGGAATTTATAAACGTATCATATAGATTATTAATAAAAAAAAAAAATAATAAAAGGCAAGAAACTTTAACTATATCAGGACAATGATGTGAAAATAATATGAAATTCTATTTTAGAAGTGATATATAATTTTTGCTTCACGTAATAGCTTTGGCAAAAAATATGGAAGAATTTTTAGAAATTATTTATATTTCAAATTTTTGAAAAACCTAGCACCAGATTTAATTGAAAATACTGTCATTGTAACCCAATTATATTCTATTGAATAAGTAATATATATTCTATGAATTATATGTTTATATATAAGTTAAAACAATTATTTATGTATAATAGGGTCGATAATTTACATTATGCTTTCATATATAACACGTTTAACTAAAAATTTATAAAAAATATTTTTTTTAAATATTAGAAAAACCATTTTGTTTAATATATATGAAAATACTGTGACTTGTAATAAAATATCCAAAACGTTTACTAATAAATATTTATTGATCGAAAAATATTACGATCAAATAAAATTATTGAATTGTTATCATTGACGTTTACTCAACTAGTCGCATAAAAAATGTTATGATACATTGCACATTTATCAATAATCTACAAATATAATTTATAATTACTTCTACGCCCAGTGGTGCTTTCTGTTCCTTCATTCTGAAAGATAGATATACGTGAAATGTATTTACGCACGCTCACACGTGGATGCTCATACATATGCACTCGAGCGTATGCGCTTGCGGTAGGAAATTATTGATTCAAAGTTTGGAATCGGTAAACTGTGCACCATAAAACATGACAAGGTTATTCACTCATGAATACAATAAATGATAAAATCGAGCTACATTGGAATATATATATATATATATACGTATCTGTGTACACACGCACATATAAATATATAAATATATCTGTATGTGTACATAAATGTTGGAATTGCCCAGAAAACTCAGTTAAACGAAATCGTTGAATTTTTCATAAAAAAAAAAAAAAAAAAAAAATAAATAAAGATCAGTATTCAATTTAATATCTGTCTGATAAATTAAACCTTGTAATATTTATTTTAAATAACTTTTATAAATTAATTACAGCCATGATATATTTTTTAATTTACTTAACAGGCCTTTTAATCTATTAAAAGTATTCGAAAATTATTTTTTTTATATAATTAATATAACAGATAAATTTATTTGTTGTGATAAATAATAACATAGGGATATATACATTTGTATCGAAGAAAACCCATTTACCGCAACAAATACAGTAATTTTTATTAGTATTAATGTAGCTAACTCACAAGTAAAATAAGATCAATAAAATTAGTAATTCCACATACATTTATTTTTCTATTTATTAAATAATTCCCTGCTTTTTAATTAATTCTAATTTAATTCTAAAGTATTTAACTAATTATTCAACTATGATTACTTTACTACTTAATCGTTTAATTTTAATTAATTTTAATCACTATTAATAAAAAATGAATATTGCTAATAATTTTTTGTATCTTTAAAACTACATAAAAAATTAATTTTTTACAATTAATGATATTTGTCACCTGAAATATATTTTATTGGTTTACTTACACATTATTATATAAAATATTCGTACTGACGATATAAAATATAAAATACAATATAAAGTACATTATATATAACGATAGAATATTTTACTAAAATATCTCCATTTAATAAACATAATTTTTACAATTGAAAAAAATTTATTAAATATTTAATTAAATTATTTTAACTACAAAGATTAGATGCAAAATTATACAAAAATTTAATAAATATATGTATATTACATATTAAAATTTTTATTATTTAGCAGCAATCAATGACATAAAATAAAGTTTCATATTTTTTTGTATAATACATTATTTACATTTTTATTTATAATATTTCTTAAATATATTTTTATTTTTTACATTATTGTTAAATTAATTATTAGAAGTTTTATTAATTTATAAATTAGAAAATGTAAAATGAAACAGAATATATTTGAATATCATATATTTTAATAATAGAATTTATCATTAAAATTCTATTTAAATATAATTTTATACTTTACTTTTAAATTTCTTTTGTATCTATGAATTTAAATGTATTTCTTTAATTTCAAAAGTTTAAATGAATCTATATTCATCAGAAAGTTTATCCAATTTTCCTAATTACATCAATTAAAAAATTTATAAATTGTATGATATTTTCAATCATTAATATTTAATTAATAAATAAATAATTATGATAATTATGATAATTTAAATAAAAAATTAATATAAAATATATTTGTTCTTTCTTTAATAATATGAATTAATTACATGTAAATATATCTTTCAACATTTAAAAATTATTTCAACAATTACTTTTATTTATAATATACCATAAAAAATACAAAAGAGTATTTTTAATTTATAACTGATATCATTAAAGCGTACGTATGTTTTACCACTTTTCTTTCTCCTTGTCAAGTTTTTATATGGCATAGACGTTAATTTTATTTAATCTAATAACCGTAAATATAAAAAGTATATTTTTATAAGTTTAAATATTTAGGTTAAATTTACTTACGTACAAGTCGGGTAAATTTTGTAATTATAGCTAATTAATTACTGTAATTAGTACTACGTTAATTATAACTTCCATTTAAAATTTATTAAAATATACCAATAAATGCCTATGCATTTTATACGTATGAAATTAATATTTTAATAAATTTCTTTAAATACCTACAATTTGTTATAATTAAATATAATGTACACAGATTTAATTTTAATTGATTGTAGCACACTGACTTACTCCGTATATAATCCAAAGCTAGATATGTCATACCGGGTACAGATTCTGTTGTAAAATAATTATATAATTCTATATTTAATTTATGTCTATTCAGTCTTATCAATATTGGGTATAAATTATCAAGATGAAATCATTACGATTTCAAAAAAATCTAGCAATATTCAACACAATCATAAATATTAATGGGTTTATTTAATTTTAAATGAATTTAACAGAACAGATAAAGTAATTTGAGCTTTATCGAGTCACTGCGTGAGACTAATTGATGCCATGTATGTCAAAGTTCTAATATTAGTGAATTACAGAACACAAAGGACCTAGGCGTCAGGCAATACTCACGAAACTTCCATAACTATCATTAATAATAATAAGACTCGTGTCATCATTCATTTCTATTCCTTTAATTCTTAATTTTATTTTCGAATAATCTGATAATCCATCTGATTAAGACCATTGATAAAATTCGTTTTAAATAAAAAAAAAATAGAAGCGATATTGATTATTTGTAATAGATAATATTAATATAGAAAAATTTACATTTCTGTTATAAAATAATTTTAAAATCATAATGTTTGGTAAAATATGAATTTGCTCAATTCACAATATCGAATACAAACTTTAAAAATAGTCAGTGCACGATTATTTATCTACACATTCATGACAAGGTATTTTAACGAAAAGATTATTACTCTATAATATCGTTTTATAAAATTAATTTAGAAGATTATAGGTGATTAACTATTATTATTAATTGATATGGGTCTTTTTATTTAATACAACTTTTAAATGTTTTTCTGCAATTCTTTAATTCTTCTTTAATTCAATTTGTTAAAAAATTTTTTATTTTAGCCAAAATTTATAATTTTAAGTTTTTAAAATTATTTATTATAAATATTTAATAATACTTTTATTAATTAGTAAAGTAGATGTGTACATAAACGCGATATAATTAAAATCATAAATTGAAATAAATTTAATTAATTTAATTAATAATTCTATTTAAATTTCTATTTAAAAATATATTTGCTCCCTTTCTGTATTTTATAAATATTTTTTAAAGAAACAAGGAACTATTACATTAAATACATTACATTAAATAGTTTTTTTGTTGTAGTTTTATAAGAAAACAGGAAAAAATATAAATAAATAAGAGCAATACTTCAATTAATTAAAAAATTTATAAATACAATTTTTTATGGTTAAAAGACGTTCTGTCTAAAAAGCTCATAAATGTATTACAACTAATAAAAATAATTAAGTATTAAGTGAGTTCTCGAAAAGGAAAACTTTCTTTGGATAGCTCGTATCTTTCATTTGTCTATCTTTTAGTCGAGTATCTGTTCTCATTGTGATACCACCTGTTGATCTAATATGATTGAATTTCTTAATTATTCATAGAATATCATATTTTCTGCCGTATTTATTTACCTAAGGATTTCAAATTGGAAATCAATAAAATTATCAATTTATACGGATCTGCTTCTTATTTTATTTAAAATTTTTTATTATCAACTATTTTATAAGTAAAGTTTCTTTATATGACGATAGAAATATGCGTGTAAATAATATTATACACATAAAATATATATATATGTATATATATTTGTAAATAATGACAGAATTATAAATAAACTTGTTTCATTGATTATTTCATATTTATCACCCTGTTGCTCTTCTTGTCATAATATTCATAGAATCATGTAATTATAAATTTTGTGCAAAATTTATATAGGTAAAAGCATATATTCTTCTATCTTCATAGGTTCCACGTATGCCTTAAGAATTTGAGGGATACATCAATCATATCATCTTGTGTACTTACTGTTATTTATTGTGTGGTGCGACCTCAAATCATTCTTGTTGTTCATTATTTATATCATTGCAATACGTACTGATACAATTAAAAAATCAATGTATTCTTTTATTTTACTGAATTTTTATATGATTAATTAAATAAACTTTAAATAACGTATGAAATACGAAAATATAAAATTATTGGAGTAGTACAACTTTTGTAAAGTTCAAAAGTTGTTTACTATAAATAATGTAAAAGTAATTTTTTGTATTTCAAATTGAAATGTGTTTCATAATAATTATTAGATAATAATTTAGTAGTCGATAATCGACAAAAATATTTAAGAATGATAAGAATTATTATTTCATCAAAATTAAATATTATAAATCATGATTTTAATCAGTTCTATATTTTCTGGTTTCAATCCATAGAATATTCAATATCTAAATTTTTATTCAAGATGTCATAACTATAATGTTATAAATTATAGAATATTTTGATTAATAATTATTACAATATTATAGTAATAATTATATATTTGCTGTTAATTCTATTGTTGACTGTTAATTCTATATTAATTTTATTATTAAAAGTACAATTAGAATGTCCGAAAAAATCGAGAATTGGAAAGAGAGACGACGAATTGTCGACTAACTGTCAAAACCTTAAGATAGTAGAGATATTAATTTTCAGTTACCGAGGGGTGAGGATAGTCTCGAGATTGCTCGTATAAAAACAAAACATTGAAAAACATAAACTCACCTAGGACAGAAGAGACATGCCGTAGATAGTAAAAGAGCAGAAGCTTGTATAAGGGAAACTATACGAACAAAAAGGGTAAGACAACTTACTGCGTTACACAGATAAATCTGTTTTATTGTTTTGTTTACTGGCGGTTATAGCGAAATCCGATGCAATGGTCTACACATATAACTCGCTTTACCATTAGAACTGATTTTTCTGGTTTATTTGTCCGGTTATGAATAAATCATTATTCTAATGAAAAATGCTTCTTTTTTTGTTTTATTTCTCTATGATAAAAAAAATGTTCTTTTCTATCTCCCTAAAAACTTTAGAATTAACTGTTTGACGTGCGTAATTGAGAAAGTGCGCGCAGAGATTTACTAACAGGTAAGTTGGATATAAAAAAAAAGTGCGTGCAAATCCACTCTGAGTTGCAGCGAAACGTGAGTGAATCTAAAGCTCTACATTGCGAATATCCTCAAGAGTACCAGTTGTTTTGTTACAACTGTTTATAATTTATAAATATTTTTAAATACATTCTTGTATTTCATAAAAAATTATCCTCTGTTTAAATATCGCCGCATAACTTACAAAAAATCCATTTCCATTTTAAAAGATGTTTTGACATTTAAGAAAATAGGGCTATATGAATTCATAAAGAAATCTGTTTTAGAAAATGATTTAAAAGTTCCTAATAACTCAACTTTTTTAGTAAGTTTGAGATTCAAATGCGTTATTTGTTTCTCCTTTTTCAAACATTCAATTCCTTACGTTATTGTTTTGTTGATTATTGAAATAACTAATAGTTATGAGTTATTATACATCAAAAATGATTAAAAAACTGTATGAAATCAAGAAGAGGGGTTGAAAAATTTAACTGTTTCACAAAAAACAACATTAAACATTCAATCAATACGAAGTTAATTTGAGATTAAAGGTTTAAAATGGTTGTGTTAAAAATAAAAAAAATTATTTGAAAAATATTATAATATATAAGTAAGCATTACAAATTTTCGTTGATATCAACTATTTATTTTAGTATCCGTAATCAATGCTATTTATTCCTTTATTATGTTCATATAATATTTTAGTTAATGTATTATGTACTGAAATCAATAAAAAAAATATCTTTTTGTTTTCCTGTTTAAAATGTATGTATATACAATTATTAATGCTGACTTGCATCGTATAAATTTTTGTAGGATTAAGTAATTTCCGATATTGATATTTCTATAAATTATTAATAGCATTATTTAAAGGATTTCGATAACTGAAATGGCATATATTATGGTAGACATGAAGTAACTGAGAAAGACAAAACCAAGTTTATCGCGAAATAAATTACCAATGTAATTACTGTTTCATTGTATACTTTTAGTGGAAGCAATTGGCTAATTGGAAAAATATAAACATTACAGGTACAAAAAAAAATTCTTATAAATTGAAAAAAAGTAAATAAAAAATGAACAGTCATTTATGTTTGAGAACGTAAAAGTTGATAACGTAATTTTAATATAATGTTTTGAAAATGTTTGTAATTTGAAATATGTATATTTTGACAATGCTACTGATAGTAACAATTAATGAAGCTTATAATCATAAGCGTTTCTAATATAAGTTTATAATAAAAAATTAAGCTTATAGAATGAGATATATGAAAAATCAGTTTCAAATCAAAAGAAAAGTACAAAAAGATTTGAATAAAAAACTAAGTTTATAGAAAAACTTATCAATGAGTCGACAGTTTAATATAGTTTAGTGATTATAAAGAAGCATGACTTGGTGGAAAAAATGAAAAATGATGTTTGGTACGATGTTAGGTTATATCCTAAGATTTCTGCTGACAAATAACTGGAAAAGAATAAATTCTACTTCACTAGTAATAACTCATCCGATACGTGGCAAAAGACTGAAGCTACAAATAGCCGTAGAGATTAAAAAAGTTAATTCGGTAAAAATAATTTTTTAATTAAAATTGTTAATACTATGGATCTTACTTATGAAAATTTAATATATAACGATCTGTTTAATCATTGTTCTAGAGATTATTATTATAAAAACTATTATAAGTTATTATTGTAAAAACTTTACGCAATGATTTAGAAAATAGTACGAGAGAATTTTTCAAACGACAAAACGGTTTTTGATGTAACCACTAATATTACTGTTTGCATTTTAATAATAACTTATTCAGCATTGTGGAAATCATAAACCTACTAGTCATTAGTATCAGATTATAAAATTCATTTATTTTACAAAGACAAAATAATCGCAAAAAAATTGAGCAAAGCGCTTACTCACGAGATCCACAAAAGGGTCGTGGTTGTCTCAAAATCGACTTGAAAAGACAAATAGGATTAAGATATAATCACACACGAAAATCTGTACAAACTTGTTGCTGCCGAATGTAGTTAAAAATTAAAAATTTTAAAATTTTTACTTTAAAAAATAAGAAATATTTTAAAAAATTTTTAAGTTTTTCTTAAAAATGTATTTTATAATCTGTAGCATCTAACTCAGAGAATTTAAAATCATTTTCATAAAATTTTAATAATATTATTATTATATTATTAGTACGGAAAAGAAATTCAAAGTTTTAATAAATTTAAAATTTTTCAATATTGAATTATTACATATATAAATTTTCACATAAAATTATTTTTAATTCAAATGTTGTCATTTTTCCAGAAACAATCGTTAAGAATTACCTATATTTCGCATCGGATAATTTCACGCAAAATAATAAGAAACTTTTGTTGCTGTAAGTTCTTAACGAGTGATCGATTTTTTATCCGATGCTCAATTTTAAAACATGTAAATATTCTTAAAAATACTTGTGCTGTCATTTTCAAATAAAATTATTTAAAGAAATATTTTTTATGTTAATATTGATTATATGATACATGAGTAAATTTTTTTATATTAATTTTTTTAATCACACTTTATAAGCCTAAATAATTATATATTATTTAATTTCAAATAAAATTTTTTACTATTTTAAGAACTATTACTAAATTGTATTTGAAAACTAATTATAACGCTATTGTTTATTCATATAAAAATGAAACATTGAAATTCTTTATTTTTTTGTCAAAATGAATTTCTTGAATTTATTTAGTAAAGAAATTCTAGAAATGAGAATATACAAATTGTTATTTGAAACTAGTCCTTTCTAATATAAAAGAATCATTTGTTTTTAGAGTAGAAAATAGTTAAAACGAAAAAAATGTTAATGTATAAAATTAACATATAAATAGATTTTTCTCAAGTGAAAGGGAAATATATTTTTTCGAAAATTTTTCATAAAATATTTTTTATTTCATTTTTTATTTCAGGCAGAAGATTTATTAATTTTTATTTTAAAAAGTATGTTTATTTTTTTTGACGTTAGAACATACTTGAAAAGTTGTTTATAATAAGGCTATCTAGATTAAATATCGAGGAATAAAAAACATAAAACTAAAAGAATTTAAGAAAATTATTATAAATAGAAAGACAAATAGAAAAATTTATATCAATATCGTATTTTTTTTATTGGAAAAATTAACAAAATTTGTTAAACTTCTTCTTTTCTCTTTTAATTTAGCAAAATTTTAATCTTTAATTACATATTTAACTCATTATATATACAAATATATTTATTTGAATAACTTGTATTAACTAAAAGAGAGGAAGCATGAAATTTTCTATTATATATTTATTTTCTAAAATCCATAAGTACTCTATTTTATATCTTTTGGATTGTAAACAAGTTTTTTAAGTAGTATTATATGTTTTTGTTCATCCATTATTCGAAGTATCAGAACATTATACGAATATTTAATTTTTTCATTCTTAATGTTTAGCCATCAATTTGTTATATCATTCTTGTAACAATATATTGGTATGATCATTATCGATATTATCTTAAATATTGTCGTTATAATGGTAAACCTGTATTTGCTCATAGAAACTAAAGCAAAGTCATTATCTTCCTCTTTGGTTCGAAATTTTTTTCTTTCAAATATAATTTTTCTTATAAACAATGATAAATTATGGAAATAAGATAAATATTGATGTGTTAAAAAATGATATAATCAAAATATATACCTTTAAAATTTATAAATATTTAAATTGGATCTTCCTTATATATTTTTAATATTATTATAAATAATTTCTAACAGTAGAAATAATATGTATTTAGTTATTTAAAAATAATTAGAATGAAACCACATTTAACGTATGAAATGATTTATTTTATTTTATGATTATATTATATTTCTTTATAGTTTAAGTTTGATAGAATTTTAGACTGTCTTTATTACGTTTTATCTCTCTTTCTATTTTTCTCTTGTTTTCCTTTTATTATTTTTACCATTTTACTCTAGATTCTCTTAGATTATGCTTCGTTACGTTTTTAAAATTATCGAACTTTTTTTTTGTCAAAGATGTTTTTAGTCTCATTAATATTCTATGTATTAGATTATAATAGATAGATTATAATAAAATGGTTTAATCGTTGTTATGGGATCAAATAAACCTATAAGCAGTGGTTGTAGCAATAATCACATAAAAATAGAGAGGGAAAAGAAAGAAAGAAAGATATGTTTAGAAGTAAAGGGAAATATAATGATAGAAAAAAAGGGGGAGAAAAGGCAGAAAACTTATAGAAATATATAGTGTCAAAGAGAGAAATAAAGAAAAATTTGATGAAATAAGCTAAATCTATATTAATATTATATATATTAGTTTAGGTTACTATTATTAATTTTTATATTAATATTTATACTTCTATTTTTACAATGCAACAATGTTGTCTTTTCGAATGCATCACTCTATCCAAATTTATTTTTTTCAAACAAGGTTTGGATATCATTTTTTATTTTATCTAGTATGAATATATATTACACTGAAAAAATGTGCTTTAAATGAAGCACCAAAAAATTCATTTAAATTTTCCCCATACAACTAAAAAAATTACTCTATCAGACTGAAATATTGTATTGGTCTACTATAATCAGTTAAACTAAAAAAAATGTGACTAACAATTAAACTAAAAAGTTTTTACTTAAGCCGTACGATCATTACCTTAAACAATACCTAGAATTTACTTATCCAAAATTTCATATTATTTTGTACAGCATTTTTTATTATATTTTACCTATTTCCATTATTTTATATGCAAAACAGAAAATCATTCACCGTTTTCATTAGATTTTACGACT
This sequence comes from Platyscapa corneri, assembly GCA_018907185.1. NCBI lineage: Eukaryota > Metazoa > Arthropoda > Insecta > Hymenoptera > Agaonidae > Platyscapa > Platyscapa corneri. The sequence continues at coordinate 1,447,221 of JACCHW010000012.1, forward strand.
GGACCTGTATTATATTTGAAGAATTAATTCCTTATTTTAATTTTAAAATTAATAAATTAAAAAAAAAATTATTTATGTAATATTTTTTTGCTAAGTTTTTCCATTATTATTACGTATCTAAGATATTTAAACATAAAAATATAGAAGAATTTCCAATCTAAGAATATCGAAAAACCACTTGAAATAAAAATTAGTTTCGGGAATTACTTATAATATTGTAAATACATGAAATAACATTATTTTAAGTTAAATAAGAAAATGATATATCACTATGGAATTTTATCAGTATTCAACAGCAACTATCATTGTAAAATAATAAAAAAACTGCATTTAACCATGGTTAAATGCAGGTATCTTCCCGCAGGCATGTGTCATGTGCAGGAATAGCATTTCAATGAATATAAATCATATAAATGGCAGCCAAATTTCACACCGATGCTGTGGTTGATCACCAACCCGATTTCAAATTGTGACTGCAGAACACGAATACACGCATGGAAATTGTAAAATAAACCAAAAATAAGAAAAGAAAAATGAAAAAGAATGTGTGCACGAGCCTAAAAAACAATATCGTTGAAAAATTTCGGAAATGATGTGTCATTTTCAATGAGTACAAACAACGGCTTCGAACAACATACATTGTGACTTTAGTAAGGTAAAAAAAAATAAATCTTTACTATATACAATAAAAAAATCCACTGTTTTCTCGTTGATATATTGCTTTTTCTTCGAGTCATATTTTCATATTTTATTAATTTTTATTTTTATGTGATATAATATTTTATTTAAAGAAAACCAAAGCAAATAAAAGAAAATTCAAGAGATTAAATTTTTTTTTAAATAACTAAGCTGTAATCATGTTATTACTAAAATTAATCTGTTTGTGCATTTACATTTTTTTGCTCAGAAAAATGTACATTTATATATAAAGTTTATAATTTTATTTTATTGTTCAGATATTAACACAACAGGCGATTTGTATTAATTATTTTAAAAAAATTTAGCTTATAGTGTAAATAATAATGATTATAAGAGTATATTTGCATGTAAAGTGAGTTTGTTAATATTTATTTGAATAGTACTTGATCAATATACAATAAGATTATATATAATATACATAATTATAATGTAATTGTTGATAATACTTTTTTAGTTTTTATAATATTTATTATATGTAATATAATCATTAGTTATGTTTTTTTTAATAAATATACTTATAAATTAGTGTAACATAAATTATATTTGCATTAATATAAAGAAAAGCTGTATTGACTTACTATAAAAAATTTTCATTAGCAACAAAAGGTAGAAGAATAAAAAAATTATGTACGACGTATTTTTAAAAAAATACGAACCTAGGTTTTTATATTTTTTGTACACTGAAACGTAGAATTTTCAAATTTTAATAATTTCAGTTATTCTACTTTTAAGTATATAGGAGAAAATTATAAGTTTCTTTAACTGCTTACATATAGATTTAACCGTAGCCTTAATTAAATATTTAGATGAAATTGTATAAAAAGTAAGATTGAGTATGTAATAAACAGAAAAGATCAAATAAATTAAAAAAAAATAAAAAGAAAAAGTGGTTCAACGGAAAAGTAATGATGTAATAAATGACAAAGATATTCTTAATTCAGTTTTACAGATTAGTCTATAATTTTCTAAATAGTTTATACAAATATTCAAAGTTATATTTCAGAAATAATAATTAATTAATCACAAGTAGACTTTAAAATATTGTTAACATTATATTGAATAATCTTTTAGAACATTAATATATAATAGTAAATTCGAAAATATTAAAGAATTAATGAAAGAGAATCTGCAGAACATAATAGGTAAAATATTCTTCTTTATGTTGCGAAGATTTAAGGATAAATATAATAATTAAAATATTATAAGTATATCTAATTTTAATTTTAAATGTAAGTATTTCTCATTCTTTTAGTTTTTTTCATTTCAACATTTTGTATTTTAGAAAAAATATTGTATACATATATTGTACGTATTTTATACCAGTTATGCAAAATATATGAAGAAGTTTTTTAAGGATAATAAAGTATTTTAGTTAACATTATGTATTGAGTAAATAAAGGAGATAGTCTATAATTTTTATACTTTTTACAAGGTCTAGAAAGATTTGTAGTATAAATTTGATTATAAAAAAATTGAGTATAAATTTTTCAAACAGAATTTTCAAAATACACCAATGAATGTAATTATAGTTGATTAATATATAATACCGTAATTTCATTATATATCTCTTGTACTCAGAATTTAAATAATTGCATGTATTATTTAAAAAATAAGAGAAATTTACTTATATTTTATTCGCTATAGCGTTATATTTGATAGGTTAAATTTAGAATAGACTTACTAGTACTTCAAAAAAGGTACTAAAACAATCTAAACAAGCAAATACTTTTAACAAAATTAATTATTCAATACACAAGCAATTATTCAACATCGCATATTATAAATTATCAAAGTTTAAATTCTTGCAGATAGAAGCATTTTAAGAATGCTGTGATTGCTTGCTTTGTATATTCTAAACGATAAATGTCTCTACGTGACGAGATCTTCGGATTTACGGCGGCGAGCCTTCGTTTACCATTTTTCTTCTACATAATCTTTCATATAAAAAGAGAATTATTTGCTATTTAGTTTCAATACTAACTAGCTTAGTAGACGTAGGAGATCCAAGAGATGAAAAGCAGATTAAAGCTCGAAAAAGCTGTCACAAGGGAGTAGAGAATCTGTGCGCTGTATAAAAAGTATATGAAAAATGTGAAGAATGTCGCATTGTATCGGCTGCCTTTATATTCATCTTTACGTAACAGATAATTTACCGAAATCCACATGCTTCGATATATTTATCCCTGCAACTGTTCTATGTGTTGGTACTCAAGCGTTTACGTATGTGGGCATGCGCACGCTTAATAGATATAGAAGAGGTAGCGGCTCTCTCGGGTAGAGGAGAGCTGAGGCGTATTTCACTACGAGAGAAATTCGATCCCTCCTCCTACTTTGTACTTGAGGTTTTGTGCCGCCATTGTGATAACTCAAACAATACAGTGCTGTCTCCGTCAAGAGTCCCTGGCACTGCAGTGTTCTCCGAGCAGAGAGTTGCTGCGCTCATGAAGTAGAGACAAACGCTATTTGACGAATGGAGTGAAATAGAAAGATATGGATTTTTGAAAGAGATGAGGAGAGAAAATTGTACTGTTAAAGAGATAAGAAAGTTAAATTTTTATTTTACGTTATTCAATAGTTGCAACTTGCACATGTATGCACACACACATACATATATTTATAGATATACGTATGCACGCCCAAACACAAGCGTGCGTGCACACACATACATATAATATTATTTTGTTTTAAAGTCAATAATACACACGTGTATGTAATTCAACGCTATTTTAAATAATATTTTATTTATTGCTTATTTTCTTAAAAGATTTATAAGAATGCAAATTAACAAATCACAATACTAAAGAAAATTTTACATAAGTAAGAAGTTTAAATCAATAAAGAAGTTTAAAGTATAAATGTTTTCGTTTTGAGTTCATGAGAAATTAAAAATATCTTAAGAATATCCATGTAATTGATAAAATAAAATACAAAATAAGCTATCATTGTGTTTCACGAATTTTTATTTTTCAACTTTTAATAATTTAAGTTAATGAAAAAAATTGTTTTAATTATTTATTTAATATTTTAAATATTTTAAGTTTAATAATTCAAATGGTTATTAAAATTATTCAGAAATTTTCGCTTCATAATAAATTATAGACCCAACCATAGTTATATTATTATAATAAAAATTATTATAATATTATATAATAAAAAATGTAAGCACATTTTCTCCAATAATTCTATAAAACCAGAAATTGATATTTACAACGGTTAGGAAAGTTTAACTCCTATTCTCACATGCGCCATTCAAAGCATATCGAAGCTGCTCTTTATCTGTTCATACACCGATACAATATAGCTTCTGCTGAGAGATGTGCCATGTATTATATTTGTTTGTTCAACTTATAAAGTAAATTCAGAAGAATTTATTTTCTATTTAATAAGTATATGATATTCATATATAATAATTATATAATTTTTACGTGATCAAATAAATTTATTGGAAAATAAAATTTAATAATTATTGTAATTTAAATTTAATAAAAACATAATTAGTAGTTTTTGCAATACATACTATGAATATTTAATTTATGCAAAACTTAATATTAAAATTTATTAAAAATTGTTTAAACTATAAATATTATCTGAATTAAAAGCATTAAATATATAATTGATAGTGTCGTATTAATTTATATCATACTCTGTTTTACAGTATATTCTGTAAGAATTACAGTGATTACTCGAAAAATTTACACATTGAATACTATTTATAAATTTCAAAAAAATTTATGCATAATTCCATTTAAAAAATTCGAACGAATATTTATAAATTTATAATGATAGTTGAAAGTAAAACAACGAGCATATCATAAAAATTGTGTAAGTATTAAAAAATTATGCACAAATATACCAGATAAATCGATTATATAATTTCAAAATCTTTTAAAATTATTATATGGGAATTTGATAATAAGAATATAATTCGGTAAAATAACAAAGATTTTCCATTTAAATCTGTCATCGGCTAATGCTTTAATGAGCATCGAGACAGTGCCCGCAGATACGAATAAGCAAATGAATTTACACGATGGAGACTCGTGCATTCGTCGGTAACTCACGTGATATGAAACATGTGCGGAGCCACAGAGACGCTCACGAATGAGTTCACTAATACTGTAACAAATTTTAAAATGTTGAAGTTCGTGGCGAAAATTTCTAATTCGTTTATTGCTGTTTAACCGGTTAATTCGACCACTGCAATTACAATATTAGCACGTCGCAATTAAGAGAGATTAAGCACTCGTTAAACATTCAGGACCAAGGATTCCGTCAGTGAGGTGAACCCTGATCTAACTCGAGCACAAGAGTAAAGTGCGTAATTCGTATACTTACGAATTTCGTGCGCATATCTCTAATGCGAACTTTCATGCAGCTCAACTAAGTAGTAGTGCAATCTTCCTATTCTACATTTAATTATTAAGGTAATTTCTGCTATTGTCTTTTTTGATAGCGGTAAAGTATTAAGCATATACTAGGTAAAAAATTTTATTATTCAATACAAATAAATTTATCAGAAACTTGGCTTTTTACCTCTGTATTATCAACGGCCGCGAGTCTCTAAATCTCTCTTCTCGCAAGCTATTCATTCTCTCGTTGCGTGCAAATATCGTCACCATCGAGGGTGTTACCAGGAGCAACCACAGTTGAGCACTCACCGTCAATACTCTCAAAGTGCGAAAAAAGCAAAGTTCAATTAATAAATCTTAATTTATATCAGACGACTTTACGTTTATCATTAAATCGAGGCACAGATGAGCTTTTTTATGGTATAAGACAGTATTGCTGATAATTGCATGCATTTTAAAAATACAGACAAAGAGTATGGATAGATATAATCGAATAAGACCGAAATATCTTTAAGCTCGGTATATTAATGAAATATCTACAGTATTTATTCAAAAAAAGATAATTTATAAATGAAAAATAAAGAGCATCAGCATGAAAATTTAAAGATTGATAATTTAAAGAGGAGATAATAGTAATGAAACAATACAAAATTAATTCGGAGAAATACTTCCGAAAAGTATATATATATATATATATTAAAAAATGAAGGATAAATATCTAAACCAAAAAATAAGAATATATTTTTAATTTTTCTAAATTTAATCAAAATACATAGGTATATTTGAACTTGTTTCTATGTTTCTACAATTTTAAAAATGTTTATATTAGAAAAGTTACATTGGATTACTATCACAATTTTTAATATTTCTAATAATAAAATTAATTTTTAAGATACTTATCAGTGAATTTCAAGAAAAAAATAAATTTGTTTAAACTTATTTTATATTTGAAAGAATACTTTCAATTATTTTAATTACAAATTTAATTCTATACTTTTCTATATTCGTGAACTTTAATAACTGTGTATTAAATTCATATTATATATATATAATTCAAAATATATTATATTATTCAAAATAAAAACGAATTATTTATGTCATTTCTCTATAATTCTGAAAAATTGTTAATAATCAAAGAAGTAAGGTAGACAAAGAGAAATAATAAAAAGTGATAAATAAATTACAAAAATTATTTCATAAAAGCGGTATCATTATTATTTGTCACAGGAGCAGGTAATAATGCAGTTTTTTGTAATAGCGACCTTTTTAAGTGGACGTCACATTTTTCGGAGTAATTGAATAATTTGTTTTTTTTTGGCGTCATTATTCCTTTTATTTTCTTTCGTTTACGAGAACAATTTACTATATATATTGTATTCTCTATTTATTATTTATATTGATTATATTTATATATATTGTATTCTCTAGTATTTTATATTATGGAATTTATAATTTTAATTATGTTAAAGAATTATTTTTAGTATTTTATAAGAAAAATAAAAAATTAATACTTAATAATCTATCTAAATTAAAAAAAATTATTTGTAAATAAAAAATTTCTATATTTCTTAATTTAAAAAGTTTATATTGATTTGTAATTTTCTTAAAATATTCGAAACTATATTTTTTTACGTAATAGCTCTTCTTTCCATACATATTATAAATACAGAAATTATGACAGAAGACTTGAAAATAACAACACGTGACTTTCCTTGACTTGCAGTCTAATTCCGAATATTTCATTTTTAGGACGCAAATGTTTAAACTACTGTTCGAGGAATGTTTTTCTTTGAATGGTCTATGAATCAAAACTATAACGCAAAGTAAGAAATTTTCGCAGAGTTATTTAGTATTTGAATTTAATATTAATATATATATATATGTATCAGTAGTGAAAAGAATATTTGATGAAAGCTATAGTTTAAACACTATGGTTAAATGGAATAATTTCTGTTTTTCACGACTTCAAAATTTTTTAAATTGTTTAATAATATGAAGTAAAACATATTTATGGACAGATTAATTTAAAAAAGCTTACACTCGTTAATATTAATATAAAAGACTTGAAAACGAAGATAAAAATTTACAGATATTGGGTTTGGTAATTGAAGGTGCATAATTGTACACTATTGTGTTAGATTGAAAACAAAGTGCAGTTCATCAACTCTTACAGATTTTTTTGTTAGATTTTTCTGTTTCTACTGCGAATTAATTTTTCTTATTCTGTATATTCAATGCTACTTTTGTGCAATATATTTTAATTTTTTTACTTGAGTTTCAAATTTTTATTTTTATTTCTACTTTTTCATTCTTGAAATATCTTCAAATTAAATATCACTATTTGAGATGAATTTAATATTTGAAATACAATTAATTTTATATGTTTAATTGAAAACGAAAATTAATTTTTTTTAAGCTTTTCAACACATTATTATTACTTTCATCCAGGCTTCTATGAAATCTGCGTTTTCCTATTTCTCTCTGTTTACTTGCACATAAGCGTTCGCTCGTTCATGACTTTTACTCGTTTGTCCTAACAACGATGCCGAAGTCGTTTATCGTGACTTCATGCTTCGTGAGTGTAAAAGCGTTACTACAACCACTAAATTGTACATTCGTATACGAGGACTCGTGCTTGTATGTGTTTTTCAACGTATATGGGTATGTGGAGCCCTGGAAGCTGTTGGTTACACGTATGGCTTGTTATGAGATGCTGTTACTACTACTTCCAGAAAAGCTGCATATGCAGAATTTAAATGCGGTCCCTGTACATATTCTGCCTGTCGTTGACGTCACTCAACCAGACTCACATTTTCCTGGCATATTCCTTTCAGTGATTAAGTCTTGTATTTCGTCGTCTCTTGTTTTGTAAATTATTCAAATAGAAGAAGTACACAGAGTTCAACATTCATTCGTATATGAATGAATGTTCGTATACGAGTGACTGTTTTTAGAAGATTATATTTATGTATAAAACAGAATGTGTATTTGTAGAATATTCTCTTTATATAAGTAAGTTTATATAAGATAAGTTAATTTGATTCGATTAGTTGTAAATACTATATTATCATTATTTCAATACTATAATCATATTACAATGATTCGTGTTGTCTATTATTTGATTTAATTTTTTCGTGTAAGACGTAATTCTTGAATTTAAAATTTTTATTCCTTATTCAATTTTTATTTAATTTAATAAATAAATATACTCCAATTAACTTTTAATAAATAAGTATAACAAACTTATGCAGATACATTATTTGTAATAAATATATTTACAGTTTAAAAATTAGTTAGATAAGTTGAGATATGTAAATTTAATTCATCTCAAATTAATACAATTTATTCATATATTGTATGCAGAATACGATTAAAATTATGTGTATTAAGAGAAATGTAGTATAAAAACGATCGTTTAATTTATAATGGATTAATATAAATAAATATCACTTTAGAAATGATTATACAGAAAGATTTACTGTTATTGATTATATTAACACGACTTGAAAAATTTTTGTATCGATCTAAAAATTATTTACTTTTTAACATTAAATAATATTTTCTTAAAAGAATAAAAATTTTAATTCTAATGTCTATCCAATTAAATTATATTATTACATACAATTTTTTTTTATATAATTATTTTATATTTATAAAATCTATTACAACATATTATAATTTTGACATCACTTGAAGATATAATATTAGAATACTAAATATTACAAACTTTGAAGTAATTTTAGTTCATCTAGAACAATTGGTCCTTAATAATTTATTTTGTTTACTTTTTGTCGTTCATAAATTATTGTATGAAACTTTTATGTGCAACAGTTAATAATTGATTTATTTTATTGCACAATAATAAACCAAAAGATAATTTTGAATAAAAACTGCATTTCTAATACTCTACTTTATTATACCATATCATATCGTTATATCATATCATCACATCATATCACCTTATCATATATGCAATATTCATATAAAATACTAAACTAAAATACTGTACTACAATTTCTTTTTAAAGACGTTTCTTTAGAACTAGTTTTCAAACTCCAATGATTACAAGATAACATTGCCAAAGTTTATGTATATTTTATATTATACAGAATTATTATATAAGATGGAATTTTTTAACTTATAAAATCATTTTAAATCCGAAACGTATATATTTGATTATCTATTAATTATCTATTAATAGATTATCTTAGATATTAATATAATAGATATTAATAGACTATCTTATTAAAAAAATGTCTTTTACAGTTAGGTACATTTTCGAAATTCTCTAAAACATTTAATTTTATCATTGCTTACATGATATACAATTTTCCCTGTACCTAATAAAGGAAATTTGAAATTTCCATTTAAGTATTGGTCATAGCTTAAAGAACCTAAATAAAAAGGTTGAAAAGGTATAAAAAGAACAGGGAGAGATTTTTCGTTCAGAGTAAGAGGTGGAGAAAAGTGTCTGCACGCCATTAACTCGACGAAAATGTAAGCCGGTTCCGACTCGTAGTCGTACAAAAAGTGTCGAGGACTTCTACATTCATGGTTTTCAAGTACTTTTGTGGGTCTCAGTTCATTCTTATTTCTTTTCTTTTTTCATTTTATTTTAAATAATTTTTTCTTACTAGAACATTTCTCTTAGGAGATAATATGGAAATTTCATTTTTATTTTCTGAATTCATTGTCAGGCTATACACGACACGTTTAGTTTTACGCTTTAAACGGTGCTTCAATCCATTTTATTAAATTTTTATTTCATGCCTGATTCGATATGTTATACGGGATTATAATTTCTCGGCGGAAATTAAGATTACGTTAAAAGTTTTTTTAATTAGCATTTCTGAATAAAAGTACATTAAAAAGTAAAAATTTAATAACATTTTTATCAATGAGATTTGAAAATTTTAAATGGAATTGAAAATTCAGATTTATTTATTTGTCAAAGTATAAATTTTACGATAAACAATATAAAATATTTTTGTGTATTTAGCAGTATCGAAAGAATTTTTATTTACTTTTAATTGTCAACAGCTCATCTTTTAATTAAAAATATTAATTGCTAAAATAACTATTAAAATATTGATATACTTATTTCTAAAAATGCGCAAATAGAATTTACCAAAAAATAGATTTCTAAAATAAATAATCTTTGAATAATATTTATTTGAAATTAAATATTTTTTGTTAAACAACATTTATCTATCAATAAAACCAAATTTATCATCTCTATTCAACAATCAACTCTTAACATCACGACAGTATATCGCTCATCAACTTCATGATCTTCTAATAAATACAGCGTATAATGAACGTGCACAGTGCGATATATATTTCGAAAGAGTTTTTATGCATATCAATGAATGATTTATTAGAGATAATATGCACCGGCACGCAACAAACAAGATAACATAAAGCGGTTCACATAATGTATATATACGGGATATTCTACGTCAAATCCAATGATTAACGGTTGAAAATTGTTAAAATTTGTGAACTTGTAATATATATATATATATATATATATATATATGTATAATGTAAATCAACGTATAGAAATACTTTTGCAAAAGCTTAGATTCATTCTCTCAAAATTAATTTATGAATATAAGTTGCCATTTCCGATCATAATTTATTAAATTTATTTAATATTTGTTTTGGTTAAGTAATTTCAAATAACTTTGAGATAGTTAAAAAATGCAAACATTTAGCATATTTATGATCCTGATTTTAGACTTTAAAGATTAATTACTAAGTTTTTGATATATCTAACGTAATAAAATTTATTTTATTTATATTTACATATTCATCAAAGTAGTGTCTTAAATTATATTTATATCGACATTGTTTATAATTTTCAAAATATTTTAAGAAATACTTAATAATAATCATTTTATTATCTTAGATTAATGACCTTTTAAAAAATGTATTAGCCCATGAGAATAATGATATTTAGCAGCAACCTTAACAATTTAATGAAATAATACTTTTTAAAACTATTCTAGTTTTTTAAATTATTTTTGATAAAAGTTAATTATTTAAACATATTATTGAATTCAAAAAATTTATAATAGTTAATATATTCTATTAAGGCTTCTATTTTCATGCATAATCTGTTGCAATAAATAATAGTATTAAAAAAGGGTATAAAATTACAAACATTTATTAGTTTGATTATAATTATATTAATACCGATGATAAAATATTTAAAAAAAAATATATTAATGTATTAATTTTGATTTTTTTCAAATTGTGAATTAAAAATTCTATAAATAATATTCTGCATAGCTGTACTGGAAATTGGAGAATTTTTAAACTTAGTAAATTAAATGAAGTTTTTTAAATCAGTATTATAATAATTTTACAATTATTTTAGAAAATTCAGAATAATTTTTTAAAACTAATTTTATATCAATGTTTAATACACAATCATACATTAAATATTTAATTTAATATATGCGCAATTATGTAAAATATATTCGTATAAATTTTAGAAACAATTTAATTTTAATAAGATTTATTATTGATCGTACAGTTTGATATGAAGACTAGCTATTTTAAATGTTTAATAATTTAATTAAATTACAATTTTTTTAATATTCGTAACTGTAGGTAACTAATATAATTGTATGATAAGAAAACAATAAAATAGGAATGACTTATAATTTTTATAAAAATTGAATAAAATATGTTTTCATTTCTTGAAATTTTTATTACTATTGAAACAAAAAATTTAATATACATGCATGCTATATACATGAATCCATTTTAATTTAATTTATTTTCCAGAGTAGTGATTACGGCAATTAAAAATTTAAATTCAATGTATATGAATTTGTATGTAAAACTAAATCTTGAATATTCAATGTTTCTGAAATTACACATACGTTTGTTTTTTTCAAATTATAGTTTAGTGAAATATAAACGATTTGAAAGTTTGAGCATATATCTCGAAAAAATATAAACTTGAAGTTAATATTTGTTGAAAATTGTAATTATCTGCAATTATAAAAATGTACGTTTGTCGCGTAATGCTTAATAATTAAAAGCTCTATTTCATACAACTCATAAGACATTACTGGCATGTATTATATTATCATATTGTTTCACTTAGTAATAATTTTGTTAGTGTTATTTAAAGATTATTTTTACTTTTATTTGACATATTTGTACTTGTGTCAAAGTTGTTGCTTTTTCACCACTTTTGGAAAACCCATCTGTTGCCTGAATATATTTCTGTTTGTAGCATAGATTAAACTGATGTTACTTAAGTAATCTAAAACTCTTGCAGAAAATTTGATTTGTTTAGTATCATAGACATTATTGGTGTACTCTAAGAGAGCTACCGACAGTAATTTCGAAACTTTCCGCAGATACAAAAATTCGTTTGAATGATAACATAATATTAGCATTTATATTACTAATACGTGGAATGAAAAATAATTGAAATAGTCATTATATAAATTTAACTATGTATCATGGGTTTGATAGCGGAAGAGACAATCGCTTGTTGAAAATTATTTAAGTGGAAATCTAGTCCAGAGTAAGCCAAATAATACCAAAAAAGGAGTTACAGAGTCTTGTTTGTTAAAAAGAACATTGATTCAGTAAAACTAAATGGTAAGGAAAATCTAAAAATAAAAATTAAATAGGTTAGTTAATCTGTAGAGGAATCTTTGAATTACCTAACCACCTACAGTAGAGAATGTGCAAGTCTTAATAGCAAAAAGTACCAGGGATTCCAGTACTAGAAACAACATGATCTTGGTTGATGAAAAAGGATGAAAATACAAATAAACCTGGCAGTAACTAATATGGATAACAAAGTTCTTATCTGCACTGAATTTTGTGGTATTGCACTAATACTAACTGGAAAACAAAGAATTAAAAGTGCGATATTCACGGAATTATGTGTATCGTGTGAGATTTTCGAAGAGAATGAATACCATCTGGTAAGATCGTCACTCGTGCGGCACAGAAACATATCAGAAAGAGAGTCATGATACCAGCTACCAGAGTACATTCACAAATGGTACCTCTCCCTCTACGCGGAAGCATGCCATCGGTTTTAATGGAAATGAATGACTGAAGATTCACGAGCCGACGAGAAGAGAAATTGCTACACGTCGCTCTCAAGTGCGCTGCCTGCCATTATTGTAGAAAGAAAGTACAAATTCTATTTTATATTTGACCGAATGGCTTTATTTTTTTAAAACAGTTTTTATTTTATAACTTCAGAAATCAAATTTCGTTCGATGTCCAATGTTTTCAATATGTATCAAAGGATAAATGGTGAACGTCTTACATTAATTTTGAATTGTTGTACTTTTTCAAATAAGTAAGAATAACATAATTGGCTTCGCTGCAATGGACAACCATCGGTTCTTATACGACACACACATCATTGTTTATTTCAAATATTGTTTCAGTAGCTGCTAGAAGATAGCAGCTTGTATATCAGAATACAGATATACCATTACATCATATAACAAACGTAATCCAGGTGACTAAAATTATTCATCACGTGGCTCATAACAATAGAAGCTGTTTTTCACGCTATATTCCATGAATTACTTTTAATATAAAATAAATATGTAATGTAAAACAGTTTCAATCTTTTTCATAATGTGTAATGTGCCTATATCTTATATTTTGTAAATTTATTTAGTATAATTAAAAGAAGATAGAAATATAACAAATAATTCATAGCATTAACATTTTACTATTAAAATGTGTACAAAAAATAAAAATTTGAAAAAATTATTATTTAGACAAGATCATTAATTCAATTTTAATGTAAGTACATTTTTCTTACAAACTTTAATAATTATAATGTAGTTTAAAAACTTTTGAAATAGGTATAATGTTGAGTTTTATTTTAAGTTCTATTTTCATTTTTCATTTTGAAAAAGATTTTTTTTAATATTGCAATTTTTTATTCTTGAAAAAAGGAATTTCATCAGTAAATCGATAAATTTCTTCCTTACTTTTTCTTTTTTTCATATGACAGTGGAATATGAATAAGCTGTTTGAACCTACGCGTGTCGTATCTTTTTCAATGATTTACAATACGATTCATCAATCGAATAGTAACAACGGTCTCGTTGACGAGTTTTGTGATATTCAGTCAGAACGCGTCAGTGGCAGATCCTCAGTAATCATTGTCCGCAAGGATGACAACGCCCACGGAGTTAATACGAGTGAATAGAAGACAATAGGTATTCAACTAGTACGACGAATTGTCCAGTCATCGATTATTAATGCCTATCCTGTATATTGGCGGTGATCCACTTATACCTGGAATTTTGATAAATGGCTCAAATACCTGGATTAATGTGGGTTTCTACATGTAATCAGTATAAAGCTAATTATTAAATGAAAAACGATATAATAGTACTGTGATAAATTTTAATATCATGATAGTATTTTATACTAGAGAATATATATTTTAATATTTTAATTGTAGTGTGTACAGTAATTTTAGTAAATAATATTTGCTATTAAATTAAGGATCTTTTTAATGAAGTTCCAGATAATTTTAATATTATTTATATTTTGTGAAAATTTAAATACATATACATTCAAGTGTAATGTAAAACTCTGTCTTTGTAATTGATTTTAAAAGCATGTTCTTACAGATATATAATTTTTTTCAAATATATAATTATGTAAATATAATAATTTTCTATGTTTTATTTGATTATATTTTAAATTTACATAAAAATAAATTTATTCTTATCAAGGACTAAAACATTACAATTTTGAATAATACAATTTTTATTTTTAACATTGTGCAAAAATTTATATTGACCGAATTATATTGACCGAAATAAACATTAAAATTATATTCTATAATTATGATGCATTTTACGTACAAAAATCCTATAATTTATTTCATAAATTTACTAAGATAACCATTTACTGTATATTGTTTAGTGGATTTATGCTTTCTGATAACTTACCAATAAATTTTCATCGATTACAGATTTATATACCACATGTAAAAATGACTAAATGTGTAGATTTAAAATTTTCAAATATTAAAAAACTCTAATAAAAGAATGGAAAATTACCAAATTAAGTAATCCGATATAAGGAATATACATATATATATATATATATATATATATAAGATTATGTACATATATATAGCATATACTAATATATGCATATATAATCAACAAAGTTTTTTGATTATAGAAGTAAAACAAGCAATTTTAGGTATATTGTTTCCATATTTAACTAGTAAATTCATATTGTTTTATAACAGTTTCCCAAGTATATCTTTATAACTATAATAAATTATTCTATACGTTTATACTCTTCTATTTATTTTAGTATTATTTTATATAATATAAATTATAAAAAATTTATATCTTATATGAATCTGTACTTGTACATGACGTTCATAATGAAAACTGATTGTATTATAAAATCTGGTAAATTATTTTAATAAACGTGTGGATGAGTTACATATCATGGATTTACCTACTCCTCTTTTTTACGAGTGGGGACATTTTCCTTAGAGTCCAACCACTTATCTGGTTACTCTTTTAAGAAAATCCCGAGTTGAGCATCCAAGAGACTTACTAACGCACATTGCATGGGACCATTAAACTTCTCTGAAATAATAAACTCAATCCTTGCTTATAATAGTATTATATAGAGAGAATTTGCACTCTAAAATAGAACAGTTTTCTAAGCTCCGGTCTTGTTCAACCGACATCTAATGAATCCGCTAATTTATTTAGTATTGAAGCGACAATTATAGTTCTGTGTTTGAAAAATTATACAAAATTATATGTTTAGAGAGTAAACGTTTTATGATTTATTATTATTTATTATGACGTATTTATTGGACATAACCAAAATATTTTTTTTATGTATATATTTATATTTTGTTTTACCATTTAGCTTCAGTAATTTTATATTTTATATTTGATTATTATATTCTTTACATATAAGAGTGCCTAAGTATTGAAAAACTAACGGTTTGAAAAATATAAAATTTACACTGATTTGAAAAAATATTCAATTTTAATAAACCAAATAAATGTTATTTTAAATATATAATTTGAGGAATATTATGTCGTATAAATTATGTACTATAGATATTTCAATAATTTTTTCCTGTTTTTTAACTTATCTTACTAGATGAAAATTACATTTATGTATATATATATTATTGTAATTTTATTATTTTATACATTTTGAATATAAATTTGTGTAAGTTACAAAGGAATTAAAAAAAAAAGTTATTAATATGTGTATTATATCCAATATTTTTATTTTATTTTTTATTATTAATTTTGTATAGTCATGAAACAATTTCACGGTATCCGTTGAACTCAAGAGCGATCAACCAAGTACATGAATGAGTACACGCGCATATCATAAAGCTAGTATTAATTGAGTCGCAAAAGCAATTATTCGAATGTTCAATTTGGCTCTTGCTGCATCACGTATTGACATAGAATACATGGCGTAAATCCAATTATAATATAATGCATTCATATGAGAAGATTTTAGATCATGAATAAACTAAACTTCTTTGTATGTAAAACTTAGTAAATCTTAGACATCCAATTTATTAAAAATTGAAAATTAAGATCGTGGTAATCGAGTACTACATTTTGTTGTTCAAGGAAAAAAGTTTTTTGGATAATTAATGATGCAAAGAAAAAAATTAATAAATGGAGATATTGTATCAATGTAGGGGTGAAACTAATAATTTTGAAACCAACTAAATGCCAGGGGAAACATTTTGTCTTAATTTCATCACATTCTATTTATTCAATGTATTATTAAAAGGAAGTAATTTATTGAATTATATTATTGGCTTACTGTTAAATATATTTTATGCAATAAAGAAGTTGAAACAGTGAAATAAATATTATTTGTTGTCTACAAAAATAAAAATTTTTTATATTTTTAATTTTTTTGTCTTATTTTGGTAATAAATTTATAAAATTCTAAAAATTACAAATTACACTGAGAATTTTTAAAACAAATATTTTAAATAAATTTTAGTAAACAAAATATTAAAGCTAGTAGAAAAAAATTAGGTATTATATTATTTTAAATAACAATTAAGTTATAAGTTAAATACTATACTAGTATATGAACATAAACTAAAAATGGTCTTCTTATTTGCAATTACGTTATATATACATAGAGAGAAAGGGAGAGAGAGAGAGAGAGAGACAGAGACAGAGAGAAATATAAAAATTCAGAATAATAATGAGAAGGTGAAAGAGACAAAGGGGGATAGAAAGAAAGTCTTTGAGATTGTTCTCGTATTTTTTGTTTCTAGTTTGTATTGTAAGATGTTAGTTGTATAAAAATAGAAACACAGAATATAATTAAAATATAAATGCATAAATTACTGTTATAAAAATTATAAATCATAAATTTTCTTAAATTTAATTTTAGTCGGATTAATATATCAAGCATGTTTTATTCCATAATATCTCGGGCTGCGAAGTGATGCATCTCGTTAGCAAAATTAGTCCACGTTACTAGACAAGGAGATAAGTAAAGCAGAACAATCCTCTCCATACGCATAATGCTGAACTTTGGTAGTATAAGCTGCAGAAAGGAAGCAACATTACACACATGACTAATTGTGAATCTGTCAGAGATGAGATAGGCATTGAGCAAGGTTAAGTGAACTTTAGAAACTGAACTTTTCGATTACAGTTTTAAAATCAAACCAAGTTGTTGTTGAAACGAAATAATCATCAAACATAAATTACTTAGCTAAAACTTGTAATGTATTCTATATTCGGTAAATAGTTATATGAAATATCTTTTCGTATTAATCATCGTTATTTCATATCGACAAAAATATTTTTAAATTCTGTTTATGAATTCAAAAGAAACAATAATCTTTCGATTACAATTTAATCAGAACAACTTTTTAGAATCATTCTTCTACCGAGATTTGAATATAAATATTATAGTTTATATTAACATACAAAGTAAAATTTTTTTATCTATAATAAATAATTGTGCTTATTTTGCCGTAATTGCCGTAATTTTTAAACATTAATTTTTAAGCTGCATATTTAATTAGTAAAAATTAAAAAAAATTATGTTTCTTTTTAATTATTTATTTAATAAAAATGTGAATGTGAGTTATAAATATATTTAAGCTAAACAAATAATTCAAAGATAGTCATTTATTTTATATAAAATTTTATGTAAATTAATTAATTGTATTATGCATAATACTAAAAGTTCAAAGATTGAACTTTTTTTTTAAACTATGTAAAAGTTCTTTACAGATATATAGTATACAGTAAAATCATTAATTTTTATACACATAAACAAAACTATTCAGGGAATATGACTAAGATTAGTCATAGTATTATAAAAATATAAGTATAAGTAAAAAATATAATGCATCCATCCATAAAAATTTGTTAGAAATTAGTAATCATACTGAATTTGAATTCTGAGCCTTCAAATATCATATTGAATTCATCTTAAAAGTAATAAAAGCAAGAATACGTATTACTAATATATTCATTATAATATTTTTCGTATTGGAAACTCTAAATATAAAATATGTACAAGTAATTGAATTTAATACAAAATAAAAATTATATTAAACTCTAAAATAAATAAAACATTATTAATAAATATGTGTTATATAATTAGAAATATTTTGCATTTATGATATATTTTATTAATTTATTCAGATATTTAAAATATTAGTTTAATATTATTTTATAGCCAATAATTTTTCTACCTTTTACATTGTATTTTTCTATTAAATCCTTTGTTGCTATTGTATACTTTCCCTCTTTAACATATATTAATATCCATATTTCTATTATCCTTAGCATACTAGATAAAATATATTTTCTTCTTCTTATTTATTTTTTGCAAATATTTTTTCAACAGTTTATATTCAAATGCCTCAAATTTATGTTCTTTATATTTTACTGTCGGCAATTACTGTATACAATAATATAATACAATAAGTATAATATTAAATATTGTAAATCTCTAATTATATAACAATAATCAAAATAATGACGATACATGATGAAAATATATATTTGAAAAACACAGTATAAGATTCAAAAATAGATATTAGAAATTGTCGAGCAAAATTTATAATATTACCTAGTTTGTTATTAATATAATTGCGATTTACAAATTTTAACAGAGAAAATTAGTGGGTACAAATGTTCACTTTATTAAAAATCAATCAGTTTCTATTCCACTATATTTATTTCAAGCATATATTACTGTATGGATTAAATGAAGAAAGATGAAAGATGACTCGAGTACATTAGCTTTAACGAAGATACAGAGTACGAGAGAGATAATACTGGTACGGCCAAATGGGAGACCGAGCGAATATGAATTAGCGAGACTGTTAGACAAAGACAGAATAGTAGAGCTGCAGGAAGCGATTCCTAAATCATATCAACGCTGAAACACATGTAACATGCCACTAATACCGCAAAATATATAAGCCTAAGCTTGAAAATTTAAATTAAGGCATCGTGTATTTAACACAGAAGGATAAAAAGTAGGAAAGAGAAAGAATTTACGCGACAGTGAGGAAAAGTAGAGAAAAGAGGGAAAGAAAAAGAGTGAACGAGAGAGGAAGAGGGAGAGAGAAAGTAATATAAGAGAAAAAACAGATAAGAAAGCGCGAAATAGATTTGTATATAGTAAAAAATAAGAGAGAGTTGACTATAATTTATGTGCTTTAATCTATTCATCTTTTTACTAAGTCTACTACCTTTTGGCGCATTTTTGATAAATCTTCTGTTGTCTCCTATATATAGTTATGAGTATAAGCTATACAAAATTAAAGAAGACAAAACGACTACAATCATATTATTATCTCTTTCTCTTATGCATTCTTTTGTAGCATTCTCTTTTGATACTGTCTTATAACAACATACTCTACTATAAATTTATCTGCTATAATCGCATATATTTCATAATCCTGTATTGACTTATCCTCCTCTCACAAACATACATTTATATCTGAACTTCGCAAAACATTTATTGCATCGATTTTTGTTTTTCTTCGAATTATCGTTTCATAAATAATTGCATGCAAATGCATAATCATAAAACTTTTATTATATTCTATAGATACGATATTTGTATTGTATTACAACTTAATTACTTATTTAAACTGTATACATTAAAATATTTCATTACTGTATTTTAGTAATTAAAATAATGGACGTATTAATAAAAGTATCGATATAAATGACATGATCAATCTCATAAAATGGCACAAAAATTCAATATTATTTATTTATTAATGATAATTAAATATATTTTATTTAAATGCGATTAATAAATAAAATGCAATTCTCTGCCATTATTATACGAAATGAATAAAAATTGAATTATTATACATACGATTTTATAAGTTATTTCAGAATTTTAACTAAGTTACTAAGTTCAATTAAATTTATAAATATTAGGGGAACTTTTTTATATGGATTGCGCAATAAAATCATCAAGAGCCTCTTCTAAAAAGAATTATTAATAAAATAGAGTAAAACAACTAAAAACTGTACGCCAGTAAGTATTTCAAATTTTAATATTTCTAAGAAACCAAAGCCATTCTTTATATTCTTTTATTTATTGATGGTTACAAGTATAAAAATACTTTTAATATAATCAATTGTATCGTATTGTAGTATCTTCCTTATAAAACCTGTAATTATTAAAAAAAAAACTTTTCACTTTCTTAAATGTGTCAATAATGTGTCTTAAATAATCTTCATAATTAGTCAGAGGAATGTGAAAGCTGATTGGATATAATTTAAACTAATTATAACTCATTCAAAGAATCTAAATTCTCTTCGTCTTTGATACAATAATTATATAATACGTATTTAAAAGTTCCCTAGTTTTTTATTATTTTTATTTCACTGTTTTTATTTCGTTATTTTAATAATATTTTCAAATTACTATTTAAATTACGTTTTATGTATATACTTCAAGAATTCTAGTTTCATTTTAATACAAGGTAATATATAATTTTATAGTTTCACAAAATCCTATCTTTCAATTTATGCGATAATAAGCAAGATTATATTTTTTCATTGGTATAATAAAAATATTTATCACTGTATTCTAATTTTTATCTTTTCTCGGTTATTTTATTTCCATTGTTTCATATGTCAGGAGATTTACATTTTTATGTCTTATTAATACCACTGTTACAAACTATTGGTTTGCAATAAAAGGATACTGTTTTATAGTTAGAATAATTTTGATAAAATTTTTTTCTGATTTTGATATATTTTTTGTAAAAGTCCATATAAAATACTTTAATAAAGGAAATATTTAAAAGTAAACAAGAAACTGGAATATAAAAAATAAGCTCTTTTAGAAAAAATTTGTAAAAATTCAAATAGCACGTAGATATTATAAAATTTTTTCTAAACTTGATAAAAAATGATTAGCAATGTATGAAATATTTTCTAATAAATATTATAATAAATTTTCAATGTAAATATTACAATCCAAAATTCAAATTAAAAAAGAATACGTTATGAATTTCTATTATTTCTTTTATTAAAGCAATACTCTGCAAGTTTTCTTTATTTTAAGATCTTATTTCAAAATTACTAGTAATTCTAGAACCAGTAGTTACTCTTTTATTCAAATGATGGTGTAGCATCGATTTTATTGTAGGATATAAGTAACCTAATCAATACAATAAAAGGGTAAATGGCGTCAATTGTTATTGATAAAAATAGCTTCATTTAATAGATATCGCATTCAAAAAGTAATATATTTATTTTATCGCATAATTTATTTTAGGTTTTTTTTTATAATTTTAGCATACAATTGATGCTCTTTCTCTATCGCTGTTTATTCTTACTTTCACTTTCAAACTTTTGTATAGAAACAATTGATTAATATTATTAAATTATCAAAAGGATAAATATTTGTTTAAGTATTAATGATTTTGTATTTGGAAGATTATTCAATATTTTACAATATAAGACTTTAATAATACGGTTTAATCTACTGAAGATAGTTAGTTGTAATATTAATAGAGTATTACGAAGTTGAGACAAAATGCTATTGTGAATTTACGAATTTCTGAATATTAAATTTTTAGATTTTTTTTTTAAAATAAATCATTTGCGAGGGAAAATGTTTTATTCGTTTGAATATTACGTTTCGACATAAATTTATTGCATGAGACATATTTAAAATTTTTTTAAATATTAATTCAGATTTTTTTTATTTAATTATAAATTAAATTTATATTTTAAATTTTAAATATTTTCATTAATAAATAGACAAGCATTAGTTAATAAAATATTATATATACACACACACGCGCACACACACACACACACACACACATATATTTGCAATTCTTTTAAATTGAAAATTTATAATTTTGTATTGATATAAAAAACTAATAAGATTTTGACTTTGACTTTTTCGTTTATTTTAACCAAAATATAATTCAGCTTTATTTTGAAAGAAATGTATTTTTACAAGTTCATGAAAGACGAAAATGAATTAAAAGTCATAGTAATTAAAGTTTTATTTATATTTTAAGTAATTCTCAATTGAAAAATATATAATTTTAATGCCTAAGATAATACTTTATTTGATACTACTTTAATTGAAGAATGAAAATATTTGAACTTATAATTTATATTTATAATTATATAAATGCGAAAAAAGTTCCATGTAGACGTTTATATTTTTTTTACGTTAAATCAACTTTTTAATTAACGAATATTTGTAATTTTTATTTCAATCATTTTGCGATTTAATTTCAATGTGGAATTAAGTAAAATAATTTTTTTTTTATCAAACTGCATCTTAATTAAATATGATTAAAACTGAATTTAAATTTAATACAAAACAATAGATATATTTTATTATTTAATAATTTGACAGAATTATTTAGCTTTTTAAAGTCTTCAAATATTGAATAAATATTCTTTTTATTCTCTTTGCAGTGAATTGACTTTTGTAAAAGTATAACATCTTGAAATAGAGCTTGGCGTAGATTAGTAGAGATTCCACTTTCACTATTTTTATAAAATAAGTTCGAAGTGACCTTTTCATCTTGACGAAAATACTATGTAATTGTATTCATTAATTATTGCTAGTATTTATTTATTCTAATTTTCTTTTATTTTTCTTATTTAGAAATGTAGAAATATTTCATATTTTTCAAAAATATGATGTAAACTTTTAATATATTACAGATTATTTGTTAAATTACATTCGTAAAGAATAAATGCTGTAATCTTCTGCTCTTTCTTTAATAATACAGATTATTAAATTATTAATATTGAACTACACTGGAACATGGAAAACTATAATTTCGTTTAGTGTGGAATATTTTTTGTGCCTGATAATGCCATATAAATATTGAATATTCATAGAAAACATTCACGTTCTTTAAGGCTAATGGGGATATCTTATTGTTTTACAGAGAAAGTAATAAGAATCCAAGTAATTTATACATTTCTATTATAATGTACCCTATAACGATGTAATCAATAATCTAATATCGATCAGTTCACCGTTATCTCACTCAGTATAGCCAGGATCAATCAAATTGCAATTTTACTAAGCTCTGAATCTGCGAACCGAGTTATTCGGCAACAGGACCGCTCTGCCCTAACAATATAACCCACTGTATTCCAAAGCATATGTGGCTAACCACCCAACCGTACATGCTTCGAATATAACCGCCATTATGTTTATATAAAATTTGTCCCTTCTAAATAAATCTTTCGCAAAACTGGTGAATGAATTTCATTTGACAATAGTTTCTATAATTATCGAAAACAATTGTTGGTATTTTAATCATTCAAATATCTCTGTCCAGAGCAGACAATAAGTATTTTTGCAAACCATAATGAAAAATAAAAAATGTGGCGAATAAAATATATTACAAAATATTCTAGAGCTTGTGTGATGATATACGAATGTGCTTTAAACAATCAAAGTCCGTATTTTCATAAAAATACATAATTTTATATCTGCAGATATTTTATTCATATACTAAAATTAATAAACATTTTATTTATGTGCTAATTGTATTTATGTAGTATTAAATGCAAATTTTTTGCATTAATAGTATTTACACGACTATATGTTTGTCTATATATTTTTTCTAAACTCCTATTCTTAGGAGTCCCGCAACATTACATAATTTATAAATTTCTAAAACTTTGATTTGCCTTTCACTTCTAAGATACATAAATATAAATATATGTTAGAATTTTCTGTTGGCTTTTAAATTTATATCAAGTTTATATTTTTTACATATTCTAAAGCGCGAAAATTACACGCAACTATTCACACAAATGCACAATTGTACTTCAACGTGCTCTATAAACTAAAATTTTTTAATTATTAAATAATATTACAACATTCAGTTTTTATAATATTTTAGATACTGATAGAACTGATATTCCTTGCATCATTTATTTAATATTAATATCAATAGAAAACTAAAATATCATTTCCTCTTTTGAGTAAAAAGTTAATGTTTTTATATTTGAGCAATTTATCGTAACAATAAGATGTCTTTTTTCATAATTTTCATTTGAAAATTATTTTTTTTTTTTTTTTTTCTAATTTATAAAAAAAGGGAAAAATTTTTTATATAGAATAATATAAATTTCTTTTCCTGAATTTCTCACTAGAGACAAACATCTAAAAGATGATAAAAGTTTGTGAGACCTTCTTCAAAAAGTATATGTGAGAAGTTTAGAGCTGGACAGCTTGAAATTCAAGTAGTATAGAATGAAAAAAAGACACCTAAGAATTCGCTTTGTATATAAAATCACTTGAGGCTTCTTTAGAACCACGAAACTAAGGTTTGTTAATCAATATCACAACATTTTTATATGAAAGTGCCATCTGTTATAAATTAAATTGCTGAAATCTCATTTTGTGTGTTGATATATATTATTGTTTCTTTTTTCTTCGTCAATTATTATATTGATCGCTGCTCTCATCTGCTGGTTTCCTATACTCGGCTTTGCATCAAATAGACAGTTCACTAATTAGCTCTATTATCATGAACGGGCTCTTCGTATTACTGAGTAGATCGAGATTGAGAAATTGATGAGATAGAGGTGCGAGGAAATTGGATAGGATGGTGAGGTGCGAATCTGTATTTTTTCTGTAGAAATTGGTTTTGTTTTTTACACCGTTTAATAAATATTTTATTTTACTCGATAATTATTATATACAATATAACGTCACTGTAACTTTTTTCCAATTTTAATTTACGCTTTTATAATTCTTGTATATTTCATTCAAATATCAAAATAGGTCCTTACATTTTTACAAAAAAATTTATAATATTCAAATTAAAATCAAAATATCAATAAAAAATTATTTAATTGGTTATGTCGTACTGTAAAATAATTTAATAATTTATAATGTATCAGTTAAATTAACAATTTTATTTTCATATGTAAATTTAGATTTAATGATTTACGAAAAAAAAAAATTTAAATAATTATTTTTTAGCTAGAATACTATATCAAAATGCTTGAAATTGTATTTTATTTATCATTTAATTATTCTTAAAATTAAGATATAGTATTCAGTGTTCATAAATTATGTTCTAAAACTAAATACGGATCATACATGTAATTTTTTATTTTTAACATCGATCATAAAAAATTTAGAAAAGAATAAATTTAAATATCCAATTTTTATTTCAAAACGTTTGTTTTGATGGAGAAAAATTACTTATAAATTTAAATCTACATATTGGAAAATTGTATAAGGAACAACTCTGCTAAGAACAGATTTGATCTTTTCTCAGTGATCAATTTTGTTCATGACAAAGACGCGATCAACCATCTTTGTTGCTAAGGTAGTCAGACATGACTAGGTAATGACTTTTATCCATATGTAAATGAAAAATTTTCCACAATTCAACTATACTATAATGTAGATGCTACTTTTATATTATTTATATGAATTCTAAATTTTTTAAATTATTCCTGGTGTTTTGATTATTTACGTTACATTTGTTTATTCTTTATGCCTATTGATATATATTAACAATGCGTATTCTCAAAAACTAAAATATTACTTGATTTAAATGATTTTTATATGTATAATATAAGTTTTTATTTGGTTAAAAATTTTATGTATAATTGAATAAATATACTAAAAAATACTACTACAGATAATTGAAGTTTTTTTATTTGAAATAAATCTACATTTCTTAAGTATTCAATTTTAATATTATATACTTGGAAAAGAATCTTATTATATTAAAGTGTAAGATAAAATAAAATTGAAGTTCAATCATCTGGAGACAACTAAATTATTTGGTAATTGATAAATTCAATTATTAATTAAGAGTAATAAACAAATTTGATACGAGGAAACATAAGGAAAGAATTTATTATCGATTTAATATTCTATAAGGCGAAAATAGTTGTTAACAAAATTTAATAAGTTTCAATATTAATGAAATGATTAATGAATATATATAAAGAATAACATATTTAAAAAATTAAGAATGGATTATTATTTGAAAAGTGAAACAATTACAGGAATTAATAATTTAAAAATTAAAATTAACTAATTTAAATTTGATAAAATGATCTAACAATAACATTATAATTCGATATAAATTTAATCATTATTCATATAAAAAATAAGACAAAATATTATTTGATATAAAATATTAATAAAAAAAGCATTAAAAACGTATATAAATTAATTTATTCAAAAAGTATTCTAGATTACGTTTAATAAATTTTACGGATAAATGTTTAAATATTCATAAATATAATATTCAAATTTAAATATCCAATAGTATTGCTATAGTAATTTAGGTAAAATAAATTTACAATTTTGAATAATTTAAAAATGAATAACATTAAAAGTAATTAAAAAGATAGTAAGTGATAAATAATATAAATTGTGGAATATATAAAAATTCTTTAACTTATTTGTACTACATTTAGTTTATACCAATGATATGCAGTAAACCATAATTTATACTTTTTATGATGTAAAGTAATACTTACAGATTAAAATATTCTATGAATATTACTCAGTTAGATTTATAATGATATTAAAAAAAGTTATTTGCACTATATAAAAAATTATTAGTCACCGTTATCAGTAAATAATAAAATATTTATAGATGGATAGTAACATTAGAAAGAATGAAATTGTTAACGACGGAATCGTGCGAGGGAGATACGGTTTGTAGGTGAAAGAATTATCAGTGTTTTACAGCACTTTCTTTTATTCAGTATTAAAAAGACAATTGGTTAATGAATACGCGAGTCTTGTCTGGGGGTTTCTGATGTTCGGATATTTTTCCCGAGTCGTTTTATATAGCCTAATTCGCAATGTTCGTTTTACGGCCGTTTGACGATTTCGCGAAGCCTCAACGGTGCCGAGACTTCCCGAAGTCTCAACGGCAACAAGGTTCTTTTAATTTAAACGGTGCCGAGTTTCTGAAAACCTCAGTGGTGTTTGCCGGATTGTTTTATCGAAAATGCGCTTGCGAATATTCTTAAAAAAACGTGTACTAGCCCGTTACCCTTGGCGGGTAACTCACGTCAAGCGTAAACTTTCCCACCGCTCACATTTCGCGGGAATGTACTTGAGCGGGTATTATTAAGCGGCGGTTATAATTAAAAACCAAAAAATATATAATTTTTATTTCGTCGTGGAATCTAACACCCGCCCATGCATGTTCTTCGCAAGTGGCGACAGAATCGGTAAATTTTGTCACCAACTGATATATTTTAAATATGATCATCAGGTTTTATCTAAGATTGAAAAAATCGTATACATCTACCAAGGGAATATTTTATATCTAATTATTTCACACACACACATAATACAATAAAAACGATGAATTTGATACTTTAATATAACTAAATATATATTTAGTCAGATAAAGATTAATATAATGAAATGTAATAATTTTTTATATTTTTACCAGAAATTTATGATTGAGGATAACCTGTTATAATCTTTATTCTTCCATATAATGTTAGAATCCGTCATTAAATATGAGAAAAATGAAGTTCTTTTTTATGTAACGTTTTTTATTGGAATATTTGAAATTAAATTTGAATATATATATATTTGTTGATTTTTCAACAATTAAAATTTTTATTATTCCGATATGACGGAAAATTAGTATTATAAAAGACGAAATTAACCTAGTGAGTTTAATATTGTATAGTTTAACATAATCATAATGTTTTAAGAAAATAAGAAAAGAAATATAATGTATATGATTATATGATTTGAAAGAGAAAACGAAACTAAACTACTATTAAAGATAACTCGAATATTAAGAAATCAATATCAACATTAGCTTGAAAACTTTGAAATAATATTAAATTAAATTTAAAAAAAAGCAACAATATAATTTAAAAAAAATAAAAAAATATTCCCAAACTTAATCATTGAATTTTTTCAATATAATAATAATAATTAATAATGTTTAACTTAATTTCTGATTAATTAGCCAAGAAGTTGTAAATATAAAATTAAATTGATATCAAATTAATATCTGCAAAGAAATCTGCAGATTTCACGAAATCAAGAGTAATGAATTTTGAAATAAATTTTTAGGAATATTAACATATTATTTTATGAAAAAAAATATAATTTTGCTATCGATTGAATACTGAATAATACTATTTGTCTAATAATATTGACTAATAACTACTTGAATAATAATATAATACATACTGCTTTCAACACATTTGGAAGTTACAAAAATATTTTATGTTAATATAAAAAATATCCAGAAAAATTTTGTTATTTAAAGATCAAATATATAGAAATAGTATAAGTATGAAATTTTAGACTAAAAGTAAAAATATCATAGGTAAAAATGATGCTGCTACTATTATTTGTGAAAGTCACACTTTTATGAGGATGAGATGCATTAGAAGTTCTACCATTTTAAAACAGAATTGCAATGGTATTCAAAAGCTTTGAATACATTATAAATAATTCTTATTCTTAATGTGTAATGATTGTATATTGGGTAAGCTTTAAGCACAATATAACATCTAATTTTTTAATCGATCAATTTCAAATTTCTTAACATTTATACATTATTAATAATGAAAACATAATCATATTTTATTAATTCAATTTTTCATGAATATTTTGCATGAATATTTAAAGAAATTTTATTTATGAATATATAAATATTTTAATTACATAATCTATTTAATTGTTTAATTTGACGATTAAAGAAAAGAATGGTATAAATATTCAGATAATTGTAGAAAAGAGAGTAAAAGTTGAACATATTATTATTTATATTATTAGTTATAATATAAAACAATATTTTTTATTTTACGGATGTATTGGAGTCTAAATTTTAAAAATTAATAAAAAGTTGAATGAACTATGAAGAACTTTTTGGAATTATTTATAATAAGAGAATAGAATATGTAATTAAAGTGACAGTTATCATGTACGCTTCATAAAAATGCACGTGTCGTGGTATTAAAATTCAATATCAGTCTTTTTTCCAAATTTTTTAAAACATATTATCACGATAAACTATTTTATGTGAAATAGTTACCTACAAATTCAACTTATACAATAGAAAAAGCTCTTTTTTCAACCTGCGGCATTAAGGTACTTGCCTATTAGTCGTTTTATTTGTGTTTTCGAGTAGTAGCATAAAGGCTGGAAAAATGCATCGAGGTGCGCCAAAGCCACGAGACTTGCTTCTTCCACCCGATATCTGTCCGAGAGGTTATATGTCTCTGTCTTATAGCTGTGAGTAAGAGAGATAGATAAAAGGAGGGAGGAGAAAATGGATCGAGAGGAGGTTAGTCTGGGCACAGGTTGTTGAACCATGTGCATGTATGTATACACGAATGAAAACATACCCGAGTAGTCGCCGTCCGATCTGGTTCGTCGCTACTTGTTATATACATATATGTATATACGTATAAGTCAGCGACACGATGCGAGTTGCCGAGCTTTCTTTCTTTCGTCTTACTCCCGATAGTAGCTCCTGCACGGCGGATGAAAAACTGTCGAGAAATGTTTTTCTCGCGTAAGATATCTTAAAGTAACTGTACGTGGATTTTTGTGTTAAGAGATGACACACGACTTCGAAAATTTCGAACTTTGCTCTTCGTGCGAAAAAAGTACCCTCCAATTATTTCATGTCAGTTTTCTGAATTTTCATTTAACTGTTACATGAATAAATGATCAGGAAACTTAAAGTAATTATTATATGCGCTATCTTATGCTGATTCAATATTAGATTTTAAATCATAATATTGATACGAATTTGCCTGTAAAATACTGTTGGATATCTTAAAATATTTCAAGTTTGCTTTTGTGTTAGACTTAGTTAATTGTGTAATAAATTAAAATGGAAGACATTACATGAATGTTGTAAAATTAATTCTAATTTGATTTTTAAACCCATTTTTTTTATTACAATATGGAATAATAAAGACTAATTAATTAGTACATAATCGCTCTTATTTATGTCAATTTTTTCATTGAATAATTAAATTTTAAATATTTAATATATTTCACATTTTTAATCTTGTTATTATTTATTTATTTAAAATCGAAGTAAGGCTCGAAAAATAACTCAAAAACATTATAAATATTGTTCATATCGAAATTAAAGAGACCAGATTAAAAAAAAAACATTAGTTATACATGAAGTATTTAACGATAATGCTGCACGTGAAATTTAACTCCTACTCTTCATGAAAACAATGAAAATATTTAAACTTTCTGTACGCTCACGTACATACACACATAGTTAATAGAATTACCATGTAAAGGTTTGGAATTACCGGGTTATAATAATATTCTTAGTTTACATTGTATAGTAGGTATGAATAATTTATTTATCTTAAACTTATTTTCGTAAAGATTCAGGATATTGACACAATTATCATAAAGTAGCTTACAAAACAGCTTTTATCGAGCTTTAAACTTTAGAGTTCTTCTCTAATGAGTATATAAAGATGCATGAAATGCTGATAATTCATAAATGATATGAAAATTGGTACTCTAAATAAATTATTTCGAGTAAAAAATAATCTTAAAATATATTTTTCTTTTACTGGAAAAAAATAATAAATAATCTTTAATATTCCTTTATTTTAACAATAAAAAATCACTTTAACTATTCAGTTTATTTTTCAATTAAAAAATTAAGAGTTGCTTCAAAAAAACGTCTTAAGACTTAAATATAAAGATTCTTTTTCGAATTATATTATGTTCATATTCAGTAAGCTCAACTTTTTAGAATATTAAAAAAATTGTACAATAATTGCTAAAGACATCTTACCCAAAGCTGGCTTAGCAAAACAATTTAAATAAACTTCACAACTATAGAGCCTTGCTATTAGTTACAAAGGCTCGAAGCTTTAATTACTACAGACATTAATGCGTAAAAATTACTTTACTGATTATCGAAATTAATATGGAAACTTTAGTCGTTTAAAATATCTGAAAGGAAAATTACAAGAACTTTAAAGTTCGAAATTGAACTTACTTTTCAATACGCTGCTTTTACGAGGACTTTATCCTGATAGTACTGCAAAAAGCCTCAATTTCTGCATCGGCAAACAAAATTGCTTTGTTTGACAACTCTTTCTCTTCGTCTTTTTCTTGCTGTTTTGGACATTAGAAAAAGGGAATGGCACTTTATTAGGTATTCCTGCTTGAAGAACGATTCTGATAAATATGAAAGATCATGCCGGGTTCACCATTGTCACAACTCAATTATCGCGCCTCAAGTAGCCACTATCACACATTATTTCACATATTCTGCACTAGAAAGCGATCGATTTACGTATTTGAACGAGAACACCGTGTAAGATGAAAAGCGCGAAAAGCCGGTTTCTTGCCGTAGCCGTGCGCACGAGAGACGTAGTGAAACCGCTTAAACTGAAGAGTCAGCGCGTTGCCACCCCTAGGATGAGGCGTCGGGGTAAACTGAAGTGAGCCAACGGAGGCAGCGTCAGTACTCGGTTTACCCCCTGCGTAACGTAGAACTAACGGCGGCTTTATGCGCAAGGGTGCTGCGCGGAGGAAAATCGCCGAGAAGGGTAGAGAACGACCACCGACGCCACCGAGCGCTCGTTACATTTTGTATTCATCGCATTTGTACGTCCTGCGAGACAGGAATGGTTCGCACAAATGCACGTAAAATCACGCCTACTTTTAATAATTTATTGTGTTTGCACACGCGGACGCGGTGTATCGTGGTTCCCGTGAAAGCTGATATGATTCTTGTAAAGAAAATTTCTGATTGAGAGCTTCTTTTATCTCTCTGTTTCTGGGCTTCTCAATTCTCTACACAGTTTCTTCACTTGCCTATACATGAATTATTACTACTCAGATTTACAAAACATTTTGTTTATAAATAAATTATAAGAATTCTATAATTAATTATGATATAAGGGTATTACGACGTGTATAGTCTCGTCTTTTTAAACATATTTAAACTATCTGTAGAATATCAACCACATGTAGTAATATTTATTGGATTCTCCGTTAATAATAAATTTGATAATTGTATAAATAAGAAATGTATATTTCATAATGAAAAATATATATATTTATTTATAACAGTTATTAATCACATAGTTCACATATGCATGAGTTGCATAACAACACATTTTAAGGAAATATTTTTAATAAGATTTTAAATTATTAGATGCTAAAATATATCATTTTAAATACACATGTTCATGCTCGTTTACTTTTTTCCTACTTAAAAAGTAATATATCGTAGATCATATAGCTTCATATTTTCAGCTTTTCGTTTCACAGGTAACAACGTAATTTATATGGCAGGGTTAATCGAAAACTCTGAATAATTAAATATTTTTAAAAATATTTCTTACTTCTTTATAATAATATTATTATTAAATAAGTATTTGTCACTGGGTTTAAAAAAATATTAGTAAACTAATAAGATTTCCTTTTAATTACATTCTCATATTTGACTTGAAAAGTTATTAATTCATTATACATTTAGAAAATATCTAAAGCTTCTATAAATATAATTAAATATGAAATTTTTTATAGAATTTGAATATTTCTAAAAATTTCAAATAAATCTTAATGCATTACTTATGATAGAATTTATAAGATATGGCATATTTTATGAAATATTTATATTTCTTAATCATAATATTACATACTGTTTTATTATTTTTCAAAGCAAATCTCCTATTTTTAATGATTATTTAGTTTTTCACAATAAAAGAATTTGTATTATTTACTTTAGTCTCAAAATGATCCTTCAAGTATGTTAAAAAAAGAATCTTCGAACGTTTCAAGATGTAGTTTACGATAAAAAAATATCTTCTAAGCAAACTAATTCTCAGAATAAGTTCTAAATATTAATCTATTCAAAGCCTTTAGGTGAAAACTTTACCATATAATCGTGGTTGTTAAGTATGAAAATTTAAGTTTCAAAAATAGATGATCTTTACAGTATCGATCAATAAGACGATTGATACATGATTACTAAAATTGCATATTCAAAAATTGATTAAACAAAATTAACCATTATAGAGAAAAGTGAAGATAACAATTGTCTCATAAGCTGTAGTCATAAATTATAGATTATGTGATATAACTGTAATCTGTAATTATGTATTTTTTTTTTAATTTTCAGAAGAATTTTAAAAATCTATATATTGATTTTAATTATAAAAAAAGCAGAATGAGATTATATCTACGTACTTCAAATCTGTTTAAAGAATATCTTGAATATTAGTCTGCATCATCGTCTAATATATAGATATACAAGAGCTAATATGTTACTTTAATAATCCTATTACAGTTCAATGTCTTGTGGAATCGTTTTCCTCTATGCAAAATAGTAAGTGGTTCGATGTGGATGTGACTCAAGAAACGAATATCAAGTATATTGGGTGATCTAACACACTGGAAAATATTTTACCAATATATTTTAAAGCTCGCATTTTCTTACACTATATAAGAAAATTATTGACAAATCGAAGGACATAAAAATTGTTCGAAGCTGAAACCTATTCAATATCAAAATATTGTAATTATAAAATACAAATCAAAATAGTTAGTAGTTATTTGGTCATAAGTTAACTAAAAACCTTAATTCACTAATTCAGTAAAATCATCACTATTTAAATATTAAATAATTATGTTATTTAAGAATTTTAAACTGATTTTCTTTTATATTTAAATGCATAAAATATCAGTTTTATAAATTAAATTAATGTTATTTAATTTTTATTTATTATTCACAGTATAAATAAATATATTTAACATTTAAACAAAAAATTATTTATTTAAAAAATATTTTTATATATGTCTAATGATAATTTGCAATAGATTATGTCTTCTGTACTATATTATTTTCTTTAATATTTGTTTAGTTTTTTTAAATATGAAAAACTATGAATGTAAATAAATTAATTTAGAAACTGCATTTTTTTTCGATATTTTGATTCACTTTTCGAAAATTAATTTATCTATGACTTTTGGTAACCTAATTTACTTTATTATTGAATTATGCGTAATTTTATAATTACAAAATTAAAAAGATCCACTAAGTGGTATAAAACATATAATTAACGCTTCTTCTTGTTTAATCTTATTTTTTTATAAATACTAGTGTTTACGTTATTTGCAAGTAAAATATGTTGACATAATATATGCATAATCATATATAGATACTTTTAGTTTGATACTAATATTTTATATAAATTTTTATCTTTTTATATTAGTTTAGATAATTTTTTGATACAGTAAATATAGAAATATGATAAATCTAAAAGTGATTCTTGCATGAGATTTTTGAGAATTGTTTTAAAAGAGAGTCGGAAAAAGGAAAAAAGACAGAAGAAGAATTATGAAGTTGGAGATGGGAAGTTTTGTTTGGAAGTACCAATGCCAGGTCTCTGAAGTACTTTTGTGAATGGTTACGATGAAAGGTGCTGGGTATGTGATTTCAACCTTCTATTTTGAGACAACTTTTGGGGCAAGGACGAGATTTTCTCTATTTTTCGCGGGGTAAAGAAAAAAGATCTTGACAAAACCCGAAGCATATGAATTTATAAAAGCAATTGTTGTATCAAAAAGGAAACTTAAAAAGTTGTCACATTTTTTCAGAAACAGACGTCAGTATATTGAAAAAGAAAAATCAATATTTTTAATATTATGTTCTAGAAATGGAATTTTTTTATACGTTTACGTTGATTATTATATAATTACATTTTTACATTTGCAAAAATGCAATTACTGTTATTAATAAATATTCTTTACTTCAAAGTACTTAAGTGCTTTTAAGATAATATTTTAGATTATTCAAGATTATCAAAATCTAAAGTAATATATAATAAACAAAATGTACTTATATACATTGATAATATAAGTATTTATTGATTTTATAACATTTATATTTTACTTAATGTTCATTTTAATATATATAAAATATTTGTAACTATTATTAGATATTAAAAGTAATTAATAATTAAAATATATAATTTATATATATTTAATAATTATAACAAAAATATAAATGGTACATATATTGTACATATTTTTAAATATTAACTATTAAATACATCAAGTTTAGTGTATTTAAAACTAATTTATTTAAATAACTTATATACCATAAAATTAATAATATAAAATATTATTATCCTTATAATAAAACTGCTAATTACACTAATAAATTTATTTTCCTGGAATAAATAAACAAAAATAAATGGAAAGCTTACAAGAAAAATACCATTTGATAATTATATTTAATTTATAAAAAAGATAACTATCGTAAAAAAATTATAAAATGAAATTGCAAATTCATAAGAAGAGGTCATTCATTTATCATTAATTAAACAATTCTTAATTAGAAGATATTTAAAGATTCTTCGCTTTTGTCGTTAGTACATTTCAATTTCAACGTGAACTCTGCCTTTACAACTTTGACATGTAATTCGCTGTGAAGGTGCTTACTTACACTTGTTCACCCGGATTTCCAATTTCAATTGTAAGTGCATGCAATCTTTTGCTAAGAAATATTGAAAGACAGAATAAAGAAAGTACGAGATTAAGATAAAAAATGAAAAGCGAGAAATACAAAGATATAGTGAAAGAGCTAATAAGTTTGCGTATCGTGGTATTACGGTTTATTTTCCAGTCTTTATTTGTGAAAATAGTTCCACAAATCTTATACTTTTTTTCTTTTTGTCTGCTTTCTTCTTTCATATCTATGATTAAAAACGATCTAAATATAATGAAAAAGTTATTTTACGACTGTCAATGCAGTTATAGTTAGTTCTGAAGCTAAATACGGACAACATTATAGTTCAAATAATATTTAATTGATAATCCTTTTCATTATTTCATCATGTTTTAATTAATTTAGGTTAATGAATCTACAATATTTTCAAATTTAAGACACTTCAGCCAAATTAATGTATCCTTTGCCGTGTACACATTAAAATGTTGAGTTGTTTTAAATATCATAGTATTTTTAAATAAGAATACCTTTAAAAATTAATCAAAAATTACTCATCGTATCTTTACTAAAAAATTATTCTTATAAGTGAGCTATATTTATCTCAATTAATTGTTGCATATATTTTCATAAGGTGAATGATTATTTGTGAAAACTTAATTTTATATATATCTTACATTATAATTTATATTGTTAGTAAATATAAACTATATAAGAAGTGTATAAGTTTATGATAAATATTAATGATAGATAAAAATCTCTTTTGAATAAGTAAAATGTTTAGAGAATACAATAAAATTGTTATAAATAGTTTCTCTATTACATAATAGTTACATGTAATTTGATTATCTTCCTTCTTTTTCCTTAAATTTTATACTTTAATATATATGAAACTCACTACTCGTGATATATCAATATATTAATATATGTACTAATTTTTTTACAAGGAACAAGTAAGTATCCTATTATGAGTAATTCTGTGAATCTGGAGAAACAGTATTTCATACATTCTGAAATAAGAATTTTTGAACTTATATTGAATTTTAATTCATAATGACGTAATATGATGGGCAAAAATTTTTTAAATTCAAGTTCAGAGAAGTCCATCTTTAGATAATTTTACTTTATTCTATCATTTTTCAGCCAAGCAAGGAAAATATATTCACACATTGGACATGTTAAAATTTTGAATTTTATCGATTTGTTTGTTAAAATATCTTTGGACATATAATCGAAAAATTTTTATAAGGGAAGAAAATATTATATATTTCTGTAAAAAACGTCATCCAAAGTAAATATCTTCTTTTCAATAACTATAAAAATTTATTTTTATATTATAGATTAAAAGAAATGATTGTTGAATATTTAAAAATTCAATAAATTTCATATATGATATTTTATAAAATAACTTTCTATTTTACAGTATTAATATAAAATAACATATTATACAATATATTTAAAACAAAATAATTTTATATAATTACCCTCGATGAATCAAATATCATTATAAGCTCTTATTTTAAATGTAAAATATTTTTTCAGTACTTATTGCATTTACCTTATTGTTAAAAACATCAAGAACGATAATTTATTTTGTATTAAATATTTTAAGAATGGATATTAAATCCAGACAAGGTGAGAAAAGAGAAAGAAACAAGTGATTAAAAAAGGTAGTTAAGGAGAAGGCGTTTATGGCGCATAGTCAGATGGCGCGATAAAAGGTTACGTTGAAGTCCTCTTGAAATTCGTTGAAAGCTGTCTACCAAAGTATTCTACGAAATTTATCGGTCTTACTACTATTTTTTTAAATATACATGATTATATAGATCACTATAACGAACTTTATTTTATAATCACTACTGTCTATTTTATAGGGAAATTTGATGCATAAAAAAAGTTCAACATCTTCAATCCGGTTGTTGTAGCTGTAAAATTACGAAAATATGAAGGAACTATGTGGCTTTCAAGTATTACACTCGAATAAATATGAGCTTAAAAATATTTTTATTTGGTGTAAAAATGCTTAACAAGCGAAATAAATATGCATGCAAGTGGTTATTCATACTTATAAAATTTAATTGGAAGGTACATACGAAGCACCTATCTATACTTATTTCAATGTAGGTACGAGTGCCTGCATATTCGCACATATAAGTAATGTTAATGAAGACTTTTTTAAAAACTGTTAATTCATTAATTGAATAAAAAATTAGTTAACTAATAATTAAGAATAGTAATAAAAAATAATGATAAAATTATAAAATATATTATTCTTCACATATTAAATGAAAGCATGGATGAATTGATGCTTATATTATAATTTCAAATAATGTAATGTAAAAATGAAAACATCTTTCTCATTTTATTTATTTTTTTGCCTTTTTATTTACCTTACACTTTGTTTATTTTTCATAGCGTTGATCAATACCATTGATCTGTATTATGATATTCATATATTTACTCATAAAATAAATATTATATAATTGTTGTAAATAAATGAATATTGTACGAGTAAAATATTTATTAAAAATTATTTAAATATGTATAATTTATTACTAATACGTCATTGATAAAAATTAAATCGGAAGAGAAAAATAATTGTTTCAATCGTAATATATGTAAAAGATTCTATTACTTCGGAAAAAAGTAATTTAATATCCAAGGTATTTTTCTAATAATTCTTTGTTTATGATATTTAAATTTCTTCTAAGTTTTAATTTATGATAATATTTAAATGACTGGAAATTATTTTATTTCAATACATATTAGACTAAAATGATTATAAACACATTTTTTAAAACATTATTTAATATATTTTACACAATAATCATAAGGCTTATTACGAGAAATAATGAGTCGAAAACTAATGACATTATTAAGTTTAATAACGCATAATCATCAGAATTAACTCGTAATGGGAAATCATGTTCGTTGCCTTCAATTTTCAAAATTTTGCCGTACAAAAATTTTTTATTCGACCACTGAAACAAAATTTTCATGAATACGATAAACCGTGCATGGAATCGGACATAATAAAAGGCTTTTGCATTATCTTAGTTTCAAAGCCATTTCCTCTTCTATGTAACAATCTTTGATAGATTAAAAAGGTAAATAAAAGCTAGAAGCAAAATATTTCTGCTGGATATGGATTGAATTTTTAATATTGTAACAATAGGATAAGCCCGTTATTGCATTAATTTGAAACGCCAATCAGCTCTCGAAACATGTGCAGCACTTGTTGGAGAGATACGTAGGCTTGGCCGCGTTTACCTCTACCGGGAATTCGTGCAGTCCACGAGTATGTGTATATAGTGGACGAGCTAGATGGAATATTTGTTACACGGCCAAGAGAAAGCGGACGAGAAACAACCGAGTAAGCTCTGAGGAATTGTTAAATGGAGCACGCTCGTAGCTCGTCCTGTTGGAAATCTCGACCTTCTTAATTGCGGTTACCACCAAGCTTTCCTATGTTTTATGTGATTTTCTTCTATTTTCACTCGAGTGATGTGCCTCTCTGTCTCTCTAACTTCGTCTACAATCTATTTATTTATCTGTCTATTTATCTGCATGTGTGTTTTTACCTCTACACTCTACTCTCTTGTTCTTTGAAACGTTTTGAATTTTTGCAAGCCTCAGACATTTAAATATCTGCGTTGATGAAAAAATTTTGGACGTGAACAATGTTATTACAATATCAAAAATAAATTACGAAAAGAAAGTATAAATTAACTTGAAATAACTCTTAATTTCTTTCTGAAATTAATATATAAACGATGATTCTATTATCAAATACTTGACAAAACCATTAAGCAACATTTCAAAAATGTAATTCATTATGCATAAAACTTTAATGCGTGTAAAATTAATTAATGTACAATTTAATTAACCCTTGGAATAATATTTTATTATTTTAAAATTATATATTTAAAAAATAATATATTATTACTTTTAATAGTCTTATTCATACAATAGAATTATGAGTTTATTTAAACAGACTTAGTATTTCAAATAAAACAGTATTTAATATCACAAAACCTAAAATTCAATATACTATATCTGTGCAGTTAAATTCTTCTATAATTTGAGTTTACAAACGTTTAAAAGGTCTAAAGAGTCTTACTGGTGTTTGTATAATTTACAACTTCTAGATCCAGACAATATTACGTATATGCGAATAGCCTTGAAGAAAACTTATACATTTTTCCATCAAATATTCCTCCCTCCCTCCCTCTCTCTTCCACTTTCTCTCTCTCTCTCTCTCTCTCTCTCTCTATTGCACCAATACTCTTGCTCACACTTTTCCTGTCGCTCTCTCTTTCCTTTATACCTATATCTAGTTTCTCTCTTTCTCTTATTTCCATCGTTACATTTTAAAGAAAAGAAATGTACAATTTAAAAGGCTTTTTCTCTCCTGTTGGTGACACACAATGAGTTTTTATGACAGGACCAGCGACTTAGCACAAAATAAATAAACAGCAATCGTGCTATTGCGAAAATAATTGACCGCGGTTTATAGGGAAATTATAATATTAAGAGAGGGGCGAAATGGAAAAAAATGGATAAAAACCTGAGCTCTAAGCTCTGAAGAGCTTCTTCTTGTATCATGCTCGCTTTGAGATAAGTATTTTCCATTATAAAAAGTGTCACAAAAATAAAGCATTTTTTATAAAATTTTCTAAATTCAGTCTAATTTATTTAAACAAATTCGTAATCATCAACAATTGATACCGAGATTAACAATTATATTATGATAATTTTAATGCTCCGTAATATTTTCAAAATTGAAGGTTACATACTACTGTTGCTTAAATAGTATATACACAAGGATGTCAGTTGTTCACATCTTATAGTGAATTTTTAATATAATATTTTCAAATAGGGCTTTTACCTACTCATTTTCATTGTAAGTTTTGTCTTTTACAATTACAATTGTATTACATATTGCATCTAAAAATATGATAATTTTTTATTTTATTTTACTGTTATTAACAAAAAATATAAATCATGTGTAGTTTACGTTTTAATGAAGGAATTATTATAATTAGTGTTTTATAGTTTGAAAAATAAAAATTATAGGTGCATAGAATAATGCGTATCAGAAACTTATAATAAAAAACAAGAGATTTTGTAATATATATTCATGCAATCAAAGCTAAAATTTTTCAAGACATATCGTAATGTAATTTTCGATGAAAATGTTATGTTGCTGACAGTAGTAGAATTCAACTCTAGCACGTGCAGATTTTGCAGTTGAATTTATACTCTGTCAATCAATACTGTGCACATGTTACAAATATGTGATGAACTTTGAAAATTTATAATTTATTCACTTAAAATAAAAAAAAAAGAAATTACGATATATAAAAATTTATATTAAGTTTTAATAGCTTATTGTAATTTTTTATAACGAATTATCTAGTTTAAGTAACGTTAAAATTTTTTAAACTAGTTTTCTTGTTACATAATTCAGGAATATTATGTTTCATCCAAACTACATTTTCCTTCTTATCTTTGTTTCAATAATTGCGCACATATTCATTAACAACGATCAGCTCAACGATCAACTTATTTCTTATATGCAATTGTCAAGTGAAGAAAATTGGTATTTTTTCCCAATTTAGTTGACTTCATTGATAAAACAAAATTTATATAAATCAAAAGAAATAATAATATTCATATTAATATACTGAAATAGTCGTATAAAATATTATAAATTATTAACTGATGCCCATCAGTATAATTTTATTATTTTTCATTTCAATAAATTCTAAAAAATAAATTATCCTAAAAAATTCCTATTGGAATCATACTATTTATAGCTAATAATTTTAAAAAATTGATCTAAAATATTGTATACAAGAAGAGAGAGATATTTATAGTAGTTAATTATCAATCTTACTAAATTATAGCTTTTTAGGAAATCAAATTTAGTAATCAATAAATTTCTCTCTAAAAATACTATAATTATTTAGCGTAGTTAAATTTTTTTTTAATTTTTCAAGAAAAAATATTTATTGAAATTTAGAAATATTACCACTTTTTAATTTTTAAAATAAATTGGACTGAAATTTTCTTCCGAATCAACTGCAGCTATTGCAATTTAATTAAATATTAAAGTTGCATCCTATTTTTAACACTAGTCTTGTAAAATAATCTGAATACAATAAATGAATTCATAAAGCAACTAAAATAACCTTTAGTTTTAAAATATAAGTGTCAATTTACTATGTTATAGGAAATATGTATAAATAATTAGTACCTATACGGTTGTTATTAGTAATACAATTTTAAACTAATCAAATTATTATATTTGTCATTATAATAATTATTATTATCATATTTTATAATAGTTATTATAATTATTTTTTATAGATTAAAGTAAATTCTTTTAAAAATACGATAGTGCTGTCGAGATACAGATTCCCTCGCAAATTTTTAATTGAAAGACGAGTTATTATCTAATTGAAAATCTTCCAATGATTCTTAAATATCAATTAAGTATATAATTATTATTCGAATTATTTTACAAGTAATATAATTGTTTTTTATTTTTATCTGACAGTGTAAAATAGTAAAACCATAAACATATATATCGTATAAAGTCATAAACAAAATACTGCAAAAATTAAAGTAGGTCTCCACTTTAAAAACTATAGCTCTCAGAAATTCATGTTTAATATCTGGCATATTTAAATTAAAACCAGGAAAATATAGAAAAACTCATATTCATATTAGTTACGTTTCAGCTAAGAATAATAGCATTAAAATTAAAATCTATAATATGCCAAAGTTTAAATATTTAATAATAATAAATCAAACTATTATCTGTAAATTTAATATAAGTTAAGTTAGGAAGTCTATTTTGCGGTGCTTCAAAATTTCATTAATTTTGAAATATTAATCTAGAAATTAAAAATAAAAACGTTAAAATACAAAAGAAACTTTTAATAATAATAGAATCTTTATTATAAAGAATATATAAAAATATTCACATATTTAATAATTTCTAATAAACCTATAATGAATATTTTTATTAAAATTTAATTTTAAAATTTTTACTTTTAATTTGTCGAGTAATTTGTTTGAAGATTATGAATAAAAATTATTTGATATAATTGTTATTTATTAAGCATTTAAAGTAATGTTAAATTTTATATAATCAATTATCATTTTATAATTAATTTTTATTTCTCTACTATATTCAATTTCTAGAGCTATTGAAAATAATATTGTGATGTATTATTAACGATAAAAATATTGTAGAGAATGACCTTATAAAAAGCCTTTATTCGTCCGCAAGTCATATCAGATCCTTTCGTTTTTGTGACTGAGCTTTCAATATCTATACATTTCTTTTTTCTAGTAATCATTGTATCATAATCTAGAACACCATTCAATGCTTTTTTTACTACGTGAATGTGTGAGATTTATGTTTTCGTTAATCATTAAATAATCTATCGTACATAAATTCTTATT
Source organism: Platyscapa corneri (assembly GCA_018907185.1). Lineage (NCBI taxonomy): Eukaryota > Metazoa > Arthropoda > Insecta > Hymenoptera > Agaonidae > Platyscapa > Platyscapa corneri. Next base: position 1,490,754 of record JACCHW010000012.1, read on the forward strand.
AATATTTAAGATTTAAAAAAAAATCATTTTATATACAATTCACTTGATTAATAACTTATCCGCAAATGTAATTTTTAGTTTAAAGTCAATAAATATAAGCAATATACATATACGTATGCATAACATTTTTTTTGTCCCGTATTAAAATTTTATCACAATAATTGTAGTTTACAATTTAGTTACTACTATGTGATAGAATCAATATTAAATATTTCTAATAATACTGCTTGTCTTTCATAAATATTACGTAAACGTAATACGATATATTTATTAATAAATTTTAGACTTACCAATAAATCACTGCTTCTAATCGAAAGAATAAGAAGAAGCAGTATAGTAAGCAAATGGAAGAATAAGATTTTCAAGTAACGGTATAAAAATTCATGTCTAATAAATCTATCACGAGTCACACTGACGAATGTCGTTCTCAATTTTTGCCGCATTTCTCTTCTGATCCCACGTATGTGCACGTAACGAAATAAGATTTTTCTTCGTGTAAAAAGAAAAAGATGAGCTATTGATATCTTTTTAAATTATATTCACCATTTTCACCAAGAAAATACATATAACTATAGATCCATGCTAATAAAAGACACAAATTTTAGATTCAAAACATTTTCGAATGCTTTATATTATTTTTATATTTATATACATAGAAACAATTGAAACTATTATTATAATACCAACAATAACAACAAAAATAATATTTTAAAATTAATTTCCTACAATGTGAAATATGGGTTTAATAATATATTAATGCACCCAATATTTATCTGATACAATCGGAGCTTTTCATATAAATTCCTTAAAATGTTATTCATCATTAGAATATTGTTTTTTAGGATAAATATTTTTTTACAAAATATAAAAATTTATTTAAGATTAAATATGAATCTTTTTTCTTTGTTTTATCACAGTTTGAAATTTCATATGTGAGTAACATCCAGTCAACGTATATTTTTATAAACTTTTTTGAGCGTTGATAGTGGTTTTAGTTACGTCTGCCATGATTTGTACTTTTACTAATATTTCAAAAACATGAAAATAAAGTTAATTATCATCAATACTCCTTTAAATTAAACCTAGAATATAGTATCTCTAAATAAGGTATTCAAAAAAATTTTTATTTAGTTATCAATTTAAAAAAATATATTTACTGTATATTATCTATTTTTATTTATTAGTCTGATAATCATAATTTTCTTTATGACAATTTAACATGACATAATAATAAAATGTTGATTACTTTCTAATAATATAGTCTTCTAAACTAGTAGTGATTTTATTAATAAAACAAAAATCAGTTCAAATATAATTATAGATGACGTTAAGAACGTACGTTTATATTGAATATAAAATTATTATTTTCTAAAATTTGAAATATTTGTATTATAAAGTTTCTGTGTGAATCATTCATACCACGATATAGTAAGCGACGCGAGTTTTCTCCGACACAGCAAAATGAGTATTGTAACCCAACTGAATACCTTATAGATATGCAGATACTAACACATACGTATAAATAATAAATTTTCACACGCATACGTACACGTGATTCTTAGGCATACGAAAATGTCCTCTGTTGAATCTTCTTACCGTTGAAAAATATAAACGTGTGACGGAAACGCGAAAATATTTTCAGGTTGCAGCAATAGCTTTAAAATACACCAAGGAAATTTTTTATTTGAAGTGGTAAACCACAATACATTAATTTTTCAGAAAAAAGTAGAAGGAGAAACTGTTACATAATTGGCCTACAAACACACATATATGAAGGAAGACTTAAATTGTTTACCTTAACAAAGTTTTCCTGATTTACGAATATAAAATAAAAGTTAAATAAGTAAAAGAAATATTAAATAATAAGGATATAAATGAAAAATCATATTTCAGTATTTTTGGATAAAACATTTACAGAATATATTTCACAAATATGATTATCTGTTGTAATTATTAGATATATAAATTAATGTATGTTTGGCACATCGAATTTTAATCTTGAAATTAAACTTTTTCCATTTACAATAATTAAAACTAAAATTATTATTATCTTATATACATTTTAATTTTATTATAATTAAAAATACAAATCATATTATTTTAAGAATATTTAAGGGTTTTTTATGTAAAATAATAAAGTCTTGTTTAATGAATTAAAAAAATTATTTTGTGTTCGCATTTAGTTCTCGTAAGAAACTTAAAAGAAATTCATATCTTTATACCAGCAAATAACGATTGTCTTTTTTACATATTATTTGAAACCTAATTATTCATTAATCAACAATAGTACAAAGAAATAGTAAAAAAGAGGACTGTATGTTAAAAAGCTGTAAAAGATTTCAAAAACGTTAAATCGAGATATTAATAAGGTTACGTCTCTTCATTCCAGTGAAAGAGCTCCAATACACCGTGGTTACAGTACTATTACTTGGAAATAAATATGCGCAAGCGACTATCATAAATTCCACATAATTGAATTTACAACTCTAGCTATAACTGGACCAGAGCAGCCTTCGAATAAGCGACCTCAGAAAATAGTAGTGGATGTTTCTAAAATGGCTTGTGTACGCTGTTGTTGTACTCGAAGAATGCAATGCTCGCAGATGTTATATTCATAAATGAACGAATCGCACTTTGTATACAGTGAAAAGATTTAAATAACATAATCAATGTTCGTCCATCAACTTCTTAATTTCAGATCTAATTTTACAATTTGTATATTGGGTATATTGCTTAAACCTACTCATTGTAAATACAATAATTCGATATTTTTAGTTTTATAATAGTAATTTGATAATATAAATAATTATATCTGGATAAAAAATAAAAGATATTTATTCTGTGATCATATCTTAAATATAATGGTGTTATCATTTGTCAGCATAATTAAATAAAAATTGAAACGTTAGAAATTTGTGGTAGGCAAAATTTATGGGTACTCTATAAAATTGTGGCGTGGTAAATTATTCACTTCTATCATGTTTAATTGTTCTAATTGTAAAACACTTTTGAAATGAAACATTACTTTTTCAATTAATTTCATGATTTTTGTACTTTAAATTTCACTAATTGTAAAATATAGTACTTGACTTACATAATATTAGTCTTTCATCTACGTTTTAGTGTATTTTTAGACTTAAATAAAGTAATAACTTATAATAATGAATAAGATTATATTTATTTCTTATTTGTAGCTCAATAGTAGATAATTTTCAGAATATTCTATTCTTCTTAGCAATTCACATTTTCCAAACAATTTCAATTTGTAAAATAAAATAAAAATTTAATATAAAATGAAGGTCAATATTATAAATTTTTGGATTTGTAAAAATTTTTATAGAGTAAATTTTTCAAATTTTTTATCGTCAAATCTCATAACTTGTTGCAATTCTCTAGTGATATAAATTTTTTTAATATTAAAAGAAAAAAAAGGAAATTAATTACATTTATTTGTCAATTAGAAAGCCTATTGTAAATTAATCATTTTCTAAAAAAAGTTTTCGCAAATTATGTTGTATGGCTTGACTACGTAATTACGATTTAGTGAAACTTTATAATACTACTAGTATAATAATGTCAATATTTTTAAAAATTTAGTGAAAGAAATTTAAATATAAAGAACAAATTAAAAATTACATGTAATTGATATACCCAGCTACATTGAAACATATAATCAATGGAATACGCTTCAAATTTAAAAGTGGAGCTTATGCTATAACATTCAAAACCACTTCATTCAAAACTTTAAATTACGTTCAAGCTGTTAAATGCTCAATCATGTTTGAAGTATTTTTAAACTGATTATATTTTCAATTATATATTAAAATTTTATCTTCATTTTACGTTTATTTACTTGGAACATTATATGCATTGTTTTTAATCAAACACACACAGGCACACATATTTAATATGTAGTCCAGCTTAATAAACTGTTGGCAATGACGAAGTATTTGAATAAAACTGAAATATTATTAAAAATGGATAAACATTACGTTATTTAAAATTGTTTAAAAACTTTAGAATTTAGAGCCTTTGCTAACCGTTTGATAAATGTTATTTTCGTGTCATTCCAGAAATATACTTTGGTACCGAGCTTACATTGATAAGCTTTAGAAGACATCGTAATCACAGATTCGTAAGTCTCTAAAAGAGCCCATGAAACTTCATTCGTATCCGAAAACTTAAAGAAACGATGATTGCATTATAGCTAGCGTTCTTTACTGTGCAACTATAAATTTCAAAATATAGATGTCATTGATATCTGCGCCCATCAAGGGATTTCCGTCTTATTCCTGCTTTACTGCTTTCTATTTCTTGTAGAATATACAGGAGTATTCAAAGCTTTCATCATCGCTAGTAAATTTCTTGACTAATATTTGGCAGTTCCATAAGGGCTTTAAATATCCTTACATAAATCTTAGCATTAATCAAGAACTTTTCTTCAAACTCAGTCTGATTCATTTCGTATTAAATAAGTGTCGTATTTAAATTGTCTTTTTAAAATTATTATTATTATTATTATTATTATTGACATTTACCTAAACGTGTAAAATATAAAAAAACAACTCAGTATAGATAATAATAAATTTATTCGTGGTAATACGTTTATTAATGAACCGATCATAGTTAGTAATATGAAGTTAAATATATACTTAATATGATAAAATATACAATTGAGCAACAAACACATACACGAATCTTTGATAATAGTAAGAAGAGTGAAGAGCTTACAGCTATTAGACGACGAGTTTTACTACACCTAATTGTACTAAGGACACAGCGCCAGCAGAGATAAATAAAGAAGACCACTTGAGTTTCGACTGTTTACTAACTTGCTTATATATATTCTATTTCATATCAAGTTATTTTCAATATACATATTATACTTTTAATAATCAGTGCCGTATACTTATTATATTCAAAACTAGTACTGTAAACTCTGTTTTATAGCTTTACGCGTGTATACATTATATAAATAAAGAAACATTATACAAATGTATACCCGCATTATTAATTCCATTAAACAACACTTCAGAATTTAGATTACAGATTTTTAATAGTTTTATCAATTATGCGACTGGTTATTAAATATTCAATTGAATTTTCTTTTAATTTCATAATAAATAAGAATAAATTAATGTTTATAATATACGTTATTTTATTCAACGTTTGATTCTTAATGATATTAAATTGAAGACTAAAATAACACAATATTTATCTGCACGATATGAAAAAAGTTACAGAGATTCTTTCATAAGTATGATCATAAAAGATATTTCACTCTAAAAATTTATATCAACTATTCAATTTTGAGATTAATTTATGTACTTAACAAGAAATTTTCTCTGTTAATAACATAGCATATTTGCATTATAGATAAAGTACAAAAAATTAGTTTTATTTTTAGTTTTTGAATAGTGTTTTTAATTTATTTTGTATATTTGAAATATCTAATAAGAATAATCTATCGTCTTTGCATTATAATAATATGCTATACAAGTATAATCATGAGTGTAATTTTATGTGGAAATTTAACCATGTGTATAAAACACAGGTGTATGTATAAGTATAGAGTGCAGACGTCATAAAAATGAAAAATCACTGCTTCTGTGGATATGCTCTTGGCAAACGTTTCTAATTTTCTAGTGGCTATTTTCCTTTAGAATGAACTTCCGCTTTATAACACTACTTATTATTTTCAATTTACATTGGCCTTTTTTTGTTCAAATTATTTCTTATGTTATAATAATTTTATGTCTATCGAGACATCAGACTTACGTCATTATTTCTTAGATTTTTAACTTATTTCTTATTAACTCTTATAAACTCTTATTTCTCATTAAATGTTCGGCTAAAAATGAAGATGTTTCATTTTTTGTTTTGTTTTAAAAAATTTTAAGTACAATATTCAAAGCACTAAAAATATACTATAATATACTAAAAAGCATAAAAAATACAAAATCACACCTATATCAAATCTGTACATATATTAATTGTATAGAAAATATTATGTTTCTTAAAACTTTATTTAAAGATGATTATCTGTATTTTTCATTATATCTGTTAATATTTTTATATGAGGTGTAAAACATTGCTTTAAATAGAAATATTTCATTATTAAGATAATATCCTTGCTATAATTGGAACCTACATTTTAGTTTGAATAATTATGATGATGATAAATTTTAATCATTTTGAATATTAAGCGTAGTTCTGTATTATTTTAACTTTCATTTCATTTTTTAGTTGTGAATAAATGTGATATAAGCATACACATATTTAATATGTGTATTATCATCGTAATTATTTGAATATAATGAATAACTACATATTCTATAAACAATGTGTATATATTTTCGATTCTAATTATTATATTTACTACTTATAATTCTAATTATAAGTGTAACATATACAACATTCTTGTTACTCTTTTAAAATGATGAGAATACTTTTTTTAATATTGTTTATTGTATAATGAAGTATGATACTTATTTGAATTAGAATCATTTCGGCTATGAATTTATAGGAACAGTTGAACGTGAAAACTTAATCTATTGATAATTTGGATTGCGCTTTATATTCCAAGAATTTTTTTGATAGCTTATGACGGGAAAAGTAAATATTTAAAAAATATTTATATAAAAAAAATCTAGTCTTTGATTTAAAGTAAAGGACTCTTTTGTTTGTTAATTTGCGCATATTTTTAAAATGTAAAATTTTGGGGATACGTGTGTATCTATGAATTTATAGAATACATCGATACATGTTTAAAGAATCTAGTTTCCTGAGCAATTAAAAATAAATATATTAATTCTGAAGCTTTGTTATCTATTTACTGATATAGTTATTCATGTGTGAAATATTTACCTTGGAGAATACTTCGAAACAATGAGTACATTCGTGAACACGAGACGTTCGTTTGATGTAGAGCTAAATTTGTACAATATGTCTAGAAATAGTTGAATACACAGAAGAATCAATGAACTGCGATGAACTGTAGCTATTATAAATCACAAAAATATCTTATTACAATTCTGAAATTTATTAAAAAGGTTGGATCTTAAAAATTGATAATTTGGAAATATTAATGAAATTAATTTAACCAACTAAAAAAGTTAAACTTAATATAATCAAGTAGTATTTAATAGTCAGAATAAATTAAACAGCTATGAATACATATCACTGAGGGATTAAAAAAATATTTGATTTATTAACAAAGTTCACATTTAACTTAACCATAACGTAGATAAATATGAATACGTTGTTTCATGAGAATTTCAAAATATACTCAATACCTTAATATACTTTTTATTATTTCATGAGTTATTATTGGTTAACAAATTTACGAGTATAAAGTGAGTATATAACACATAAATATATAAAGTCTAATGAATGGAATGATTTAAAAACTTACATCAGAAACTTTATTTATGATTGCTGTATATTTTTTACAAAGTAATGTTGAACATAGCCATGTAATAAAAAAAATTAGAGGTAAACAAAGTCAACAAGATCAAAATTTATCGTTGCATAGTTGTGATTAATTTCTTCTGTAACAAATGATTATAAATTTTCATTGCGACCTTTTTGAAATGCTTTGTATAGTTAAAAATTTCACGTGTTCAATTGTTAAGCTTTACCGCCCTTTATCGCCCTCTACAGAAGTTACGTGCACTATGAATATTGCACTCGTATCCTATCCATGGTAATAATATACTTCTCTATCTTTCACTGTTAATTTAGGAAATTGTTGGAATACAAACCATGTATTTAAGAAATCGATTAGTTCCGCATAAATTCGAACGATATTTAATTCTTAACCATAGTTTGATTTTAATTGATCTTGGTGACTTGCCTCCCTGCGTTCTTTTATCTCCACCGACCGACGGTTGGATAGAGACGTAACTATGTCTTGACAATCGTGTGGTGGCCCGATAGTCATGGCTTCCGTCTTTACCAACCGTAGAACACCCATGATTCTTTTTAACCTTTAAGGATCATCTGGCTTTAACTTCTCCGTCGTCACGGATACACCTTCACCACCAGTACTGGCGTTTACATCAGGTTCATTGATCCCCATCCATTGGCAACGCTTTGTTAACTCCTGTCGGTATCTGGACAAATGAAACTTCTAATTAAGAGCATTCGATGATAGATGGATATTTAAAAAATGATGATTACCCATATGATTCTAACAAATTTACGGATTTTATGTCTTTAATTAGTAACTTTGAATAAAATTGGTTGCATAATCCATTCATTTTTTCGAATATTTTTATTTTCTATTCGACTATCTTGATAAGTTAAAAGTATACATATTTCTTCTTTACGAAGGGTACGAAACACAAACATAAATGTAAATATTGATATTATTTAATTTTATTTTATCAACGTAAAAAATAAGTTGTTCTTTTTGTCATTTAAAAAATAATTAAATTAAGTTAAATACTTTTTAAAAGACAAACCTCTTTAGTGCGTATCATAGATATTATAGTGAAAAAATTTCATATTTACGAATAGAATATACGAAGTATATTTTCATAAAATTTAAAAGATACTACGTATTATAATTTCACTTGAATAAAAAAATTACATTCAATGTAGTTAGTTAATCTAGCAATTACATGTGTAGATTATTAAGACTATATACAATATTTAATATAACATGGTATAAAAGTATTTAATTATTTTAATTAAATCTGATTATTTTATTGTACAACATAGTTAAGAGCACTTTTATCATTGATAAACTGAACATTTAGGTCATATTAAATTTTTTTATTGAATATCATAATTTTGAATACAATTAAAAAAAAACGCAATAGTATTAATAAAAACGTTGTGATTATATTTGCAGTCAAAACAATAACAAAAAATAATTTTATTTATCTTTTAATATATTACTTATTTCTTACAAGAGAATCAGAAAATCCATATTACTAATAGTGATACTATAAGTATGATAGTGTAAACTATGCGTATAAGTTTTTAATCTAATATAATTGTATTTGTATATATATACGTATAAAAGCTTAAAATAAATTGTGTACATTAAAATGCTCTGAACAACGATTAAATTAATATTTACTCGTGATTTGAGCATTTACGCGTGCACTTTTTAATAATGTCTTCATATTTTTCCTTACCTCGGGTGATTGATTGCGTAGACCCAAGGATCAAGGCAGGATACAACCTTTGCAAATACCGCTGGAAGCATGCACGAGAATGGCGTAATAAGCTCCCTGCGAAAACCAAGCCTCATTTATGTATATATATATATATATTTGTCAGTTATATAATACAACCTTAATTTGTACCTGTTACCAAATGAAGCAGTCATAGCGACAACGGCATAGGGTGTCCAGGAACAAACAAATAAAAAGAAAATTGTAAATGCAACCTTGGCAATTCTCATTTCGACGCTTCGCTCTTTATCTTGATTAGATACCAGAGATTTTACATTCATTTTTTTAGCCTAAACAAATTATTTAGCCTAAATAAAATATCACTGTGTTTTCTTAATGAAATACTATACGATTATTTTAGCCAAGTAGAGGTTTTTAAAATGTTTTAAATAAATTTACCTGCTCCCGAAGCATTTTCTCATGTCGCTTAACAGATTTAATTAACTGCGCGTAAGAGTAAATAATTAAAGACATTGGTATGCAATAAGCCCAGAAGAAAATAGAAGCCACGAATACTTTAGTATCTTGATCATCGGATAAGAAATCAAAACTGCAAGTTGTTAAAAAACCCTCTGAAACGGTTAAATAAATAAAATATATTTTAATATCTTTATTGGAAAATTATTAATAATTAAAAATTTTCCTAGGGAAGTATAGTTCGATTACTGTCTTAATTGTATATTATTTGACATAAAAAACGAGACTGCTACATTCTTAGTATTTTTAAAATAATTTTATGTAATTTTTCTGCGTAAAGAAAAATGTATTTGCAATTAAAAGAGTAAATCGTAAAGAGACAAATTATTTTTCACCAGTAGTATATCGACCCCAAATTTTTGTAAATGGCAAAATAGTGAAAGGCATTGACCAGAACCACGTAAATGCTATCATAACAGCAGCTTGTTTGGCATTGAGTCTTCCATCAATTGGACAGGAAATGGTTCTAGTGAAAAATAAGAATAAAGATAGACGTTTCCAAATTATTGTTTTTTTTTTTAAAGAGAAAATCAAACTAAGTCATTTAATAAAACGGAATAACAAAACACACTGAGTGAGTTACAGGTTTGAGAAAATAGATAATTGACAATAATTCCATGGGCTTTGCAAAGAACATACAATACCTGTATCGATCGTAGGCGATGGCAGCATTGGTAATAGCCGAACCTATTCCGGAAATACTACCGAGCGCTGCATAAATATCACAGCCTAGTTCCCAACCGATCATTCGCTCGATGAAGCTATTAACTATTAACATTGGTATCTCCAATGCCATTACTAAATCGAAAAGTGCCAGATTTATAATGAAGAAGTTCGATGGAGTTCGCAGTATTTTTGAACTGAAAACATTTTTTACATATCAATTCTTCGCGATACGTGATGCTACTAAATGTCGAATCTTTATATTTAAATTAAAAATTCACATGCTATGCTCCACTAAACTGGAAAAAATTGAAAATTTTCAATTTATAATGTATTTCTCGTCTGATTTTTAACGCTACAAAAATTTCCAATTAGTCAATCAAACAAGAAAGACTATAAGTATTTTTAATTTTATTATATTTAATCCACAATTATATCACTAAAATTATAAATTAGAAGACCGCTATAAAAAAAAGAAATTAAAAATTTAAATGGAATGATAAATATTATATAATAAAAAAAATTAATAAAATATTATGGCTAGTAATTCTAATATAATTATTCGTAATATGTTATTGAAAAGTAAGCTAATTTTAAAATATTATTAAATTATATTTTGTGAATCGATTTATTTGATATTCTATTCATTGGGTTATGTTAACAGAAATCAAAATAATACATTTGGAGTAAGCTATAAGGAAGTGTATGTTATGATATTTAAGAATTTTATTATAAGTCTAAGATAAAAATTGTATACGATGATATTTAAATAATAAAAAAATAATACATTCTTTTAATCTGTTGATAATTAAATATACATTTCACTTTATATGTTCATTTATTTCATATTATATTTTAATAGTTTCATATATATATAAATTTGCATAATAGGGAATGTAAAAATAAGCAGTCTTAAAAGTACATACATTTTTATCAAAATATTTATATTATTATATTTTATGAGTTATATTTATAAAAAATTTTTTTTCATAATTTTTTTAATAAACGCTACAAGTATAAAAACTGTTTACTGTAAATGTTTTTGTTCTTACGTGCTAAATATCCAAACGACGCAACCATTGCCCACGAATGACATAATGAGCAACATGAAGTAAATTAGAGCAAGACCGATGTGCCAGTATCTCGGTGGTGCCAAAAAGCCACGCCAGTGAGGATGAACAAGATCTATGTGTTCTGGTGGATGATTCCATCCTAGCAAATGCTCCTGTACTTGTGGTACTTGTCTATATTTCAATAAAAATAATAATGTAAAATGAATATATAATATAGTAAGTTTTCTAATAAATTGTTACGAAATAAATCAACAAAAGAGTCTTATTTATTATTTTTCAGAAGAATATAATTTTTCATCGCATGTGTTTTAGTTATATTGAAGTTGTTGTTTCTTTTTGTAAATTTTAACATGATATCGGAACAAGAAAATATATTTCATAATATATCAAGACAATGTTTGATATGTATTATAAAAAAAAGTTTTTACACTTTTCAGGATATACATCGAGTTATTTTGTTGTGAAAAGTTAAATTATTGTTATTATTATTATTATATTTATTTTTATAATAATGATGTAATTTTTAAAATATTTTTATATACAAAAAAAACTTAGTGTGATTATAAAATATGATCTGCAATAATATATATTATCACAGTGTTATGTATAATCAATCATATAAACTAGGTTTTTTATTTTAATACTTGTAATTATGTAGACATATAGTTTGCAAATATTAGAAGTACGTGTAAAAATATCTGTAGTGCAAATAAATTTTAATCAATTAGATTTTGTATTACAAATGTATTATTCATAAAAATATAATTATTTATGTGATGAAGAGATATTACTAGAAATAAATTTTTTAATTAAAGTACATTATCGTCAATATTAATTGTAACAATATTTAGATAATATAGAATTGACACTGTTGATTATATTCTTTATATATTAAAAAGATTCCCATGTTTAAATCGATTAAAGATTTTTTGTAAATATTATATAATGAGGTACAATAATCAATTACTTTATGTAACTAATATCATATTTTTGAAGAAAAATATATTAAAATTTATCTACACTAGTACTGTACCTAGCTATTAAGAGAAAATAAAAAGAATATCGAATCCATTTTCAAAGAAAAATTATTATAAAATATTGTATTCAGAGTGAAAATGATAATAAAAATTAGTAATAAATGATTATTTATAGAAATTAATGTAATAAAAATTTCAAATTTTTAGTATTAGTTTCAATATTATAATAATAAAAATAGCAAGATAATTGAAATTTTTGTAAAGATTTATTCAATAATTTATTATTTTAAACCTTTCTTTAAATATTTTATTTATGATGGTTTTATATTAGATTATCTTAATTAATATAATTTGGTATTATGAGCAAATAACGATGAGAAAAATAAGTAATAATTAATAAAATATAATAATCATTAAACATGATTTCTTTTTATCAGAAATAAGATATAATTATCCAAGAAAATTTTTGAATTTTAATAAAGAATTTAAAAATATAAAAATAAAATAATTAGATTTTTATTTTATAGGAATTATTAATTTATTATATCTTAATTAATATTTACAAATTATTATATAATAAAGAGTTCATTTCAAGACTATTTAATTAAATTAATTTTTCTGTAAATCAAACCTATATATTAAATTACACATCAAATAACTAATATTAAATTCCTTGATTCTATTTTGATTAAAAATGTTTTTTTTATAAAATAATTAAAGCTTGTACTTGTTACAAGAATTCCTAGAACAAACTAAAATCCTGCAATAAAGACAAATAACTAATCAATATCTTACTTTTTGCACAATGAAAAATTATGAGACGACTTTGAGTCGAATTGATTAAATACGAATCAAAGGGTCGTAATAGACTTTTACTTAGGAGCAATGTACTATCCTGAAGTACGCGATCTTTGGTGATTCTTCGTAATGATGCTGGACTCCACGTAGCCCAAGTACTTGAGAATTTCTTAGAATGAAAATCTTTATCTTCTCTCGATTCGACTCTACTCGACTCACAACTAATCCTTTCATTTCTTATCGGCAAGAACAATAAGCTGACGGGTGATTATCAGAGAAAAAATGATCGACCATTGGAAAGTATCTTACCCGACACCGACGGCGCCCATTGAACCGAATCCGCCCACACCCACAAACGCCATAGGATTCAACATTCCACTATTATTGTAGTACATTTTTGTCTTTTGGTCACGTACGCTTTATTCCTTGGATTTTTAGGATTTTCTGTCTTTTCGATCCTCGAGATAAACTACAGTGACTCGTGTAATTGCTGAATCGCTGTAATTTTATGATAACATTTTACTTTACATCAATTTTTTATTGCGGTTTAGTTGAGTTGAATATTTCAACTGGATACAGATACAAACATAATAAAATACATTTTTAACGTTGGTATAACTGTTTATTTTTATAAAAATGAGTCATTGATATAATATTTATATCCTGAACTAGAATAAAGAATGAAAATTATGAAAGTCAAAGATTATCAGGATAATAAATAAAATTAAAACTGAGATGAAACTAGAAAATAATATTCAATTTAATTTTAATTTTATTTTTTAAAATATACATTAATTTTTTTTCAAGAATTCTAAGTTATGAATGTAAAATCGACTTTAATGTATTTCAATGTATTTCAATATTATTATTTTATCGATAATTATATTTTTCACAATTATGATCTTATCAATGATTTTAAAGATCGATATTTTTCACTGCTTATATATTAAAACAAAATTTATTTTTGATATTTAAAAATTATTTTTAATATTAGTTACCAGGATCATTTGTAAATAGTTTAAAAGTCACTTAAATTTCGGTTTGAAGGAAATTTTAGTTCATAAAACTTCACTTTTATATAAAAAATGTATTCACTACATTTTTTATTGTTTATTTGTAAAATAATAAATAATTTCTTTAATTAAAAACAGAATTAACGAATTTAAGACACTAAGCACTTCACTTGACGCACAAATAAATAAAATTTGAAATAGTCGGTTTTAATCTAAAAAGAAAAATTACAAATCGTGCCAATCTTACCTTTATAAAACGTATATTTAATATAACTTTTTATCAATAATTTATATATTTATATTTATATATAAATATATATACATATATATAAGTGTGTGTGTGTATATATATATATAGATATATATATATATATATAGATCAAAATTGCGAGTGCTTCACTTAAATTTAGACGATATTTGTAATAAGTATAGTTATGAAATTGAATTTTTGAAGTGAGACGCGGTGCGAAGGTTGGGGGTACGTTCCGCAGCTCACTTGAGAAACAAACAATCGGACCATTCTCTTTTATATCAGAGCAGCTCAGTTTGAAGATCAGTCGTTGCGTGATACATTAGCTCAGTTAATTCGATTGGAAGGGATCGTGCGGTCGAAGAAACCCCTTGCATTTTTGCTGAGACAAGCTTGTCACGCGATATTTTATTTTGAATTCACACATATGTCTATCAAAATACATATAGATACAAAAAAAATTCTAACTTTATCAAGCTTGTGTCCCACCTGCGTCAGTGCTATTTATCAGATTTTGCGCTTGAACGTGGACGTCAGATGTGAAGGTAAGGCGAAACATCACGACAGTGACCTCTTACCTATGTCTACTTTCATTTTAGAGCTTAAGTCTTAATTGATTCGTAAATAGCTTTAAAGTTGGAATTTCTCTGGTTTTGTACTTTTACTTGCGTGTTCTACAAAACTCGTCAAATCAACGTTATTTCATTGCATTTAATCGATTTTTAGAATTGTGTAGGTAAGTTTTTAAATTATCAAAATTCATTAATTTCTTACTCAATTTTTAACTTGGAAATACTATAAGAAATTATAAGGTATAGTTTTTTTTAGGTTTGAATGAAATAGTTGAAACACAGAATATGTGTACAACGAGTACGTATGAAATTATTCTTTCATTTTCCTTTAAAGTACACGATGATAAGTGAATAATTTATTTTTTTAAATTTTGTAACGTAAAACTCAAATAGCTATTTATATTATTTTTCTTTCAACTATCTAATCTAAGAAGTAAACGTTTGTTATAATAAATATTTTTTGAAAAAATGTAAAATTGGAAAACAACAAATTTTCTCCCATTTTTGTATGCATATTTATATTAACTTTATGTATAGACATATTTTCTATGAGATTAATTACAATTTCTAGAATTTAACAGAGATTGTTAACTAAAAATTAAAAATTAATAAATAAATTAACTAAAAAATAATCATTCTCACGAGAATATCATTTAGTTTATTCGAAAACATTCGTTGGTTTAATATTAAAATAAAAAATTAGTCGAGTATCACTTTAATATTTAATTTATGAATTTAATTTTAGAATAATAATATAATAAAGTTAGTGAATAAAACAAACATTTGAGTTATAATTTTCAAAAATGAACAAAATTGCTTTCAATAAGATAACTTTCAATAAATATGCCAAACCCTTTACTGAAGTACATACTCTTAATCTTTCAAATTATGTGCATAATCATGAGAAAACCATTATAAAGGAAACTGCTGAAACATCCTTTAAAAGAGTTGTAGTTGTCATTCCATTTTAATAACAACAGAATGAAAATATTCATATCCGATACTTCAAACGGAATGTAAGACTCAGATCGATGAAGACTATTTGCTAATTGGTGAATTCGGATCTGGTGTGCTAACGAGGATTGTACATCCCTAGCAAAGCATAAAAATCACGTTAATAGCTTAAAAAAAACTTCGTGATTATTCAGATTTTTATCACCCTCTACTTTGTATTGCGGAATGTGAACTCAGCACCTTGTTATTTTGGAATCAATCTCTCTAATATCTATTCGACTGTATCTAAAGGTATATTTGAATATTTTTTATTGTCACTGAAAGGTAATATGAAATGGTTTCAGATGCTATCTGCCAAGAAGGAATTTAATTACTTTTGGAAAAAAAGAAATAAATAAGGATGTGTGTATGAGAAATTTTAAAAACTATTTAAGAAATATAATCGAGTAGTTCATTTATGGAAAATAATATTATTCTCGTTTTACTTAGTATTACAACTCGTTATGAACTAGGGTAAAAAAGTAGGATTTATTGAAATTCTTTCGGATATATTCTTCCAGACATTCATTATGCGTAAAAATGTAATTTAAAAAATCATTTTTTAAATAAAATGAAGTGATAACTAAGATGAAATACAAATGCATAAAGCTATATATATATAAACTTTTAAGAATAAAAAATATTACAATTTGTATTCAACTACAAGAAAAATAATGTTTTTAATTATTTTTAAAACAGCAGTAAATATATTTATTCAATACTCTTATAAATTAAGTAAACCGCACCGAAGAAATAAATTTAATGTAAAAAGTGAAATGATTAAATTTAAAAAAAAAAAAAAGGTATCAGGCCAGAATCTCAAAGTATATTTTCTAATCGAAATTGAAGATAAAATTTCAAATAGATGCCGCCCAGAATGCTTCAAAATTATTTACTAAATTCGTCTATCCTCTTTCAGTTCTCCCTTTTCACTTTTTCTCACTTTGACGTGTATTCTTATTTACATTTCTGTATACAACTTATTGTGTTTGCATTTATACAAACAAGTATCGATATTATAACTATTTTTTATCTTAATAGACTTATGTTATTGAAATTTCTAAATAATGGCAGATCTTAAAAATGAAGTATTAAAAAATGTATTTAAACACAAAAAAATTTTTTTAGAATAGAATTTAGAGCATTATGCTAACATTATTCTTTAAACAGCAAAAAAGTTATTATCAAATGTAAAATTATATAAGTTATTTGATATGTTTTATAACTATAATTTATCCTTTAAATGTTTAAATTATAATTTAGAAATTCTTCAAAAATAATATTAAGAATATACAAAGAATAATTATAAAATTAAATTAAAATATTTTATTATTATATATTAAAATGAATTTGATTATACATTATTGATTCATTTGAATAATTGGAAATAGTGTATCAATTAAGTCTCTTATTTTCATATCCACTATTAGTAGGTTTGGAATATTCCTAATGCCTCATTATTTCAATAAGATTTCCATAGTTCGAAGTATTTATTACTTTTCTTATATAATATTAGTTTAACTTTCTGTGTATTCTAAAATTATTTTTTACAAAGTTCCGAAATGTTTAAATACAATTTAATTGCTATTCCTTATATAGATTTTTTACCAATAAACTATAAATCTATTATACTCAAAATGAATAAATATTGGTTATTGAATTTAAGTTTAATTTCTTTTCCAAATTTTGTCTTTAATGCAATATTTAAAATAGACCTTTCTCTTTTATATAAAACTTAAAATATTTTTTAGATTATTTGATTATTTATACTAATTTTTTATATAATAATAGTAATTTATTATTTTATTATTTATTCCGATTTACTTAACAATATAATGATGCATTCTTCGATGATACTCGGTTCAACATCAAAAAATAATTTTTAATTTCATTTTTGGAAGTTTTGTAGTAAATCTCTAATCTAGTGAATTTTATTTGTTAAGTAATTCAAAAAAAATTTTTTTTTATCGAATAAAGCTTAAGTAATTTCTACGATACAATAAAGATCTATTTTGCTTCTGACTAATTCATTGCAGCCATTATAATGATTTATTTTTTCACTATTTTCCACTGTAGAGATTTAGGAGTGAATATACAGGTATATATATTTATTTTATTTTGAAAGAATTGAACTGTACAAGCAATTTTTCTCTCACGCCACAATCTACGTGTCTATTTTAATTCAATGGATTATTGATAAACTTATTGCTACAGCATTGACTAGGTATAGATACAGTACAGAAGAACCCAAAGAGTGAATTACTGTATAAGTTTAGAAATTTTTTATATTTAGAATGGCAGCCAATAAGAAAGAGAATGAAATATAAATTAATTTGATTAAATAGTGATAGAAAATTACGTTACTGAAAAAAGTAAAGAAAACAGTAAAAAAAATGATTTAAACAAGATAGATGTATATACTCGATCGAAAATATAAAGAATATTATTTGATCATTTAGTGGTACATCGAATGATAATATGGATGTACATATCTACTGTATGATCTTGTAACTTTTTTATTTGTTTTGGTTCTTTTCTTTGGTAACTTCTTGCGATCGACACTACAAAGGAGATCTGTTGAAAAGTAGTTCTGAGAAAAAAGAGAGAAAGAGATAGAGAATAACGAAAATAAAGAGCTGGAGAGTGAATTCAACGAAATTCCTTCAGAAATCTCCATAATTTTGAAAATTGCCTTTTGATGTGTGAGATGAAAGGGTACGCATGCTTGTGTACCTTTTCCTTTTCTCGTCATCCTGGTTATCTTTATTCTTTTATTTGCTGAATTTTCGGCCTACCGACTCGTTCTCGTTGTCGCCCTATCTTTATCTCGAACATTGTGGCTTCTTCTTCTCTATATTTATCTTCTCTCTGTCTGTAGGTTGACTATCTACTTTTTTCAGAAAGTTCTTACTTTTTGCTTTCTGATTCGCGATTTTACGTATTCCGCGCATAGAGAGTAAGAGTTCACAAAATTGAACAACTTTTCTAGAATTCATATGAACTTTGTTATTTATATGGTAAGGAAGTACAAAATAAAGGAAACCAAATATATTACTATCTAAATATTTATATTTACATTATGAAATTATACGTGTATTAATATAATTTTTTAATTTTAATAACTTATATTATTGCTGACTAAAGAGTAGATTTCTACAGTTAGTAGGCATAATACTACAAGTCGTTCCTTAAATTATTGATGAAATATTCTGTTAATCGAAGTTTTAAAAAATATATGTGTGTGTGTGTGAAATATGTATAAAAGACTCTTTTTTACTGAATATTTGTATTACGTTTAAATTTTAAATTTTATAAAATAATTTTATAAAATTTTTTTTGTATAAAATATGTATGGAATTGAGTAAATTGATATATCAACAATTTTAAAAAGATAATTTTTTAAATTTCGTTCAAATTATTAAAAAATTATAAAACCTTAAAAACTTGAAAAATTAAAAATTACTTTGTACAAGAAATGAATTTATTTAATCGGAATTGTGAATTATATAAATTTCATTATATAATATTCTCTATTTATATTTTGAAGATGCTTATAATATTTCTTCAAATATTTAGTTTCTATAATTCTTGCCTTGAAATAATTAAAAAGTATATTATTTCACTTGATGTGCACCTGATTTTATTTAATGGAATAAGCTTTCCGTTTACACCTTGCACATTCGATATGTTGGATACATACAATTCTGTTGTCTATATACTAGAAGGCAAATCTTTATGTCTCGCCTCTTGCATCCGGCGAAGAAGAGGAGACCTTACGCCTCCACCATTCAACCGCCAAGCAGCGGCTGCCGTGTCTAGTCCACATAAGAAAATAGGATCTATTCTATAGTTATTATTTATTGTTTGTTAACCATACATATGTACATCCCCGTTTATGCATTCGGACACCAAAAAGCAGCACGTGTTGATCCCTCAAACTATCCATAATATACTCATTTGCCATTATATCGGTATTCTATCCTAAACATCCATTTTTGCAGGTCAGTTATTAAAAAAATTATACCAAATGCAATTTATAAATTGAAATATTAATAATCTATTAAGTTTATATTACACTGAATAATGTATAATTTAAGAATTGGGTTATAAATTTTTATCCAATATTTCATTTATGGTAACTTTAATATTTATTATTTATACATATTTAATTATTAAAATGTATATTCAGTTACATAAAAAATATTATGACGTATATTTTTAATAAAGATTATAACTATTAAATTATATATAAATTTAAATTACAAAATCTGTCGACGTGTGTGGAAATGTGTGAATTAAAATAATTAAACAATTAAATTGTTTTTTTTTTATCTATCTTATTTTGGATACAAACTAAATCAAAATATAGATGAAAAAAGAACAGAAACGATTTTTCTCACATTAAATTTTCACTTTATTAACCTCATTTTATAAAGTTTTGATTTTTTATTGCATAAGTATCGCAGATAACTTCATTTTTATATTTTTTATTGTCGTCTTATTGTGTCCATGTTACTTAATATTTTGATTTATCTTAAATTTGATCTGACTATTCGAAAACTCGATCGGCTTTCTTACTCTGGCCTCGGTTGTTATATTAAATTATTCATTGTTTTTTAATTTTTCCATAACCCGACTGTAGAAATGCTTCGTTTCTGTCCCAATTAGCAAAACTTTTCTGGTCGAAATGTCGCATCTCTCAATACGATAAATAATTATTTAACTGAAAGCAAATGAAAGAACTATTTCGAATGGCTCTTCCACGCATTTCACTATTTTATACTGTACAAGTTTGTATAGTTAGTATTTTAGCGTGTATCCTTACACCATTCGAAGTTATCAGATCCCGCTGGATCTAGATCTTTCGTTATTACTACCACATCCAAATTTTTTTTAAATGACTATCGACGGTCACGAAATCTTCGTTTATAAGAACTCGCGAGGGTAAGTGAGCATTGTCACTTGCGTTGTGCACATCTGCACCCTTTAAAATTCTGGTTCCAACATTGCTTACTAAAATTTCTTTGGACCCCGCTCGCAAGTCCTACTCTTAGGTCCCGATTTCCTCGTAGAGTGACTTCCGCCGACACACCACGATCATAAAATGAAAAAAATTCACGTTCAAGACAAATCTCGCGTCTTTGCTATGTGAATAAACTTAATTTAAGAAATAGTAAGAAGGAAGAGGGAGAAATGACGAAAATAAAAGAGAAAAGTAATGAGATAGCGAGGGATAGAAGCAGAAAGAAAATATGAAAACTAGTGTGAAAAGTAGGAGGAGATAGAAAACGATAAAGATAGATAACAAAGAAGAGCAGGAAACAGAATAATATAAAACGTAAGTGGTGCGAGTCGAAAGAGCAGAGAGAGTGATGGAACAGAAAGAAGACAGGGTAGCGAGTTGCGGCAAAAGAAGAGGAGAGATAGTAATCGAAGCAAAGGTTTAGCTCAAAATTGAACTTTTGTATTTATAGGATATGGCCAGTTTTCATACTGTAGTCTTTTTTCCTTTCTTATGGAACATAATATTTTTTAACGATTTTCATCTATGTCAAATGCATCACATTAAAAAAAAAATTTTTTTGTGAATTTTAAACTTTTAAAAATAATCAATATATTTTAAATTAATAGTTATGCAATATTCGGGATAATTTAATTTTTAATAAATATAATCACATTTACGAAGTTATTACAAGAAGATAAAATTGAAATTCTATTAATTATATTATATTCTATTATATTACTAAATTAGACATTTGTTTCAAAAAGTTTTGGTTGTTTTTATTACAGATTATATTTTTAATTATAGAACTATTCGTTTAAAATGTTTTAATTTAGAAAATTACGCTTTTCCTATATAACGTCGCTACTAAATGATGAAGAAACATGCAATACTCTTAATTATTGTTATACACATTTAAAATCTAACAACAAAGATTTTTCTGAACTATTGTGATAATATATGTAAATTGTACAATACCTCATCATAATAAATTATACCTTGATACTAATTATGAAAATAATTATTTAAACTTATTACATTCGAATGTTTCAGCATAAATACTTTTGCATCTAAAGTATTAATTGAATATAAACATCTTATTTACGTACATAAATTAATTAAAATCATTTAAAATAAAGTATATATAGGGATAGATATATAAATAATTAATATTTTTCTAATTTATATATAATTTATAATTAATAATATATACGAAATAGATTAGACTTTACTTTAAGCACATTAAAAATAATTTTTAGAAATGTTATATTCATAAAGTATATACATTTATATTATCTGAATTTAGATCAACTATTAACAAATTTATTTATGAAAAGAAAACTCAAGCAATAAAACAATGTATATGTAATAAAAATACACAGTGTATAATTAATACTAGTAATATATTTTTTTAAATGCTGAAAATAATTTGAATATAAAAACCAATTGTTCATACAAAAACTTTATATAAAATCTTATTTACTGTTCTAATATTTTAAATACTTATTTAAATTGAAATAAACTCACAATTTTTAAACAAAATATCAACTTTAAATAGCTTATTGTTAATATAATTATTAATAGCAAATCTGGAATAGTAATAAAATTGAAAAGCATCGTTGATGAGCACCGTTGACTAAACTTTATTAAATATATTAAAATACATAGTTTCAGCGTTGCTAAAATAAATAACAAGTACATGAGCGTCGGTCAAAGAAATGGGACCCTTCGTATTACACTCTCTTATGACACAATCTGAAAGTTCCAAGTTTTATTAGTAGTGGAAGTAATATCTATCGACGTTCTAGTCGAATAGCGACGAATATTCTGTCAGCAGAAGTTTTCTCATAAAATAAAAAATTCAGGTATTCGTAAAAACGATACTGCATAATCTTGAGAAAATCGATAGGTTTATGAGATTTTAAGATGATGAACCGTCAATTAAAAAGTATATAGTTAGCATATATGGATTGATAATTTTAAAAATCTATTGAACGTACAATAATGTGTCCTTAAATTATTAACAAACTTTCGAAAAATGAAACTATAATTTTTATTTCAAGTAGTTTATTTATTGTGATTATGTAAACAAATTCAACATTACATTATTTAAAACTTTAAACAAATGAGTGTTTCTAGCAAAGATAAATTAGAAAAAGAAATTTCTGATTTAGAAATGAAAAATTCTTAAGAAATTTCAATATCGTAGATAAAAAATTATTTATACGCACATATTTTCAAAGAAAATATAATAATGCTAATCATATTATACTATATATTATAAATTTTTTATGCTCTTTATTATGATATTATAATTTTAGAATTTGATATGATTAAACATTTATAAAATAGTGTTTATATTTGTTAAACCATTTTATAAGCTTTAGAAATACACAAGGCTTTACTTCCCTTTAAACAAAGTATTTCTAGAACTTCCACAATCGATAATTTCAGTACTCGGTATCATATTAATTTGTAAAGAGTATTGTAATGGTATAATACGAAAACGAAAAGGTAGCAACGTCTATTCCAGACTTCTCTCTTAATGAAAATCAGTTATTCCATAATACGATAATTTTTGGGTCTAATTATTATTTTATGCTATCAATGAATGCTTTGAAAAAATTCGACCTCTAGTAAGCTTATACGATTTATTAGTTAAACATTGTCAGAAAACAATGCAAACTTTATGTTAAGTTTCTGTAAAATTTTCAAGAAAAAAAGACTGCAATTGCTTCTTAGAATAATAAAAAAAGAAGGAATAAAGAATAGATATATGTGCAAAATATAAAATAAGAAAATATGCGAATAAAAGACAATTTACAGTCTATCATTATATGATTATATGATCATTATATACAATTCATCCAAATAAACTAATGAAAGTCATCATGGCTAATTCTAGATATAATAAAAAGTGACACAAGTGATAAATGCTAACGAACAGAGAAAAATATTATTTTATATATTTTTAAAATTAATGTAACAATTTTAATAAAGTATTATATTTTGAACGATTTCTAATTTTAAATGATTTAGAACAAAAAATACGAAAAAAAGCTTCGAAGATGTATATTTTTATTATTTTATAATAGACAACGTCTTATGGTTATATCAGTTTTACCAGTAATCATTTTTATGAACCTCATCTGGTAATTTTCTTTTTTAAAGGTGGTTAACAAGTTTTTCAGCTTGTATCAATGCTACCTAATTGTGCATATTTTCAAATACTTTTAACACTCTTTATTTTTATGATTCTGATTAAAATAGTATACTCACAGCCCTTTCAGTTCTTTTATTGGTATTAAGATTTTTCAAATAAAAAATATAAGCACCTGTTAATAATCAATTTTTCTATGCAGTAATGTTTCTAACATTTTCTACAATATACATTATACAATCATTTTGTCTCTATTAAAATGCAACAACATTACTAAGTTTTATTTATACATTAATTAATTTAATTCGATTTAATTATTACACATTTAATGTAAAAAGTTGAAAAATACAATGAATATGTTTGTAGATTCGTGACGAATTAGCACTATATTCTATATGTATTACAGAAATACTATGCTAAAATAATACATTAAATCCAATTAAACGTATTTTTCATCAGTTAATTTTTCTGCATAATTTTGATTATAAACTGTCAGAAATTGTAATAATTATTATGTACATATAAAAAACATATAAAAAATTATGTATAAGTTTTAAATTATTAAATGTTGAATTCTTTGAACTTAATTTCTTCTAAATTGTGAACTTATAATAATTATATTGATATAAACTGTAAAATATTATAATAAATTTATTTATTAAAAGTTAATACTGTATATTGGCTTACATATAAAATTTTTAATAATAAAAGTAGTATAAATATTAACCAGTTGAAATTAAATTATTTAATAATTGATTTTTATTTTTTATATTTTAAAGATTTTTTTATTAAAATAAATATAATATAAATATTAAAAAAAAACTGAACTTACTAAAAACTCAATAAAACAAATACTTATTATTCTTTATGTACAAGTAAACGCATTTATACTTGGGCCATAAAAATTTGAGAAACTGCGGCTATAATGAATACAATTTCTACATATTTTTGTTAATACAATTGTACTCATTATGTTTTCGTATTTTATTTTCTAATTCTATTGCTTTAACTCTCTATCTTACCTTACTCCCATTCATTCTTTTAGTAAATTTTACTCTTCATTTCTCGATTGAGAACCACAAAAAAGTCGTAAGAAAATTCTAATTTTGAAAAAGTTTCTGATATATGAATACGAAAAGGTTCATCTTGATAATCATTTTTTTTAATACCCTACTAATCTTAACATAAAATATAGTTACCAATTTTCTAGTGAATATCGAAAGAGTTTAAAATAACTCACCGCCATTCACTTAGTGTTAAAATATTTTATTCGACTTGAAAACCTACTTTAAATGCTTTCAGACAACTCATAAGTTATTTACATGATCATATAAATCTGTAAACGAAAGATCTTTTACCACCTATTGTCTGTAATAGTATATATAAAATAATGTGTGTGCAAAAAATTCAGAAATTATACACATAAGTCGTTTTAATTAAATTAGTTCAAGTAATTGAGACAACAAATTATATTCAAAAGTTAAGGAATATCAATAAAAATATTGTTTGTTTAGATAAAATTTCAATATATTAGCTTTTCCACATTTTTATTATGTATAAATATTTGAATCCGGTCAAATAAAATAAAATAAATATAAACAAAATAAATATAAATATAAATATAAATATAAATATGAATATGAATATAAATATTCTTTATTATAATTCTTTATTATGTTCTTTATTATAATCAGAAAACCATTTAATATTGAAAAATGATTAACATTATTTTTATGTACTTTAAATAAAACTAATATTTTCATTTATAAATAAAAATTGCCATCTATTGATTTCTTATAATGTAATTATTTAAAAAATTAAGGATTTAAAATTAATTTTTTTAGATTTCTTTTAAATGAAAAACTATATGTGTATAAATATTTCATAAGCATAAAGCATCCATGAATTTAATTAAAATTATTAGGTGAGATATAAAAAATTTGTAAATATTATCAATTAAATTATAAGTATAAAAAAAATATAATTTTGAATTTTTAAAAAAGTTGCAATAAGATGAATTAACATTAAAGTATAAAAATTTTAAAATGTGTATGGATTCTATAAATATATTAAATTAAATACTACTCATTAACTATTTTGTCTTTATTTATCAAAAATATACTCAAATGGAAAAGCGGATTCGAATTTTTTTCCAACTTTTAAAATTTTCCTTATATATTTCTGATTATTATTATATGTACATCGTTTTTATAAGACAACTAAATAAGTAATTAAAATATTCAACCTATTTAACAAAATAAATTTTTATCTGTATAATTTATCTATAAGTTTTTTATATATTGTTAATTAATTGTAAATCATTATATAATTAATATGAATGATGAAGTATGCTTTTTAACAAAAAAATAGATGAGGTTTAATAGTTTATACTTCCTATAAAAAAATTTTCTTATAAAAAATTCTCAAGAACAACGAAATTCCAATTCTTAGATTTATACTTTTTTTCAATCGAATTTATAACACACATATACGACACGCATACATAGTAGATAATATAAATCCCTCCGTGAAATAAATACGCGAAAAATCGTTCGCACGAGTTAGTCGTAGGCCAATAATGTAGTAGTTGAAAATGTGAGTAGCCAATTTTTCCTTCATGTCGTCGAAAATGTTAAGATTCATTGCTGATGGAAAATGGCCATCATTTCTACGATCGTACTTCAACATTCCTGCAGTCACAGAAGCAAATCTCCTTTTTTTCTCATTTTTCGATATTTTTTTTATTTTACTAAAAGCGTTTCTCATTTGTTTCATTTATGGAACCTGAGATCTATCTCTGAAAATTGTTTTCAAACTGTAGAGTTATTTCAATAATAATACCAATTTTCTCACCGACTGTTGTTGTATCTCTTAGTATTATGTTTAAATCATAATATTTGTTTGTGTCTGTATATAGTTTTAATGTTTGAAATTAGTGAATTGATCCATGAACAATATTGAATATTATTTCACAGATATTTTTATAGTGTAAGGTAGATTAAATAAGTCATTAAAATTTATATAATAAATTTGAAAAAAACACGATTATATAGTGTGTTAATAAAATATTTATTATATAAGTAAAATTATTTATAACTTGTTTAAAATTTTTAAGATAAATTCATAGTCATTGAATATTATTTCATAATAATGTATATTTTTATGTATTTAATTACACCTTATCATTATTATTAGTAATAGATTTTATATATAATCCATAATTTAGAAAATGTTTTCAAGAAATTGAAAACTTCGATTTAATCAAATAAAAATTGATATTCTGATTGAAGTGCAATATATTTTTGTTATTAAAAGCAAATGTATGTAATTGAAAGACAATAAATATTGAAATTTCATCATAATATAAATTAATTGAATATAAATTGCATATCTTATGTAAACGATAAAAATATTCTATGTATTCCAGAGTAAAATAAATATACAATATTTTATTTTCAAAGTTACAGTACAGGTAAATTTATATGAATAATCTAATACAGACATTTAAATGTACTCTAAAGCGCATTTTTTATAAAATATTTTTAACGTATTAAGTCAAAACAGTGAAATATTATTCACGGAGATTTTACCACATAAGTAATATGCATTACAAATTATGTATAACTAACAATTAAAATCAACTTTTTTATCAATGTACTAAAATAAGAAAATAGATATATATATATATATATATAACTTTGTTATCATATAATTTATTTTAAAATTAATAAACATTATTAGTTCATATAAAGGAATTTTATAAATTTTGATGCAGCTAAGTAACGATAATACTTGACGATGAAAGTGACAACTGCTAATATTGGGTTCAAAGAATGACCAAAGCTTGATTGCCATGGTAGTCTCACCTACGTGGATTAAATGAAAGGTTGGGTAGTTTGGCTGAGACAAATCTTGAGGGCTTGACGGGATTTACTCGTACTGCTACTCAAAACCACGAAATACGCGAAGCATATTGCAGTCCTATACAACAAACTATCTTGAAGGAAGTGTATAGATCGATGATATTCCAAACTTGCAACAGAACTATTGTAAAGTTGGAAGGCAATCGAGTTGATATGCTCTCTGAAATCGGATAGAATCATACGTTTATACGATATGATCTTGAAACTTGGGATGATTTATACTACTCTAATTTTAGACAGACTTTGTTTTGTTGTAAAGAGAATTCGAAAAGATAGGAGTTGTGAATCTACGAATTACAACGTATATTCTAAGAGAAATTTCTTCTTTTATACCATGAGCACAGGAGTGAAAAGTAGTCACTTTTTTGACAAACAAATTATTCGATATAGTAAGTATATTATTATTAATTATGGTATTAAACTGATCTAACAATCATAACATTAGATAACTTCATAGGAAATGGAAAGAGTAAAACTTTATTCATAAATGAAAAATCTGCTTTAGCATATTAAATTTTAGAACTCGATTTTTTTCAATCATGATTAATAATTATATATCATGTTATTATAAACATAATATTAATAAGAAAAAATATGTGACATGTAGAAATAAGACACAATACAAAGATATTATACATACAGGAATAATATATCGGCAGCTTTAGATTATTAGAATATAAGTTTAAAATTATGTAATTAAAAACTCAAATGTAATTATATTTTCAAATATACTACAGGAAATATCTTAAAATAATTCTGAAACTAAGAAATCATTTTGATATGATTTCGATAAAATTATTAAATTATAAATATAAAAAACAAATATATCTTAAAGAAAAAATTGAATACAGATATTATATGCTAAAGAACCTAATATGAATAGAGAAGGTTTAAAATAATGTTAAACATGCCTAATAAAATAATTAAATAATCACGATTAATTTTAAATATGTATTTATCTATATTATATTTACTAAATTTAATACAAATTACTATACGTTTGAAATTAAAATTTCACTTAACAAGATATTTTATGCATTTAATTATGAATTGTTTTTCATTATACATATATATTTTTTAATTGAGTGATTCAACATCTATACGAGATATATTCTCTGTATGAGACATTACTTTAATTTCCTGAAAAAGTTATTTAAGTTCATTTAGTTATTATTTTACTATGCTTAACTTCTAAAATATTAGCTATACTTTAATTATTTTCCTATAGCTAAAAATCTAATTTGAAATCTTAATACATCCTCATAATACTTTCGTATTTTTATTTTTCAATTGAATTATAGATATTATTTATTAATAAAGTCAACGTAAATCATTTACTATAAAAGTTTTAAAATCTGTATATATTCATAAGATTCCAGTTTTTACGAGAACTTATTGGATATCAATATTTTTTCAATGGTCCTTTCCATGAGTTGTATATTAACAACTCAAAAAATTCATAAGAAAATATATATTTACATCTATTTTCACAATCAGTGTATTGAATCATAAAATATATTTTTTCATAAAAAATTCTTTTATAATTTATATTATAAAGTATTAACGTAATATAAACATTACTTTTTACAATATTTCTTATTATTTATATGTTTAATTCATTTTATAAAATGTATTTTATATTTATTAGTAAATAACTGTTTATTCTACTTAAAATTTAAAAAAATTTTATATTCGCAACTTAAATATACATTTGGATAGAACAAAGTGAAAAAATTTATTACAAATTCACAGCTGTAATTATTGCTGTAAGAGAATTTTTATTCATAAGGGATGTGGCATTAGAAAATTAAACTATTGTCGCAAACCAGTCTATTACTATAAAACAATAAAATTTACATAATAAAATTTTAGGAATGTTCAAAATAACTTTAACGTGAACGTTAATTTATGTTTCTTTATGGTATTCCAAGTTTTACGTATGACTAAATCTCGCACGAGTTGCACATTGAAGGGTTCAATTATTGAAGAAAAATGTCGATCGGTCTTATTAATCTACGATCTGTCAGATAACGGATACGTTTAGCTATATACTAAATTATGCATTGCCTACACTCTATTCAGACATGAAAATATCATTGGTATAATTCAAAGTCTTCTCCGCACTCTCTAAGTCAATTTTCGGGATCGAGCCACCAAATGAATATTCTCTTTCTTCTCATACTCTCATTTTCTCTCATTTTCTCTTAACTTTAATTTGCTTTTTTATCTCGAGCGTCCAACCTAAGCCCGAGATGGGAATGAAAGCGATCGTCTTAATCGCCCCTTTTCCTGCATCTTTGATCGAAAAAAGAATTCGTAAGTATCCCTTCCTCTTTCTCTCAACTCAATTTTTTCTATATTCTTCTTCTTTATTCGATAAATGTATTTAAAGAAGATATGAAAATTTTTCATTTTTCCTTCTTAAAATATGATGTCATTTTGGATTATCGATGTTTTCGACAAGCGTAAAATTAAAATCTAACCGATTTTAAATGTAGAAGTGCAAAAAGCTGCGGATATTAGATAACTAAAACGTATGAATTAACTGTATATAATGTTACAGTATTCATTTCGTTAATTGAAAAAATTTTATTTAAATGAAAGTATGAATAAAAAATGATTTCCAGGAGCCTTCAATAGCCGTTTAAAACCAGATTAAAGAATCATTATTTACTTAAAATGAAATTTTAAATTGCAATATAAGTAAATACACAAAATAAAGTTGTAAAAATTTTTGTAAATGGTCTAAAAAAAATTAAATACTTTACCTAAATTACTCAAATCATTATTAATAGACACAGCCATCAAATATGAGCAAGTGTGATATATATACATCAGTATATGTTGTAAACGTCGATGAAGACCAAGAGTAGATATGACGAACATCTATAGTAAACTTAAATGGATTTCTCTCAAATAAAATATTCCGAGAGTAAAATAGTACTCTATTTGCTTCTTTGCAAGGATACCATTCGAAAGGAATCATGGATCGAAAGTATAAAAGGAATGGTATTATAAGAGATCGTTTTTATCATGAACATAAACGATTATTTGATAAACTTCCATTTGATCAGAAAATAGTTTTAAAAAAAATTTTCAAGAAACTTTTGTAAAAAACACACTTTTTAAATAAAATATACAATTATAATAATAAAGGTATAATATTTACAGAACTAAGTTTAAGAAAACTTTTTATGGGAAATTTGATTGCTTATATCCATTGTTCATTCGTATTTCCGCAAGATAATTTAAATATGTTCAAATACTATCCACAATAAATAAAAAATATAATAAACAATTAAGTAAAATAGAAATAACATATTCGTGAACAGTTTGTTGATATTCGTTTTTATATAGTTGAAAATTGTAATCTTACATTTAATGTATTAAATAAAGATCTATTGTTACATAATCTCAACTTTTATATACACTCAACAGTTACATAAACTCGACTAGAAATCAAAAGATTATGAATATATTTGGATTTTTCTAAATTTAAAAAATATAGACATGTATATACCAATAATATATCAGCTAAAAATTTTCATAAATACAATACAATAATATAATAAAATACAAGTAATGTAATGAATAAAATTAATAATTTAAAAAAATGAAAATTATTTTTGAAAAAAGTTATGATTTAATAATAAATTTTAAGTCCATAAAAATATAATTTTTATGTAAAAATACAATGTAAGCTTAAATTAATCTAATATGAAATAAACAAATAAAAATTTTATAAAAGTAAATACATGTAGAATCTTCATATATAAAGTAAAGCGTTAAATAAATGATTAACAGCTTATAAATAAAAAGAAAATAATATTATGTATGTATATTTGTTTGTGTTTTTAAAAAAAATTATAAATTTTTAAGGTTTACTTGTACTTTATAAAAATAACGTATAAAAAATTTAGTATATTAGCTTTATAAAAGTAAGAATTATTAGGTTAATAAATTTAATTTTCAATTTAATTTAATTTTAGGAATATTTATTTTATATTTTAGGATACAATATTGTATCTAGAATTCAAAATATAATTTACAATAAATACATAAACGATGGACCATAAAAGTACTGTGGGAATAAAATGATGAAGCTTCAAAAATTATATAAACAATATTTGTACAATTTTTTGAAATTTTTAATCACAATTAAAATATATTATAAAAAATATATGTTTATTAAAATGATGAAATCATAATATATTTAATATAAATATAAAATTTCCATAATCTTTACTTTATTCGAACTAATTGACATTACATGAATTTTTCACTTATATTTTATTCCGGCATATTTTAATATTCAAAAATTATCGTAATTTATAAATAGAATCAATCAACTTATTTAGCTTCTTAATGAATATAATCGAGGTAATCGAGGTAATTAGGAATAAAGAAGTTTTTAAATAATAAATTTTATTAGTAGATTTTAGATTTTATTAAAAAAAAATTAAACTATATAAATGAGAGAGACAATAGATAAAAAAATAAAATGCTAAATCTAATCTATAATTTACAAATTTCATCTTTTATTAAGTAGTGAAGAAAAAAGGATTTATAAAAAATTTAATCATACTTTTCACAAAAACTGATATTATATAAATTTAAAGCAAACGTTCGTATATATTATACAGTAAACAATTTTTAATAATTAGAAAAATATTTTGAATTCATTTTAAATAAAATATAAAGATGAAAACACAGGATTATAAGTACTATTGAGAGCAATGAATTTTTAGTTCATAGAGGAATAAACATAATAGATTGTGAAAGTTTAACTCAGTAAAAATATATCATGAATCAAAACGGATTTATTTTATAAATAATTTATTTGTATATTCAAATGTATATTCATATGTAATAATAGTTAATTACATTTATAATTAGATTTAACTTTATATGTACAACTTAGCTATTGGATTAACTTATCTCTGATTGAAGTTGATAATACATGCGCATAAGCAAGTGAATGCACGAGTTAAAGCCAAATGAGATCTGTTCAAATACAAGCTATTCACATCCTCACATAAGGATTTCAAGCAGTGACCACTAAACATCGATACCCTAGTTTCATTAAGATAACTAATAAAAGAAGTTTTCAATATTAAAAATTATTTTACTGAAGAAATTCAAATTTCAACTTGAATAAGACTTTTCTTTCGTAGATCAATATTAAGCAATAATAAGTTTTTTTTTATAGTATCGCCTAATTTGCTTATCTCATTTTAGTAAAACATTCACATAAATAAACCAAGTTAGAAATTAAGACATTATTTTTTATTTAGTATATTATTTTAGTTAATTATGAAAAATATATAAATAGCATTGTATTTGTAAATAATTGCTAAAAAATAAATTAGTCCATGTAGGTATCATTTAGTCTTTAAATATTACCAAATATTTTTAAATATTTTTATAGTATCTTTCCAATTTAACGTTTTTATTAAAAATATAGTAATGTACTTGATTACTATGATATATTGTATAAAATTTAATTAATCTATTGTTAATCTTACATATAATTAATCTTACAAACAGTACATAATTAAAAAAAATCCTTCTAATTAAACGTTATAACTTATATTAACAAATATATTTAATGAACTAATTATTAAATATATATTGGCAATATTAGTCATAATATATTATTATAGAAATATTTTTTAGATTAATGACCTAAGTAGTTAAGTTATATTAAATATAGAATGTTTGATTTACTAAGAATTTTTTATCGCTTATCCCTGAAGCTAAATTCATGATTTACGCATGATTTAATATAATTTTTACGAATAGTTATCCTTGGTTTCTTCATTATTCATATAAACATCATAATCATATAATATATATCTGATTTTTTTTTCATTAATTATTGTTATATATATATATATTTTTATATTCTAAAATACTTGAATGTACAAGACAATTGTTACTCATTACTTAATTATGGAAATAATTATACATATACATTAAATTATAATTATTAAATGTCTCTCTAATAAATTAATGTATATAGACTTATTTTTTAATTAAATTACTATGCCTGTCTCTATCGAGCATTCGACTGTCGTATTTCTAACATTTATGCACTGTTAAAATTATTAAAACTATCACTTTTATTTTAGATACTATATTTTATTATTCCCTCTTCATCGATATAGTTTTTTTTTTAATATTAAAATTTAATTACTGTTATTTATATTTATTTATTTATTTATATCTAAACTATAATTATTGATGCATGGTTTTATATTTTTATATTTGGTGGTCATTATGTGACATAACATTAAATAGTTTTTTATTAAAGCATTAAATAAAATGTTGGAAAATGAATTATTAAAAAATTCTCTCATATAATATATATTTTTGAAAGATCAAAAAATTATATTTTCACGAATATAAATTGATTATGATATATAAATTAATATTAATAATAATAGGAATTATGAAGAAGTCAAAAAGTTATCTCAGATTATTTTGAATTTTCTTCCTTATTTACTAGTACATAAAACAGAAAAGCGCAATTCAATTCAAATTTAGGAGGGATATTTAATCAGCATGTACCTGAAGTTACACATATTCAAGGTGTACATGAGGGAAAAGAGCCACGAAACGATCGATATAAATTTATTGCGTGAAACGCTTAAAAGAACACACTCTTCTGTTTCCCAAGAGAATTCGAAAGCCTTTAGAGAGATTAAGTATAGAATATAGCAGCAGTAGTAGTAGTAGTAGTAATAGTAGTAGTAGTAGTCGCGCAAGATTCAGAGGGGTGTGGTAGCAACACTTTTCTCTAATTTACTGGCAAGTTTCTCTCACGGACTCCTAATTCACTGTCGATATCGGATAACTTGAAGTGCGATAGAGATAGACAGAAAAAGACAGAGAGAGTAGTCTGGAAACTTGGTCAGGTACCGTAACTTGAATTGACTTTGCTCCACCTGACGTCTTGTACGGTTAAAAATGACGATTGCTTACGCGACGTGTCATTGCATCGTTAAAACTTTCCGAAGGAGACTTATTCGCTTAGTCCATTATAAAAGGACCGACATTTGACGTTTCATGTAATCTTCTTAGTAGACTTTGACAGAGTCCATGCATTTTAGTTATATTTCAGATCTGAATTGTCGTGACTTGGTTTAAGGTATTTCAAAAAGTTTTATAATTTATTAAAGAAAAAAGAAAA
Organism: Platyscapa corneri; assembly: GCA_018907185.1. Lineage (NCBI taxonomy): Eukaryota > Metazoa > Arthropoda > Insecta > Hymenoptera > Agaonidae > Platyscapa > Platyscapa corneri. The sequence continues at coordinate 1,526,032 of JACCHW010000012.1, forward strand.
AATTTTTCGTACTTTTTGCATTTTTTTCGTGCACAGTTAAACATCATTAATTTTATTAATCATAAAATGAAATATAAAAAAATGTTACAATTTTTATCTAAAAAAGAAAATTTTATAAATGACTATTTTAATTTTTTTTTAACATCGGATGTATACATGATAACATACAGAAATTTTCGTTTTTATGATTATATAAGATTATGTATTATAATATATTATAATATACTAATTAAGGAAAAATACATAATTTTTTTTACTGATGATAACAAATTCATATTCAAGCATTTATTATTTTTATGTTGTCAAATATTAAACTATAATAAATCACGTACATAAAAGAAAAGCTTTATTATTTTGAAGAACTATCTTATCATAAAAAGATCAAAACGAAAGTTCTGTTGATCCAATTTAACAGTACTTAATTTCATTTTATGTTATAGCACTAAGGCAAAATAATCAATGTATCCGTAGATAAAAATTACATTATTCATTTAGAAGAATTCTTTTTCTTTTCTCTTTTTCTTTACAATTATTTTATAACATTCAAAAGATTCATAAATTTATTCGAATAAACGTGATAAGATAATTTTATTTTAAATATTGATATTATTTATTTTAGAACTTACTTTCTAATATAAAGAGTTGCGAACAAAAATTTAATTTATTTCCTCTTTTTTATTTTTGTATATTAGAAAATAAAAAATTAATAAAAACGAATAAATTTTCAAATAATTTAAATTATTCATCATAGATTCATAAGTTCTAATTATGAGATTTTATGTTTAAAAACTTGCTTCAGAAATATTTCATTATTTATTAAAAATTTAAATAACAATAATCGTTCTAAAGATAATTGAAAATTGTATTTTTAATTCATTTTTACCGAATGAAAAGTACTTTAATTTTATACAAACGCAAAAACGAATTTTTTTCTTTATTTTTATAAAAAATATAAAAGAATATAACGCCACTTACTATAAAAAAATTAAATATTAATAAGCATTATTTAAATTACTTTAGTTGGCAATACGCAAGAAAAAAGATTTAAAGTAAAGATTTAACGTATATCAATAATTAATGGGCATTAAATAATCATAAATAATTAACTTCTGGATAACTTTAAAGAAGATTAATAAGTAATAGATATTAAATAGGCATAAAAACGTGACGTTGTGAAAAGTTTTAATGAACATTAAAAGGCATGTAATAATACGGAAGGTATTAAAATATACCAGATTGGAAATTATTACTTTTTCTTTTATATTTTAAAAAATAATATAAATGTATTTTATTGAAATAATAATGATATTAAAATAATTGTAAAAAAGTAACAACTAAAAATACGTAAGGAAGTAAATTATAAACTAATAATCAGTGAAAAATAGGTTAAATATACAAAATCTAGAAAAATCTACCAAGAGTTTTAAAAAAGAAAAAAATTCAAGAAAAAATGACGATAAAAAAATTTTATATTAACACAGTAATAATCATTAACTTTTGCAATATACTTTCATAACTATTAAATTTGTCAGTGACAAGGACATATTTTCCATATAATAAAAACATATTTTTTTAAATTGTTTATTAAAAATACGATAAACCCATTTATTTTTTTTATGAAAATAAAGAATTAATTTAGTGAAAATTCGATTAATTCACTTAGTTTTTTAGTGGAAACGTTACTTTTCCAGGATGTAAGCAATTTATTATGAAAAAAATTTAATAGAATATACTGGCATATGATGCCAAAACACCAAATAATACAGTAATTACTATCTACTTGTGTGGTTCGTAGTTACAAAATTCATTGTACTATTTCACCGAAAATCTACTGCTTTAAAAGAATTCACTCGAATAAAACATATATTCTCAGTCTCTAGCAGCATTGTTTGGTGCAAAAAGCTTTAGTTGAATCTGAAAACGAAGTGAATAATATATGTGTCTGAATTCATAGGTAGATATATATGTATATATCTAAGCAGTTTAATGGATAAATAAATAGATAGGTAGATAGATAGATAGATAGATAGATAGATTGATATATATATAGATAGATACATAGATACATAGATAGAAAGATAGATAAGTATTGAACTAGACGAATACAAACAAATATTTGTGTATATGTACGGGAATGTATATCAGTGCGTTACAGATGCAAAGAAAGATTATATCTCCACCTGGTCTTGATTTTACGTGGGAGATCAAGAAGCCTTGATGTACATCGCTAATCTTCTTCAACCATGTTCCTGTCTTTTATTTTTTTTTCTTCTTTTTTGAAAGAACCCAAGTACATCTTTTCATTTATCCCATCCTGTCTCTTCACACTTTCCATGCCACATTCCGCTTTACACTTCATAGTCTTGCAATCTCTTTTGGAATCTAATTTTCTTTTCTGTTTTAAGAGCTGGCGTCTTTTCATTTCTTTTCTAGTGTTTTACGGTGCCAATATAAATTTTTTGTTGTACGCTAATCTCATCATGTTATTATTTTTAATTAGCTTATGATCGCAACAACAATTTTTTTTAATTATTGACGAACAATAATTTATAAAAAAAAAGAACATGCATATTTCAACATTTTATTTTCTGTAAGATGATTTAAGATAAGGAATATTATGATGAATTATATAGAATTTATGATAAAATCTTTTAAATTAAGAAGTAAGCAGTATTTCTTTCTTAATTTCTTTTTATGTTGAGGTAAAGTAAATAGAATATATTATTTTTGATAATTAGAAATTCTTCCTAAATATTAATTTTATATCTTACTCTTTATAAAATTGTTACATCCCTATACTTTTATTATATTTTAATTATTATGTGTAATTTAAAGTTTTTCTTTTAGATTTATAATTAAAATTATATTTGTTTATGAACTTTCCTAGCTGTATTGTTTTATTAGCTTACTTTTACTCAAAAATTAAAGTCCACAATTTTCTATTTAATTTTAAAATAGAATTAAAATTTTTTATTAAAATATTATTCGTAATAATACATGATTTTAATATGTATACTATTCTAAATGATAATAAAATTTATAAATAAAATTTTAACAAAAATATTAAATCTAAGTTAGAAAAGAATTTGGAAAATATAAAAAAATATATTTATGATGCTAAAGTATTTTTTAGTTTATACGCTAGTAAAAAAATCAAAATAAAATAGAAAAAGTGTAATAAAATACACAGTATGAAGGATCTTAGTACAAATATTAATAGATAAACGAAATAGAAATGAAAATATGATATCCGATTTATTAAAAAAAAAAACTATAAAATCATATAAAACTATTAAAACGTAGGGAAAATACACGTTTTATGTTATTGATAAATAAAAAATAAAAATTTAAATAATCTATAAGTAAAAACTATAAATTGAAAACTTTACTTCTGTTTTAATTGTTTACACTATCTGTCTATCCTGAATCTTCTATTCAGATAATTTTAACAATACTTACCCAACTTTTTTTCTTTTTCTTTTAGTTATTTTGGAAACCACTGAGTAAAGTGATGAAGTCGGTGCAAATGCAAATTTAAGACTCAATTCGGTGAATTTACTCTACTTTTTACGTACTTCCAAACAGTGGCTGTAGAAAGTTAGTAAGTGATATAAAGAGAGGAAAATAGGGAAAATTAGAAAAAGATAGATATGCAAGAGATAGAAAATTATGACAAATTTATACGTGTACTGTCCATTTAATATATTATTTACATTTTTCTAGAAGGACTAACTAAATATTTTATGTTAGAAATTGATTTTTTATAATTTACAAATGTTTATTTTAAACATATGTATTTCTTTTAATTTATTTAATACATACAAGTGGATAAATAGAAAAAATATATATATGTAGATGATTAAAAATCTTATAGCTTAACACAAAATAATATAAAAGCCGTATAGGGCGAGAGAGATTTCTCTTCTTTTCGTCTCTGTTTCATTCATTTCTTCTGTATTTACTTAAAATAGATTAGTAAAATTAGACATAAAGATATAAAAAAATGAAATATAATAAAATTTAATGTAATAGTCAACTTAAATAGATTATTTTTTATTTCAATTGATAGAGAAAATACAGGGTTATTTTAAAAGTTTTAATAAGTAGCTACAATTGCACAACTAGACAGGAAATGAGGAAGACTTTTGTCGTCTATCGTCGTCGATTTTGAGATGACACAGAACAAAGGTAACCAAGGCAAAAGCAGATGAGAGAACGTACATTGCGATGATATTGCTCTCGAAAATGCAAGAGCCGCCAGCTGAAGTCCGCAAATGTTTTACATAATTGATTAAAGACTAGTCGCTGCCCGCTGTTCAGGCACAACTAGCATTTCGTTTTCAACATAGCCATTGATGTCATTTCGTTCTCCTCAGAATTCAAGAGAACATATAGCATATGTAAGAACCAAACTGTTTGCCTCGCAAATCTAGGATGCTATCGCTTAGATGGTTGCGGGTGATCTGAGTGAATTCACTGATTGATTACGTTCCAATGAATACATATATCACGTTCTAAATTTCAAGTCAGCCTGCAGCACTTACTTCTTGACGTATTTTCACAATGCGAGATTGATCTCATACTTTTAGAAAGAACTGATTCTTGAGTTTTAAATAAAGTTTTTCATCAATGTTTGCATAAATTGCGCCATTTTTTCTATTTACTTCAATAAAGTAATATATGCGTATTTATAAAAATAAGATTTTTATTCATTCTCATTTTACTTTAATCGACGATTTTTATAATGTAATTTGAATTATTTCCAAAAAGGAGTACCCGAATAATCAAATTTATATAAGGAACATTCGCATAATTTATTTAAACATAAAATTAGATACTTATAATAGCAAATTATACATTTTATGTTATTACAATTCTTGTATAATTATATTGTAATAAGTAACATTGTAAAAACTTAACTAACTGATAATAAACTCCAAACAATGATATCAAAAGTGGTTTTAAATAAAATATTATTACTACAATGAATTAAAATACTTTTAATATTGAAGTAGTTTATTTTATTAAATTTAAAATGATGATCATTAAAATAACGATTTTGTATAGTGCCTAAGTTACTACTACATTACTTTATTTTTAACTAAATGCTGAACATTACTTCATAATAATTATCATTTTAAAAATTTTATATATTTATCTTATGTGTCAAACTATCATTTCTATTAATCGGAATCGTCAATTTTCTGATCATTTCATCATAAGTTAATTGAATAGAAATTATAAAATTAGTTATCAAGATTTAACTTTTACCTTAAGTTCTTTCCGTTCTTAGATTCACATCATTTAAAGTAAAATGTTGAAAATTTTCTTGATCTTAATTCAGTTAGATAAATAATAAGTACCAATTTCTATCTTTTAGTAAATTAATGGTATGAATAATTACTTTGTTTTCTATAAATTATATGAACTATCTCATTATACGTTTGCTTGTGATTTTTAATTAAATTATTAAATAATGTATATGGAAGTAAAATTAATTCAAAAATGTATATTAAGCATAGATATATATTAAAAATTTTAAATTAAATTTTAGTTATGCATTTTTTTTAACATCTTCCTTATAAATAGAAATAAATTTTTGTAATTTCATAGAAAATAATTTCGATAATATTCTTGATATGTATTAATTTATAAATTTGAATCATTGGCTTCAATTCACAGAAATAATTACGTTCATGTATTATCAGATTCAATATAAATAATTAAACATTCTAAAACTTATATTTTTATTTGCAAAAAAATCAAAATATAAGTTTAATTTAAACAAAAATGGAAGCCTTTTATTTTCTGATATGCAATAGTTATTCTAGTGTACTCGTGCAAATGAAAAGTAAAATAGAGGCTTTTAAAAAACAAAATAGATGTACACAAATATTAAATACATTACAGACTATTCCATTCTTTTAATTTTTTTTTATAATCCGTAAAAAATTTTATATGTAAAATTTTGTGTAAATTAATATATTTTTAAATTTTATATATTGAGGATGTACACGTAAGTACTAATGTAAATTGAATTGTAAATGATTTTGAGTTTACACAATAGTTCATATTGGAGTTTCTACGACTACTTTTATAAAAAAAAAATTTTATATGAATATAAAATATTAAATGTCTGTTTTAAAATATTTTTAATCAATACTGAAAAAAGATATTTATTGTCATTAATTTTCTTATAACTGTACGTCATCCGCTAGTTCACCTTAAAATATTAAGCTAATTTTCTATCATAGATAAATCGTCTTTCGAATACATTAATATTTTCTAAAGATTGTATTAGTAAGAACTTTGTATAAGTGATTTGTGAGAACATTCATAAATACTTATCTTAAAACATCCATCATCATTGGTTGAAACGTATCTCCGTGTATGTAGTAAATTATAATCTTGACTGTTAAAACTGTAAAATCGTATGAATCATATCTTTTGCTAAAAGTTCATAAATATTTAAAAGAAATAAGATCTACTTTGCTTCGAATCGTCGTCTAAATTATTCCAGCTAATAAATATTGTACTTAACATTAGTTGTATAATTAATATAAGTTTTCCTATTCGAATTTTCTCTTTTAAGCTAAATGTAATAGTCATATTTCTCATTTACGTTTATTTTTGCTTTATTTAATAAAGCGCATACATAATATCTAGTATATGGTAAAATCCTTTAATTCTCTTAAAATTTTTGGATATGTTTAATAATTATTAAATTTTACATTCCATATTTATAAACTTTAATGTTTTAATAAAGAATAATAATTAAATAATTTATTGTTATTTACGTATTTATAATCATATGGTATGTATTCATCCGACATATTTTATCTTTTATGCATTTATCTAGATATGGTGAATATTATTATTAGCAGAAAGAAGCGTATTACAAGTTTTAATCTTTGTAGAATAATAGATGTTCTTTTAATTATAAATTTACAATATAGCAGTATACCTCATTATTCTCTAAAAGTATATTTTTTAGAAGTAATATCACTATCTTTTGCCAAGAATTTTTCTTTGTTGCAACTACTCATATTTTATTATTTTTTTATTATATTTATATGCATCGGCTAAAAAATATAATTAGTTCATTCATGCTTTCATAATGAATTTTGTCATATTATACATCTTAAACGCTGTTCAAATAAAAATCTAATGACCCTTGTTGATCATTTATTATAAATACAAATGATTGATATGTTGAACCATACTTTTTACAAATAAATATATAAATAGAGAAAAATTTGAAAGATTAATATATTATAAATATTATATATTTTTATTACCATTCTAGTTTTTAATACTTATTAACACATATATATTAAAAAATTTAATGTACTTCTTCATTTATTACGTAGATACTTATCAATAGTGTAATCTATATGATCAAGTTAGTTTTCGAATTTTGAAGATTCGGTGTGAAAGAAGTAAAAGACTATATTTTCAAAATTTGAAATATATTCTTGTTTAAATTATGAATACGAAGAATAGCAGAAAGAAAAACAACATACAATGTTAAGTGAAAAATAGTGGATACTAGAGTTCATTATAACTTAAGAAAATATTAATTAACCTGAAAAAATATCAATATTATTACATTTTTTTATTTTTTAAACATAATATTTTTATTATGATATTAAAAGAAACAGAACAGATTGATAATAATATTTAAACCTTTAACATTTTATTACTTTAAAACATTAATATTAATTAGTATTCATAATAACAAAAAAAATTAAAACTAAGAAAATATCATATTTTTTAATCATATTAAAGTTATTTAAAAATTCTAATACTGTTAACTGAATTTCAATTAACTTCGAATTCAATTAAAATCCAAAAAGCTGATTCCAATTAGAATAAATATTTTTTGTGTAGCTAGAATTAAAAAATTATCCAAATGCATAGTAACAAAATTGAATTAATTTAATTTGAATTAAATTTAATTATATTCAATTTATTCTATATAATTCATAATTATTAATTAGAAGAATAATATTTTCAAATTATATAAAATACAATTAGTAATTTAGATTGTAATTTTATGTTTGTTGCCATATTTTAACATATATATTACAAATGTATTGTATTTATACAGATGTATGGTATTGTATTTTTTATTAATAAATCATTCGATTTTTATGAGCGAAAATTATATTAAGTATTTGTAACAAATCAAAAAAGTTTTAAATTAATAACATTAAATTTACTAGTTAATACTAGACTCTTAAGTTTAAAATTAATATTTTTAACAATTTTTGCGATATAAATGAAAAAATATTGCATATTCACGCGTGACTAAGAAAAACAAAGTATATTTACATTACTTTTTAGATTTATTATAGGATAAATTTTAAATACATTAAGTATTCTATTTTTGTTCTTGAATATTTAATAGTATAGTATGTAAAGTATAAAAAAGTAGAACATTTAAAATATTTATTTTAGTAAATTTTAATTTTTTTTAATTTTACTTTGTACAAGATCGGTATTTGTGATTGGGAAGTGTAATTTATGTAAAACATAAATAAAAACTTACGTTTGAGTATTTTAAATTTTTTGGTTCCTGAATGCAAACATTTGGTTATAAACTTTATCCATTAATTTCAAAATAAAGTAAATGAGTATATGTGTAGCAATTAGTTACTAGTCGGCGAAAAAGGATTTAGTAAGTCCTTTTCGGGAACAAAGATTTTGGTGTTGACTACAGATGTAAGCTCACACGCGTTTCCTGTGTAATCCGAACTTTAAGGTCAAACCGTCAATTAAATCTGATAGTTGCATATAAGCCATTGTTATCTTGGATAGAAGAGGAAGATGAAGGGATGAATAGAAAGAGAAAGAGATTGAGGAAGGGAAGCAGGGAAGACAGAAGCAAACAGAGAGAGATAGAGTGTGATAAAGCGAAGTTGAATTTAGTTTCAAGTTTGCGTTGCTGGAAAGATGATGACACCAGCGCCAGAAGCAATTTCGAGTCGTTTGACCACAACTTTGATTGCTTAATGATCTTTCTGTTCACTTAGACCATTGTTCATCGTTATACTTTCTTTAAAAGATGTGAATAACTATTAAATATGGGTATGACTAGATAGCGGTTGAGACTGTAGGTTATTTATTATGTTTATAAATTATGAATGAATTTTTAAACATTTATAACTTCTGTCTAACAAACTCTTAAGAATCTTAAATAATATTATATTATATCCCATATGTAAAATAAACCTAATTATACTTTTATTGGAATTTTTAAGAATTTTACATTTTAAAATATATAAATGATATTAATGTATAACTATTAAAAACCAAAAATTGGTTTAATGTTTTGTAAATAACATTAATGTATAACTTTAAGAAACCAAAAATTGGTTAATGTCTTGTCAAAGTCAACAAGTGCTACAAGTTTTCAAATTACTAGTTATTATATTTGAGTGAACTATATTTACTTTCTTAATGTTGAAGAAGAACATATTAAATATTTACTTAATGTGTAAACTTATCTGAAAAAAAATAAAATGAAATTTATTATTCTATTTCACTGAAAATAACAACGAAAATTAATAACTAAAACATAAATAAAAATACTAAATATTAATAATAAAAGAAGTTAAAATACATTTTAATATTAAAATTAGTTTAAGATATGTCTTGCATTTATATACTTTTAGAATTATTAAATATGTATCAGATATTTTTTATTATTTATAAATAATTTTTATTTTAAAAGAAATTACGAAAGAGATTTTATATATCTTTAGTTTTACAAATTATTGCAATGTATTCACAGATAATAAAAGATTATAATAACTAATTTAATTTTTTTCATTACAGTAGCAATATTTTAATTATGTATTATGATATTTTTAAATTAGATCCCAAGATAATAAAAAGCAAATACTATTATTGAAATAATTATATTTTATTAAATTTATATTTAACGAAATATAAAATTTATTTAATTCATATTTTGAAAATTCTTTAGTTTTATACTTTGGTTTACATCGAGTAACACAACGATTTATAGTCTTAATATCCTAACAAATATTCCGGGATAAATATATTCGTTCTTAAATATTACGAATATTTGATAGTTCTAGATTTATGATAAACATACTTATAAATTTAATTTTAGGCTTGATTTGAAGCAGAATAACCTTTTATTGCAAACTTATCTGATTATTCATTTTAATAAAAAAAATATTTAAATATATTTTTAGTGCAGTATTCTATTAATAAATTATTTTCCATAATATAGTCAATTATTATATGTATCAAAAAATTAACTAAAACTACCTCTATAATTAAAAATGACAAAGAATTATAAATCCTACATACGCATATATGTACCCATGTATACATGTAAATTTTTTTTAAAAATTTATGCCTTTTATTTTTTTTATTAACTCGTAAGTTGAAATTTCAATAATACAGCAATTTTGGATTGGTGAATTTAAGAATTCATTTATTACCAAATTTAATTTAGTATAAAAAAATTTGCATAAAGTAGAAATTACTGTTGTTTACAATAATTTCTAATATTTAGAAATATGGTAAATAATATATAAATAATAGAACATCAGAAATAAAGTTCATCTGCATACAAGACTCCTAATGTACAAATATTCCAATACTTTATATTTGGTATTCAGATATTTGTTTCAAAATAATTGCTAGTCACGAGTACCCTCGTGACAAATTTGTGATTTCACGAGTATTTCGAAAATGTAGCAAAACACATTTAAGTGGATAATTTCAAAGATAATATGAAATGATTAGATATTGCTATTAATATCATTATTCACTACTAATTTATTAGACTTTCATACAATGATATTGCGATTGTTTGCACAAGATTATTTTTTATAATTTAATGTGAGTAGTTGTTCATTTACTTGAACAAAATGACTAATAATAAATATTAACTATTTTCTTTCACAGTTATGATTTTGATATGTAAACATGGTTCTTGTAAATTAATATATTCTTCTTATTTATTACATTCAATTTTTCTTATGTGCAAATGTATTTATTTATTGAAAAGATTAGGGTCAGAAGTGTTAACCATTTTGAAAAAAAAATTAATAAATAGAGATACAATAAGAACTTTAAAATGCTTTTTTTAATAAATATCTGCATCACCTTGTTTCTTGTCACTATCGCAGAAACTTTTAGTACTTTACACACATATATATACACACACAGATATATATATATATATATATATATATATAGTATGCATGCATACACTATATTCGTATACACTGATGCCAAGCTGTAGCAACTTCTAGACATTCAATGTGGCAAGAAAAAACTAAGTCGGACACACTAGAGTCAATGTTACAGGTAAAACATGCAAGAGAATATGCAGGAAGAGCTGTGCAGCTTACCCATATGTATATATGTATGTATATATTGTAGGCTTGGCGCATGCAACTTGCATGTGATAAAAAGTGCACGACCATCCCATTGGGACACTACAGCTACATATTTTCGAGTGACACCGGCAAACGATCCTGATGTGCGCTATATATACGTGTGGAATTCTGTATCAACTCATCGGATAAAATATTTAAATTTGTTGAAACTCCAAAATGAATTATAATCAATAGCTTAATAAGTCTTTAAATCTTTTAAAATTAATTTCTACTCACGTAGCTTCATTCGTCAAAAAAGATAAAAATGAATTGTATTAAAATAAACAATTATTTTAGTTTTCATACCATAGTAAGATAGTATTTCACTGGGAAAAGATCAAAACATCAGAACAGGATTACTTTCGCTTTACTTCGTGCTTATTTTTGAATAACGTAAGCATGTTCTTTGAATAATGCTGTATTCTACACCATTTTCGTGAATATCTTGATACATAATGCGATGCTGTGACGGCTGGCAACTACTAGTTCTATCATATAAATTGCGCCAAGTCATTTTATGTCTTGTTATAGCTGCTATATTTACAAGATACGTGTATGGATTATATTGTTTAGTATTATTCTGCTAAAGAATTGATTATGTGACAAAATTATTAACGAAAAATATGCCATTCTCTAATGGGCAGTAAAAATTAAACAGGCTTTGCGAATTAAATCGCTGAACAATCTGAAAATTAAGTGTTTGAATAACTTTAAATTCTAAACAGTTTTTTTTTAATATTCAATTATATTTTTCATAACAATTTTTTCATTACTTCAAAAATTAGTATCAAAAATTGTACCTATATTCTCATTAAAAACTTAATATTTAATCTATTTAGAGCAATACATTTATTATGTGTATCAATCATTTTTTTATATTTTTCATGAAAGTTAAACTTTATTTATAAATTAAATTTGACTACAAGAATATATACAATGTAAAACAATTAGATTTTTCTATAAGTATATCTTATTTTATAATTTAAAGTTAATTATTTACCGAATTAATTTATTTTCAAACTCAGTTTAAAAATGAAATGAATATTCAGTTCTCAAATACATTATATTTAATGAACTATTATATGCATCGTTTTCAACAATAATTAAGATTTTATTTTACTTATTTTAAAGTAGTATGATTGCAGGAAGCTTATATATATATATATCTGTACGTTATGTCAACTCTAAAAGCAAATAAATTTTATACAAGGATAAATTACTTGTTATACTTACAAAATATTAATAACAGATTAAATAATTTTTACAGCATGTATTGGATTTACAATCTATTTTATGATTAATTTATAATATATTTGATATATTAAATTAAAAAATAATATAAAACCTATATCTTAACTGATATTTTGTTTATAATATAAAATTGTATTTTCTATAATATTTATTGTAAAATATTCTAAAAATGTAAATATTATTAAGCATTATCTTAATTTTTTATTTTTAAAACCATTATCATTTATTCAACTGTTAAGCAAATAATGTTTTCTTTTGTAAATAAAAATAAAACTATGAAAAAGCTTTTAGTATTTTGATACGTCTACCAATTTATAGTAAATGTAAACCATATAAGTAATATAATAACGAAAATAAAATTTTTACAAATTGATTCAGAATATCTGCAAGACTTATATTTTAAAAAGAAATTGAAACTGAACGATAGAAAATTTGGATCTATCATGTACGCTAATGTAATTTGTAGAAAAGCGCTTATTTATGTAAAATATTGCAATAAATAGCGAAACTATATTATTTAATTCATGTTAACATAGTAGAATTAAGATGATTACATCATACGGATTTAATAAATAATTCAGATAAATAAATTTAAATTATTTAAAGAATTTCATGAAGAATAATTTGAACTTTCTTCTAATTCATGATAGAAGAATTTGTAATTTTCTATGTAATTTATGAATAAGTAGGAAAATGGGTATATATTAATATATTTATATATTCCTTTTAAGTAATACTTTTAAGTAATTGATATTAAGTTTAAATATATTCTTTTACTCTAACAAATATAGAAACTACAAATTCAATCTACAGGTTTTAATTCTTATAAAATATTATACTTTTCATAGATAGAGAAAATCTTAGATATAAAAAGTGATTATAGATTAATTAAATGCTTTTAGGTTAATACTTTCTAATAAAATTTTAATTTTATTTATAATTAATTATGTTCCTAAGAACTACTCAAATATAATGCCAACAGTTCATTTTCTTCAAAGACTTTATAAAAATGTACAAAATATTTAATTTTTTATAGATATTTTTATTTATTTATAATAAGATATTCAAAAAGTTATCTAAAATTTTATATTTAATGAAAACTAGGTAATAAAAATTATAACATTTGTAAACTATGAAATCGTATTAGCATACAAAATTATCTATAAATTTTATAATACTATTATGATTAATTTATACAATAATTTATATATACAAATTATTTATTTTTTTAAAGTTTATTCTTTGTATTTGTAAATTTAATTTTTGAACTGTATGTATAAAGTGTAATTTTGTATATTATCTCGAAGATTTTCGAAAATTTTAATTGATAATAGATAAATATATTGAAACAATGCTAATATATTTTTATAGGAAACAATATTAATTAACAATATAATTGCATAATATTATATATAATCATATACACTTACATATCTATATATATAATGTACATATTACATATAAATAAAAAAATATCTTATTTCACATCTTTGATAAAAGAAAATGCTTTTGGAGAAAAAAATTATATAAGATTAAAAATTTTATAAAGTTATTGAAGATTGATTCTACTATATTAAGAAATATAATAAAAAAGCTAACAATATTTTATCAAAAATGTGGAATGCTTAAAATTAATTTGTATTCAAGATTCAAAACCTTTAAGTTATTTAAAGCGAATAATAAAAATTTCTTGCACATTAAATTAAAATTTAAATGATCCCCATAAAAGAATTTAAAACAATTAAGAGAATACATAAAATTATTAATTTCGTATAAAAGAATAATGTTTTATTTAAATTTAAATTTTATTTCCATGTTAAAATCCATAATAAAATTTAATAATTTATATTGAAATATTTTATTTACGTACGTGTCGATTATTGAATGAATTTTCTTTTATTAAATGAGTCTGAAAATAGATTTAATATTGATTTCCACGGAATAACTTTGTCCAATTTCCGTTTCGAATATTAAATTTATTACTTTCAAAATTAATATCATAATATTGTTTCAAATATTATTCTTCAATTACATCTAAGACATAATAGGAAACAAATTTATGATTTTTACAGTATATAACTTATCTGTACAGTAATTTCTATACTGCCAAATTAAATGATATTCAACTGTATAAAAAATAATTTTTTTAATGAGCTAGAACATAAAATTTATATATTCAATAGTAAAAATTTAAAAAAATGAGTATAGATATTTTTTATAAAATAAAATTAATTGTAGCAGTTATTTGTAAGTAAAGTATTTAAAAATTCTTTTGATGTTAGAAAAGTATTTAAACAATAATTTTTAAGATAGTTTCGACGTACACAAAAACTAAGAAATAAAATAATAACCCATAACATTACGATAGAGTCATCGTAAAATACAATAACAATTACGAAACACTGATTAGACTCAAATGTTACAGAAATTTAATATGAAATTAGAAGTAAGTTTATTATTTCAGATATTTTTGTATACCTTAAATAAATTGATACAAAATAGAAAAAAAACAAAATAATATATGTAGGAAATATTAAACTAATGAAGAAAGAATAATATGAATTTATTTTTATTAATTCTAAATGAATGAAATATTTAGTAAATCTAAAATATAAAAAAGTAGTGACGAAAATGTTTAAAATAATTTTTAAAATAGGATATTGTATTATAAGAAATTAAATTATTCAATTTAATACATTTATTTTTTCTCACTAAATTAGTTGAAATGAATATTATAAAAAAAATCAGACTCAAAATTAAATTCTAAGTTAATTTTATTATTTATATTCTATCTTACATTTATTACTTATAACTTTTATGTTAATTTATAATTAGAATAATTTAAATTTAAAACATATATTTGTGTATAAAGAATCATTTTACTATTTCAATTTAAAGTTTATTATAGACAAATGAGTTTTCATTGTGTAATTTTATTAAATAATTTAACATTTATTTTTTTACGTTGAAATCTAATTTTTTCTTAATATACAACAATTACATCATTAAATTTACGCTTTTGATAAAGGATAATCTTGATTATATTGTTAAATATTTTTTATTAATAATCTTAGTTCTTCTAATAATTATTTAATAACAATGAAATTTTAATTTCATTATTTGAATAAAACTTTATCATACTTAATTTATAAAATATAATATATGAATTTATTGAAAAATACTATAAACTTAGAAGTAATTCATACGGACGATGGTATTGTTACATAGTTTTACGTTTTCAGAAAACATGTAGGTTTAAACAAATCAAATAATGAACTATCTAATTGATAGCTAAAAACAAAACTACAATTTCACAATCTGTAATAAATTCTATCATGCATTAAACAATTCCATTAAGAAATGAGTTATCAAATTTTTTAAACTCGGAAAATGAAGGCGTGTTACGATGTTTGATCAAGGTTCATACTATGTAAAAGGGTCGATATCATCGTTGTTCAATTAACTAAGAATTAGACCTGTTATTCTTTTTTCATTGAAATGAGTCCATGATTACTCTTTATAAATTTATTACTACCAAAATATAATTAGCAGCAGTCTTGATCAGTCAGTTAAATTGCATCTGCCAGAGACGATAAAAATTATCCGCAATGAATTTAGCATTGTTCATTAAGAAATGAGATGTGCATTAATAAATTTCTGAAAAACGATTTATCAGAGTATGAAGAGGCTTTAAATATTAATTAATTCTAATTGATATTTTAACATGATAATCACATATAACTAAACGCACACATAAAAATTTTATCAAATATTTGTATAATATTCTGGATTCTAAACAATTATTTGTAATGTAAAAGTATAAAATCTTCGTAAAAATATTTATGAGCTTTAATGGAATTTTACAATTAATAGAATATATATTTAATTGTACGGTTAATAAAGTGTCATTCTTATCATGTAAGTTGATTATTTTCTTGTACATGATCAGAAATAGAAGTCGAGCCTCGAATTTGCGAATATAAGCTATCGGAAATTATTTATTTATTTCTGTAATAATGTAATAACGTATATATTTTTTACTCGCGAGTTTTATATACTGTTCTAGCTAATAAAATTATTAAAATTATTGGTTTATTTATTTTTTAATATAAGACCGTTCGACGAGTGATTATGATTATAATTTTTCATTCAATGACAAATTTCATAAAGGTTGAAAATAAGAAAATATTTTTAGGTTTTCTGACGACTATTAATAAGTATATGGAAACTTTATACACGTATAATTGATTTTATTAGCATATAAATACTTTTAAATGATTTATTTTAATTTTACATTTAAAATCATAATTATACGATAGTAGGAAAATTTAATAAATTTTAATTAAATTTCTCTCTCTTACCCTCTCTATTTTTCTCTTTATATATCCAGCCTTTCAATTCTCCAACTCGACATCTTTATTAGCTTATTTCGTACTTTTTTCGGTCAGTTGGATGAAAATTAATATTTTTTTAATGTCAAATTTGTTTTCTTTCATTGCTATTTTTAATTATACAAATGATTAAATGCCTTGCCTATATTATCAATATTGTTGTTTTCTTTTTGTAAAAATTATACTTGTTCTATTACATTGTAGGTATATTTTTACCAACAGATACATAAATGGAATTTTTTATTTATTTCTTTTTAGAGTAATATAGTTACGTAAAAAGTAATAGTTTGTATTGTCTTATCTAATAGTTGGTATACAACTATATATAATATATTAAATCGTATTTTAAATAGACTGTTTTAAAAGGTACAATAAAATATTAAATAAACTTTTATCTCCAAAAGTTCATCGTGAAAAGTTTGTCGGATAAATATGGAGCCATTAATTTTTGCTGTAATTTAGTATAAAATGTAAATCAAAAGTTACCTCCTCTGTCATACTAAAATTACTACATGTGTGTGGTATTATCCCCCTCTAATATAATTTTATCGTTATCAAATTCTTATCTTTGGAAATTTAAAAACGATTTTCTCACTCTGGACGTATACGATGTGTGTGTACATTAGTATTTGCCCCCTTATCTTTACCGTCTCTCCCTCTTTTCATTTCCTTTTGCAGGCTCATCGTGTAGGGTCGAAGGCGTGCGCACAGCCACGAGGAACAGTGCATGTGCAAGTTGTCCCCGATACGCATGCGCGCAGGTGTGTGCGTAAAGAGAAGGGGGTAAACACACTGCTAACATTACACCGCAGCGCGTAGTCGGCATTTGCCGCTCGCAAGACGAGCGCGACTCGAGATTCTCAGCCGATCCGATGGCTGATGTTGCTTTTTTCCTTTCACTAATACATCGATTATTCGAGTTGACAAGTTTAATAATATAATATGCGTGCTTGTGTTATTGTTCTTTATATTATTTAGTACTTATAAGTTTTTTTTTCGTTATTTATTTTTGTTTATTCATGAACAAATTTTATATTTAAATTTGTGGTATTTGTGATTATAATATATTGCGGGTATTGTATATGTTGATGCGTTATTTTGTGATCGGCGAAAGTGTTAAAATTCAAGATGAACATTGTGACAAAAATCAGCATCATTAAATAGGTGACTAATATATAATAAATATATGTCATGGATGGCATTGCTATTGATAAATTATTAAATAAGAAATACATTTATTCAAATTTCCCAGAGACAGTCAAACTATTTTCAAACATTTTTTTTGCAATTAGCATCATTTTTGTAAATTTTTAATATGATTCAAATTTTAAGAATTTCATTTTAAATACTATAACATTTTTAAAATAATTTATCCAAAAAATAATTTCAAAACAAATTATCAATTTTTATACATATGTGTATACATATATTTATCTACTAGAAAGTGAAAGTAAATGGAAGTTTAGCTTATAAAGTAGTTTATATAGTTTGGGATCAAAATCCTCCAATTTTAGTAGAAAATATAAAACTTGTAATTCACAATATTTATATATAGTATTTTCTATCCCTCGAGAAAATAAATAGTGTATTAATTGTATATAATAAAACTTTGAATCAATATTTTATTACAATAAAATAATAATATTTTAATAATACAACACAAAATTAATTATTTAATCAGTCATTTAGTTATTTAATTAGTCATTTAATCTTATTTTTTCAGAAAATTTCTTTGAGAAAACTATGCTTTTTTAAGGAAGATAAGAAAAATATAACGATCCTAGTATTTATTTAGAATCATTAAAAAAATGATTAGTTTAAGTTAAAATTCTGGCAAAGTATGAAAAATGGTTTGTATGTTAATTACTCAATAGTAAATTTTTTAGAAATTTTTAATAGTAATAATTAGATAACTATTAGAATTTAAAATAATAAATATATTTTTAAAAATTGTCTTTCGAATTCATTAATTCAGATTGCCTATATAAAATAGAAGATAGTCGATGTGATAAATTAATTACAAAAATGCAATACACGTATGTAGGAGTATTCGTGTACAACTTCTAACTTTTTATTATATTATTTAAATTAATTTTGATTTTATATAGTAATTTCTAATAATCGTTATAAAAAAATTAAACTCTTATGCGTCATTTAGTGTTCTTTTTGCTTTCGACTTATACTTTTATGTAATTACAAATGAAATGATTATAAAACCATTTTTTTATATGCAGTCAATAATCACGTTTATATATATAACAAATTTTTGGGGATTTATTCAAGTCAATAGTATATTTTATTTCCTAAGTTTCTTTATATTCTTTGAAAAATTTTATATATTTCTTTGTGTAGAGAACACTGAATATTTTTTAATCTTTAACATAACTAGTACATTATATATATATTAGATGATATTACTCAGTGCATATGTTAAGTAATTATTATTAAATTTCTTGAATGAATTTATGATAGTAACTTAATTGTAGCATTTTACATAAATTAATCGAGATTGAAATTAGAGGTTTAATTTACTATTGATTTAAACAAAAATTAATTTAAATTAAATATAATTTATTTAATGAATTAAAAGTATAATATTGTATTTGGAAACTTATGTTTTACAATGCAAAATTTAATAATGTAACACAGGGAGTATTTTATTTTCTTTTCTTTATAATATCATAATAAAATCTTCTTAGGTACGGAATCATAATTAACATTGCATTTATTCATTATTGAAAATAACGAATTGAAAATAATGAAATTATTGAAAATAATGAATTAGGGCAGTTTTTTTAGTAAATAAATATCCTAGTAGTAGACCAATTATAATAAATGGTAAAATTCAAAGATTTTATGATGAGTTTAATAAGAAAGTTGAATATTACTGACTTCAAGAGTGAATAAATAAGTGGGTTTTGTCGAAGAAAGTATGTGTGAAAAATCGAAAAGTTATTAAAATACGTTAAAGAGTATAGACTCACATCCAACCTATATAGGTATATCTTTTTCAGCATTTCAATATTTTTGTTCATTAAGTTGCTTCCTTTATATCTTGAATATCAAAGAAAAACTATTGGTACTTGTTTTATGACGATATACTGCTACTCTAGGGAAACTGTCAAAGTTAGAGGCTATTTGATCGTAGAAAAAAGTTTCTAATTGAAATTTTTATTGTTTCATCCAATCTTCTTTTTTCGTTTCTTGAAAATAACCTTCATATGCATGAAAATGTAAAGAAGTTTTTGAGTAAAAAAGCTTTAAAGTATATATTAATTCACATTTTTTTTTGTCGATAATGAAATATTATATAAAATTTATTTATTTGAATTTGAAATAATTTGATTTTAATTTTTCTTTTCTTGGTACAATTCAATTTTTTTCATTATTTTATTTAAATTTTCTGATAATATTATTTTTACGATAAGCAATTGTAAAAAAAACCAACTATGATTAGAGTATTTTATTTTCATATTTAAAAAATTTTTTTTATTTTTTAAGTATTACAATCATAAATTTAATATATCGGTATTTAACTTTCTTTTTGTAACTAAATATAATGAATTATATTATTTTCAAACTAGATTTATTCAATAAAAATAAAAATCTTTGAAGTATAATAATCATTACAAGAATTAAATTAATCAATAAATAATTGTTTCAATAGTTTTAAAAATAACAGAAAATAATTTAATTTTGATTACCGATCATGTAGAATTAATTTTTATTTACGTAGATCAGTTTTTTTTAATTTTATAGAATATTTGAAAAGTAAAAGTAAGATCTAAAATAATGTTTGTTAGGACCTTGTCAAAATTAAGGCTGTATTCTTACATGTGATACTCAAATTTTTTACATAAAAAATTAAGATTGATCAAATTATACCGATCGTTGTTGATTGATCAAGTTATATATGAGAGAGATTGAGGATTTTTGTCCATTTGCATGGATTCAACTTTCGTTCGGATTGAAGGTAATGAAATTGTCGAGAGCACAGTTGAGAATGCGGAAGTTGATTGCGCTGTGGGATGATTTGAACACCGAAAGCAACAGAGGCCTCGGAGATCCGATGAAAACTAAAAGACCCTCTGCTTCGATTTTGTTTCCTTTCACACTTTTCTCCTATTTTACTGTTCCTACCATTACATATCTAATATTGCGAATCCGATAATTAATCAGACGGTAATGATCAAAATTTTAATTTTCGGGCCTTAGAGTTAGAACTCTATATTAATTCACTACAAAGATTCGCGGGCGTGTTTTCGTCGCGTGTGTTCATATTGACCGAATAATCGTTACTGTATTGTAGCTGGTTTAGAGCTTCGTATAAGTATCATTCTCGTTCCTCTCTCTTAATGCACATTTTTCTAATCTTTTATATATAAACGGTTATTAAAATAATCAAGAAAAGAGTGACATATTTATAACAGAATAAAAAATATTATCGATTAAATTTAAATATTATATACCGATATTATTATTATTTTTTTGAGTAATGACTATATTCTAATCATAACTGTTGATAAATTTTTATAAATTTTACAAGTGTTCATTCTAGAAAATAATCTAAGAAATTCTAAGAAAATACTCCTGCTTCAGATATATATATATATATATATATATATTATATACATACATGGTCCAGACAACTAGGATAGAATGTATATTTTTATTCGTATTTTATTATTATATTAATTTATAATATTGTTTTTTATTAATTAAAATTAAATTAATTTATTATTGAATATATCGTATATTTATTATATTTACCTTATGTAACTTTAGTTTTTAGTGCGATATTTTTGCTTCGTTAGTAAATCTTGTCATTCATATGACGTAGCGTATCATGTTAACTGAGTAGTACATTGTACCTTTTTAGAGATTATTTGCAATTGAATATTCTATTTTTCTTTTTTCACAACAACTATAATTACAATTAGTCTAATAATCTTATTATTTATTCGTTAAGACATTAATCCATAATATTTTCCAATGCCTTAATAATAATAATAAAATTATATTCGGCTATACATTATTGCATGTGACGTATATTTTGTATATTATTTTTGTTTATTGATAATTAACTATTCAGTTATATCTCTCACCTTTCATTGTACCAACTATTTATACATATATTTGTTAGTTTAACCACTTAATTGATTAATCTGTCTCTTGTCATTTATTGTTATCATTTTGACTATAATTAACACAGTTTATTTCTAACTTTTATTTCAATTTTTATTCAAAATCAATCTTTGGTATATAATTTATTAAATATTATTAACTAAAAAATATTTATTAAATAAAAATTTTCTCTTTATTTCTTTTAACGAATTGAAGGTAAGTTATATACAATTTATATCGATATATCTGTGTTACTAACACCTAAGGAAAATTAACTAATATTATTAAAATATTTTTATTTTACAATAAATACTTTTATTTAATTTTCGAAACGTATTTTATTTTTTTATATCATCCGTGATTTTCCGCGGAGTAGTCTTGTTTCAATAATAATATAATATTCAAGCTGAATGTTACATATATTTTTATACTGTCAGATGCATTTCATAAATAAGTAATGCGTATTTGTAAATTTCAGAGGTTACTAAATTTCTTCACTACTTTTATTATGTATGTACAGCTGTGAATTTTGTATTGATATCTAATTTTATTGATAGGATTTTATAAATTAATATCATTGCTATTTATTAATTAAATTGTCGATTTGCCTTATTCTTTAAGTTCGTGTCTTTTCGTATGTTGAATAGAAGAAGACGGAAAGCTTATAAGTAGTAATTTTTGTTCTTAGTAGTAATTTTGTAAATTAATTCCATTACAGTATGAAGATAGAAGATAAATATTTTCAATATTTTTAAGTCAAGGTGTTTATAATATCTTCATGTTCAATATATTTAGTTATTTAATTTAATATATGTTTATACAGTGCACATCGACTGTTATTTTTGGTTTAGTTAAATCGTTGGATATTAGTGTTTCTATATTTCACGTGTATTATATTCTTCTGAAATTATTATGTCTCAAATTTATTTTTTTTTCTTGAATTATTTCAATGTTTTAAATTTTAATGAAGGGATTTTTTGTATTTATATTTTTCCATAAAATTCCAGCTCTTAAGTCAATACGAAAACTATCTCAAACAACGTGTATATGGAATTCTAAACTTTTTAACTTTATCATTATCATTCTCAAAGTATAGCATCGGCTTTTCATTTAATCTTTTATTTTAAATTTGTATTTTTTATTTTCTTTTTAATTTTGCTCCAACTTATTGTATTTAATGACTAATACATCGGCTCATATATTCAATTAAAATGTTGCTTGTCCTTCATATGCAGTATTTATTTTAGATTTTGAAAAACATTTTTACTTTTTTATTGCCGAGCTTAAGCATCTGATATATGAGGATAACAATAACTATTTTGTTGGTTTCAAAGGCTTTGTTGAATATTTTGACCCAACATTTATCATATGTAAGGCATTGAATAATTTTTCTTTCGCATGCTTTGTTGTATCTTTGATTATTATGGTTACGACCCTTTCTATTTTTGTACTCTTTGTTCCTATTTCCATGATGATCATTGCTCTTGGAATAATCGCAGATATTGTAACGCTAATTTCCATTTCCATATTGATTGTAACTATTACCGTACGTAATTCTGCTTTTGAATTGGTTATTGTTCTTATAGTATTATCTATCACTACAATTGATACCTTAATAATCATTATGTCTATAATATTATAAATATTTTTTACAAAAATTATTATAATCTGAATTTCTATGAGTAAAATATTACCATAATAAATAGTTGCGATAATTCTTATTTATTTTTAGTGAATATTATATATACAACTATTGCTATTTTAAAACAACCGTGAATTTATTGCTATGTAACCTATTTTATTATTTTATTTTAATATATTACAATTTTGACTTATTTGAAAATTAATAATCGTCCGATTAGTAACATAAGTAGAGTTATTTAGATTTTTTTATTAAGTCGACTAATCATGGTTTTCGAAAATATATGTATTATGAATCACTTTAACTGTATTTCCTAAATGTCTAATAATAAGGAAATTCAATACTATATCCGTTTTACCTATGATTTTGTGTATACGCGTTAATAATACAATATTTTGGAGATAGATATTAAAGTTTTCCCAATTTAATATTTATTTTAGGATTTATTTACTATAAGTAAACAACTTTTCCATAATAAATAATAAAGTTTAATAAAAAATTATTTAAATTTTTTTATTTGCTCAATAAATGTTTTAGGCACTTCCTCCTTCGAAATTTTTGATAATGATACCACAATGAACAGTTGGCCGATGATCCGAATATCTCGAACATTTTGACTGTTAGTTCACAGAACATGACTAGCATATTTGAATTCCCCACGATGGCTGAGATTTGTGCTATTGCTTCATTCAATGTTGACCCTAAGGGAGCTATGTTTATCATTCCTGAATTACTTGTTCCGTTCGTAAAATTATTTCCTTCGTGTTGTTACGATTGGAAATCGCTGATCCAAGTTCTACTTGAAATTTTGTGTCAATGATTCGTAAGTGCGTTTTATTACCAAAAATGTACATATAATCGTCATACACAATAATACTAGGTTTTTTTATTTAAAAATATCGACTTAAAAACTTAAAATGATAAAATAGTTACTAACCATATAAAAGAATTATTAATAATAACGGTGGCTAAACAGAATATAGATAATTTCGTGTCATCGTCCTCAAGTACTATTTATATTATGCTTATTTTTTACAACAAATATTATTTTCTAATTACTAGACAATGTATTCATTTCATACATAATTTATAATATAAATCATATATTAGAAATATAAAAATAATATTTGAAATGAAAATTTATTTTACTTATAATAATTTTTAAATAGTAAATGTATTACTGCAATATTCCTATATTGATATTATTAATGGAAATTAATATAAAAAAGTTTAATTCAAGTATCAATATTTATAATGAAATAGAAATTATATTAATTTTAATAGATTATTTAATCCTATATATTTGTTTATTTGAATGTTCAAAAAATATTATTTTTACGTAAATTCTTTAAAAAGTTATACAGTAATTATTTCACTTAATTATTTGTGAAAAGAGAATTTTATTTTTGAGAGAACATTTTTTAATACTGAAAATAGTATATATTTTGATACAATTTTATTTATGATATTTCAATGTCTCCATATTAAAATTCTAAGTGCATTAATTATAATGTTTTGTATGTATTATATATAAGAAAATGAAATTGTTTGTTTTTTAATAATTCAATTTTATCTGAATTATAAATTTCTTTTTCGTAAATTTAAATGAATTTAGTATTGAATAATATTATATAATAGAGGATAAAATTTAAACTTGACTATACGCGTATTGATTGACTTATTTTATTCTTTTAAAATTCTAACTTGTTCACTTTCTCTTCTATCTTATCTTAATTAAAAGATGATTATCTTTTTATTTTATCGGTCTACTTTGGTTTTATTGAATAGTGGTATAAAGCTTAAGTTCAATTAATAAGTATTACACTACTATGAATTATACCGATCTCTCGTTTTCGGCTTCCTAATTGTAAGTCAGTGCATGTCTTATTTGTTTTTCAAACTGTTGTGCTAATATAAAAAAATTTTCACATAAATTAATAATTAAATGTAGATATAAGATATCAAATACAGTAGGAAGATTATTATTATTAGTCTGCAAAGCATACATATTAAATAAGCATCTAAAATACTAAATCTGCATAATTGTCTGCCAAGAAACTGTTAGAGCAAATACTTATTACATATTCATTTCTTTTTATGTTTAATATTAATAATTATATCAATAAAATTAATAAAAGAAATTCAAAGTTGAATTTATAGTTAATGTTTAGATCAGTCAACACTATTATATTTATAAAAATATTAAAATTTTATAATTTATCAATAATTGTATTCACTTTTTCCTTTTAAATGACCTGCAACATACATATATACAAATATATATGTTTCTTATAGTTACGTGTACAAGTTCTTGAAAAATATGTAAATATTTTCAAGTGTAGTTAAATATTTCGTTGTATACAATAGAAATGTTGATTTTATTTATGTAAATTTTTTTGTTAAGAAATGCACGAATTTTTATTACATACTGAAAATTTTAATATTTCATTTAATTGGTTTAAAAGTGCATATTTTATTTTTTTATAGAAAATTGTAAAAAAGATATTTTTAATAATTTAAATAAACTTTAAATAATAATATCTTAAATCAACTTTAATTTTTTACAATTATAAAAACTAATAATTATGCAAATCAAATATTTATTAAATTCTTTTAAACATTATTCGTACTACAAATTTTGTAAAATATGTATAATCAATAAATTATATTTGATAAACAAAGAAATTTCTTAAAGAGTTGAGAGAACAATTTAAATTTAATATTCTAGATCTACAAAAAATTTATATTTCCTTTGATTTAAAGAAGTTTTTCGTTTTTAATTGTCACTTATACTAGTCTCAAACACGTGCATATTTCTGTACTGTGTAACTTACTTTACAATTTCCTTCTTATTTTGAACATAATTTTATAAACTTTAAGAAACACGCAAACGATATGATATGAATTTTTATTTATCTATAAGAAATCTATATACAGATGCTATACTATATATTTCAAAACTTCCAGAGATCTGTGTAAATATTTATATGTGAAGTAAAACCATTTATCATAACGTACTTAGTATTGCGAATCTGAAATATTATATTACTTAATGAGAAAAAGTATTACTTATTTTATAACAAGCATAGATTAGCTACCGCAGATTGAGATAAAATAACAATTGTCAGTAATTGAATAATTAACCGAAGAAGTAATTTGAGTTCATGTTGTAAAGTAGAGCAAATACATTTTTTTCTGTTTCTTCCAATATGAAAGAACCTTATAAATACATAAAAAGGAATATTTTTACAGATTCTAGTCACGAACATGAGCATTCGTTTTTCCGATCCAATTTTTCAAAATTATCCTTCAAATAGGGACTATGCGATTTAATTAATATTTATATGCTATTTATTCTATAATTTATTACACTTAGATTTTCAATCAATAGAATTCAGAATATTTAAAAAATTTTATAAATAATTCTTTTTTAACAAATAACATAAATTTGATATTATTTAAAAATATTTTATATTAGTAATTAATTTAATTAAAAAGCAAATAGAATTATTATTGCTATACGATATACAAAATTATTGAGTTAGTATATTTAATTCTCTAAGTAGATCTTTTATTGTAATACGTAATGATGGAGATTATTTTAAAAAATAAATAATTTGTAGGTAATCAAAGTCAGATACTTCATGAACGAATAAACATATTTTTAAACTAAATAGTTTAGTTTTTTAAATTTATTCTAATAAATAATAATTTTTATACATCATATAAGTACGAAACAATAATTCATTTTAAAAAGTAACAACATAAATAATCGCTGACATATATTAAAATAAATCTCTCAGTAAATAAACAATAAAATTTGAATAATAAGTGAATTATAATATAATCTTCACAAAAATATTACTTCATAAACTAATAAAGATTTTTAAAAAATACATAAAATTGCTTTTTCATGATCTATGAAAATTAATAAATATAAAATATAAATATTCAATATGCTCTTAAAATACATTGAAAATATAATAGATAATTTTTTTCGTCTAAAATTATGCGCAAAAAATTTTATGAATAAGATATTACAAAAGTAGTTTTTAATGATATATTTTTCATGAACAGTTTTTTTAATATATTTTAATGTATAATTTATATTTTATCGGAATAAAACTAACCGCTTGATTGTTCTTAACATGTAAACTTGAGAAGAAATGGTTTTCTAGCTTCCTTTACATTATGTTTCGGTTTAATGATTGGTTTGTATATCATTATTCCAATATTCTATTTGTATTTTTAAGTAATAGTATTTCATTGATCGCTTTTTTAATAGTAGTAATACTTTGTAATTTACGAATTTATCTTCATACACGAGTTTCGTTTATTTAAGTTCAATAATTTATTTAAACACGTTTATAAAAAAAAATCTCAACTGATGCGAAGAGCATTTTATCGTAAATATAATCAGTCATATTAAAAATATTAAATCAGCTCTTTTAATAAATTCATTATTTTTAACATATGGACAATATTTTTTTTATATAATGTTTTTTAATTTGATTAATTAATTGCATTTTGTTAAAAATAAATAAATATTCATCAGATAATTTTATGTGATGTAGTTGTTTCTTTTTAATAGAGATTATCATAATATCCGAAGTGGAACTTTAATTATTATAACTAGTTATATCTTTATTATTAAGTGCAATTATTCATAATTTATCTCCTTTCAGGAACTTAGAACACAACTGTTTTCAATTTCCTAATTTCTTCAAATTAAGATTAATATTACTGTGAATAGATAAAACGTCATATATTGGTATTTCAGAAGATGACATTAGTAATATCGTATTTAACGAATTTAATATCGTATTTATATCTTATTTTATTATATTGGGAGTATGGATTAGTTGTATTTAAAACTGGTAATATAAAATTTTAGTGTATTCTGTTTAGCTTTTCAATCGCTTTAAATTTAATTTTAACAATGAAAAGAAAACTCTCCATGATGCGATCAAGAATTATAATTTTTTGTTTATTTTCTTTAATGTTTAAATTTATTTTTTATCGTAAACAGATATTTTTATAACGCAATTAAACTATGCTATTATCTTTCATAGTCTTTCTTAATGATGTGACCTATTTCAGCTGTAGTAGCTTAATTATTCTTATAATATTTTTAAAAGTTGGAGATCCTTTATCTTCAAGTAATATCAATTTTTATATTCTTTTCTATTTTCTTATCTGAAATAAAATCATTTTTATAAGTTTACTTTTATTTTTTTATATTTTTCATAGTACTTTTACAGGTAATATATTCTTTCGAATCAAATTATGAATAGTTTGTTAAAAAATTAAATCTTGTAGATCTAATCAATGTACGCAAGATTTTGTAACATTAAATATATATACATTTATTATAAATTGTTTTTTATTGAAATTAGTAATTTTCCTTTAAAAAATTTTTCATTATGTGCAGCTATAAGTTAATTATAAATGACCTTAATTTTATATTATTTTACTTCAAATTATATGGATTTTAATGTATTCCTTAGATATATATGTAAAATAGACATGAAATTTCAGTTTATATTTTTTAGTGCCATTTGGAAATTTTTAGTAACATATAAATAGTATATATCAATATTTGACATTATAAATATTTATACCAAATTAAATCTTGACTCTCTGAGCTATTTATTAATGTAAGAAAATATTTGTGATTATTCAAAAAAATATATTTCATTGAATTTGAAACAGTTATTCTCTAATTATTGAACTTTGAACAATTATTCATTCATTTACGTATAAGATCAATTGGTGTATACTTACGTAGAATAAATATATTTTTAAGAAAAAGTTGAAATCATAATTATAAAAATATTTTTTCTTGGAAATTTAAAAAAATATTTTAATAAAACTTATATAATCAAAACCAATATTTTTCAAAGGAAACAAAATAATTGTTGAATATTTACCAGTTGCATGATAAATTATCTACTTATTCTTCGAATTGTTATTAAAGTAAATTCCAGTCTCTGCGTTCGTAAATGATTTACACTAATTCTATCTTAAATTCAGTTTCAATTGTTTCACAATATCTGAAGGTAGCTGTAGTTTTAGTTTAATTGTAATTAATAATATGTGAAGAAAATTAATTCGATGAATTTAATCACTGTAATAAATAAATATCTTACAAATTATAAGTGCAGCATATTGCTCTTGAATAGTATTCACAGAATTCTTTGTTTAAAATATGAATATACGTAATACTAATTAGTTTGATTAAATCAAATGCAAACAAAGTTTATAAAAATATGTACGTATATATAGCTAGATTACATTTTCATTCTTGTAGACGATGATCGCGCCGCGTGATATTATGAAGGATGGAGGTATAAAGTGTAAAAATAAAAATATGTTGAATTTACTCAAAATACTGTCCGACTAGAAAAGCTGCCCGATCGCCTCGAGACGCTATATTTATTATGTCGATTTGATTGTTTTGTTTTATAATTCTCCTAAACTTATCCTAATAAAATTATCTGACCGTCGCCATGTTCGATATGCATTTCTTTTCAAAGAATAAACTAGACTAATTCGCTCGAATTCGGTACGCGTTATTAAAATTTCGGCTAAATAATCTTGACGTGCGGTTTCCATGAAATAATAACAAATGCGCGTAACGTTTAATTTCATATTAATTTAAAAATTATGGACTAATTTTGTATATTAACTAGTTTGCATCTATATATATATATATATTATATTAGAGAGAGAGATAGAGAATCTTATATATTGTTTATTTAATTTCGTTCATAAAAACGTCGCTATTATTTCGCTCGTAACATATATTTTTCACGAGTCCCATGAGCCAGAAAAAAACCTCCGCTAAGCTTGACGGAGGAAAAGGCCCTTACAAATTTATGGCGTCGAGTAGAATTTTGTCGCACGCTTATTTTTAAAAATAGGAAAATACTAAATAATACTATTCGCATCCGCCGAGCTGATGATTTTATTCCCCGATCTCGGGACGGCCCGCGTTCTCCGTGAAGTCGGTACGCATTAGTGACGGCCAATTTTTCTGCGGGGGACTGCCTCTACATCCACTACGTTCGACTTTCTCCCTTGTGGGGGGGGGGGGCTGGCGACACGTTCACGATGTTCAGTCCCATTCACGCCACGGCACGACTAGCGGTGTCCGACTCCGCAGACCCATTTCTCTCATACAAGCAAGAGTAAAGGTGTAAAATTTAATGAATATGAATGCGATTGATGAGATGAATGAGATGAATGAATGGAAAGGCCCTCTGAGAATGTTTCGCGACTTATTTTTTATTTACACATTCGTGACTTATTTTTTAGCACGCGAGAGTTGTATCGCGGGATGATCGGGCTAAGTATTTAAATGACGAGAGTGAGAAAGATGGAGAGAGAGAGAGATAGGGTGGCAAGTATAGAGCCAAGGTACAATGTGCATTCGTATATGAGGACGAGAAAGAGGGAGAGAGAGAGAGATTAGAGCGCGTGAACGCGTGAGAGCGAGAGGCAAAGAGCTAATGCTTTGCAGATACA
This sequence comes from Platyscapa corneri, assembly GCA_018907185.1. Taxonomy (NCBI): domain Eukaryota; kingdom Metazoa; phylum Arthropoda; class Insecta; order Hymenoptera; family Agaonidae; genus Platyscapa; species Platyscapa corneri. The sequence continues at coordinate 1,557,390 of JACCHW010000012.1, forward strand.
GTGTACGAGTACGAGAGCGACAGAGAGGGAGAGAGGGGAGAGCGCGTAAGAGCGAGAGAGAAAAAGCGAAAGCTAGGCAGTGCATACTATCCTGCACGTTGCCGATTTTTCGTATCAGCTGATGTTGTGCCTATTTTGAATGTACCAGCCTGTCCCTAGTATGTCCCTAGTATTTCGGGGCTTGTTTCTACGGCCAGGCGAGCGCCTGGGGTACAATTTATTGCTAATTCGGGTTCAATTATATTGCATTAAATGTGATGCAATTGTATTAAAAAAGTTATTTCTATGTATAAATATAATTAAATTTTTATAGAAATTGTAAAATATAGAAATATTTTTTCTTTTAATAAATTTTGTTTGTTCTAAATATATTTCATATAATAATTTACATCAATTATATTGCAAATAGAATCTTAAATCAGTTTATAAAAATATTTTAAAAGTAAACTAAAGCTTTCTGAAGGAAAAAATGGATGAAAAGTATAAATACACAAGTAAATTTGTACATAAGTACAAATCAATGAATGGAGTTAACATGATTTACACGTTCAAAAGACATCTTTTTTAATCATAGGCACAATTGAAAATAATTTGGATAGAAAAGTGCTTTTAGTAGCAGAGAAAACATATTTATAGCAAGATGCCTAAGAGAAACATACACATTAAAGTACATATAAAAAATATATAAAAGTGTGTTACAAAAAATTGTTTCAAAATAAAAATTGTTTTATTTACAATGTGAAAATTATATTTTAAAAATAACATTACAAGAAAGTAAAAATTATTTGTAAAAAATATTATATATTTTCTAAAAACTTTCTTCAATGATTTCATAAATTTTATAATGATAAATTAAAAAAGGCTGGTCTAACTAGAACTTCCCATATTTAAAAAAGAAAGAAAAAAGACATAGAATTATATTTTAATTAATTATTGTAATTAAAAGGGAGAAAGATAAATTTGAAATTTATAAAATGAAACTGTTGTTTGTTCATTTTAACTCTTTTAAAATATTTATGAATACCGTTTGTATTTTAAAACGTATAAATATGTACTTTTCAACTATCATTTCTTCTTGTAAGTGCTCATATTCACGAGGGTATGAATTTTTTATTAAATAAAAAGCTTTATAAAAATCAATTAATTGTAATAGATATAAATAAAATTTAAATACTTTTTCTCAATTAATGTAAAAGTTTCTTTGTAACATATTCGTTTAAACAAAATAAAGTGAATAATGAATAAGAAAGCAATATGAAAAATGCAATTATAAAAAGTAAAACGTGGAAATGGCTATGTTATCAATGTTTTCTTTGTTTCTTCTTAATTATTGGTAATTAAGATGTACAAATAAAGCAATATTTATTTTCTTTACATAGATGTACTTTATAAATTTTTGCTTTTCGACGTTCATCTATCTTTTATTTTTTTATTATTACATATGAAAATTTTTAAAAATAGTGTTTAGTTTTAAAATAAATTCGTATTATAATTTAAAAAATTTACACTTGATTGTATAACATGGTTTACTTTTTGTTAAATACAAACAGCATGTATTTAATGATATTTTTTACAAGTATCATCGTTGTTATAATTCATTGTTTAAGTTACATATAAGTGAAGGATGTAATAAGTATTTATTTAATTAATCTTTATTAATTTAAAATTATTGAGACCGTCTATACATTCAATTAATTAATTCTTTATTTCTATATTTTTTATTGTTTCTATGAATAAAAATATTGATTGAGGAATGAATTCCGTAATTAAATATAATTATTATTCGTATATTAGTTTACAAGTTTTAATTTTTGTTATGCATAAAATTTTTCAAATTACGGTTTATTATGAATATTAAATAAGTTATATTAAAATTTTTTTGGTTTCTAATTTTATATAATTTATAAAATACAATAATAATATTTTACTTTAGTGTATTTCAGTACATATTTATAACTTCCTTAGCCCTTTCATAGCTTATTACATTTACGAAGTACACGGTTTTTTTCACTTCTTTATAGATACACTTATAGCTACTTCAGCACAGTTGTACGTGTAGTTCAATAACTTAGTCGCTCGAGATGCCGCAATCAAATTTGCTTCACTTTTTTATTATTTGATTGTATTTCTAATCATTTATTTTTTGTAAAATATCTGCTAAAATAAATGAATAATCATTTTTAATAAATTCTAACGTCGAAGTAATATTTTTAGACATATAAAGTTAACAAATCTCATTATAAAATTTATAACAATAAAGTAATAAGTAATAATAAAAAAATTAAGTAATTGAATAGCGTTATTTAATTAAGATTTTTCTTATTTATCTTAATTTATTACTATTAAAACCAGCTATACCATGAACCATAGATCGTTTAGTCATATTTGATAAATTCAAATTACAAAACAAAGTATCTCTGAATTAAAACTGATACATTTTTATGATTTAAATTAAAATTTCAATAAGCGCACAATTTAAAATAAAATATTTAAATTCTATATCAGGATAAATATCAATCTTTAAGAGATATATATATATATATGTATATATATTGATATATATATTTAAAATTGTTAAAAATTTAATTTTATTTCCAACAAGAATTTTGATTCGAATATTATAAACTAACTTTTAATATATTAAAAATTAAATCTAAATTCATTAGAAAATACATTTATTTAAATAAAATTATCATTGATTTAATTATAATATTTTGAGTTTAAGAATAATTTATTTTTTATAAATTTATTATATGCAATCTGTATAAATGAAACTGTATTGTTTTAAAAAATATTTAAATGTATAATGTATATTATTATTTTTTTAAGTTAAAAACTTTTTATTGTTGTTCTAAAAAATAAGAATTTTATTATTATAAAATGACAGTATCTCAAATGCACAGAATAAATAAAAAAAATAAATATAACTTTTTTATGTAGGGTGTAATAAAAATTAATAGGATGAAAGAAACATCGATACTGCTAGCGGAGGGACTTAAAAAATAAAATAATTTTTAAATGTATAAGTTTGAATAAAAAGTAAAAGACTTAAAAATATAAAAAGCATAATACCACCTTCAGATTTTATACTTTTATCTTATGAAAACAGGTCTTTTCATTAATAAATATAATTAGGAAAAAGTAGAGCAGAAAAAATTTGATTTGCTTAAAAAACATAAAGTTCTCTTAAATAAGCTAGTAAAAATGGAAAAAGAGGTAAAAGATGAGTAGCATAGATTTTATGCATTAGAAATATTGATTATTTATTTTTTATGGGTATGTGACTGTACTTTTTATAAAAAAGTCAAATAGTCATAAAAATAAATGATTATATATATATATATATATTGTATGGTAGGCTATGGTATAAAATACAATAGAATAAGTTTACCTAATGGAATACTTTACTTTTTCATACGATTTGTATAGAAAATATGTTATCATAAAATTTTCTGTATTATCCATAATAATTCAAGAAATGTCTGCAAAAAATTTTAATCAAATTTTTTCAAGGAATTAAAAATATAAGCACGAAAAAAACTCTTAATGAGTACGTTAGTTATAACCATTACGATTTTCAAATTATTTTAATATTATTATTTAAAAATATATAGAAATAATTTAATATAATATAATTTAATAGAATATTTTACATATATATATATATACAATTTAATAAATTTTTATTAACTAATACAGCACTAAACTAATTTTATCAACATTTTTTTAAATGTACTTTTAAAATAACCATTTTACATTTTTATATGAATTGACGTGAATAACATATACTATATATATATATATATATATATATCAAATTTAATAAAGTTTTATTAACTAATACAGCACTAAACTAATTTTATCAACATTTTTTAAATGTACTTTTAAAATACCATTTTACATTTTTATATGAATTGACGTGAATTAATATAGTTTCCCGAATCCTATTATAATTTATAAAGGTGTCGACGATAAATTTGATTTCCTTTTTATCTTTTACGTGCAAATTGAATTTTAAAGTAATCATAGAGTGATATTATTGTTATGTGTTTTCTGATATATTTAATTATTTTACTAAATTTGATTCCTAAGTTTCTTACAATATGTACAAAAACTGACAATACCACATATCAATTATTATTTCAAAATAAAGTTCAATAACCAAATTACCAATAAGTTGATTAATATTGATTATTACACCAATTACGAATTCTATTCAATTTTTCAAGCATATAGAGTTTCTCGTATAATTTTCTAAATAATTAGAATTATATATTATCATTTTATAAAAATATTAAATATGCTAATTATATTGCGAATATAAGAGAGTAGAATTACATATATAACTATAAATATACTTTGCACATACCTAAGTAAAGACAAGTAGGCCACTAGATTTTAGTTAATTTAAACTAAGTCATTTCAGTTAAAATTGTAGTTGAAAAAATAATTTCAAACCACAAATTACAAAAGTTAACGAGCAAAGAAGGATGCTAAAGCAGCGCAAGTACCGAGACGTCAGTCGTTCACGAAGTGACGTTTTATACGTCCGAACGTTTTTCACGGTCGTGTAAGGGCTTTCTAGTTAGATGCAATGCCCTCGGCGACGAAAGACGCGCATTTACAAGCTTGTCACCTCTCGCTTATCGAAAAGACGTCGTAGTGTCGACTGAGCTTAATTGACAGTGACATAACACGTATACGTGCAATACATGTGAAGCACTGCTATGGGAACACTGCGTGGGAGCGTGAAAAAAACTTTCTTTTCCCTGCAGCCAAAATAGTTAAAGAAAATTCGTATCATCCGCGTAAGTACTGCTAAGATTATTGGCAGTTTGGCAGCTTATTATCTATATTCACGCAATTATTGTGATGCAAACATCTGGTGGCTAAAAAAAGATTATTTATAAGTATTGATTTTTCATATTCTACAGATTGTTTGTATATTTATTAAATACTTTTTAGTATTTTAGTATTTTATTATCACTAGATATTTTTGAATTGAATTATAAATAAATATATTTTTACTACAAACTTAAGAGAAACGATTACTATATAATTTATATTTATATTTATAACTATCAACAGACTTTTAAATTTTTTTTAAGAATGTAATAATTTATTTTAATTCTAAATCGCGTATACGGAATCTTCTTAATTTAATTATAAAATTAATTTATTATTCGTGGTAAAACCAATGAATTATTTATTTTTTCGATACTTTTGTAGAGTAGAATTTTATTCATATTCTACTTATAAATGGTTCGGCTGATTTAAATAAAAGCTTTTCACTGATACCTTATTTCAACGTTTGAATTATGTGATGAAATAAGAAAAAGTGATCTCCATTGCGGATTAAATAATTTTTTGATTATAAAAATATTTATCTTTGCTAGTATATTATTTAATAGTTTATATATTTAAATTTTACAATATAATTAGAATATAACTCCATTAATACTGAAATTTATTTTCAAAGTTATATGTGATTATAAAAAGTAAAAGTTTGAACATTGTTAAAATTTATAATTTTCTAAATGAAAAATATATAAAAATTTTGAGTTATATTAAATTATAGTTCCAATGCTTTGAAGTGACTAATATAACATACTCTGTGCATTACGAAAGAAAATTGGTACTTCATAAGTAAGTACTAAGATTAGCATTATAGTCTTACAATCTACCGTAAATTTAAAAAATCTTTTCTTTATTATAAAGTATATTTCCTTCTAATATCTAATTAAATATAATCGAAATGATTTCAAAATTTCTTAGATAATGTTAACAATAAAAAATACGTTTTTTGAAAAAATATATTTTGAAGAAGCCTGCGTAGAACATAAGAATTAAGAACTAAATTTCTTTTTTATTTTTTGTTAAATAGAACAACGTTAAGCAAACCTCAACTCCAACAAACCATTACAAGGAGAATATTACATAAGCGAAAACCAAAAAATTTTAGAAAAAGTACAAGGGCTGAGCCATAGACGTTATTATATAAATAATTGAGGATAGTAGGATTTACGAACGAACCAGAAATGGATTTCGTGACCATACCATTGATGCTGTTACTGTCGATACTTTTTCTATTGAGGCAACAAGGTAAGTTTTTTTTTATCATTTGCTTCATACTCATTGATTACTTTTCGTTATTAAACCAAATATATATACACATATACTCTTTTTTACTGAATAACAAGAAAAATAATTAAATAATTACGATTAAGTATTTTTATAGTATTATTTTCTTTACAAAGATTATTAAAATAAATACGAGTATTAAAATATGGAATGAAATTTATATAAATCCAAAGAATTTAAAATCTTATTCTAAAATCTTGGTCATAATCATGATTAGTATAAATGAATAATGCATTTATATGCATAAACAGTGTAAATTAATACTTAGTATCGATAAAAAGACGTGATAAAATATGTTTCTATGTGTAAACGCGAAAAGTACATTAATTGCATAAAAAAGTATGAAGAAGCATCAATCTATCATATTTTGAAGACAAGACACTGTAGACAAAAGAAAAAATTAGTTTTTTATGTAACTGAGGTAAATCTATTGTTAATAAAACCATTGAAGTCATTACTGTAACGAATTAAATTTTTTATCAAATGTAATCATACTTTTATTTCGCGCATTCATTTAGCAAATATAGAATAATAGAATTTGTACATTTATCTATTTCAAAAATTCTTATTGATGATCGTACAGATAAAATTAGTTTTTGATCTTGCGAATACCCATTTCAATATCGATTTACTTGTTATGCGTTTAAAATTATCGTATTGTTTGAAATGAATGGTTTGAAATTTGTACTTTGAAACAGATAAATACTTTTAAAGGTTTGAACTTAATAATTGACTTATATTATTTATTAATGTACATGAATTGCAAGACTTTCAATATTAGAAAAAAAGTAATTAATCACACATGCAAATGATTCAATAAAATTTTGAATCATACTATGGTACTCTATTCAAAGGCATCATTGAATAATGGAGGCTTAACTTTAAAAACATAAATCGCAGCCAATCAATACAGAAATAATACATAGATAGCTAATCTAACCCTGAAGCTATTTTCAATCTTTTAAAAATGTGATTAATAACTAATCCAAAATAATAATTTTCGGTGAATCAATTCATAAAATTGAATTGATTAACAGTATACTAACTTATATTTTTAAAATCTAGTATCATTAATAATTTTTTTAAACAAAAAATTAAATAAAAAAGTTTTATATAATGACTATATTATAATAATAAAATTCCTGTTTTTCAAATAGATAATATAAAGTCAACAATAATTAAATATATATGTATTTATTAATATTGATTAGTGTATTATTTTCAATATAATTTAAAACAATAAACAATGACTACGTTTGTTTGTATATATATTTATAAATTTCAAAAGAATTATATATTATTTATACTATGGCGTTTTGTAAAAAATTAAAAATAAATATGTAAAAATGAATCCGTAAATCGCAAAATGGAAATAATAATTAAGATATTACTTTTTAGGAACACAGCTAAAGATCATAAAGAAAAAGTTAATTTTAATTTTTTATGTTTAGCAAAAAATGTTAAATATATATAAATAAATAAAGTATTCCGCGTATTTGTAAAAAATATCAGATAAAAACTATTAAATTCTTTATAAATAAAATTATTTCAATATCTTAATCATTATGGATTGTTTATTTAATTTTTTATTGCATAGCGACAACGATAACTATTGATTTATAGATTTCTTTGAAGTTTAAATAACAGTATAATCTTTATAGGTTTTTTTTCGAAGAATAATACCCTTAATAAAAATAACCATTCTTCGTTAAAAGAGGAACTTTGTGCTATTTATTTTTTGAAATATTTTATAGAAAAAAGTTCCATTAAATAATATAAAATACTTATGATTATTAATGGTTATATACTTATTAACCATTAATGAATTAAATAAAAAAAATTAATCGATTTAAGGAAAAAAATAAATACGATGTACATAAGTTACTAAACTGACAATAAATAATTATAAAACAAAAGTAGTGCAAATTTTATATAAAATCCACATAGCATGATCCTTCTATATTTTTTATAATTATGATAGAACACACTTCCTTATAATTAAGTATTTTTAAATTTAAAAGGGATTCAGAAGGACTCGTATAAAATTTAAAATAATAAAATAGATATTAGTTTATATTTAATTATTTCAATTAAACTTTAAAATATATTACACGTTTATTCACATCTTTTATACAAAGTGAATTGTAATGAAAATAAGATATTAATATCAATAGAGATATTTAATGTATTATTTTAGTTACAATTATTTGCTGCATACATGTATACTTCAAAATTTCTTTGTTTATATATATATATATATTTATAATGAGTTCACCTATTTTGTAATAGTATATATTCTAATACATATTCTGTAATAGTAAAATTTCCGTAACTGTTAAAAAATATGATTATATCTTAAATATAGAATAAATACATGTGTGCAGCTAAATTCATACAATTTTTGAATATTTTATTTAGCTTTAAATCAATAATCTAATATGCAGAAATAAGAAGCTAACACTACCACCAATATTGAATCTGATCATATTGGAGAAAATAACATGTATTGTACGTTGAACTTGAATTTTTCCTAAATATTCATAATTATGTAATATTTTATATGTTTGATAATAGAATAATTCAACTATTATATTAATTTTTTTCAATTAACTGTAATATGACAATGAAATAGAGTTATAGAAATATAATAATTCTTATATAACAATTTACATTAACTTCAACTAAAGTTGATCATATATAAATATCCAGAATAATGTTTCATTCCTTTGTTTTTTCTTAAATTAATTTTTATTTATTGGTTTAAATCATCGGTATAAATTAATGGAAATTAATTCTATAAATACTTGATGATAATAAAAAAAAAAGATTTTGGTTATCGAAGAATTATTTGTGTTATCTAAATTAATTTTGAAAAAATATAAAAATCTTACTTTCAATCTTTTTTTTAATTTTGGGATTCAAAATAATCGTTTTTGAAATTTAAAATATTCAAATAAATTTTTATCAATGATTTTATAATACTAAATTGTATTATTATTTTTTGAATAATTACGTTTAAATTTATATTTTATTTTCTACTTTATTTATATGTTATTATTTTATTTTGATGACCCTTTAATCTATAATAAGGTATAAAAATAGTAATTTATTTTATAAATTTGTTTATAAAATTTTTTACTCATACTTTTTATAAATATTTATGTGAATAATATTAACATACATATGGGAGTGAACTTAATTCAGCATTACATGAAATAGACAGAGATATAGAAAGACTGCACTTAAAGTAATCGCTGGAATCTGTATTGCATTCGGTCGTTTGCTCCTGGGTCTCTTCTCTTTGGATTGCAGATGCCAAGGACTATCCAGAAGTCTGTGCTTTCGAATTAGTTCAAGCATCGGAGAATTCGGACAAACTTACTAGAAGCACAATCGTACAAGTATTCGTATGTGTAAAGAGACAGAAATAAAAAAATAAAATTTTTATAATGAGTAAATATATGAAAGCAGGTATATTTGATAGAATGGTCATATAGTTTGTTACCATAAAGGAATAATGCTGAAACGTTTAGAATTAAAGTAATAAGTATTACATTAATATATAGAGAAATATATATATATATATATATATAAAGAATAGAAATATATATATTAAATATTATATAATTTTTCTTTACCTCTCTCTCTCTCTCTCTCATTCTCTCTATTTATCTCCATTTTCGTGCTTTTTTTTAAATATAAGGATACGTACTTTCTATAAAATTGCTTACAGAATATGCACTCTTAAATGTGTTCATAAAAATTTAGATGCTCATTTAATAGTTTTTCATTGCAATACAATAATATACGCTAAAGAAGTAAAAAGATTTTAGAAAATTATTTGTAATAAAATTTTTATAGCAGAGTAAGTGGGCATAATCCTATAAGATAATATCTTATATTTTTTGAAGCATTGATTTAAATTATGTAAAATATTTACATGAAAAATTCAATAACACTAGTTAAATATAAATTTAGAAATATAATGCATGATTTGACTATTCATTAACATTAAATATTAAAAAGAATTATTTATATTGAAAATATTGAATTAAAATTTTTATAAATTGGAAAAAAATTGTTAAGTTCGTGTAAAAATTATACATGCAAGAATTTTTTTAAAGGTATTATTTTATTTATAATTTCAAAAACGAAATAAGTTATAAATATATAATATTTTATTTTTTCCAATAAGAAAGCTATAATTTGATAAAAAATTAATAAATATTCAGTTTTAGAAACAAAAAATAAATTGGAAAAGTAAAGTTTTATTTATGCGGAATAATTTTACTCTTTTCAATTTTAGATAACTACTATATATTCTAAGTCAATTAAACTGATATCAAATATCTCAAATTTTTTTTAAACATAAAAATTATATTATTATTATTTATTCAATAAGTTTATAGACATTTTAAAAATTATTTTCATATTGATATTCTGCAACTTAAGGATTGAGTTGAAATTAACTAAATACATTAAAATTTTACTACAGTTTAAAAAAAAATTTCAATATTATAGATAATATAAGTTTATGTTAATAAAATTTTTTCCGTTAAATACTGATTTTGAAATATTATAAATAAAATATAATATTTGTACCAAACATTTAGAGCATTTAAACGAAATTAGAATAATCTCATGATTCAATTTTTGTAAATTGAAAGTAAATATGAAATACGTATTATCTGACAAATTTCAAATAAAAAAATTTATTTTATTCTATCATTTATTTCAACTAAAATTTTAATTTCTATCTTTCAATAGAAACATTTATATTTATATAGTATACATTAATGATGTTTCAAAATTTCGTTTAATTTTAAAGTGTATTTCTGTAATTCGCAAGACTGACATATAAAAATTGAGCAAACATACTTCGACACATTCATAAATATTAATAACTATTCGTCAGAAATGTTTGGTGAAAGTTAATTGTGTACAGAATATTTATTTTATCCATAAAATTTATGAAAAATTTGTCAACTAGTATTAGTACAATAATGTATTATATACACTATATATGTTAAGGAAATTTTCAAATTTCTTTAATTTGTAAATACTTTAGTTCTAATAAAAATTGTTTACTTTTCATCATTTAAGTTGGTTGAAAAAGAATTATAACTCAGATTGAAGATGCAGTTTACAAACTCAAGAGATGGATGCACTTGTAATATTCTAAACATACTTATTTTTCTTATTTAGAGTCGATTGCAAAGTTGAACACTGGTACTGGTTTTCGACTTATTCACATTTTAAAAATATTTTCTAGCTTAGGGCACAGTTTTTCTCCTTAAATTACCGAAGAAACACAACTTACTAGTTTTCTTAAGGGCTTGAAGGTTAATGATGTTAGTTAGTTAAAGGCTGACACGAAGTTTTCGCGCTTAGCTCTAATTACGTCTTTGATGCCAGAGAGACCGGTCGTTATAATTCCATTTTTCTACGAAATATAACGAACTTGAAAGTCGATGATTAAGATTTACTCAAATATGGTCGCTTTATTTTTTTAGAGGAAGATTCTCAATGATTAACAATTTCTATCTTCTTAAAATCACAATTCAAATGAATATGGATATTATAAAACATATTTAATATTAAATAGTCATAAGACATGTGATTAAACTCTAAAATAATATTCAAATGATTCAAGAAGATTTAATTTTACAGAAATTTTTATATAATAAAGCATTTAATTGAATATAGGAATTACATTAGTATATTTATAATACTTTAATTATTAAAACGACATTAAATTTGAATTTTACATCAGGACTTAAAAATGTATAAATTTTATTAAAATATTATTTATAATTTATGATTTCTACATTATGAGATTTAATATATATGTGTAACCCGAGAATAACAATACATATTTTTTCACCAATGTTTTTTTCGCTTTTTGTTTAATAATAACTTAATAATAACTATTTCGGAAATAAGTGAACTTTTACTGATTAAAATTTTATACTACAATAAAAATATTAATTATTGCTATTCCTGAAATTAAATGAAAAAATCTTTTTTATATACTAACGCTTTCTCTTACGAATTATCTTAAAAATTAATTATTATATTGATTATATAATTAAGATATTGAAAATTATATCTATTATAATAATTATTTCGTAGTTATATTTTTGAAAGTGAATTTTAATTTATCAATAAATTGTTTTAAATTAGTTTATATTCTCTTTTCATAAGTTTCATGTTATTTATATATATTTCATTTTATCGTAAAATTTTATTGTTGCAATTAAAAAATTTATTTTTTTGTTTTGTTTTTGTTTTAAAATGAATAGTATGAGAATGAATAATTGATCTTACTATTAATGACTAATATTTTATGATTTATTCCTATGTAAATTACCTAAGAATCGTAATATAATATATTAAATATATTAAATATAAAATAAAAAAATATATTATGTAGTATAATTGAGCTTTATACTTATAATTTTTCTATTTTTCGTGTATTACAATGTTTTTTTTTTTATCTTTATAAATAAAGCTAAATGGCTTTGCCTAAGTAAGTTTCTTAAAATTCAGCTATTAATTATCATTTATTAATATAAATATATAAAATATAATAAAATGAAAATAAACATTAATAAAAATAAAAAGTGATATTGAATTAACTTTAAGAAAAATTATGGGTTTTCAAGTAAAACTATTAGTAAGTTTGCAACAAAAAATATCCTGAATAAATTTTTTGTATAAACATATTTTACAAATTTGTAAAAAATTCTTCTGTGTAACCAAAATGAATATTAATATAATTATAATTCGTCAATTATAAGAATTGAAATAGTAATAATCTATTTTTAATGCCTATATATGTATACACACATATCATTCATTGACGTTATATATTTATGTTTGTTTATTTTATTTTATATATATACATATATAAACATATTAGTCATTGGCGTTATGTATTTATTTTAGTGTTCGTGTAATAAATAAAAAAAAAATAAATTAAAATAATAATCGAGTAATAAATACAAATTTTTTGAATTGCTATGTAAAATACAATATATCTCCGTGTGTAAATAAATTTAATTAATATATTTAAAAATATCAAAATCAAAACATTTTTTATTTTATTAATGACTTTTACTAATTTTATTTTTCAAGAATTAAAATTTCAGTTCTTATTGTTATCAGTTCTATTAATTATAGAAGTATGTTCTTCTAGATATTGCCATTAAAGATAAATGTAGCAAAATTATTTCACAGTATGTTACAGATTCATGTAGAGCCTATTGATTCTCACATTTCGAGTTTCTTGTGTGTTATCAGCTTTTGCAATATTATCAAAGGATGTTTGATGCTTGTTTCATTGAATATAATTACATATGATTTGGTTGTAATTTGCTTCCAAAGAGTCTGATTTTCTAATTCTAATCAATTCATTATATATTTTTTTCATTTATAAGATTTTTTATATTTTTTTCATTATTTATTTATGAATAGAATTATAATTTATGTTGATCTTTTTAGCTGAATTTATTAAAAATTTAATTATGAAAAATTATACTAAATTATACTATTTTGAATTCCTTTTTCGTGTGAGTTCAAATATTTAATTTATGTATTTTAGCAATACCGTATTCTTACCAAATCTCTCTATACTATTTTAATAATCGTAATATTCATTGAAATTATTTTTTTAATTATAGAAAAATAACGAGAAATATATGTTATTTCTGTTGTGCTGAATATTCATATATACCTATTATCAACGTATTTGATTCCACTACACATTAACTTTAGACTGAAACTGACAAAAAATAGTCTCTATTATACTGACGTTAATAATATTCGTTTTCATGCGTTCACGTGCAATGATTATGTTTTACGTGACATCTATTGATATTAAATATCGATAACGGATTTATCATCCATATTTTGAAAAGGGTGATGTATAATGAATTTGGAGTGATCTACTTACTAATATATGAAAATCTCATTTCTAGATATAAAAAATATTCATAACAAACGTCATTTTATTACTAATATAATTGTGCTAGAAAACAAATATTTATATTTTTCTATTGATATTTTTTATTATCTTTTGATTTTATAGTATAAATATCTATTTATTGACTATTTTTTATTTTATACAAAACATTCAAATATAAACCGTAAAAATATAATTATTTTACGATTAAAATAAGTTCTATAAATTAACTACTACATTTATGGAAAATGTATTAAAGTAATTAAAAAATATTTTAATAAAATTATTCCTAATTAATTTTCCCACAAATATAGATTACCGCGGTTATTCGTATATAAAAGATTTTCTAAATTAACATTTATTTACGCTTAACGCTATTTTTTTATAAATTAAAATTAAATTTATGATATTAATATTTTCTCTAAAACTTATTAAACTGATTACCAAATATATAATTGAAATTTCTTGTATTCTTTGTAGTTCTTGAACTTATGTCTATTGGAATCGTTTATATAAAAAAAAATCAGTTTTGAAACATTTAATTTTTAATGAAAATTTTTCAAATATAGTTAGTCAAGCTATATAAAAATTACAAAAAATTAAGAATAAAAATAAAACCTAATTTTAGTTACTTAATAGCTTTCTTTTCTCTCAAAACTAATTCCAAATGCTCTTTTGTACATGTTGAATTTTTGAAAATTATTAAATATAAAAAAAGTTACGAATTCCAATATCAATGTATCTTAAAAGAAGGAATAACATAAATAGTCTATGAGAAAGCCGGAAATCATAATAAAAAGAACAAAATAACAGGACTTTGAAGGAAAAAGGAATAAAATGTACAGGAACGGAAAAGGTTTGCTCTCTAAATGTAGAAAGTAAACGTGTATTACAAAATCGACGTTTTGTAATACAGGAAAATACAAACAAAAAATAGAACAGAAAGCATATTGAAAAATATATTTCTTTGGCTTCGTGTTCATATATATCGATAACAATTAAATAATACGGAAAATATAGAATAAAATCAAATTTGATAAATACTTATAATTTAATAAAAACTAAAATAAAAAATCAATGTGTTTGCCTAGATGTTTGTAATCACAAAAGAAAAAAAAATTACATGTTAAAAACATACCCACACATACATGCATGCAGGCACTCACACATACACAGATATAAATTATGACAATTTTAATGCATATTTTTACATAAAAGAAAGTTTCGATAAAATTTTATAAAATTAATTTTGATTTTAATATTTTCAGGACACATTCTGTGTTTTATATGTATATATATATATAGCTATAATTTTGCTTCTTTCTTAATTAATTTTGTACTATATCGTGTTATTTATTACGTATTGGATATATTGATTTCATATAACATATATTATTGGATGCATATTAAGAATTTCAATTTGAAAGAGAATTATTAAACAAAAAATTTTGTGATTTCTTTTAAAGCTACTTTTAAATTTCATTCTATTAATATATTTCTATAATATGGATTTTAAATTCATAATTTTCTTAGTTTTTTTTTATTTCAGTAGTTGCCATATTTGCTATTTGTTTGCTAATTGAGATTGATTTTTCATAATTATTATAATAAACATTCAGATTAAAGTTCAGATGAAGTATTGTGTAATATAATTAAGAGGTGAACGACAATATAGTGAAATATATAAAATTAATTAATCAATTATTAAATTAATTATTAGAAGATCTATTAATCAATTTTAAAATTAAGATTATAGAAAGTACTTATTCGAAGTTTATGTTGATCAAAATCATAGTTTATTATGAATTAATCTTTTTTAATGACAATACGGAATTGTATGTCGTGACAGAAAAATATTTTATAAATATTAGAAAGAAAGTTAAAGTAAATACCTTGAAAGAAAATTAGAAAAATATAAAAATGGAAAAAATACCACAAAGAAAAATATTTAATATGAAATAATAATTATAACGTTAGAAAGTTACATACGGGTTTTCAGAAACAGCTTGATTACGTCCGACACGTGTCGTGGTGAGAAAATTTGAAAGACAAGTGCGATTAATTGTAAGCGAGCATAGGTTTACCCTTTCTCCTCCACTTGCAACTATACCACGAATCGACGGTTGACATAGCTCCCTCCCGCCATCCTACTTTGTCACTCTTTCTCTCTATCTCTCTCTTTCTCTATTTCACTTTCTTTACGCTGCGCTGCACAAGCCCTCTCTCACCTATTCATATTTTTCTACTCTATTTTTTTTCTTGCTACCACAAGCTTGAGTGTATGTTCTCTCTTTCTCTGTCTACTTCCTGCATATTACCCTCTTCCTCTCCTCTCCTCTCCTCGCTGCAGGGTCCCCCGTACGTCTTCGTCTCAGACGATGAAATCTGGACTGAAACCCAATGAAAATATGGAGGTCTCGTACGCAGAACATGCACCCATAGTATCGAACACCGGCTTACCAAGAAGATCGGGTTGATCTTACACTGGGGCACACTAAAATCATCGGGTAGTAGTTTGGTCAACCGACGTATCACCGTGGAGTGGCGTTCAGAGGGAGTTGATGAACTCCTTTATCTGTACGACAGAGAAAATGCGGGAAGGGGCAACGGGTGTAGAAGAATCTCCTTCCTCGCTAATATAATATGTAATAGTTGATCTTGTTTATAAATCAGTATTCGTGAAAAATAACAAAAGTAAATATTTAACTTATAGGAAGTGGTAACTATAAAAAACTGTAAACAGCTTTTTTCCTCTGACGTGGCACGCAGAAGATTTTTTACGCCAGAACTCTGGTTTAATTAAGAGAAAAACCATAAAACACAAAACAAACAGATAACAATTGTTATAATTAAAATAAAATATGATTAAAATAAACGACTAAACTGCATTATCAGAAAAGGGAAGAAATCAGTTTTTTAGCACTTAATTAGATCCGACTCTAATCTAGTTTTTCTTTTATCGTAAAGTGACATATAATTAAAAAAAATAACATAAAAATCTCAAAAGAAAAAAAGTTAATAATTCAACATCTCCAACATTCCCTGATTTTTTTAGACCCTGCGATATCGATAATCAACACTCTTCATATGTAGTTATCAAACGAAGCTGATAATGTATATTATAAGTTCATAAACATACTCATAAATATTTATTTATATTTACATTTATCAGGGATTATTTGTGATTTTTTCATATGGAACAACTTTTAGTGTTCTTTATACTTCATGTGTTCATGTTCTATGTATTCATTTTGAAACCTAATTTATTATCATTCAAAAGTTGTTTTTATCTATTTAGGTTAGTTTTAACAAAATTGACTTTTAAAAAATTTAATACTTCAAATTTATTATGAAATCTATGTAAAATAAAAATATTTGAATAAATACTTAAATTCAAATTGCTTAACCAAACTGTAGGATAATTTATTTTAAATAAGTATATCTTATTAAAAATATGAAAATTATTTAAAACATAACTAAGTTTTAACTCTTACATGATGTTGATAATTATTTTCTTGAAGTTATTTTATAGCTAATTTTTCCATAAAAAATATTTATAATCTGCTAACATTTAAATACTTCATTTCTATTTTATAATGTTTTTATGAACACTATATATTATTATGTGATGTTTATATAAATTTAGTTATATAAGTTCGTATTCAACCTTAAAAAAAAGACAGCACAAAACAAAATTTCTTAAATTTGTAATTACACTTGTAAGTTATACTTTTAATCTATTTTAATATTCATAGCCCTTGGGTTGTTTTTAAGCCAGCGAAATCTAATTTTTAAAAAAATATGAATCGTGCTGCTTTATTTCTTTTGGGAAAGAGAAAGAAAAAGTATGTATTTATAAATACATAACAAATACAAAATATATTATAATACAAAATATAATTCAAAAATATAAAATGAAACTCTATGTTTTTTGAGAATTTTATAAATATATTAAATATATTACTTATTAAAATTAGAATAATATAGAGTTTTAATAATTTGGCAATTAAAAGAATGTTTATAAAATAAAATATCTATGGTTTTCGAACAATACATACGCAAATATTTGCAAGATTTTAATAATAATAACATATATATAGATATATATATACTGATCACTGTTATAAAAAGTATATTACATAGTTATGAAACACATCTATAACAAATTTATATTTCATTACTTATAATGGCTTTGATATAAATAAATAAAACAAAGATGAGAAATTTTTTTCTTGCAATTACGTGCCTGTATAAGTTGATGGTTAGTAAAATTTTTGACGAAATTCTTGACTGAATATAAAAGATCTAAAAAAATGATTCCGTACTGATAAGATTGAGCGAATTAACGGGAATTTATTTACCTAATAATACACATGCAAATATTTAGAAATGTATGTACCTATGTGTACTTATGCAAGTAAAATTTTACTCTATTACTTAAGGTCTAGTAAAAATCGATTACAATTTGTAAATAATACGTCAGTTTTCATGATCATGGAATCGTGTCGCTAACATGCACGAAGTTTACACTTTGTTGAACCTCGTTACACTTTAATTGGTCTGATTTATATTTTTAAAATAAATGAGAATAATTCAAGTATACTTAATTTAGTTTTTATTTTGCTACAAATTAACCATTCATATTACATTTTCCTTAAAATAGCGTACATTTTAAAAATATATTCTTACTGTGTGGCATGGTAAATGACATTACAAAGTAAATAAAAAAGATAATGTTATAACAAATTTTTGAAAATATAGTGGCTTATTTCATTTTTAAAAATGTAACTGTCCTTTTTTTAAATTTAGAATAATTTTTCAGATTTTTTATAGTTATTGAAGAATTTGCTACAGATAATTAGTTGTAAACTAATATGTTTTATTTAAAACTTTATTCTATTTTTTAATTTTTTTAATGCATTTAAATTTTTTATTTAAAATTAAAATATAATTAAAGACTTAATTAAAAAATATTAGAAATATTATAATTAAATTGATGATATATTGGCTCAAATATTTGACGAATGTAAAATGATATATAAAACAGTAAATCTAAAATTAATGAGAAACATAAAATTATAAGATATTAAAATGTTTTTAGTAAATTTCTATATATTGTTAATATACTTATGAACTATTTTGAGGGTTAAGATAATTTGATTAAACAAATAAGAAACTTACAAATGAACTTATTTGTTATTGAATTTATGTCTTATCTTTCCACTTACTTAAGCCCATATAGACATATATATTTTTCAATTCAGGAAGATCTCTATAACAATGATCTGTTAACAAAGTGTTTGAATCGACACGTGCGAAATTCTAATGTTAGATGCAATTTAACAGCAGTGTAGCTTATCGTTCTAAAATACGGACATTTGGAACCTAAAACCGTTAAAATTGCCACCTATATAAACGCACGCTTATTCAATTAAGACTCTGCATTAATTTTAATGATAATGGTGTTATTTAAGTTGAACATTTATTATCAGTATAAGTCATTTGCCAAATTTTGCGATGTGTATCAAATCAAGCGAAATGGAGAGAGTCAAAGTAGTAATAATAAGCTCATACAATTTATCTATTAGAGTACATGTATCATTAAATGTTTTTATAACGAGCTGAAGCTTTATTCGGTAACTGATTAGTATTGGTTCGTTAAAAATTACTAAATTCTTTTACCAATATTATGTCTATAAGTTAATGGATATAATAGGAGAAATATAATGTAAAAAATACAAAAAATGAATTTTTTCATTTTTAATTTAAGTTTTAAGAAATTACATTCTTTGAGTTATTTTAGTTCATCAACTTCAGAGAAATATGTAAATAAAAAATTAAATTGATTGATTTATTTCAGAAAATAATTATAGGTTTCATGTTTTCTGCTAATCGTAAACTCTAATGGTGAGGCATTTAATAGTCAGATGTATGATAACTCTTTCATTTTACGATAATTTTTTAACAAGAAATGTTTCATACTTTTAATACGTGTCTGAATATATAATAAAGCTCTCAGAAAACTTCGTTATTTTTTCCATATAAAAATCTGAAAAATATTTTTATGATTAACGCTATAAGAATATTATTCAAATTTTAAAAAACTACTATTTTATTATTAACAAGCAAAAAAATATTTGATAAAATTATATTTATTTTACATTAAAACCTGAATTAATAAATTTGTACGATGAAATTTCTTTTTATAATACAAATTATGGGATTTAGTTTTTAGGCATAGCTAATGCTTTGCAATGACTTAATCTATTTCTATGTATACCTTTCTGCCTATAAATAACTTATTCTAGTTGTTTTATAACTTACTTCAGATTATACAAAATAAATCATTTACAAAATGTGTCAAAAATATTAAACTGACAGAATAAAACTTTTGAAAATGTTATTTTATATTATTTATCTTAATTAATCTATATATTACAAAACTTTTAAATAATATTAGTTCAAAGAAATTTAATTCCTTAAATATAAAATAATTTGCATTTTAATGCAAATATGTTCGTTATAATATAAAAAATGTATCTCATACTATACTTATAATCGACCATTAATTATAAATTATACAGAATAAATTTTTAAATTTGAATTGTAATTTTCAATTACTAATTTGTTAAAGACTGGATACACTAAATCGTTTGTTAAATTACTTTCATCAGTAAATTAACTTCTTTTTTTAAGCGTGCAATATCCTTCTACAATAAAAAATGCAAAAAAAAAAAAAAATTCGATACGTATTTCCGGCTAACAACACATACGTATATCCGTCCACTTTGAAGTATAACGTGTGCTTTGATATTAAAAATGTTGGAAGTACTCTAGAGGTCATACGTAAATGCAATGCCACGTCCACGATTTAACCGCTTCCTTGAGGCGACATACGGCTTATATTTGCTGCAGTCCACTTGGGTGATGAAGATAAAATAGGATAATTATGGAGTCTATCGAGATCGGAGGCGTGCATACTCGCGCAACAGAGTAAATTTCGTCGAGGCACGCGAGATCGTTTAGATTTGAATGAGTCCCCTGATAAGACAGAGAGAGAGAGAGAGAGAGAGAGAGAGACCGGTGGATGAAAGAAACAAGAATTCGGCCTAGAAGAATAAAGGCAGAAAAAGAAAAAGAGAAAAGGAAGTGAGGTGCCCATGATTTAGAGAATACTGCATGCGACAAGATAAGGAAATAGTCAGTGAAAAAGGAAAGGAATCAAATGCAGTTTTTAACTTTAGAATTATCTCAGGAAGTTATTTTTGCATACGCATCTACTAGCAGAAAAAATTTGCTCCTACGGAAATTATTTTAATTGTAAGATTAGTATAAACAGATGATTTTTAAGACAATGAAATTTATTAGTTTTACTTTACAAATTAATTGGATAAAATAAATTCTAGCGTATTTAAACAAACGATTGTAACTATTGTATTGTTGATAATATTTTACAATATAATTATAATACCATATAAATAATAAAATATTGTGTCTAATATCTAGTGATCAGTAAATGAAATTAATTAATTTATATTAATATTGACAAATTTACATATGTATATATGCTTAATGATATGCTTAATAATATGCTTAAAAAAATATTTCCATAAAAAATGATTTGAATAAATTATAGAACATAAAAAATAAAAATAATAAGGTATTGTATTAATAACTGCATCGATTTTACACTCTAAATTTTTATTTAATAATATATAATTTTTCTAGTATATAATTTTTCAGTATAAGATTTAATTAAACTTATAGAAGCAAAGATCTTAAAAATCTATCTCTAAAGGAATTTAAAATTTTCAGTTTTATTTTTTTAACCAGTTTACAAACTAAAAAATTGAATGCTATAAAATATAAAATAATATACTTAAATAAGTGAAACAATGTGTTACATTATCTGGATATAGTAATTTATGATCTACTACGCAAATAATACCATATACCTGATCAGTCCAGTAAATTAAATATTTCATTTAATAATTAGATATATATATATATATTACATAATTTTTAAACGATATTAGTGTTACACTACGGTCGATTTAAAAGTATAATCTACATTCTAAAACTAAACTGTTTCGAAGAAATTTTACATACTTAATTATAAATATTGACTGTTCCAATATAAGATATGTTTTTAAAATGTCTAACAAACGTTCTTATAAGAAAAGATATTATTTATGTAAATTTTATTGGGATTTCATTTTCTCACTTTCTTTATTTACTATTAATAGAAGCCTCCTTTTTAATGAATCCTTTAATTAAATCTTAGGAATTATCTGTTTTATAAAGACACTCATTTAATTGTGCGTTTTATGCTTTCACCATCCTGCTCTTTACTTTGAGAATAAGAATTCGTTTAATTCAAGTTCCAATTAAAAAAACAAATATTAAAAAAATTTAATTGTGTATTTTTATAAATATAAGATTCAATCCAATTTTATAAACATAAAATTTATATCTTTTAAACACTTTAAAAATTTAGTTATTTTAGAACGTCATAACACTTTTTGCTAATGGTTGAAGATATGAATAAGAATTTTTTAAAGAAGTTTGCATAATAATGCAAATAAGATAAGAGACAAAAATAATTTTTGTATATGTCTGAAATTCTGTAAATGTTCAAAAAAAGGAATATAAAATCGATTTGCTCAAAATTTCTTTTATTGAGTGTGAATTGATATTTGAATACAAACATTCGAAAGCTGATTTATTATTAAAAAAAATTGAAAGAAAACGAATAAAAACGACGCTCATTAATTTTTAATTTCAGCATTAGGCGCATCTGCTTGCTTTAGCCGCTGCGGAAGCTTCACTAATTATTTCTCGCTGATTTTTTTTTTAGTTCGTCCGGCTTTCATCACTTTTATTTTTCAGTCCCATCCAATCCTTGCCATCTGCGTGCCTGTCTTCCTCTTTCTTCCAAACGTACACGCTTCGTACCGAGACGCGGCTAGCATTCGTTAAATCACAAGCAAGCATGCAAGTTGAAATCTATTCTTCGCAAAGGAAAGGTGCTGCGTCAGCGAAACCACATAGACGACAATGTTTTTCTGCAAGAATAATTTTTTTCTTACAAAAAATTACTAGGGTTGATTTTGATTTTTTCTCATTTTATTCATACTTTACTTCCTCCTACCCTGTCTACTCTCAATGATTTCGACATTATAATACTGAAGAAATTATTTTACGTTAATTATTTTATATCAATTTATAAAGAGGATTATATTAAGTGAATTATTATTATCATATTATTTATTTTATCGAATGAGGAGTCTTTAAACTATTGCGACTATCGTCTAGAATATTAAAATAGATTTTAATTAACACTTTAATCACATGTACAAATATTTAATAGATTTACAAAATACGTTCATTTATTTATGTCAAGATTTCTACTTCGATGTTTATTTTACTGACGAGCTATTTAAATATTGAAAAATTCGGAATAAATATTAAGACTTGATAACTTAGTCACACGTAATGCTAAATAAAAATTCAACTATGCATATTTCTAAACTACAAAATTTGCAAAAATGAAAATACGAGATTATTCCAGAATCCATTTTTATTTAAAACATTAATTAATGTTCAATTTTATATTTATTTTTGTAGAAGAATTACAAAATAATCATGAAATACAGTGATAATGTAATTTTGAGTATTTAATAAAATCAATTTTATTCACTGACACATAAAATTAATTTTTCTGCTACATTAGAAAAAGTTTATTTAAAATAAATTGGTTTACATTTCCTAATTAAATTATTTCATAAAATATACCATCGAATGTGAGAAAAGTAATTTAAGTAAAATTAACTTTTTAATTAATATAAAATAAACTTATTTAAAATTTAAATAAAATTGTATTACTTTCTTGTAAAAAATAGGAAAACATTTTTTTTTCTAACTTCAATGAAATATCATAAATTTGTATATGGTATAATAGCATAACGATAGTTTCATCATATCTTTATATAATGTATTTACAAAATTAATGTATATTGTGAAACTAATATTGTATCAGGAATATTTTTTATTCTTTAGTAGCCAATTAAGATGAATAATATTTTTTACTATCTGAAATCTTTTGAATATGGAGACATGTCTTTTAAAATATTAAAGAGGAGACTCTTTTGAATAGTTATTCATTGAGTACTAATTTTTCATTTCTCCGCTTCTTATCTTTTCGAGGGCCTCCCTTTGATATTTTCATTTCACGATAACTACATAATATAGCTTAAAAGTCTGGTTCCGATTCATGAGATAAAAGAAACGTATATAATATCCTTCATAATTATTATAAATTTAAAAAATTGTAAAGATTCTTTTATAAATCTATGGTCATAATAGAAAACCAATTTGACTTTATATATAAACTATTTATTATTTATTATTATTCTACCATTGAATACATAGATTCATACATAATTACATTTAGTTAATTTATTTTTATTGTCAAAACAAATAAGATGCAATATTAGTTTGATTATAAAAAGTATTACGATGAAACATAATATTTATAAAGTAAGTATATAGGAAATAAAATTATTAAAAACTCAAATAATTTTTATTCTTTACTTTATTATTAAATTATAAAAATTATTTACAGAAATTTTAATCTTCATTGATGTTTATAAGTACCAAAACTTATATTTAATACATTTTAGTATATAAATCTTGATTATTATAAATTATTGAGAAATGTAATTTTTTAAAGAATTTCTCAAATATTTCAAAGATAATAAAATAAATAAACTTAAAATAATTTTATATTTTATTTATTTATGATCGCATATATTTAATTATATTCTACATAGCACGTAACAAATTATGGTAGTAAGATTAATGGTACTAAGTACAACATATAACAGTATCGAAATAGTTTATTAATTATTTCAGTTTTCTTGAAGATAATGAGAGTAGGAGATCATAAATTCGTTTATAACTACCCACCTTCTGATATCATTAACGAAATAAACCTATGCCTATAGTTGCGTAAATTATATTACAAAATATTTGGTGGTTTTAGGTGGTATAAAAACTAATATTGAACATATTGTAACCCGGGGTAATCTTAATAATATAAATGGGTGTGGTCCTAATTTATAGATCTTATAATAATATTAAATTCTGTTATCAACAAAAAGTATCGCTTGTACAAACTTCACACCAAACCTAGGGAAATTTATTAGCACAACTGAAAAACGTCCGTTTCACATGCAAATGTTACTTATTCATACAACTTCATATTTACAGTCGCAATATAGCCACCTTAATAATACACACAGCCGCGCACGCACAGACACATATAGCCACACCTACATGATTTCCGAGAGCTGCTTATTCAGATTTATGGAATGTTAGGAAGTCTCACCCCTCGTATAATAATGCGTGTTGCTCGCGTTTATTACGTACCATGCTTGAGATCGCTCAAACGTTAAATTATACACTTTATCATAAATGCTGCCCCTTAAATCAACGAGCCTCTTAAATCTCTTGCATGTAGAAGAGCAGCACAGTCCTTCCGCGAATTATAATAGCAAGCTAGCAAAATAGCAAGTTCACAGCGTTGTACATTAGTGAATCCTTAAAAACGGCTCGTATGCTTGTGTATTTTCAGCATATCTACCTTTATGTCAAATACAAATGCAACTGGTGGTTAAATTGTAGGAGAAAAGTAATGGTAATATATTCGATGCTGATGATACGCAAAGCTTAGAGTCAGGCAATCTGTTATTGTACATGTTGGAATAAAATTTCTCTGACATTAAGGAAAATTATTATTATATACACGATATTGAAAAATCAAATATTGCACCTATTTAAAATTTATTAGTTTACTTAATTTACTGTTTGTATATTGAAATAATAGCATGACGTCTCTATTTCTTAAAAATGAAAGTTTTAGCAGACATTATTCAAGTAAACTTACGAGTATTAGAACCAACTGCTGCACTTCTGAAATTAGTAAATTAATATGTCAAAAATCACTTTAGAATACTATTTTATTATTTAATATTTAAATAAAAGTTAAAGAAGCTTCGAAAATAGGTTTTTTATGCATTATATTTAAAATGAATTTTATATTTTTAATTGATCTTTTCTATACTTAATGGTAGAAAAATAGTTTTCTAATTTAATGACATTATTTTTTAATTATTAGAAATTTTTATTTATATTTATATCATGTTGTGCTAATATTGTTTATTTATTCGTATTTTAATATAAGCTTTTTAATATATACATACAAAAATACATTAAATGATATTGTGAGTATTTCAGAATAAGGAAAAGAAAAGTAAATATAAAATTTATTTTTATATTTCTCTCGGTAAAAATTTCTCTATGCGGCCATGTTAACTCACAGTAAAGCAGTTGTCGCTTAACTTTTGAGGTACTCCCTTCTTAGTATCGTCTCAGGAAGCATACATACATCTTCTTACATCCTTGTAAACATGAAATTTTATATGCAGAGGTAAAAAGTGGCATGAACGTTTACCGTCAAACATATTTATTATACGTGAAGATTCTACGGTGATCTTCAGAGTACAGTAGTCGAGCACTTTTCATTCTACTAAAAATATATGTTCGAACAACATTCGTATTATATTAAATATTATCAATCACAGATCTTTAGGCTGATGTTACCATTATTCAATGATGTTAATATTGTTGTTTTTTCTAATCTATCTTTTGATTCGAGGGTAACAAATGCCGTTCTAAACCTTCTATTATATTCTACGATTTATATTATCTTCATGGTAATTATTTAATTATCAACTTTCAATAAACAATATAAAATAATATCTTTCATTTTATTAATGCTAATTAGTATTATTGATAACTTCTAATATATTTTAAAATAGAATTGATTTTAAGTTCCCATGATTTAATTAGATGTGTAACATTAAATATATTCTGCATAATAATTACTATTTTTGTTTGTAGAAACATAAAAAATTACATTTTATAAATAAATAATACAACGCATTTCAATGCAAATATTGTGTACATTACAAAAACAGCATATATTTAGCGTTTAAATTCGATTTTTCTATACATGTTTGATAGAAAAATCAATGTGAATAGTAAAATATTGTTATAGATCAATTCCACAAGTAAAAAAGTCGTAACAATCAATATACTTCAAGACACAAAATTTTGAAGGAATTTTTTTTCTTTTTTAACATATACTACGTCAGAAAAATTAATGGTTACTGAATACTTACCTTAATTTGTAAAATATACTTAAATTTCTCTTTTTCTCTCTTATATTTTGAATCCCTATTTCTTTTATGATGAATTCGAAATCCAATCTACATTGCCTTCAGCAATTTTCAATGAACTTTATAAAGTATATCATAAAAATATTTACACATACTGAATTTAAAAATCAAGAATATGATTACCATATATTATTAATGATATATTTTATAAAAATGTTTTAGTTATTTTTTATCTCATTTTATTTTATTCTCGGTAAATTTATATATTCATGATATAATATTTTAATATTAGAATTGATAAAGAATCCAGAGTAAGTATTTCTATTTTTATTATTTTTTGTAATAACTTTTTTAATCAATGTTATCAAATAACAAGTATTGAAAAGTAGATAAACCGTATACATTTCACGAATTTAAAAAAGAATATATCTTAAATTTTGTTTGAAAATCTATTAATTAGATTTATTAATTAAAATTTGAAATGGAGGCTTGAAAATCTTAAAATACTCTTAAATGAAATATATAAATGCTTCAAATGATACATTGACTATTTTTTGAGAAAAAAAATGTTTCAAAATAAAAATATCATAGTCAAAAACCTTTGAAAAGCGAGAAATTAGCTTTTTAATCTTCAAAAGTTCTTAACTTAGAAAAGGAAGTAAATGCTACTACTATTGATATAGAAAGAACATGATTTGTCACAAATTACTACTCTAACTGTTCAAGAAACACGAAAATGAAGACTTCATTTCAGTTTTTACATCTTGTAGTAGCTCAATTAAAATTTGTGAAATGAAAGCAATAATTTATATGAAGACATACGTGTTTCAAAAATTAAAACCATTAAAAAATTCTATGATTTTAAAGTATATTTTAAAGTAAAAATGAATGATATTAATATTTTATAAGATATAAATTTATTTGGAGTTTAAAATATAAAAGAGCTTCCTCAAATAAATAAAATAATGAAACTAAAATCATTTATTAGAAAAACACGTACAATGTCCTTTAGAGATTAACTTAAAATAAAATATAATTATAAGCATTTAATTTATTTAAATAATACTACTACTTCATTTGCTGTTTATTTAGTTACATGTTCTTGATGATTAGGGAATATTTAACTAGATTATAATAATACTATGTTACATATTGCTTATTAAAGTTATTACTTTATTATAATTTATCTAAATTAGGTTAATTATTATAATTATCATACTTTTTATAACAATATTTTACGCACATATGTGTGCAAAAATGAAAACTAGGTTTTCTATTACTGCTAAAGGTGAGACAAAGAGTGAACGAGTTCCCCGTGACACAAGTCTTGTATGCGTTGAGCTGACGTGGTCTTCATTAAGCATTCAAATATACTACGTAGATACAAGAGCATCGTACTCTCACTGCACATCAATTATACTTCTATATGTATTTATATATTGTCCTGTTTAATTTACCTTGCACGTATGTATCTCTTGGTTTCCAAGCCTTTGAAAGTGCAATGATGGGCGTCGTTCACTTTGCTTTGGGTAAATCTCGCAAACTTGTTAATCTAAATGAATTTTCAGTCTCACTTTTCGCTATCTTTCTAGAGAAGAAGAGAAAAAGAGAGGGAGAAAGAAAGTGAGAAAGAAGAATACAAAGAGAGCGAGACTCATAGAATGACAGAAAATGGAGAAATGGATGGAAAAGTAAAGGCATACCATAAAATATAACCACTCTTGATTTCTTTATTCATAACCGATCTTTTTTATCTCTACAATTTTCTCTTTTCTGAGAATTATACTTTATCGGCTTAACATTTTATCTTTGTCAATTATTTACTATTGTTTGAATCTGTTTTTATTAGTGTAAGATTTAATGTTTAACAGAAAACTCATTTTTTAGTATCTAATCGCTTTTTTCAGATTTTATTTATTAACAAAATTTTTATTTATTATTATTATTTTTATTTATTATTTATTAACTAATTACTTTTCTTTGTAATTTAATATTGAACTCACTTAGAGTAGAATTAAGAAATTTTTTTCTGAAATAATTGAGAGTTAATTTATAAATATTATATCTAATGGATAATTCATGATCTATATATAAAGACTGATATATAAATGACTATTGAAAATTTTTTTTACTATTTTAAAGTATTTTTTGATTTTCATGTATAAAGTATTTAAGATGAATGTGAAATTAAGAATTTAAATTCTTAAAATAATAAATAGATTTTATTCAATCTAGAAAGTCTTGCAATTAACATGCGATATTATTATTAAACTTATAATCGAGTAAGTATTCATGTATATTCAAACTATGATTGTAGTATATGAATATAAATGATCTAAGACAGTGAACATTAATTACGTTTGCTAAGCTTTAATATTTCTTAGGCTAGACTGAATATATTCTTTTGTCAGTAACATCGGTAAATTTGTTTCCACTGAGCGTAAAACAAGGTGACATGAACGGTACTGAATCCCTTAGGATGAATTTACCAACCCTACCAATCCTTTATTTTCTTTTAAAATCGTCTCGAAACTAGAGAGTAACGTGTCGCTTGTATAGAGATCGTAGTTTCGAACATGTGTCTTTCTTTCGTATACTTTCTTTCGATTTTCACTTGTCCTTATGCAATTTTTATTTAAATGAGCTAATGCACATGTGTATGTCTGAAGACACGTATATATATAAGTTACTTGAGTTTGGTAATGTATTTTACAAAATAAAAAAATATAATTTGATATTTTTTAAAGTTACTAAATAATTGCATATAGTGAGTTCTTTGTGAACGAACGAATGTAAATCATTATATTATCGGAATATTTAAATATAACCTGAATTCTACTTAATCTTATAAAAATACTCTTATTTATAAATATTTAAAATCTTACTCGGAATTAATATTTTCTGTTAAAATAGAATATCTTACTTATACAAAGTACGTTTATCAACATTTTATAATGCACATAAAATTAAAAGTTTTAGTTTAAAAAGTTTGTCTACATTAACATAATAATAATAATAAAAGTTATGTAAGTTTTATTTTTAAGATTTATAAATTTATAAATGCATGTGCAGACACATTTAGGTGCATTTAATAACAAAGATTATTCACTTAGAAGTTCTAATAACAAGATATTAATAAATTAAAAATTTTTAAT
This sequence comes from Platyscapa corneri, assembly GCA_018907185.1. Lineage (NCBI taxonomy): Eukaryota > Metazoa > Arthropoda > Insecta > Hymenoptera > Agaonidae > Platyscapa > Platyscapa corneri. Next base: position 1,587,890 of record JACCHW010000012.1, read on the forward strand.
TTTAATCAACATGGATTACTAAAAAGTAAATAATCATATATAGAATAATTATTTTATATCTCACGAAAGCATACGCAAATATGCTTTCATAAATTGACTATTAAAATATAATAATTAAGGTGTATTCTAAATTTTATAAGGAAATAGCTAGATATAGTATAAAACTTTATTTTCCCTTTATTATACAGAAAATTATGAGTGAAGGAAAATCGAATGAAATCTAATTAGCTTAAGAATGGATTAAGCTTAAATCATGATTGTTCAACAGCTCGAAAATAGCTTTTTTTAAATTCATCAGTGGTAGCGTAATGTATAGTTTACTTTAAAAATTTATCTTTTATTTTATTAGTAAAAAATACTGAGTAATATTTAATCTAGTTAGTAATTTGTAACAGGTAAAATCATAGTTTATTTTACGAACTATGGTTCCTTTTTTATATTTATTTTAATACTCACTATAAAATTCAGCCAATTCAGTTGATTATTAGTTTATTTGATTACAAAATCATAATTCATATATTATTTGAATTTAATAACAGTATTATTTACTTACTGCTTTTTAAAGTTTATCTGAGCATAAAATAATAACTTTTGAGTACGTTATTTGTTTTTTATTTAATATATAAAAAAATTAATTACTTTATAAAAATAATTCAGCCATAAATTGTTTATATGAAAATTATAAAAATGTTAATTTAAATTTGAGCATAAACTTTTTTTATATTTTTTAGATTACACGTTAATTTGAAAAACGAAAAAATAAATTTATAAGACATTTGAATGAAAAATCTAATCGGACTAGTAATATACAGTATGCAACTCTTAATTTATTATTATATAGTTCCATAATCAATTATTTTTTATTATATTTTATCGTTATATCTACAATCTTATTACAGAACTAATCTTCGTAGCATTATTATCATTATTATTATTATTATTATATTATTATTATTATACAGAACTAATTTTGAAATTAATACTATTATTTCTCATAGATGTTATTTATATAAAAAAGATTTTGTATAACCCAATTATTTTATGTTGGTATATATTTAAAAAATAAAAAAACTTCTTGATTTGAAATTAAATTTAAATACTTGCTTTACAATTATATAGACGAATATGTGATACTGTATTAATGCTGAAGAAAGGACAAGAAAAAGATTGTAACTATTAAAGAGGTATTTAATTTAGCTATTAGTGTCAAAGAGCAGTTGTTATTAGAAATAATATCTTATTATTAATCAACATTTTCTAATAAGAAATTACTATTTACTATTAATATAGATTTTATTCTAATAAACCATGAGGCGTTCAAATTTTTATAACTTAGTAGCTATTAAAATAAAACGAAATATTTCTCAATTTTTAGGTATTTATAAGATTTTTATATTTGTGGAATTCGATTGAAAGAATTCTATGATGTTTTAAATTCCAAGAAAATGTAGAATAATAATAATATTAGCCCTACTACAATTTTACAAGGAACTCTATATTCATATACATCACAACTACAAATTATCAGCGTATTTTATGCCGAATTAAAATTATTTAATTATTTAAAATATATAACATCGATATTTTTATTAAAATCCAAAGTTTTAATGTTATAAGCACTAGAATAGTTGTTAAAAATATAAGTAAATAGTACAATATAAACTAACAATACAATGCAATATAAATATACACAATACAAAAGTTACATGAATACCAAGAAAATTTTTATAGAATTTCTTGTGTATATCTGTTTCATATAAATATAGATTTTATTCAAATTTTTTTTAGAAATATTTAAGTTTTATCATCACACTAGAACAACATTTTTTTAATTTTTTAATATAAACCTTAATAAAATGATATATTCAGTGTTAAAATTAAAATTATAGAATCATTATTTGTTCGAAATTTTTCGTAATTTGATTTTATTTTCGAATAACCTCAAATGAGATAGCGAATATTCTATTCAGATGATGAACTTAAAACAAGAATTAGTTCAAATAAGATAACGAATATTGCTTTACTCAATGCCTTTTTGACTTTATCTACCTTCCTTTTGTAAGAACTTGGAAACGGTAATGATTAGTAAAATAATATTGTAGTTCAAAAATAAGTTAATTAAGCTAGTTTTTTTATATTTTGCAGTAATATAATGTTTTTTTTTTTTTTAAGTAAAACTATTATTCCACTTATTATGTGTACTTGTGAATGTTTGTTTTTATTTTAATTCTTCTGTTAACAATTGGTTATAGTGAAGAAAAATTTCAAGAATATGTGTTTGTAGAAAAGATAAAATCTTAATTAAATAAAATATGTAGATTTTTTGGATTCATCAAATAAATACAATTTTTATAAAAAATTTTTGGCTCGTATATAGTAGTTGTATAAAAAATGAAATTTGTGAACTCTTACAAAGTATTTTTGCTGTAACACTACTGGAAAAATAATAAGTCGTGTATTATATATTTTTTTAATAATAAAAAAAATTTCTATACATTATCAGACTACTAATGTTAATTAAAATTTTCTTACAACTCATCAATAAATATTAATAATAAAATGTTTTCATAAATATATATTGTATTCATTTTTAAAAAATATTCAAAGCATGCAGGAAATTCTTTAACATTTTTTATAAATAACCTTTCGGATTTAGAAAATTTACATATGAACAGAAGTTTTTGAAGTAAAGTGGTGTAATAATTTTGATAACCCAACTTACCTTATGTTATATATTTTAAAAGTAATAAAACTTCAAACGTCAATATTTCCATTCAAAATTATATCATTTAAATAATATACCTTCATGAATTTATAGTTATTTAGATTTAAATAATAATTTACATTTCAATTATTATAAAATTTAAATTTACAGATAAAAATTATTCAAGTATAAAATAGTTAAAATTTTCATTATAACTATATAATATAATAATTTGTTGACTGTATATAATGATGTAGTAATTGTTGAAATAATGTACAATAATTTAAATAATTTGTACAATACTTAATAAATTTTTAAGATGATAAAAATATAAGTTTATTTTTTAATTTTTTTGTGTAAATTATTATGAATATTAACTCTAAACATTATGTTTTCAAACTAAAGTTATTGGAAGCCGAGAATTTCGATTAGTTAATACTTTGATTATTCGCTCATGCTGATTGATTGAGCACCTGTTGAAGTGCTTATATAGCCTAATCAAATTTCAGTCGTGATATAATATAGGAAATGATATATATCTCTTAAATTTCTGTTTTAAGCTTTAACTAAATTCTTTTGACTTTTTTATTAAAATTAACTGAAATATTTTGAATAATCATAAATTGTATTTACTTATATGTGAAAAGTATGATTAAATCCATTATTGAGTTATTTAATAATATTGAACATTTGTATTTCGAAACTTAATTCTAATAGTTTTAAGCTTGATTCTAATTATTTATTTTATCAAATTTATGAAATCTAATAGTGTAATATTTGTGTATAGAATTTTAATTGACTTTGATTTTAAGGCTTATATGTGTGTTGTGTGTGTGTGTGTGTGTGTGTGTGTGAGTGTGTGTGTGTGTGTGGGTGTGGGTGTGTAATATAAAACTCTTAAAATAGATTTATTACTTACAGAATATCTTTCACTTAATATTAGTTATGGCACTTGAACATATACTTCTAATTTTATCATTAAGAACATAATATAATACACTTACATAAGAAAAAGAAGAGACAATTCCTTAACGTGTTATGTTATTTCTAAATTTATATCTCTATTAAACTCATGAAAAATTAGTAAAATAATTTGTCTATAACTTTTAACAATTATAAATATCTCATATACAAGTATGATAATTAGTAGCTTGTAGGAATGTAAATATAATATAAACAATAAATTAACTGAACAATTATTGTAACTATAATGCTTTTGTGCAGCAAATGTTGATTATAACAAATTACATCCGTGGTTATTATTATAAATAAATTTTATCAAATACTTTCTGATATTAATATTAAGAAAATATCATATACTATAATATATGTTATATAGATAATACCGATTTTTATCAAATATAAAAGCAATTGCACTCGGAGATCTTAACAATTATGCTACATATAAGCTTCTCAATTCTATCGGACCAGTGCATTTACTCTATTGATTATTTAATATGAATTTCGACGGAAGTAAAGAAAAAACAATCCAGATAGATTTTAAATAATCCTGGATATACGCGAGATATTCTTTACAATGAGAAGCACGTTTATCGGATCACAATAAAGTAATGCTGTTCGTAGTATGCATTTATGCGAATCGTGAAACTTTTTCCAGCACTTTTCACAAAAAGCGAGGCATTCTTTTTATTCCTTTTTCTGTGCATCTCTGTTTCTCTCCTATCGTTGCTCTTATTTCCCCTTAGTCTTTTCTTTTTCTTTGTCCTCCATCAAATATTACATCATAATACTTTGTACTATCAGGTGTTAACTATATATTTATATTTTTTCTTCAAGGCTAAAACTAATTAATAAAAATAAGTATTCGTAAATAGTTAGACTTAATCTACTATTAACATTAAATTTTATTCAATAATATTTCTGTTCTTTGTATTTTTAATTGTAACGGTATTTTAAATAATACAATCCTTGTATTTACAAAATATATAATTAAAACCTAAATTACACATATTTATAATTTACCTCCAATGACGATTACTTCATATCTATAATAAAATGTAGCTTATAATGTAATACATATAGATAATAAAAAATGTATAAATGTATTTATAAATTCAGTTGTTAGTAAAAAATATTATGTATGAGAATATTCTTCAGTTTAGACTTTCCTGTATAAACTATTTTGTGCAAAAAAAATTATAAATTTATTGCCTATGCAAAGTTTTATTTAGACAAAATTAGAGTAATTATTTGTACTTTCATAATTTAAAGATCCAATTTAGAATAGGAAAATTTACATAAATTGCATTAATCGATTAAATTCAGTCAAATAACCGATTACAGGTGTACCTGTAATTTTAAACCCTATTATTTTTAAGGTGTTAAGCAACAATTACAATGTATCAATTAAATGTTCAAGCACATATTTTCTCTATCAGATTTTATTTTTAATATTATAAATCAATTTTTGTAACGATTTTTTTATAAATAGATATACAGTAAATACTAAATTTAGTTATTTTAACAAAATTATTTGGAATAATACATATGGGAATAATTTTTCCACTATAGAATAAATGTTTGCAAATATATAGATATTAATAGATAGTTTGATATAAAAGAAAATTGAATATTCGTAATTTCTATAGTATTTTGACGAACATTTAACCCAGAGTAAAAAGTCTGAAAGAAAAATATTTTTATCTCCATCTGGTTGACAAAGTTATTTAAAAGCATGATAATCAAGTCTATGTTAAATACTTAAGGCTATATATTTAAAGTTTAATACTTATAATTCATTGACTACTTAGTCGTATTGTCTTAGAAGAAATGATTTAAAGTTTTATCACAATTTCTATCTGAGATAGACTTTCAACTTAATTAGAATTTGCGCATTCCTAACACTCAATTAAGGCCTAAATCATCATGTGCATCTGCTTTACATTATTTAGCTCTTGGTTACACTTTTTATTTATATTTATTTACCCGAAATAGATAATAAATTTTTCTACATATTATTCTAATGAACGATAATTAGAGGACATATCAAATAATACATGTGTGTGTGTGTGTGTGCAAAATTTGATAATTTACATCATCATTACAGAGCTATTTCATTATAATTTTGAATTTTCAGTGTTACAAAATTATTTTATCTTCTTATATGAAATTTATTTGTTCAAGATTGATGGTTTCCCTAAAATTAACTTTTCCTTTTTTACGATTCATTACTTTGGTTTCTTCTAATTCTTATTATTTTCATCATATTTAAGTATTTTATTTTTATATATAAAACTTTATTATTGTTCATCGTTAAATTTAAATAGATAACATCATATTTTACTTTGTCATCATTATTAATAATGATTATTTTTCTAATTAAATACAGTAAAAAGGTAAATTACTCTTTACTTTATTTTTATTGATTAAATATGTACTATCTGGTATTATTCAAAAGTGAATAAATAACAATTAAATAATAAATTAATTCGAAGATAAATATAATGAAAAGTAAGTGTTGTATAAGGAAAGAAGTATAATAATATTATCGTATAAAATAAAAATTTCTATTTCAACCGTTAAAAAGTAAATTCTCCTTTTTTAGTAGAAATATTATATTCGTACAGATTTTCTTATAAAATTAGCTATAAAATATTTTAAATTATTGTATATCAGAAATAATTTTTTATAATTTTATAATAGAAATAATTGATTTTGTTATACTTTTAAAAGATTATAAAGTAAAAAGTTTAAACACCTAGTAAACTATAGATTGTTTTATGTTCTAAAAGCATAAATAACATTTATTTTACTTTAAAATACAAAATAATATCTTAAATAAATTACTTTTTTTTATTAAGGTAAGTAAAAATTGTAATTATTATTTTTGATCGTTAAGATTTTTTAAAATAATAATAATAATTTCATATTGTATTCGTGTGTTTATAAGAATTTTTTTTATCGGAATAATATCATAAATCATAAAACTATTATTATGCTATTTTTAATTTACTATCACCGTATATTATACAGCACTTAAATTACCCTGTGATTGAGCAACAGATATTTTAGAAACCGCAAATATCAAAAGCGACAGACAACAAAATTTGTATGTGTGAGATGACGATATACTAGATTTAGCCTCTGACAAAATCTGTTTATTCTAGCACGAATTGGAATTAAAAATTATTTGAAAAGATATGATATTTTAATTGTTGCTAAATCATTAAACTCTTTCGTGTATACAAATATTTTTTACTATTGAAATTTAATTTTACAAGTTTAATTACACAAAATTACAAAATTTAAAAATTTTCCAAATTCCTTATTTATAAGTGTCAAATATATTTAAAATGTATAAAATACATTGTTTTTCTGTAAAATATGTACAGAAAAATTGTAAGCTATCACAGATGAGTCATATTTGACATCAAAGCAAATGCAACGAGACTACCTGACAATCAGAACGATAAGGAAATAAAACAATTATATATAACAATAAAGTTTATATAGTTTTTCATAATAGCATCAGTAGCTACATGAATCTAATGCTGATGATAATCAACTTCTACGCACAGTTAATATACGTAAGAGTACTTGAAAACAAACAACTTTTGCCCAACTCGCAATCATTGCAATTATTCTCGTCAACTCGTGACTTTGTACAAGCTTCATTCCAGAGAACAAAAGTCACGCCACAATCATGTACTCTCCCTGTTTTCTCTCTCCTTTCGTTTCTCTTACTCTCGTACGTACACTTTCGTTGCTTCGGTTGTCCTCACATGAAGCGAAGCTGCGTCACAGCTCCATCGAGGGCCATAAAAACAAAAATCGGGTGCTACCTTATCACGACTCGGAATTTATCGTCATAACAACAGGCAAGGGATATGACGGCGATGACGACAATGAGAAAAACGACGAGCTGCCACTACCTCTGGGTGACCGTGTCTTTCCGTAAGTTTACCTCTCTGCTCTTTACGTACTTTTTTCTGCTTTTTTATCGCGCGTTATCTTGAAATTTCGTTCGTTCCAAATAAAAATATTTGTGGATTGTATTTTAGGGATAAGAAAGGAAACCGAGCGATAAAGGTCACATGAATTTATGACTAGATTAAATCTTGATGGGTCATTAAAAGTGAAGCTCAGTTTTTCGACATCTAAATGAACTCACGCAGGTGACCAAAACTTGCTCAATATTTCTGGATCCTGTACCTAATTTCTATTCAAATCTTCTTTATGCTTGCCGAAAATTGTTCTACTTTCACTAATTTTACAAATTATCTGTAGTTAATTTTTGTTAGAATAAAAGTTTGACTGACATAATATGTTTTTTAATTATAATTAATTAATTATTTATTGTAAAATAGTATGATTCCACAATGGTGAATAAATAGATTATGAACACAATTTTCAGTTAAAATAATAAATAATGCTCAATAAGATGACCCAGATAAATATTCACTTAATCAGATTATAAAAATAATAATTAAAGTATTACAAATTCATGCATCTGGGATAAAATGTACAATCGATTAAACAAGACAAATAAATATTATACAATTAAATAAAATAAATAAATATTTTATTTAAATTTTCTATTGAAATTATTTTTTTTAATTAAATTAAAAAATTAAATGATTAATATACATCTAATAATCAATATACGAAAATAGAACATTAATTACTTTTCTTTTCAGCAATCAGTTTATAATTTTAACGAATAATTATTGCTTTACATATAAATATAAAAGTCATTGTGACTAATATCAAGTAGATAAACCATACTTCATATAAAAATAATATTTTCTTATTTGAATTTTATGAAAATCAGAAATACGCGTGATCCAGATAACCACACAGCCATCTTTCTCACTCGTTCTATGCTCTATCTTTCTGTTTCCGTGTCTCTCTTTCTTTTTCTATCGTTATTCCTTTCAACATTGATTAACGACAAAAAAATGGAAATTTCAATTGTCCACAAATACTATATGTATAATTCATGCACACGCTACTGGGCTAGATAATCATAAAAAAGAATCTTAATACATTAGTAAATTAGTACCGGTACAATCATATTCGCTATTTGTTTTACGTTATGTATATATAAATATAATTTTATGTGTACAAAAACAAATTTTGTTCAATGTATATATCATAAACATATATTTTATAACCTTCTCATAAGATTCCTTGGATTTTAAATACTTAAAATGCTGGTAAAATAAAAAATTGAACTAAAATTCAATTTATTTCCTATTTTATTTTTATCTAAATTTATTGCTTAAAAATAAAATTTAGAAAGGAAAATCTAGTAAGTTTAGATTTGCATCAATAGAAGATTTACAATATGTAAGTATATCATTTTTATATTTGCAAGTAACAAAGATATTTAAATCATATTTTTGTATCAATCAATAAAGTAATTATTTTTCAAAAAATAAAATTAAAATATTATATTTTGAAATAGATACTTTTAATCGAGTAGATATTAATTAAATTATAAAATACCAATTTAAATAAAACTTCTATTTTTTTTAAATATTGATATTAAATGCGCAATAATTTATTACTTTATCATTAAAATATTCTGAATAAATATTATTTATCTTGCAACATTACTTTTTTTTAACAATATTAGATAAAACTATATTGGCTCTAATTTTAATAATAGATAAATTTTAATGAAATAATAGAGTTACAAATATATGTTAAAAATACAAATAATTCAATTCCATTTATTATCTATCAAAAGTAAGCAATGAGACCCTATTTTATAAATTAATTTGCACATATTAATTTTTAAATTAATATGTCTGAGATTATTATTTATTCACAAAAAGATATATCCTATTTCTTTTTTAACTATTGTAGTTGTATATGTAATCAATTTTAATTAACATTATTTGATTACCTTAACAAAATTCGGTGTTATGGGATATATATGAAGTTCCTCTATTTCATGATTATTAATCTCCTCGCTTGTTCACCTGTACAGGAAACTAAGAGTAATATTATTGCTTTATGAATTCTACTTTTAAAATTATATAAAGACTTTGAAAGATTTTAATAATTTTTTATAAAATGAAATATTATTTTAATCTTTTACTACTATAATAATTTTAATTATTTGTTAATAAAAAGAAATATATAATTTAAATATATAATTTTAAATGAAAATCGATGCCGATTTAAAATGTTCATATTATCAATTTTAAAATTCATATAAATTTTATTTCTATTCATGAAATATTTATTCTAAAGCTAAACCGTATAAATCAGAACATTTAGTTTTAATCGAGTCTAATTAATTATAATAATTCCGTTATATTATTTTTATTTACACCATACCCCGACTGATTATTTGTTGTCAGTTGTTACAGTCAAATTAAATTTTAATAAAGTGTAGTTTATAACAAATAGATAACTCTAAAACAGATTATAATTTTTTATTTACATACCTATAGTACATTATAAAGTTTTACTTCTTAAAATAGAAATACTTAATATTTTATGGATCAATTAAAGCGATATATACACGCATAATTTCTAAGATAACGATATTACAGGAAATCGAAGTTTAGAATACTCTATTACATAAAATATATCTAATACCAAGAGTTATTGATGAATCATAAATTCTTTCTTAATAATTTGCTTTCTTGTAATGCAATACACAATATTATTTTAATAATAAATTTCTTGCTGGAATAATTAAAAAAAATATTTGTTTAAACATAAAAATGAAAATTGGATTAAACTAACAAATGAAAATGTATTTCTAATGGGAACAAATGGACGATCTCGAAAACAGATAAAATTTTTTAGATACTAAATGAATTTTTAATTTTTTCAAGATCTTTTGAATCACCATTAAATCAAATACGATATTTTCTCTGATATATAACAGTACTTTAATTCATTGATTAAAACTCGTTCTTATTTATAATTCAAATAACGTATTGGATATTCGAAAATTGGCTACTACTGCATATTCTACTATCTATCTACGTCAATTAATTAATTTATTTGATATACTTTTGTGTATAGGTATACTGAATTCTATATACTTCAATTAATTAGGTTATTTGGTATAATTTTATATGTGTGAATTTCTAGAAAACTTTCGCTATTACTTATTTTATTAAATTTAAGACATTAAGAAAAATACATTTTTTAATAGTTTTTCAAAAAAAAATTTATTGTCTCTCAAGTTTCTTAAAAATATTTATATCATTTTATTATATATTGTAAACGTAATTGTCTAACTACAGAAATTATGTTTAAATAATAATTAATCGAAAGAATATAAATTTAATAGCATTAATAGTAATTTTATTTCAATGCTAAATAAGTAAAAAATAAAAAAAAATGTATGAATACCACGAAGAAAGTCTTAAATATAAGTTTAAAAACACAAATTTTAAATTGCTAAATATATATATAATTTGAAGGTAATAACTTTCTTTCGTGATGATCATTTAGGTGAGTAAATAAAAAACTTTCCAAGTACTGTGCCACTCAAAATTCGTTTCTGAATGTATCGGAAGGAGTGATTCCGTTTTCGTGTTGATTTTCTGATGGATGTAGGATTAACTCGCACTAAAGATGGTCGTGCCTCCATGAAGTGCTGATCGTTGACCCATTCCACGTGAAATACTACAATCGTCAGCACGCTGACATATATTCATCTATTTAAACAACTATCAAACTGATACGAAACATCTAAATGCACTGTATCAGGTGTACGTAGTTTAGTTACGTACTTATAACTTTATTAAATTACATTTTGTACGCATTATGGCCGTTTATTAAAAAAATATTACTTAAAAAATCTAGAATTTTAAACATTTTTTCATGAAAATATACCTGTATCAAATTATTTTCTCATCACCTTTATGCATTTCTTCTGAGTACCTCGATTTACTTTTAGTAGGAAATCAAAGTATACGTACATTATATCCATTAAATTTTTTCTTTTAATTAATTTATGACTGGAATTTGAATATGATTTCCTGTAATGGTATGCATTTATAATGGTAGAAAAGTAATTCTGATATTGACACCGCGTGGATGTTCTATTACACATTTCTGCATGAGTTGAACAAAATATTAGATCAATAATTAAGCGAGTTTATCGCATTTCTTCACTCATATTAGGCAGAACAGCTCTTCAAAAGGCTCTCTGATGGCCCACTAGACCGACTTGAATAAAACCTTTACATATTGTTGCATCTACTCTCTGAAATACTTCTTTTTGCATTTAATTTAATATTAATTTTAATATTCAGAGAATTATTGAATGTAATTTTATTAATATTGTAATATTATTTTAATGCTTAATTAGATAAATTTTTATTTTTAGTTTTTTAATAATTATTGTTAAAAGTTTTTAAATAGTTACAAATGAGTTTCTATCCTAATATTTTTAATTCCATTAATATAAAAATATTTCAGAATTATATACTTTATATTTATATTATACAGATGTAAAGAGGAAATTTTAAGAGAAACTTCCACAAAGTTAGACTATTGTTGTATTCTGCGAGGAGTTTTAATTAAAATAAGCTTAAGTACTAAATAAATAAGTACTTATTATAGAGACATTTAAAGTGGAATACCAGAGTCTATTATACTTTAATATTATTGATAAAGTACACTTAATGTATGTATTTAACATAATAAATAAATTATAATTATTTTTCTACCACATACGCCTTATGTAGAGAAATTTAACGGCACTATTTAACATTGAATTTATGCCCTTCTCAGATAAGTCTAAATTAAAACGTATTTTACCTGTCTCTCTCATCCTTTCTATCTACTTTATTATATTGCATGACCCCTGATCTATGATATTTATGCATATAGAAGTACACACGCGCGCGCGTGCGCACACACACACACAGAATGATTTATAATTTAATCAAGCTTTAAAATATGTTTTACTTTGAATTTTATCTCTAACAATTTATGTTTACTTATATAAAACAAATTTAGAAAAAAATAAAGGAAAGAAATGTTTAACGCTTTTTTAAAAATATTTACTGAAACTATTTCGCAACACAATATACGTTAATATATTATATTAAAAATTTTATTATTTAATTAATAAATAAAAAACAATTATATTGAAAGATTGTAAGACGTGATATTTAAATTTAATAATTACCTTTTAAGTTTCTTATGTTAATTTGCGATAAAATTTCATGATAAAATAATCCGAAGTTTTTCTTTAAATATTTTGTATGATCATAACATAATTTAAAAAATATATTTTATATATTAATTTTATAGTCATATATATTTATATTATATTTATAAATCCAAATTAATATATTTCAAATAATATTGATAATGTTTAAATAAAAAAAATTAAATTTTTTTCGAATGTTACATAAATCTTTTTTCATAATAGGAAACAAAATTTTACGTAATTTGATAAAGTGCTTTTTATACACGATTCTATAATTCAAAATTTAGGTTAAGTATAGCATATTTTATAATTTCACTATAACTAATAAATAACTTTTATAGTACAGAAAATTATTAAATATATCTTTGATACTTATAAAACTTCTAATCATTAGGAAATAAACGATTATAAACTAATAAGATAAACTTAAAAGATAAACTTATAATTATAAAATATCAGCAAATATCGTACGATCTCGGAAAAATTCTATCATTACTTGCGCTATTTCCCATTTTCATGAATTTTTTACGTTTCTACAATAACTAGTAGAGTATGTGAAACATACAGATAGAAGGTAAGAAAATAAATCAAAAGCAAAAATCCGAGAATTATGTTCGTCAGGTAGAAAAGGATGAATACCTAGAAATTCTTCAGCTTTTGATTAAAGCAGGAAAATATCCTTAGGAATTCTTTAGGATCATTGTACGTTAGACATAAAGAAAAATTATACTAAAACTAATTCTGAAAATTTAGAAAATTATATGAGAAAGAAAATTATCTTGTCTTTATTATTTACAATAGTCGTACCGGTAAAAGACCTGTAAAATTTAAGAAATAGTATATGTATGAGTTCTTGTTAAATTTTTATAAGACTAAAACTTTAAAGTTAAATTTTTTTAACTTTTTATAAGAATTACAATACTATTCGTGAATTGATTGAGAAACCTGAGTGAAATAAATTAGTATGATATAAAAGAGCCAATATTACCAAAATAGCTGAGTAAAATTAAATAATAAAAAAAGTAAAAATAAACGTACAATTCTTACTTAATGTACTTCATAGATTTAATAAAGATTTTTAGATTTCATGTTAGAATGTGATAATTGGTTGTTAAACTGAAATACTTTACATAATTAGCACAATAAAGTTGTCTAGTAATACGGGTATTGAAATTTACATTTTGCGTTGATGAAATAAAATATAATCAAGAATATATTTCATAATTTAACATCTGAATAGATCTGATGAGTATTTACAATTCGTTTTTGAGTAATTCGCACATTTCTTGCTTTTGCTTTTCCCCACGGATGCTGTTACTTCCATGAATACAGCGGCAATATTACCATAGGATGAGTTGAATCTAGTACCCAAGGGATGAAGTAGGTAGGATAAAGAAACCTTGATATGTATAGTATAAAGTGAAAACAAAAATAAATAAAGTCTATTAATGCACATACTTCGAATTATTTTAAATATATTTTAATAGTTATTGCGACAGAAGTCTGAATTAAATACAGTTAAATGTCTTATTTCGAGAAATAGAAAAATAAACTTTGTAGAGGTAATAAGATTAAATATAAATGTGCTATGAAGAGATATATTTATAAGTACTCGTAGAATCACCGAATTCACAAATTTTATTCTGTTTTGTTCTAAATAGTTCTATTTGAAATTTGATTATTCAAAAATTTAGGAGTATGTTTTCGAAGAAATTAAAAAACATTATTTTAATTTACTTTCAATATTTTTTTTGTAAAAATATAAAAAAATTTATTAGAATTTTTAGTGCTAATATAATCAATGTAAACATATTTTCATTTACATTGAGCTCAAAATGATAATATTTCACATGAACTCATCGTAATAGTTGTATCCGTTGATTGAAATAAATTGAAATTAATGAAGTTGTAAAAAAATTATAGAAATATATATATTGATGTTAAGCTTTATTTTGAATTTTTATAATAAATATAATATCACTTGTAATCAATATTATACTATACGGATGAAAATATGATATTGAATTCTCGTGAGAATGTAATCTTTCATGCAATCTTTCTGATCGAATAAGAAATATTTAATAAAGAAACAAATACATATACACTATATACATAAAATAAAGTATATTCATATGTTATTGATTAGGTACTTATATAAAAACTTGCTAAAATTTATTACAAAATTTTAGTACCTTTATGGACTGCGATTTTATTTTTATTTGATGTGAAAATCTCTATTTTTCAATTGCATACTGATTTACATAAAAACAATTATATTGCAGATTTATAAAATATACGTGGCTGAAAGGTACATTTCTGTTCACTCGTTAGTTACGAAAGCAAGTTAATCTAAATAAAATTAAAAGCAATGTTTTGGACATCTCATCAATAACAAGCTATGATTAAAAAACTATAGAAATTGTAGTGATTAGATAAATCACCAATGCGTTCAGATAATTTTGCATACAAGACATTTACAGGAGCGAATTTTCTTTAAATTGTGAGTCGCAAAAACTCTTACAGCTACTTTATGAAGTTGTCGCAGTGAACCGCATTCACTTCTGGAGCGCTCCCTCGCGAGAGAACGATAGACGCTTTGGAAGAGTAGAGGTACTTTGCAGCTTGGATACAGAGTCGACTACTCAAAGTCTAGCTGCTGTGCAATTAATTCTCAAGTCATGGGCGCTACAGCTCTCTTGTACGATCGAGGCTAGTTGCGCGCTTTCTACTACCCGCTTCGCTGACTCGGGGCTCCTCACCGCCAACTTACTCGCCGCCTGCTGATTTAGTTATACGCGTACGCGTGCAAGTGCAGCTACGCCGGTAGGAAAGGAGTTACCGTAGAATAAGAAAGAGAGCCAGAATAGAGATCGAATTTTCGACGCGGCAACCCCGGAGCTTTATCGGGCTAGTTTTCGTATAAATTACGAGAGTTGTTTCTGTAACTTCGGAAAATCTTATTATTAAAAAATTTTCGATTGAAATTATTCAGAATTTGGTTTCGAAAAGTTTTAATATTTAAAATAATAGTCGGTGTATAAGAACACTCGTTGCTGGGCATACAATATTTTATTTTATTTTTATTTCACTGTTATGAAAAAAATTTCTTATTTAACTTTGATTATAGGACTTGTCATTTTGATTAACTTTTAAATAAAAAACTAAAACCTATAAAAAACAATTAAAAAATGCATGATTTGTGTAAATCGCGAATTGCGGCGAGGGGTAGGAGACAGAAGAATTAAATAATTTTCTATTTTTTTTCTTTATTTCTGTGGCACTCACAATTTTACGATAGAAAAAGGGGGGAGGCGAACGAGAAGCGAAAACTAAATCCTGCTCGGTACCCGTTGCTTCGGGCCTATATGCCTTCTCCTCTCGTCCTGTTTTCATATTACTTATCTATAATGCTGCTGTTCGACTATTATTAGTCGTTGCACAACTGAAGTTGTTACCTTTTCGCGCTACGGCGGTTCGCAGAGTTGGCCTAACTCGATCGTCCTACGAAATCGACGTCCGGGTTTTCTATTGCCAACAATTTGATTACCGAAAGCTGCAACTACATTTTTGAGCTACTTTAACAGATGTTATTTATTAATCTAAGTAAAATGAATTCAATTTAAATGAAAGAGCAAAATTTCACGTAGAGCTTAATATAAAAAAAAATATTGACTGTTAAAATAATTTTAAATAAATATATGCACTTGATAAGAATGTATTAAAAATTACACAATATCCTAGTGTATACGAGCAAAATCTTTTCAATCTATGATATCAATTACTCTATTTTATAGTCAAAATAAGATAATCGGGTAAATATAATTTTTTTTAAGATTGATCAGAGTATATTATTGTAAGAACACTCTTTACACCATATTATAAGTATTAACATTTTTTATCTTTAATATCATAGAAATATTAATGTGATTTCGTCAATATGAAATATGTCGATCAAAAATGAAATCTAAAATATTAGTAAATTTTTTATTTTTTAAAGAGAAAAAAATAAGAGTGTAAAATAAAGCCTAAAAAGGTGGAAAAAATTGAAGCAAAGTAAAAGAGATGCAAGGAATTTAATGAATATATTTATATGGAAATGTATGTTATTGGAATTGATGCAGAAAACATACCAGGATTATAAAGAAATTTCAGTAGTTACTAGCATAATCATAATCTATAATTCGTTTGTTATGAATTTTATCTCTGTCTCTGTCTCTGTTATTCTATATCTCTATTTCATATTTTCTCTCTCTCTCTCTCTCTCTCTCTCTCTCTCTCTCTCTCTCTCTCTCTGAACTAAATCTTAGATAGGAATGTGCATTGAGCTTGAATCTGTATTTTGAATTCCTAAATTTATACACATAAAAATTCATTCTTATATATAACTTAAAAACGTGAATTAACCATAGTAATAGAGTATATTGTTATTATTTACTATTTATTAATGGAAATATTTTCTTAAAAGAAAGTTTACCTTTATAATATGTTAAGAAGCTATATAAATTCTGTACTAATAAGAAAGTACTTATTTCTGTAATGATTTTATTTTGTATGAACTTGAGTTGGTAATTCATTGACCTCGATTGTCTTTATAAAAGTATACAATCTTATAATTAATTTAACGTACCAGTTTTCGTACAAAGATTGGAATTCTAAGAATACTAAGAAATTTTCATGAATATTCTATGTAATCAAATTTTCTGTTAATTTATTCGGACTAATACTGAAAATGCTAAATATGTTATCTATGTTATCTATTATTATGTTTCATAAAAGATAATAGTAATTAAAATGAAATTGTATTAATAAAAAAGGCTTAAAATTCTTAAATACTTAAAAAATTTTTTAATTTTTTAATTTTTACATATACTTTTTTAATACGTATAAATTCTTTAAGAAGAATTCTTGAATGACAAATTCCACTTAAGTATATAATTTTTAAATACGAAGAAAATATTCGTTTAAAATTCATAATTTCAAAATTTTAAAAAATAAAAATTATTTAATTTTAAATTATATCGTGTAATGCGTTAAAAAATCAAGATTAATAAAAAAATACCTATTGATACGGATAAAAAGATCATTTTTATAAATTTATGTCTGAAAGTTTGAGCAATATTGAGTAAAATATACATCTAATGATGCCTTTGCAGCAACTCTGTATAAAATTCTTTTTGGATGTATACTTATAGTATTAAGCTCCTCTCTTTAAAAGCACTCTTTTCAATTACTGATCATTTTCAGCTTACCACTTTACTAACCAAGATATAATATATAAAATGTCAGATATTGAATATTCAAATTAGGATATTTAATTTAATTAAGTAGATTTTCAAATTTCTATCAAACATTAAAAGCTTATCATTTATGTAAACATATACAATGATTAAAACTTCATATGTATTTTGAAATTGAATATTGTGATGTTATTATTTATATATTTTCAAACGTATCATGACTAAAACTGAATGTGTGTACACGTTTAAACTTTTTTTTTATATCTTAATCAATATGAAATTAATAAC
Organism: Platyscapa corneri; assembly: GCA_018907185.1. Lineage (NCBI taxonomy): Eukaryota > Metazoa > Arthropoda > Insecta > Hymenoptera > Agaonidae > Platyscapa > Platyscapa corneri. The sequence continues at coordinate 1,606,272 of JACCHW010000012.1, forward strand.
TTTACAGTGACATATGTATTTTTGTACCATTTACTTTAAAAATAAAATTCTTTTCATAAATTTCTTTCAAAAATTTACAATAAATTACATTTATGCTTGAAATCATTAATATATCCTTTAAAATATTTCTTTAAAAGTGATGATCCATTTAAAAATTTCCTGTTTATATATTTTAATTGTATTAAATATATTATCTATTGTAATAATTATTTTTGTACGAAAAAGAATTAAAGTATTATTTGATTTTGCACATGAATTACATTTAAACGAAAAAATATGAATAATAATTGTTAATTTTTATGATTATTGTTACATCAAATAACAATCGTAACTTTTTCTTAAACTAAATTGCATTTTCATAAACAATAAATGATTTTTTATTTAATATTGAATGAGAAAATAAATAACATTTTCACGTTCTGTATTTCCAATAATGTTATCTATTTTTTAACTCTAAGAGTTTCCTTTGTTTTGTATCTAGTATGGATTTTTCTATCATAAAGAAATATTTAGAGGTCGTTTAATGAGAAATAAAATCGGTAAATTCAATTGTGATTACGGATACTTCTATTGATTGTTCGTTATAGTATACTACTAAAACATAAATATAGCTATTAATTTTTAAAATATACAATAGAATTTTTAAATTATAATTATTCAAGTTACAAAATTATCCGTTGTAAAAAATCATTAAATTTAAATTACACTGAAGAAAGTTATATAGTGCATCAACTATCAGAAAGAATTTAGTAGGTTATTAAGTTTCGTAATGTTCAAGCTCTATTTGATCAATTACAGTTTTGTTTAAATATTTTAAAATATCGATCCTATGTATTATTTTACTTATCTTTTAATCTTATCTTACAACTTATCCTAGAGCTGATAAAGAAATTTGACAAGATTTTTATGTTATCTTATAAATGAAATAAATAAATATATTAGCATAATTGGAAGCTTATTCAGAAAATCTAGAAACTTTATTTATTCACAGTATAATTTACCTCATTTTTTGCATTGAACCAAGAAGAATATAAGTTTTCAAAAACCCGTCGAACAAAATTTTAAACAGTATAATTTTTATGTTTGTAAAAAAATATTGCTTTAATTTATAAATACCAACTGTTCATAAAGTAAGTAGTTACATAAAATTCTATTCAAATTGTTTCATCATTGCTATAATTTCCAAATAACATTTATTATTGATTCATAATATTTAGTTATTTTAGAATTTTAGATTAATTTTCAAGTTTAATGTGTACTTAAAATTATCGATTTAATTGTTATTAAAACTTGAAACTTCTCGTTAAATTATAATAGTCATCGTGCAATGTAATTTCCACAAGACTAATTCTTACGGAAAAATTATAAATTAACATCATACACTTATTCCGCGGTTAATTACGACCAGTTGGTATGACTAGGTTCTTTGTACTTGTTTCCAGAAATAAGATTTGAGGTTACATTTCTTTACTAATGTGAAAAATATTTTATCAACGGAAAAAAATGCCATGATTTAAGAGTATATGTAAATACAACTTCTTATTACGGCCAAGCTTTTATGCGTGAAGCATTACCTAATTTAAAACGCAGCCCAACGCAGAAGTAATAAAGCATGTCTTCATTATGCTTACCGAAAACTCAAAAAAGTAAAAACAAACACAAAGTTTGAATAAGCGATTGAAAATTAATTTGACGAGTTTTTTTTCTTTTTTTTATTCTATCTCCGTTTTTCTAGTTTCGACAATAATATTGATCTCAAAATAACATACGGCATACATTTTAGTATTCGAGATATCATATATTTATTGGTTTTTACATTGCCATCCTTACCATTCATTGCTTCCTGTACCGAAATGCGCTGAAAATTTTTCTTTTTCCTACTCTTCTTATCGATCATCATTTTCTTTCTTGCTCGTGACGCACAATTTTTCTGATCCGCCATTATATTGGCACTGTTCGCTTGTGGATATTTCAGCAAATGGTTTTATTCTTATTCAAAGCTGTTTGGACATCTGTAGAGAATTTCTTGATCTGCGCTTTTCTTCTACATTTCCATACATTTACTTCTATAGCACTAAATAACCTTGAGGATTGTCGTGTAAAAGTCAAAGTTAAGAAGAGAAATTATTAGAATGTATATAAATATAAATGTATATAAATAATGAAGTCTATAAAATTTAAAGTTAAAAGTTAGTTAAGTTATTATGTAATAACTAAAAAATTTAATAATAATAAAAATAAAATAGTCTAAATATTCATGAACTATTTTTAGAGAAAATTAATTTTATATATATAAAAAACAATTATTAAATATAAAATTGTTAACAAAATTCATAAAATTCGGTAATGTAAATATAACTAGTAAATTACATAAACACTAAAAAATTATTTAAACTTAGATAAAAAATTGTTAACAAAAATTCATAAAATTACGGTAATTTTAATATAACTATTAAATTATATAAACTAACAAAATATGTAAAATGAATAAAAATTGTTAACAAAAATTCATAAAATTACGGTAATTGTAATATAAATATAACTATTCTATTATACTACTATTAAAAAGCCAATAATTTAAATACAAATATTTGTATACAAATTTTTTAAATAAATACAAACTCTTGACGTTAAGAAAATTTTATTTATAATTAAAAAAATTTTAAAATGTTATCTAGAACTTCGAATAAATAAATTACGAGGGTTATCTGTCTATCATCATAAAATTATAAATTTCGTAATTGGTACCTCTAGAATCTTCAAGTACACAGCTTTTTCTAACTTCATGCAAATCAAATTTTTTCAATTTTAGCCTCTTCCACTTACTATTGAGGGTTTGTGGATTTCGAGATTACATATGCTTCTTAGAATTCCACAGTTACTATACGAAATATGATGTTCGCAATAATCGCATGTCTGCCTACTATATTGAATTTTATTTATGAAAAAATGTATTAATTGTCGATCAATTTAAAATTTAACAAGTACTTTTGTTCTAAAAGCGTAAATTGATTTAATTTTCTACTTCCTACAGATAGTTTATCAAAAATGACTAAAAAGTTTTTTTATATAAGCAATAAAAATAAAAAGGTTGAATAAATGTTAAAAAACAAAAAAGTATCGCAATCTATTTTTATTTAGCTTAGTAAAAAAAGAAGTAATTTATAAATAATTTCATTATTTTCCAAAAGTTAAAAAAGTTAAACAAGAACATATATTGCAATATATTTATGAATTTATGAAAAATTCAAATTTATGACAGAATATCTAAATTTTAATTTTTTGAACATAAATTATTAACAATATTAAAAACATTAATTCTTAACAATATAAATACTACTATTAAATTTATAGCTACAATTATATTATTTAAATAAATGCGAAGTTGTTAATAATTAAAAGTTAAGTGCAGATCAATTTTTATTGATCAATTTTTTATTTTATACACATATATGTTTTGAATGTTAAAATAATCTATAGTGTTTATATCTAAAATTGTTCTTTTTTTAAAAATCTTGGAATGAGCCTTAGCATTAAGAGATTTTTATTTTTTATTTTTTAAAAAAGAATATGACACTAAATTTAACTGGTCAGTTTTCTATTTATAGAATTTGGTCATTCAAGAAAGAAGTGAACTTTTTTATATTAAATCAGGTTATCAGCTTCGATACAATAGTAGCAAATATATTGTATTTAGTGTAGGTCAAGTTAGAAGATCACTCGAAAAATTTTAACTAGTTCTTGTAGTTTGATATAAATATATATGTAATATCCATATGTATGAAATATACAATTTTCATGTTTTAGCGATACTCATGAATAAAGTCTTTTATTATAGAACAATAGATGCAAAAAATGTATTATTAGGTCAAGTTGTTGAAGTTATGGACTTTCCATTTTAAGGCATTCATAATTTGAATTATAACAATTAATGATTTAAAACTGAGAAATAAATTTTCAAATTTTGTATTAGAATATTCATTCTTTATAATTTTAAATAATTTTGTTTTTTATTGTAAACAATAGCTAATAAATGCATTGTTACAACCGTATGAAAGTCTCCGATAAGTTTTAAACACTAAAAAGTATTATACTAAAATAGGGAAGTTGGAGATAAGACTTAAATTTTGAAAGACAAACAAATTTTATGATAATATTTAAAAATTATATGCTACTTATTATGAATATTTTCACGAATATTATATCTTTTAAAAGTTTTATTTGCATTGAGGGAGCTCTCAGTGATCAAAAAATTCAAATCAGAAATTTCATATATTGTATTATAATTAAAAATATTATTATTGCGGGTTTACATTATCTCAGTTTTAGTAGTTAGTTATTTAAATAGACGAGCAGGTAACTATGCCAATGCATACGCACTCACCCAAATTTTTAAAGAAGAAAATAATTTGAATCAATATATTAATATTTATTACTTTAACATATCACTAGATTTATATACTTTTAACACGTGGCATTGGCTTTGTGATAAAAAATTTTCTTATCACAAGATATAATATTATTTAAATTAATAAGGAAACATAATTTGTGAAAGACGAGCAATCTAGTAATGTTGGCCATTAGGATTATTGTTGATTGCGAATCAAACTTCTATTAAATTCATAAAATTCTTAAGATATTAAATTTTCATAACTATTTTGTATTTTAAATACGATAGAAATGTTAACGTCCTTAGTTGACGAAGCCGAATATATCGACTCGAATAAAAGTGAATTTCTTACCATCACTTTTGCCATGAACGTTTGGAAAGATTAAACTAACCAATTAGTTTAAGAAGCAGTTAGTTTATTTTCAAAATAAATAAATACATTTTACGAAGCGCTTTAAAATGTTGAATTTTTAATTTTTTTTTTAAGTAATAGAAAATACATTATTTAAATATTCTTACTCTTATTCTACGTATTCCAGACCTTAGTACAGCAATTAAAAATTTTACAATTTGGAATGCGCAGAAAATATAAAGATCGAGCTCTTTAATCCCTCAGACCCTTTAGATCCCTCTGAAAATCCAAAATAGGATTATTTTTAATCCGTAGTTAGTTCTTAAACTAACCATAGCAAATGCTTAATACAAAGCAAAAATCAATAAACAAATATAATTTAATTGTTTTGTGAAATAATTATAATTTATAATGTACATGTTTTGTAATTATTTTCTTTCGAAATAAATGAAGAACCATTTTTTAATGTTATTTTAGGAATTTCCAAATTTGATCTATCGTAATAATCTGATCATTTTTTCAAGAGTTTCCATTGAAAATCGAAATAGTGCTCGAGATTAATATCTTCGTCACTACCTACATAAAAGAATACAATCCATTGAAAATGTGAAAATGTGTTAAATCTCTTATATGTGTGCCCTCTTTTTCCTAACACTTCTTCTTTCTATGTTGCAGTCGGAGCTCTAAAACTACTCGACGTAAGCGTTCCACCGTACCTCATAAGGGGTGAGTCTACGCGTCTGGAGTGCAGGTAGGTGAGAGGGCACTTGCCCACCTTTGGTATACTATGTATGTGTATGCATACGCTTTAAAAACTTGCCAACTTATATTAAATGAACAAATTTGTTGCTTTTTTATTAGATTATTCCTATATATTTTATTTTATGTCTACTTTCATTCTTTAAAATATTTAAAATAATAAAATAATCTATGTCAACGTACAATGAATCAAAACATACTATAATTCTTTATAGTTCTTTTCGGTTCTATTAAATAAAATTTATTGAAAAAATAATATATTTTATTACTATTGAGTGTAAATGATTTAATAAATTAGGAAATATTAAACAATTATTTTTAATAATAATTTCTTGAGAGAAAAAATTCTAACATGTAATAATAATGTGAAGATACTAATTCTATAATATATAAATTAAAATTAAATATAACTATAAGTGTACTTTTGAAATATTATTTATATATGATTATATTTTATCTACCAAAATAAAATACAAGTAAAATAAAAATAAAATAGAGAAGAAAAAAATTCGAATAAAATTTATAAAATAAAATAGTTGTATAAAGAGAAAAATAATTTTATTTTATTTTTTTTTAAATATTGGGTTATAAATAGAAATTTATTTGACTATATATTAATTTATTTCACATTTTAATAATTGACTATTTGGTCTTGTAAAACATAATAGCTTATAAAAATATAGAGTTTGGCTCCGACATATACTTCATTACAAAAATTAATCAAAGCAATAGCAAGTTTATTGAGTTTTCATTCCAATGTATCTAATTTAATCAATACAATTTTTACTTCAATTATATTAAAACTTTAAATTTTTTGAAAATATATTCACCTCAATTTTTTGATGAATAATAATTTCATTTGTTGTAAGGAAATATTAAATTGTTTTATATTTTCCGAAAAGTAATCGTTCATCAAGCAGACTAGGATAATTTATAATTTAATTTCTATATTTTATCTTTATATTTATCTGTGTACATATTATTTTTTATTATATGTTTTTTATATTAAAAATAACTATCGATTATAATTTATTATCATATTACATCATTAGACTATTTTAAACCATAATTTTTAGTGTGCTCTTTGTGTAGTATTACATAGTATTATATGTAATATAATGTACCAAATTAATATTAAGATGAATAATTAAAACTTGGATAAATATTTGAAAACTGACAATTTTTATTTATGTTTCTAATTTCTGAGTATAATATAATAAAAAAATAAGATTTTTATTTAAAATTTAATTTATACAAAATACAATTAGATACACTTTAATATTATTTAAATTACTATTTTATTAAAGTGTAAAATTATCTATAGTCGTTCATTTCAATTTTTCGTGAATTATGCACACGATAAAGTTAATTAAAATAATTTGTTTAAAAACTAATTATTCTAATACCATTAAACTTTTACAAAAATTAAAACAAGCATTATTTTATATTCAATCTACTAAATTTTGAAGCGTAAACTATTTTATTATCTCCTTATTCTGTATGTGTATACATTACAATACATACAAAATAATTATATTCACCTCTTATATTTCTATAAATTCGATGAAGAAAAATTAAAATTCATTTATTAGAAGTTTTTTAATGTTTAGTATGTTTTTTCTTTTATATATGTTACTGTAGATTTAATTCGACAGATATCTTATTTATACAATGTTGTGTACTGTGACTTCGATGAAGCATGCAAAAATATCCGTTACATTTGTAGTACTAAAAATGAAAATAAAAATATCTTTAGATATAGAAAATAGAGCAAAAATTATAGAACATTATTCAATGACATTCTTATTCAGTTTTATTTAAAAAGGATGCCTCCCTTGAAGACGTGTGCAATTGAAATTTCAACACACGATGTTTACTTTGGCCAGCAAACAAGTGACACAAATTATTTTTGAACCCTTTTTTTTACACGTACCATTTTGCTTTTTATTTTATTATGTAATGTCTAAGGTAAGTGGCGGTCGAAAGTTAAGCGTTCAATTTTTCTCTTTCTCTCGCAACTCACGTCTTTATCAAAGCTTTTTGAGATCTACCAGATAAGCGAGCGAAGTAGAAGCGGTAAATGATTTTCCCCTCGCTCTTTAAGAAAACGGATGTTTTCTTTTCAAGTTTTTCCCCTTATTTGTTTTTTCCATTTTTGTACTGAACGCGTGAAATTTTCTTTGATTGCGTATAATTGCTCGAGTAAAAGTATAGCAAGATAGGAAAAATTACTTTTAATTAAATTGCATGCTTGGTGCTTCTATATTCTTGCAAAACGATCGTTCATGAAGCGGACAATTCAACACTTGTGGTTTTATTAATCTTCTTTTGTTCTTCAAAGATTATCTTATATATATTTTTTAAACTTAAAATTTTTTTGTTATCATGTATTCACATTAAACTTATTGATTTTATATAATCATTTCCAATAATTAAAACAAACTTTCCTATGAAATTTTTACTTATTTTCATAATTGTACAAATATTTTCAATAATTAATTATTTATTAAATTTCTATGATTGATTACAAAATAAAATTAAAAATTATTATGTTGTTGTTGATTAGAACTTACATGTAAAATTTTTCTATACATTTTCAAATTTTAAAATCAACTACAACAATATGTTAACATCATAAAAACATATTATAAAAATAACAATATTGAAAAATAATATTAAGTATAAAATATATAATATATAAAGTATAAAATACTATTAAGTAAATAAAACAATTACTATGAATAGGAATATTTCCAATTATTTTTTCAAAAAATGCATAAGTTCACAATGTAAAAATCTGCCTTATTATACACAATATCCTATCAAACTAATTAAATTGTATTTGATACAAATATTTCTAAATATACGATTTTTATATTTTTTAATAAGACAATACTCTCTCCAAAATAATCTAATTAACTTTAATTTTTTCGATAAAAAATATATTTCTACAGCAATTATCCATGATAATGTTAAATTTTTTCTAACATTTTAGAATTTGTAATATCTAAACAAATATAGAAAAATATTGTCAAAGGTAAACGATTGCTTTTAATATCTATAATTTCACTATAATCCAATTATAATGGAATTTTAATATAAAAAATATTAAATGACAAGTGGTGATATATAAACATAATTTACTAATTTTTTCCTGTTCTTTCACACAAATTTACAGGATTATATAATTACTTAGCCATCCTTACCTTTTTCACGAGATTCTTCTTCTTTGCTAATCTTTTTTTTTAGTGAGGAATTCACTCAGAATACATAGGGTCTACTATTCTGTGTATTCTTGTATAAAAGTTAAGAGTTTTTGCTGCGTTGCGTACTTTATACCCTACACTGCAAGATCGTACATTTTTTCATGTGAACCGTGAAATCACTTTTTGCTCTTCTTCGTGGTATACCTTGATGAATAACACAACTTGCATATATGAAAACTTATAATTTTTTGACGTCAGCTTTTATTTTTTATTAAGGTAATTAATTTTAAAAAGTATTGTTAAGCACGCTAAGTTATTATAATTTCTTTTAGATTTCTAGACAATGGTTGGAACAAGAGTTTCATGTTATAATTAAATTTTTTTAAATTATCTTTTTTTAAAAAAATTTTAATTAACGATAAAATATAATAAATAATATTTCTATTTCAACTAAAACTTTGGAAAAGGCAAGTAAGCTTATTTGATATTTCTTATATTTCAATTTAACTGAAATTAAAATACATAAGAATAATAAATAAATTTTTTTAAATAAGTTAAATTTAGTTAAATAAATGATAGACTTAAAAAAAATCGAATATATACGTTTTAAGATCTGTATGATAATAGAGTTATTCTTATATTGATGTTTTTTTAAATATTAATAAGAAATAAATTTCTATTTATTTCATTGATGTATAAAATATATTAATTTTTTCAATTTTCACCTAAGCTCTAAAATTAATATCTTGAGAGTAGCAACCATAAACAATAACATAAAATTGTACTGATTTTAGGTGCAATCTGGACAGTAAAAGTCGTATTTTAGATTTAAAGAGCTAGAGTATTATGCTACAGGTGATATATTTCATTTTTAATGTCACAAAGCAACTCTTAATGCTTTATTAACATAAATCTTTCAGAACTATTAATTAATAAAATTAAATAAAATTAAAAGTATTTTGATTTTAATAAATATCAACGAACTATTTATAATATCTTTATCATTTGATATCTATAGAATTTTCATATTTTTATAATATATATATATATATAATATTCATTCATATATGAATATTTTAAGCTTGTAAAAGTGTTTTTTAAATCTTGTTTCACAGTCATTCAAACTGTGATCCACAACTATATAGGGAATATAATAAGATTAAACTACTAAAAATTTTTATAAAATATATATAGTGATAATCTTTTCACAAAAATTTTACCAATACTACTGTTAAGAGAAAAATTGAACGAACTGTGAGTCACATTGAATTTCTTTTCAAGCTGGTCTCATCTTTCTACTTCCCTGCCCCGATTTCTCTCTCTCTCTCTCTCTCACTCGCTTTCTACTCTTTATTCTTTCTTGTCTAAAGTTTCTGTCGTAACATTTTCTCCGTTTATTGCCAGCGAAATCGCCTTCTAATTCTCGATCGTACTGTGGATTTCGAAGTCAAACTCTTGAAAAGGTTTTAGAGGTAGAAAACGAAGAAAACGAAAAGTGAGGAACGAGAGAAGAGGAAAGAGAAAGCTGGAGGTAGTAAGTGGATATATGTATGTTTATGATCGAGAGAAAAATAAATGGGCGTTAAGTCTAGCTTATGTCTAAATCTATATATATATATATATATATAGGTACGTGTAAGTACGTTAAAAAAGAAAAAGGGTCAAAGGAGATATAAAGAAGATTTAAAGTGACTGAAGGTGAGACACATCATGTTTTGAAGTATTTCGAAACGAATAATGAGATAAATATTTGATATATTGATAAATAAATTGATGTATTAGAATAAGCTAAGGGTGCTTAATTCAAAAGTGATTTTTTCTACATTTCAATATATTGATGCTTAGCTATAGAAATATAAAGAACTTTTATGAAAATTATTTGATTTTTCTGATAATTCTAGGAATCTATACATGCAGAAAAATTTGTATATTTAAAAATTATAAATAATGTAAATAAAATAATAATTGGTTTTTGAATAAATTCGTTAAATAAAAAAACTTATAATATTTTACCATTGCAAATTTTAGAATTTTGTAAATGAATTTTCTTCAGTCGTGTTTGAATAAAATTTGCATTTAAAATCAGATGTTTTGATTATTAATGAATAAATCTTTTAAAATTAAATTATATTGAGTGATATTATCAGTCGTTATTATAAGAAACAATACATAAATTTCTATCGTATAGTTATAAAACTATTAACATTATATTGCCCATCATAATCTCATATTTTTATCTTAAGTATTTTTTAACATTATATCAATTAATATTGTATGAGATTATACACTATTTTGTCAGTTAATATATACACAAGTATTATTTTACTATTTTGTCAGTTAATATATACACAAGTATTATTTTACTATTTTGTAGTCGTATATCTTTACCATTATAATGTATTATAATGGTAATAAATGGTTAATAAATGTATTATATTATGTACCTGTATCGAATTAAACAATTATTATAATTATATTACTATTAAGTATAATTCTTAACTTTTTTTTATTACATTTTTTTTAATAATTTCATAATATATATGAAAAAATATTATAATAAAATATAATGACAATTAATTGTATAACTGAGATTTTCTTTTATTAAAATAGTCAAATTATTAGTAAAAGTAACTCCATTAAAAATTAATGGCACAAAGACGTGCTAAACATAAATAGTTTGAAATTTGATTAAATCTCACGCACTTCGTTTTATTTTGTCATTCGAAATAAATTTATTATTTGAATTGATATAAATTAGTAATTGAATTATAAGAAAGCTGTTAAATTAAATAATATATTATAATTAACTAATTAATTCATAATTTTCTATTAATTCTTTTTTTTAATATCATTAAGAAGTTTTAACAAATAACCTTTCTAATAAGAAACATAGAATTCATCCTTCCTTTGTATTGGTCTTAATCTTAACATTCTTTAGGCTCAAAGAAACAAACGTATAACATATATTACGGGAATCAGAGAAGTGCAAATAAACTTAATACCAAGGATACAATTTACGTTACTCATAATGCAGCTGTGAAAGGTATATCCGAAATCTGGATCCTACTATTATGCAATCGAGGACAATATCCGAAGACTACTCATTACGAAAATTCGAATAAGGATCACTTTTCCTAAAGACGTGACTTACAGGCTCACGAAGACGTAGACACGCGGTGATAATAATCTAGTATCAGCTCCTGCGGAAGCTGAGATTAGACTTAATCTCTCGGTAAAGCAACTAGCAGGCTAAGAACACTACTACAAGCGATCGATCCTACACCACAATCTCAATATTCTACAAATTCACGATAATAACGCAGCAGCTAGTTTCCGTTCTATTAGAGGGAATATTATCCAATGGATCAACTGATAGATTTATGACTTCATTCCACTAGGTCAATCGTCGTTTATAACTTCATTATTCTGTAGGCTCATGAGAATATCTAAAGAACATTTTCTCTATTTCAATGATAATTGAATAAATTGCTATTTCTAAGTATATTTTGTTTCTCTTATTTCAAATCTAAGTTAGATATTTTTCTGTTAAATTTGCTCAAGTTACTCAATTAGCGAAATCAGCGAAATTCTACTTGTACTACTGATGGTTTATTAATCCTTGATCGGGATCATATATGTTTATTTCATCAAACGTACTATTTCTGCATTTATTTAAATAAATAAATACAATTTGCGAATACCACTTAAATAAAAATTTTGAAAATAGTATATCTAAGATTCACAGTATTATTATTTATAAGAGAATTAATTAGAAGCCATTTATTGTACTCGTATAATATCCAAGTTCAAGATTTATCGTTCACTCATTTTTTGCTGTACGTGGCATCTGCGACATAATTTCTTGCAAGAAATATGAACATTGTATTTAGTACGATATCATAACTTCAAACAATTGATCAAACATATTCCATTCCAGATCAAAGTTACTTCTTGATAAAAATAATTATATTTTTTTAGGATAATAATAATATAATAATAAATTACATATCTCTTACAAAATTTAGAATAAAATATTTTAAAACTTTATCAGTGAAATTAAATAAATCAATTTTGATCAATTTTCATTGTTAATTAATATATAATAAATGTTACACACACATTTATATATTTGTAGGAAATGAAGATCATTCAATATCTGAAATACTTAAATTATTAGGTTAGCTTAAGTTTTATATGGTCACAGTAGATTATCATCTCCTTTTTTCTTCTAGATTTCTCATATGCAATTTATTATTGTTCTGAAGCTACAATATAAGAGACAAGCGAAAATACCATCAATATTAAAACATCTGCCTGGGCTCAGCAAAACATGGATCAGAGGAGAAATATTGCACAAAACAAAAATATTTGTAACATTTAATAATATATTTTATACAGTAGAAATTTAAGTATCTTTTTTTAATATTTATATTTTCCATATTTTTTATATAATTTCATAAAATTTGAGAGTTTAAAAAAAAGAAAATAATAAAGGCGATTTGTATTTGAACAACTAACGAAAACTAAAAAACAGAATGTAATATTGGACATTATATTAATGTTTTTTCATTTACACTTAAAAATAAAATTAAAATATTTGGCATTCTAATACTATGATTAAACGAGGTAAAGAAGTATAGAATATGAATTTTAAAGAAGTTTATTTTATTCATTCGAATATTTAAAAGAATAATGATATTTTCGAAAACTTTAAAATTACGTACGATTTTAACGTATATAAATCTTGCAAAATATCAAAAGTAAAGTATTCGATTGAGAAAGTATTTAAGTTTAGAGTTCTTATAAAATCTATATTATTATTATTCTTATAATTAAACTAGTAAAAATCTATTTATAAAAAATTTAATTTAAAGTTTGTTAAGAAATATAAATATCAAATGAAACTCAAATTAAATGGTTTAATATTTTAATTTCACATAAAAATTAATGCTTAATTTTAAAATATATTACAAAAAATATTATAAATATCAAAGTAATTATTTAATAATACAATACTTCATAATTATTTTTTTAATATTTTGTAAGAATCTTATAGATTACCTATTAACTTTTAATAATAAAACGTCATATTTATCAAAATTGTAAAATTATGTAATATATATATAATATATACTATTATAGTATTCATTAAAATAGAGTGTTAATCATATTTTAAAATATTAAATTTAGATTGTATATACTTTCAGCATTATGTTTATTTAAAATTTTCAAAATTTCCTGATTCATTAAAAATATGGGTCTATGCTGTATTACAATCAATTTTAAATTTTTGTTCTAAAATAAAATTTACAGATTATAAATTTCTTTGCACACAAAAAAAAATGAAAATATTGCCCGATAAAATGTGCGTTAACCAATTTAATTGTAATCCAATAATATAAAATCCATTGATTTTTTGTATATATGAAGCAATATCAAGCTTCTTATAACTTTAACTTTAATCGTAGGATTCAGGCAATAAATTTATATTTGATTTTATGTCTGAAAAATTTTATGAATTGTAACTATTTAGCTATTCTATCTGATATGATAATTATTTTTATATTGTATATTATAATATATTTATATTTTATTATAATCAATATCTAAATCTCATTAAAAGTTGATAAATAGTAAAAAAAATAAAATGTAAAATTTGTTTCTAATATCATTGTCCTGTAATATAAAACTATAATAAATATATAACTTGTGACATGGATTTATTCACATAATATGTTTTTTATAATATAATATTTTTATCAGTAAATAAATCAAAACTAAAAAAGTTATATATCAAATATATTCAGAATTTTTAAATTAGTATGTACAATTAAAGAATTCCTACTTAGTGATAATAATACACTACAATTCAATAAAAAATGAATAAAAAATTGATGCAATCAAATAAAAAGTAATAAAGTAAATTCATATCTGAAAAGTATAGAGAATTGTAAAAATGGTAGATAATGAAGAACAAAAAGAGAAAACAGGAAATCACGTAATAAAAAAACTGCAAATCGGGTAATTGTGAAGGACTAGACTGAGCAGTGAAAAAATTACGTAAGACGAGCTGTGAGTTGAAACGGACTACGTAGTATATAACTGAGCGTAGGGAGAATAAGTCAGACACTGTTAGTCAGCGGAACTCACTTTCACGGCGTCGAAACCGTTTCGTCATCGAATATATGATTGCGGTGAGGAGATGCAATAAGAAGAAAGATGAAAAGGAGAATTGAGAGGATTTTCGTACACTTGAACTCGTAGAAACTCCCTAAGTCTGTTCTTCTCAACAGAGGATAGAGGGAGCAGGATAAAGAGCTTCATGATTCAAGACTATATTCCTCAGAATATTATATGCATGTATATAGAACAGGCAAAACTGGTTTTAAACTCTGTATGCGTATGAATATTATACATAAAATATTTTGTTTTCGAGAATAATAAATAGTACTAGAGAATAGTGAAAAGAGAGATTAAAAGTATCACAAATGTATACTGATAAATCTTGAACTGTAGTATACAAAGTTTGTGAGAATACTAAACAAGAATGTGCAAAATAGTCAACCAAGAAGGATTGGCTTCTATTTACTGTAGATTATATATAAAATATATAAAAATAATATTGTATAGTAAATCCAAATAAAAGTAAAAAATGATAAAAAAATTTAAATAATTATTTATTACACGCGAGATTTTTAAGTTGTTTTTAAAAAAATTTTTGAAATTCAGTATTTTTTCAATAACACTCAGATTTAAATTTCAATAACTTATAGAATAAAATGAAAATTGATTTTTAAACAAAGCCAATGGAAAGATAAATTAATAAATTAAAATTTTTAAAATCGCTTATTACGTGCAATAATCAGATAATATTAAATATAAAATTCTATTATGATTATAGTGGGACAAGAAAGCACACAATAAAGTATAAAACCGATTTAACATCAAATACATTTTTATAATGATTACATTTAAATAGTAAGAAATATTTATCGAATATCACACTATGAAGAGTCTTATCAACCTATCTAGTTATATAGAGCCATCATTTCAGATATCGAGATGAAACATTTTCCCTAAGTTTTTGCTCTACTTTTTTAATATTTTCTCTACTCCTTTCTTATACATTTATTTTCCATTGGTCTTTTTTCCTATTTTATACTTGATATTCTTTATGTTTCAATATTATAAATAAAATATCATGATGTCTCACTCTGTCTTCTCTCTCTCTCTCTCTCTCTCTCTCTCTCTCTCTCACTATCTATTTATGTCTCTGTATGTGTGTGTGTATATATATATTTTTTAATTAAATATAGTTTAAAAATTTAAACTTATGAAAAATTATTGTTAATTTTTCTAAAATTGTAAATCTAACAAACAGTTTTCAGTTATTTAATTGATAACATTAAATAAAAACTTCGTTTGTTTTCTAGAACATAATTCAAGAGAAAAAAAAGTTGAGTACCTTTTGTATACTTGGAAAAAACATAAAATTTCTATTCAAATAACTTAGGTACGTATTTTATGAACAAGTCATGGCGAACAGATATTGTCCGTAAGTAAATCGGCGCAAGAGCGGGTGATGAGGGATCAGTTTAGAAATTTCGCCTTCACGTTTGGCTCGTTTATCTATGCGTTATCTTTACGAGATAGCCCCATTTAGGGGGTATAGAGTGAACGGTACATATCTATAGCAAATATCGATGTAGCTCAGCGACGCAGCCTGTCTTCAACGGCATCGTGACTGACATACGGGCGCCATCTTATATAACTCTTTACGATCTCTCTCGTCGCTCGAGGGCGAAGGTTAGTTCACTTTTATGTTTGCCGCTGACGAACCCTTTAATTAAGACTTGTCATGTTTACGCTCTCACAAATTTAGCTTTTTCTTCTACTTCACTCTTCTTTCTTTTACTGACAACTGAATTTCACGATTAGCATGCATCTATTTACTCCATCCTCCACTGTAATATCCTCTCAAAATATTTTATACAAGTGAATTGTAATTTTCATTGCTTTGCATCGCATTTGTTGGATATTTTTTTAATGTCGTTTAATTATCAGATTACTTGATAGCAAGAATTTCTTCATTTATTTACGTACAAATTTCAATTTCACAATATTTGTTCAAATATTTATTTTATGAGTACTGTAAATGATCGCATCGCGTTACCGTCGATGGTTAGGTAGTATGAATAAACTTTTACGTTTAAAGTCTTTTCATTTTAATTATTTTATTTAAATTTTAATGCTTAAACAGTATAAACGACGATCTGAATCGATGAACGTATCGAGCCGAAAAATATACCTGTTCGACACGGGACATTACATTTATAAGTTTCTTTTACGTCGTTGTTTCGCATGTTCTTAAATATAATATATTACTTTTATTAAACAATTACATCGGCTTATTGATTATTCACTTGAAATTAAGTAATACGCTATTACTTAGGAAACACTTATTGTTGTACTATTTTACATTCCGTATATATTTCTTAGTTCGTGGTACATTTGCGCATTTGATTTTAACTATAATGAAAGCAATATATATATAACTATAAATAAAATTAAATCTATTCGTAACTTATAAGTGTAACTAAATCTACGCGTGTTTAATGAAATCCATATATAAAAATGAAATTTAATCTACGTACATCTATTGTGAACTATTACGCATATTTAGTATAAATAATGATTGAAACTTAATTTACGCATGTTTTGATACAAATTTTGTTCGCCGAATCGTCTTTGTATTCCGCTCGTAACATATTTCGTTTAGGGATATCTAAACCAGATAAAACCTCCGCCGAACGTCATGGAGGATAAAGACTTACAAATTTCTAATTATGTCGAGTAAAACGTCATATTTATGTATAATTTCTTATAATATTTTGTTAACCTATCGTTTGTTTATCTGGCCAAGGTTTTAACTATTCTCTTTTATTTTTCTCAATCATCTACCTTTTCATGGAAATTTCTCCGCTCAAGATTACGTTTAACCGGAATCGTGACACGCAGTACCGATTTTCTCTTGCGGGAGACCGCACTTACCCTTACGGTGAATCCCCAACACCATGGCGCCTCCGCGATGTCCGATTCCGGCGCAGGTCCACTCCTCCAGTGCGAATAGGATGGGTTTGAAAATATGAATAAGAGAGATTGTATGTAGAAAATTAAAAAATGGTAATAGGGTAGAGATCATGAGAGAATGAAAGAGAAGGAGAGGGGAACCAGTGCAGAGAGCGCGCAGTATTAGAGAATATAAGAGTGAGAGAGAAGGAATGAGGGAGAGAGTCTAGGAAGGGGAAAGCTGCAGCTTGTACTATACTCGCACTGTAGCACTGTGCCTAAACCTTATAACATGGTCTGCCTCCGTCTGCCTTGCTCCGTTTCTGTACATTTCCAAGACTTTATTTGAAAGCAATATATTTTTGTATTAATATTACTCTTTGGCCTGACTTTTTCCGAGAATGATCATTCCTACTGATTGCTCTTACTTACCCGACTACCTGGTACATTCAAATTATATTCACGTATTTTTATTTTGAAAGACGCTTGGATGCGTCGCCTACAAGTACACTATCATTATTTTTACTATTAGAAAATGTAAATATTTTAATGAATATTCAATAATTTGATATAATTTAGTAAAATATATATTCATGTCCAAGTATAGTATGAGTAAATTTATCAGTATGAAAACGCATTGTGTAATAAATATTATATATATGTTATATCAGATACAATAACCATCTTCACTAGATTTTTAAAATGTAAAAATTGTTTTTTTTGTTACAAAAAATTTGTACCTAAGAATCTTATTTTTAAACAGTGTAAATAAACAGAATGAATTATAAAAACAAAATTAAGATAATTTTAATCTGCCAATCATGAAATTATATAGAAATATTTCTCTTTTTCATTTTATCTACGTTTGAATTTTCTAAAATTCCATTTTGTTTAAATAAACTATTTTATCAAAAATTTTGATAACACTATTAAAAAAATAAATTAATTTTGAAGAGTTTTTAATTTTGGAGATTTTTAATTAATATATACAAAATTTTAGTTATATCGTCACATCGAATAAATGGCCAATTTTCATTTATATTGGTATAAAGTATATAAGCTGTATAATAATTTTAGTTTCTAGTTTTGATTTAATATAAGATAAAAAATTTACACTAACACACAAAATTTATAATTATAATTATATAATAAACAATTTGTATAATTTGTATAATATATAATATATAATTATATAATTTCATTTTCAGTTTTATAATTTTTTTCAATTTTTACGCTCAAATTGTTTGACAAATAATATTACTCAACATTATATTCGCAAAAATTATAGCAATAATTTAAAATGAAAAATATCGACGCAGAAGCTTTAGGGTGGGTTTGTGAGCAGATAGTAAATGATATCGTCTACTACTGACAAAATCCCGGACTGGTCAGAGAGGGTGGATGCATAGTAGAGGGGAAAGGAAATAAAAAGAGGTGAGGATAGAAGAACATCGTTGTTTGATTTTACCAATTTGATGACGTGGCGATAGTTGTAGTGTCTAGTGATTTTCTCGATAGAACTGAATTATTGCATTGCGGTTAGAGTGCATCCGCCAGATGTTTGCCTGATCGTTCTAGTATGTAAGGCTGTTCTCTTCTTCAATGCGTCTTCTTGTCCCGTGAACTCACGGGAAGCCTATTTTTCTCCCCTTGGAGTATCTCATGCTAGTGGCTCTTTATTCTTTCGAGGGAAGTTGGGACACATCAATAGCATTCTCTTACCTTTTTTCCTACCACTTTTAGATTCTTCCTGGCACTCTCTTTTTCCTTCCTCGATGACATCATACGAAGTGTACATATCGAATGAAAAGACGCTTAGATCAGTAAAAATATCAAAAATATACGAAGTGTGAGAATTAAATTAAAATTAAATTAAATTAAAATATTTAAGAGAATTTTGATAAATTTTTATTAAAATAAATATACAAATAAATATTTGTTATTGTTGTCATATTTATTTGAAAAAATAAAAAATAAACTGTACAAGAGTATTTTTCTTATTTTCTAAATGAAAGAATACAATTTTCTTAGTTTAGGATACAATTGTGATAGAAATAAAAAAAAAACACAGATTTCCGTATAAATCAAATGGGAATATTCTATTAAACTAATTATTTTATTGTATAACTATGTGAATATTTCAATATACAAGGAAATTTATGAGTATTATTTAAAATTAGTGCTTTATTTCTTTTACAACATAGATTAGGTCTTTTATATTCGTGAACAATTCAAATGCGACAAAATAATAATCCAACCTACTACCGTAGATGGCAGATACATTCCTCATAAATAGTTTCTTCTAATTTTCTACTCTTTTCAACCGGAGCTTTTCTTCTTTCTGCATCATGAAAGTTCGAAAGAAATTGAAGAATATTTATAATATTATTTTCGTCTAAAACTCGCAAACTGAATATCTCTAATTTATTTATTTTCAATCATTTTCTTAGCCATTCTTAGCTTACATAATATAGAGCTTAATTCACCAAATTATAGTTAATAAATATATTTTACCGTAAAATTGTTTAAAACATTATAAATAATATAATGTGATAATAATTAAATTTAAAATATCTATCATTTATGGATCTTTTAAATTAATTAATTAGCCAAGGAATTCTCGTATTCATTCTTCTATAATAGCAAGATTTTATCGTCAGATCTTTGATTATTTTTCAAATTATCATTCTAAAGCATTTATATATAAAATATTACAATGAATTTTGAAAAAACTTTAAGAAAATATGATAAAAATATTATTCATATTTTGAAATATGAAAATATGACATTATCTCTCAATAACGTTTTTGATTATTAGAAGAACTTCGGTTTTAACCGCAAATAAATTTATTCTGCATTTTTTCTACAAAAAACCATAATGTAATATCCATATACTAGATTTTAATCTATTATTTTAGACCTAATTTCACACTTGTTATATACTCTTTCCATTATAATTGGAGTTATTTTTTCTTTGATTTTAATCAGACATTACTAACTTAATATAATCAGAAGTAAAACTAAATTAAATTTTTATATGAAATAATTAAAAAATAATAACTATGTATATTTAAATAAAGTGAATTATTATAATTAATTCAAAATTTAGGAAATATGTAAAATTATTAAAAATTATTTTAATACTAATATTAGCATATAATTACTTATTGTATCGAGAATTATATTATTAACTTTTTAATGATCAAATTCTTTTTTTTTTAATTTTTAGTTATTTCATTAACTGTTTTTAACTCTCTACTGAAAAATTTGCCTAAAATAGTAATGTTGGCATTATTTTTATAAGTTGCTTAGTCAAGAAAATACACGTGAAGAGCGTAAGCGGAAAAAAAAGCTCCAAGTAAACAATACTTATAAGCGAGATTCTATAGTAAACTTTCCATTTTACCAAATACAGGTGAGTCTAAACTGTTGACGTTTTTGACTTACGTGCCCATTTATAATATTTATAATCGATAAAAATATTCTCCTGAAATGAAATATTATAAGATCTATAATAAAAAAAAATCTATTAAAAATATAAATAAAATTTTTGCTTATTCGAAACAAATTTAAATTATTTTAGCACAATATAAAACACAATTCTAAAAATGAAATTTTTTTCTATGATTTGTTAGATTTAATAAATAATGTACGTAAAAAATTTATCTGATTTTGAATTTTGAAATAATTTCAAAGTAGAATTTATTTCTATGATCATTATATTTTATAAATAAAATATTTATATATATATATATAGTCATTAAAATAATATTAAAAAATAATATTAAAAGAATTAATATTTTTATAATTGCTCTATATTATATGCACTTATAACTCAATGTTTTTAACTTATCAATAATAAATATTTAAGAAAATATTATTTTATGATAGAATACAGATTTTTAGGTTAATTATTGTCATTATAACTAGAAATTATGTCATACAGAAAGATGAAACGTGATATTGAATAATTTATTCATTATACAGAGTTCGTAAGATAGTTCAGACCAGAACTTGGATACAGAAACTTTGTTTCTCGTGTAGATTCTGTCTTAGACTATAGAGTGGGGTATAGTGGCTATTTAACTAAAAGCTATTTGAGCAATTAACTTGATATTTAAACTCTTTTGTCTTTTCAAGGAAACTATTGTAACTTCCAAAACATTTTTTTCATATTATACACAAGGTAAATTAATATTTGCATTGAATATTAATAAATAAACTTATGATTCTTTTGCAAAGAAGTTAATCAGCTCAGATACATATTTAATTAAATAAATAAATATATATATATATATATATATATATTTACGTACATGTGTATATTTAAAATCAATCTTGAGATATTCTTATTTAATATAATTATATAATTCTCTATCATCAATAAAAATTATAATTTACATTTATATATTTAATGGGCTTAATACGAAATTTTTGTGCATCCTTGTAATTTATATATATGTTTCTATCTATTAATAGACATATTCATATTATTAAATTTATCTTTATGCAGATTAATTTCTGTATTATATATGTATAATGAAATTAAAAAAAGCGATCCACAAATAACCCAGAATTATACCGAATTTTAACTCTAACTTTTTTTAATTAACAATGAAAATGAATAATTAATTAAATTATTTATTTATTCTAAACTAAAATTATTTTAAAACTATTATCATTTGAATAAAAGTTTACGAAAATAGGAGAATTTCTCCTGACGTAATATTATTGACTTCAAAAATTTAATTGTTAAATAGTTAAAATATTTCTGCTTATACAAAGGGGGATTAATTATTTTAACTGTTATACTATAATGACATCAAAATATCAACAATACACATTAAAGAACATTCAATATATTTATAATAAGAAAAAGTTTTAAGATAATCGAGTAAAAAATATTACTGCAGCTCTACAAACCTTTAAAAACTTTTTATGCTCTACACTTCAAACTTTTTACCGCTTTTGAATTTCCTACTTTTTTCTTTACCTAACTTCTATGTTTTCTTATCACTTTTAACGTCTGCTAGGAACAAGATGTTCTCTCAACATATCCAAGTTAAACTTATCACCACGTTAATTACTTCGAACTTGACTTGAGATCCAGATAAGAGATCATCCGCTAAGTTTTTCTGAATCTCCTTATATGCATCTGGCAATATCTGATGAGAATCGTCGCTAATCAAGTTTTCATTTAATTTAAATTACGTGAAAATTAAAGTAAAATTATGCTGTTTCTCAATATATTTGATTAAAATGTAATTAAATTTTAATGAAATTTTAAAAATGTATTAATTTATGGTTTTATAAAATTATTTTTATAATGTTATTTAAATGATATTAATACTGTTATTCATTATTTTAATAAAAAAATTAGTTTAATAATAATTCTCTTAATAAGATCGATTTATTTAATATGTTTGAATTATACTTAAGAAACATTGTAGAGACTTCTTTTTTAAACTCTGTTAAGATGTTTTTAATAATTATTAAAATTTTCAATTTCAGTTCCGACTCATTCAATTTGCATAAAAGTATTTATGTCTAAAAGTAATTCACCCGTGAATGTAATTAAATTTTCCAATACTTTTTTATGTGTGTCATTTTTATTTTCTGTATAAAATTGATTTTCCATTCTTGATATAAAAATAAATAATTATTTTACTTAGTTTCGTAATTTTATTTGTTTAAATTTTTAATAATTAATTATTAATAATCGAAATTATTAATAATAAATTATACAGGTACCATAGATAAAGTTTATATTTTTAGTAAATAAGTAAGTAATTGATATCAAAGTAATTATAAATTTAAATCGAAGTTAACGTAAAAACGTAACGAGTTGAGTATAAAATATACAGAACTGTTTTTATATTTCTTATGAATTAGTTTCTGCACAATCGCTCATTTGGAAGAATTAATCTTTGTGTTTGAAATCTATGCTCATATTATTAATTTTTATCAAAGATTATATTTATATAAAATATGTCGATAATTTTTTATTAACATATGTTCCCATGAAATTTTATTTATACAAGAAAAATTATAATATGTGGTAATAATATGACATATTATTAGAATTTATTAATATTGTGTACTAAGGTATTAACAATATAAAAAAGTACGGGATCGTTATTAACTATATAATATAAATTTAATTTATCGATGAAACTTTTCAATTAATTTTTCGAAGGCTCTTAGAATTTAAGTAACCTTAAGAAAAACAATTATAATAATTTTAAATTTAACGATCTAAAAAAAATATTTAAAATTATGATATACGACAATTTGGTATCTAAATACAGTATTAACACAAGCTGCAGAAAGATTGATAACTTGTTATTTTTCCATTTGTTCACAAGATGATTAAATTTTCATCATTTTACTTTAAATTTATATTAGAAAGTACTTTGGATAATTTATCAAATATTAATCAATTCTATTAAAAACTTTGTATTTCATTACGATTACAGTTAAATATATTTTACGTATTCACTTGAAAGGTTTATTAAATAAAAGTAAGAATATAATATACAAATTTATATAAATCTCATACAATTTATTTTAAGTAATAATCCTAATAATTAATGTAATAAAAATAATACATTATTACTGTTCTTTTAGCGAAGAAAATAAAGGTTAAAATTTAAATTCTATTTACAAAGCATTAAATTAATGGAGCATCGTTTACAAAGCACTTGCTCAACAAGCATAAAAATAATAGTTCACATTAACACGTAAGATATGCAGCTAGTAACTGCCAAATGACTATAGTGTCTCATCTCTGCTCATAGCATGAAGTTTATTTAAACCCGATTCTCGAGATCGCGCGTGACAATGTGCACATCTATGCGGCATTGCATTAAGAGACAAGAGCTATTCTGCGCTAATTGACCGATAACCTACGTGAGATTGTTGAGAACTTGTTAATTAGGTTGTCTTGTACAAGCACTAACGCAAAGATGGCTGCGTTCGTGGGTACTAGATAGATATGACAGATGTGAGGTTGGTATGGCACGTGTGGCATGACTCGCAGTTACAATGATTGGCCAGCAATAAGGGCTACACTGTACCTTAGACTGTCTCCTGGTCATCCGTTTCATGTATCAATAATTGCATATAATAAACAGGATTTCAAATGCATAAATCTATGCTTTTTACTAACAAAATAAGACATTTTTCCGAATAGAAGATGACTAATTGATGATTAGTTATATTTAATAGATAAAAGATTTTTAAGCTTTTAAACTCACAGAAGTTATTTTTTATCATAAAACTATCATATCTCTATTAGTTTATTTATTCAAACTATAATATATGGATATTAGATTCATCAGAATTCGCTTATATTCTTATTTTGTACATACTTTTATTAATGAATTAATCACGAGGAAATTATATTTATTATGTTAACGGCTGTAAATTTTATAGTATAAAGAATTTTCAATTTATGAGGACAAATTATTTAATTAAAAAAAGCTGAATGAATTGAAACAAAAACAAAAATTTAGTATATATTTTTCATTCTTTTTATTTATTTATTTATTTATTTATATTATTTATTTATTAATAATTTTGATAAAATAAACAAATTTAATTAAAAAATGAACATTTTCAAATAATGATAATTTTTTATTGATGCTTGTTTTATATTTTAATAAATTTATTAAACCATAAACTTTATGAATTTACCTCTATTTAAAGCTCCTGTATTATTGAAAGAAATTAATACGGTATTCAACAAATATAAAGTATTTGGATATAAAATTTTAATTTAAAAATATTTAGATTTAATTTATTTAACAAGAAAACTTTAAAAGTTTTCTCGAACATATTTTTAAAACAGAAATTTTAACAAATATATTATGACATCCAGCACAAGACATTCGAATAATGTTTGTTTTTAATGTACCATAGAAAGAAAAAAACTAATTTTAATGAATTTATAATTATTGATTGTAAGAGAAGCAATTATAATTGATAGAACTTAATTTAGAATGTACTCCTTCAAATAATTTGTACATAACTTTATGAGATTCGTTCATTTTATTTTCATTAAAAAATCTAACTAAAAATCTACTTTTCTTTTATTGTGAATACGTATTATTTTACATAAAAATATTTTATCCGAAATTTATTATTACTCATTTAATAAAATTGTTATTTCTGATTCATAATGTTATCAAACAATCCATCAATTTTAATTTATCATGATTCGTATATTTCAATCCTGTCAAATAAAGATAATATATTATTATAGGAAGCTTTATAATATCTTACTGTCATTTATTTATAAATAATATAAAATTTTAGACTTTCCTGCTTTTTAAATATGTTTATTGTAAAAAAATTGTCAAAG
Source organism: Platyscapa corneri (assembly GCA_018907185.1). NCBI lineage: Eukaryota > Metazoa > Arthropoda > Insecta > Hymenoptera > Agaonidae > Platyscapa > Platyscapa corneri. The sequence continues at coordinate 1,632,410 of JACCHW010000012.1, forward strand.
ATAACTACTGCTTTTATAGCATATGTAATTTAAAAACTATTAACTATTATTTGATTATAATACTAAAATTTTATTTTACGAAACCAAATTAAATTTTTATTTTCAAGAACATTACTAATTTATTTATTTATTTTTTTAAATATCAGAAATCTATGAAAATAATATTAATAACATTTGATAACATAAACAAATTTAATTAAAAAATAGAAATACTCGTAGAATAATAATATTTTACGAAATTTTTTACTCTTGTATTATTGAAAAAAATTAATACGATATTCGAAATTAAGGAATGAAAAATAAAAATCCTTATGGTATGAAGAATTTAGTTATATTTGGAACTTGATTCGTCATATTTAGAGTCATGTACAATACACAAGCGCGCGTGAGTTCGTCACACAGCATCACGTCAGCAATATCTTTACTAGAATGTTGGAGAAGTACCGGAATGCTCCTTGGCATTCAATTATTTTCGAATTCTCAATACGTCTTCTACGTGACTTAGACCAAGCACTGTTAACTTTAAAGTATTGCAATGTGGTAAGTATAAGTACTAGCAGAACCAAATGGGAAATTCACTTTTGTCCCACTTTGAGGTCCTGAAATTTTCAATGTCCCGCTTATAGTACAGCGTTTTTCTATCTCGTGATAAACACCTTTCATACTTTTTAGAATAAAGAAGATGTATTCATATTAATAAAGTCCATTTAAACATACAACGATAGATTTCTCATGTTAATATCTTTAGTGAAGCAGTAGATATTGTAAGTACTGCGCTATTTACTTTTGTCAAAATTCTAACTTTAATTCGATATTATTCAAACCATTTTTCAATTTAAAATTGTTAAAGGATTGTATAAAATTTATATATTTTGAAAAAGGGTATAAGATAGTAAATTGAAATTAATTAATGTGTTTTTACTTCACAGGAAATTATTTTATTTATGTTTTTTAAAATTTATATTGTATTTTAATCATACATTGTTAGAGTTTTTTATATCAGCTTCAATTTATATAGATAATTAATTTATTTTTCGACTCATTATTATTTTTATTATATATGTATTATTTATGTATATATTGTAAAAACTTTTATTACACTTTTTAAGAAAAAATAAAATAAATAATTGATATAGTTATATAATTTTTAATTTTATGTATAAATAGAATTTTCAAAAATTAGTAATCTAACAAAAACTCATAAAGTATTACTTATACAATACTTTTGTAAAGCAATGAACTACTCTTATTACTTAGTTCAAATAAATATTTGTCAGTTTAAAAATTGCACATGATTAACAAAATAGTTAAAACAAATTCTGAACTTTAAAAATGTTTAAAGGTTTCTTATAAATTTATAAAAAAAATTTATTTTTGTAATTTTTTTTTCATTAAATTAATATTAATCAATGTAATGAAAAGTTTTTAAAGAAAGATGATCTTAATTTAGTTCCTGGATATCTTTTGAAAACAATAATTCTTCCTAAAGATTAAAATAATAAATAAAGCTAAACTAACAAAAGTCTTTGTAAAGAAATTAATATCAGGACTTATCATGGAAATTAAACGAAATTTCCAATTGCAACATTAATTGTTACATACATAAATGTATTATATCGTTATATACATAAAGTTATGTATATATTCTGCACGTTTCCATAGCTTTCGTAACTTTCTTTGCACATTTATTGGTTTTGCTCAATTTTCACCTCACTTGATTTATCTTGTGCACGAAAATATTTTAAAGTAGTTTCCATAGATGCTTCTGAGTGTTTGTGTACAACACGGATCATAGATAAGTACACGCGTGAAAATATAGCGACATCAGCACACCTTTGAAAATATCGATGATTCACTATCGTGCGCACACTTCAGAAACCAGAAGAGCTTTTTGTATAATTAAGCACTGTTTTCATTATTTTACGCCACGAATATAATTTCAATCTAATTAAATTTGAATAATTTTACAAGTGGGTTAGTTAAGTGTTATTTTTAAATGTACAATTTTATTACGGTATAATCTTCATTTTGCGACTAAATTTAACATTACCAATTGCAATAATTATCTATAATCTACAACTATAGTTTAAAACCGTATGATATATTTTTATTTTATATATATATAATTTAACCTATAATATTTACAGAAGATTTTATTTAAAGTTCTTTATTAGAATTGTTTGATTGCCGAATTTAATTACAAAAGATATCAAAATTCTGATTTAAAATAGAAACTTTTAAGTACTAGTCAATTATATAGTCAATAAAATTTAATTTAAACAATTTAAGATTTCAATAATTAAAGATAAAAAAAAGCATTAAATAAATGAAAAATCAATTATGAAGAAAAATTATATTATGAATAATCAATCAATTGTTTTTATTTCTTCGATTTTCATGTAACTTGTAGAATAAAATTTTATTTCAATATCCACCAATCAAAGGTTTATTCTAATATACGTGAATATCTTTCGGTGATCATATAACTAAAATCTTCAAGAATTCAATCTAATTACCGGATTTTCTGGAAATATATTAAATATTGATCAGCTAACCAGATATTAATTAGTCTGTATATTGTAACATATATACATTTTTGTACAAATATAATTGAAAATTCTATAAAGTTATAAACATTCTACTTATATAATCTCCACTTATATTTATCACTCTATTAATAAAATATATAAGTCACACTCTATATAATATTGCAGTGTTATCCATATACATAATATATATGTATAACTTGGTATCAAATACATTTTTCCTATAATTAATATTCTAATAATTAATAATAATTCTCCGTTTTTGTAATTATTGGAATAATACAATTATTTTACAATAATATTTCATCCTACAATTTATCGAAAATCCTTGCTGTCAATAGTAATAATATTTTTAACGGGGTATTGCTAATTAGAAAAGAAGTAATCTTATTTAAATATCCACATATCTGATCATTATATCTAGTTAAATAGAAAACAGAATCCATAAAGTAACTGATCGGTAAGTCTGCCCTTTTCATTATCGGGCTTCTGATCTACTGATCCATGTATGTTGAAAAGAATTAGTGATCGCAAACTAATACCTCTTTTGCTTTTCCTACTATCGGACTACTATTTTACGCTTGTCAGTTTGCTTATCTAACTCTATCCTTTCTTTTGGTTCTTTTTTTGTGGCATTATCACTAAAACTTTTTACATCAAATTTCTTTTAATCATTTAACAATTGTAATTTTGGAATTATTTCAAAATAATAAATTATTATTTTTTTTAAATAAGAATAATATTAAAACAATATTTTTCTAATGAAGAAACTTATTGGAGCTACAATTTTACTTAAATTACATTATCATTAATGTAATGATTATTTTAATGATTCTTTTTTAAATTTTGTATCATTTTTAGTATAAAATACTTTCCGTAGTTACCATTAAGTATGCGATATATCCAATTAAATACCAACAAAGTTCAATTTGAAATAGCCTTTATGTGCAGGATTCTTAATTTTCCTTTCTGTAAAATATTCATAACAGAATAATTTGTATTCGTAAAAGATAAAAGATTAATTACTTTTTAGTTTATATTCTGAAATCTTATAAATAAGAATTATATAAGAAACTTGTAAAAATGTTAAGAATCTTTTTTATGTATTAGTCAATTTAGTGAATTTTGTTTAGAACAAATTGTATAATAAACTTCGATATGAAGCTTTAAATATTTATGTTTATTTATTTTTAAAACAAAATTTTTATATTAGTATATTAATACTTCATAATCGATAATTTAAAAAATTCTCTCTTTATAAAATTTTATAAAAAATATGGAAACAAGTTTTTTTTTATCTATTACAGTAAAGAATTATTAAGATTTTCTTAGATTTAAAATATTTTTTTGAAATTATTATCATATTTTATAGTAACAAAAATATTAGATTTTAAGAAAAATTTTAGATTTATTATTTTATTTCATTATTTAAAATTAAAAGATTGTTAAAAATAAAATAAAAGTCAGCGGTAACTAATGTAATTACCTGAAGAATATTTTTTTCTTTATTTTCATATTTCAACTTCTATTCATTCTAGGATAAGATTAAGATCTATTAAGAATCCCATCAATCATTTCATTAAATTAAAACAAATTACGGTATAAAGTATTTTTTATACAAATCGAATAATGCTTATGACCAAAATAGAATTTGAATTTGAATTTATTTTTATTTATTTCTGTTTTTACAATACTTATAAATATAATGATAATTACAGCAGCTATTTTTATAGTCATCTTGAGGATTTACTCTTATTCCATAAAAACTATTATAACTTTTACCCAAATAAATGAAATAGTTATTTCAATATATATCTAATTCAGTAGCTCAGTGATACAGATAAAAATGAATATTTTTCATGAATTAATAACAATATTTTAGCTAATGTGTGAAACTAATAATGTATACATCAATATATATGTATATATATACATATGTTATATTTAGGGTAAATAAGTAAGATGAGACAAGTTGTGGTACTAATTATTTTTCTTTTTTGGTCTATACTCATTTTGGTTTTCAAGAATTCCATTTCAGTGAAGTTTAATATCAACCGCACAAGCGCGCCTTTCATTAAATCTGAAAGGTTATGACGGTCGAGGACCCCTTCTTCTTCAATTTAGCCCGATTTCATTAAGTGACGAGTAGAAAGTCGAAGCAACACGTGAAAAATCGCATTAACTTTGCGTATACGTAAAATTTACTTGCTGTGTTTAGTAACGGAGAGATCGCTGAATTTTCTGGATAGATTTCATGTTTTAATCAAAAGTCCACGATGATATTTATTAGATTTCAGATCACTTAAAGTAATGAAAACTAACAAAATTAAAGATACCAAAATATGGAAGTGTAGCTCTTTCGAGATAATATTATAATGCTCGAAAGTATAAAAAATGAAGTTAGCGGATTTATTAGCAGTATAGTTACAAACTCTTGATTTATTGACTAGACGTATTATATCCATTTTAATAATTTTTTGAATTTAAAAAAAAAAATGCAAATAAATATCTTAGTTTGTATAAAATATATTTAAAATTTAAGGATATAATATTGTATAATTGTAAAAAACTGTAAACAAAATTAAATAAATGTATAGTTTTTAATTAGAATTTGTATAACAAAAATAAGTTTTTTATACTTACCCAATTTAAAACAAAATTTGAAATATTACTACTGATATTTTTTATCGTAATAAAAGAAAAATACATATATTTTTTTCATAATAATTAAAAATTTTAAATTTAATTTTCAATAAATTTTCATCAATTTCCAAGAAACTTAATGTAGTTGAATAATTGTAAATTAACAAAATAATTTGTTAATATTTCCTTATAATAATAAAAAATATATTCTATGATGTAGACATTTAAAATACAAAAATATATGAGAAAACATAAAAAATAATACATTCTTATTATTTGTTTAACAATCAGAGAATTACAATGAAATCCGTATCCAATATAATCGTTTTCACCTACTAAAACTTTACCAACGTCTACAATTTTTCTCGTTTCCCTCTTTACTCTCACCTTCTTCTTCTCCCGTCATCTTCTCATCTATTTCTTTTTCATATCTGTGATTTTTGTTAAGCCGTGACTATATCTCGACTTCTCTTTCTACAGTGCCAACTCCGTAGTAATATCTCCACGGAGATTTCTATCTATTCCCCTTCCTTTGGTCGCTTTTTCTTCCCTTACACTTTCTCCGTCACATGTATAAAATTATCGTAACACGGATTGCAATAATATAAATTATATTTTATTATATTTTTTATGATTTTAAATAGATTCATGATTTATGAATAGATACATTGTTTTAGAAAAAAGATGAAATTACTCCCGAAATAATATGATTGAAAAGCATTTTTATTTAAGATTATCACTTTATTCAAAGAATTTAATCTCATTCAAATTATTTATAGTCATAAACTATTCAAATTTAGATAATTAACTATCAACGTACTAGCCAACAATACGATAAGAATTCAGTTTTGTATTCCGCATATTCGATATTTAAAGCATGACAAAAGCTAGCAATTTTTTTTGGTGCCATTTATATACCTAATTTTATAGATTTTTATAGTTTCAAGAACATTTTAATTGTATAAAAGATAGAAAATTGCAGTTGATCGAATATAAGTTTATAATTCTATTTAATTCATAATTTATTTATACATTATGAAAAGTTCTATTTTTCGATTAAACTTAATGATTTAACTAAATTAAATTCATAGATAAAACCTATAAATAGAATTTTTATTTTTATGCCTAAATTAGTTAGCATAATAATATAAAAAATTCTATTAGTATATAAAACTTTCAGAGAAAAAAATAAAATTATTAAAAGATTGAGAGTACAGTCTGCGCTTGCGCTTTTCATTGACTGCTGGTGCAGCTGCCTTTTCCTTTTTTTCTCTATTTTTTAACGTAGAACCATCGCGGCTACCTCCTCTTTCTAGTTCACCTTAATAGCATGCGATCATTTTTATTATACGTGTCTTTGAACTACAGTTCTATAAAAAAAAGAGAGGAAGAAGGTGATAGTCCATCTGGACACATATGGAAAGATATGAATTTTTTTGTCTTTTTACGGCTCGTACAGCGAAGGAATATGTATTCCTATATACTCATACACACATGTGCTTTTTAGAAATTCATTTCCCCATGGAACAGCAGTAGTACAACGGAATTTATTTTTGAGGATCTTTTTGTAGGCAAATGGAAACACTGCAGAACTCAATGTATAACATTTAGATATGGAGATAAGTTCTCTCTCGACCGTACTAAATTTGCAATATACTATGGAATTTTTCAAGCTTTATTGAACTATTTCGATATTTTTGTAGTAAATCTGCAATTTAGACGTTTCAAGAAGATTGCAATATTTCTAGTATTTACGTTTAAAAAATAAATAATTAATTTAAGCTGTCATACAGTGTTAAAAAATATACAGTGCTACATATTATGGTATTAATATATTTTTAACGCTTATAAACAGTAAATAAAATACAAATAAAAATAATTAAAATAAATTCAAAAGAAAATAGCTTAATAGAAAAGTATTAAAAAAATATAAAAATTTTAATGCATGAAAATAATAAATTATGATTCATTAGCTTTAATTTAGAAGTGAATGTACATAAATATACGTAATGTTATTTTTCTTTTTAAAAGACTTAAGAAAAGTTGCAAGAAAAATTTTTACATTAAAACAAAAACTTAAATAGTATTTATTTTTTTCTTTTGTATAACAGCTTTAAATAATGGTTCGTATTTATAATTAAATTTAAAAACATTAAATATTTTCTGAAAGATTCTGTAAGATAAATCTATGATAATATATATTTATATATTAATTCTAACATTAATTTTTGGAACTGACCTGCTGAATCTTACAGGTTTGTTAGTTATAAAGTGGAACATCATTGAGTTTACACAGAGAATATTTAATATATTATGACATTCTTATATATTTAAAGAAATTTTAATAATTTTTTTTTCTATACCTTACACGGAAAGAAAAACTATAATTTAAATTAATAAGTTACTTAAATATTATCTTTAATTTAAAAAACTTACATAATATAAATGCAACATAAAATATGTAGATATGTAAAATTGCGCATATTTTTAAAGTAACCTCTTCTCGAGAACAAATGACTATGCACTCATAGATCTACTGCACAATTTCAGCCAATAAATCCAAAATAAATATAATAGAAATAAATTTTCTTTGTAATATCTCTATTGTCAGGCTGTGTTATAAATAAATTTGTATGTTACTAGTTGTGGCGGTAAATATATTGAAATACTTATTGTAAGATAGAAAATATTATTTTCCCTGGAATCAACAATATTTTATTTAAGCATAGATAACTTTTTTTTATCTTTTCCTTGTTTCTAATTATTGAATAAGCTCTCATTCTCTCTTTCTACATTATTTTCTTTCATCATATATTTTTTCTATTGATACTTTTAATACGCTTAATAGTTTTAATAGTTTTATATTATTTTTTAATTAAAAAAATATAACAATAAAATGTCCATCCAATATTTTAATACCCGAAACGTGAAAATTCATTAACACTTTATGAATGTTCTTCATTCTTGTGTTCTTGTATTCTTATTCATCAATGAAAGAAGATTTTAATGAAGACAATAACAAAATATTTATAAATTAATTTTATTAAAATCAGTACAGTGTTATATTTTTGATTTTATATTATAAAAAATTATTAGAAAGGCATAATATATTATATAATATAATAATATTTCTAAGATATAGACACTACTTAAATATAAAGAATTTATATTTAATTTTTCTAAAATAACATGTTTATTTTGAAATTATTAAATATTATTAAAAAATATATAGATTATTAAAATTTGTCAAATATAATATTTAAAATTAGATCTCAGTAACATAATAGACTTTGGATACTCGTTATTTTAAAAATATTTTTTAACGTACAATTTAAAAAAATATAATTATCGTTGAGAAAATTCTAGTAAGTTCTGATATTTAATATGATTTAGTTTTTATACTATTTTGTTCAATTACTTATTAATTTACTAGAAGAATAAACATAATTATCATATTATTAAAATGTTGTACAAACTTATAATATAATTAAAGACATTACTATTTATTTAAAAAACTGAAGAAGGTTTATTTACTATTTTAAATTAGTCCTAAAAGTAAAAAAAAATTTAATTTAAAATAAATTTAAATGAATAATATTTGATTATTTACTTTTTTATGAATTTACAAATATCAAGATTTTTATATATTACAATATTTCATTTTTTACTTTCATTTCAAGAGTATTTTTATTATATTTAAAAAAAGTCTAATTTATTCATGTTAATTTTACAAAAAATTTATGTATTTACGAACTTTTCAAAATTATGCACATTTAAAAAATTATAAATTTATGTTGTTCTTTCATCACAAATATCTATAAAAATGAAACTGAGAAAAAAAATTGTACCAAGTCATATTATGAAAAATTAAAAACTTAATTAGTGGATTAGTAGATTCATCGATACTTATCAGATTCGTAGTTCCGGAATTCTTATATATTGTGTAAGTATAAGCTACGATATTACAACAACACAGTGTAATACTATATCAACTTGAGTTAGACAATATCTAAATTTTGAATAAATATATTTTATGTAACATAATAATATGCATCAAAAATTGTATTTCGTATCTGCCTTCTTTCAAAAGAATTATGATGGAAAAATTATATAATATTATATACAACAAAAAAAATATATATATATACACTAAAATATTTTATTCATATATTAAGAATATAATTATGATTAATGCTTTAATTTATGTAATTTCAACACATTTAGAAAAATAAAAAGATTAATACACGTATATTACCCATTCTCGTAAAATTTTTTAAAGTTTTTAAATTTCATGTTAATATTTTTTTTTTAAATAATTCTGATATTCAATTTACATTTCTTTGTTTTTGAAAAATCTATACAATTTTTCTGCAATTTGCAAAAATTAAAAAAAATGATAAAATTCAATAACATATTTTGATTAATTTTAATTATCTCTATTCTTTTAATATCGTTTTTTCTTTTATGTCATTTCTTTTTTTTAATTGCTCTTTCTACATTTTCTTCTGTTTTGTTTTTAATACCGAACCAATGTAATTTAGAATCAATAAAAATATATGAATGTATATAGTAATATTAATTAGTGAATTATTTTAGTATTATGAATTTAGTAAATAATATATTTATTTCTTATAAAGCGCGTTAAAAATTATTTTAATGGATAAAATTTACTACTTATTGTTTGAAATTAAAATTTCTGCAGAATCTTCTTTATTTATTTTCTATATTTTGGTATGTAAAATCTTGTTTTTACTTTCATGCGTGCTAATATTTTTATCTTGCTATTTCTCAATAAAATTTAAAAAAGTGCCGTTGTTTTTTATATCATTTGATAAAAAGTATAACTAGTTCATAAGATATTGAGTCAATGTTACCCTTATAGACGCAATAAAATGAGAGAAAATCCATGCAAAAATGAAACAGATATATATGGAGAGAGAGAGAGCGAGAGAAAGTGAAAAGAAAGTAAAAAGCCGGGTTTGCCTAAAGTGAGCGAGAAAGCTTGAAGAATCCCTAAGGACGTGACCCCGGAAAATGAGCCAGAGGATGCAAATCAATCCCAGGACGTACAAAGATCTCTCTCGCTCTCTTGCTCGCTCTCAAAATCTACCTGTGCCACGAGTGTGGTAATCCCTTTTCCGGCTCCTAGCTGAATGTACCCCTAGGGCACGTCGCTGCAACGACGTAGGCCCACTGTATGTTCCTCTCGCGCTTTGTGTTATGCACGTCAAGTAAAGACCGTGTTTTACGCCAGCTGTCGCACGTTGCCTCGTCGACGAAGAGATATCGGTAAGGGAGGTTGAAGAGAGCTTTGGCGTTTGTTGGAGCTTATGTTATCGGTCGTGACAACCTGAAACGCACTGGAGTCAAGTTGCGAGCGTCATGCATAATAGCCGTGCGCGCGAGAGGCTCTCAAGTATTTATTCCTATTGGGTAACTGACAGAATACCTGCTATTATGAACCATAGAATCTATCCTCCTCTCAATCATTACATATTTTTACATTCCTCTTTTTCCTAGTATTATACTTATATCTTCACAGTAATCCTTTTATTGTCATAGCACTCATCATTTTACTTTGAGTTTAAAAGTAGAACTATTGTTTATAAATATTTTTTAAATTTAAAATCGAAATGCATTTTAAATATATATCTTTCCGTGTTTCGATTTAATAAATTTTCATAAATTCACGGTCCATTACGTTTATAAATACGAAGTAACAAACCTATTGGACACTTATGATTAAAATCAAACGATAAGAATCATTAAGTATTTGGCGAATTAATTAGCTGCAATATTGACGAGTTAGCAGTTCAGACAATGCGCAGCTTTGCTAATGAGGTACTTCATATCCCTCTTTTCGTATAGCTACTATTTCTGGGTGCAGCTTATTTACTTAAATTCAATGAAACATTTAATGCAAAGATCAGTAAAGTTCAATACGTACCGAAGCACATTATACATTATATGGTAATTTGAATTTGAAATATGCAATTACCGCGGAAATTCATTAAGTGTATTACTTATTCATTTTTAAAAGCGTTTGTATTATAACAAAATGTAATTAAAATTTTATGAAAGTGAAAAAGTGTTATTAAAATATTAATTAATTCTGAAGTAGAAATTAGCTTATATATCAATAAACAGTTTATTTCGCATTAATTTTTAACATCGATACTGTTTATGTTATTCATATTATTGAAATTCAATAAAACTTTCACCAAAGAAATACTTTTTATAAATATGATTAATTACAATTATTATTTTTAAAATGTAACGCGATATTTTATATTTTAAAATATCGTATTTATAATTAACAAAAGTAAAACAATTTATCAACTAAGAAAAGATCTACTAAAATAATATAATTTGAAAAGTCGGGAACACCTAATTGAAGGAGATTTATTTACCAGTAACAAGGTTGATTAAATTTTGATAATATACTATTCAACAATATTTTAAAGTTGAAAAATTAAAAAGCTTAAAAATAAACAAACGCATTTGAAAAATTTATATTAAATACTTAAATACGTAATATTGTTCGTTTGTGAGTTTTCATTTTATTAAAAATATTTCTGATTGTATTATATGTAGAATGTACATGATTATTAAAATAATTATAAAAGATATCAAGTGTTATTGAAATCCACTCATGGAAATATTACTTTTATAAATTCAAAAATTATAAAATGCACTGATTAATTCATAATAATAGTTCTGCATATGCATTTAATACATCGAATTAATTTATGTTCACATATATAACAATTTTTAATACTAATGTTAATAGTATTTTTTATATTAGTCATAAAATGCCTAAAGGTTTTTAAAATTAGATTTTTATATATATTTTTCACGAATAAACGATTTTTCATTTGTTCATTTTATTCTAATGGTACTATATTTTATAAATTAATGTTTCTTTTTTAAATAATAGAATCTTATTCTAAACAAACGAAACTTATTATACACATTTTTACGAAATATCTAATTAATACTAACACATGAAGATATAAGAAAAGTCATGCATAACTCATGATAATTGATATGTACATCATGTATAATTTCAGATAATCCTATAATCTAATTCTAGAATTCAGTTGGTTAACATCATTTATTAATAAATTAATTAAATATTATTTAAAATCTTAAATTATTGTGTAAACAATGAAAGTTTAATTTTGAACAGTGAAAATTTTTACGTATGTATAAGTTTTAAAAATAACTAAACATCATATAAATCAGAAAAATATGTTTTCTATACCTGCTCACTTTCAAATTCAATTAAAAAGCCAGTAAACTGAGCTATATAAATGTATTTAAGTTAAATCCATTTATACAGATAAATGTGAAACAATTTTTTTATACATTAATTAATTTAATTATTTGCACAAAATTGAGCATGATTTTTGTTATAAGTCGATTCTTTTACACAAAATATAAATAATTAAATTTATGTTATATTATATATATTTTTGACCTTTTTCCAATTGTCAAAATATTACGAATAATATTAATTAATTTACAATATTGTTTGTAATATACATATAGTTTATTAGTATATATGTCAATCATTTTTTTTTGCAGATATTTTAAAAACTGCATAAGATGTAGATTACTTTTTGTAAAAAATAGTATTAAATATGAAATTTCATAACTTATAATAAAAAATAATAATATTTTAAATAATTCATTACTATTGGTAATATTTTTATAATCGGGAAAACTAATTATTTTATTATTTTATAAAAATGAGGTTCACATCAGTATGGATTTATTTCAGTAAATTATTTATTTTTATAAAAGAGCAACCTACTTTAACCACTATTGCTTTATGATTTTATATATAAGTAAAATCAAATGCATAAAATAAAAAACTTATAATAAAAAAATATGAGAAAAATTTATAAGATATCAAAGTCTAAAAATTTCATTCTTTTGATTACAGGTACGAACTGGAATCGGATAATTTGTACTCCGTCTCCTGGTATAAGGACAACGAACATATTTACAGTTTTTCAAGAAAGGAAATGAAAAAACAGGTTTTCTCAGCAGAGGGCGTCAAGATTGATGTAAGTAGTCCGAGATAAATCGACTGGCCCTTTATAAAATTAGGCATCATTCCTTTCTCCGAAAAGTGATCAAATTTGGTTTAATGTGATTTTTCATCACCCTTATAAAATATTTAAAACAAAATCGTTGAGTTTATTTTCTAAAGTAACTAAGCCATAGAAGACTGAACTTCGCGTTCCTGCATTTCTTCGGAACCAGGAGTTTACGTCATTCAAGATAAAATCGAATGACCCGTTTGGTATAGAGACTAGGATGAGCGAAATCCTCCATGAGAGCTTTTCCTCGTATGAGACGAAAGGCTTAACCTTTAATGGTTCCGAAGTTTTCGTGAGCTAGAGTCAGTTGATCTCTTCAAACAGTGGCAAGGGAACGGGAAGTAGTAAAACTCCTCGGATGGTCAGAGAGCTCGAGTGTCCGAGAGCATCTAATAACCGGCACTAATGCACTTAGAAGAACGATTATTTGAAGAATATTGCAAAGTTGTCATTGTCCCTTCGTTAATACATCTTGTTTTTTTAATGTGAAGAAATTTCAGCGATTTTATCTTTATTATGTCACTGGATATATAAATTATCATAAATTATTCATTTGTATTGTTGAAATTCTCTCCAAAAAGTTTAATGAAATAATTAAAACTATTTTCATTTTTTATTTTTAACTATTTTTATTTTAACATGTATTTTGCATTTTTTATCGCTGTTTAGTAAAAAAGAATATAATAAAATCTACATAATTCTTAAAGAATATTTTTACTCGTTATAATTATAAATTTTTCATATAGTTATGGAATTTCTCAATTTTCGCCGAAATCTACAATTCTATTTTATTCTCGAATTTTTGCTACAATTTTATAGAAGTTTTTTATTTAAAAAATTAATAAATCGTTAATTATTAAATATAAATAAATATACATATTTCTTAATTAATGTGCATTCAATTAATTTTCACAATTATATTATGTTATAAATATTATTTGCTTTTCACTCTATTATTATCTGAAATATACTATAAGTTCACGAAGCTTTTTTCTATTAAATTGCCAAGATTTGTAGAAAAAATTTAGTCGAAAGGTTAAGGTCGCTAACATCACCATTCTCACCTATATAAAAACGACGGCTATAATGATTCTTATTTCAGGTTGTTTTGCTAAGGAAGCAAGGTCGTATTTCGATTTTTTGTGTCTCATAAACGTCGATTCGAATGTGTAGCGCGCCTTCTACAAAGTGCGCTGTGATACTTGATCTATATCCACCATCTAGGGAAAAAATCTGTCCGTTTCCTTTTTGAACAAGTGGAAGAGAGTCGGAGACTGCAAGGGAGTAAAGATCTATATGGAACCGGGAGTAGTTGGAAGGAATAGATCGTGTGTGTGCAATCGGATCGTTTAAAATTGATGTCAGGAAAGTTCAATTTGATTGCTACTTTTTACCTATAGCTACTTCTTTTCTACCTTTTCCATTTCCTACTTTCTTCTGTTCACTCAGTTTTTTACGTTACCATATATCACATAAGAGCAGGAATTACACAACGACGTGCTAGTCTTCATTTAGAAATTGAGCATAGCGTGAACAAAATTTAAAACAGCATACCCTTAATTGAATACTAAAAGCAAGGAACCAAGTATCTGGAATCGGAAAATACGTTTAATATTGATTTAAGATGCATTAATTATAAGGTTCGTGAAAATAAACTGATTTTTTAAGCTTAAATTTTAATGTACTTTTTCCTCTTCTAAATTCATCCAACAGTTAACGTGCTAAATTATTTTAATAGAATTAGTCTAATTACAAATATATATATCTATATATATATATCTCAAAGTAGTTTCAATTGCGCTACGTATATTATCTCAAATTTTCTTAATTACTAAAGCCAATTATATTATAACTTTCTTTTTTTTTTATAAACTATCAATAAATAATATTGTTGTTATATATTATACTCCTAAAGAAAATATAAAAATATTTAAAAAAAATTGAACTATTTTTTCTCTAAAAACAAATATAAACAATAATTATTTAATACTTTCAGAATGAGTGTAATATTTTTTATGTTTCTGAATTTTATTTATTCAATTAACTGAACACATGTATACAAATTTTTAAATTTAATATATAAATTTTTAAATTTAATGTATAATAAAATAAAATATTTAGCCGTTGCAAGTATTACTATTACTATTAACATATACGATAGTAGTTATATTTAATATATGAACTTAATTTTTTTATATCCATCGAAAAATTCCATCAGAAATATTCTTTTAAGAATTTTTGAATATCAGCTGCCATAATAAAAAATATATTCCATTAAAATAGTTATACTAGTTTTATTGCACCAAATATCTATTATGAATTATTGTTTTTTTTTTTTTTTTCAAGAAATAAATAACAAAAATTTCAAAACTGAAGCTAACAAAAATTGTGAAACATTTATTCTTCGCGCTAAAAAAACTTTTTAAAGCTAGTATGATTCTTTACCTCTTAAGTAACGAGGATCAGTTTACGACTAAACGAATAGTTTTTATAACTACTAAATCAAGATTTTGAATACATCTAATGCAATTGTCTTTTTTGTAAAATAAATTGAAATTTCTTAATGATCATAAAAATATTGAATAAATCTCCAAAGTATTAACATACTTCTGCATTAATTAATTATTATTATTCTGTTTAATGTCATTTGATTTTCAGAAATATTATACTTATTACACTTATTAAAATTAATTACCACAACTTTATTTATAATGTTATACTTTATTACATTCTTGAGGCGAGGATGTAATATTTAGCTAAGAATCAATATAGAATGTATGCGCAGTAATGCAGTTTATATAACGTTCAATTTTCTGGACTTGCACATAAAGAGTCAATGCTACTGAGTTGCGAGTCTGGAATTTTTCAACTGGAAATTCTGTTAATATTTTATTTTCTATTTTATATTTAGAAACACGTAGTTTCATTTAATATAAATATTCTCTCCGCTTCAGAATTACTGTATTATTAAAATACACTATTCAGAATTATGTACTTTTAAAGTACATTGAAAATAAGAAAAAAATATTTTTTTTCAAATTTACCTCAATTCAATACAGAATTTCATATTCATAATCTAAGAAATAATATTCTAATTATTTAAAAATTATATAACCAATATATTATTATCTATAATTCTGTATATCAAATAATGAATATCATGTTTATAAGAATTTTTATTTATAATACCGCAATTAAATACAGAAATTTGAAATAAATTCAAATAGAATAAATTAATTGATAAAATAATAAAATAATTATTGCGCGTAATAAAAATAAATTTTTTTCATAAAAATTTACTTTTAATAATTAACTTACATACCAAATTTGATTTTTCATATTGATTTTATTTTTAAGTAAATAAATTGATTTTAACGCAAGAATGAAAATCAGAAATCAGAAAATATTACAATAAAATTTTGTAATTATCAACAGCTGATTTCATTTATGTTATTATTTTAATTACCTTTTCATTTTTTATATTAAAAATGTAATCTGAAAATTTTTCTTATGTAAAATTGAATATAACTTTCTTATTTTCTCTAAATCAAAAACATAAAATATCCTCAATGCAGATTTCTCCTCGATTAACTTGAATTGATGATTATATTGTTAAATCAACTATTCAGTTATTTCGGATTTTATAAAAGTAATTTAGCCATAGGATTATTAGTAAATTTTTTATACAGCAATTATGTCTAGCACTGATGAAAATTTATGACTAATATTAAATGAATGTAATAGAATTTAGTTTTTTTGTAAAATCAGGGAAAAAATTAGGCAAATAATACTAATATATAATTGATTATATGTATATGAAAAAAAATATATATTAATCACTTATACATATGTTTTTTTGTTTAAAACTTCAATAGTTCAACATGACTTTTTCAATTGATTTTATGATAACATATATTTTTTACCATTTAATACAGCTTATAAATAGCTAATTATAATTTTAAAAATAGTGTTATTACTCATAAAAAATTATGTAAGCTACGTAACTCAATAATAAAATTAAAGTTAGAACACTATTTCCAAGAAACATCAATTTAATCGTAGGTACTTGAAGCATTGATCAATTTTAAATAGTCTGTAATTGGACATCGAAATAAGCTCGTAGAAACGCTCTAAGCTAAATAATGGCTTAGTCGATTTATCTAGATCTATTGAGGATCCTAAACCACGTAGACATATATTCTGCGATAATGGTGTGAGTCTTATGTCGCTCATCTCGCTCAATAAAAGCAACACAAGCCAGCCTCTCCGTGAAATCGTAAATTGTTACATTTGCATTATTCATTAAGCCAAATCGATTGACTTGGCTCGAGCACCTTAAAACGCGGACCGAGGCGTGTACCGCGAACTGCCGCTCAGGACTATATGAAGGTATCAAGCTTCTCATCGTTTCGTTGGGCTTTGCTAGAACCAAGTAAGATGTCTCTGGAGACAACTATTACTACGAAGAGAATACACTATTTGGATTTCCTAGCGGGATGCTTTTTGATTTTGCAACAAAATTAGATAACCCATCGATGTACTAAGATTATTCTTAATTGTCTCGATAAAAACTTTGTTCTTGATTATTTTTAGACAAATACGGAATTGTCAACTTAAATTATTAATGTCGAAGAAACATCATATCGATTCAATAAAATTTATTTTTATATGTTAATTGCAATACAATTTACAAACAGTTTCATGGTTAACTTGTTAAAATAAATCTACGGCTAAATTATAATAATAGTAGAATTTTTTTAAATATTGTAAATTTTTCTTTGGCTTTGTAAATATTCATTTATTAAATATTAAAATTCTTATATTCAAAGCTAGAGACTCCAATATTCAAATTTATTAAAAAGCAGTGTATACAAAATGTTTCTTATATTTATGAAAAATTTGCATACCTAACAACCATAATTGTATTCGATCTATTTCTTTATAAGTCAAGATTTTGGTACAATAGGGCTCTAACAATTCCTAAATAATCTTCTATAATTTGGATACTTATCCAAAAGCAATAACGATAAAAACCACAAAACACGAAGAAAAATTATTTGTAATCACATAGAGAAAGTAAAGATCTTGGGATAACAAAAGTTGCTTTGAACGTCAAAAGCTATGATATCCCGAGAGAGAGTTTTTCCGTATCTAGCGCGGTTGTGAACGCAATCGTCGGGGACGAAACGAGCCGAAATCTTGCCGAGACATCGGAATCCTTTCGGTAAACGAGTTTACGTGAAATTGGTCGTTCGACGCTGTCGCTGCATAGAGAAGAGAATAAGAAGAAGGGTAAAGTTGTGACAAAAAGAGGAAAGTGGAAAAACGATTCTCTTCTCTCGTGGTAGTGGTAGTACTCCTTTTATTCCGATAAGCGAAGAAAAAAGATAGAATATAGTAGTTTAGCGCGTGGAAAAGTTAGCGAAAAGAAATAGAAGAAAGAAACAGTTTTTCCAGTGATAAAAATCGTTGAAAGTTTTATTTTTTTCTTATATTTCTTCGAGTTCTTTCTCTACATTGATCTCTTTTTTTAATGACTTTATAAGGAGATACTCCGTTAGATTGTTATAAAATCTGCTGAGCTTCGGAATAAATGATTCATTACCGATTATGGAGCTTAACGTAAGAGCATTAAGAGCTTTGCGTCTTCGTTTTCTCGTTCTCCTTTTTTAAGGTAAGAAACTTTGAAACCTATAAAAATCTTAAGCAAACTTTGCTGTGGTAAAAAGTATTGAACTGAACTACACTTTTCAGTTTTAGGTCAATTTTTCATAATTCTAATAAGTAATCAAAAACGTTTTATTAAGATACAATATAATATATTCAAATTTTATTCTCTTTATTCCTTTATTAAAAAAACTTTAATTATTTACTTTCAAATAATATATTCAAATGGACAATATAATATACTCACTAATTATCCATACACAGTAAAAAATTATGAAAAATAATTTTTAGGTTACGAATTAAATCATTCAATTTCATACTTAGTTCATGTTAAATTTATGAAAATTCGATCTTCTCAATTCAATTCTTCTTTTCCATACAAACTTGTGCATATACAAATACATATACAGATAAAGATACTCGGCTACACAATTTAAACTTCATTTTATGTAAACCAATTGATATAATAATGTTTATGGACATTTATAAAAAAATTAATTCAATTAATGTTTATTGTATACTTTGTAATAGTATAAATCAATAATAAAAGAAATATTTTAATTAAATGTAAAATCTTCAAAATTTTTCTAACGAAATCAAATCATTCAGAAAAAGTATGTCATTTTCAACCAATTATTCAAGAAATTATGATATTTCCATATAATTACTGAAAAAAATATTTATGTTTATATATTATGTTTAAGAAGTATTTAATAAGTATTTAATTTAAATAGTCAAATTATTTTATTTGAATTAACTAAAATATTTATTATAGTTAAAAAAATGAAAGGATTTAATAAAATTTTATTATTATTAAATTTCATAACATTCGATAGTTTATAAAACCAAAGTTTTATGAAAAAGAATTTTTGCTAATAGATCTGGTAGACGTTAATGGGTGTGTACTTTTATAGTACTTTAAATCAGAACAATCTTTATGAATTTTATCGATTGTTAATCTAATTTTTTAGAAAGTTCAAAAGAAAAGAGAAAAAACTTTTAATTCCTCAAATAAAATAAATCTAAGTATTATATTTTCATGTATTATTAAGGTTACGTAATTTTTCTTAATTTAACCATGTGTAATTTTCAATATAAATTTGAATTACTTTTTGTTAATGTTAATATTATGCTATTTTTATTTTAATATATTTTAAATAAAGTTATCTTATACTAATAGTTTTACAATTTTAAAAAAAATATTTCATTTAATCTTTGGAGATTTTTTCAATCATTCTCATTAATTTAATAACTTAAATTATATATTTTTATTTTCTTTTTGGAAATAAGAAAAAATACATATACTATATACATATACTTATTATACTTACGCTTGTATATTGAATAATAATCGAATATAAAACTTTTACGAATTTTTTTACTTAATGTAAGAAAAGAAAAATAATATTTATCTTTAACGGCAAGAAATATATAATATATGTACTTTGAAACAGAATAAACTAAATAAATTAAATTAAAATAAATTAAAAATATATCTTATTAAGAAGAAAAGAAACATTTAAATAATTTTTTCTAAGGTGAAGGTGAAAATTATAATTCAAATGAAAAACAAGAAATAAAATAAGAAATGCACTATAAAGTATGTTAATTTATCCGTCTTGACCGCTTATAGTACAGTCTCATGATTCAAGTCTCAAAAGAATAAAATAATTTGTCGTTCAGTTAGTCTTTCTTATTCATCGTTTTCTTTTACTCAGACTCTTTAACTCAGGCTGACTTTGTCTTTTTTGTTTCTTATGTTATTCACACATAATTAAATTATATGCCGCTCTTCCTTTTTTTACTTCTTTTCACATCTTGCGAGACAGTAAAAATATTGTCTTTTCACTTCGCCATACGATGATTTTTATTTTATTTTTTGTATATTAACATGAAGTCATACGTAACCATACTTTTAGTCATAAGTATGTACACATACGCACATACAAGATTCGAAATTAAATTTTGAAGAGGAAAAGGAATACATAGAAGGAGAGAGAGTGTACAAGAAGCACTTTGATTCACGCTACTTTCTGCAATTATATATAAAGTGGTAAGAGGATTTTATATTAAGAGCTAAGTTAAAAAACGATTGTGAGAGGCACTTTTGTAAGTGCTAATTTTTTTTAAACAATGTTTTAATGAACATGAGTAAAATTACCTGGGAGAGAATTTAATATTATATATATTAATATATTATATTAATTTATATAATTTAAATTATATTAAAATATATATAATAATATATATATTAATATATTATATTAATATTATATATTATAACTATAATAATTATGTATGACTAATAATATACATACTTTTATTAATTACTTCTATAACAAATATTTATAGAAAAATTCTATAATATATAGTGAAAACAGATTTTTACCTTAAATAAAATTTTGAGACTGATTAAAAATAATCCTATATTCTCATTCATTCGATGCAAAATTGTTTATCTGATTTAAATAATTTTAATTAAAAATACAAAGAAAGCAAAAGTTTAGAAAAGAAAAAATATTTATTAGAATAGGTGAAAAAATAGAAACACGGAAAAAAGTCTATAGGATAATACATAGTAGTGCACTTATATTTATATTACGTAGAAACATGCCAAATTTAGTCAGACATGAATCTAACTAAACTCGATATGCATTCACGTACATATACTATATTTTCTCCTCAACATCTATCGGATATTTTTCAACTTTCCACCTTTTTGAACATGTTCTTTTTTTCTTTTAAATTTATTAGATTTCCGACGTTTATCTTTAAAAGAAAAATTTTCTATTTACAAAGACATCATGTTTTAAACAGTTCACCTTTGATAAATTATATTTACTTTTCGTTCACTTTCTCACAATTTGGAATTATTCATTTTTTTATTCGAAGAGGCAACATGTTATAAAATTTTTATTTAATACAATATATATGTAGTTATAAAAAGATAATCTACGATTTATTAAATTTTGTTATATTATAATAAGAATTTGAAACTTCAAGAATGAGTTTTATTAATTTTCAGTATAAAAGAAAAGGTGGCTTTTATCATGGTATAATGGTATAGCAAAACATAATTAAATGTTTCCTTAAATCAAAGCGCTTATTCTTAAAAGTCAATAATCCTTTTTTAAATTAGATTGAGGGAGGGAAGAAAAAAGTTATCAGACTGAAATGTTTATTTGAGAGATAAATTTCATTTAAATTTTAAAGTGCATCAATTGAATACGAAAAATGAAACAAAAAAGGTTCCACTTATTGTCGAAACAGGTTTCTCTGGCAGTATTTTTCTCTTTTTTATCTATCTAGACGAAAAATACAGCATCTCACTCTCACGCTCTAACTTTCAATCCCGAACAACACTTCCTTCCTCTACATATATATGCATTCCTCTTTCTTCACTCGCTTATCTTTTTCCGTATTTTTTAACCTTACCAATACGTGTATAGGTGTAAAGGGGCTCACGCATATATAGCCGAGGGCAATAGAATGGATATCACGGTGTGGTACAAAGTCGCGAGAGGTTTTTTTACCCATACATCTCCCTATGTATAAAAAGCGAGCGAACAAGGAAAAGAAAAGTCGTTTAAACGTTCTTGCGCATCCCTTCTCGTGAATAGGATATTCTCTCGAGAGTGTTAAGTGTCATTTATGTTAGTGCATATAGGTGCATATGCTTATATAGAGCTTTCAGTGCCAAATTTATCGGTTGAAGAATCTCAAGACTTAAAGGTACAATGTATCTCTTTGGATTTGTGCTTCACATATATCTAAAGTTTTATGCAAAAAAATATCATGTGGCGATTTATATAAGTAGTTCCTGTAGACTATAAATAAGGTTTAAAGTCCCTTCTATTTTAAGAATGTATAAAAAGTTTAGCTTTCAACAATGCAATATTTTGTTAATCAATTGCGAACGGATGTAGAATAACTTTAATATAATTTAAATATTTCAATTTCTTTTAAAATTAAAAAATTTTTATAAATAATATATCCATACACACACACACACACACACGCACACATATATATAGTAATTTATCGTAATTACTTTTTTTATCAAAGCTTACAAAGTCAGTTGCAGTAATTTTTATACATTGAACATGTGAATTTATCGACTTGTTTGTAAAATTATAACAATGATATAATAAAAAATTATGAAAGTTAAATATTATGTTATATTAGCCTATTGATTATTTTCAATTAAGTATTTACTTCTATAATTAATAATTTCATCTTTCACACTTAAAAGATTTTTATACAAAAATCATTTTTTCAGTTATTACAGTACTCTCTGAATAAAAATTTATTTTTATTAACCACTGAAATTATGGAATAATATTATTATTGAATTCAACAATAAAATTCTTATAAAATTATATTAAATATATTAAAATAATTTATAGAAGTAACTAACTTAGCTAATAATACTATAATTAAGTTCAGTATTAAAAAAATTAATTTCAAATATAAATTCTAAATTTTAATAAAAAATTTTGTATAAAAATAATAAAAAATTTTGTTAGTGTTAAAAATTATATATCAATTAAAGAAATAAAATATGTGACAGAATTGTCTTATACAAATTATTTACTATAAATATCAAATCGTTAAATTAAAACAATATCGTTATTTTATGTATCTGAAATACATTGAGATAAATAATTAATATTGAAAATAAATAAATTCTTATAATTCAGCTTTACATATCTGTATAACTGCGATGTTAAATGTAAAATTTTTTCTCTTATATCAGGAAATATATAATATATTTTAAAATAAAGTATTAAATTTATACTGTCAATATTTTAAAATAATTAACATAATGCTTGCATTTATTTTAAGACTAATTTTATTAAATATGTTCATCAATATGAGAATGTAAAATAATTTAGATCTTATATAAATATTAAACTATTTTTCTTCTTTGTATTTGAATTTATCTCTATACTAAGTTTTCTGTTTCTCTCTCTATTCAGGTGCATTATTAACTTAAAATGAACATAAAAATTTCAGCAGATCGGAATTATGGATTAACGATGCAACCTATTTTCCTTAGACTGTAGAATATTTTATGGAATCGAATAACATTAACGTAAAAGAAAATTCCATTTTAAAGTTAAAAATGTCAATTTCCATTTTTATTGCCTGATACTGAAGGTGTAATATTTTTTCTCAAATATGTAGAATACTTTTGTAAATATAATCATTTACATATGCTTCGTAGAAAACTTTGCCGAAATTCTATTTTGTACATGAAATTAAAGAGTTTTTATAATCTTCCATTTATTGTTTAATTAAAACACATTATATTTTACAAATTTAAAAAAATACATTTAATATTTTAGTTTCTTAATATTTTTCAGTTTTTATATCTAAATAATTAAAATTTTGTTTAATGACAGCTTGATAATAGTTTATTTTTCAATTGTCATTACCAAATTTATATTGAAGTTTTGTAAATACGAGTATTTAGATACTTTATTGTTATATATTTATTTAATTAATTATTGAGTCCAGAAAATTTATAAATATGATACGTTTTTAATAAAACGTAATTATATTTATGTGATTATTAAGAGTAAATTCTATTTTTATGTAATTTATTGTACAATTAGTTATATAAATATATAGAGTATAATTGATGCAGCTATTTTAAAAAATTATAATACAAAAATAAAAATTATAATTTTTTTGTGTTCAAATTGATATATCTAAATTAAATATAAAAATATATATTTGAATTGCTATACTTGTTATAATAATATCTATTGCATTCAAATATATTTATTATTAAAGTTTATTACTGTGAAAAATTTACATATTGATAAAATATTAAAATACATTACTCTTATATCCTTACATACAATTACAAGAGTGATTAAATTAAAGTTATTTATTTTTAATATGAAAAAATAAGGGGGACTTAAATATTTTTAATTAAATTAGCATATATTCAATGTGTTAATCTTACTTTGTGTAATATATTTGTCAATTTATTTTATTACAATCCGGTTTTAATACTATAGTATATTTACTAATATCTAAATGCATAAATTCTTGTATGGAAAAGCTATTGTTAGTAACATAAATATAATAATTAAGAAATACATGCATTGTTTGTTAGACTAAAATTAAGCTTTATGACCGTAGATTATATATGTTTCATTTTATATTAATTAATTTATTTACATTTAATATCATTCAATTACTATAATATATATAGATCTATAGTTATGGTTAAATATCATTAAATATATTATTACAGAACATAATGATATTGTATTATACACAATTTTATTCATTAATTATTTAATTCAAATTTAATTATATGAATCATATTTTTAATGAAATCAGTTCTAAGATAAATATAATTTTCTAATTTTAACTTTTAAAGGTAATTTTAAAATATTCTTAAAAATCAAATCTTTATTAAATTCTTTAAAATGTTTTGGAATTTGAAAATATTTTATTTTTATTGCCCTTTAACAACACATTAGATTAAAATAAAAAACGTACGGTATAACATACTACGGTCATTATAATTTTAAAATTACTTAATGCAGTAACCATTTTAATAATATCTAATAATATTTGAAACTTTTTATATTTTAAAAGCGGTTTTTAATTCTATTAAATAACATATAAAAATCACTAAATTTAAATTATTTTTCAAATTCTAGTTTTATATATACATATATATGTAAAATATTTATATTTTTATTTTATTATAATTGAAAATATTGAAAATTGAGAAGAGATTAGAAAGTAAATAAATATATAAATAAAAATTGTTTTACTAACAATTTTTGTTATTGAATTATTATATTAAATAATCAAATATATAAGTATAATATAATTTGCTCGTATACATTAATCAAAAGTAAAGCTATTATATTTTCGTCATTTTATTAAAAGATAATGAAAGGAAAGCTTGATTGAATAAAGGAATAATGTCAACAGAAACACGTGATTTTATGAGTCTGTACTCATTGCTATCTGTCAGTACAAATTAAAACAAAATGAGGCAATTACTTTCACCTTTTTCATTATTAACCATTAACGTTGGTTACCGAATAATTAAAGTTTCCCATCAGTTATATACGACAGTCGTATATTTTTAATGGATAAACTTATTGTAAAAGATAGAGCAGTAGAATAGTACATTTTAAACTGTCATACTTTCCATTTACTTTGTCAGAGATAGTTGTTAAACATACGAAAATCCATATTGGAATGAATATTTGTGTAGTAACATGTAATTGTATGAATATTTATTTTAATTTAAAGTTTGAGAGAATCTATAGTTATATTTTTTAATAAAATTTTTCATTAATTATTTATATAATATAACGAGGAAAACAGAATACAGAGAAAAGAGACATGGAAGAAGAAATGTTAAAACAGTATTAAATACTAAAGTAATGAGATTTTAGCGTCTGATTTATCGCTTTGCTTTATAAAGCATTCATTAATGTATATGAAGAATATGAATCAGTAAAATATTAGAAATCCAAAGTTACTTTCCTGTTCAAAATATCATATTTTCTTGTCTGATAGAGTTGATATATAATTTTTAAATAAAAATTAATTCCAAAATGGAATCATTTTTTTAATTAAAGTAATAAATATTTAAAAAATCAGACGTATATTTTGCTCGATAATATCGACAATAGCAAAGTTTTCTGAAGAACAATTTGCTCTGAGTCAAAAACTAACACACTTAACCGCAATAGATAATAGCTACGATTATGTTCTGACGATCAGGAAAGGTTCAATTACCATCTCACTTTTGGCTCTTTGCATTCATCAGTATTAGAAATTAATTGAGCAATTCAATTGAGATTCATGAGAACCCTTCGGCATATCTTACCTAGAAATTTATAGGCATTTCGAAGAATATCTTGTCCACTTTTTGCTTGGCTTCGAAGAATCAAACAGCCTTTCTCACACCGAGAACCCATTAAAAGTACCACCCACATATGTACCACGGAGACTACGAGTACGTCATGCCTCGTTGCCACAAACGGAACGGATAATAACCCTGTTCACTGTGGCTTTATTACCGCGTCGCTATCCATCTCAGATTTTACCAAGGCCCTTTATAGCCCGCCTCTCTTTACCCGTGTACGCCAAGCAATTCAACAAATAGCGGAAGTCGTTGCATTTTGGAGTGGTTCATTCGCCGTTGCACTGACCATAGTCAGAATCTACCCCTGAGAGTTTCAAAAGGAGAGTAAAGTGGGTAAAGTCTTGGACAATGAAATCTACGTTGTTGTCTAGTGCGAAAATAGAACGCATAATCTGCATAATTTTAAAAATTTAACAAGCATTTTTCGATAGATGTATTTAGCTTGCTGTTGTTATGAAAGTATATTGCAAGAGATTAATTTTCACTGTAGTTTCTTTACGTTTTTTATTTCGCTACGAGAGAACGTATTTTTTAAAACCTATAATTGGACGATTATACATAATCAAATATGTTTTAACATCCTTTTGACAGTAATAAGGATAGATTTGTGCATTTTATTAATGTGTAGTAGAAATAGTACATTTAATTTGATTTTTTGTAATGAAAATTTTTGAAATTATTAATTAAAAGTGCTTTAATTTAAAGAAAAATATTAGATGAAATTAACAATTTAAGTAAAAATATTCAAATTGAAATTTATAAGAAAAGTTTTCATTTTTAAATATATTTATTTCTATAATTATAGAATTTTACATGACATGTTTTAATAATAATTCAAACAAATTTATTTAGTTATTCAAATGTATATTTATTTATTTGTATTTGAATATATTTTATTATTATGCCTAAATAAAAAGTATCTGATAATACATAAATTTAATAATAAATAACTTTTCATTTAAACTTAAATAAATGTTCTACTTTTATTTAAATGAATTAGTTATATTATATTCCATAAATATTCTATGATTATCTTTTCACAATCAAAACTATAATTTATAATTTATTTGAACTTGATTTCTAAATATAATTTTAAATTTAATTAAATAGTATAATTTATTTAATTTTCTAATCAGAGTTTTATTATATAATCATCTTTATATAAAAAAATTTATCTTATATAAAAAAGGGAGTGAATAATTAATTAAAACAATACAGATACAATTTATTTAATTATATAGTAACGTTATATAAAATATATTTTGTAAATTAACTTTTTTCACGGTTAAGTTGAATATACTAATTTACATATTACTAAATAACATAACTGTTCGGCTGTCCCATGTCGATAACTATAAATAATTTATACGATTTGTAAGTAAAACGACTTCTGTTTTTTGTTGTATCAATTATTGTTTCAGGCAAACTACATGAGATTATTCCATTCTTGATTTAAATGTAACAATATTTGTATTAATATCATATTTTAATCTATTCAAATTAATTATGATATAACCAATAATTTTTTAATTACATATTGAGCAAAATTTTATATTATTTTTATTCACTAATATTAACTAATATTACCCCTTGTAAATTTCATAAATAAATTGAAATAAAATAATTGTTGTAAATTAATAACATAATCGAAATAATGAAGTAGAATTTAAATGACTATAAAGAAAAGAAAAAAGAAAGAAGCTTCTAATTTATTTTAAGAGAGACAGGTTAACAGAAAAAAAGTGAAATTGATAAAATTCTGATGTACTGAAAAAGTTTTTATTATTTCATTATATAAATAAAATATAAAAATAGTAAATTTATAGTGAAATTTATTTTATAATTAAAAAATAAAGAGCAAATTAGCATCACGTAATCAATCAAACAAAAAATACAGAAGTTCAATAAATTAAAAATGCATAGTATAAATATGTGTAATAAAAAAGATATTTTTATAAATGTATGTAAATATAACAAAAGTTATATATATTTTTAGTATATTATAATAATTTAGAATACTAGAGTCTATGTTTCCTCTTCTTACACTGCCTCTCTCTCTCTCTCTCTCTCTCTCTCTCTCTCTCTCTCTCATAACATCATTTATCATATTCTCTGTGCCAACTACAAAAAGTTGTCTATAAGGAATACTATTATACTTATGTACGATAGCTGATACCATTCATTACGCTAGAAAAAGGATTTATGGGAATTATATAAAAAATTTCATTAAATGTTATCTCTGCAAAGCTTCCAAAATCAGCTTCCAAAATCAAAAAATATACTTACCAATTAAGAATGTATTCTGAAAAAAAAACTTTCAATATAATACATATTATAGATGGTAAATAAAAATAATATTTATCTATTAAGCATTTAAAAAATATTTTGATTTTTATGATAATGTATTAAAAATTAAAACAAAAATAATTTCGAATAAAAATATACTAAAAATAAAAAACTTGTTATTGTATACATAATAATTTTAAAATGTAAGGACAATAGTTATATATAATAAAAATTTTATTGATAAATTTGTTTATAAATGTGTCTAAATAGAAATTATAAATAAACAATTATTTAAAATCGTATATAATAAATTTGATAAAATTGTAATTTTTCTTCAAAAACTTAAATCATCTGGTTTTTTAAAAGTGGAATAGTTATAATTAAATTATTATTATAAATTTTGAATTTACGAATAAAAAATTAAAATGATAAATAGAATTAATTTGATATTCACGTAGAACAGGTAACTTTACATCATATATATTTATAATATATATTGAAATATTATAATTTGACTTCCTTGATTTGATTTAATTGTTTTATTTCATTATAAACAACTTAAAAATTATAATCGATCATTAATTAAAAACAAGACGTTTAAAGAAATGGGAAAAATAATCGATATAAAATAAATAGAAGACTGAAAAAATAATCAAATCTCCCAATAGTCAATATTCATTCTGACTTGTTTAAGGAAGCCCCTCACGAGAGATAATAATAAACTCTAGCAGGGGATTAACGATCGAATCAGTTTGTTCTACCTGTCATCCAACCGATTCACTATACAGTATATCGCGTCATTCTGTATTGTTGTTTATAGTGATGTGGTACGTTGGACACTAATATTAAGTAATGGTCGGAAAACGAAGATAATGTGGAAAAAAGATGAAGAGTAGAAGCTCCCACGAGGCGAAACATTATCTATTTTCTAGGAATTTTATAAAAGGACGTAAATATATACAATTATGTTTTATATTTATATTTATTTATATTAGATATTTGAAAACAGAAAATAGTAATTTACTATTATTTACTTATAAAACATTAATTTTATTATATTTGTGCCGATGATATGATTCTCTATATTTCATACATAATGTAACGAAAATCATATTTTTAAGTTAGTAACAAATAAATAGAAGTTATGAATTCAATTTCTTTTACACAATTTTAAATAAAATATCTTCTATCACTTAATGTTATTAAAATTTGTTTATAATTTGTATATATAGTTTTAATAAACTTTAATGTGATGAGATTAGCAGGCAATTTTTAGTGCTATAATTTATAGTGCCATTCCTCAATTAAAAGACATAAATTTATTTGTATGTATATGTGATGACAAGAAAAATCATCCCTAAATTAACATTAGGCAAACAGCCAAGACTACAGAAGATCGCAATAGTATGAAACTAACAAGCAAGCATTTTAAGGAAAATAACCAAGTTGAAACTTCAAATATAGGGCAAGGTAATTCTGCAAACATGAAATTGAAGGACTTAATGTTAATAATCAATACAACAAAGAAAGTTAAATCATACCTATGTATGAATGAAACTATGGGAGAGAGAGAGAGAACAGTTAAGTTAACTGAATCTCTAGTAATAATGTATATACAATTGTATTCAAAATATAGGTAATCGACAGGCGACAATCCACGGATTAACTGACAAGTAACTAAGTTGTTCAATATTCTTTCAATCCACTGATACAATATTAGACTTGTATTAAAATATATTTTCTATAGCGGTTTTTAATTTATGATAGTGCAAATGAGAATATACTATAATCATAAATTCAATACAAATAATCATACCGGTATTTTCCTATCATCTATATAAATAAAATGTTTCTCATGTATGTGTTTTTATTAAATTTCAATAAAAAATTACTACATGATTTTTTGAAAATCATAACATTCATAATAAAAATTTATGGATACCTTGAATTAACATTAAAATTATTTATTAATTTTATAAGAATATTTAATATTTAATTTCTAATATTCTCTAACTCCTTCTAATTAAATCTTAGCGAGCTTTTTAAAAAGATCATAGATACTTATAAAATTAATATTAATCAAGTATTGCAGTAAATTCTATTTTAATCCTAACTAGATAAACAACTGTTTTTTATGCAATTTTATAATTGTAATTTAAAATGAGAAAACAATTAAAAACTTGAAAAGAAAAAAGTATAAAAATTAGATTTATTTTGTACTAAATTTCTCAAAAGAATTATATGTTTATATACAATAAAATAACAAAAATATCAATAAAAATATTTTCATAAAAATTATTCAAAAACTTACTTCAATTATTATTTTCTTTTATCATTTTCTTAATAAATCTTTTACTATTTTATACTATTATTTTCTAAAGAGAAACAATGCAAGAGAATAATTGGATCAATATAAATAAAAATAATTAGGATTTTCAGTTATATTAGAAAGTAAGATAAAAATTTATCAAAAAAAATTATGAATTAAAATATCACACAGAGATTAAAAGTTCCTACGAGTATGAAAATATCAATTATTTTAAAGAAACGGTTATTTTTTTAAACTTCGAACATAGATTTTGTACCACTATACTTAAAAAGAACACGAACTAATTTTAATTACTTATAAATTCGCATTTAAATGTTTCGATGAAAATGTTGAAAAATAGATTATTATATCCAATTTTAATACAAATTCACTATTCATTTACGTACATATTTTGTGTATTTAATGTTTAAAATTATATAACAAATTGTAAATATATGTACAAAATACATCTAGACATAAAAAATAAAAAAAGTTTATTTATTTATCTTAAAAGTCAAAATATAAGATTTTAAGAGGTTATCAATAAAAAAATTCTTCATACTTAAACCAATAAATGGTAAAACAGAATAATGATTAATATGTATTCGGTTAAATTTATTGTTCATTCGTTATGTATAAACATTAAAAGAGGAAAGAAAAGCACGATAAGAATTTGGAAATATTTTGAAATGTGTTTCTTTTTTAGATTAATTCAATTAAAAACCACAAATTGGTAATGTAGAAGTATAAAAAAGTATTAAAAGTGAAACCAGCTGTTTGAAGTAATTCAGGTAAGGGTACTTAAGTAATCAGCTTTCCTCTAAGTTTCCAAATCCTAAACACATCTTTCTCCTAGCAAGACTGCCATTGGTACCTTGAATATTCTCTTAGGATGTCAATTCCTCGCATCGGATAGCTCTTTTACTTTTAGATAACCTCCCTTGCTACACCTTTTGGAATTGATAACAGTTATATCACTATTCGAGCACTCACTTACGTGTTACTGGAAAAGCTCTTCTTCCCGCAGGAGTTTGCTACTGAAATCAAGATGGCCTTTCGGGACCATATTTCCGGATATAGTTATTGAGAAGATGTGCAGCTGATCTAATCTACAACATTTCAGTATATGTTTACAGTTCTTTAGGAATCATAGATGTTGATATATTATGTCTTTAATCATAATGTTGTTATCACCTCATGAATATGATGTGCAAAAATTATATTATAGAAAAATAAAAGAAACTAGTATTTAAAGAATTTAGAAATGAATGTGTTTTAATAGTGCATATAAATACGTTTATTCTAATAAACATAAATCTAAATTATTTATTTAAGAAAAAATAAACAAAGTTTAAAAGTAGAGATAAATTAAAATTAAGAACAACATTTAACAATAAAATGAAAAAGTTTAATTAGTTAAAATTTTATTGAAGTACGTAAAAATTATTCAATTTAGAAATATTTAAAGATATTCATCTGAAACTTCAAAAAAGATCGCACGTTTTTATAAATAATATATTAATATGGATAAATGAAGTATGAAATCAATATAGAAACTATAATACGAATTGGTTATGTGGACTATAAAAGAAGTAAAAAAAAAATTAAAAATTAAAGATATAAAAATAATACAAACACATATTATTTCGAGAAAGTTAATGAATATGATGAGATATCAACTTTTTAAAATTTTATTTAATGAAATTTAATAATTACAAATAGATATACTTATTTAGATGAAAAGCTTTGTATTTTTCTAACTTAATGTTATCTACAGTTCATTTTTTAATGTGATATTAATTATGAAAACCTAATACAAAAGGTCAGTTGTTCAAGTTCTAGATGAAAAAAGAGGAAAATCTATAAAAAACGGAAAAGAATAAAAATTTCAAAAGAATTTATTTATATAAAAATTCTTTAAAAAATTATATTCCTTTATATTTATGATCTGGTTCAATAAAACCTTTCAAAAACTAATTTTAAAAATATAAATTCATTTAAAAAGTTTTCAACAAAAAATATAAATAGTAATTGTTATTATGATTTTATTTAAAGAATATGTTGTTGAAATAAAATTCATAAAAATATATATTTGAATATAATTATTTCAAGATAAAAATAAAAACAGTGCTTATTATTATATAATAAACTTATAAAAACCCTCAATGAAATTAGAATGTTCATTTCAAATAAATGTATTTCTAAAAAATTCTTAAAATATTGATATATTTAAAAATAATAAATGTAATAATATTGAGGTATTATTTCTGTTATTGAAAATGAGGAGGGATCAGGAAGGTTGCTATTAAAATAAATTATCTGCTTAATTGTTTTTCTTAAAATTCTTTATTTCTCCATGACTCTTTTTATATTGTCATTTAACAATGGCACTTATCTTTGTCATCAGATAAAATACTTATGACATTGGCAAAGAATGAGACAAGAGCCTCCAAGTGCTCCGCGCTAAGGGTTTTATACTCTTTGCCCTTCCGCCCCCTCTATTACCGATATTTCCGTTTAATAAATCGGTCATTAATAATATGTTTTATTACAATTGATCGTCGCTTGTTCATTTTTTGTTATTAAGTCGGTTGACCCTGTCATAAAAATCCCTGCGTCTCACAACAGATGGAAAAAGTCTTTTACATGTACTAAATGTTTCCTATCTTTCCGAAAGGAAAAGAGGGAGAATGAGTGAGGACGAGAGTACAAAAGAGAAAATAGTGAAATACTAGCGAACAATAGAGAAAAAGAAAAGACGATATTCGTGTAAGTGTAAGAGAGAGAGAGAGAGAGAGAGAGAGAGAGAGAGAGAGGGAAAAATAGACATAAGTAAATGAGAAAACTTGGGTTATACAGCATAAGATGATTGGAAAAGAAAGAGAGGCAGAAAGAGAGACTGTCAGAGAGAATCAAGTATAATATAAATGAGAGAGAGAGAGAGAGACAGAAAGCGCTAAAGGTAGAAAGCTACGCCAGTTTTAAATCCTAGTGATGTAGCTGTAATAGCGGAGGAGAGGGGGCTAACGCCTATTAACTTACAATTTTTTGCACCGAGTACGAATTATATTTTCTATGCGAACATTTGCCTGTTTAGGCACGCATCTGTCGTCATTAAAGTCGCTCTTCGATTCCCCGAAATTCTGCAACGCTAGTCGCTCGCGAATATAGCCGTTTCTTTTTAAAATATTTGTTTTGTCTACTCTGGTGCGACTGTGAAGTCATTTCATCATCAAAAAATTCAAAATTAAATTAAATCGAGGTCTTTTTATCTTCCATAATATCTGACTTAAGCTGTGCGTTTTTAGAAATTTTGAATATAAAATATTTTTTATAATAATCTGATGCTTATTAATATATATTTAATATTTTAAATGATAATTAATATGTATATTAATAATAATTCTTCATTTTATAATTATGTGAACATTTATTATTTAATATTAATTAATTAACCTTATTATTTTACCTAATATTTACTCTTTACTTTAAAAGAATAATTTTTCTTAATTCAAATAAATCTAAATTCAACAATTATGAATTTATTATATGTATATTTAAAGTATTCAGATTTAAGCATATAATTGAGTTTATAAATTATAATCATATAGTGATAATTAATCCAGCTAGTAGCTGCTATATATTTATTTTTACTTGATTTGACTTTGTAAATATGATTCAAATGATATTATTGAATATTTAATAAAACTCATATATATACATAAAATAATTTTTTCAATACGATTAATAATGTACCAATCTCAAACTCTACTGGATTTTACTCGTTCGCAAGCACTTCCCAGTAACAGACCGGTAAATTCCTTTATGGTTTTTTGTTTCAGCCTCACAAATCAAATAGCCAGATGCTTCAACTTCAAAGTGTGAGCCTAAATTCAACAGGCTATTATATATGTGAGGTGAACACCGATAGTCCCCTGTTTAAGGCAGTGAAAGGAGAAGCTTACATGGAGGTTATAGGTAAGCCCATCTTGTAATCAGCTACTTCTACAATATCTATCAATGTAATTAGACTCTAAGGAAATAACAAAGTTGATTACTACCTGAAATGATATAAATAACACCCAAATAGTTCAATTGCATATTGTAAGCATTAACGTCAATTAAATTTTTCACGTAATAGATTTTAGCTCTATTGATTTTATTTATATTAATTTTTTTTTATTTTAGTTATTATTGAAATTGTCGGAATTAGTTTTATACAGAAAAAATATTAACTATTAGTTAACTTTGAAACATAAAATTATGTGTTTTTTCATTTTCATAAAATAATCATTAAAATACTTAAAAAAATTTTATTTCAATAAATAGTAATGAACAAATTTATTGTAAAATTATTGTTATATTATTATATGTTATTTAATAATTTATAAAGCTATATTCAAGTAGAAAATTATTACCTTTTTATCTAATAATAAACTATATAAATATGAAACTATAAATATAATATATTTCTATATTATAAATATAAAAAAAAGTTTATCTTTATTTTTTGTAATTATTTAAACAATGTGAGTTATCCAATATATCAATTCAATGTAATGTTTGAATTTTACAGAAATTGAGAAGATATTAAGATATTGAAACTGAAAACCTAAAATTCAAGTTTTCAATAAAGTCGTGAAAAGTAAGAGCTCTTAAAATAATAGTGAAATGTTCGTGCGATAAAATATAAATTGCTCGTGAATGAATTTATATATCTACGTATCTCTTATTTCGTATTTATTAATATAAAAGTAGAAATAAATTTAAAAAATTTGTAACAACAATTATATGAATATAAGTAGTACTTAAATAATAATTAATTAAAAATTGCGACTAATTAGTAAATTAGCTTCAAATTATGAAAAATTAAATTTTATTATATTAATTCCAGTCTTATCTCTGTTACTCGTCTAAGTGAAATTGACAATTCAACCCCTCGTTACAATATAATTACAGAATTTCCAAATGGTTTTAATAAAATAATTAAAATTGAATAATATTTATATAACACTACTATCGTTTAATTTGCGAAGCAATTAAATTCTTTTAATATGATTGTAATAACAAGTATAATTTTATTTATCTGCTGTTATTACGACCATTGGGTATATGACGGTCTCATGGCACGGATACTGCACACATAGTTATTGTATTACAATTGTTTGCTTTGCATGCAATAGACAGCGCGGTTCACTCGGTACTTAAAAACGGCAGCACTGATTTTGAATATTGGCTCGGAATGTAATGTAAACTCTCCAAGATCCTTATTATTTTTAGAATTAATATTACTATGAGTATTCTATAGCATACACTACAATTAAATTGTATACTCATTAGTATCTCCAACATTATTAATTAATATAATCACTGTGCTTATAGGGTTAAACTTTTTTTAATATAAACTATGATTTTTAAGGATAATAGTTACTAATAACTAATTTTATAACCTCGATTTGAACAGCATACTCGTAGTGATATCTCTTAGATATCGCTTTAGTCGCTGGATTTATCTTGCTCACTTTTACTCAATCAGAAAGTTAATCGTTTCTCAAACAATTAGTTTTTCTAATATTTAAAAAAAAATGAAACAAAATTTTGCAGTTTTAACTGATTCTATTTGTTTTATATACATTTTTAAACATTTTAAAATATTAATTATTATTAACTGTCGTTAATTTTATAAATCGATATATATAAGATCTTAATAAAATTATTTTTTTTATCTTAGATAAACATATTTCTTAATAGTAATTTCAAAAAGAATAAAATTTTGCAAAAGTGACGTGTGCTGATTCGAGCAAACCGACCAAATTGTTATACATCTTTCATAGCATAAAGAGAGTGGTAATAGTTATTCAGTGCTAAAAAATGAGATTGTTACCGCGTTAGTCGTTGAAGGATTCTCTATTCACTGGTTGGGAATCCGATTTTGACACGTAGAGGAAGTTGCAGTGAGGGAAAAAATAATATCCGCAGAATTGAAAGGTCGTTCGCTGCTTCAGAAAAGAAACCTTAATTATAATCTTAACTACAAGTACGCATGCACCAATTGCCTTTTAAATATTAATTTCATAGATTTATTACATACATTAAATTTAATTTTAATGTTAAATTTAAGGATGGGTATTCTTTCTTTTAGATATTAAAATTTGTTATTATGCTTTCTAATTTTGATTTAATTATAAACAACATTTTTTTAAACAGAATTTATTTTTATTTCAATATGAACTACATCAAATATATAATATCAATACAATATTATTTTAGCGGAACTTGTTAAATCTAGAATTAATTTAATTATTTATTAAAATTATTTAATTTCCTCATTTATTTATATTTTTATATTTTATTTTAAATTACTTTTTCAATTAGTTTTGACCTCAGCCTTTGATTATAACTTTTTTAATCTTATAAAATTTTTTGGATATTTATTCTTCTCTTTTTTAAAAGTAATTGATAACGTATATCTAGATGCCTTTCTTTTTTAATCTTCTAGGTTATAAATAAATTATTTAATGATATAAGGTATAATTAAAATTATTATCAGATTATAAGTTTCTTAATTATAATTTAATAGATTTTAATTTTATATAAAAATATTTTACTGTAAACGAGTTACTTCTTGTTTCTTACAATTCGTAAATTTATTTTACATTTGAAGACTACGTTGCGATTTCTTCTTTCTTGCACATCATTAAAGCTTCTTTTTATTCAAAAATAGAAGTAAAAACAAAGGAATGAAACGATATTAAGGCACATTAAGCCGAGACGAGGCTCTTACTCGAGCGTAAATTGCACCTGCGAATATATCCAAAAGTAGCATAGTTTTGGTGTGTACAAAGCCGTTGGCTAGTAATTAAAATGCTCATACTGCCGTAATTAAATGATCTATATGAAAGCGCTCGTTTAAACAAGAAATGCATTCGTTCAGTTTCAAGTAGTATAAAAGCTTCCACTCACCCTAAGTTAAAAGAAATGGTAAACGAGAAGTAAAAAGTATTGAATCTGTTTAAAGTCTCGGTGCTTGCTCATATTTATAAACACACATAATAAAAGAAAGCTAAGGTTTTATAGAATTTTCTTGTAGATTTGTAATATTTTGTATAATATATTCACACGTTTATAAATAAATAAGTAATTTATAATTTTATAATAAGATTAAATATCAAGAAAACTAAAGTGTTATTTTTTTCTATTTAAGAATTTATATTCCATACGATTTTATTAATATAATGTTGAAGTTTTATATTCTGCTGTAATATTTTGTATTTTAAAGCTAGTAACTATTAAATATTTTATATTCCATAGATACGTTGGAATAATTTATTATTTAGTAATAAATTTGAAGTTCTAATACTTTTGAATAATTTTTAATGAAATAATATTTAAAAATTATCTAATTTATCACTTTATGATCTAGCATATTTTATTTTATAATTACTAGAGTAATTTATGTGAGACATAACCTTAAATGATATGAGTAGGAATGGCAACATCGTCTTTCGAATTTTAATAATTAAAGTTTTATTAGAGTTCTATTATTTTCATCGGAGATAGTTTTCAATATATTCTATAATATTAACATATTAAAGATTATTTTTAATACCAAATATAAATTAAAAGACTTTACAATTAATTTATCTTAACAATTTCTTTTGCATAATAAATATTTAAATTTTTATTTATTAAATTAATTATATTTATTAAATGATAAATATTTAAATCAATTTATAGACTATTAAAGGACACAGAATAAAAAAATAATAAAAAACAATAATTCTCTACCGTCCACTTTATATAAAAGATTTATAACTGTATAGGCCTTTCATGCTAACATTTGCTGGTTTATACAAAAGATAATCATACTCGCTTCAGTCATGGATTGTACTGCATATTCTTCCGAATACACAATTATTGATTCATTCAAAAAGGTGCTTATAATTATTGTGGACCAATCGAGCAATATTTCTGATAAATAAATATTCGATTCTCTTTTCATTACATAAACATCTGTTGGTATTCTTTCCATTTTATTCTTTATTTTTGTCTATTTTATTTTACTTTTTATAAAAAGGCTTATATACACATACAAAATTTCTGAAATTTTTACTAAACTAACGAAGCAAAGGAGAATAGTAAATAGCTAAAAACGTGAACTTCATGATAAGTTATTATACAATAAATGTTTTTCAATCTAAAAAAATTAATAGAAATAAAGAAAAAATATATTTATTTTTTTCTAAAAATCTTCTTTTCTATTTTATTATATATTATTTAATTATCATCTCTTTTTAGCTTTTGAGAGTCATATTTGTTACTCTTCCTCTCCCTGTTTTTTTTTTTACATATTTTTGCATCTCTATTTTTCTCTAAAAAACAAAAATATGAGAAACTATCAATATTTTCTGAAATATTATTTGATTTTATATTCTTTGATACTTTAGAAACTTAGCTGTTGCTATATAATCCAAAATTTATATAAAGCTTCCACCTTACATTAATATAATTTCTCATTATTATTAAAATTCGTGCTTATTGTTTTACGTGCTTTTTTAAATCGCAACATTAGAAAATCTTTTATTACGAAACTATTTGTAATCGACTTGCATTTATTAGTATCCGCTCTACCAGAAAAGCTTAACAAAATCAGAACGAATGTTATTATATTTTTTCTTTTTTTTCCTTTTTATATTATTTTTCTTCATCTAAAGGAGATTTTTTCTTCAATTCTAAATCAACATCTCGACATTTATTCAGTTATGTTCTGCACTTATGATCGCCTCTTTAGATAGTTGATTGAAAGATATCTTGAAAAGCATTTAATTGATTTATTTAAGTTATGGACTATTATTTAATGATTCATTGAGATTTTCTTAAACTTAAATTTAGATTGTCCTAAATATTTATCTTTTAATTATCAATTCTTGAACTTGCTTTGTACTGTACATCAAATTTCTTTTATCTTCTAAATTTTTTGATATTTAACTTCGAATACCGTAGTGCTTACTGTTTTAATTTATCAAGTAGCTTTTAATTTATCATGTATACTTGTTTTCAAACAGAAAAAAATTACACAAACATTTTTAGTACATTTGATTTTATTAATGTCTTAAAACGTAAGAATGCAATTGCATACCATTTGCAAAAAGAATGTTGATTGAACATCAAAGTTAGTATTAGTTTTCGAAATTTCATTTTCGTGATTTAAAAGACTCACCGCGTTTACATCAACCAATCGTAACTAATCATAACAAAATATATAGCGATGAATACATACTGTCACGTAAAAATTGCTAACAAACTTAACTTTATCAAATTTGACCGTTCATAATTATTTAAAATACTTCAAAATCAGTTAAAAATGTTTAATTGAAGACTTAATTGCCTTGTTATTTGCAATTTATGGAATGCTATTTTTAACTAAGTCATTAATATGCGTAAAAGTAGACTTTTATAGCAAGATAAGGTGTAAAATATTATATTTAAAAATATTTAATTGGATGCTTATGAAAAAAAATTTTTTTTTCTCTATGGTGAGATTCAAAGAGCATTTTTGAACTACTACTAAGTAATCAGATAATTAATACGAATGTGTTCTGTTTCTAGATAGATGAATTTGGTAAAGCTGGTACATTCTATCGAGATAATGTCATGCCACACACAATTTGTTCAGAAACATTTATAGCTGGTATAGAATGTAATACTATTCAACTTACTATCTTGATCTAGTTTTATCGGATTTCTATTTGTTTTAATGTCTATAAAATTCTTTGAACGCTACGAACTTGGATTAAAATAAAAATGACAAAACATCATTTTTTTAAATTATTTTTATAAAATTAATGACTTGCTTTTTCATAGAATATTACAATTACCATTAATTAAATAAAATAATATAAAAAATAGTCAACGTATAAAAGAATCATATTTCTTAAATACATAGAGATAAAAAATTAAAAAACGAGTTACTCTTATCATTTTGAAAATTCAAGTAATATTTAACAAAATATCTCAAGCAAATACACGTAGTATAATCATTATCAACATATAAACTTTCAACATACTTCCTTTTGAAATTATTTTTGAAGTAATATGTTGTAAATAAAAGGGTTAAAAGCCACTTGTATATATTTAATAATACACTTTATTTATTTATAAAATACACATCTATGTAAAAACTGAAATACATAGATTGCAGTATTAATAGCGAATAATTATAGGTTACACGATCCGAATTATTAATTCAAATTGAAATTACTTTGTGTGAAATAACTATATGTGGTACGTCTCTGCTATGATTATATCTTTTCAAGACTTCTACAATACTGACTGTCTAATAGACGAAAACGATGCTCTAAAGTCCAGATGTAGTAATAATATTATATTATATATAATATATATTTATTTAGCAGCAATCATAAATATTCTAAGACCATAAAACAGTTAAATGAATTTACGCATAGGTCGAATAGTCGAGACTGTTGCTTGTAATACAAATGTTCGGCGTAAAGTAAATCCATGGCTAGAATGTCTTTTTACTAAACACTTCTCGATTGCATCGTGTGTGCGTTGTTGCTTAGATGTATATTCAACAACATAATATTATATTGATTTATACGAATTTTAGAACTATTTTAAAATAAGCAGATAAATATAATAAAAAATATTTTTAATTATTTATACAAAAAAGTTACACTCATAAGTTATTAAAATTATTTGATTCATAAATAAAGTGCTTAAATCTTGTTCTATTCTATGTAAAGAATAGTTAGTAAATTTTGTTGAGTAAAGAATTTATCGATAATATAAACTTCAAATAGACTGCAAATTTAAAAATTTTTAATATATTTTTTTATAAAACATATTATGAATTTTCAGAAATTTAGAAAATAATTTATTTCAATCACCATAAAAACAAAATGTATTTTCCAATATAATATTTTAATCACAAAAAAATGTAAATTTCCCAGGAGATAGCATCTATTTTAAGATTCTCAAGAAAAAAAAATTTTTAACGACAATCGTTACTAGTAAGAAAGCCGGAATTAGTTTCCGGAGCAGTCGCGGTGATTGTCAGGTATTGAAAATCTGCGGGGATTTTTCTGTTTCCAGAGCCTCCTCGAGATGATCCGAAGATTACCGGTGAGGAAAAGATTTACGCCACAGGCGATATTCTCGCGCTGAATTGCACGAGCGCCTTCTCGTATCCGGCAGCTCGGTTACAGTGGTTCATCAACAATGTTCCGGTAAGTCCAACTTCTACCGCTCCCAAAATACCGATTGTTTCTTCCATTCAATCCTTTTCTTTACTTTTTTTAATAATATCTTTCATTTTCATACGAAAAAAATGAATTTTCTTACATCTTATTTTACTTACATCACAAAATACATCGAATGCAGCAAAAGGTTATGTAAACTTTTTATTTATTTCAGTACATAAACCATTACGCTTTTTCATTTCCTACCTATATTATATTGTACATATTTAATTAAATACTTTGATTATTATATTGCAGTTTTGAAAATAATGTAAAGATAAAAATAATATGCTTACTAAAAGTATTAATACTTAAGAATTCATAATAATTGCAGTTTTAAAATAATATTTAGATATGGAAAAAATTTTTTTAATTTTGTTTTATTCTGACGATAACTACTGTGAATCACAAATGCAATCACAAAATATTTTAAGTTATATAAAAAAAATCATCA
Organism: Platyscapa corneri; assembly: GCA_018907185.1. NCBI lineage: Eukaryota > Metazoa > Arthropoda > Insecta > Hymenoptera > Agaonidae > Platyscapa > Platyscapa corneri. The sequence goes on from JACCHW010000012.1 coordinate 1,675,595, forward strand.
TTGATTTGCAATATATGAGAAATAATATATTTACTAGATTATGCATAAAACTAAAAAAACTTGATACAATTACAGTTGTATAAAGATTGGCGCAGAACAAAATAATTTTCTTTTTATAACGGTGAATCAAATATTGAATCAATATTGTTATCAATTCTAATTATTTAATTGAAAATAATTATTTTAAATAAAATATTATATTCGTATATGACTTATAATTGTAATTTAAAAATAAAATTTTATTCACTAGAAAGCGATAAACATAAAAAAACTTTTATTTCTCTTTAAACAACTTTAAATACTTTAAACATAATAATTCCTATAAATATTGATAATCAAATTTTAATTAAGCAGGCCGACTAAAACTTTGAAAAATCCTTCTATAGTCTTGTTCTCCGTTGCATACAGCATTTTTAAGAATACGTATCAGCCCTTTCCTTCAATCAGATTCGCTACAAAATTACATTAGTATAATCTATTTCGTACAAAAAATCAGATTCTTATCATCGTTGCAACGTTGTATTCTATCTCGTCCGCGCGGTCGCCACTTTTTCTTTGCGCTCCTTATCAAACCCTCTAATGGATTACGTTTTACGATAACTCGCATGAATGTTAGCTGGCTACATACGTATGTATGTATACGTTTTTAAAAATATATAAAGTTTTACGTGTAAGCGAGATGATAGAAGTAGGCAAAGATGATGAATACTCACTCTCAACTCGGATGTAATCAGTATTGTAAAAGTGAATGGCAGTGGGATTAAGAGTCGTCGAGGCTCTCCATCCAGGCTTGAAAATGGTTTAATCTCGAGTCTTCTTCTTTCCATCGTTTATCTCCTTTGCCTTCTATTTAGCAAAGAGTTGTAAAGCTCACTGATCTTTAAATATAGACTCACATACATACGCGATAATTTAGTTCTTAAACCAGCAGCCCAGCTTATACTCAAAGCCAGATTAATATAAATCCTGCGATTGTCTCGTTAATTGCAAAGTTCCGTCATCAACCGGTTGACTCGCTTGTTCACTTCTTATCCTTCTATCTCACGGTCACTGTTTCCCTTTTGCTTTATTCTATCACCTGATGTATTTATTGAAAAATTTCTTTATTTATATATTTTTAATGGCTCATAACTTTTGTAAGGACTATTAGTAAATATAATTTTATTAAATTTATTCGAAACAAAAAAAATTTTATAATTATTATATCATATAATAAATTATTAAATATTTAAAAATTCAACAAATACATAAAAATATGCCTCATATATTATTTCGTATTTCTATGTATTATCAAAAATTTTGAGAGAAGTATGTTGTTAATAATAAAGATGATTAGAAAACAATACAAAAATATTTTTTTGATAAACTTTTTCTCCATTACTTTTTACACAATTGCATAAAATCGCATCTTCACTTTGAAAGAAGAGAAATACTTGAAATATGAGAACGGGAGAAGAATGGATAGAGAGAAATGTTCGCTAATTATGCTCCCGAATTTCATTATGTTTTTGGGTTCTTACGTTTCCCTTAACTCGCGCATTTGTAACTGGATTTTTGTATATTTTCTTTGATATATCTGATAAAGAAAGAGTATATATTTTTATAAATAAAATTTCTATTATTGATAATTGTTCTTAATTAATTCTATTTTTAATATTTTATTATACTCTTATTACATATTTTATGAAACTTCGTTCGAACAGAGTTTATAGAAAAAAAAAATAATTGTAATTTACAACTAGCGAATTTATTATTATAGTATAACAATTTTCTCGAAAAATGAAGAAGTCATGCTGAAGTTTGAAATTTATTAACTTTTATTTAAAGTTAAGAGTTAATTTTAAGTATGATGCATATATTCCCTAAGATGAAAGATAACTCATTTAATTAAAACAGAAAATAAAATTGTCGAAATTTTTGGTTTTCTCAAATAATGTCCTATATTTAAAGTAATTAAAATTCTGAGAGAAATGCTAAGCATATATAACAAGAATTTTTTTTAACAAACTTTTAATGTTTTAATGAAAAGAGCAAAAGAAAAAGAATAATAAAATAATAAAAAAACAGTGATATTCGAATTTGATTTATGAAATGATGGTATGCTTTTGTATTTATTCTCAAAGCAAGTGAAATTTCTTATATTCAACGACTTCTTCTAAAGTCACAGATACCTTGTCAACACTTCGATATCACAAAGCTGACATGAATCCTATACTACGAAAATGAAACTTTAAGCAAAATAATATCCAACGTGTATTTTCAACTTTATTTTCATAAGATAAAAAGTAAAGTATTATAGAAAATGTCTTCTAACACCGTTAAGAAAAAATTATTGTTTTATTTAAAATTATTGTATAATTAAAAATTATAAATCTAAATATTAATTTAATCAAAAATTAATCTCTTAAAAGTAGATAATAAAAAGCAGTTTTAACTTCAAATAAAATTTACGCTTGTTGACAAACATTGTTATATGTATTGTTCAATAATTTGATAAATACAGAAATAACTTCTTTAAATATATAAAAATAGATAAAAATTTAAGTAATTTTTTTACATTTTACTTATTATTGAAAAAATTCGTATTTTTTATGGTTCTGGTTTCTTAAAATATTACACTTAAGTGTAGTATTTATTGTTATAAAAAAAATTTTTTAACATAATCTTCTATATGATATAAGCTTCCCAGAAAATAGGAACGACTTTTTACTAGCACATATGTAATTATATCTATACATTATACATAATGTCTTTTATTTAAAGTTTTTATGTAAAGTTTTAGAACGTATATAAAAGTGAAAAAATATTTTTTTTTAAATAAAAAATCTTTAAGATTATCATAAAACTGCAACTGTATTTGATATTTTCATTTTTATTTTCTACCCATTTTAGTACAAGCATAATTTAAACTTGCGTAAATCGTGAATGCAATTATTCACTTTAATGAAACGGTAAATATTACCTGTACGGATCCACCTCTTACGTAAAAAGCATTGTTAATTTATATATTAGATAATGTATTCTTCAATTATTCTAATCTAAATACTATTCTTGAATTATTTAAAATTAATACTTTGATTTTAGCATGTTTTTATATTTTATATATAACATAAAATTTCTTAACAATACCATTGGATTGTTACGTAGGATTTATTTTTTAAAAATATATATTTTATTTTACACTTTATTTTCTATTTTATTCAATAGATAAGTTTAATAGAATAAGAATTTTTAAATATTTATAAAAAAAATTTTCAATAAATGGGTATATTAACATTCTAGGTTTACGATAATAGTTTAAAAATTATAGAAAAAGTAGTGAAGATAATTGAACTACTATATCTAATAGGTTATATCCAATATTACACATTTTAAATTTAATGCAATATGTAAATTTTTTAAAATATTTATAAAGAAAATATAAAATTGATAGGAAGAAAGATGGAATGCTTTAAATTCGGAAACGATAAGAGATTTACGTACGATGAAAATTTGATTATTCGGGTCGCACACATACGAAAATTCACGCTTAAATTGAAATCTATTTATCAGAAAAATCGATGGCCAATTACTGTCGCTTTAGTTAGATTTTCAGACGTGAGTTCAACATATTATAAAATGCATAATACTAAAATATAATTATCTTTTTCATTCATCTTAAATTATATTCAGCTTAAGATTTCGAAAATTTTATTTAAATTGATTAACATGAATTCGTCGTTACATTTTATAATTACATTACACTATATACTTTTACTTTTATGTTACATCAATTTCTCTCATTCCTCTTCTGCAGATTGGACCAGATTCAGAGGTGTTGCATTCATCATCTCGTGGCCTTCATAGTACCCGCTCAAGTTTAAAATTAGAGCTTCATCCACTTCATATAGCCGATGGTAGAATAGAAGTCAAGTAAGATTAATAATATTAAGTAATACTTTGAATTTCGTACTTTGGTAGTTATTTTTTCATAAGTATCGAAAAAATTATAAAAATTTGAATGAAAAATATTGAAAAGATTCTTTTACAATTTTTATTTCTTATACTTTCTTATAAAATTTTATTTATATGTACTTCAAATAAATTGTAACTATTATAAAAAAAAAGTGATTATGATTTTTAATTTTTATGATTTAAAAAATAGAAAGCGAAAATATACTTTATAACCTATAATAAATATTTAAAATTTTTTAAATTGTTGGAAAAAATGAAAGTAACGTTTAAAAATACTCCTTTTCTATTATTTTTTAAACAGGTGTGTATCTGTGGTAACTACATCACCCTTAGTCAGGATACCTTTCGTGGATACACGGACAACTAAAATTTATGGTAATGGAAATAAATTGATTTCTATATTTAAGTATTTTATTTTTAGTCGTGTATGGAAAAGACATGTATTAATTTTTATTGAATCATAATCATTTAGATACACATGATATTTAATAATACAAAACCAAAACGTTCCTATAAATATAATTCAACTGATAATTTGATCTGAAGTTTGTTATATTTATATTAAAGAAATCTTGGCAAAAGTGTAAAATATTATTCCTAAATATAGCGGTTACGTATGCCATATACCAATGAAATATTTTTCTTTTATGTAATTTGATAAATTTATCAAATACAAAATTAATTATTTTGATTATTATTTAAATATATATTATTAATCAAAAATAATAAAATAATTATAAAAAAGTTTCTTTTATTTAAAATTAAATTATAGATAATTTAATTGTCGTGCATAATGAGTAAATAAATTAAATAAATTTAATGAATACTGAAGGTTATCCTGATGAAACATTTCAATGCATGTAATTATGAATTGTTTTCCAAAATAATTTATATTCTATATTATGATAAATATTTAGATTCTATATTATTATGCAATGATTTTTAATACTTTCACTCCGTTGAAACTCCAGTCAAGTCTTTACCGAAGCAAATCCCACGAGTTCAATCGCAAAGTGAGTTAATATTAGGCTGGAACAAAAAGGGACACATACATTACTTATGATAGAACAGTAGAGTCCTAATGATGCTCCATACAACAGCTCATTGATTATAACGAAGTGTTTTTGAATTAGTGGGTCACGAGGGAAGAGACGAAGTTGGATAGGCGTTCACAAACTCACAAGCTGGGGCTTGTATATTTAATTCGCATAGCCGATTAACAACGTTAAATCCAATTTGCTCGACATTCACAGGTTCACCTTCTCCTATCTTAACAAGATTATCAATTACTAAACCGCTCTTACGTTTTATCAATTATTTATTAGTATAATCATTTGATTTCATGTATCTGTGGTTGATGAAACAATGTACCGAAGTACATTTGTACTTTCCTTGTATTTTGCTTAAATTGTATGTTTTCGCGGAAACTTTAACTCCAAAAACTTTTATCATTTATAACAAAGTTTTGTTACTTACATCATTATAGCCAGTTTGTTGTAAAATATTTTGTGAAATTCAAAATTTTTTATTTTTCTTACAATATGCGACTTGTTAATAGTAATAAAATTATTTAAGATCTTAACATTTTATTTATTCAGACACTGGCTTAAATATTAATTTCGAGTTTTTTATTATTTACATCAAGCATATTTAAATTTGTATAAAATTAAAAGTTTGTTTTGACTAAAATATTTACTATGTAAACAAATCATTAAACATTTATTCCATGATTCTATAAAAGCTGATTTTTACATAATATTATTTAAATTGCATTTATTAATTGAAAGACATTACTAATAGTTAATAAATATAATTAAAATAAATAATAATTAATAAAAATTAATAAAATTCAAATTTATTTGAAGTTTCATTTTCATCGATTAATTAATTTTTTTTAAATCGTTTTTATTGCAACAATATTACGTTTTTAGATAAACTGTTAAAATTGTTACATACAACGATTTAAAAGTACTCATAACTTCACTTTATTATTATGAATGTTATATAATGTTAATAAAGTCAACTTGAAGAAAAATATGCTTAGGTGTTGTCAACTCAGTTAGAATTTGTCTCAATTTTGAACGTATCTGTTTTACTTCCAACAATGTATTCTAGCTGTCTTTTATTTAATTTATAACAATAATTATTCATAAATGAACTCCAATTATTTTGATAGTTATGAAATAATAATTTGTTTATTGACAATTCTTGTATTATATTTCGTAAATATACAATTTATTTATAGAAAGTATATTTTTCAATATTAGTAAAACTATTAAATCTTTAAAAATTTATACTATTTTATACTTATGATATATATTTGTAAAACAAATATTTAAAAAATTCATTTAAATAAAATACAAAAAATATTTTGATTTTCATATCTACGGCTTTATAAAAGATATTTAGTTTTATATTACTTAAAATGAAATTTTTAATATAAATATAATACACATGTTTCTGAATCGTGATTAAATATTTTCAGTACTTTCTACAAACATGAATTTTTGTAATACGAGGTAAAATAAAATTTAATATTTTCTATTTAAGTATATTCTATATATAAATATATTTTTTCTAACATTCAATAGTCGATAAAAAAACTATTTTGTAGACGAATATAGCTTTTATTTCATTAAAACAATAGCTATAAATATAAATTCATGTACAATATATTTTCATATATATATATATATATCGTAATACAAATTTTTGTAAAATTAAAAAATAACGATTTTACCTGAAAAATATGTTATATTTCATATTTATTCGCCTTATAATTTTATTGAAAATGAATTTATTGATATTCACACAAATATTAATTGAAAATCTCTTATTCAATTTCTACGTGATACTTACAACTATTTTAAAACTTAAAATTGTAAAATTCTAGACTATAAACTAATTAAAGACTTAATATTCATTTCAATCAATTTTCTTCGAGTAATTAACGAAAACATGTATAATGGCTAACTAAAACATCGATATTATACTATACCAACTACTATAAATCACAGCAACAAAAAGAAACGGAGGTGCCTAGAAATATCTAGAAATAAATAAACTGTCAAAAGCAGTTGAGCACTGTCAAAGTTGGAGAGCATTCAGAGGCGACAAGATGCCGCAGTCATTTCCACTCGTGACGATAGCAGTTGTATATACTCGACGATTAACGACAGGTTCGCGCTTGCGCGCCGAACTTTCGACCGGTCGTTTAACAAGTAAAATTATGAGTTGGCGTTGAAGCTTGACTCGACGCGGATCGATTTCCATGGCTGTCTGTGGCTCCGCGACCTCGTCAGGAATTAACAATCGTTCGATCGCAACCAGGCCGCCCACCACTTAAGCAAATTAAGGGACTTTATGGATTTGCAAGTCCATAAAATTAGCTTTCATCTCGGCGCTCCCCTCGATCACCACTACTGGTACTGATATGTTGCCGTAAACCTACACTAATAATTGATTATTTTTAAAATCTTACCTGATTCATTATCATGACATATGTTCATCTTTATCTGATTATTTCTAAAAAGTAAGAAGATAAAAGATAAAAGATTAAATATTACCTACATATATTATGTATTTCCTAATAATAAAGCTTTGCTTTATTTTATACAGTTAAATTATTCAATTATGAAATAATCTAATGAGGGAGTAAAGACAAATTATATTATTATATATTATGACATTAAATTTTGATTTTTTTGGATTTTCAAAAGAATTGAACAAAGTAGCTACAAGGAAAGTATGGAATTAAATATATTTATTGCGCCAAAAGTGCATCGTTATCATCACAAAACTTAATTTATTTTTAGAATTGTTGTTATTTGTTCTCTCTTTGTTTGTTGTGTTTTAAAAAATTTCTTTATATTTATTGTGGTTTAAAAAATTCTTTATACTCAATATTTTAATAAACTAAAATTATTCTTTCTTTTCTTGGTGCTCATATCTATCATTAATTATAAATCGTTGAAATTGTCTTTAAAAATCATGGAGTCGCATGTTAATGCCAAGTATTTTCTCATATATGATTTAATAAAGAAAATAAGCATCATTGCGATATAAATCAACCTTATTAGATGTAAAGTATTTAATTTAATATAATACAATAAGAAACAATTTTATGTTTTTTTGATATTCATAATTTGTAAATAATTTCATGATATTTTAATATATATTAATTTTGGAGTTCATTATTATTTTATATATTTTATTAATATTTATAATAAATTCATAATAGTTTTAAAGTAGTATAATAATTCTTTAAATAGATAAATTCATTATATAACTTAAATTTTTCTAATTATATTTTTATTTTTAAAATTTCGATTCATATTACTACAGATTCATTAGTAAAACCATCTTTGCTCCAATGTATTTTAGCATTCGTCACGCTATATGGAAATTAAATTGTAATTGTTATACTGATGTATGGAAGATTTTTGAAAACTTTGTAACAATATCTTAAAAAGAACTCTATTGAATATATATTTTTTTACAAATACTCTGAGTCTACCATTTCTATAAGTATACGCAATATATTTATTAACTAGTTATGTAACAGAAAAGTAATTACCCGAAAAATTAAGTCTAAGAAAGTAATTGATGTTTTGAGTATTCATCATTGGTAAAAATACATAAAATTAAAGAAATAATATAGATTCTGTCTAATAAATTTAAACAAAATTAATAATATCAGTATCTCAGACATATAGTTATAGACCATAAAACAGGTTTATACACAGAAATAATTTTATACAAAATATCAAGTCGGAATAAAAATATTAATCACGTTGAACTATGTAGTTTAATATTCTCACTAGCACATCAAAAAATTTAATGAACTGAGTATTGACTTTTGAATATTTCATTATAAAGATATATAAGAAATGTACAGTAATATCTGTAACATAAATAAATAGAATAAAGAGACTACATAAATTTTTTACAAAATATTGTTTTGGAATGGTTTTTCAATTTATAGTACTTATTCCAAAAAGCTAAGTTTTATACATCTCCAAAAGTAACAATAATTTTTATTCATATTATTCATATGTGTTTTATCAAAAAACTGAAAATATCTGTATTTATAAATAATTACAAGGGAAAATCAGCATATTTTTATTCTCATTAAATATTTAAAAACAAGATTAATTCTTATGTAAAGCAAATTCATAAGGATCTAATAACGAAGTCAGATAGACTAATGATCGTACATATATTTGATTAACAAAGCAATCGCTTTATATTATATATGAAAATTATTGAAAATAGAAAACTCCTAGTTTAAGAAAGCCTACAATTACCGAATTAACCTTTATTTGTATAAGATATCATCAGACAACTGTGTAAGAATCTCTTGAATTATTTTCTGTGAGTAACTCTTTAAAAAAATGAGAGATTTTTCATGTCATTATTAGTAGAGTAGAAGAATATAAACACTGAATTCTATCCGTAGGAAAATCAAGTTTATGAAGAATACGGAATAATAGGATTATAGAAGATCTTATCACTATTCGAACGTCTGCTACATCATATGTTAAAGATGCTTTTAAATTAATGAAACAGAATAAACAGTTGAATCTAAGCAATAATATAGTAAAATATTTTCCCTAAATTGTCAAAAACTAGAATTTCCAAAAGAATTATAGTGTCTATAGTAGAAAAATACTTCACTTTCGAAGTTATTCTATATTTTATATTAACATTCGATATAGTTGTTAAATAGCATATATTATAACATAGAAGTGTTAGATAAAAAATGTTCTAAAGTATTTATAATTTCATAAACCTACGTAGGTCATAATAAATATAACTTTATATGAAAAACGTATTAAGATCTGTGTACTTGTTTTAAATATTGAGAATTTTACAATTCGGGATGACCAAACGTAGTTCGGACTACTGTGGAAGTATTTAAATATTTTATTCGATTTGTTCGTAAAGAATTCAGCAATATAAAACATGATTAGTATAACGTACTTTCGAATAAAAAGCAAAAGAAATTTCTTTGTTTAAACATTATTAAAAATACGATATTAAAAATGCGATATAAAACAATCAATTTAAAAGTAAACGAAAAATCTGAAATTTAAACATATCCTACAAGTTGTGAAAATACTACTTCAATATATAGATTAAAATATCAAATTATAAATAAAAAGAGAATTTCATTGTGAGTATAAATTTATGTTACAAATACTTGCAAAAATTTTTATGTTTGTAATATACACCACTAATAAAATGAAATAAATTTCTGTCATGCATGTTTGTAATCAATGTCGCAATTATCTTTATATTTATTGTTCAGTTTAATAAATTTCTGTAAAAGAAATGCTTGTTGCAATAAATTTATTTTTAATGTTGATATTTTTATACTTATTTAACTATACCATTTTGTAGTTGATTAGTATGAAGATATAACAAGTAAAGTTTATTTTGATGAAAAAAAATTTATTGAAGAAGATATTTATAACATACCTTTATATGATGATAATTAATGTGTTTCATAAAATTTATATTATTTATGTAGTTATATAAATATTTTTTTAATTATATCAGAGAATTAATTATACAAATTTATGTTAAATTTATAAATAATTTAACTATTTATATAGATATTCATTATTTTTGTATCTAATCGTTAATCAAAAGTGCAATTATTTATTGTAATATAAAGAGCAATGTATATGGAATACTGTTAAAATTTTGTAGAAAATATTTTTAAAAAGATTAATAATAGTTTGAATGTATAAGTCTCTATCATATAGTATTATATATATCTGCATATTATTCACGACTCAATTTAAAAATTGCAAAATATTTCAACTAGTAAAATATGCATATTTTACCATTCATAATGTAAAATCAAGAAAATTTCTTTTTCAATATTTCCATACACTCTGCCACATTCCAGATCAGAACATTCTTCTTCCGTTCAATTTCATAATTCTGCTCTCTTGAGACATAAGTAGAAAGAACTGGAAAATTAAAATTATAATTTATAACTGTTTTCTCATACTGCGTCATATTTTCTGGTTTTTTCTTTCTCTCATCCTCCGTATTACTTCCCGTCTAACTGCAACTTAAATTAGCTGGCTCGTCGCACCACTAAAACCGGGTAATGGTCAAACAGTGACGACTACACGACGATACGCGCGTTATGACTCTAGGGCTACTTTTACATACTGTGTCTACAGTACTGAGCTTTTTAAGCGAGAAAAAAAGAAAATGAGAACTTGTTGAAATATTGCATCTTAAGATATAACTTAGCAAAATACGAGATTATCTATACCTGTTCAACAATTATTGCACACTGATGTGTAATAGAATGAAAATAAGCAGGAACTGGAAAATATATATATATTACAAGCCCGTAAATCTCACGTACTCGGTTGCACTTATGATATTTCCTTCATCGTCTTTTCATGTAGTATTCGAAGTAAACAATCTATATTTAATTTATCAGTCTAATTGTTATAATCAAATTAAGATTAGATAAATAGAGAAGATTTTAATTAAAAGTTTTGTTAATTATTCTATATTTTATTAAAACATTATTTACAAATTTTATATGATATAGCATAAATTCTTTATAAAAATTACAATATATAATTCATAATTCGTTATTTTTATGTATATTATTGTAATCATAATAAATAAACAGTTACAGATATTTTATCAATAATTTTACTGCAAATCTGTTTAAATTTATTGAATTTATTTATTACAAACTTTTATTACTAGCAGTAAATATTAAAAAATAATGATATCGCACTGACCTCTATTTACTCATATTAAGCTAAAATATAAAACAAAAATTGCGTTAATTATCAACAAAATTTATTGAATCTTTAATTCTTTTCGCTTTTAAAAAAATTATAGGCCACAAATCTGTCTTTACTTTACTATTTAAAAATAAAATTTTTGTGACATAGAGAATTCTTGTTAATTAATTATTATGAAATCTTGATGCAATTTATATTTATGTTTACGATTCAATTAACATTAATTTAGTTTCTTTACGGAGTATTTTAAAATAGCTTTTACTCGTACAATGGACAAATCTGTATGAAATAAATTTCAGTAAAATTTTAATATTTCAATTTAGACTATTTTCATAAATTTTAAAAGAAATTTTGATTGCTATAGTTATACAATTTTTAGATAAATTATTTTTTCAAGTTTATTTAGTAAAAAATACAACAAGTTTTCAGAAAAATATTTTTATATTTGAATAAATAACATACTGCTATACTCTTCGAGTAGTAAACCTTAGTTGTTGCAACTAGGATATCGATGTCTATCCGCTTCTTTCTTCGAATCTTCCTCATATTATTATCGTAATGTGAAATATAACACCTTCCCCTATGTTATTTACTCCATAGTACATATAACTGTATTTACAATGAAACGTGTTCATAATCTTTTGATCGCATATCCTTACTCTTTCAGAAAGAGAACAGACACAATGCCTTTGGCATTACATTAATTATCGTATAAAAGAAAACAATATTTTAATTATTAACTGTAATTCAAAATCTTTAAAACTCGACCTTAATTTTTATTTAGTTAGTAGTAATAAAAAAAATATTCGTAATCAAATAAACGTTGAACTTATAAATATTGGACTTGCATATAAAAATTGTTATATTATTAAATACAGAATTTGATAGATCGTATTTTTAGATATTATTTAGATAATTGAAATTAATAATAAATTCTATTTTTATTTGAAACTATTCATAAGTATTCAAAAAATATATAAGAAATACATAAACTAAATATTTATTTTTTAAGTACAAGTGTTATACAATATAAAAAAAAAAACTTTGAATATAGAAATACATTTACTACATGGTATCGGTAATAATATTATAAAAAAATATCAACAATTTGAGAAATGAATTTTAATAAGATACATGATTTTATACGAACATAAATGATCAATAAAACTCTATTTGAGGGTATGACGCTAGATGGTACATATTGTATAAGCGGTTTCACATTAGCCAGTTTCACGTACCTCTGTTATGATATGCCTTGGCTTTAATATATATTTATTCATATACCTTATGGTAAATATAAAACTTGATATTAAATGTTACTTACAGCAATATATTTATGATAAGAATTATAATGTAATACTATTGTCATTTATCATTATCATTTTAAATTAAAAATATAAAATATAGACTATAGTCATAATGTTTATTGATCTAAGACGAGAATCATATCTAATTAAAAACTATAGTTACATTATTTAATGCACAATAAGTATTTGAATGCATTTTAAAGTAATCTTTATAATTATATACATTAAGCTTTATGTATACTAAAAATTTAATATTTATATATGAACACATTATACTCTATAAATATTGTGTAATATTTTGTTGTAAAGAATTAATATTTTTTATCATATATCTATAAAATTAAATAATTATAATAGAGCATTAAAATGATAATAATTTTTTATTCTACAATATAAATACTCATAATAATTTTTCTTGCGGTAGTAAATTACATTTAAGAGTACTTACTAACACAGTTTACTTATGTATTTACTGTTCTAGGTTAAATATTTCTTGGAAAGCTTATTTTATACCCAGAATAATTATTTTTGACTTCACGTATTCTAATATCTTTATTTTTTATGGGTCAATTCTTGAATATCGTTTTAATAAATACCACAAAATAAAGAAATGCATAAAACTATTTCTATTGTTGAATAATATTGATTATATACATTTAAACAAGAAAAATTTAACTTTCAAAATAGTTTGAAATCGATTGTCATTGTAGTTTATTAACATTAGGTAATTATTTAAATTCGTTAATTTTATTTTTTTTATATTAATTAAATATTTTTAAATGTATTTCTAATAACATACGATTCATTAAATGAAATCGTTTATCGATACGAATAATTTTGAATGTAAATTGAATTTATAAATGTTGAAAAGAAAGTTCTAATCATTTTTTTTATTATACGAAGGTGACAAAATATTGCTATGCATGAATGGCGAATAAAAATAATATTTTCTAAATACAGAAAAATTATAATCATTCGTGAGCACGTATATGCAAAATTTGGTTGGATACAAAAAGACATGAAAATTAATAGATGGTCGTTCGATTATGTTAATACATAACAAACAAAATTAATATACATATATTCGTTGGGCATTAAAACTGAGCGTGATTCAATTCACATGTAATGCTACGCAGAGTTAACAAGAATGGCCTTGTGAGCACGTGAAAATAGATTTATGGCGTCCTGAATTATTTCGTACGAGTCATTTGCTACCTATTGATGGAAGACCTCCACACTCTGAAAACTATTGACGAAGTTCACTGTCCCAGAGTAAACACACAACCAGTGATTGGTCACTTATTAACGATGCAGAGAGCTATGTGCCTCAAATCCCCCCCCCCATGGATGATACGCGGGGCAGGAAACACAAACCCATCGACCATTGGCTGAGCGTTTGCAGCTTGTATATGAGATGACAACATTATGCATGGGCATGGAGATTTCACAAATTAATCAACAAATTGGTCGCGCTTTGTAGCTTTGATACGCAGTATATACCGCACGTATGTTGCAGTTTTTCCAGTCTAATGTATGGCCTGTGTCAATACCAAATAGTATCGAGTTTTTAGATAAAAGGCATATTTCAAAGAATACTCTGTCCGCTTTTCAGTTCCGTGGACGATGTTGAGCTACATTTAGGGTCATATTACATAAATTTAACATACTTTGGTATATGATTCAAATATATAATATATATTTTAACAAACAACACTTGAAATGTAGATCATATATATCTTTATATTTTTTTTTTATAATTTTTTTAATATTTATGGTCACAATGGAATTTAGTAAATTATAAATATACAAATTGGATATAATGAATTAATGTTAAAAAAAACAAAAAAATTTACCTTTATATTTTAACACTGAAAATCTGGCATACATTCCGTAAATTTTTAGTATTCTGTAAAACGTATATTTAAAATTTTTTAATTTTTAATTTGATTGTTTGAAATGAATATTCTATGTTTTTAAATAAAAAATATGCAAGTTATTAAATATTTATTGAATTATATATTCTTTAAAAGATTGAAACGCAATTCAGAATCATTAATAAAAATATACTAAATCGCTAAGGAGCTTGAAATAGATATTAAGAAATATAGTTTTATTTGAATAATATATAAATAATAATGCCAAGCCAATAATTATAGTAATTATGAACAAATAAGAAATAAAAAGTGTTAGATGATTCTACTTCTATTAAAATTTAAAAGAAACGTAATAAAATGTGAAATATACGAGGATTACAAAATATTCTTAACAATTAGAGCACTACATCAAAAATTCTTTTAAGCAACGTTTTTCTACAATTTAAGTATATAAAAAAATATATCGTTTAAGATAATATTTACTTTAAACAAAAAATATTTTTCAAGTGTAATTAATTCACCATGTTCAAATGTTTATTTACGTTTGTATTAATAAATATATATAAAACTTATCATCTAATATTTTCATTACCTAATATATTCTTATATTTTTAAAACCTATATTTATAATGAATTTTAAATAAATTCTTTTACTTATAATTTTCATCAATTGACATTTGAATTTAATGAAAATTACAAAATATTGATTTTATTACATGTTTATTTTAATTACTCAATTTTTTGTGTAAATATAAAATAAAATTTAGCATTTTCAGAAAAATGTCATTCTGATATAATTGATAACTTTCAAAATTTTTACTTTTTGAAATGTTTATAATGCTTCCATTATTTAATTCAATATCTAAAGTATATATTACAATATATATCTTTTTAAAATATTTACCTGTATTATCAAAGTTAAGTTTATAATAACATTGCATCCGAAAATCGTGTATTAAATTTAGACAAAATCTTCTGATCTTATGTAGTTATCAAATAATAATATCTTTTAATATATATTTAATGACATTATTTTTTTATATTTAAAAGTCAAATTTAACCCAAAAAATAATAATATTCATCTTTTTCTTAAAAGACAAGTTTTGCTACAGTAAAAATTTTGTGTACATATGTATATTGTAGTAAAAATAATAAATATAAATATTAATGGTTAATAAAGTCATGATTAATAATAAACTACCGGATCATATATGTAAATATATATATGTATGTATGTAAATATGTATAGAGAGAGAGAGAGAAGGATTGAAAAAAAGTTATTGAAGGTTATCATAGAAGAATGTAGGAGAAAAAAAGAGAAGTAGAAAAGGAGATCTAGTGAAGAAATAGGTCCAGATACATGAGAAACGGTTAAAGATAGAGGAAATTCGAGGTCTGTTAGCTATAGCAGCGTAGCTAATACGGAATGAGGACTTCAACGAACGAAACGAGGTATTGGGATAGTGGGCGAGGGAAAGAGGCAGAGAAAGGAATGTTGACAAAAGGAAAGAGAGAGAAATGGTAATAGAGAGAAAATGGAACAGAATGAGAAATCAAATAAAAGAACAGATAAAGTAAGAGAGATAAAAATATAGAGAGGGAGAGAATGGAGACCGGAAAAGCCGCCGAGCGACTCGAAGGAATTGCCCTTAACGACCTTCGATTTTCTCGTTAAGCTAAATCGTTCACGAAACGCCTCTTGCATTTACCGTCTAACCTGAACTCGTAACTTTTTTCCTTCCTTCTGCCTACTCCGTCTTTTCCTCTGTCTCTTTTTCTTACTCCCTCGACTTTGGCTTGACTAAACCAGCCAGACCATCCGTCTGACGTGAATTACGAGATAATCGCGTCCGGTCAACGTGGATACGGCTTTAAGTTTTGCCGTTGTAGTACCCCTACTACTTGTCTGCGCGTGTACGTAAACCCAAACGTTTACTCCATTCCTCTCCCACCTACCTTGTGAGTACGTTTAAGAATTTATGCCTCAGGGCTTTTGCGTGCGCACGAGCAGAGCCAGCCAAAGACTGCTTTAACGGGTTAGCTAAACAAGCTTGCTGCCATGTGTAATATCACGGGATTTTAACCGATTCATGGAAAACTAAGCAAAAGAGAATCCAATTCCCTTATCCCATTCGCCAAACTTTTCAAATCATATTCGATCACTACATGACTTCATTTTCATTTTTTATCTTTTCTCATTTACAGTATAAACTTTTTTCCCTATCGAAACTTAGCCGCTGATGATTAACGGATGCGATCTACGATATACATATTTTTTAAGCCCTACAGCATATATTACATAAAAGAAAACTTTAGAAGGAAAATTTTTGCTACTTCAGCGGGTACACTTTGTCTTCATATACTTTCAAGAACTTTTTAATTTTTAAAATCAATTGATTGCAAACTAAAATATTCTACATTAAATTTATTAATAAAATATCTATCTTAGAAACATCTTATAAATATATGTTTAACTTGAGCTCTAACTAATTTCTTCAATGAAATAAAAATAATTTAAAAAATAATAAATCTAATAAATCTGTCTAGTCGATGTAACAAAGCAATAATTTGTGATAGATAATAAATACTAAGCATATAATTTCTTTATGACACACTAAATGTACATTAAATAATTGATAAAAAAGTATAATAAAATTAATTAAATACCTCTTTTACAATATTTTTTATATTAAAAATAATATCCACAAAGAAGTATATTGTATAGAATATAATAAATTATAATTAATCATAATTTATAACTATCATTAATATTTAAAGAGTATTAAAATTTTAAAGTTAAAGAATCAATATTCTTATTAAATATTGACGTATAAATATATATATTTTTTCATCAAAGCTAAAAAATAAAACCAGAAAATTAAAAGGTATATGCTTTAAAGAGATTTGCTAATTAAATTTCTACATGAGTATTTAATAGAAAATGAGTAGTCAATGGAAGAAATTAATGATTTTTGTCTCTGCTTGTTTCCTTTTTTTGTTGATCGCTTGATTACTAATTTCTGATTCTACACGATAAAATCAGGAATTGATAAATTCATTCTATGTGATATACATGAAAAAAATTTAATTCGCTTTAATATAAATACATATAAAACCTTTAGTAATAAATTTTTCATTTGTATTTTATTATACATTAAATATATTCCATTATTTTTTTAAGTTAACAGTAAATGGATTTTATAAATGAAATATAATTTAACTACTGCTGTAATAAGACTAACATGAAAGATTATTTTTCAAATTAATTACTTCCAATAATACTCATCGTATAAATCGAATTTATTGATGAGGTATGAATTAATGCAGATATTAAAAAAAATTTTAATCAATAAATAGAAACAATTTAGTATAAAAATCACAGAATAGACTTATAATATCTCATCGATTAAAATTAAGTGATATTTTATTATATTGCAAAAAATATTTCTGCTGGCTAATTATATTAAAAGAGGGTAAAAATTAGATACTAAAAATAAAAATCTTGATAAAAATATCATAGCGTATTTATTAATGTACAAAAAAACCTTTTCTTGATTTTTATGATATTAGTAAAATGAAATATTAAAAATTCATATTGTCAATTTAGGGTACTTTATAAACTATTCGGCAAAACATTAAAATACAATTTGCATAAAAAAAAACTGTATAAAGTTTACATATTCTTTAATACGAGACTCACAAATATCAATATAGAAATTAGTCAATGATCAAACTACTACTCAAAGTTCTCGAAGTACTAACGTTCTACTTATTAGATACTTCTTGTATGTTTCAGTTCAAGGTCACGGGAATCTATCGACAAGTTCAGTGTCACTATTGCTCATCAGCTTGTTACTGCATTCGCTGCTGAACAAGGGTTAAGATCTTGCAACAAGGTTGATACTCTTTTCCAAAATTGGAGAACTTGATAATTCCACTGTAAAACGGGTGAGCAGTGGAAAACTTGATGGTGCATTCGTATAGAAAGACAATCATATCTTATTTATGAACCGTTCAAGAATCAAATTGTGGTTCTCAATTCTTTACCGATTCAGAGACTACACTTGTATATATTTTAGTGAACAAAATGACGTAGATCTGACCTTTATTATGTGCGTATAAGATTTATGCTATAAAAGATTTTGAGATTGCCATTTTTTTTAACTACCAATGGACTAATATTTAGATTTTTATATGAATGACGTTGAATTATATTAAATAATTAATTTAAAGCAAAATTAATTTTTAACAATAAATTAGATACCTCAATTTTTAGTAGATGAGTATATAAAATATCTGATCAGATTTTATTTAACATTATTGAAGGTTTTTCAAAAGCCAGTGAAACTCAATCCTTATTTCTGATAATAATTATTAAAGAATGCGCATTCTCATGTGCATTATTAAAAGCTATGTAAATAAAGGCACTAGGGAATTATTTCAATTTAATTCATATACAAAATTTGATTCAGTATTCATAAGAAATAAAATATTCAAATTACATAATTATTTATTAAATTATTCTATTCACTTAACATTTTTTTAATAAATATCCTACTTTCTATAATTATTTAATTTTTTTAGAGAATATACATAATCTTGATAAAAAAGATAAATTATTTTTAATGTGAAAATTCAGACGTCAACAAGTAAAGAAATTTTGTAAATATACCATATCAAGTTCATATAAATATGTAATTACTCATAGCGAGTATATTATATAGAACTACTTACTAGTCCCTCGCCAGGATAGTTAACAGTAGAATCGCGTACTATGTTTCTATGCGTGTACTCAAGTGATAGAGAAAATGTATAACCGGGCTGTGCCTGAACGAGCGCATGAACCCATTTTAACCAATAATAGCTTATGTGAAAGATTAGTTTCAAAAAGTTAAATAGATACACTGATAGAATGAAAAAAAAACAAAACGAATGAAAGTGAAGATGAAAAAATGAAGAGAAAGACAGAAAGTAATTAAGAAAAATAATATTCTGCAAATAAAATTCCCTTGTTGCAAAAACACTCATTTTCCGCTCTGTAAATAAGATTTGATTGGATATCTGGTGTCCAAATATTTATCGCGCAAGAAAAAAAGTTATTCAATGTACATAAAGATTTGGAACTTATTAAGTGTTATACGTGTAAAACAAGATCGATCGAAGAAATGAAGAAAATTGTGAGAATTTCACGGTATATGCCGACTTCATCAGGTACAGTACTTTGGATCGCTATTTGCTTCAATTTATATATAAAAATTATAAAGCTTACAAGTCGGTGTTAGTACAAACATGATACTGAAAATTGTAAAATTTATATACATATTCCTGTTACTAATAAATTATTTAATTTTTGTTCAACAAGAGTTAAATTTTAATGGAAGTCATTGAAAATTGTAATAAACTGAACTATTCTAAGTTGATCAAACAATCCGTTAAATTTGAATGGTATTTATTTTATTTATCCATATAATGTTTTGTATTCAAACATTGTTTTTTACTTTTAAATATTTTAATACAAAAATTCGATTTTCATGATTTCATATCAGAAATAATTAAAAAAGTTAAAATATTAATTATTCATAATATAAATAATGTTTGACATTTATATATTGTTGTTTCGTACATTCAAAAAGCTAAATATACATACTGTTACAAACTAACTTAAAAATTTACTATTTTCTAAAACTAAAAAAAATATTTTGCAAATATTATTTATAAAAATTACATGAATGTTGAGATATGTAGCATATATCTGAAAAATGCTTATTTTTAAGTTAAGTTGAAAGAATGTTTTTTTAAACTATATGATAAATTATAATAATTTTATTTTGAAAATAAACTTTCTCTACATTAAATAATTATTACAAATTTTTTTTGTTAAAAATATAATAATTATAAAGTAATCCAAACGAATAATATCCTACCTCATCTATTTTACTCATTCTTTTTTTATATTACATTCTTACAATAAAGAGGTTCAGAAATATCTTGTAGCAGTTGTAATAATTGTTTTACTAAATTATTATTATTTATTCGAAGTATGCAACTTTTACAATGATCTCATTATTATTTAAAATAATTAATATGTTTTACTAATTTTGAAATTAATCTTTACATATGGTTGTAAATACTTCAATGCACATATACATATGTGTAGATATTTTTGTATGTATATATATTTCTTTACTTCCCCTGTTTAAGTAAAATTTTTAATTCTTTAAATTTAACAGTTGCAATTTTTTTTAAAAAAGAACAGAATTTTTATCTTAATTGAATTAATCTTAATTTTATCTTAATTTTTATCTCGATGATTCCATGTTTTTAAAAAATTATGAAAAATAATAACTTGAAAATTAATTACAATTCGCTAAATAAAAATTTGATATAAGATAATCATAATTAATTTTATTGAAGAAATAACTACAAATATTGGTATTGGTGTTAACGCATCAAAGTCGGCATTTATTACACATGTATTTATGAAATGTTTGCTTGCATATACATGTTAAGTTTGTTTGCTTACTGTATTACTAATAAATTTAATTGATGAATATGATTGGAGAAAGTCTCTAGAAGACTGAAATTATTTCCATATGTACCATGTTCACTGCAGTCAACAAATAAATCCATATTTTTTTTATTTTTTCTCTTTAATGAATCATACAGTGCTACTTGACTCACTATTTTCTCTATTTTGGTTTTTTATTTAGCCCTTAATAAACTAAATATATAATACTTAGGGAAAAAGTAAATGCTATATTGACTATTGCACAAAATTTTCATCATGATAACAAAGCTTTTAATATTTAAACAGATATTTTCTTATAATTGCTTCATGTTTGTAAGATGCTGAATATTTGAATTCTTTTAACAATATGAATTCCAAAAATAATTTAAAAGTAAACGTTTATATAAATATTATAAACAATTAATTTTTTAGCTAAAGCAGTAATACTATATTTTAAAATTTTAATTTTATCAAATATTTAATAATTTTTATATTCCTATTATGATAGATAAGTTTTTTTAATAGGATAAACTTACAAGAAAGTAGTACCTTAAATTATATTTAAAATAATTCCAGTAATTAATTTTATATTATTAAAATAATAGATAATAATTATTTTCAATTAAAAATAAATCAAAGCGTAATATGTGAAATTGATTAATATTTTTCAATAAAAATATCCTATGAGCATATTAACATTTATCGTCAGAAAGAATTAAGATCGTATAAAATATCATGAGTTAAAGGTAATATATTGTTTTTAATAATCATTAGTAGTTATCTATGAAATAGTCATAAATTAAAAAAATTAAGATTCAACGTAAATATGGGGAATTTGGATATTTAGGAAATTTGGGTTTATTGCATGCGAATGAGTTTAATGTTGATTTCTAAAAATGAATACAAGAGTGACTCAAAAGCTTCGTGAAATCTAATAGTCATCGAATCGAGTCGCGAGGATTATGTCGAAGCTACTTTCATAAGTAAACACAACTTCAGTTTATGCAACCGAAGTTAAGTCGTATTTCAATGTTTGCACAAGATTTAACCGTAATATAGTTCTGAACAAAACCAATTTTGGCGCAGTTCCAAAATTCCTCCCGAAACCCCCCTTTTTAAATGATTTATATTACGAAAACGAGTTGATATTACTTTTTGCAGAGGTCAAATATATTTATACAAATTACCGATATGTATCGGATCCAATGAACAGTATGGGCTACAATATAAATGTGTATAATATACTGCATGAACACTACGGAATATATTCGACGTATACAAATAATGAATAAAAGTATACATCTAACACAAGCTTTGCTTATAAATTATATTATATTTATTTATTAAAATTAAAATTTCTGATTATGTACAGATGTTAAATTACAATAATAAAATTATATATATTTACATACCAGAAAAATGACTTGGAATACTTTCTTAATTATATAAAATTCAGATTAGAAATTTATTATATATAAATAATGGATCATTTTAATCAATTAGTACGAAATATTTGCGTAAGATTTATAAATTGAGAAAAATGAATTCGGTAGATTTGTAGTATTTCCAATTATTTTAGTACAATGTTAATTTAATAAAATAAACATTAAAATGAAAAATTTTAATGTATTAAACTAATTTTGAGATATATAATTAAGTATTATATGAGAATTTTATTAAATGTTTGATGATTAATAATTAATATATTCAAAATTAATAATTTCTTTTGAACTATTTTTTAAAATCTGGTAAAATATAAGTACATATAATTTAGCAATATAAATATTTATGAATAAAACAGTACAAAATGAATTATATTTTAAACTCATAATATCTAATAATAAAATTTCTTGATATGATGATACGATTTCTCCCACTAACTACTGAATGCATTTTTCATTTTCATCTAAACGTAATCTCCTTTATAATTAAATTTATTTTAATTTAAATCTAAAATGAAAATTGGCAGTGTTCAAAATTTTGTTACCATAAATAGTATTATATAATAATAAAATCGAAAAAATAAAATAAATTGAAAGAATATAAATTAATTTATAGCGTTTACCGTTTCGCAAAACAAAAAAGTTTTAATGAAAGGTATAAAAGGTATAAAGACTGATTAGAAGTAAATTAGAAAAAATTGACCATTATTACTAACGAATTAGAAGTAATTAATAAAATATTAAAAGATACTATAATTTTTTGAGTACGCCTAATAAATTATATTATTACAGAAAATCATAAAGTATAAAATAATAAATTGTAAAAAAAGTTAATAAAATAATTATGCACAAATTATATTCGGGAAAACTGTATTTTTTATTATACTAATAATCTTTTAAAATCTTATTTTAAAAATCTTTAAAAATTATTATTCTATTTAGAGTAATCAAGTACTAGTTAATAGTAATTTAACTTTTATTTATTAATAGTTTTATAAAAAACATTCTTTTTTAGAAAATATAGAAAAAAATTCACAGTATATAAGAAAATTTTTTTATTAAGCTTAAAGCCCATTAAAAACAAAACAACACATAAAATAGTGAAAATATAGCCCAGATTAGAAAAAGAAATTCTCGAGCTATCGTTGTATTAATAAATAATTATAAATTTAGAAAATAAATAAACTATTTATAATAGTAAGGAAATTAGAAAATAAAACTTTACTTACGGGATTAAGGTAAACATAAAAATTGAATAATGTTTGGCTATAGAAGAAATGATAAGATTTTTATACACTATGTTACAACTTTTGAAATTTTAATCAATCGAAAGCCCTGATAGAAATATAGATATCAATTATATCATTCTTAAGAAACATTTGAGATAATTATGAGTTTCTTAACTTATTATAATAGTCGAATTCTATTTTAATTGAGATTGAATATATTAAAAGTATTTGATCTGATTATAATTTTCAGTGAAATGGAAGATTAATCTTTGTCTTCCAGTTTGTTTACTTAAAATATTTTACAATAAAATAATATGTTATAATTTATTTAGAGTATTCTAATTGCATTCATTATATAATATTATGTGTAAAAAATAAAACAAAATGAAATTGGACGTAATACTAAATTTCATAGAAAACTTATTAATCAGTACATATCAGTGTATTATCTGAAGTAGTTCAATATAAAAATTGCAATATAAAATACTTGACTCTCAAAGCATGAAACTTATTTTATAGAAGACATATTATCTGTAAGATTCGATATACATGCTAGATATTCTAGCAAAAAGTCGTAATCTAAATAGATTCTGCAGAAAATAATGTTGCACAATCACCAAATTATTTTATAAAAGAAATGAGATTAATGCTTGTGATGAAGCAAGTATACGAAATTTTGAGCGGCATGTCAGTATTTGCTTTCTCTATAGAATGTCATATTTTGCGCGATCATTTGATTCTCTTTATAGATTACTGTTCTAAATAAATTACTACCGAATACGGTGATAGATTTCCCTATAGCATATGTTAATAAAAAAATGAAAACTTAAAACGTGGAAATATAATAATAAGTATTTAATTTTTATCTTGAATATTAGTTAGATTATTATTTAAACAGAAAAATAAATAATGTATTCTTTTAATAATGAATTCTTTTAATAATATTTTTTCAAAATTTTTTATTTCAAATATTATTAAATCAGTTTTTTAAAGGAAACTTTTTATGTATGTAGAATTTTAAATTATTCAAAATAACTCATCTATTTCGTATATGAAAATCAAAATCCACATTTTCGTTTAAATTAAATTTGGATTTGGAAAATATTTAAATCGTGAAAATATTTTACATAATTATATTCATCTAAATTTAGTTGTAATGAAATAATTCACTTATTTAAATTAGACAGCCTATTAAATTATTAATTATTTTGAAAATTATACGAAAATTCTTTGAATGTATGCATTTACTTTTTTAGTATGTTTTATATTTAAAGCTTAAAAACTTAAAATCAATACTTATTTCTAACTTTCCAATATTAAAAAATCTTTTAAAAAATCTTTTTCCAACATTAAAAAGAAAGTAAAATATTTTATTTACTTTATATTGAAATTGAAAACGAACAGAAAATTTTAAATATTAACTATATCTAAATAAAAAATAACTCAGAAAATAATTATTTAAAACTTCATATTTTAATACTATTCCTAATTGTTTCAATCTTCATAAGATTTTATTTATACTACATATTCATTTCACTTAAATAATATTATACTTTTAATCATTAAAACTAAATTAAAAATTTAATGAACTCATTCTTTTAGTACTCTATTTCTATTATCTTACTGTTTTTGCTGCATAAATTGATTATAGTTTAAAGAAAACTTTAGAAATTTTTGTATTTGAAGTGAAATAAAAATTTTTTAAGGATATGAAGCAGAAAGTTTGAAATTTAAAAAATAAAAATAAATATAGATGAAAATAAAATGAACAAGTCAAAATATAAAAAAGGTCAAGATGAATTTAGTTTAATTTTTTTGTTATTATTTTTTATTATGTATTATACTTTTGCTCGACTGATCACTTGTAAGTAATTAGGCTGACAGAAAGCATGCGTGCATTGAATGACAAAGAGAAGAATAGAAAGAAGCTCCGTGACTAGACTACATATACCGTATATGTCGTAAGTTACACGCCATAAGGATAGTAAATGGAGAAGGTGAGAGAGAGAAAACATTTTAGAACGAGGAAAAGACAAAGAGAAAGAGAGAGTGTGAAAATGACGGACAAGGAGAAAGTCGAGAAAGATAGTAACAAGAAAAAGAGAAGAATTCAAGCTTTTTGTTTGACAAGAAAAGGAGTGGAATTGCGCTTTCACGCGCACGAGAAGACTGTGTGCTATTCATATCATTTCCCATTCGGGTACTTACGAGCTCTGACTTCTTTACGCGTAAAAATAAGGTAAAAAACAGTTAACTAGAAAATAGCAAAAACTGATAAAGCGCGATGATAGGACTAGTTAGAGTAGCTTTTCCGAGGCCTTTTTCAGCAACTAAACTTTCGCTTTTCTCATATCCCGGTGTATGTTATATATTGTTGATGAAGCTAAACTTGTTCACTTATAGTGAGCGAATAAAGCAAGCGACTTCGAACGAGTTTTCGTCCACTGGCTACAGAGAAAATGGTTAAGGGTAAAGAACGAAGGTGCGCGAGTTCCTTTGACTACACACGTACAAAACAACGTACACTGGTCTATGAATGAGGGAGAACTCGGCCCGTTTCCGAACGATGAAATCTAATGGAATTTTTTATTTCTCTGCTTTTTCTTTTCGTTTTTACACCACGTCTAGTAGATGGCTTATAGTTTGCATCGGTTAAAAAAAAATACCTTTTTCTGTCTGTCTATTGAAATAAAAATTTTCTGTGATCTATCTTGAACAGATAATCTTGTGGCAATGTAAAATTCAAAATAATAAAAGCCTATTCTTTAAAAAAATGCGAGTTTATTTTTTAATTTAATTATTATATGTAATAAGAGCTCAGGAATATTTACAAATTTTCAAGCTACTATGATTTACTACGATTTTTTAATGTAAAATTTCTGGAAATACAATTTAATATTTGACAAATAATGCATATACGATATGTTTCTACATAGTATAACTGTAATCATATGAACAGG
Organism: Platyscapa corneri; assembly: GCA_018907185.1. Taxonomy (NCBI): domain Eukaryota; kingdom Metazoa; phylum Arthropoda; class Insecta; order Hymenoptera; family Agaonidae; genus Platyscapa; species Platyscapa corneri. Next base: position 1,702,656 of record JACCHW010000012.1, read on the forward strand.
TATAGTAATAACGTGTAATTTGTTTAAAAGTTGTTTTAAGAACGTAATTTTAAAAATTACAACAAATTTTTAATTTAAATATTGACAAGAATACTCAAAAAAATTGTTACTTTGAACTCGTTTTATATTTCAAAATCTCTCAAATGTAATAATAAAATATAAAAATTTAAGAGAAAATTCAGATTGGTTTAATCCGTGTCTAAGATTTCAAGAGTAAGTTTCAACTATTTTTCGCAGAATAAGTAAATTTACTTGTCGACCCTATATTTTACGAAAGTAATGGGGTCTTTTTGCGGAGTTAAAAGAAAAGAAAATATTGAAAAGTATGCTGGAAAAGTAAAAATTTATGAAATTGGATCAATTATCTTAGAATATATTATGATTAAAAATTGATGTGGTAAAATTTAAATTGAAAAATTTATTATATATAAATATATTGCTATAAATGTTAATATAAACATTGGATAATTATATAATTTGCCACAAATATGATCACTATCGCTTAATATTAAAACTAATGTCGAACTATATTTGGATTACAGCTTAAAGTTTAAGTAATATTAAAATAAACATGAATTTTATTATTTATAAATATTGCATGAATATTTAATCAATTGTTTAAAGTATATCAGTTAAATAAATCATAGTATATATATTAAAAAAAGTTTATTAAGTTTAAATATAATTTCATAATCAGAGGTACTGAGAATTTTATTTTATAATTGAATAATATTAACGCTGGCTTAAATCTATGAAAGAGCATTTGAAAAATTCTGTAAACATTAATTTTCAGTAGATTTTTTAATAATTTTGAAGTTGTTACATACAGAAACAAGGAAAACTTAATTATATGTAATTTAATGTTCACTTTAAATACGTATAATTTGTTACTGAAATGTATTATTACACAATGTTAAGTAATGTAGCGCTGCGACATTAAAGAAGAAAAAGTCGTTACCGTAACGTATTTATACATGTATACAATGTATAATCAATGGTTTTCACGATTCTTACATATACGTAGAATACACGGTTGAATATTTTATGCATTCAATAAAATACATGCACAAGAAGTGAATTATATGTATATATGTAAAAGCATCACAAACGAGAATATAAATGATAGAAACAAACTTTGCCACATAGTGCGTAAGCGGAGAGTAAAAAAATTTACTTTGCGATTCAAACACGGTACTTCCTCTGGTATATAAAAAATACTTCTATACCTGTACATACATTTATTGATACAAGCATATATAAATGCATATATACAAATGTAAGTACGAAAAATATAGAAAATTTATGCGACAACGAGTGGAAATTAGGGTAAAAAACAAATAACAGACTAGCGTACAACTGTCAGAAATCACGACGGTCTTTCGATTTGTTCGAATCTAACGTGTCTTTGTTCAATGCTCTTCGCTAAAACTGCTCTGTTACTTAGATTTATGCGTGCGAAAATGAATATCAAATATAGTCTGAAAGAATAATGTTAATTAGATATGGGTTGCTTTTTTATGTATCATTATTAGTATATGAAAGAAAAGAAAAACCTTTATTTATCAGAAATTTTCTTAAATATTTACATGGTAAAGAAGCACACAATAGTTAAAAATATATATTTTTCCAATAAGTAAAGGAAATCTACTAAATTTTAACTAACTTTTATCAACAACTAACGTTTAGCAATAATGTTAAATTATAAATTAATCAAACTAAATTCAATGGAAAAATCAAATATTTCATTTGCGTATATTTTTCTGTAATAAAAATAAATTTACTCTATAATCTCGCATCGTTTTGATTAATATTATTAAAAATTATTCAAAATCTACATGGCAATTATATTTGAAAAATAATAATATAACAAATAAATAGCGTTTTTTATTAATTTTTTAAGCACATGAATAAATACTTTATTCGGTTTTTATTTTATAACTTTTTTTTTATTAATAAGTATATTATAAAACTATATAAATTTACATTTAAGAATAAAGTACAGCTGTCCATATCTAATATTTATTTAACCCTTATTATTATGATTATCTCAGAATGCAGATGTATAGTCTGTTTTCTGAGATGTATATATTACTTGTTCACGTTTCGTCTTCCGATTATATTGTGCGCTTTTTGGATATTTGTCGCCAAAATCTATTTATAATGATTAATATTTTATGTTATATCATTATTTCATGTTATGTATATTTAAAGAATCAATCGGAAGAACAGATACTTCAGCTACCCTGCACATATTATACATAAATATTCAAAATAAACATTATTAACGTCAAGAACATGTTTCACAAAGAAATTAGGAATGCTAAAAAGATATAGATGAAACATTTTTGCTCTACTCGTATTAAAATCATCGTTTATCACGTATGATCATTATGTATGGCCTAATGTATATATTTCGCAAATTTAGAAATAAATCATATTTCAGTAAATTATTTTTCATATTTCCTACAACATTAAATATTTCATAATTATTAAAATATTTAATTTTATTAATTGTAAGTTAATTGCTCAGTGACACTGTTTTTAACAGACGAATTATTTATAATTGGTGTATCAGTTATGTGTTAGGATTTATAAATTTGTTTACTGTTCTACTAATTATGCAATTAAAAGTAAAAATAGATTATTTATTCTATCGATCGAATATGAATTATTGTTATAAATAAAAAATATCAGTATTTACTGATCTGTAAATTCGTAAAATTGATAATTATAATATGCACAAATTATGGATATTCTATATTTTTTGTATAAAATTTAACGATAAATTGTTAAAAAGTTAATTTAATTTATAATTTTAAAGTTATAAAAAAAAAGTTAAATTATAAGTTTCATTTTTAATTTATAACTTTAAAATTATAAATTAAATTATATAAATTTAGTCATTGACCCTTTCTTGATAATTGCTTATTGATGATGTTTCTGATAATATACTATAAGTAAAATATATTTAAACAAATTAAATGTTAATTTGTAATTAATTAATCAAATGATTATTCAGAAAAATACAGTTATTAGAGTCATAATATTTAAGACGACTTATTTCTTGAAATTACATATATAAATAACTTTATTAAATTAAAATAATTAAATAAATAATGTTTTTAAAAAAACAAAGATATTTACGATGATTTTTTCAGTTTATTACTACCTACCTAATTATCAGTTCAAAGTTTTTTAGGTACATATAAAACTTTTGTTTCTGTTTCTTCTAGTATGCCAATTCTAATTATAATTTAATTATCATACTATCATTTTAATTATCATCATATCAAAATAAATTTTTAAATCTTTACAGAAAGATTCATTGCATTTTAAAAAATATAAAATTTCATAATGTATTTTTAAATGTAGTTATGATGCTTATTTAGTTACCGTTGTCGATAACGAAAGGAATTGAAAAGGTTTCAGTGTTAACAAATTAATTTGTACAAATTTTTCTTAAAAAAACAACTTTTGTTAAATGCTTAACTTCTATATTTTTCGTGGTACTCCTCGTATTGTGTATTTAACAATGGCACTTATCTTTGTCGTCAGATAAAATACTTATGACATTGGCAAAGAATGAGACAAGAGCCTCCAAGTGCTCCGCGCTAAGGGTTTTATACTCTTTGCCCTTCCGCCCCCTCTATTACCGATATTTCCGTTTAATCAATCGGTCATTAATAATATGTTTTATTAAAATTGATCGTCGCTTGTTCATATTTTGGTATTAAGTCGGTTGACCCTGTCATAAAAATCCCTGCGTCTCACAACAGATGGAAAAAGTTTTTTACATGTACTAAATGTTTCCTATCTTTCCGAAAGGAAAAGAGGGAGAATGAGTGAGGACGAGAGTACAAAAGAGAAAATAGTGAAATACTAGCGAACAATAGAGAAAAAGAAAAGACGATATTCGTGTAAGTGTAAGAGAGAGAGAGAGAGAGAGAGAGAGAGAAAGGGAAAAATAGACATAAGTAAATGAGAAAACTTGGGTTATACAGCATAAGATGAGCTTGGAAAAGAAAGAGAGGCAGAAAGAGAGACTGTCAGAGAGAATCAAGTATAATATAAATGAGAGAGAGAGAGAGAGAGAGACAGAGAGCGCTAGAGGTAGAAAGCTATGCCAGTTTTAAATCCTAGTGATGTAGCTGTAATAGCGGAGGAGAGGGGGCTAACGTCTATTAACTTACAATTTTTTGCACCGAGTACGAATTATATTTTCTATGCAAACATTTGCCTGTTTAGGCACGCATCTGTCGTCATTTACTTAATTATTTGTTATTAAATTTTACACATTACAAATTTCAATTTCATAAATAAATGTTTTTATTATTGACGTAACTATTACTAAATTAATAACAATGTAATAAATTTTATGCATTAGAAAATCAAATTAATGTAAACACTTAATGTACTTACTACATACGAATACTATATTCTAATAATTGGATAACATAAAAAACCTTTATCATTATAGTATTATTTATAAAATTCAAAGATTTATCATGTAAGCAATAGAAAAATATAATTATAAAAGTATTTAGTTAGAAATATACGAATATTCAATATTGCCATTATATTTCTACTATTTGACGTATCAATTAACTGTAAGTATTGCTTATTTTTAACAAGAATTGAATAACGAGAAATATTGAAAGTCGTTCGACGTATCCTTTGTAATTACTTTAGTGTATGTGAACAATGCACAGAATTAAATTTTTAAAGTAAAAATAATAATATAAAAAAGGACGCAATATTTTTATTTAATTGTTCTCTCTTAAGAATTATTACTAAAATATTAAAGGTAATGCTGATTTACATAAAATTGTAGACTTTCTCTTTTTCCTTCGAAAAGAATTATCTACCTATGTATATCTAATTCGTGAAAAGATTTTATCCACAAATTATTCAAAATTACCACCAGAGATAATTTTTATCCCTTTAATTTCAATCAGTAAAACATAAGAACAAGTACTACATGCATTCAATAACCTCCTTCAAACTATTATATATATTTTCGACAAAATTATGCTTTTAAATCTTTTTAAATTTGCGTGATACCAACAATTTATTAATGCATGAAATTATCTAAAATATGATAAGAAAATATATACAGCATTAAAATTTTAAAACGTGTATTTTTTATTTTGCGCATAAATGAAACTGACAAAAAATATATAATTTTTGAATATTCGAAAATCTTTACAAAGAATTATAATATATTTTAAAATATTTGGAAGAATGATCCTTTACATAATAATTTACTATTAGCTATTCATAACTAAGAATTTCATAAACATTTTAATAAGTCTTTTAATATACAGCTCACATTTATATTCTTTAAATTCGTTTATAGTGTCACCTTATAGCTTAGCTTTTTCTCTACACATTTTGCTCAATCTTTCTGTCTTAATTTTTTTTTTTAATTTTGAATTTATTTACTTTTACATCTACAATTGATGCTTTATTTTCAACTATTCAATCATAATACGAAATCTTTAACGAACAATTATTGTTGTCATTATTATAATATCTTTGATGAAATGTATGAACTTTGTAAAGAAAACAACATGGTTTTTTTGAAAACATTTATATGTATTTATTTTCTTCTTAATTTTCTATATCACTCTTTTTTGCTCTCTATTTCTCTCCCTCTTATTAAAATCTGTATTTTTTAACTTTTTTACTATGTTTCTTCTTTTTTCGTCTTTAATATATTACCTAATAAACTATTAATTAACCGCATCAATCAATTTAAATGGAGCTTTATATTTTATATACATTTAAATTACTTTCAGTAATATAACAGGTGTTTCTATGAAAAGATAAATAAAGAATCATATATAGTAATTTACTCCTCTTTCACTTATATTTCATTTTCTTTAAATTGTTTTTTATTATTTAATATTTTTTATTTTTTTAATGATCCCCATTTATCGAGTATGGCTACTGTTGAACGAAACTTACTACCCTTCATTGTCTTACATTACCTTTTCAAAATGAACTTCTCTTATGTATTCGAAAATTAAAGAATTCACCTGTGCAAAAATTTGTATAACTGATTAATCAAATTTTTTTACCAATAATACATTGTAATTTATTTTGAAATAATAGTAGAGTTACTTTATATAATTATTTTAGAAATTATGATATTAGCGGTATCAAATATTTAATGAATCACTTTTAATTTAATGTTCCTATAAATTAATTTTTAATCGATGAAAGTTAATAATAATAAAAAATAATAAAAAAATAAAACATTAATTATAAGTATAATTGTTACTACCCTGATAATTTTGAAAATATCACTAAACAAATTGATGTCGTAATTTTTGTAATGAAATGAGTACAATTAATGACCGGTTTGAACATAGCCGTGAAGTAAGAAGAAAGGCTAGGAAATTTAAGACTATTGAGGGCATAATATCGAAAGAAAACAAAAGAGAAAACAAAGCAATCTGGTAGTACTAATTGGCGACGGCGACAATTGTGAGCCATAATTGTTGTTCCGTGGTAAAGACGTATTTAGTCGGCGCCGTTAAACCGATACCTTTATTGCTGTTCTTACTATCGGGACATAATATCTCCGACGTTTTTTTTTTCATTTAAAATTAGAAACCTATTTGTCTTTATCATTTTTAGCGTTCCATTTATGAGTGCAGTGGCTTTTCACCACTTACTATTTTCTCCTAGAAATTCATTCAACAAATCTAGATGAACATATCCGCACAGCTTCTTTGCCGGCAGCAGAACAGAACATTCATGACAGTTGGCAGGTAAGGTTGGCCGTATCATCAAAGCCTCTGCGGAAATCAAACGAACAAGATACAAGAGATGAAGGAAAAATGAAAATAACATATTAACCAAGTACATGACATGACCAAGAATATATTTGAATAACAAAAATTATTATTTAAATGCAAAAATGAAAAAAATTTTCGATAATAAATTTAAGTTGTATTTCAAATAATCTCGAAATAATGTTCTTTAATTCACGAATAAAAATACATCTCATAATTTTCATTGCAGCATCGAAATCATTAACAAAAATAAATGCACGAATGTAAAGTATATAAACTCTGTAAACTTTATGTATATAAACTGCAATGTAAGAGTTTGTGTTACTTTCTTCTAAGAGAACATCTTTAATTGTTTTCGTAATCTTTGTAATATAAATTACATCTTTATTTCATAAAAGACTTCAATAGAATAGACGCCATTACAGAAAAGATCATTTATGCCTTGGGAGTACATTTTAATAAGTCTGTTGCAATAGTGATAAATGAAACTCAATTAACTATCACCAAAAGATGAATTTAATAATATTTTACTTACATTTTGTGCATTTAACCTACTTACTGTCAATTTTTTTAATACATGACCTGATTATAGTATAAAAAGAGGTGAATAAGATATCTATATTGCAAGAATTATTGATATCAGAAATCTTTTGAAAAATAAAGTTTGTCAGCTGCGGTATATAGTGCTTCTTTAAAAGTCAGTTTATTTAGGCAAGTTTATTTTAAATTGAGTACTTTTTAAGTAGTTATGATAATAAAGTTTCACAACCCTGAAAAATATAGTTAAAATGTTTTTATAATTCATAAACAGACTACCCTTTTACCACCAGTTTTTAAAAACTTCTATATTATGACAAAAATATCGAAGACTTGCATAATACTGAAAGTTATACAAAAAAAAAAATTTGAAAAATTAAAATTCGTTTTTAAGAAGCACAATTTGCGATTGAGTTTTTATGAGCTCTTGAAATCTGTATAAGATAATGACTCAAGATTTTAACTATAACTAATATAAAATTATATATTCAATAGCTATTGTAACATCTTAATGAAAAAACTGTTAAAATTTATTAATATGCTTTTATATTTGTCCATTTTTGTATTGACGAATAATTTTATTGACTTAGTAAATATATTCCGCGCAGCAGAGTTCAATACAATATGAATACCGTTAGTGATCAATGGCAGATTCTCCGGAAAGCGATTAATGCTAATGGTCCCCATGCCACCACACAAAATAGAGAGGTTGAGTGCCGCCGCGTGTTTGAATATGTATCGATGCATATTTTACAAAAGCAGGATAAGTGTACGAATGTGTGAGCACTTAATGTATGCACGCGCAAAGTATCTTATCAGAAAATATATCTCTGCGTATGGCTCGAGATTGAAGGGTAAAATATTTATCGTTATGTTTTTAATCTTTTTTACAACTTAAAATTTGAAACTTAATTATTATAGAACAAATAATAAATGTCATTTGTATTTGTAATTCTCATTTCACTGTCGTAATCACCTTTAGTAATTTTCAATATCAATGAATTCATAATTTGCTATAATTATTAAATTACTTTTATTTTCTAAATTATGAAAAAAATAGAAATATAATTACTGTATTATTGACATGAGAATATTATTAAGAAAAATTAATTATAAGGGTGTAAAAGTAAAAGTTTCTTTAAAATTATATTTCTCATTTGATAGAAATAAGAATAGTATTTGGTCATATAGTTTTTCGAAGTTAGGTAATTTTATTCAGTTTTCTATATTTTATTTAATTATTCGGTAAGTTTTCTTTGCTTTATCTAAAAAATTCAATTTTAAGATAGAAGATAAATAATTTTAATTATCTTTAAAAATCGAAAATAAAAATAAAACATAATAGCAACTTTGAAAAATATATCAAAACAACTTAATTGATATTAATTTTTTATTGACATAAATGATACAAATATTATGTTATTTATACAAATTTTTAGAAATTAAATTTTAAAATACGAAATTGAAAATTGATTTAAATTTCAATATTTATATTTTTAATAAGCGCAATGATGAGTAAAATGTTATCAAAATAAACATTTTCGTTATATGTAAACATAAATTTTTCATTAAAATTAAAACGCAAATTAAAGTTAAATTCAGAATATTTAATTTATTCCCTCTAAGCGGTATAAATTTTATTGCGATTTGTTTTAAAATTCATAACAATAAAAAGTATGGATATTATTTAATTGTACATTTGAGTTAGTTTTTTAATTTTGAGACTTTTTTAATTTTAATTTTAAAAGAAATTTTTAAATTAATCTGTGTAAATACAAAAAGTTTTACTTTTGTTACTATTTATTAAATGCAATATGTAAAAATAAAATAAAATTTGAGTGTACTAAACACAATTCTGTACATGGATATATCTCTATCTGATTTTATTTTCCTTTAAATAATAACAAGCATGAAACGGAATAATAAAAGTACCGAATGGCTTATACACAAAAATCATAAATAAAGCCGTCAACATTTTTATTGGTCATCATTCCGTCAAAATTGGACGTCCCGATGCTTCATCATTTTCACATAAAAAGTAGCATAGGCAGTAGTTCCACACCCGCTCCCCCCTTGCTTTTTTTACAATCGCCCGAGTGAAATAGAATCGCTTCACTTTCCAACGAGTTTATCACCACTCGGGCACCCCACAGTTGCAGAGTGCACGCAGATTCGTAGATCGAGCGAGAGCGGCCACGAAATCCCGAACGTAAAATGCTTTTTACGAGTGCAGTTCTCTCTTCTTTCTAGTGATGCAATTGTCCGACTCTGATAGCGAACGAGTTCCCGTCTACAGCTGTCCCCGGAAAGTTGGCGGGAATGCAGAAAAAAAATCGCATTAGATGATTAACCAACGGCGGACTGCGCTGACATGGAAATCAGCGCACGATTGCATCTGGTCCAGCCGGGACAAATTACGTTTTCATTTTGTCAACCATTTTTCGTTTGCACCTGCCAAATATTCTCTTTGAGCTTTTTAGACATTTATTCTATTTTCTAATGGATACTATGAAAATTTATTGATACTAGGTCATAAAAAAAAGATTCTCCATGAACAATAATGATTTCATTCAGCATTGTTATTGGCTCCTAATTCCTTAATAAATCGGGCTAATTTAGGATCTGTTCATGGATCATTTATAATTTAAGTATAATTCAATCTTAATGAAGCTCATTTTCATATAAGCTTTATGTATATTTAATGCACTTATAATATATGCAAATATAGCCACACAAATTATAATTGCAATAATTCACGTCAAGATTCAGTTTTTTATTATTTTTTCACCCTGTATATATAAATATATATATATATATATATATATATATTTAAATATTTAAATTATATATGTCGTCTTCAATACTCGACGCAGATTATAAAAAACGTATTTAATAGTTTATACATTTACATTCAATAATTACAAAGAATTTTATTTCTATTAAATTACCTAATTTTCAATATTTATAATTTTACCCAATATCTAATATTTAAGTTTATTCTATTAATTTGTTTTAGAAATTTATAAACTAATTAAGAATTTAATCATAAAAAACCAATTGGAATTATTCTTATTTTTATAATTTTTTTCGTATCGTCATCAAGCTTTGAAATACATAAAAATATACTTTTATACGTAAAAGTGAGTTATTTTAGAAAATAAAAAAAACTATATTATACAATTTACTTATTTTTCATTTATAATTTTTAGTCAAATATATGTGCACCAGATGCGTTCGCCTGGCCGTAGAAACAAGCCCCGAAATACTAGGGACATACTAGGGACAGGCTGGTACATTCAAAATAGGCACAACATCAGCTGATACGAAAAATCGGCAACGTGCAGGATAGTATGCACTGCCTAGCTTTCGCTTTTTCTCTCTCGCTCTTACGCGCTCTCCCCTCTCTCCCTCTCTGTCGCTCTCGTACTCGTACACTGTATCTGCAAAGCATTAGCTCTTTGCCTCTCGCTCTCACGCGTTCACGCGCTCTACTCTCTCTCTCTCCCTCTTTCTCGTCCTCATATACGAATGCACATTGTACCATGACTTGGCTCTATACCTGCCACCCTCTCTCTCTCTCACCATCTTTCTCACTCTCGTCATTTAAATACTTAGCCCGATCATCCCGCGATACAACTCTCGCGTGCTAAAAAATAAGTCGCGAATGTGTAAATAAAAAATAAGTCGCGAAACATTCTCAGAGGGCCTTTCCATTCATTCATCTCATTCATCTCATCAATCGCATTCATATTCATTAAATTATACACCTTTACTCTTGCTTGTATGAGAGAAATGGGTCTGCGGAGTCGGACACCGCTAGTCGTGCCGTGGCGTGAATGGGACTGAACATCGTGGACGTGTCGCCAGCCCCCCCCCCCCCACAAGGGAGAAAGTCGAACGTAGTGGATGTAGTGGCAGTCCCCCGCAGAAAAATTGGCCGTCACTGATGCATACCGACTTCACGGAGAACGCGGCCCGCGTCCCGAGATCGGGGAATAAAATCATCAGCTCGGCCGATCGGATGCGAATAGTATTATTTAGTATTTTCCTATTTTTAAAAATAAGCGTGCGACAAAATTCTACTCGACGCCATAAATTTGTAAGGGCCTTTTTCCTCCGTCAAGCTTAGCGGAGGTTTTTTCTGGCTCAGGGACTCGTGAAAAATATATGTTACGAGCGAAATAATAGCGACGTTTTTTATGAACGAAATTAAATAAACAATATATAAGATTCTCTATCTCTCTCTCTCTATATATATATATATATATATATAAAATATCAAACTAGTTAATATACACAGATTAGTCATAAATTTTTAAAATTAATATGAAATTAAACGTAACGCGCATTTGTTATTATTCATGGAAACGCACGTCAAGATTATTTAGCCGAACTTTAATAAACGCGTACCGAATTCGAGCGAATTAGTCTAGTTTATTCTTTGAAAAGAAATGCATATCGAACATGGCGACGGTCAGATAATTTTATTAGGATAAGTTTAGGAGAATTATAAAACAAAACAATCAAATCGACATAATAAATATAGCGTCTCGAGGCGATCAGGCAGCTTTTCTGTCCGATACGAGCATCGTGTCAGATCGACTGTAATAATAATACTTTGATTAAAAACATTGAGCAAATTTAATATATATTTTCGTATTTTATATTATTTATACTAACACATCCATCCTTCACAACATCACGTGATGCGATGATCGGTCTACAATATTAAAAAAACATAAATATTGCTGAATTCTCTATTTAAATTTAATTTTATATGTTCTTATTGACGAATAAAAAATTTTATGTCAATAATCCCATTTAATTAAAGAAGATGCTTGTATTATTCCTAAAATAAAATCCAATTAAATGTTTACTATTTATGTGAAACACATATTTTTATTTTAAATTTATAAGATATACAATAATTTTTTAATTTTTTTAAATTATATTTTTTCCTCATTTTTCAATATTCTATGTTATTTATAATAAAATTTCATTTAAAAAGTTCTTAAAAATTTGAACAACAGTTTTTATATCTTTATAATTTTATGTTAAAATAATTTTTTCAGTATTCATAAGAATATCTTAAGAACGTTTTAAATAAACTTTATTTTATACTTAAAATTTAAATTAGTCAATTATATTTTCTTTATAGATATTAATAAATACCTTTAAAATCAACAATTTCTTAAGCTATAATATGTTGATGTATTAATTTTATTTTTAAATTATTGTTAGATATAATGAATTTCTTATTACGTTAACGGTATTTATTTATATTTTTATTAATTTATTCAGCTTAAATAAAACATATTTCTTTTCAAATAATAGTTTGATATAATTTTTAATTTATTCATTTTAATTTACTGAAAATACTTATCTTGTAAACATTATTTTTTTAATATTATATATCCTGTCTTATTTATTTTAAAAATATTTTATGTACAATTTCAATAAATAATTTTATAATTCTTATTGGATTTCATATCTAAAATTGAATCTATTTTTTTCATTTCATTAAAGTACAGAAAAATAATATAATACTTATTTAAATTTATATATTTAATTTCGAAAAAATTGTAGAATATATTTTAATTTATATCTTCTAAGATTTTAATAATTACTTAACATCAAAATACACGTATTAATTATTTGCTTCATTTATTTTAATTTCTTCTTTTATATTGTACATTTTTCAACATAATTTTATTATTTTATTTTACTAAATCTTTCATTAATAGGTATACATACATTGTGTAACACATTACTCTCAGTAATCTTGTATTATTTTATCATTGTTTTAGGATGATTTTTAATTTTTTTAATTGAATTTTTCCTTAATATGATTTATTTGATATTATTTACTAGATTATTAACTTATTAAATATTAGTTTTTATTTGTATTAAACTTTATAAAAATTTTTTTAATGAGATACTAAAAAATCAAAACAAAAACAAAAAAAATCTATCTCTTCTAGGAATTGAAACATCTAGCGGTATTTAAGAAACAATTGATTATAGCTGTTAATTTTATTTTTTTACTGAAAAAAGAATATAATAAGGTCTTTTTAAGTTTCATATTATTATTATTTTAAAATAGTTTTTCTACTAATTATTTGTCTAGCTGTAAGATTTGTACTTTACAATAAAAAAAATTGCAACACGTATTTTTAATTTTTATACTAATTCATTTGCGTTTTAAAACATTATTAGCCTATTTTAAAATATATTAGTGTTTATAAGCTTGAATATGTACCAATGTAGACTTTATATAAAGTATCTTCAAATTGTTTAATATTTACTGTTGTATGATATAAATGTACGTATGATTTTAGTTAATAATATTATTATTTTTACAATAATATTATATTATGAATCTGCATATTATTTTTACAATAATATTATATTATGAATCTACATATTATTTTTACAATAATATTATATTATGAATCTACATATTATTTTTACAATAATATTATATTATGAATCTACGTATTATTGTATACAAATTTAAGGAACCTAAATCATAATAATCTACTATATCAGCAATGTAATTTTATAATTTAATACTGTACAACTATGTTTTATAAAATGTAGAAATTATTATAATTAATAGATGATCACGAAGTATAAGCATACTATAATTTCAGATGTGTAAGTTCAAATGAAACTAATATAGCATAAAAATTATGTCAATTTCGATTATACTTTCAAGATATTCGAGTAGTATATGTTGATATCAATATTTCAAAATTTTTTAAATAATTTAATTTCGATTGTGTTAATAAACATAAAAATAACGTTGAATAATTTTTATAGTAAATTCTACTATAAAAATAAAATCTGTACTTTGATATTATCGTAAAAAGTATAAAATTTTGTATGTCTCAAAAAAGCAAAATGAATCAATATAATATTATTATCTCGATAATACCTTTATCATACATTTATACAGAAATGTTACGCGAAGTCTTAAATTAGCTACTTCAAAACTTTTTTATCTTTTTACCTCCTTGACTAATAGTACATGAATAAATTGGTTTTGATCAATTGTTTCAACTCTTTAAGTAACACGATAAATTGCCATCAATTTCAAGTTGATAAAAATCTCTTATATTTTTTTTCCTTATAAACTAACCTCGTTACATTGGCTTTTTGTCATAGAATATCGAAAGAGTGACATTGAGTCACGTGTTATTGTCGATATGAAAATTGCTGGTGACGCGCTAGCTAGGAAGTGACGAAGTCTTTTTAATATCGCTGAAGTCACGTTGCTTTTCCAAAGACTTGCGAAAATCCGGGAAGCTGAAGAAGAGAAAGATAGAGCAAAAGAGAATGAAGGAGTAAGAGTACATTGAAATGCACACTCAGACTTGATCTTTGAGCTCCTGTCATTTTTCTCTTTCATTTTTTCTTCTCAACTCGGTCAGTTTCTCTTCTGGATCGTATTATTTTCTTATCTTTAGCTGATTTGCTTGCACAGACAGATCTCGTACTTTATTAAAATTATTCTGATACTGAAACTACTGAAATTTTTCCTTTGAATATGTGTGAATGTATATTTGTGCAGTAGTTGAAAGGAAGTTCTATACTACGATTTTGAACGGATAGAATCGACAGTAATAAACATGAAATTAACTTCTAAATTTGATTTGTGCTTTTAATTTTTGATTTACAATATTGTGTATTATTTACAGATAAAAATTTTATTTCTTCCTTTCTTGGGCTACGCATATTTTACAACACTTCTCAACATTTCTTAAAAACACCAATAATATTTTGTTTTAATTTTATTAAAATAATAAATTATAATATTTTACGAATTTTTTTTCATATATGAATAAAATGTATAACATATGAATATGAAATATAAATAAAAAGGTATTAATTATTTTTATTTTACTTAAATTATGAAGGGAATTTTAATTTGGTAGGGATTGTTAGTTTCATCTGAAAATATAAGTCTTTTCAATCTATGATTCTAATTTTATTATTATTATTAACTCTTAATTAAAAAATACAATGTTTCTGTAATTATATCGTAGATTATTTGCATAAATAAATAATAGAATATTTTTCGTATTTAAAGATTTTATCAAAACAAATCATGCATAGTAAGTTTCATGGTCGACGCATGTTGAAAATAAATTTTCATACATTCCTTAATGTAAATAAGTATATGAGTTAAAAATAATAGGATCTTAGGGAGCTTATATTCTGTTTGATATTAGTGACTCTGCGAGCTACTCAAATCTTTTGTCTATAGTGGAATTTTTGAATTTTCAAGTTGGGCAGAGATAACATGTGAAATAGTCAAGGCTGGCTGAGGAATAAAAGAAAGACAGAAAAGGCTACTCAACTCTAATTTAGCTTGGTATCGTCCGTTGAGACATTGTTGGCGCGCGATTCCCTCAGCGGCCTTCTCAGTCGTCTTTTTTGCGCTGTGCTTTTTCTACACCGACGTGCACATGAATGACTTCGACCGTGAACGGAGGCTTTTAATTAAATTTTCCAACAAATCGCTTTACACGCTCCCACCTTCCCACTTTATATCTTTGTCACTCTCATACCTTTCTACTTTTTGTATTTTCTGCAACTGCTCCTTCTTTCTTACTTTCTCTGTATCTTGTAGAGTATTCTTATGCTTCATTTAATTATTGTTTTATTTACCCACTTGTCTTTTATTTTCTTTAATATTCATCAATATATGCACAATAATATATAATGCATGTTTATAGAATTACTTTATTGTAATATATCAATCCTTATCTAAATCATTACCAATTATTATGATCAATTGTTTTTATATTAAGTAAATTTTCATTGTGTTATATTGCAATATATACAGCATTGTTTATAAAACTTAAATATGTCAATTTTAATTAAAGTTTTTAAAGATATTTTATTAAAACTACAATTTATCTTACTATTTATTAAGACGTATAATTAACATTGTATTTTATTCTTACACGTAGTTATCCAGTAATTTTTATTTTTAATTACACCAGAGCTATTTCAAAATTTATTTGTTTAATGGAATAATGTTATTTAATGTATTGAAATATATTGTTTTATCTCATAAAACTTTTATCACGGCGAATACTTTTCAGACAAATAATTTTAAGGATATACACCAACAGAAAAGGTATTCAATCATTGTAGGTACCATGTAAGTATTTAAAACTTCTTTTCATATACTCTATTTTATTTAATAACATTATCAAATAGTGTTTCAAGAATTTATTTCAATAGAATAACTATATTTTTTTATTTTTATTTGTGATTTTTAGTTTTGAATTATTCAAATATTCAAATAAATCAGTTAGAAAGAAATTATGGTTTTATTAAAATGATTTTATAGTAATTTAAAATATAATATATTTCGATAAATAAAATATTTCCTTTTTTCTTTTTTCCCCTTATTGTCTTACTAATATTTTTGCTTTTTCTTCTCTCGCATTCTTGTAATACATTTTCTTTCTATACTCTATCTATTCGATCTTTTTCTCTTCATACCTAATCAATAATGATGAACAAGCAAAATTACTTCTTTTCTTTTTTGAACGAAATCTATAAATAGAGATATAACAGAATATCGTTACTCCGAGGATAATTTCATAATTTATTCAGCTTCTGACAAAATATAACCATCAAACTCCAACGCTAGTAAATATACGTTTATGTAAGTATAATTCTGATATATATTACTATATTCACACCAAATAAGTTTATTTACGATGTTAAAAACTTTTACAGATTGTAAAAATTTAAATGATATAACATTAAATTAAATATTTACTGAACAATTACTATTTTAACTTGTTCATTTATGTTTTTAAAGTCATTTTTATTTTTTAAAACTTTAGAGTTATATATATTTATATATATTTAAATTAATAATTTATTGAAGATTGAAAATACCAAATGTTTTTAACTAGACCTTTTTATTACATTGAATTGATATTTATAAATAAAAATCATTGATATTAAACCTAAACCTTAACAAAAATATTCCTTACCCTATATATGTAATTTAACCAAATAAATGAAAACTGAATTTAATTATATTCAATTTTATATTAAATTAGTGATATACTGATATATTAAATTCTTATTGAATATTTAAGTTAAATGAATAAATTACAAAATTCAAGTCTTACATAATTTGATAAAAGATCTACTTAGGTCTAGGATGTTATAATGTAAGGCCAATACTCAAAGAATAAATTTATTCCTTTTGTTTACTGATATGTTACGCGAGTTCAGTGAAGGCATAGTTTTTAAATTGCATGACGTTTAATTACCATGAGTAGACAGAGGCGACGTGCTTAAAATAAAAGGGAAAGTTTTTTCCAGAAAACGAGAATGAATGTGTGTATGTGTGTGTTTGTAGATATATATGAATATGCATTTTTAAGGACTCACAAGCAAAGCTAAATTAAACATCTGTGCTCTAGTCCAATAGGGTGAAGTCAAGTTTCTTGTCCACCACAGTAAAATTTTCTTCTCCTTTCCCTTAATCTTGTTCGCTCTCTTCACTATTTTTCTCTGCTAAAGCATTAGAACAACAACACCAAAAAAAGTTCTTAATTGGACTACTGTGCATATCCACTTGTGTTTTACATATGTTCTTGCCTCATTTCTTTTTAATGGTGGTACACACTGAGGTGTTCTGTCTGGTATTACTGTTTTTTCATTTGCCATATTCTTCTTTTTCATGTTTCCTTGATTCAAACCAAGACTCTTGTCTTGTACGAAAAAAGGGTAGAGGATAGTCGAGTGAGAGCACTTGAATATTGTCTTTCCTAGTTGGTGACTGACGGTAAGGGTCTCTTTCAGCAAGGTAGGATACTTCCCTTTTCAGTTTTATTTCAGTTTTCATTTACCTTGGATTTTCACTTAAGGGTTAGTTCTTTGTGTTAGCACTTTTTCTTTGTATAAATTATATTGTGCAATCATTTACGAAATTTTGATACTTGATAAGCCATTTTAAAAATATTAATATGTATAATTGAAAATTACACGATTTCACTTGAACAAAAAAATGTTTTGATAGTATATTTATCTATTAACGCATTAAAGACGTTTTTATATTTATTTAAACTCATGAGTAAAAATACAACTTTATTCAACAAAATTCTCTTAAATTATATAAAATGACTTATCTGTCGTAATTACGTGAAACCCATTAATTAACGAATTATTATTTTTAAAATCATATCGATCTTAATTAATATATAATAAATCAACATTTCTATCATTTACTAAAATTAATTAAACTCAATCTGCTTGATTCTATTAAATACATCCTTTTTAAAATAAATTTTATGCATTTTTATGTACATACTAAATATATTTTTATTTCATTTTGGTTTTTATAATTTTTTACTTCAATTGAAGCATTTCTGAATAATTTAAAAAATATAACTTATTTATTATTAAATTAATTATAAGTAAAAATACTGGTTAATAAATTAAATAACTATAAAAGACTATTTACGATTTTCTTTTTCATAAATTTGAGTTCTTCGATTTAAACGATCTTATAATTGGTAATCTGATTACGTTGCTATGCAACTAAATATTTAATAAAGCATATAAAATAATTATAATTCTATATGTATTTTTTAAATTCGATCGCGTTATTTATTAATTCTGTTAATTGATATAAATTATAAGATAAGATTTATTGAAGAATTTTTTTCACAATTATAATATTGGAGATACACGAACATACAATAAACTAGTACAGAAAACAAAATGATTACACAAAATAAAATCATTTTCTTTTTTTAACTTTCATTTTTAATTTTGTAATAAATGAATATTTATATATTTATATTTTATTTTTTTAGAAATTCAATATTAAGTTAATATTTTTTCAGACGGAATAATTTCTTATTCTAAAAATAAATATGTATAAGCAAATTTAACTACAAAACAAAAATTAGCACAATATTCGAAACTCGTAATATTTGGGTACTAAGCATACAAAACAAATATGTTGGCTTAAAATAAATATTTAGCAAAGAATCTAAATAAGACAATGATCATAGTACACGCAATAAAAATTGTGCTTAACAAATGATCGACTTCTATCAAAATTCATATGAAAATTAGTACCTGCCTACATCACTTACTTTCTGTTTTCTTTCGTTTTTATTAATTCCTATTCTATCATTCTACTCTCTTTATTCCTCCTTCTCTCTGATAATTTCATTATTATCTTTTTTCTTGCTTATATAGATAATACTGCTTGTATTCAACATCATTAACTTTCACTTTATTTGAAGATCATATGTAAAAGTATCAATAAGTCTATAAGAATATTTTTTAAAATAACAAATAGATATTTTGCTATATATATGAATATAATTTAAAATATTTTTGTAATGATAGCATGTTAATTAAAATGATCGTTAAAACTAAATATTCAAAATTTACGTGGAAAAATTCACTTATGCATAATAATAATTTTATAATATTTTTTTTTATAATATTTTTCAGTTGTTTATAATCAAATAACATATTTTTTCTAATTGAATAGAAAAAATTCATCTTCATATAGTACAGACGACATAAGTCGTATCATATTCGTATTTTTAATTTTCAAAGAAAATATTACCTAATTTGAACGTGTAGTTTAGTATAATAATATTACGTATGTTAGTTTTTTAAACAAAATATAAAACTGCATTGCGGCAAGTAAATGACTACGCAAAGCAGATTTTGAAGACAAATTATTATTTTAGGACTGATGTTGGACTTAAATAGCTTTATTTTTATAGAGCACATTCGAACATATAAAGACATATTTGCTTTCCGGGAATCTTGAGTAGAATATGTGTTATAGCTTTAAAAAGTCAAAAATTCTGAATCTGCTTGAAATGAGCTCATGAAATAAAGCATACTCATGATTCTGTTATTTGTGTTTCTCAATTCAGTGATGTTCGAGAATGTATTCATCGTATCTCAGACGTCTCTCAAATATATTGACAATACTTCGTAATACAGTCTATCTATCCGAACTTTGATTTGAAATGATTCTTGTTTACGAATATCTACAGATATTTAAAATTTTCAAAATAATAATATGATTTTTATTTTGGATTAATTTGTAAAATAATTAGTAAAGTTATTTTTTTTTTTTGCATAATATATTTTATATCTTTAAAAATTAAGAAAAATTGAGTTGAAACAAATGATTTGAGATTATGCGAGTTTAATTTTCAAATACTTTTTAAAATCAAGACATCTTCAATTTATAATGAATACCTTGAACTAGTAAATAAATTCATTTACAACAAACAGTACTTACAATTTATTATTAAATTAAATTCAGGTACATATTTTTTGTAAAATATATAATACGAAACAAATATTTTATACTTTAGACTTTATATTTTTATCTATAATATTATATTTGCGTAGAAAAAAGTGTATGCATCCAACTTTGATTATTCTAAAATGGTATATTATATAATCATATACATTTTTATTATCTACTTTCACTAGAATTAATTAACGGAGTAATAATTAAATATCTTCTACTTAATTATTGTAAATTTCAGATAATATTTACCAGATAAAAAATAAAGTTTTATTTTTTTAATTAAAACTAGTTTAAAAAAAAAATGGTGAAATTAATATATTCAGTAATTTAAAATTTATATTTATAAATTTTTTCTCACATATTTAAAATTTTATTTTTTTTAATAATAAGTAATAGAAATAATTAGTTTCATTTTGTAAAATTACTTTCAAATATCTGTAATTATAGAAAATTTTAGAATTAGAAATTATAGAAAAATATTAATGATTCCATAGTAAAGACAACTGTCTTAATTTATAGTAAATTAGTTGATCAAACGTAGACAAAATCTGAGTCTTTTCAGACGGAGTCTATCTTGCAGATTCAAATATCCTGTTATATATCCTAAACTTGACATGTAATCACTATTAAAATGTCAATCGGTTTAAAAAATCAAATCATCATTTCTGACTATAACGATGATTAACTAAATTAAGAAGTCATATAAAATTGTTCAAAAGACAATAAATCAGCTGGTATTCAATTAAACAATTGTAATTATATTTATATATTAAAATTTATATAATTTTATCATGTAAGAAAAATTATGTTCACTTAACCTTTTTCTTCTTTTATATTCTTCTTGGAATTAATTAACATTACATATTTATTACTATTACATGTTTTCCTAGTAATTAATAATATTTCAAAAAATTAACTTTATAGCTTTATTAAATAATGTTAAAGACGATAATATTAAATAATTTTATTGAAAAAATTTGATATTTTAAAAAATTCAAATCGATTATAATTGGGAATTTGTGTCGATACGTCTTTACCTCATTTCTGTTTTATATTTTAACTATTTAATTTAATTTAGAATAATATATTGAATCGATATATAATTATATAGAAAATTAATTAAAAATAAAAATTAATCAATATTATAAAATTAATAGATCGTCAAATCATTTTCATATTATTTTTTAAACTAAATATTTTTGTTCATTTTACTGAATATTTTATTCTTATCTGATAATATCCTTATCTAATAAACCTAATATTTTTATCCTTATCTGAATATTGTTTTCAAAATATTAGTAAATATCAAAAAAATTACAATTGTTATTTTAAGTACTGTAGGAAAAGGATAAAAACGATTCATCAGATTTATAAATTACCTATTTCAAAGCTAAAGAGCATATCTTCTTTGCCACTATAAAAATCTTATAAAGCGACATTTATATTGCGATGAAGTATCAAAACCGCTTTCTGAGTCCTATCTAGGTAAAGTTAAGTTGTTCACCATAACCATTCTAAAGAAAGGGTTTCTTGTGAGGTCAATTACAACTTCCATCGCTTCATACATTTTAAATATCTCGGTCATATTTCATTAGATCTTTAGCGCACTTATTTAACTAGATATGAATTTTTAAGTAGAATTTTGAAAATATAATTTATTCTTATAATATTAACAAAATCTGAATACTATGAAAAATACTTATTTAATGCATTAAAGCGTTTTCTCTTTGTAGTAATACTGTTAGTCAAATTTTCTTTATTTTTATGAAATGTTTTTAATGAATCGTCGTTAATAAAAATTAGTTGGCGGATAAATTAAAAATATTACTTTTATTCTTCATCTTAATATTTAGTAATTTAATAATTTAAGAAAAACTAGAATTTTTTTTTTCAAATGTACATCATCTAAATGGTTTTCAAATTTTCCTTATACAATGAGACGAATCGATTTTTAAGTTCCTGTGATGACACAAATGCACTAAATTGTGAATTCTCGTATTATAGTAAATAGAAGTTATGACTTTGATAAAGGGAAAGTAAACTACTTTTTTATTTTATTTATTTATTGAATTTTTACTTAAAATAACACATTACTGAATTTTAAAAATAATAGAATTCATAACTTAATTTTTATATTATGATCCAAATTCTATATTATTTAATATTTAACACTTATAAATATTCAAACTTAATTATAAATGAAATCAATTTATAAAATATTTCTATTCAAATAATAAGAAATATATTATTAATATTAAAGATTTTAGTAGAAGTTTGAAATTTTATTGAAAACATATTATTACAAATATATATGTAAATAAAAAATTATATCTACATCCAATAATTGATTTACAAAGTAGTAAGCTATTAAAAAATAATTTTTTTATAATGTCTGTAATTTCCTTTATTGGAACTTATAATTTATTATATAGTTTCAAAAATTAGATAGTTGAATTAGATGAATAAGAAATATAATTTCAATAAAATATTCAAAATTTTTATTTAAGTGTTTAATTTCATATTGTAGATATTTTAGAATAGGAGAAGAATGAAAAATAAATCAAGGATCATAAAGGCTAAGTCAATGCGTAAATTAAATTATACATTTTATATGAATTAGAGAAAAAATGATTATTAATCTATTAAATTGCGAAAAACAATATTAAATTGAAGTTTTTTAATCACTATCTAAGAAATTGTTAAACTATAAAAGAATTATTATATAAAGAATTATCTTAAATTAAAATTTAAATATATTTAAATGTAGAATATTAAATAATTATCCGATATTATTATTTAATTTCGTCTTTATTCACCGAAAATAAAATTACTTATTGAGAAATTATTTATTTATTATTGCATTATATTTGAGTATTATTTAGTAGCGGTACATACGACTTTAAGCCAACCACAGCAGATACAATAAACACTCTTAAGGGTAGATATTATTTCTCACAGCATAGAGAGAACTAATATACACATACGCAATAATACAATAATAGAATATAATATTTAAAAAAATTTTATATTTATATTTATAAATTAAAAAATATTTTAAAATTACAACATGTATATTACAATATATACATATTCTATATAGAAATTTCTACTTTATGTATAAAAATATATATTTAATAAATAATAGCTCTTTATTCATTACTCTTTAGAGAAGTAAATAAAGCATGTAGAAATTTACGGAAAACGTATATTTGAATTTCAAGTATTCTAAACAATTAAATGATGCAAACAATGAAAATATCGAATAAAGAGATAAATATTTATTTATTACAATTTCGCTTAATTATTTATTAATATTAATTATTAAAATATTAATTAATAAAAAGAAGAAGATGACCATGAAAATGTCGATTATTATTATGCTTATATCATTAACAATAATATATATTTAAATACACAATGCGATAGTTGAATATGAAATCATTAGCTTATTTCATCTAGTTTTAGTGAATAAGTTTTATGAATTCTAATGATACGGAATCAATGCTGATTATTGATAATAACTCGAATCATAACTTTCTCTTACTTATTTAAAAAAAGTTTCTCTATTTCACTTTTAACACGAAACCTCTTTTTATTTTATTTATTTTACTTGTAATAAGACTATCTACGATACTAACAAACATATTCTATTCGAAATCAACTTATTTATCCTTAGTTTTTTCTCCAATCGATTGGTTTGAAAACGAAAGCTCATAATAATATTACGATTTCATGAAAACTTTATACATTTATATTAATAAAAACATAAAATAATTAGAAATTTACTTAGTTTTCTTTATATAAATTTTCAATTTGTCTCAGTTTATTCCATTGTTAGGGTTATCAGTATAAGCTTTATTGACAGTTCCTACTGAAAATCGATATTGGACTGCTTTTTCTAACTTTAGGTTTATTTCCAATATAGGTTTATAGCTTATAGTTAAATTGTATTCATAAAATTTTTAAATAAATTGGAATTAAAATATCCATTACGTATTATATATTCTTGGTATGAATTGTAATGTCAATTTGTAATGCTTTTTTTATCTTTGAGATTAGCCACTTTAATTCGAAATTAATGCTTTTTTCTTAGTTTCAGTTAATTAATTGTATGTTCATTTTTTAATTCTTTGTATATAAGTTAAATTAAAAAAATTTCGTCCCTTTTAACTTGAATTATTCATCAAGATATATGTACTATAATAAAATATATTGTATAATCAAAAAAGATTATCATCAAAGTTGAAGGTAGTCGAATTTGATACTCCATTTATATCGATAATTTATTGTGTGGTATCTTCCATTATTTTGATTCCTACGCTCACGGGATAAAAGATATAAATAATATAAGTAAAACTAAATATAGATAGAATACGTTTTACATAATATCAGATAATAGATACCAGGATTTTACAAGCAAAAATTTTACGTCTTAAAGGTAATGTACGGTCCCCTTTAATGCAATGCTTCATTCAAGATCAGCCTACTGAACTTATCAGTAAGACTACGTGGACCGGCACAGTCTTATATTATGGGAGAAGCTGTACGATTTTACTTTATATACTAATCATACATCGCATCTCTTTCGTATACAAATGAGTCCCTAAGGCTTAATGGTAACCAAGTGACATCAAAAATTTATTCTCATGATTTTGAAATATTTTCGATTACTATTATTTTTACTTAATATATATATGTATATCTATAAATATATATATAAAGTTATACTTAAGAGGTAAATATAAAAAAAGAAACCGTTATAGTTTTTTGAATAATGACATTCTTACATTATTTTGAAGTACACTTTTTCGTAATATAAGTACAGAACATCTCTTTACATTTATTTTATAATAGATCATATTTGAATTTCCTCCTTTTTAACTATAATATTAGTAAGCTACGTAGAGATATTATGTTTACTAAAGTTGAAAGAAAAGTTTATTGTAATTTTTTTATATTAAGCCAAAAATTCTGTGAATATTCATTTTATAATAAAATTAGATTAAATACCCAAAAAGTAAATTTATTGGTGTGTTTTGAGTTCAGTGGCGGATAATCGGCGCTTTGTAGTCGAATACGTGTCATAGAGTAGGTACACACAAGCCCGAGAAGCTCACTCGGTGAAGCGGCGAGATCAGATGTATATGCTCTGTATGTGTGAGTAACGTAGAAGGATGTGTGAGTGGCGTAATAATACGTCAGTACATTACAACAGTAATAAATTTATTCTTATAATTTTTTTTAGTATTGCAAGTTTTACTAGACTAAATACAATTATAATGTAATTCGGAAAATAACCATAAATAACATTTACTTCTTTTGTGTGAATTTTTCTTATTAAAAAATAAAAAATTTTTAAAACATTTTTTGTGATTTTATTGCAATTACTTTGTATAGATATTCTACTATATTCTACTATGTAAAGATTCTTCATATGAATAGATTGTGATTTAGTGTACGAAACTAGTCAAGTACTGTTTTCTAACGTGAGCTGTATATGTACCGTAACACATGACGTCTCTCCAAAACTACTAAGCCATGTATATAATATAATATACTAAAAGGTCGACTTCGCTTTAAATTAAGCTAATTTAAGCTAATTATACGCCCTCTTTATATACGTAGACATTATCTGAATTTTATAACTTTGAGCGCTTTGTAAGCTTTAATCTCAAGATAATTTTTATAATTAGTTTATTGTCTCTTTTACATTTCAACTTCTTAAAAACAATTTATAGAAACTAACTAATAATTTATTAATTTCTTTATATTTAAAATAAAAATAAATAAAATAAAAAACATTTATTTTATATTAAAAAAATTTTTTATTTTTCGAATTTTATCAGTTCATAATACACTAAGAGAAAGAGATAGAGAAAAGCAGACGAAAAGTGAATGAGAGAGTGGTGGAAACGGAAATAGGGAATGAGAAACTCGGAGATAGTAAGAAAAAAAGAAGTTTAGATAAAATTTCATTAACTAAAAACTAAAACGTGTCAATATTGATGACAAGTTATTCAAAAATGAAAGTATTGAAAAATTGAATTCAATTTTTAATATTTTATGTCAAGGATTCTACACAAATTAAAACTTTGCCCTTTTCATCGGTGAATTTATAGTTATACTTATACTTTATATAAATATTATATAAATGTTATACTTTGAACAGTATATAACACAGAATTGTTGCAAATTTTTTAAAGTTGATTACCAGCACAACTAACAATATTAAAACTTATACTTTAAATGACGTAATAATGCGATATTTAAGTTGCGAATTTGTCTTTACTAATAATTTATAATAATATTTTTAAATGAGATTCTAACAACTTTAATGTCATTATGATAGATAAATTATGATTTATTTAGAAATCTATTATATTTCAAGTAATTAAAGTGTTGTATATTAAAACATTCCTAGATTTATTCTCATTAAGTTCAGTTTTGTGTAGTCTAGGATACAGATGAACAAACATAAAGCAATGTTTATAAATAATAATTAATGTTTACTTACACAGTCAAAATTACAGCGAGTTAACTATCCCAGAACTCGCAGATTGACGCTTAACCAGTTGCATAGAGTTCTCGCATGAAATACCCGCCTCATCCCACTTTTTGGTCCATGCAACAGACGATGTCGTTCATGTTCTTTTATTATGTCCTCCGCCTACATTTGGATATTTGAAAACCGAGAATTAGGAATTCGAAAATAATAATAACCTAATACGCTTATGTAGATTACGTTTATTGATACTTCGTGAAGAAACTATTGATTTTTAAAAGTATTTTTTAGATCACGATAAATTATGTTTAATTCAAAAGAAAACTTATGATATCACTATTTTTATTTTCTGATTATAAAGAATGACATAGTGAATCTTTCTTCAAATATTATTGGTTCATTAAAAGACTTCTAAAACTATCATTTTTAATTATCAAGAAGATATCTTCAGATGTATACTTCAGCCTTTGACTGTTTTGTATTATAATGTGAAAATTATACTTAATTATTTTCATAACAACATTTTACACGTTTAATAAACGTACTACTTCATAAATACATAATTTTTACTCCGAAACTTACTAAAAAATAAATATAACATCATTAATTACATTAAATATAATAATATGTAATTAATTTAGGGTACCAAATAAAAGTAATATCGCGCTATTATATTTTTACATTATAATTTCGTAATATTAATATTTTAATAACAATCAAATTTAAACTGCTATGGTAATAAGGATTATTTTTTTTAAATAAACACTAAAATTATATTCAACTATACAGCAATTTATACGGATTTAGTAGACATTTGAATAAAAATACTTTTATATCAACCTTCTGGAATATAATTATCACAGCAATCCTATCTCATAGCTTCTTTTTTTCATGTACATAAGATAAATTTTTTCATAGAAAATAAGTTTTAATAATTTATAATTATGATATACCATTAAGATAAATGGATTCAATGTATAATTAACGATTATTCCAAAAATTATATTTATATGCATGTGATATAAATA
The DNA here is from genome assembly GCA_018907185.1 of Platyscapa corneri. Taxonomy (NCBI): domain Eukaryota; kingdom Metazoa; phylum Arthropoda; class Insecta; order Hymenoptera; family Agaonidae; genus Platyscapa; species Platyscapa corneri. Next base: position 1,730,859 of record JACCHW010000012.1, read on the forward strand.
AAATTATAATTTTAAATGAAATTTTCAAAAAACAAAGAAAACTTCTACACTTTTATTAATTATATAATGTTTTTATAATCCAAGAATATTTATAATAATAATTTAACTAGCAATATATGCATATATAAATATTTAATAGATTGAAATTATGTATTAAATATAAAATTAACATATATTTATTTGAATAATTTTTAAAATATGGTAACTGAAACAAAATTTTTTTTCGTTATAATCTTATGTATGGCTTCGTGCACAATATACAATCAATTAAATAATGTATTTCTTTTCGGTTCGTATTTTTCTCCTTTTTCTGTCTATCTATCTAGATCTTCTCTTATGTTAGTTGTCAGAGAAAATCGGTTGAAAAAGAACGGTCTTTGCGAGAGAGAGAGAGAGAGAGAACATTTAAAATGAAGTGGGCATTACGTAAGTTCTTATCTTAAAACTACTTTCCTGAATTTAGTGCATACTGTAATTTCGGTTTCGCGATTCATTTCATCCTTTATTTTTTAGCTTTTACTACATTTGGGTTTTATAAAACATTTATTAGCACACAATCGAACTATTTAATCTAATTCTTTAGAATTTTATGTAAAGAACGGATTAGATATTAAGAAAATAACATTAACTTTAATAAAGATGGAAGAATAAAAATATTTTTAATATTTTGAATAAAATTATAATTTAAGAATTTCAAAAATTTTTATAAAATTAATTAAAATTATATTAATTTTTATATGACCTTAATATATATATATACACACACTTATTTTATTTTATTTTCTCATAAAACTAATTATTTTTTTAAATAAAATTTGTAAAATTATTCATTAATTTATTAATTTAATAATTTTTAAATCTTAGTTTATTTTAAATAGGCTTTATTTTACTTCATTTCTTTAAAAATCATGTGAATAAATGATAATCATCTTTTAATTGACATTTAATTTCTTATTAATTAATGCGTTAAATTAATTATTTTTTTAAACCTATCTGTTGATCTCATAAAATCTACAGTGACTTAAAACACCCAATCAAATGAAAATAAATATAAAGTTACATTAATAAAAACTGTGTAACCAATGTTTTAATATTTTAAGTTGATAAAAGGAACTAAGTAAAATTAGAAATTAAATGCTCTAGAAAATTCAAAAGATTTGACGTTAGATATGAATAAATATGCTCAGGGCAATTGTAATGAGCTGTAATGAACCAAAGTTTGTACGTAATCTATGAGTCTTACTCAAAAGAATATACTGAAATAACTTGTATAAATTAAGAAATGTAAAGTATCTTAAGATTATATATAAGAAAACTTCTTATAAAAATTCACTAAAAGGTAGCAAGTTTACCTGTTTTCAATATATTTCAAATATTTTTTAGTATTTATTTTTATTTAAGTTGCATGTGTACATTTATGAGATTTTTTAAAATAGCTACTTATCATGATATTACCTTAAGTATTTTAAACCAATCTGATAAATATTTATTAAACTATATGAATTATTTGATTATTGAAAAATTTATTAATATCAAAAAATAATTTCTTTGTATATTTATAAATTAATACAATATTTATACGTCTTAATATGTTTTACTTAGAAACAGAAATATTAATTTTTTTTCTAATATGATAATTATATACATGTAATTACAAAAAATAAGGTTTTTTTAAAGAAAACATAATTAATAAATGTGACCGATACTAAATGGTATTAAAAGTAATGGTAAATATAAATATCAGGCAAAATAGAATAGTAATTGTAGCTTGAATAGATGGAATAATTGAATAGCAACGATATTTATACGTTAGAATTAAATTAAAAAAAATTATATAAGAAACAATTAAATTATAAAAAATAAAACATTCAGATTGAATTTTATTGATTATGCAGTAGTCAAAGTTCTTTTATTATTTTTTATACGCATCCGCCCCAATGTGATTCAAACATAAAGTGGCAACTATGCCATTCCATTATTCAATATTTACTAAACAATCAAACAATTTTATAGATAAATGTACATTGTTTTCAATATTCAAGAAAATTTATGTAGGGATGATTTAATGAACAACGCAGAATTGAATAAAAATTGATATATAGATTTAAACACCTTAACTTAAAATCAACACATGCCATAAGTTAGCATACAATCATACTGTTTATATATAAGTATCATCTATATAAATTATCCTCTCAACTTTTATGTTCAAACTATCTGTGTATCAACATTTGTTGTTTTATTGATGATTATATATATATATATTATCTATTTATTATAAATTCTATTTCTTAATAATATTAATTCCTGCACATTATCTTAAATACTTAATGTACGTAGATAATTCTCACTGGTAAGCTTAGCGGTTTATCGAGTTGATTAGGTAAGGAAATAAGCGGATTTTTAAGATAAAAAAAGAATTTCTTAGTTATATTTTATTGAATTTAGTAACGCTTAAATATTATAATTATATCATAAATTTTGGATTATTATGTGAATTTAAAACACCTTTTGAAGATGAAAAAAATGTAAACACTATTTTCTGATTTTAATAAATGGAAAAAAGTTAATGTTCTTTTTAATTAATGTTAATAAAATAATTTATAAATTTACCTATAAATAAATTTATTCCTCTTATTTCTTTTTAATTATAGATTAATTAATTGATATAAATATGAATTATGCATAAATTAATGATATATTCAACACGATTTTCCAAGCCTAGAACTTTACAAAAAATTACAATATTGTTTAAAAAATGAATATGGATATTTTCATATTTTATATCATAAATATATCATCTGTACGAATGAAATTAAAATTTTTTATTATAAAAATATTTTCATTAAACTATCTAAATAATTAATTAACTTCAAAAATTTCTTTTTCTTCAAAAGTTTACAATTAATAATAAAAAATTTCAATCGATAATTATAATATATTTATTATATTAAAGTTTATGTTATTGATAAAATTTTATATTTTTCAGGAACCAATATATAACGTAATATAATATAATAATATATAATTGTTGGCGATAGAAAAGCCCCGACCACCGATCCTGTGAGGCGGCAGGTTAGGCCGATTCCGTGAACATCTGTAGTTGGAAAAGCCACCGCTGTAGTTCGTATAGACGCGCAACGACTAAGTAACAAACGAATAACAAGCTATACCAATACACGATTATCGCGATAATTCCTTGTCTTTTTATGCCATATTAAATCGGTTTTTGTTTCCTAGATTTAATGTACCGGATTAATTATTACATTATTATATTACTGTTACTAGAAAAAAGCAAGATATTATACAAAAAGGGAGCAGAAAAGACATATAGCTTGATGCGATGGGCACCGATTAGCTTTATTTTTTTCCTTCTTGATTCATGCGTATCGTGATCGAGTAGCCCTGCCTGTCCCTTTTTTATCATTTAAAATTCTGAGTGCCGCAAAGCATAAAAAGAATTAAAACTACTTAATTATCTTTAATATCACGTGATTCCTATCCCTCACTGCAATTCGCGAGTTACAATAATATAATATAATATATTATAATACAATATAATACAATCATATTTCTTATAAATTATATGTAAATCATTTTTAATGTTTGACAATTGGTATGATACTGAAAGAAGACATTTGAATCAATAATTATATCATGGAAAAATTATACATTTTATTTAAAAATTATTCTAACTACATTTTAGACTATTTAAATTTTTTAAATTATAAAAGCACAAGGTTAAATATGTAAAATAACGCAAAAAAATGTTAACGTTCACTCGTTAATCAGGTTATTTATTTTTTAGTATTATATTTTTATTTAATTGTTATAAAATATTATAAAGGTGATATTTGGTTACTTCAATCACCTATCAAAAGATTAAATCTTCCACATGAATGACTATGAAATTTTCCTACCCATAATATAAAGTAATTCAAATATTTCTAGCTAATCGACATTGCTTTTTCGTTAAAACTATTCAGTTACTATTGAATATGCGTGAAACTTTTACCGTAGAGACAAAAAGTGCTCCTGGACAATGGACGGTTTCATGTCCAATCTCTTTCTCACTGTCTCTGCAAATTAGAATCCGCGAGTACCAATAAGCGGATCGATTGTACATATCGGCAGCGTTAGTTTCTTTTCCAGATAATAGAAGCCATTGTGTCTTGCGGACTGGTAAAGCCATTCAACATGCGCTTGCAAAAGTAGATATGTCTCGTCCATTGCTCGCAGAGCTCAAGAGACAAAAGCGATGCAAGGCAAAGAATAAGGGAAAGAGATAGAGATACAGAAAGAGTGCAAATTTTTCTTGTCTTGCCTTTGATTTTCCCTTGGATGGTAGAATTTATTGGTTTCTTGTTTTTCAATTGTACTTGAGAATATGAGGAGTGAGGATGAAAGATAAAAAAACGGAAATATAAGACTACAAACGCGATATATTTCATTCCGTCTATGTAGCAACTTTGGTATCAAATGTGTTGTTCGTGAGCGGTCATTCAATTTGTTTCACATCAGAAATACCTGAGCTCGACGACTGAAATTTTATCTCATCGTTTTTTCCATGTCCGCTGATTCGTACGCTAGGCCATTTGTTCATTCATTCGTTATTCGTCGCAGAAGGTTGTTTGGCAAGTGTATTTAATTAAAGTGTTCGCCTGCCTGACGAACGAATGAGTCGTTGACATGTCTCTCTCTCTCTCTCTCTCGGTTCGTTTGATTCTTTATGAAGGAGAGGTTGTGGTTTACGCTCTTTTTTTAACGTATCATTTTGCAACTCGTACCTTTTTTCACTGCTTGTTTCTAGCAGCTAGAAAAAGAAAAATTACGCCAGCCCGTACAATGCTTCGTCCCGCACAAAGCAAAAGTTCGTCATTTGCGTCGATTCGACGACTCGACGAAAACGAACGTCTAACAAAAACGCAACTGAGTGGGGATAATAGAGAAAGAATAGGACAGAATATGTGACTTGTGAGCGACAAAGTTTGCCACGGTTTTAGGGCTAATGTACTGACGAAGATTATCGATATTAACTAAATTTTTTCATATATTAATTCATAATTATTACTTTCCTATAAATCCTTTAATATTTTACATAAAATTAAATTTATTGGTAATGATTAGATTTTTAAGTTTTGGATAAGCTTATTTTAGGTAAATATTAAAAATTTGTGAGTATTTTTTTCAATTAAAAATGTTTGATCATATATCTTACTCTAAAAAATAATAAACGTAACTATGCTGTTAAAAACACGTGCATAATTAAATTAATTAAAAAAAATTAATTTGGTATAAGCATCCGAAAATTTACTGTTTTGATACTAAGTACTTGAAGAATATACTACGATTTCTTATAAAATGAACACTTTTATGTTAATATATGTTTAAATATACAGTAATTAAGAATAGATTAATATAACTATATTATAATGTCATATATTATTATAAGAAAAGTTAAATATATTGAATATATGTCTTTAAATTTTGAAAACCAAATTCAACATTCTTTTATAGTATTTTCCAAAACAGAAACGAGCATTAAACAAGTAACTTATAAAATTCGATACAATGAAAGAAATATTTTTACGCTTACAAGGAAAATATAATGTAAAATACTGAAATTATGTTGGAGATGGAAACGCAAAGTTCTGAAGTTAGAATTTAATTCCCATGACAATAAATTCCAAGTGATGTAAAGCGAGTGCACTTGACATCTGAAAAAACTTATAAACTTTCAGAAAAAGGTTTTTTAACTGAATTTATAATAAAAAAAAGTTAACAAGCTTTTATTGATTGTCAATTCAAAGAAATATTGAATATATTGCTAATATAAACATTTTGTTTATATTAAAATATTATTGTTAATAGGTGATAATTTTCAGCATAAAAATAGAGCACGAAACTTTATGGTTAGTGTAAATTAAAAATGTAAACAGAATATGAGGAACCTGCTTTATATGTACTAAGATTATAAATTTTGTGTAAAAATTTTCTCTTTATGAATTACTTTGGACAGCACATGTAAAATATAAACGGAAGATTCAAGGCAACCAGAATGCATTTGTTATCAAAGCATCTTTTATTCAGGAATTATTGAAATTTTTTTAATACTCTTTCTAATAAAGGTTTTTTTGTAATTAAAAAATTGGAATAAATCTACAGTGAGTAAGAAAAATCAATTTTGTAACATTTGTTTAAGCAATGTTATTAAAAATTAATATAAAATAGAATTTTCATTTAAAGTACGATAATTTTTTATTTAAACAAGTGTTGTGAACAGTAGATTACAGATAATTTTTAAGTCGGATGTCGAAAAATGAACACTTTAATATTACAGTATCGTATGTAGGAGGCTGTAATACCACTAAAAATTTATTTTAATATGACGAATAAGTCTTTTTTAAAACTTGAAAAATATTTAATATTCCATTTTTTGTAATATAGCTTACTTTCAATTTCGTAACGTTTTTTCTTAAATTAATTAGATACGCCATTTAAAATGAATGAATTTAATATCTTGGCGACCTTTACAAAATTTTGATTTCCTTCTAAAAAGTTTTTTAAGTAAATACCTTTCGCAAATAATGGTCTTCACTTTTAGAATAAGTCCGACAAATTATCTATAAACTTAAAAGAAAATTCAGCAGCAAACAAAAGTAGGGGGACAATTTATCATGAGAACTATTATAGACAGCCAAACCATTTTCGACAAACTTCGCATTGTCGGAAGAAACCGATCGGTACCCACAAGAAATTGAATAATCTAAGTTTGCATCGAAAGAGTACGTTACTAGACGAACAAAGAAATAAATATCAGAAGTTTGGTAGCTGCTTGCCAGAAGTTAATCTATACTGGATGATATACCGACAAAAGCCTTTTGTCAAAAGGCAATGGCTTGCTATGTAGTTTTTTATTCATTTTTTGTTAATAATTTAAATTATGTATTTAAAATATACTTCGCACATTTTAATAAATTTTGATATACTTTTTTGCGTAATCTAAGATCATATAATTAAATTTTATAATCTTTTATATATTACTGGTTTATCAAATGTTTAAATTGATAATTTATTTGTAAAATGAAAAAATATATATACATGGTCAGAAAATTATGTTTTTTTAAGAAAATATCTTTATATTATTAAAATAAAATATCTAAATTAATGTGTATCTGCATGAAAGTAAATAAATTTATTTTATTTTATTTTTTTTTTTAATAAACAGAGAAAATTTTAGAAAATATAAATATTTCAGTTTAAATACTTTAATTTAAATTTACATTTAAAATAAAATGTATATAATTTATTTATGTATTTTTCCTAATTTCTATGGAGACATTTGTTGATATTGAATTATTAATTTATATTTTACTATTTTTAATGCTATTTACGATTTTTAATTTTCTTTTTCTTATTAGATGCAGTGCATTGTATAATTTACTAGAAATAACATTTATAAATATGCATACATTAATTGTACAACTTTTTAAAATAAACTTTAATTTCACCATTAGTACTTTCATCGGCTTTAACTAATTATTAAATATTACATATTATACCCTAAAAATTTGGTACAAATTAAAATAATTTAAAATATTGAATTAATGAATAAAAATCTATAAAAATATATAAATACTGTTATTATAAAATATGAATACATAGTTCACAATAAAATTTATTCTTCTTTAGCTTTTCTAATAAAAGATTTAGATCACGTCACATATTAAAAAAATAATTTATATATCTATTTCACAAATAAATAGGAAAGATATATTTTTTATGGATTAATCATTAATAATTACTTATGAATTATTCATTTAATAAAAATTAATGATTCTTGTCTTACGTATAATTATTATTATATTTGTAATAAATTTTTACATAAATAGAAATACTTCGTTAAGCAAGTTTGCACTTAATTTATTAATTAATGTTTTTTTTACTTGTTCTTACTTGACTTTCTGAATCGACCAAACTAAATAATACATTTCTTATTTGTTTATAATAAATTAGGTTCCATTATTGCATGTAAAAATGATATACTGAATGGTTAAAGAAATCAAGTAAAAATATAAAAATTCTGTTTCTGATAGTGACATAGTACTACCGAGAAATGAAATGCCTACTTGGCTGGTACTCCTCGTTAACAATTCAGTGTCCGTTGCATTTCTCTGCACATATTGTCTATTGTAGTAATGCATCATTGTCAATCTCTTTGAGCTCACTTCAACAATGCCCACTTCTGATTTCACTTGCTTCCTTGGCTTTCTGCATTTAAAAATCCATTTCATCTTTTTTTATATTTTTTATTTTCTTTCTCCATAATATTCATACGTATTGAGACTGTTAGAAGCAAAAAAAAATATCCTTGTTTTATGTTATTATCTAATGTAACGTAAAAATTTTTAATTGAAATGATCGTGAATTAAATATATCTTAGCTTAAAATGTAAACATGGAAGAAAGTATATTTTGAGGAAATGGTATTTATAAAATTATTTTTCAATAGATATATATTCAAGAGAATTAAATATATTTATTTTAAGAATTATATTTTAAATGTTACTAATAGATTAACTTATTTATATAAATTTTCTATGTATTATTAAATTTTTTCAAAAGTAAATCATATAAAAAAATTATATGACTTAAAAAAAACTATTCAAGAACAGTATAAAAGTAATTAAAACAATATAGTAAATAAATATTACATTGTAGAATGTACGTAACAAAAAAATGATATAAAATAAAAAAGTTATTCATTTAAAATAAAGCAAAATATTAAATAATGATGGAAGAAAATAGAAATCCATGGAATCATAAAAAATCTTAGATTGAAAATATTTAATAAAACTATTTCTTTAGAATTTATGAATAAAAGAAAATATCATTGTCATACTTGAATGACTCGAAGTAGATATTTAATAGTAGAATAATGATCATTCCATTTTTTAAAATATGTAAAAAAATTAGCTATAAATATCCAAATTTATAGATAATAGTATTGTAGATTTATTGAGGGATTAAGAAAATTCATACATATAGAAGTATAATTTTAGTATAAAAAGTTTTAAAAAATTGAATAGATTCATCATATTCGTGAAAACTAAGCACTACGAGCGATCCAACATGTTGAAACAGTTATCCAGCATCTTTATGTCATTGGTGGAGCGGACTATATTTCTATATATGTGCAAACTCTCGACTCAAGGAACGGATGGAAAAATATCATGCGATTCTTTTGGTTGTCTAACTCGGCGCAACTCCAAACTTTCAACGTTTCTCTTTATGTTTCTCTCTCTCTCTCTATCTATCTTTCTATTACTTCTGTCTAACTATCTTTCTCTCTTTTCCTACACCTTTTGCATACCCTCTTAAAGAGTACAGAGTACGGAAGAATGCATAACACGAGTGAAAGCAGTGCAGAAGAGATAGAGTCCATGCGAACGCATAAAACAGAACGGAAGAAAAGTATAGGGAAGTTAAAGAGAAACAGGCTGACGAAGAAGGAGAGATACTGAGAGCTATATATTTCATCCCAAGAACTAAGTTACATGAGCCTAGAAAATATCATAGTGCTGTTTCTCTATCGTTCTCTCTTGTATGGGAAACTTTCGTCACTCAGTCGACTTATCACTCTTTTTGTCTTTTTAAGAAGGAGAAAAAGAAAGAAAATGAAGCGAAAAGAAGAAGCCCAGTAGTAAGAGAAAGAGAAATAGAAAGATCAAATATCTGTATACCACGAGGGAATGTACAGTGGTATATATACCCTCGTCACCGCCACTGAGAATTTAACGATGCGCAAAACAAGAAGACAGAGAGAAAGATCCCGTAACCCGAGAAGCCAGAAAATGCGACAGCGTATATAAGAAGATAAGAGTCACAACTGGGAACACAAAGTCTGTTTTTAGCAATTTTTTCTTATTTAATACTTATTTCTCGTTCAGTCTCCTTCTCTTTTTCACCTTCGAAATAACTAGTCATGTGTTTATGTATGCAAAAGAAAAAATATTTATGTTCAATAAAATGTATAAATTTAAGCAACACATATACGTAAGTACAAACTAGGCATTTATCATTATAACGATGAATCTCATCAAGTTTTATGTGATCATCGGTTGATTTTATAAATACTCAATATTTATAGAAAATAAGCGTTTGATACATTAAAGAAAGACATATATGTATAAATAAAGGTAGAGAAGAAGAGAAAAAACGAAAAATGATAAATTAAAATAAAGCTAAATAATAAAAATGTAGATAAAAATAAATGTGCAGATACAAGACATATAAATAAGGTTACGAGATTTGGATAAATAAATAGTAAAAAGGTTATAAAAACAATAAATTATATATTCACACGATAAAACTTTGATAAAAATGTATGCATGTTATCAATGTAATTCGGAAGCAACCGTATTCGGAATGACGCGTCCCCTTTCCAAAGGAAGCTACTCTTTCTCACCCTAGTTAGATGTACACTTATTATGTTCTTCTCCATTACTTTCTCCCACCCTCCTGTTCAATCTCTTTTGTTACTCATCCTTGTCCTCTAACTCTCGCTCTATCTCTATTATTTCCTTATTCAATGTTTATATAATTAAATATTATACTTATTTAATATTAATAAATTTAAAAAAACATACCTGTTCCTTCAATATGGAAAAATATATTCAGAGATTATTATAAATTTTTCATATAAAAATAATCCATATAAATATATATTGTTTACATTAGTGGACAAAAAACTTCAATATTTATAAATATTATAAATAAAAATAAATTTTCGTTACATTCTAAATCATATTTTATTTAGAAAATACTTGATAAAAATTCGTGTTACCAAATTGTGTCATGTTTATACTAATGCATAGTTTAAGGTAAAAGAATCAACAAATTTATTGAAAATCAAGTATTTTTGAATGAATCAGCATTTTTAAAAATATGTATTTATAAACTTTTAAAATATCTACAAAATCTCTCTAATTTCTAAAATAATAGTATATTGATATTTATATTAGTTTTTTTTTAAGTCTGAAGTTTTTTAATTATTTTCTAAGTAAAATTTTCTTTGTTAATAATGAAATAATGACTTTCTTTGAATTAAGTTTTTATCTATATCCTTTAAACTTATAGTTTCATTTCAAGTTTTTATGTTATTAACATAACGAATAAAAATTGACAATAATTAAGATTCACTTATAAATATTTAAACTGATACTATTGAAATGATAATATTGTGTTATGTTTTACAGTTGTGACATTAAATCAAAATATGGTATTTAATCAGAAAAAGAAAAATAGTAGAATATATATGTTCTTTTACTTCAATAGTTTCTAAATAATATATTAGATATTCTAATACTAATTAAATAGCTTAATCATTTGATCAAATGTTAATCTACGATTACATACGATTATATATATTTCAGGATCTTGAGTTTCTTCGGCACAGAAATATGAAATAGTGCATATATTCATGTACAGAGAAGCAATGAAGCTCATTGAATAGCATATTAGTACCGAAACCAGAGTTTAAGCTATAAATTTCCCAATGAAAATCCCTTTCCGCTTATACATATAAGCGCGTCCTCTCTCATGTGTATGCATATAAAGGAGTTCAAGCGTAATATACACATAAACGAAATCTGCACTTTTAAGTAGAAAGAGAGAGAGAGAGAGAGAGAGAGAGAGAGAGAGAGAGACAAAGTGGACATCTAGAGGGTGCGAACGCTCCTATGTATACAGTTCTTCGTTCACTTCATCATACTGCCCCTACTCGTATTAGCATCCATCTGTCTGTAACTAACTCTCTCTTTCTCTCTGTCTGGCGCGCGAAGCCAATGACAAGGCTTCGTAGACATTTTGCTTGCATATAGTAATCTAAAACAATAAAAGCCGATTGCGTTTAATTTTCAAAAATTCATACTCAACTGTGCGCTAACTTTCAATTGCTTCTCGATTCGAGATATACTCGCAGGCTTGCGTGATAGAGTACTCTCGAGAGATTTTTAAACGTTTGTGCGTGAATGGTGTACTGACAAATAAAACCTATTGTACGGGATACTCTAACCCTTTCATTTGTAAAAACATTAATCTTAACAATTAAAATACGGTGCCTCTGATACATAAGGGCTTCAAATCTGTTTAGCTTATTAAAGTATAAAATATTTGGCTGAATATATGTAGATTTATAACTTAAAAATATAGATTGTAATCTAGCAATGTTATATTAGCTGCAATATACATTTGCTTTCTTTGATGTAAACGTATTTTTTATAGAATACAATATCATTTTAATATAACATACGTTATTTTATATTATTAACAAATCGTTAAATTCTTTTGTAATTAATATTTTTTTAATTTATTACATTTTAAATATAATTTTCTTTTCTGCATATCAAGGGAAAAAATTTTCTTTTCTACTTACAGAAGCTCGAATAATTGTATTGATTAATTGATTGATTGATTGATGTATTGATTATTGTAATAAAATTTAACAACTTATAACAACTTCGTTTTATGTTTATTAGTTAAAAAATAGCTCATATATGTGAAGATATATAAAGATGAATAAAAAATCTCTAAATATACCATAGTTTCATAGAAAGCTAAGCTATTTAAAAATTATGAAAATAAGAAAGAAGTATACAGTGAATCAGAGTGAGATTATTTTTATTAGCATGTATTTTTTCAATGAACTGTCGAAATGGAATAATAATTTTACTATATAAAATTTTTTAAATGATTAAAAATTCACAAACGCGCTACTAACATCTAAATAAGAACTTATATACCTAAAATTCTGCATAATTTTAATTTATTGTAAAAAAAATTTTTTTTATCTAATATTTTTTTAGATTTAGAAGTTTAAAATGTTTATAAAAAATTTGGTTAAATTTTATGTAAAAACAGACCGCTATTAATGTAATGTAAAGAGTGATTATCTCATCTCTCATATAAAGAATAACTCGATACAAACTAAATAATAAAATTTCGCTTTTAAATATAGTCCCTATGTGAGTAATAAAGATCTTCATATTAAGAAAAATAGATAAACTCAAAGCACGATGAAAAATTCTTCGGACTAATAGCATTTTCTAATCTTTTATTTATTTCTAATAATAATAAAACAGAGAATTGTTCAAGTAGAGGAATCCGCAGCAATGCGGTATTTATATAAAAGCCTCTATTTATTGCAAATATAATTCTATTGGTTAATTATTTCTATATAAATTTCAAAGTTGCAAAAGAAAAATTTTATCACCTACAATGACAAAGTAGCGTGTAAAAAAATTCAAATTTTTATTTAAATCTGAATTATTTATTATCTGAAATAATATACGTTTTTATACATTTATGAATTGAATCAATTTTTCTATATATCAAATTATTTTTCTTGACATTGAAAAATAATAATAGTGTACGTCAGTATGTTATCGTGATGATAACCAAGATTTTTCTACACCAAACTGGGAAACGGCATAGCATCAATGTGAAACATTGGCATGCGCTTATGAGAGAATGTAAAGCAAATCTTACTCCTGAAGTTGCACTGCCCTTACGAGTAGAATGATACAAAATTTCCGCTTACATAGAACCACATATATTTTGAGCTTTTCTCCTCGCCTGTATCGTAATCATCACGCATATTATTTATCACCAATATTTATCTTACAATGTGCTTCCATTATCGATATTATTTAATACAACTGATGAAAACTATATTGTACTACTCATATTACAACAAAATACAAGTATATTATTTAGTGCCAATAATTTTTATATTACATACCTCAAACTTGTTGATATTTACAATTTACGTAATAATTATTTTGTGTCTCGAAATTCTTTTTTTTTGCTAAAATAGTTTCTTAAACATTATACATTGTAAATATTTTAGAATATTCTAATATAAATTTTTCAAATATTGCTTCGTTACCAGACCTCAAATAAAAATAATTTCAAACTATAATATTAAGTAATATATTATTTTGCAAAAAAATAAATGAAAAATATAATAAATGTATGTATTATGTATAGTTGAAATAATATTATTTTTTGAATTTAATATAACTTAGGACCAGAAAGTTTCCATCTATTTTCTAATTACTAATTCAACTGATATTTTAAAAATAATATTAATGTTTTTCTTTTGTTAGTACTTCAGAAGATTTTTTCAGTTTTTTATTTTATATATTATAACAATTGACACCTAATTTATTTTTCGTGAAAATGATATTACTGATAGAAAATAGTCTATTCGGTATTTTTTTAATAACCGTGTTACATTGAAAATTCATTGTATATTTTTTCTAAAATCCAGAATTCCAATGAAACGATAAGGTTAATAATTTTACCAGATGCATTTTCACTCGCAATGTTAGAATATGAAGCATAAATGTTACCAACCATGGTTGGATGGCAATACAATGTAATTTAAATGTGAATAATTTCGTTAGAAATAAAGGGGACATGAATCCTCTACTACATGGTTTCGTACGCTATTACGTGAATTCTACTACTCGGATAAACCAGAAGTTTCTTGTTCCTATGAAAGCTAAAAACCTGCGTGTGTATGCGAACAAAATTACTCAATTACTGAGTCTTCTTTGAGCTGTACGTGTATAACTCATATATGCTCACTGTCCCGTTGATTTTCTAAAAGATACACGTGGCTGCGTAGTGGATGCCATTCATACTAGTCGCGGGCTTTCGCGCTTAGTTGGTCGTGCTTGGCTGCGCACATGGAGCTTATATTTAAGCTTAGTAGTGCATGAGTGTGAAAGTATATGTGTACGATAGCTGAAATACATGTAGTTATAAAACTTCCTTCAATAATATAAAATTATTACTGCCACGACTGATAATACCTTTTATAAAAATAATTATTTAAGAGAAATATGATTTTTTAAAGTAAAAAATAAACTTGTGAATTTGAACAAAATAAATAGAGAAAGAGGAAGAGAAAGCGAAAACGAAAACGAGATTGATTATTAAAAGTACTCCTTGATATGTATTTCACTTTGATAAACACTACTTGTACTTCGTATATATTTCATTACAGAGGATTAAAACGCAATGATTAAAGAAAATATTTGAAGTCGGGTTTTTATTTTATTTCAATGTCAAAAGATAGTAAGAAAATTAGATCATCGTAGATTAGTGGTTATAAAAATAATTTTTAATTATTTGGATGAAAACCTTATTCCTATGGGGAAAATAACACATTTAAGAAATTTATTCGTGATATGGATATTGAATATCAATTTTAGCATTGAAATGCTTTTGTCTTATATAAAAGTTGAAACGAATGTTTAATAGTGTACTTTTTTGTATGTATTAGTATTTAAATTGATGATAACGAAATTCTCGAGGCTTTTTTCGCAAAATTTATTTCATTTATAAGAAGAACGAATAAAAAATAAGTTATCAAAAATTTATGGCTGTGTTGTATTTTATAAAATTAAATATTATTAGAAATTTTACAAAATAATAAAATTATATATTTAATAGCATCGTTAAATTTTAATATATTATATAGTCAATACTTGTAAAAATTAGAAAAAAAATATTAAAATAAAATTAAGTTAATTAGAACACAAACATACGAACATATAAATATAAGTAATGTAAGAACTTATTATTCTATTTTTAATTAAAATTTTCCTAATTAATTTTTGTAATTTTTTTTTTGTATTTTTCGGGAACGCATGATATACTGATATAGATAAAATTATATAAAAGTATTGAAAAATTTCACTAAGAGTTATTTTTTTATGTATACATTTTTATGAAATATGTACCCATACTTTAGCCAATGCTAAAATAATGAAAATGTACATTTTCTTGTACTAAATATTAGTATAACGAAAATTAAATATAAAATTTTTACCTGTTTTTTTGTTTAACAGGACAATACTGTAATAAAAAATCTCATTCCTTAAAAAAACTAAGATTTTTTCGAATTATAATTTTCTCGTCTTTTTGATGAATGACGAAAATATTTTATTAGACATTAAACTAAATATTGTAATTTCAGAATAAAAATCTTTTATTGATATTCAGAATCATTGAATACTTTTTATATTTATAATAAATATGAAAGATTATTATAAAAATATTGAATGTTATGAATTAAAAATGAAATAGTAAAATTATCTGTATTATTTTACAAAATAAAAAACATAATATGATTTAGAGACATAAATTTGTATTAGTTTATATTTTAAGTAAATATAATAAATTTTAATAAACCTATATATCTACATGTATATATAAATAAATTTTTTAAATTAGAATGCGGATTTATAATACGTATATGCATGCTTAAGACCATAATAATTCCTCAATTATTCCCCTATGTATTAACGAAATTATCCTTTTATAATAGAGAAAATAGAATACATTGTATCAAACGACCTCAATTGATATTTAGTAGCAAGCTGCATTAAATCTACAATAAATTTATTTAGAATATTTATATTTGTAAAACAAAAAATTCTAATTATAATTACTGATCATGCGCATAATTTAATATTTCTCATAATAACGGATTAAAATTTTTACACAATTATTCACTATTATAAAAAATATATATTTTAATAAAAGTAATTTTATTTTGAAATTATATTTAAAGAGATTAATTACTATCATATCGAAATAAAATAATTTTTATTTAATACCATTTTATTCATTTAATATCAACCTTAAAAATATAAACTATTATAAATAAAAATAGAGTTTACTATTAAAATTTTCCAAATTAATATATTTATATATTTGTACAGTTGCATATATAGTTATATATAGTTGTAGATGATGGTCGCATCGCGTGATGTTGTGAAGGATGGAGGTGTTAGTATAAATAATATAAAATACGAAAATATATATTAAATTTGCTCAATGTTTTTAATCAAAGTATTATTATTACAGTCGATCTGACACGATGCTCGTATCGGACAGAAAAGCTGCCTGATCGCCTCGAGACGCTATATTTATTATGTCGATTTGATTGTTTTGTTTTATAATTCTCCTAAACTTATCCTAATAAAATTATCTGACCGTCGCCATGTTCGATATGCATTTCTTTTCAAAGAATAAACTAGACTAATTCGCTCGAATTCGGTACGCGTTTATTAAAATTTCGGCTAAATAATCTTGACGTGCGTTTCCATGAATAATAACAAATGCGCGTAACGTTTAATTTCATATTAATTTTAAAAATTATGACTAATCTTGTATATTAACTAGTTTGATATTATATATATATATATAGAGAGAGAGAGAGAGATAGAGAATCTTATATATTGTTTATTTAATTTCGTTCATAAAAACGTCGCTATTATTTCGCTCGTAACATATATTTTTCACGAGTCCCTGAGCCAGAAAAAACCTCCGCTAAGCTTGACGGAGGAAAAAGGCCCTTACAAATTTATGGCGTCGAGTAGAATTTTGTCGCACGCTTATTTTTAAAAATAGGAAAATACTAAATAATACTATTCGCATCCGATCGGCCGAGCTGATGATTTTATTCCCCGATCTCGGGACGCGGGCCGCGTTCTCCGTGAGTCGGTTGCATCAGTGACGTCCAATTTTTCTGCGGGGGACTGCCACTACAATTCCACTACGTGTCGACTTTCTCCCTTTGGGGGGGGGGGCTGGCGACGACGTCCACGATGTTCAGTCCCTATCAACGCCAACGGCACGACTAGACTGGTGTCCGACCTCTCTATACCCATTTCTCTCATACAAGCAGAGTAAATGTGTATAATTAATGAATATGAATGCGATTGATGAGATGAATGAGATGAATGAATGGAAAAGGCCCTCTGAGAAATTGTTTCTCGACTTATTTTTTATTTACACAAGTCGCGACTTATTGTTTAGCACGCGAGAGTTGTATCGCTGATGATCGGGCTAGTATTTAAATGACGAGGAGTTGAGAAAGATGGTGAGAGAGAGGGAGGGTGGCAGGTATGGAGAGCCAGTCATGGTACAATGTGCATTCGTATATGAGAGACGAGAAAGAGGGAGAGAGAGAGAGTAGAGCGCGTGAACGCGTGAGAGCGAGAGGCACGAGCTAATTGCTTTGCAGCTACAGATTGTACGTAGTACGAGAGCGACAGAGAGGGAGTAGAGGGGAGAGCGCGGTAAGAGCGAAGAGAGAAAAGCGAATCTAGGCAGTGCATAGCTATCCTGCACTGTGCCGATTTTCGTATCAGCTGATGTGTGCCTAATTTGTAATGTACCAGCCTGTCCCTAGTATGTCCCTAGTATTTCGGGGCTTGTTTCTACGGCCAGGCGAGCGCATTGGCTACAATAGTAATATTTTACATTAGACTGTTATTTGAAAAACATTCGTAGGTACTGAAAAAATCTTAAAATTAATATTATTTTGCTTAGTATTAGTACATTATTACAAAAGTTTTCTAAACGAATCTATATAACAGATTTATCGGGAAAAAAGATTCTCTGTCGATTTATACACTTTTTAAATTACAAACCCATTTTACAACCTTCTAATTTTTAAAATAATGACTAGTGGTCGCTAGTGCCTTAAAAACCCCATGTTTTAGATTTTAAGGTTATATCCGTGTCAAAAGTTCTCTTGCGTATTGAAGTTTCTATAATATAACATATACATCTTATTCGCTTAGTAATTAACTAATCATATCAGGAAGACTAATCATCATCAAAGAGGATAATACATTTTTGCTCTTCAAATTTTCAACTTTCAAAAATTTATTGGCAGTATTCATATTTTTATTTAGTATCCTATTTTCTAGATATCTAAAAAAGTATGTAGAATGTGTACTTTTCTTTTTTATTTAGTTAATTACATTCATCTTTCTCTCTTTTTCAATCTCTTTAAGACAAAATATTTTTTGCATTGTAATATTCATGAAAAATTAACAATAATAATTATACATACATATATATATATATATATATATTTGTATAAATATGAATCTTTAAAGCTACACTTAACCACATATAGATACAGAATATCAAAATTACTTTTCTGTATGTGAAATTAAGTTGTTACATATAATTATGAATTACTTTCTAATAACTTATTTATGCACTTGTTTAAAATAAAAAATTTTATGATCCGATATAAACTATTTTCCATATTGTAAAAAAATATTTTTCTTTATTTATAAACACTTAAAGTTTGACTGTAGTGCTTTTAGTTGAACATACACTTTTCTCTATCCAATATTGCATCACAATTTTCTATAGTTGCATTATTTTAATATTTACAGATCAAAGATTTTGGTAACGATTTTTGTTGTTGTAGTGTAATCGTATAATAATAAAAAATTTTTAGTTTAAATTAAATAAATTTCTCTTCTTACTTTATTTTTCTCTTTTTCTTTTGACGTTATATTTTCTTCGGTATTTTAAATTTATAATAAATCTAAAATTTTTAATTTCTCAAAATGAGAATTACTAAAAGTATTTTAGAATAAAAATAAATGCTATCCATATTTTCATTATATTTTCGTAAATACAAAAAAATGTAAAGCTATATAATCTTATGTTATGATATAAAATGAATAACAGAATAAATAAAATATTAAAGTATATATTTAATTTTATATATAATTTAATTCATGGAACATAGTTTACTTAAAATATAATTTAACTACTTGGTTATAAATGTTTACTTTTAGATAAAAATATATTTAGTTTCTATAATTATTTATTAAGATATTCTATAAAATGAAAATTTATAATTACAAAAATATACATGATAAAAATAAAATAAAAAATTATACAATTTTCATAATTATAATATTAATTTTTACTTTTACATATGTCGAGTGATATTTAATTTATTGTAAATTACAGAAAATGTATATTAGGCTTTATAATAAATTAAGAATATTATTATGAATCTATCAGTTTTATATTAAATTATTATTATTAAATAAATAAAGATTTTCTTACATATGTATTAATAAAAAACAACGTAAAATTTTTATTTTATACAAAGATTTTAAATTTCTTAACTGACAAAAAAATTTCCTCCATATAAAATTAGATACTGATTTTATTGAAGGTAAAAGTTAAAATATTTTTAATTATATCTCCTCGGTAAAGGGAATTAGGATTTCAAATATATTATACCTTTACAGATAAAGATTAATAAAAAAATGGTAGCAGAAAATAAATTTTATTTTAACATAAATATAATATAACGGGCACCTAGTCAACTCTCGATGATAAGAGAAAAGTATTTACGGCTCGAGTTGACTTGCACGCTCGTCGTGGCTCGTATCGGGAAGGAAATACGATTCGATGGAAAAAAAGAATTTGTGCTTAACAAGAACAGAGAAAAGAACTTGATTTGCGAACACTAAAGAGGGAAGTCTTTAGTGAAGACGGTCGAGTATATTGGAAAGAGCTGCGATAAGATTCAAAAATTTGCATAATCGGCACTGGCATTCTTCTATTACGTAAAAGTTCGACGTAAGATAGTTTTGCAGAAGAGTCGATTACAGAAATCAGCATCCATATTTGAAAAAAATTGAAAGATTTTAGAGCTTTCAATAAATAATAGTACTTAAAGAAGTAGTTGCTGTTAGATCTTATAGACGCAATAAACTGGTAGATCATTTATACAGAAACGTAAATAACTGACGTGAATAACTGAGAAGTGAATAACTAACCGATTAAAGGAAAGAAGCGAGACGTCTCGTCAATGACCGCCAAATCGATGTCAAGAAGGAATAAATACTCAAGATTATTTTTTAATAAATACTAAGATAAAAATGCTGTTTACAAATAAATTATATAAGCAGAATAATTTGTTTTTTCGTACGTACATTGGCATTTTTCCAGTTACAAAGTACAAGAGCAAATATACTCAAATCATTAGTTATTACATATTTTCTAATCAATTATTTATTATTTAATTCATCCAGACTTATATATTAAACATTTATATATGAATTGATGGAATATTAATTTTGTCTTATCAAAATAATTCAACTTTTATCATATATTTATTTTAATTGTCAATTCATTTATATTCTCGCATATACCGCTAGTTTGACAAAATTTTTAAATTAAAAATATAAACCGAAATCAAACCATATTAGAATATGTTAATAACAAAAGTAGAAAGCACTTTATTATAAGTAAAAGTTAAAAATGGTATACGAAACTGATAAAAATCCACTTTTAAATAATTTGTTATATTTTTTAGATTAAAAATATCAAACAGTCAAATATTTAAACTTTAATTTATACTTTAATCGATAAAAAATTAAACATGTTCGATATAGTTACGATATAATATCTAAAAATTATTTCTCGAATCGAGAACATCGTAAAATAGGAAATGATCAACGGTGTTAGATTTCCAAAAAATTATAAATAATATAAAGTTTTACGTTATTGAAAAATACATTAAGTAACAGTAGTGTTGAAAAACACGTTTTTTCTAAGTAATATTTAGTGTATTGTAGAAAAGAAAAAGAATAATAAATGAAGAAAAAGACAATAAAAAGTTGAATACTGTATCGATAATCGAGAATAAAAAAAAAAAAAAAAAGAAACAAAAAAAATAACAACAGAATTACCTAAGTAGAAGCTGATAATAAGGCAGATCTCTTTCTATCAACAAACGATGAGAAATCATCTTTGTAATCAACAGAATATACAAAGCTATAGATGAGAGCGAAAAAAGTACAATAGAAAGCAGTAGTTAACCATAAAAAAAATATATGTAAGAAAAGAGAGTAGTGAAAAAAATCATTTTGAATCTTATTAATATTATATTATAACACAAAATTTTTTATGTTAATCGTAATAATTTATTATTTATAGCATTTGAAATTAAATTTTTGCATGTAGAAAATAATTAAAGTAATATACAATGATAAAAATTTTATTTAACCTTCTTGAACTTCTATAAGAACGTAAAGTATACATATTTCTTTTTTATTTATTATTTACATAAAATTTGAAATATAAAACAACTACTAATAAATAATGCTAACTGAAAAATCAAAAAAGGAACAGTGCAATATTGAATTATATTTATTTATGTATATTAGTTATTTAAATATTCGTTTCTTATTCGATTAATGGAAAATAATATTTTTCAATCTTAAAAAATAGAATTATTTCTGAAATATATTTTTGAAGTAATTATATTTTTAAAATAATTAAATAATTTTTTATCTAAATACAGATTTATAAATGTCATTTTTTAAATATTAATATAGATATAAGTATCTATAAAAGAAGTGAAATTAATTGATAAAATGATTATACTTTTTACGAGTCAAGTTGTCATAATTATTCAAAAACTTAAATATGATAAATATAAATACATATCAGAAAACAATTATTTTTCTAATACTATTATGTATTTTATTTTATTGTAATTTTCAACTCTGAAAATTAGAAAAATATTAAAAGAATGTTTATTATTTAAATAAGTAATACTTAATGAATAATTAATAATATATAAGATATTTATACTTATAAATAATAATAAATTAATTAAAACTATGAATAATAATGTTAAAAATTATTTAGAAACTTCTCAATAAAAAATTTAGTAATTGTACATAAATATATCCCCCATTGATTAATTGATTAAAATTTAATATTATTGATTTGGTGTTATATTACATTAATTAAAAATAAATAAAAATTTAGTATTATTTTTATAATACATGTAAATCTGTCGATACAATTCATATTTAATATTTATACATATAATACGATGTTCGAAAAATATGAATACTTCTATAGTTTTAATTTAGAAACAATATGTGATTATTTGAATTTCAGAGACCTTTTTTCTCGAAAAATAAATTGAATTTTAAGTGTAAGATATTTAATGTTCATTAATGATTTTTACTATGACTTTTGCAGCATTAACTACGTTGATTTTTTTACTCGTCTATCTTTTTCTTCGTTACGCCCCTTAACTTGCTTTTTATTTTAGAAAGCTAAGTGTCACAGGCGTTCACAGCTTGAATTTACCCAGTTCTTCAGATGTACAACTTCATTCAAGCTTACAATTCTCCCAGAGTAACGATGAACAAACAGCAGCTCGGACATCACTACTGAAGTTCGTACATTAGATTTACGTATGCAGCATTTACCCTTTAATTTTAAGTTTACTTAAAGAGAAGTAAAAATTTTAAGAAAATTAAAAATAGACACTTTTTGAAACAGAAACAATTATATTTGTACACAGTACTTTTACATCCATGTATATCTAAGTATAAGGGAAAATGAAAAAAATTTCTCACCGTCTATCTACTCAGCTTTAAAATATTTCATTATTTATTGGCTATATCATTGTTCCAATATGAAACATGTTATAAATTGGTAATAATATTTATATTCAATAATATATGCAAATAGCAGTGATAAAACTATGATAAAATGATAAAGGTGATGCTTCTATAAAATAGATTTTAATCAATGGACAGGTAAAACACTTATGTATAAATAAATTATCGTAGTATTATTCTTATAAATACTAAGGCTACATCCGATTAATACTTTATGTTTTAATTTTAACCTATTTTAATGATTATACCCTTTTATATTTGACATGAAAGAATTATTTATAAACTTAGAAAGAAATAATAAATTATTTGAAATTCAATAATCATCTGTCTAAATATATTACTTAACTCTTAATTTATTTAATGTAAATTAATAGATTTTAATGGATAATGATCGATAAATTTTTTGGTTTATCTGATCTTCAAAATATTAATTATTAAATTAGCATAATTTTCATAATCCTTCTATGTATAGTAAAAAGTAAGCGAAAGCAATTGCTTTCTTTTTATTTTCTATTTTAAATTGAATTAAAAATTTTTTTAAATTAATGCAAGATATCAAGACCTGTTCCCATAACTTTTTCATATAAATAAAACTTTCTAAAGAAATAATGAATCATAAGAGCAAGTTCATTTTAATAATGAAAGATTTATAAATTTTATAAGTATTTTAATATATGTTCTAAAATTTATTTACCTCGACTATTAAGAAGTTTTGTTTATCTTAATTATTATTTTAGTGCAAAAGTACATTATATTTTGTGTTATCACAATAGAAAAATATAAGTCGTAATTCAGTATTAATATTAATTAGATTTTCAAACAAGAAAATGACTGTATGTTGCAAACCGCATTTCTGTTTATAGCTAGAGAAATGGGTGTTTATATATATAGACTACAAAGCGCTACTTATCATGGTTGCATCTTAACTGGAATGAATTTCCTCCAACAGAAGGGTAGGGGCCGCATACGTTATATAATCCAAGTGTTTGTTACTTACCTAATTATACCTCTCTCTTTCCTTTGGTTCTCACTCAGTTCTACTTATTCCCTGCTTAATTCTCACTCTTCTATAGATCTTTACTACAATCCTGCTAGTATTTCTTTCGGATTGTCCATTGATAACAAGAGAATCATGTCTAATCATCCAGTTACACTCTTTCTTCCCTCTTATTTGTATTCATCGTATTGTTTCTTACTTTAACAAGAAATTACTCAAATAATTTTAGCTACGGAATGTTCTTGAATAAACATATATTGCTTGCATATATACGTCAGGAAGCTTGTTTTGTATAATCAACTATGTATACATTAAACGTTTATAGTGTTACTATATATATTGAAGATGTTGGCTCAATGGTTAAGTGTTGATAGACTATTTACTATAATAGATAACAGATTTTAGAACTATAGACCATTAATTATATATTTAGTAATAATGTATAGTTAAATATAATCATAGATTGTGTAAATAAAAATTGATACATACGTATATATTTATAAAAGTTAAAGTATTTTTTTTATTATATTTTTTTATTAGTATTTATTTTAATAAAGTATTTTTATTGTTGATATATTTTCAAACTTCTTAATAATTCAGATTTAAAAACGTTATTTATTAAAAAAGTTTTATTAATAAATTAATCTTTACTAATTTATTGAAAAATAACTTCCATAGTTTGTACCATCAACAATTTTTTGAATTAATATTCAAATTTTAATTATAATTTTATTGTTTTATGTTTTGAATATTTCTGTTTCAATTCTAATCAAAAAATCTATTCTAATGTTATGAAATAGTTTTATTCAATACATTTTAAGCAGTATTAAATTAAAATTTTATACATAGAATGCAGCTTATGCATATTCAATTGAAGCTTTTGTAATTGATTAATTATAAATAAAATTAATCGCACTCTACACTTATAAATTTTATATCATAATAATATGTATTTAATAAAAGTATAGTACAATCATTCATATAATTTCTATCGACTTGAAAAAATTTGACCCTTTTCTATTTACTGCCCATATATCTCAGTATATAACAATTAAAAATCGATAACTATGTATAGAGAAAAATATTAACCCTTTATTTACGTATCTCTAATACCTTAGAACTAAACACATATATATGTATGTCAATGCAGTAAAAGTGTACGCCAAAAGGTATCGCATGTCTCGAGGCGAGGCATTGAGAACTAGTATCTAAACGATACTAGTCGACATTCCTTGATACTCTGTTCTACTCGAAATGCGTAAGATCATTGACAAGCCTAAGGGTTTCCCGTATTGCTGTCTTCTGGAAGGAGAAACTAAATCTCAGACAGAATAAATTTCTCTTTACTTGGTTATAGAGTAAGTTATGCGAGTTGAAATAACTATCCAGATAGAATTTCAAAAACAATTATTTGTTCACGCCTGTGGCCAAATTATACTTATATGTTTTTCATTAAATGTACAAATGATCAAAAAAGAGAAAGAAATTATTTACACGATGTAATTTTAACCTAATCATCGAAACTGGGACTGTTACACAAATAGCCCCATCTAATAAGAAGAGGAGCAAATAATAATGACAATAAGTAAGAGAGTATACCACACAAGTATAGATATTCAATTCTTTCGAACTATATTTTAATTTCAAAAGACTAAAATTTGAATAAAAATAAAAGGAAATTTAGTATTTTCAACAACCTAAAAATAGTGAATTTGAATACAGAAGAATAATAATTATTACATTTGATTCAATTAAAGTTTTTTATGAAATTATTCTTTAAATCATAATTATGAAAGTAATTACATATTATTTTTAAATTTAAAGTTTAATATTTTTAGAAAATAATTTTTTTTTTACTTACAAGACTTTATATCATTTTAAATTTATAAGTATCAAAAAAATAATTCAAATTTGTTTTTTTTTTTAATATCAGAAATCATGTACTTTCAATAATTAATGAATCGATTATTCAATTATAAAACTTTTTAGAGTTATTTTTTGGATTTATTCTATTTAAAATACATGAAATTTCATGCATATAACATTTCAAATTGTAAAATGTTTTTAATGTAAATGTAATATTCCATATAATATTTATTTGAATAGCTCTAAATTAGAAATTCTGAAAAAATGAAGATAAATATTATCTTAGTAGTGAAAATAATTATTCTTTGTACTAATTATGCATTCTAAAAAGAAATAATGAGTAGAACAATTTGATAAATAGAAAATTTTATTTTTTTCATTATGATACGATATTTTTAATCTATAATCCCTATTATTAATGTTATTATAAAAGTAAGAAGTTATACTAATAATCAATTTCATGATTGATTCTGTTTTTAGATAATGCAGAGTCTTCCGATTTAGTCGTTTCACTTATCAATATAAAATATATTTAAAAAATTTTTTATTGATATTATACATTATCTAAATATGTTTACATGAAATATTATTAAAGAATATTTTTATACATTTGCATTTAATTTTTTTTTTAACCGACAAATTTTCGCTAATACAAATATATTCATTATTCTTTAGTTCCATGAAGTAAGATTGACAAGCGCCTCATAAGTCTTCAAATAAGATATTAGTCTAAGAATTTCGTATTATTAAAAAGGAAAGAAGGTAAAAAAAAAAATAGTCGATAAAAAGAGGAAAACCTATGCAATAAAAGAAAAATAATAACAATAATTTCAGTTAGACTTGTTATTATGTATAATAGATAGAAGTGCTTGTAAAAATTACACCCACTTATAGTGATCATTTAAACATAATTATTATACTTATAGATGTATCAAAAATGAAGTCTATGATTATCTGGTCATCTTGCAAATTCTCTAGCGTCGTTTACGCCTAACGTTGGTATCCATTGGGCTCTACATTTTCCTTATGCCAATGTTACATGCACATACACACGCATTTAGCCGCCATTATTCAAGTTAAGCCCACTAACTTCCCTGTTCCGCTTTTCCCATTGAACATCGTACTCTTCAATTGTTTTGGGCGTTACAAACCCGCGACAACAACAAACAGACGTTTTCCTATAGCACCACGAGCCACGTAACTTCATCCATATAAATGTTTCTGAACGCTTTCAAAGAACCAAAATAATATGTTTAATATTTGAAAACATATTCTGAAAGTTACATAGTTTATACCGAAAAAAGCTAATTAAACTTAAGAATAAAATTTATCAAAAAGATAAAATTACATATATAGATTATGTATTTGCAATATATAGATATGTATTGAATATTAATTCATATTAATTGATATTAATATACTCATTATTAATATTCATATTTTTAACTTTAATATTCAAATTTAATAATTAATAAAAATTGTTTTATCATTGTTTGTAAAATAATTAAATTCTTAAAAGTCTAAAAGTAACAAAAAAGTGCGATAAAAATATAACCATAACATTTATTGTATAAATATCGTATACGTTAATTTTTCGTGATAGTATTAATATAAATATTAATATAATTTAATATAATATTAATATAAATATTAAAACATTGCTAGATGAAAGTACTGCACATTTGAAAAATTATTTAATTCTTATTTTTTTCGTTCTCTTAAATAAATTAAATAAAGAATCATTATTACTATATGTAATCTAATTTCAATAATTAGATTACTATTAATATAGTCCATGAAAATAAATTATATTATCCTTAAAATTATTAATAAAACCATAAAGTTTATATCTGAAATAGTCTTGAAATAAAATGTATAACGTGTCAGCTGTGAATATAATATTAAACAAAAGCATAAATTGAAGGTAACAAAAGTAAAAAATATGATTGATTAAGACCAAAAGTTTCCATAAATTATATAAAATATGGTTTATATACGCATTTAAAAAAATATTTTGTTATAATAGAATCGTATATTTAAATCTATTAATTTTATACAGCTTGAATCTGTCTCATGCATATAAATAAATATACACTATATTCGAATAATAGATAAATTGAATACAATATCAAAGTTGGAATGTTTTGTTTTAAACTGTTTGATAAACGTGAATATGTTGTGTATGAAACTTCTAAAGAGCTTTACCGCATTTGACAAAAAATATTCACACTTGAAGCTCATTTGCTATATTTATGAATAATAAGTTTTGAAAAAATGGGCAAAAACTGAGCACTTTGCTTAATTATTAGCATCTATTTGTAAAAGTATGGAAAATTGAAAAGTTTTTTCTCCAGTTTACCAACTAAAGAAAGTTTTCTTGAACTTTATACAAACTTATACGTGTAGTTCTATATGATCCTTTTGTGATTGAAACTTTTTTCGAATTAGTTCGTAAATTGTTAAATTATTCAAAACAATACATATATTAAGAAAACGCAATTAATTTCATTGTATAAATTGCAGAATTAAATTTTACTCAATTTTTTTATAAAAATCTTCGTACAGATATATTATTTCAGATATATTATAGTATATATTTTGTATAGAAATATTTAAGATATAAAAATAGATTAAATTTATATATCAATGCAAAGATGAATTATCAATAGTTTAAATAATTTTTTATTTTTTATAAATAATAAAATAACTAAATTACTAATATTACTAGTCATAAAGTATAAATATAATAAAAGTATTTAATATTAATAGTATTCAAAATAGTTTAACATTCCAAGAGATTATTTTTTCTTTCACATTTCTAATGTTTATTTTAAAAATCATATACATTTAAATATTGTATATCGATTTTTATTTATTTATTAAAAAAAAATTTATGAAAATATACATATTTATTTAAATTATTAGGAAAGAACGAGAATATTTTATATTAATTTAAAGATAATTATAGTTTAATTTTATTATCTTCTTATCAATGCAATATAACTATCTATTTTTTATAAAATATTTACTCATACTATAATAAATACAATTTTTATTAATACTTTCTCTCTACATAGATTAAATCGTCAAAATATTAAATATATAATGTTCTGAATGGTTTATGTATTAAAAAAAAATTAATAAAGTGTTTTGTTATATATAAAAAGAAAATAATGAATTTTGCATAAATAATAACAATACATTTTAATGCTCATAATAAGTTATATAATACTTTTAGTTTTTAATTTTTAACATAAAACGCTATCAATTAATAGTTAATCATAATACACATTTATTCAATTGGACTTTACGCGTTTATACCTCTAACTTTTTTAATTTAAATTTATATACAATATTATGATGTATACTCGTACTTATGAATATATCATTGTATCATAAATTTACAATAACGTTTTACATTTGCATTGTCGAAACCGAAACAATGAGCAAGCATTCGCTTGAAGCAAATAGACAATAGGGTCATAAAAAATATGCAATAAAATCGTTAATGTTTTTAAGAACAATTTTACTCTGAATAGCAAAAAGTCTATAAAAGCTTTTTCCTGACATTTAGAACCGGATACTGAAGACAAGACTAATATGAAAGCGCCAATTAAATTGTTGCTGTAACCACGTGACTCGAATTGCCAAGATTAAATCGACAACATTCCAAAATACTCGTGTCTTCTAATTTTAGTTATTATTCTTACATTGTATCTAAAACATAAGTATTTCATGAATCGCTAAAGAAATAAACACTAATACTTAATGTATTTCTAATTTCGATCAACAAAAGACTGAAAATTATAAATGAATTAATCCTTGGAACACTGGATTTTACATTCTGTGTCAAGAAATTTTTTTTAGAAAAATAGCTGGAATATCATATTAAACTTACAACAATTGTTATAAAATTTTTCTATATTATATTAATTTATATAATAAAAGTAAAAAAATTAAGTACAATAGTAATTATCCAAGAAGTAATTTACTGAATTACTATATAGTTCTGTATATTGTCTATTGCTGGTGCATTTTACCCATACCTACTACGCATCACGCGCACACACACACGCGCGCGCGCACACACGCATCTGTGTTACGCGCCTACCGTTGCTCCTAAAAACATTACGCGACGACAATTTTACGAGTTTACTATGAGAACATGTGCGACTGTTTACTACATGTCAAGCATTTTCAATATCGTTATTCTCTCGAATCTGCGTTCAATGTTTCATTGCGCATCTAAAATGACACATTATGCTCTATATTGAAAATTTTTGAACTATCGAACCCTATTAATTTGTAAAACCTTATCTATTTCTTTCGAAGATTAAATAATATTTCAATCATCGTTAAATAAGTAAATTTCCGTATCGCTGCCCTCTCGAGACTACG
This sequence comes from Platyscapa corneri, assembly GCA_018907185.1. Lineage (NCBI taxonomy): Eukaryota > Metazoa > Arthropoda > Insecta > Hymenoptera > Agaonidae > Platyscapa > Platyscapa corneri. Next base: position 1,761,452 of record JACCHW010000012.1, read on the forward strand.
TTCAATGTTTTATCATCGAAAATTAAGCTCTATACCGGAAATCTTCAAACAATCGGTTACTGTTAATTTATAAAACCTTATCAAATTTCAATTATCACTACACAAAACTGTCTTGTCACAAGATCATTTTCTTAGACATTTTTATTTTCTTAACCTTCTGATAATCCGTATTCATAAATTTCTCAATACTTATTTACTCCGAAAACTTAACGTCATTACGAGTACATTTGAATTTCCCAGCTTATAGTTCCCATTTCGTACGTAACTCACTAACTCATCCATCAGACTTCAATTTGTACCTATGTCCAACACATCAATCACCAAGCTATTTCGGATTTTTCCTAAGTAAAATTTTAAGACAACTGTCTATTTTGCTAAATCAACAAATAATAAATTGTTGCAACTCTGTTTTGTGATAAATTATAATATCTATAATGTAAAAAATATTCTAAATCGAATTTTAAATAAAATAAACAATTACATCATTCTTAAACCGAAAATTTTATTAAAATTAAATACGGCAAGTCTGCAACTTTACACTGGATTATTATCTAAAAATTTAATCGGTTTAATAAAAATATCAAATAAGAAAATTAATATACACAGTAAAAAGCATTTGTTAATAAATGTAAAATTTTTTAATGTTGTAATTTAAAAAAAAAATAAAATACATTATAAAATTTCCCTAATTTCAGTAGTCATTATGTACTAGATTTTTTAAATTCAAAATTAACATTATTAATTTCTTATGAATACATTATCAACACTCATTAATATTTTAATTAATGAACAGGGAATAAAATATTTGTCAATCAACTGTTCCAGAACAAGACATTTTGTATTAGATAGTATATCTCAAAGTACATAAACGAAGCATTTTTAATATTTATAAATGATAATTCAAATACTTTTTATACTTATTTTAAACATAAATATTCATCATTAAAATAAAATTTTATGCTCGTAAAATATATAAACAAGAAAAGAACATTTCCTAATCGAGGAAAGACATGTGTGTAATCTGCAGATGATTTTTTTCATAAGATAAATTATATTTTTTATATATTATATAATGGATTTTTTTAATGTTATTTTTTCCTACTAAAATATGACTATCAATAAATAATTTTTTTTAAATAATATATAAAATAACATTACATGTTTTCATTATATTTTGTTGGTAGAGCTATTTTATCATTAATATTAATTAATATAATGTTTATTAAAACAATAAAAATAAAATACAAATTCAAACGGATAATCGTACTTGAAAAATCATTAAATTTAAATAAATTATTATGATAAAAATAGCAACTTAAATCCTATATAAATTTTTCAATTATTAATTCGTATGTTCAATAAATAACAATTAATATATAAAAATGTATTTTTAAATAAGAACTGTATTACGTTACTTATAAATCTAATACTTAAATTTTCTTTGCATGCTCTCTTTTTTCAAATATTTTTTATTCAATTTCTCTTATTCGACTTATATTTATGTTATTAAACTATCAAAATTTTTCCGTATATTATCAATAAATTTTTTTTCTAATTTAAAAAATTTTTTAAATATGATATAAAACTTATTTTTGAAACATATTAAAAATAAAAATTTCGTGTTTTAACTACTTAAAAAAAATTGTAAGTAATGATTTATCGATTAAATTAATTCAACTTTTTATCTTATAGGAAAAAGAAAATTTTTCGAGCATATAAAATAAAAAAATCAATTATGTAAAAACTATAATATATTTTCATTAAAAAGAATGTGTTGTAAAAAAAATCTCAGAAAATTTACAATGAAATATTGTAAGTTGTACTTGAGAAGTATATACAGAAAAATAAATCAATTTTTTAAATACGTTCTATATTTCCATTAGTGTTATTATTAATATATAAAAAATGCAGCATTACTTATTTTAATTAGATTTCAATTATTAAGTTTCTGGTGAAAAATACTTAAATTAAAATCTTCTATAATAATAGTCTATAATGATAATAAGAGATCATTCTTGCTATTAATTTACGTCGTTAGTTATAACTCTATTGTGTAAACGTGCTTTTTTTGGGATTTTTCGTTATTATGAAGTTTGCAGGAGACTACATTTTTAGATTTCAAATATATGTTTTACAGCTCTTTTACAATACTTATGAATTTATGTTTTTATATTTTTTATTTTTTAGCATTTATATTTATTTTTTGGTATTACTTTTTTAAATAATAAGTTTTTTTAATATAATATTTATTATCAGATTTTATATTCAGTTGGTTCTATCGAATAGTATTAGACCATTACATCTAAATATCTTATAATTGCATGTATATATTTAATGTTTTCAAAAAATAAATGTAAATTTTTCATCAACTTCTAATAAATAATATTCTATTCATTCTACTATAGTTTCAAATTCTAGTTTACCACTGTAATACATCATTTAAATAAAAAAGAGTATAAAGATTGATTAAAAAGAAAACTTTCTTCCAATCCTATTGAATGATTTATATATTTCAATGTTATTTTAATAAGCAATGATATTTATAAAATTTAACAATGTCAAAATTATAAGAATAGCATTATTCATTTAATTTATGATTTTTCATGAAAAATATTTTTTCATAGATTTTTAATAGAATAATTTCGTTATAAAGTATTTATAAAATATAATACAGTCATATATTAGTAAATGTACAGCATAGATTTTTCATATAATAAGCAGAATATTCTATTGAATGTAGTTTAAAACGTGTTAAACTAAGAAAAATGATAAAAGTTTCCACTATTTAGATCATATTATAAGCAAACTGATGTAAATACGTTCAACGAATTTTAAAATATATAAAAATTATTGTATTGTATTAATATTCATGAATAATTAAACACAATTTTTAAATTTTAAAAACGTTAAAAACTACAGTTTTATGCTACTGCATTTGGTATTGGAATTCTAGTTATTGACATGCAATTTCAAGCTAGAATATAAAAAATAATTACATCACGAGCAGTCTTAGCTAAATGCTTAAAAATTGATTTTGCGTAAAATTGAGTGAAGAAAATAAAAAATATGATTGGTATTAGGATAATCGTAACATTTCACAATTTTTTGTCATATTTGCTATATTAAGCATATGTGTGCATTAATTTATCTTTACATGATATAAAAAACATTGTGTAAGTTGTATGAATAATTAAAGTAACAAAAATTAAAAAATAATAATCTTTATGAGTGTAATAAAATTAAAAAATATTATAGAAAAAATACGGAATATATATCATAATTTTTTTAAAGCGGTGTTAGGTGATAATAATATAAATATAAGTATCTGTGGTTGCAATTATAAGAGAATAATTATTTCCTTCTATTGTGTATTTAGATTCAGATGTCTATTGAAATTAATACTACAGTATTACTAATTTTTACTATTTCACTGATTATAAAGAAATTAAAAGTCTTCAAATTAAAAATAAAGAAATCTACAAAAATTTGATTTTTACTAATTACTTTTTCTACTAAATAATGAATGTTTGGACGAGCACTTCGAAAGAATAAAATTATATAATTAGTTGGTTTAAAATTGTTTGATTCGTAACTATAAAACTGACTTTTTAAAAATTTTATTTTAATATAAAAATGTACTTTTTCATTTACATTTTTTAAATATTCTCTATACTTAATAATTAAAAAATTTAGACATTATATAATTTATTCAATTATTTTATTATATCATATTGTTGTTTATAATTGGATTATTTGTTTTTTTTTTTAAAGATTTAATACAACTATCCCATAGTCACTTCGAATGAATGCTTTCATTATATATAAATATTTAAATTCACTTGATGTAAACAGTATTTATTAATAAAACTGAGATACTCAAAGACGCTTGTGTTTTGAATATAACGTATTAGTAGATACATTCATTGAAGAATGAAAAAACCAAGCTACATTCTTTAAAATATTTAAAAAATAAAATGTATGCGCATACTTACACACATGAATTGAAACAAATATTTATTTGAAATTATTTTATTATTATATTACTCTTTATGTATTATTTATGTTTCTAATTACAAATACAGAATAATTAATTTTAATAGATACATTAGACTTACATTGTATATATATACACGTTACAAAAACATCATATACATAAATAAACAAACATTATAAATCCATAGTTTAATACTAGAATGAATAAACTACAATTTTAATAGAAAAAGAACACATTCTTTTTTTCAGAATATAAAATAAGATTTTATAATGACAATAGAATTATTATTATTTAAAATTTTATAACTTGATGTAAATACAATAGATTAATCTTTATAATAAACAATTTTTAATATATTGAAAGTTATTATCGATTCTTAATAGTTTTGTTGTTTCTAAATTTGTATAAAATAATTATCTATGTACATAACGAGAATCTCTACGTAACACTCAATAACAAAAATATTAAAAAGTCTATTAATTATATTTTATTGCTAATTCATGGAAAGCGACTATCATTACTGTTTATTTGACTTAAAAATATACTATAAAATATAGCAATATTTAAAAAAAGAGAAAACAGATCTTTTCTATAAAAAATCGTAGTAACTCTTATTTTACTGTAAAAACAGAATTGAATTTATAAAAAATGAGTCGCTTAATATTTAAGTTACTGTTTGTCATCTTTTCTATATCAATAGTTCGTGCTGATCTAGACTCGTGCCTTATGGGGTGCCAATGTAAGGATAATATTGATTTATTATGTTATTACTTAATATGATTTTCATTAATTCAGTATTAGAACGATACATATTTATCAACTTTACACTTCAAAAATATTACATTTATCAACTATAATAAAAATAAAAGTATGCTTTGATAATTTTAGTTTTTTTATATTAAGAATTCATTCTTCGAATAATCTGATATAAAGAAAAAATTAAAATGTAATTTAAAATTTCATTTCATAAATAAATAAAAAAATTGCCCAAGATATATAATATTATCTTTTTTTATACAAACTAAATATAATTATTCTAAATTAATAATTATATTTTAAAGTGTATATAATAATTAATAATAACTTTTTTTCCAACTAATAATTGTTGCAGAGAATGGCATTTATTTTTTATTGCGAGTTCTTCGATTATTTTTGAAGAAAGTTGATTTCTCAATTAGTAGTTTATATAAGTGTATTATCTTCATGTTCTCGCATTTACCTCTTGATACCTGTGTGACCAAATTTGTCTTTTATTATACTCTTGTAAACGTCTTTAGTTTCGTAGATGGACTGTTTTTCAAATTATTGTCCTCTTTACGTCTGTAATTTATCAATAACCGTTTCCAAATTGTTCTTCTTCTTTTTTTACTTATTACTCCCTTGATTCAAATTTTCACTTTCTTTGACCTTTTGATTCTTTTATGATCATTATTTATAGAATATTTAATTGGATCGGAGAAAATTCCATTGCATATATATAATAAGTGACCTAATATGTACATAGTAACTCACGCAACATTTTATTATTTCGGATGACTTCTTGATTGTGTTTGATTTTACAGTAGATTATTTTCACATAATGTGAAATAAGAAATTATTATATGATTCATTGTTTGATTACAAAAATAAAAAAGTTTTAAATAATAAGGAAACTAAAAAATTTAATGTCGTAATATATACATTAAAATAAAAAATTTTTTAATTATTTTAAAAATTTCGAATTCAAATATAAAAATAAACACTCATAATTTAAAATCTCTCGTTTCTTTATTACTTTCATTTGAGTATTATTATACTTCTGAAATTTAATACTGTAGTATAATAAAATAATATTTTTTCAAAAAAAATACTTACGTTTTTCTGAGTTCTTTGATAATTAGTTAATGTAAAAATAGTTTCATTTTATTATGATAATATTATCTTAAACTTTAATTCGTTTAACATTAAATATTTATAATAATATAATGTAAACAAATTTAATTTTGCTCAAGCTATTGAATTATTAATTTTATAAAAATAAACGAAAAAATAGAAAATTAAAAAATGACAAAAGATTAACTTTCATTAAAAAAATTTTACTTCATATGATACATTATTCAATTTTTGTATACAATCACGAATTATAAATATTTTAAAATTTGTTCGAAGATTTCTCTAAAGAGAGAATAAGTTTAAATCTAATTTAAAGAAAATTTTTTTTTAATTCATATGCAATAATTTAATATAAACTTTATTTATCTTATTTTAAGTACATACTTTAGTTTACGATTAAATCAGAATTAAAATTAGAAATAATAAGTCTATTCGTAAAAAAATCAATCTTTAAATAATGCTAATTTATAAACTTTTATAACTTTATTAAAAATTAATCTCAAATCATTTAAAGAAATTTTGTATTTTGTTAATTCGTAAATTTAGAGTATATAATTTTTTTCATTTATATAATTCAGATAAAAATTTCAGAGGATAACTGTAATACCATTCATTTTTATCTACTTATTCAAATTATAAAGAATGTATAAAAATAAGCTTAAAAATATTTCGTATTTAAAATTATTCATAAAAAATTTATTATTTTTCTGAATTTAGCAAAGCCCGCCAATGAACAAAAGCAATGTAAAGATAGTTGCTACAAAAATCATAAAATAAGTACGACACAATTACTAAATTATAATTTTTATACTATTTCTCGTTTCTTCATCATTTTCAATTGAAATTTACTTGTAATATTATATTAATTATTTTATTTATTTTTTAGATCACAAAAGATCGAAGTCTTCTTAACAACCATTGAATGTGGTAAAATTCTTTAAAATATTGTTTATTTAAAATTTATATGAGAAGTATAACAATGAAACAAAAAATATTAGAAGTTATTCATTTATTATTAAATTAATTCAACTTAGTAGTACATTAATTTCCTATTTTACATATTTTGAAATATGAAAGAAATTTATTCATAAAAATGCTCAATATATTATTTCAAATGTCTACTAACTAAAAATCTTAATTATTAGTCATCAAACAATTTTAATACATTAGTTATAAATTGTTTTCCGTCTTTCATAGATTTACAAGTTTTTCGTTCAATTAAAAAGTAATACTTTTTCTAGTTCAATGTAATAGTTTTTGTAATATATGTATAGCAATAAAATATAATCTAAAATATAATCTGTAATATTCTATACCCAAAGTACCTATAACATTATGTTCTAAAACTTACCTGTTGCCGTATTCTTGAGTTAATCATAATACGAATTTATTACACATAATGTAGATAAGCTCCTTTTTTAAAGATACTTTTTATTACGGTTTGGACAATTTACTTTGCTAATTGGAGCTTACACTAATCATTTTAATCGAACTATTTACAAACTAATTAATAATTTACAGTATCAGTAAATGATTTATTTTTTTAGCCGTGGCATAGCTAATATATCAAAATAAGTAATATTGCAATTATTGCATAATCTGCAATTCAACGTAAATAAAAACTTCTACTAAATTTATTTTTCACAACAGGTACATTTGAAAATCTTTCGCGTGTATTTTGATTAAAAATTGTGTCACTATGCTAAAACCTGTTGCGTATCTTATATTATTTCTTGTTACTTTTTGATAACAAGTTTCTAGAGAAACAGAATCAAAAATACTTTGAAGGGAAAAAAAGAAAATAATTTGCTTTGTTTCAAAATGTGATAAATTTTATATAACTGTATTATCTGTTATACAAATATTCCTACTTGAATACAGATGTTTCTTTTTTTCGTCTATATTTATTTTATTTCATTATTTCTATGACTTCCTCTGTTATTGTCTATATATCGTTCTTTTTCATGTTCTCTCTGGGTTTCTCAATAAAAGTTAATTTTTTTTACTAATTTCTAAACTTTAAAGCAATTTATATATGCTGTATTTTGTTCGTTCAGGTATGCAGATGCGTTCGAAATAGTTGACCAAATAATGAACCGATAATACAACAATGTAGTCTATTTAAATCTTTCTGCTTTAATATATTGTTTTAGTTATAATTAAAAAGAATAAATTGATTTTAATATGGATATATCGTAAAAAAATATATTACTAATGATTATAACTATTATTTATTTTAATAATACAGTATAAATCTGTATTTTTAATTATAGCTAATATATATCTTTATTGGTGGTCATTTTTAACTGCAAATGTAAATATAAAATTAGTTTATTATTCTTCCGACGGATTGTTCCATATATATATATATAATATCTTGATCCTTCATTCGTATTTAATTGTGTTATTTGAAGTTTATTTTATCATTTTCGTTATGAAATTTCATAAAATAATAAGAATAAGCACAAGTATTACTTATAACTCACGTCAACTATTGCTTAATTTATATTATGGTGATCGAGTATATTAAAAGATGTTTTTTTTAATATTTATGGATCAATTAAAAAAATTTTAGTTTTACCTTATATTATATATCTAATAAATTATTGTTATATTTTACATCGATTGACATAATATTAAACATATCAAAATTAGCAAAATTTTCCTTTTTATGAAATACTATAGATTATACAGTACAGTTTCTGATGATGTATTAAATAATAAATATTTAAGAAATTTGTTTTTAAATCATTCCGTTCCAGATCTAAAAAATATTAATATTTGCGAATTTAAAATTATAAATTTATATTTATTATTTTTGTCAATTTTTTTTTTGAATAAAATAATTCGCCAAACTGGTATTTTATATTCAATTATACAATCAATATTCAAAAACTATTTAAAATCACTATTCTATCACTATTCATTTAATTTAGTTTATATTTCAGAAAAATCTAAAAGTTGCTTGACTGATAAATAAATGAAACTATTATTTTCGAAAAATATATTTATAATTAAATTATAAATAAAATTCATTTTTATTTACAGTTTGGTATATTATTTAAGAAACAACATCAATAAAAATTCATATTTAGAATTGAACATTAAAATTACTAAGCTTAGTTCTTATAGTTCTCTCTATTAAGAAAAACATTTTATAAAAAAATTGTAATAGTAAGTTCAAATTTGATTTAACATTTGCTCGTATGTAAATAGACACTAACATGAAATATTCATTTATACAGTAATTTCCATATCATTTCATTAACAAATGTAAATAATTTTTTTTTAAATACTTGTGATATTTTAACTCATTCATAAATATTTTCAAAATACTAATACTATTCAAAATAATTTATTTTCATATATTGAATTATAATATAATAACATTAAGATATATGTTTTAGATCTTTTAAATCCAATTCTTATCTTAAATTTGATCTAAATTTTGTTTAAAAATATTCGAAATTATTTCACATATAAAAACGCAATATATATATATATATATATATATATATATAATATAGGAGTATATAGATATATATATATATATCACTCCTCTTAATATATATTTAAATAATTTTGACAGATTACATAATATCTTTTATTCGTATTTTCCATCATCATAAATAATTTTTACAGAAAATCTTTACTTTTTAAAAATGACTATCTACGGAGTTAAAAAAAATGATACAAAGTGATTTACAGCATCGTATTACATGGAAGTCGCAATAACGTGTGACATGTAATAATACGTGATTTACTTATTCATATACACCTTAGTCTACCATCTCACTAAAATACATGAACCGATGGTTATCTATATTTTATGACATCGTCACAAAAGCATTTACAAAGATTGATTTCCAGCGAGTTAAAGTCTTGTGTCAGCGTATGTGAATTTCTTTGAATATGAAAAAAAATAATTCTACAATTGTCATAGACTCCTTTTGTTGACCTTTAATTTTTTCATAATTCTTTATTTCTTTACTAAGAATCTTTATGGAATTGGAAAATCTCACCTTCCAGTACTGCACAAGCACTCCTATGATATAAAGCGACTTTTTGAACTAAAATAACTACTCTCTCTCTCTCTCTTTCTCTTTCAAGCTGTATAAAAGCATCTCTACATTCTGTCTTTCTGTAGCGCTTTTACGCCGATATTTCTCTCTCTTCATTTCTTACCCTCGTTGATCTTTACTTGACGTCGCTTAAATGTTCAACTGATGATGTCCCACTTGTCCTCTTCTCAATCTTGTCACATACTTAAGATTCTGTCTTTTTATTTATTTTATATTTCATTCTCTCTTAAGGTTCAATCAGGCCAATATAAAACACAATATAATTTATCTTACTTTTATTATTTTTAAATACATAAATTATTATAATTCAAATAATAATCATATATTATAATACTTATTATACTCTAGTGCTATATTAACATGATTTTAAATTAATAATTTATGTAATCACTTCATTAAAAGTTGAAACTATACAAATTACTCTGTAAGTAAAATCGTAAATTATATATTTAAAAAAATTTCTTCTTATAATTATTCTCTAACTTTAAATTATTCTAGTTCTTAAAATCATTAAAGACAATTGCGAGAAATGCTTGAATATAGTAAAATACAATGACAATGAGATAATATAAAGCTTTCTGTTTATTATTTAACAGTCTGCGTGAATAGGTTCGCAGTCAGTCAAATTATCTGAATGTTGCGAAAATGTACAGGGAATCTGTATACTCAAATAGCACGTTATAACAGTATCAAAATTTAAAGTATTTTAGGAATTTATATTAAATAAAAAAATTTAATGCAGAAGAAAATGCATTCAACTTCAAACACTTTTCGAATTTGATTTCTTATATATTTTGTGCTCTCTCTCTCTCTCTCTCTATTAACATTTTTTCTTTTTTCCTCAAATTTCTTAAATGCATTTAATTAATTAAATTTTTCTTTTGAATACATAAAATATATTTTCACTTATTATTGTATTAATGGGGCCTGATTTTAATACAAATAACCTATTCAAAAAATAATTTATAAAGTATAAAGATACTTTCATAAATTTTTAAAACATTTTTTTATTACTTCGATACTTTCTGCTGTAATTGAGCGCAAATGACAACATATTTTAATATCTACTACATTAATAAAGTAATTTTTATTTTTACGAAACGCCAGTACATATTTCATTATTATTTTCGAATTTCGTAATAGTACTGTTATACATTAATACAAAATCCGTAAATACGTTCTAATGGAATTTAAAATGCTTCGTTTCTAACATCTGCTTCACAATCAAATTGTGAAGGCAAATCCTTTTATAGGTAAATGACATCGCTCTACACATCCATGTTCGTATGTATATATACGCATATAGTAAAATGATTATGTAGAGAAAATAAGCACTAGTAAAAGAATGTATTTCGCATATATGTATATCCGACTGTGGATTCTCTTTCCGCGAGTTTAATCCTTTACCCTCTCCACAAGGAAATGAAAGATATAGGGGAAGCCCTCTAATGCAATTCGATATAAATCCTTTTTTTAGCACGTATACAAATATTTTGCAATAAATAATTGCGAAAATTGAGGATATTAAAGAAATTATACTTCAAATATAAATATTTGATTACTGCGTAAACTATTAAATTATTGTAAGGAGTAATAGTAAATAAAACATATTTCTCTAAAAAAAAAATGATTCAGGGTAAAATTAAAATATCTTCAATAATTTCTAATAAAATTATAATTAAGAATTGCCTTTCAATCGTTTCGAATTAACATACTTTTCTGGATTTCAATAATGAGAAAAAAAACTTATTTTATATAATGAAAAAGAATAAATATTAATAACTTTTTGTATTACATAAATCAAAATTTTAATAATATATTTCATATTCATAATTTGAACAGTTACTATATTAAATAGTTAAATTAATAATTTTAAAGTGATACTGATTATGTAAAATAATAAAAATAATTATAGGTAATATTAATATATGAGTTCATGATATTTCACAATATCTCATTAAACACGAGATAGATATTAAATGTAATTAAATTTATTTATATATTATATAACTAAAACTCTATTCCTTTGAAAAATTTAATTATGAATAATATTAATTCCTTAAATTAAAATAAATAATAGAGTACAGTAACTACATAATAAAAATCTTTTAAAAGATATTTTTATTTGAATCATCTAAGTACTTAATTTAATTTAAAATATTAACTCTAAATTTATATTTCTAAAATGTATTTTATTTTGATTTATTTGAGTATAATCTTTTTACAAAACATCTTTAAATCAATTTTATATTTGGATAATTAATAATGAATATAATTCTCACTTTTCTTTTATTATTTAAAAGGCGTATGTATATTCATATTAGAAACTTAATTAATATTTTTGATTCAATAGTTCTTATTTATAGATTTAAGAAGTTTTTATAAATTTATTATAGCTTTGTACATATTATCTTATAGAATAACTACTCTTTCCTTTTTCTAAAATATTTCCTAGTAAGTATTTATTATTTAATTATATTACAGAATAACTACTCTTTCCTTTTTCTAAAATACTTGCTAGTAAAAATTTAGTAAGTGTTTACTGCTTTTAATAATAGAATTATTTATAGAACTTTTAATTAAAAAAAAATTAAAAATTAGTATCTTTGTTTAGATAATTAATAAAATATTAATAAAAATGCAAATAATAAAATAACAGTAAAATTAATTTACTTAGAATAATCGTCTCCATTAGATTATCTTGCAGTTCACTGAAGATCTGTAATAAGTATCATCTTCATGCATAATAGATATACTGAATAATGGAATTTGCATCAATTGCAAATTGCAATCAATCCTATTCGACACCGCCGAAAGCCAAAGGATTGATTTAAGTTTTAAGTGCATATAATAATAATTTAAAAAATTTTAAATTTCAAAACATTTCAAAATTTTTATCCTAATTATCCATTGATAATAAATTTATTTATTATAATTAGCATTTTTATTTTGACTAAGAAGTTTGAAAGAAGCTTTAAGAGTAAAAAGAAATTAAGAATTCAATTTGATAATAAATAACTAAATAAAGTAATAGTCGTTTATAATGTTAAATAAAGAATTATATTTTTAATTTTATTCTTATCAATTCTAAAACGAATTATTTTATATTCATTAATATAAATTTTATTAAACCCAATATTCGAGTACGATAACTTGAGTATTCACTATATATATTACTTGTTAAGGATATTTCACATGTTATAATTATCTGCAAGTTTAATCGAGAATGTTCATTTTAATAAATCAAAACTTTAATCCAAATTATCTTCCAAGAGTTAGATACATCAAAGTTATAACATTTTGAAATGATGAATTAATTAAAATTTAATGTAATATCTAATAATAATTAAATTGTTTTTCAAGGTTTACCGATGTATTGATAAAAATAAAGTAATTAGTAATCTGTACCTATAAAAATTTCATTTTTTAAGCAAAATAAACTGATCCATAGATTCAGATTATGACAAATATATGATGGATTCTTGAAATTGGTTAAATTTTAATCCTACATAATTGTAAATTTTGTCATGGATTAAATTTTAAGGTCGTAAATAGGAATACGTTTTATAATGAATAGCAATAACCATTAATAGTCAAAAGAATTTCCTTTGAAATGCCACACCGAAACTTAATTACAAAATATGTTAATATTTATTTATTTCATAAATATTTCCAAACAAAAAATACCACGAGGATAACACAAAATCAATGCGGTTACAGATATTCAATTTTTGTATACTCCTCTGCATAGTTTTGATGCTTCGTTGTTATCTCAAATACAATTTGCATATCTTTCTATATACGTAGATAACGATACGCAAATTACTATGAGCTGTTTTTTTTCCAAACCATCTACGAACCATGTTGGCCCTTCAAGGTATGTAATCAGGATATCGCAATCGACGACGAAGAAGCGATACTCGGTCTGTTTTACTAAAAAATGTACGTGCGTATACTTACATACTCGTTCGTTAACGATAGAAAAAGAATCGAGAAAAAGAAAGAACGCAAGGTTGTGCATTGATATCATGTTGAAATCGCTGTGGACACATCAATGCAGTGAAATTGAATCTTGTTCTGACACACAATCTAAATCGAATCACGTCAGCTGGTTCTCTCGTTTTGGAACTGGTAAAAGGGAGAGAAAAAATTGAGACAGAAAATCTGAATTTAGCGCATCGTATAATGGCTTGTCCGCGTCATGCGGTGTACGTATTATATCGTATGTCAATCACGAGAAAGTTAAAAAATGTATGCTATTATAACAAGTAAGCTGTTGATATTTATTAAAAAGATGAAACATTTATCCAACTATATTTTACGATTACTTTGAGCTAACTCTATTTTAAACTAACTTACTAAATTTTTTTACGTTTCAGACCTTGTAATAAATTTTTTATACTGAAATAATCACTATCCTCATATAATAATATTATTCAAACTCTAAATTAATACATTTCATTAAAATATTTAATAAAAGTAATAAAATAGATATGCAAAAATATTTGCAAAAAATCTTAAAATTTTCCGAAAATTAGATATTGTACTTCAGCGACATCATAATGTTTTAAAAAGATCGACCGACTAGTATTATAAATCATAAAATTCCCTCCAAAGGCAAGAGAATATTTTATATGACAATCTTGAGTTGCACTGCACTTTGAGTTTTTTAATAATGACTCATTCGATTATTCAAGCTTCTGATTGACTATATTAAACCAAAATACTGTGATTTGTCGAAGCTAAGTCAGCGAGAATTTTCACGAAGTTGTTTAGCAAAAGCTACGCTTGTTTTCTAAATCAACTTAAAAAAAATAAAAAGAAGAGACGTATTCTAATAAAAAATAAATTTAATGGTAATGTAAGACATTTTGATAAACCTATTTAAAAATTCATTTTGAAAATATAAAACATCATATTCTGTTAATTTTTAAATTGACTTTAAAAAATCCAAGTCCGTTATTTTTTAATTTATTTAGAATTTTACCATTTCCTAAAAATGATATTATGCAAAATAAGTTTTCAACATGGTATAAATACTATTGATTCATATACTTCTATAATACTTTTTCTTCTTCAAATACTTGAAATTTTTTTAATCGATTCTATTTTCTATAAAATAATACAATTTCTTTTTTAATATTATTATTTTTCGTATTATTCCAAATTTATTTTTATTCTATACTTTCTAAAAATTTAGAACTATTTTATTTGTAATTTCAGGGAAAGTCACGTGAAAGTATACATTTTTTTAATCAATTAAGATTCGTTTAAGAGTATCAATTGTGTATATTTGATACTTTTTCTAGAGGTATACAAAGAAAAAATTAAACAACCTTTTCACATCTTCTTATAATATTATATTTATAATATCTTTATAATCTTCTTATAATATTATATTTTTTCTAAACTAAAAGAAAATAAAATATTTATATATTTTACAATAATTAGATACAAAAATTAAGAAATATTTAATTTGTGAACAGGATTATATCAATAAGAATTATAAGAAAAATTTTAATGAAAAAAATACCGTATAATCTAATATTCAAAAAAAATTTTACATATAAAATTCATATAGTTATAAGAATTACTCAAGCTACTTATTAAAAATTTATACGAATATAAAACATTAATATTATTATTGATTAATAACAATTGATCTCAAAAAATCTAACTTTAATAAATAGTAAATAACAAATGATATACACATAGGCTATTTACTATAAGCTCATAAGCATACCCATATATATGTGTGTGTACATATATATATATATATTTAAGTATGGTTTTTTATTAATTATTAATTATTAATTATGGTACAAAAAAATAAAAAAAAAAAACAATTTGATTGAAAAAGAATATTTTGAAACCTTTATAATTATACGTTTTACAAATAAACATTAATTTTTCTTTAAGATGTGAATATATTCGTATCAAAAATTAATTATCCATGAACAATATATTTTGTGTATTTCATACGTTTATTTTCTAATAGTAATTCTTATTAAAATCAATATTATCTAAAATTAAAATGATGATTTGAAAAGGCAATGAAAAAGATTAAAATAAAATACCTATTCAACTAAAAGAATTTAAAATAAGTTGGTAATCCTAAGTTCTCCAAGTGATGTTTTTTAGTACATTAGAATTCTTATTGGTAGTAAGATGGTGAAATAGCAATGTTCATAGAAAATTCTGTAGAAAAAAATTATGGAAATTAAAAATAAAATATATAATCAGAAAACAGTGGAATACGTTGGAAAGTATAAAAGTGTATGAAAAAAGAATTAGAAAAAAGTATGAAGCAATGTGAGAAGATGTACAAATGAACGAGAGAACGTAATAGCAAGAAAAATAAGAAGAGCATAAGAAGAGATAGGAAAAGAGAAAAAGAAAGAAAAAGAAGGTAAGACAGCCGGGAACGTTAATAGAACGTTGACGTCCAGAAAAACGTGTTGCGAATCTTATGGACGATCGTCATTTCAAGCCGCCTTTATTTTCATTCTACCACTTCCTTCGTTGATGTACCTCAATAGTACAAGCTAGTTTTTGAAAGCACTAGCTATTTTCAACATCTCTTTCTCTCTTCTGTAATCTTATTCTCTATATATTCTTCTTTTTATAGTTGTGACTGATAAAAAATTAGGAAAGAAATAAAAATATTTAGTTGATGTCTTAGTGTATTTGCGTCATTCTTATTAGTAACATGTTTCATTGCAATAATTTTCTAAAAAAATTTTATCTATCCTTACTAAAGTACTTTATTAAAAGAGAATTAAGATAGTATGTTCATAATTAATTATGAGTTTTTATAAAATATATAGTATATATTCAAAAATATTTTTTTTTGTCTTCATTTTAAAATGATTATTTTATTTATAATAACTCTATATTATTTTATTTGAAATAACAGCTTTCATAAATATCATATTCAAAAATTAATATAGTCTTATTGAATTTAGTTTTATATTTATATTTAAATCTAAAAAATATTTAAGTTTAATTTACTCATGATTTTATTAAATTTTAATAATTATATTGTGTTAGATTGAAAATATTAGTAAGATCCTGAAATATTTTTTGTTTATTGCAAGAATTTTACTTCGTAAAACTTACGTTATTTCATGCATTCTTTAATATTTATTCATATTCATTTAATAACAATTTTAAAATCTGTATAATGATAATAAAAAATGTATACTTAGAAATCCTATGTATTTTATAAGTAAATAAAAGTTGATATTATTAATTTTTTGTGTTAATTTCTTATGTTAAAAAAATTTAAAAAATCAGTCCTTATAAAATGAAATATAAAATAATAGAGAATTAAAAAAATCTTCAAAAGATTTTTTTCTATATTCTACTTTTGTGAAGAAATATGTTAAATTTTTAATAAAAATAAAAATTAGATAAATTATACATTAATTAATAGTAAAAAAAAGTTATTTTACAAACATGTAGTACAAAAATGTACTGCATGCAAAATCTTATTTTATACTACGTGCTTTCTTTTCAACTTTTAATTTAAATTAATAATGTGTCTGATCAAATGATTCATAAAATTTTTCCTTTATTGCAAGAATCTGAGATTAATAATTAATAATAAGTGACTATTACAGCTCAAATTAAATTAAATCTTTATTAAATTAACTTTTAAAATTTTATGTATTGTCATGTACATATTAGAAAAGCACGTATGATAAGCTAATAAATTATGAAAATAATTTTTGAATGTATAAAAATCATATAAAAAAATGATGAATTTGAAATTGAAAATTTCTAAGTTTTATTCATATCCGAGAAAAGTTACTGATGTTTATTATCAATACTCTTTTATTTCTCTTATTCATTCATTATTGTGCGTCTATACTTATTTTTACTAAGCTTGCAATCAATGTAACAAAAAAATAAGAGGAACTTGAATTTAATTTACCCAGAGAATATATTATATATTTATACTTTTATCACTAATATTAATGTTTGGTATATTACCTATGTAAATTCATGTTTTTAATTTTAATTTAATAACGTTTTATTTTATGTATTTTTCAGTTTTACAATTTCATATTATATTGAACAAAGTAATAACTATGCAATTTCTTATTTGAATATGATTATCATCTATATTAGATTCTATAATTTTTTATAGTTTCTGTATAATATTTAAAACAGTATAAATTTTAGGATTATATAATTTTCCATATATTTTTTCAATTAATTCAATTTAATCAATTTTTTATATTTTATAACTTTGAATTTATTTTTTTTTAATATCCACATTTTATAACTACACAATAATTTCTTAATTATATCTTATACATTTAATTTAAATTTCTTATCGAAAATCAAATTGTTATATATTTAAATAACACGTTTTTTCGAAAACCTTCCACGATTGCAATAATTAACTTTATACTCATATTTATATTAATAAATTTACCTAGCTTATTTAAAATTAAATTTATAATACTTGTTTAAAGAAACTATTCAATCTTGAAATACTTTTGCAGAAATATTTCAAGATTAAGCAATATTTAAATTTACTTTTGTCTCAACCTCAAATAAATATAAATTTTATCGCTATTTTCACTTGATTCAAATAATCTAAATTTTTTAATACTCAAGTAAATTCATAGAATTTTTCTTTCTTGCATTCAAAAACAACATAAAACTGAAAAAAATGATAAAAAAAAAAAATAAAAGGATATTGAATGGTGCTCGACTAAATTGTAGAACTTCCCATATATAGTTCAAATAAATTTTTTTTCACTTAATCTAAAATTATTGAAATTTAGATATATCACAAAATTATTGTCATTTATACATTTAATTAATTTCACTAATATTTTTCTAATTTGAGTAGAACTAAAACTCGATATGTTAATTTATCTAATAAAATTCATAACTTTTAAAAATCTATTAATAGGTGTGTCAATTTTTATTTAAAATCCATCGAGTTATGAAAGTTCTAATATTTCTCAATTATACATGCATCAAATTAGAATATTAATATTTAAAATATCTATTGCAGGTAATTTTATATTTTTTAATGTTTTTAACATATAGTCCATATAAAATACTTAAAGGCTGACATTTGTTTTCACCAGTTTCCGAAAACAAATAATAATTGATTTTTTATTTGTTTAAGTGAAATTTATATTTAAAAAAATTAATTATTAAATAGCTTTAAATAAAGGCATTGATTAATTTTTATATATAAATGCAAAAGGTATATTTATTCAAACATAGAGTATATAATTATCAAGATTATAAATATTTGTTAACGTTCTGTTTAATTTTTATAAATACATTATGTATTTTTTAAAACTAACATCAATGAAACGTTAAGTATTAACTACTTTTATATCCACGAAAGGATATAGAAACTATGGGGGAGTGACGTAAGCTGCATTTTAAGTGCAACCTTCTATGGTTCTTCTTGATCGGTTTGTTCAGTGGTGAATGTCAAAGGACGAAACTCCTTTCGACATACTGAATCGGAAGTCTGAATAGGTAATATCAAATATCAACATTCTATCCTTCCAGATTCAAACTTTAGCTTCTCATTGACTATTCGATCTTATACCCCGCCGTTTTACTTTGCATTTTCTAATAATCTTCTTGTAATTGCTCATTCGATTACCTGTGTCTAATTAAGTATTGAATAACTGCCGTTAATATTATTCTAAAATAGACATATGGAAAGACATATTCAGTAATTTTAAACTATTACAACAATATGAATGATTTAAAATTCAATACTTAACAACAAATTAACTGTAATTATAATTAATGGAAACTCAGTATAGACGGTATTGAAATAATACGAATAATTTGTGAAGTATACGAGGAAAAATAGCCGACATAGTTTTTTTCTTCCTTCGAGTCACTAATATGCATTAGTATGAATATCGGTAAAGCTTTGCGGAAAAATAGAGTTTCTCTTCTACTGCTACTATTTGTGTCGCTTTTAAAAGTTTTTTCCTAGTTCAAGCAACCTTTAAAGCATGAATCTTCTGTCTTTTTGCATTTTCTGTCTTTCTGGATATCTGTTCGTTTATTTCACTATATATGGCGCTTTCCTATTTCCTGCCTTATAATTTATATTTTCTTCTTGCTTTTTAAATAATTTGATATTTTGTCTTGGTAAATTAAGTGTCTCTTAAGATGAATTGTCATAAAAGCATCATCGAAAACGTGCTTACATTGCATACATTTTTATTTTCTACTTTGTTAAAATCTTGAATAAGACGTCAGCAATAGCGATCTTCTCTAAGAACAACAATACGTAAAAGCGTAACAAAATGAAAATAAATGTATTGTCGTAATTGTTAACTTTCTTTATTATTACAATTAATAAAATAATTTTGATTTTTACTAGTATATTTTTTCTAAATTTATTACTTGAATTAACGTATTCATAATAAATAATAAGTTTTAATAAATGAAGATAATAATTAAGGTTTTAATAAGTCTTAGGAATTTATAAGAATTAAAAATCTTAAAGATTGTATTTATGTTATATATTATTATTTCTTTCATAGATGTTATTATTGTTTAATTAAATAGGTTATACAAGAGAAAATAATAAAATATTAAATAGATATATAATGTATAGTAAATTTATATAAGAATACAGTAGATATTTCAAATATTAAAAATATATATAGAACTATATATACTTTTACAATTATGGAATGAAAATAAATTAACACTACATAATGCACTGTTTTTATAAACAATCTAATTTATAATAGTGGCAAATATCACTAACACAATTAATTTTGTAAAGGCCCTTTTTTAGTTAAAAATCTAAGAAGAAAAGTAATTAAAATATTAATATCTCAAACAAATATATTTAATTAATTGTAAAAATTTGTCTCTATTTTTCATACATGATGTTGTTACATTCATAATGATAATTGGTTTTATGACAAAAAAATTATTGATTTATTATTATAGATCTGATTCTTGTCATGTATTGCACTACTCAGCTCATCTCATTATTATATTTTGAAAAATTGAAATTTTATAGATAAGATATGACATATTATTTAATAAAAACTTTGTGTATAAATTAAGAATAAAATTAGTATATACTTTAACATGTAAAAATCATGTCTAAGCTGAATGAGATAATGGATTATTTAATGAAACATTTATTATAATTTATCTATGACAATGAAAAATCGAGTAAATCCAAAAAAATGAAAAATGATATTTGCTTCAGATTATGTAATAAGATTTCCAATAACACAAATTCACAATGCAAAAAGTATACATCAGCCATTTTTTCTTTCGTATATATGATAAAAGACTAAAACTAAATTAATATATAAACAAACAAAATTTTATTTATAATTTTCAATTCATTTAAGCTTATTTATAACAATTTGATAACTAGACATTTTCTTTCTCATCGTTTAAAGAGTTAAAAACAAAATTGTAATGAAAGTATCATTTCAACAACATCAGTATTTTGGTTGAATCGTGCATATTACTCATTAATTAATAACGGAGATAATCAATATTCTAAGAATGTCAAAGAATTAATTTTGATGAAAAATAATGCATCAATTAAAGGAATGAATAATATAGAAAACATACCAGAAAATGATATTTTCTCTTAAATCTTTTATTAATTATTTTGAGAATTTAAAAAAATAAATAAATAAAAAACAAATAATAATATTATATGTTTATTGAATTAAGATAAAAAAATAAAAATTATTTGACAAAAATATTATATGACTATTTTTATAATTAAAATGAAAGAGAAAATATGTATGCGTGAGAAAGACAGAAAAAAAAGTTGTGGGTGTATGAGAAGGAGAAAGGTCATAAGGTCGTGGATATTGAAGTAGCAAGGTATGCCTGTTCCTCGTACATTTTCATTTAGATTTGCTTTCTCATACTCAGATAGATGTAAGCAGTAAGTGAGTATCAGAGGAAGAGAGAACAAAAGAGAATGAATGAAGGGAGGAAGAGAGAAATGTCGGACTAATACTAGAACATAGTCCAAAGCAGGATATTTATTTACATTCTAGCAATTAGTCGACCATTAGGTAGGAGCCTCCAGGGTAACTATCAGAGTTTCCAAAACAAAAACAAAAATAGAAAAACATAAAGTAATTGTTAAAGCCAAAGGAATAATTCAACATAAATTTAATAATTTAAGAATAAGTTAGAATAAATTAAATACAAAGTTTTGGATATAAAATCTAATACATTCAAAGTTTAAAGTATTTAAATTAAAACTTAAAAATACTTTTAAAAATCTAAATACTGTAGATATCTGAATAAATTAATGTTGTTAGTAAATCCTAATGAATATATCAATTAGTTAACTATTATTAATATTTTCAATCTTAAAAAGGAAATATATATATACATATTTATATGTATTTATTTATGTGTAAATAAAATGTTTTTAATTATAAATCCTGCTAATCATGAATTTATGTTAGATTTATATATTTATACTAATAAATTAAAATAAATTTTAAATTATGTATCTGTATAATTAATTAATTATTAAATTTGCTTATAAGTTTCATATAGAATTATAAATGAAATTTATTATTTTCTTATTCCAACTGCATTTATAACGCAATTGATTTGAGAAAATTAGACACCAATGATTTTTCTTTTTAAATTTTATATTCATCTACTTGTAATTATTAAAGTGTATAGTTCAACTTACAAGGGAATAAAAATATAATTAATTCAGTTATTCGTGAGACTTTGATTTACAGACAATGTGATATACTTTTATTTTTTACCGTCCATCTTTTTTGAGAATAAGGTGTACTGTAGCAGTTCATCATTTCCCATCACATTTTACTAATCATCATACCACTGTATACTTTGTACCCTTCCTATTATAAGCTTTCGCTAAACTTGGTTCCCGTGATTTTAGGATACTAAAAACCTACTTTGTAGAATTAAATTTTTATACGTTCGAAATCGAATACAAAATCAAAATGGTATTTTGAAAGTGATTGCTAAGTAAGAAGTATAATAATACTTATATTATCTATTTTTATAAATTAATTAATGAGTGAATGAACATCATTATTAAACAGAATATTCGTGATTCAAACTATTAACTTCTTGTAAAACTTTAGATTTAAAGAAATTTATTTTTAAAATTAAGAAATTAAAACCAAATCAGGTTTTAAGAACTGACCAACTATAAATAAAAGTAATTTTAAATCAATTTATGCTATCAGGCTTCATAAATTTATGATACTACCAAGATATCAATAATATTATCTAATAAATTTATCATTTAAAAAAAATGATAATTAAATGAACGTAATTATAAGATATTTTACCAAATCTTACTTATAATTGGAAGTGTGATCTTTTTAGATAACAATAGACTTAATACTATACAATAGACTTATCAGAAATTATCACTTGAAGTTACATAGGTTCATAAGTAATAAATCGGATTTGATAGCTAATGTAGGATAAAGTTTATATTTTTAAATAATGCTCTAAGTATTTATAACCTTATATATTTCCATGAATGCTTATATTGTAAACTATGTGCGGTTAAATTTATATTTAATGGCATTTGAGTAAAATCAAAAATCCTAAAAATCTGTTTAAAAAAATGTACTATATCTTAAATAAAATAGTACGCCAAAATTATAGTTTATTATAATATATCAATGTAAATTTATACGTATATAATATAATATATAATTTTAATCTATTTTTTTGTAATAGTTTAAATTAATAGAAGAAAGATATAATTGAAAATAATATTTCTATACAGGTAAGTACTTTATGTATTACTAGATATTACTATAATATATAAATCTTAAATAAATAATGATAATTCTTTATAAAAATAATTGAAAGAGACGTTCTTAACATTTAAAAATACTCGAGTTTACTACTTTTTTATTTTAATAATATTTTAATCATATCAGATTTAATTTCATGAATATTTTTTTATTTTATAAATAATAAATGACAATGAAAATCTTTAATTGAATAATGAAAATATTTTTTTAATTATTAAAATTTTATTTATTATTATTACTAAATTTTTCTGAGTTTTGATTGATAAATAATAAAATGAAAAATTCTATAGTAAATAAGTAGTTAAGGTCAGAATATACTTTATTGATTGATTTTAAAATAACAAAAATTAATATATCAATAATAAGCTAATGTAAATTTAATCTATCATAAATCATTTAAGTTTTTAAAAGGTTTATATTTTCGTAAGTAGAAAAGTTTAAGAAAAAAATTTAAGTAACAATTTAAACATGTATGTCAATAAATTGAAAGGAATAAAAATATCAAGTAAAATTTACGACATTAATAAATAATAGAATGATTATCAATCTTAATCCTGTTTTAATGATAATATGGTATCATTTGATATTTTGTTATTTTTTTATTACGTTTAAAAGTTTCAATAAGATACCTTCTCAAGTATTGGGGTACATACAAATAAAGTTACACGAATTTTAACTTGATAAAAATCTTAATAAATCACAGAATATTATATATATATATTATAAAATTAGTGGAAAAGAAACATATAAAGATTTAACAAACAGAATTCTTGTTCACTATTGTTCTTATTATTAGCTATATACTACTTTTGTAGTAAATTAAAAGTACAGTTTCTCAAGTCTTAATTTGCGATAGTTTTTTCAATGAGTTTGAATGATGAAGTTTAAATTTAATCAGTAAGATTTGTAAAGAATTGGAGGGAGAAAGAGAGAGAGAGATATATATATAGTAAGGCACAGAGAAGAAAGGATGAAATGGTAGGAAAAAGAGAGAAACAAGGAACTTCTAAAATAAGTGCTTCACACACCCCGCATTCGGAACAAGCCACAAAGCAACAAAGATATGGATTCATTCAATTACGGTAGCGCATGTACGTCGTGGAATACCAAGGAGTTTTGTATTCGTATGTTGACACTTTCGCACTCTCTATTTCTCTTTCTCTCTCTCTCTCTCTGTCTCTCACTTCCTCTATCTCTTTCTCCTTTTCAGTCCTTTACTCCCAAGGGTTTATACCACCTGGCAATGCCTGCTTCTACTCCTCAAACTTTGCAATACTCCTATCGCCATGCACTTCTGTTCTTGAGGGGTTATGGGACTAAATTTTTCATACCTTTCATTCTTTGTCTACATGCCTTAGTTTTCTAATGTCACTTCTCTTTTTTTATTGTTGTCACTACATATGTATATAAATAAATATATATATATATAACTTTCTTCTTCACGTGTATGAATAATCAATGCGATAATTCAATTATTTTTTCTTTTTGTAAAACTATCGTAACACCAAATTTTTGAAATTTTTAAATTCCTTAGTTACACATATCTTAAATATTGTGTATGAAAAATGCTTGATTTTACATCCAATATATCATTCACATAATAATTTTA
Organism: Platyscapa corneri; assembly: GCA_018907185.1. Taxonomy (NCBI): domain Eukaryota; kingdom Metazoa; phylum Arthropoda; class Insecta; order Hymenoptera; family Agaonidae; genus Platyscapa; species Platyscapa corneri. The sequence continues at coordinate 1,786,829 of JACCHW010000012.1, forward strand.
TATTTGTACATTAATAACATCAATGTTTGTACAATTTTACCATTATTATTATTTTTTTAATAACAAAAATTTAGTGATAATTTTTTTTAATTACGATTATTTTTAATCATAATTAATGAGAAAACACCTGTAAAATACGTAAGACAATCAGCTTACAATATAATTTTCTGCAGTTTATTATTTTTATGAAGATAAGACTAAAATAAAATTTGTATTTTTTATCTCTCTTATATTTTTATTATTCTTCGAATTTATTTTACTCAAGTTATAATCTTAATTTCAATGCTACCAAACGTTTATTTTAAGGGAATTGCATCAGTTTACTAAGTACAATAATTATTGTAGAATATAATATCAAGCATGGCAGTGTCAAATTTATTATTTCTAGCTAAAAATGATGGAAGATTATAAGACAAACTTAAAATAAAAATAAGAGATTTTCATATAAATCAATTTTGATATTATTACAAACTATTGTTGTCAAAATTAAAGACTATTATTATGTACTACGAGATTTTTTCCTATCATCTTCTGAATTTTTGGTCTTTTTCCTGTTATTCGCGTGTGATGTCCAAAAGGTCTTTTCTCGTGAATCTCCTACCGCATACATCGAATACGTGAAGGAAAGAGAGACAGTAATACGAGAGAAGATAATGGAGTCTTTTTGGTATACTCTTACTCTCGAATATAAATAGGAGAAAATCAGGCCTGCATAGAAAAAAATCTTTCAGCGCTCAAAAGGAGGAGAAACCAGAATACTGGAAAAGCAGTCAACCTCGACGCTAGAGAAGAGGCATAAGCTATCAACAAAAACACAGACAGAGTCATCCGTATCGACAGCTAGAAACCGTTGCTACCGAACAATCCGAGAATCCACCCGCTTTCTCACTTTCTACCTTGGGGCACATTCTCCTTCTCCGCAGAGCGTTGTGTCCAGCGTTGTGAAAATTGAAATTCGTTGTTTTTATTCTCAGCCCTGTGTCCAAGTTCTACCGTCGTTACTACACAGTTCACCCATTTCAAAGCAAACGGAGAGAAAAAATCTACTCGCTCTTCCGAGGCGATCGCCTAACAGTTCTACCGATCCTAGGGAATAAACCTTTATGCCCATTGAAATGCGAATTTTTATTCGACGTCTTCGACTTTCTGAATTTTAATTTGAATACTTATAAATACTAATAAAAAATAGCAGTTTTTTATTTTTTTTACTTTAATATTCACTAAATATTCATAAATAAAATTTATTTACATTATCAAGAAAAGCTACCCGTTTAAAAATTAAGAAAAATTTTATAATACAAACACGCAACATTTTTAACAAATTTAAAAAAATTATATTTCATGAAAATACAAATTAATTTTTCCAATTAATTTTATAATAATCCTATAAAAACTATTGAATAAAATTTATAATTATTTTACTAATTTTTAATATTTAGTATATAAAATATATTCTGCTATAACAAATATATTAAAAATATTTAGTACATGGTATTCGATAAAGATTAACCAAAGATGTGGTCAGTTTTAAATTAATTTATTTCAATTATGTAGGGTAGAATATTATTTGTACGATAATACAGAGGGTAAAATTTGTCCTGTATCGATTTACAAACAAGAACGTTCTGACAGAAATTAAAGGGCGATAAATTAAACAAAATTATTTAGCAAGCTTTAAATTTCTTCAAATATTGCTGAATCATGAAATTTTAAGAAACTTATAAAAATTGAAAATATATAATATATATATAATATATAATGAATAATATATAATATTATTCATTTAAATAAATAATCATCACACAATATATCATAAACAGTAATCAGCGTAACTTCTCAGATTTTATGATTTAATGAATAAAAAAAATGTTCATTGTTAAAGATACAAAAAATTAATTTTTCTAATTCTTAAAACTTAATTTTTGAATGGAAAAATTCTAATCTTTAGATATTAAATCTTGTAGCTTGAAGTTTTAATATTAAATCTCTACGTTTGAAAGTTATCATAATTAAAAGACACTTAATACTATATCAAAATAAAATTTAAATAAGCTTTCAATAAAAACATTTAATATTAAAAAAAAATGATAATTAATAAGGGTGAATATTAAAAAGTAATTTACAAGAATATAACAATAATTTTAAATTTCCGAACAATTAAATATGAGAAATATTATATGATATTTAATAATATAAAAGTATATGTTAATTAATACATTTAGCAACAAATTTAGTACAGGTTCTCGAAAATTAAATTAACCTCAAGTTTAAAAATACATTCTTGTGTAAAATATTCAATTGGATCTTTCACTCTCTCTCGCTCTCTCTCTCTCTCTTTCTTTCTCTTGCTTTTTATCTTTTAATCTTTTTATTTTTCTCTCAATTTATTTGTTTCTGTTACAAATCTTTGCTAATATCTATGGCATGTGCTCAACTACCATCTTACGCTACATAGAACTCTGTTCGTGATGTTCGACTTGTTAATCCTATGTCCATGTTTTTGCGGTATCTAGTTACAACTCTAATATCTTCGCCCGATAGTTTCAGTGAAATTCAACTTCTTGTATCTTATCAAAGAATTAACGTGTATCTTAAAAGTTTAAATAAAAATTTAGTTAATCATAAGTGATAATAAGAAAATAATAAGAAAATCGATAGAAAAGTAAATAGAATATAACTATAGGAAATTCATATAAAAAAGATAGAAAGTTCATCTACAGTAAATGTGTGCTAATTTATTCGCACGTTAGCTTACGTAATGGGAAGCTCCAACATAAACCACTTATCATCTGTTTCTCTTCCTCTCCTTCTCCCTACCTCTGCTTCTCTCTCTTACTCTATCTATTTCTTTATCCCTTTTTTCACTTGTATTTCTCCCTATTTATCTCTTATTATTTTTACTTCATTTTCAAGTTTTCTCAATTTTTACTCCTTTTCTTTCTTTTATGCGTTCCTCTCTTAATTTTTAATACAAATAAGCCCAACAACATGATGATGTACTCTACCATAGCAAACATTTCGATAGATTCGTGATCAATTTTTTTCTATAATAAAATTTCAAAAAATTTAATTTTAAAACAAATTTCACGAATGTTAATCTACAAATGTGAAGAAAATTAAATAATTATTATACAAATAAATAATATAAATTATTATACTTTTTGTATTTTAATTTAGAGACACAATAGCATAATGAGAAACCATAAATTGTACTGTATTTAAATATTCGTAAAATTTAGTAATTACATATATATAAAGTCATTGTTTATTGATACTTTAAGAAGAACAAGTTATCTACTTTCTAATGTATTGATAACTTGTTAATCAACTTTGAAATTTTATATGAATTTCAATTTATGTTAAGAAAAACCTTTCTTAATTATGTATCAGATTCATTTTACTACTGAATTAAGTTAGGCATATTTTTATATAACTTATTTTATTTTTCAATTAATTTTTAATATTTGTTTTAAGATGCTTTTTATATTTGTAAATTCTTTATTGAAATTCTGTACTTTGTCTCGATTCGATATATTAAACGTTTTTCCAATATGCAAAATATTCATATTTTATAGATAAAAAAATACTCAATAATTTAATAATATAACGTAAATATTCATTTTTACTAATGTTTATAATAATACATTGCATTATTATGCTTATTTTTGGTGGAAAAATCATTGTAATCAAATTATTAGATTTCAACTATTGCTAAATATAAACTGTATATTTACTTAGACATTTAATAATTCAGACTACCAAAAAACGTTATGTGGTAAAATAATTAAAAATGTCTCTTATGCAGCTTAACACTGAAACACACGTAAATATAAAATCACATATTTTAAGGAAGAATACTAATTTTAATGTAGAAAAAAGTTGCTTTTCAATATTAAATATTACTAAAAATCGTTAAATTTTTTATTTTAATTTGAGTATGATAAAAATACTATTAAATATTAATTTTTCAAAATCACAAAAGCCGATGATATAATTTTAAAAGAAAGGATAGATTTTCAGATGAACTATTCTTCAAAGTTCTTAACTAAAATTTTAACTATTTCTTATAATTCGGTAACTATTCTTTGATATAGAATTTGTATGAAATATTAATTTTAAATGAAAAACATAGTTTTTACAATATTAATTCAAAAATTTCTATAATCAACTAAAAATAATTCAATTCTAATTATAAAGATCTTTTTAAGTTTCAACTAGGTTAATTAAAATTGAGATATGGATCTACTGTGTTAAAAAAAAGTGATTTCGAGAAAAACACGTTTAAACTTTTAAGCGGTCAATTTTGAGCTTGTTCTTACAGAAACTTCTTTTTATCTCTATTATTTTCTAGAATTTATATTTTGAATGTTTTTTTCATATTTTCAAAAAAAGTAGAATATAACATTGTACTAGCTTTTTATAAATGACATAAATTTTAAATACTTAACCTACTTCTTATTTAATTATCAATTTCATAACATCATAGTAATGATTTTGTTTTAATGTGAATTAAAAATATTTTCTACATAATATACTTATATTTAATTTAAAAATTATTTTATACAATATCTTTAATTACCGATTCTAATATGAAATCTAATTATGATATAAGATAATTAAATTTACAGGATAGAATGGCTTTCCATTTTTCAGATATAATCAATAATACATTTAATTCACATTATATCTTGTGTTATTTTATGTAAACAATAGTATGTTGCTTTATTTTTGTAAAGCGTAACAAACACCTCACTGATTTAGTAATTTTTATATTAATAGCTAAAATGATATGTTGAACTGAATGAAACATGATAAAAGTTAATCTAAATTAATTTGAATATTGTTTTACTTTGTTAAATCTATAGAATAAACCACATACTTTTAGTTTTTAGATGAAAACATTTTTGCTTTAAAGATTTCATCTTCCATAAAGTTAATCACAATATTGAAATAAAAAAGGTTTTATAAATATATAAGATATTCCTTTTCGCAGTGATTATAGAATCTAAATATGTTTACAATACAAATACTACATACAAATCTGTATTTTAAATGAAAAATTGAATTTTGTATTTAAGAGTATAGCTATTTTTTAAAAGCTTTTAATTTTCTTGAACTAGTTACTGCTTATAATTATGTTCTTTTAGTAGTTTAGAGACAGGACATAAAAGAGAATCTGCTACTGTTATAATCTGCTCTAAAAATAGTCAGTGTAGTAATTATCTAATTCAGTTTTTCACGAGAATATCTAAGGCGAAGCTTAAAATTTTATAATAAATAATAATTAAAAATCTTCTTCCTTAGATTTTACACCGAAAATAATTTTCTGCAACATTAGTATCACATAATTATCTATTATTACTCTTGTTTATTCACCGGCAAATAGAAAGAACCTGTGTGAAAATGATAAATGGATGATGCGAATCACCTAATCCCTTTTATAGTTAAGTCCATTATAAAGTTCCAAGCATTGACTGTAGTGTAAATTTGTGCATCAGGAATGAAATATGCGAAAATTATTATATTTATATGATCTTCCTTTATGACTTTAAATACTTTTATAGCATCTTTCGTCCATTGAATTGGTGCAGTGCCTTTTATTGTTCAAAAATACATGTAAAGATTATGACATAGCTACTGCACGTGTGATAAAATCTCTATAAAAGTTTACAATTACAGTTAAATGGTAGTTTTTTAGTGCTTATGCCTTTCAAACTTTTTATATCTTCAAAACAATTATTTGAAAATTAAATATTATTTTTATTCACTCTACATACTAAATCTTCTCTTTTATTAGAAATGTTTTTATCACTATTATATAATAGTACTATTTAATAGTTTTTCAAACTTTCTAAGAATTAAATTGATTTTTTTGTAAACAAGTAATTTTTAAACATATGATTCCAATAATTATAAAAGAATAATTATATTAGATAATTATAAAAGATATTCTAGAAAAGTAAAAGATTATTTTCACCACTATATTTTATAAATAATTATTCAATAAAAAATATCGTATTTATTTGAGAAATATAACTTCAAAAATATTTTTTTATCACTGAAATTGTAATAAAATCCATAGAATATTTTATATAGTGTAAACATTATCCTTCTACTTGATATTTTTAAATGATTGAAAAGCTATTCTCCATAATATTTATTTAGTTTAAAATGTTTTTTGTTTAAAAATTATATTAGATATATAAAAATATATCTACAAAAATTTAAGCTAGATTTATATTAGTACAAATTGCAACTATATAAAAGTATATACAATGATGAGTTATACATCCATCATGAGTAATACAGTCATTCCGGTAAAAGCTTCTTAACGACTATGTACGTAACGCAGGCTATGCAATATACCTCAAAAGTTTAGAAGAGAACTAGACTCATTTTCAGAAAAATAATTAAATTTGAGCAATATTAAATATATGTACTTTTTCTGCATATTAGTCCTAGTATTTTTTCTATTTGAACCCGCATTTCTTTTAAAATAAAAGGCATTATTAGTTAATCTTTAAATTAAACTTCTAAGATTTCAAGTAAATGAGTGCCCAGTCATTCTGGTTAATAATGTTCGATAAATCACTTAAATATCTTTAGTCTGTTATTATTAATTGTGTTTCATTAATCCTAAGTAAATAGTTTACGTTAAAAATGAATTATTTTAAGTAATTTAGAATTACATTGTTAAATATTTGATATAATTAGTAATATATTATATTTAAAATGGGATATAAAATATTTTTAATATAAAAACGTACACTTCAGAATTCTGAATGTGCAGATATAAACGTTATTATGATACACAGAGAAAATCTACAGAGAATTTTGTTAAAAAGATAGTATTATAATATAATAACCTGCTCCTTTGATCTGAAATTCATGGATCTGTGGAAGAGCTTATTCTATTATAAAGTCAATGAAATGAAGAAACATTCATTGCATTTACTTAGGTAACTGGTGAGGCGAAGCGGAAAAAGAAGAGTAACACTTATTAGATGATCCTTTGCAATTCCTGATTTGTAGCTGAGAAATTTGACGATGTGCAATCCCTGATTTGACCAAATTAATGGATGTACATATGCCAGAATAATTCTTTTACGCTATCCATCAATTCTGTTTTTTATAAACTTAGTTGTTCTTTGACAATTATATTTAATTTGCTGCAAAATTTGTGAAAAAATCAATTTCATCTTGACGAAAATTAGTACATGCTTAAATTCTGAATTGAACTAGTGACTGATAAATATCAAAATGGATTATATTTTCCGTCATGTATTATTCTGTTTTAGATAAATCAATCAATTACCACAAATTATTAATTATTTAATATTTCATGAAATTATTGTTTATACTTTTAGTTTTACAATATAAATCTTATGAAATATGAGTATAAAAGATATTTGATTAAATTAATTGGGAATGAATTCATTATTTTCAATTAATTTAAGAGTTCTTATTAATATTTATATATTATGGCTATCAATGAAATACCATGCTTATAAAAAATAAAAACGAATAATTTTTATTTTTTATTAGAAAAAACAATAAAATAACAAACTTTGAATATATTTTGGTTTATTTCATATAAATTGATTAAATATTTAAATTTTTTTATTCCATGTTATTTTTTGCTATAATTAAATTTATAAGATATTATAATTTTTATAATAAAAAAATACACACAATTAATTTAATAAATTATGTAAAAATAAGCAAAAATATAAGATAGTAAATACAAAAATTAGTATTTATCATTATTTGTTTATTATAATTATAATTAAATTATGATTTATTAAGAAACGTGATATAAAGGTATAAAATAAAATTCGAATATAGAAAATTCTAAAATTGCTCATGGAAATCGTATTAATGGAAAACAGAAATTTTTCATGAAACTTAAATTAAATTAATCGTTCATACTTTTAATTTATTACGTGAAAGTATTTTTATTTTGATCTTAAATATTAATCTAATTTCTATTAAACTAATTTAAAAAATTAATAAAAAAGAATCTATAATTTCTTCAGAAAATATTTACGATAAAAATTTTTTAACAACTTTAAGTATAATTAAAATATATTAATTATTTTAATTTTGTTTAAAAATTGAATTTATTTAAAAATGTCTCAATAAATTTAAAACATTTAAGAAAATATTTAAATTTATTAATAATTAATACTTAATAAAAATCAAAAAGTGATAATAATTAAAAACACCCACAAAATATAAATTTTTAGTGTGGAAGTACTTTAAAAAAATTTATACATAGATATTATTATGTATTTGGTACTTAATTCTTTTTATAAAACTAACGTAAATATTTAATGCAATTGTGAATTATAACGATAAGAACATTTTTTTTATATCATTATTTTTTTAATTAAAGTTAAAAATAATATTTGTTACCAACATGAATATAAAAAAAGTTATTATTCTTTTTTGATAATATAAGTAAAATATTAAAAACATATTCTTAATTCATCAGAATATAAAATTTTTATTTGCTGCTTACGTCTGCATCTAATAATGCATATGTATATTATGGGTATATATATTTTTGCGTGCATGTGTGTATCATGTGAGCATTAATAAGTTTATAATGCTAACTATTTTACTATTTCATTGTTTTATGAGAATTAGTATGAGTTCGTAGTCATAGTAAACGTTTATACTGCTGAAACACACACACACATGATGTTCTCAGTTTTATGAGCCTAAATATGGCATTCGGTGTCTTTCGTAAAATTATCGAAGTTCATATCTTGATAACTACATTTGAAATCCAAAACACGTGCAGACTGAGTAGAGTCATATTTCATACCAAAAGTCATAAAACTATTAAGACTTATATAAATTTATATACGAATAGCACTAGTAAAGTTACAAAATTATGAAGTAGCATAGCAGTATCTAATCTTTCACATTTCGAAATTAAATCTATGTGTACCAAGAAATACTTATAGAATTCATTTCTATTTATAAAGACTTTTTTATAATGTTTTTTTATTTAATCTATAAAAAATATAAATTTTATTAAATAATAATAAATATTTTATTGTTAATTTTATTATTAATTCATATTCTTAATGTTTTCAATAAAGAAATACTACAGCACGTAAAAAATAAAGTACTATGTATTCATAACGATTTTTTATATAACTTATACAAATTTATTCATATAATAAATTGTATTCTATAGTTTAATTATTTTAAAAAAATTAAATTCTTATCCTAAAAAATTAATTTTTGAAAAAACATTACATGGGTAAAATTCTATATTGTGATATAATTTGTATTATAATTCTCGATATATTTAAAAATATTTCATTTATAAAAATGTAATACAACAACTAGTTATTAAGATTTGAACAATAATATAATTGTTTTGGATAAAAAAATGTTTAAATTTTGAATTCTACAAATATTATAATTTGTATAAAAATATAACTATATTTCTCTTACAATTTTTAAGTATATCAATATAAAAAAATAATATACATGTTTTTTATCATAAAATTTAAATGTTAATTTTATATTTTTCAATTGAAAAACTGATATTTCTAAAAACTATATACATTGTATGTAAAATTAATGAAATTCAAATAATGTTGGCGACAGATATACCGATGATTCTGTTGCCACTTGCGAAGAGCGTCTATGGGCGGGTGTTAGATTCCACGACGAAATGAAAATTACATATATTTATTTTTATTTATAATTACTGAGAGATAATACCTGGTCAGGTACATTCTCACGAAACATAAACAGTACGCTTGTAATAAGAATATTATTATTACGTATTTTAAGATTATTTGCATGCGCATTTTATATAAAACAATACAGTAACGACCGCCGAGATTTTCGGAACCTCGATGTTGATGAAATTAAAAGAACCTTGTTGCCGTTGAGACTTCGGTAAGTCTCGGCACAGTTGACGCTTCGCGAAATCGTCACGCGGCAGAAAAAGTAGCATCGCGAATTAGGCTACATAAATGCGACCATCGGCAAACGGAGGCCAGATCTTGTTCGACTTTTCAAAATACCGTTCGATTGCCTTTTGTAACTTAAAATAAAATAGTGCTGAGTGAAAAGAGTGTTAGAATCAATTCACGTCCTTTCACCTTATCCTACCTCCCTCGCGCGATTCCATCGTTAACAAATAATATAAATTAAATTATTTTAATTAACTAATATTTTAAATTGTTTTAAAGTTTAATAATATATATATATACATATTATATAATTATTAATTTATTATAATTTTTTAAAAGATTTCAATAAAAGTCTTTGAACTAAAAAAGGTAATTTTACATAAAATACATATCAATAAATCCAATCGCAATACGAAAATCTTGTAGAAATCTTAGAATATGATAATGATACATCAAAATATGTAAAATATGATGATACATTACATGAAATCTGAATGTGAACAAATAAGGTTTCTATTCGTCCAGTCGCTTGATTGATTGACGCGCTGAACAAATGTAATATGTTTAATCTGAGAAATGTTGAAAAATACCATAATAACTTTTGTAAAAAATAGGAAGGAGTCGAGCATACTTAAGAAGAATATTATCATCATGGATAAAGCAAAGAAACCTGTTTTCAAATTAATCTTATTTACTTTTTATTATTTTATTCTTTACTTTTGTATTTGTCATTCATACATTCATTATACACACAATAAAGCGCATGGATGAAGAAGAAAAAGGAAATGGAATAATGAATATATTCAACCTTTTTAAAAAGAGATCAACACCTTTTTTATTTTATAGACTTTATCATCAATCCTTGTAATGTTGACTACTCCCATTTTAGTCTATTATTTTGCAGAATAATAGAAGTTTGTATTATAGATGAAAAATTGAACCTATGCACATTATCTGCATATAATTGTTTGAAAATGTGTTACTCGTGAATGTTGAAAGACGTTTCAAATATACTAACTGAAGAGTTTTTTCTAGCCACATTTTTTGTGGTAGATGAATGTTTATTTCTATAATTTCGAGAATGCATTCGGTCTATTCAATAAATATATTATAAAAAGTTAGTCTTATGTTCAATTTATGATCATTTTTCAAATATTTAAGTACGTATACAATACATATGATAATTTATATAAAATAAATCTCTAAGATGCATGTGTTTTAAATATATGAAAATGTAAAAGAATTTTAATATCGAAAGATTTCATGTTCGAATAATTTTAAATTATAAAAAAATTTTGCAAAATAATAACTTATTAAGGTATATAATTTTTTTTGGTTAAGAAATAGCTGTTATAATATTTTTTAAAGTTCAATCAGATCGACGACAATTGAATCGATAATACAATTTATCACATGATACTTTGTAAGAAAATTAATTTTAAAAAGAAAAAAGAAAAATCAAAAGATATAGTACTTTACAATACTATGGTGTAATAATAGGTCTTTATAAATGTATATATAATTATGCTCCGATAATTAATATTAGATTATTCGCACAATAGGTATAACAAATTAGTGAAATAGAATTATTTATTCGATAGAAATGATTTATCATAACTTCAAAATAGGCTACACCTGATAATTAATTAATATAGCATTTGGAATAATTAAAATTATGTTGGTATGGACAAAATTTGTTAACTGGAGAAAGACATGGAGAATGTGTGTATTCGAATATGAAGATTTGTATATATGAGAACGAAGCTCGAGTTTTAACACGGCTTGGCAAATATTATGCACTATAAATAACGTAAGTGCACGACTTCTCATAGATATGCAGCAATGATTTCAAAAGGCGTTTATTGTGACTCTAATTTGTCATAAATATTTATGTGCGGTCACTACTATATCACATACTACCAACCCACTCCCTACATCTTCTGCACTTTATCGCTACACAATGCCTTGCGCCGGTTAAATTATATTTCTTATGTCTTTTACACCAAGACTCGAGTATGTATATAAGTGAATGATATTATAGCCTATGAATTATTATGATACTATGCTCTTAAATAGATTTAATTTAAGAGATCATGTTTTTTATTTGTCTTCTTAATGGTCATTGTACTAAATTACAATTAAGTTTCAAAATTTGTAATTTATTCGATATCACTTATTATTATCAATATAAAGCTAATTGAAACATAAATTTACTATTTATTAGATTATCATTAAAAATTTGAAATATTTAAATATTAATTTTTCTTAATCGATCTTCCATCTCTCTCTGTAATTTTAAAAATACAAAAGTTTTACAAAATTTAAATTATAAACCATTCTTTTAAATTTTGTGTAAAGCCTAATAAAATAAAATAATAAAGTAGAATACAAATGATATTACAATAAACCATATTAATGAGTATTTCAATATTATCAAATAATCAGGTTCTCAATTGATTTAATCATAAAGGGAGTTAATTTTAAAGTTATGAAAAATTTATTATTCTATTCTTTTATTTAAATGTTCAAAGGTCTTATCTCAATCTAAGATTTAAAAATACCATCTATAATCATTCTCATATTGATAATGAAAGCGTTATTATTGCCACTTTTGTGGTTATTTTTTCCTTCTTCATCCTGTCTACTTAGCGATATTTTACTTTACGAGGACTCGGAGAGCCCTGATCAAATTTTTAGAATCACCCTGCGCATCGTGCAAGTGAACTCGAGATGATGGATGAGGATGGATTTCAACGTCTCCTTTTTATCATCCTTGCTTCTCTTCCATTTTATTTTTCTCTTTATTTTTTGCGCAACTACTCGCGCGGGAAATCGGTAGCGTATGCCTATGGGGAATATTCGTCGATCCTCGGAACCCTTGTCAGTAGCGTAGTCGCTATCTGAAATATGCGGAATTACTTTCAAACTCTTTTCTACAGTAGCTTGTACACGCGACTGAGATTTCTCCAAGTGTAAGAAATATTTGCAATAATATTTCTATCTAATAAATATGAATACAGAATTATAGTATTTATTAGTTATTCCATTAGATAAGCTTTTCATACATAAAAAATAAAATTTTCAAGTTATAAATTTCTTTTAATTATAATATCACACCCTTTCAAATTTTGAAAGGAAAAGCTTTTATAAGTAAATCATGAGCTATATAGATGCGCTAGTTTTCTTAATTACCTACAGTAAGTAGTTAATTGATCAAACTTAGGAAAAAGCATCAAGGTTACTCTAATAAATAATCATTATGACCTAGGTTCGCTTTTTATCCTGATGAATTAATATTAATTTCGAATATTAGCACACACTTTTTTATTTCAATTCAAATATTAGAATCTAGTTCAACTTTAAAAAAAATAAATTAAATAATCTATTATTAATAAATATACAATTAAGTATACGATTTAATGTATATCATTTTATCGTTACATATATAAATGGAAGTTTTTAGTTTCAGATTGGATTGTAATATTAGAATGACCTGTAGAGAAGAGAGTATGAGCATTCGTAATTAAACTGAAAGGGGCATCTGTCATAAAAATAGAGTTTTCAGTTTGATTTCCGTTTCTATATCAAGTTCTGTACTTTTCTTTTCGATTCATTACTAATATAATCCGTTCTCGTTATGAATCATTGAATTGCAACCATTTATAATGGTAATAAAAAAGGATAATAATAAAATTAAAGATTATTGTTCTGTTTTAGAGCTGAAGTCATTCTTGCTTCAATCAAAAAATAAAAAATTAATGTAAAATAAAATATTAATATTAATATTCTATAATAATATATCGAGAGATCGTTATCAATATAATGAGAAAAATAGAGCACAAAAATATTGATAAGATACATTTAATAAAATAAAGACAATAAGATTGACATATTTTTAATATTTACGAGATCACATATACAAAATAAATACTGATAATAAATTTAGGTTCCATTATAATAGGAGAATGACTCGAACAGGAAGCACATGAAAATTGATAATACAGATCGAAATATTATTTAATTTTTAAATTGAAACTGCTTCAATTTGATAGCTCTTCTTTTATTTTATTAATTATTCGTTATTAATTAATTTTAAGAAGTTCTTAAATTTTAAGGACTAATTACGTTGATACGGTATTTATATTTTGAGTAATTTCAATTTTGTTATATATATTTATGGAATATATTAATTTTCTAATTATTCTAAAATATTTATCATTGCAATATATCTCATAATATAAAGTCAATTTTTTATAATGCTTGTACATAAGTATAACAATAATAGAAAGCATTTTAGAAATATTGTGGATCAACAGAATTTTTGATTAATTTAATCTTATTGTAACGATTGCCATATTAAATTTAAAATTATATTCATATAATACCACATGTATTTAGATCTATACTCTAAAATTTATTATATTTAATAATAAAATTATTGAGCACACGTGGGCAGCTCGGAGTAAGGCGTCGAAATGAACGATTGGGAACGAAAGTAGGCGATCCTGACCGAGCACCCGCACGAAAGAGATTATCAATATAAAGAATTAGAAATTAATGATTCTAAAACAAATCAAGTACGACGGACTGGATCTCCTTCCACGTATTTAGAATATTTAGGCTTTTTCTCTTGTACTTGGCGCGCATTTTTCATGCTGAGTAAATCGACGTACTAATAGACATTAGGGACCACGTGGTAGGCGGCGATACGGGAAAAAAAGAATACGTAATTTTCCTAAGTCACTGGGACTTAGGTCTAATGGCAATTAACGTTCCCGGAAAGTTTAAATTGTAAAGGAATAAGGAAGGGACAAAAATTCGGTTGGTTTAAAGGCACTATAAAAGGCATACGATTTTGGTTCGGTTTCGTTTCGGTTCGTTATAGTTGCATTTTCGAATCACCAAGCGAGAGAAAATATGATTAGCCTTTTTTGCTCCTAAGTTTCGATTATGAGTATTACCGAATAAATACCAGAATAAAAATTGAAATTTAGTTTAATTATTTTGCAGCACTAATCCTTTCTGATCCCCACTCGCGCATCGTTTATAAACATTATTTTAAATTATAATATTTTGTTGAATTTTATAAAAATATGTATGAAAAAGCTTGATTTATAAAATTTAATAATAACTAATAGAGAAAAATTATCATTTTATAAATATTTATTATATTAATCTAAATTAATATAATCAACTTAATTATTTAATATTATGTGCATTGCGTAAATAATATTGAATAAATTATTAAATCAAATAGTACAAAATACTTTGCAAAAACTGTTTATATGAGCTAAAAACTATTGAATTAATTGAATTTTTATTAAAAAAATGTGTATAATTAATATGAACTTTAAATAAATAAAAGAAAATTTTTTATTTCTGCTATAACTAAATGAATTTTATGAAATGTTAACTAGTAAAACAACTAGTGTTTTTTTAGTTATATGAAAAAATATAGACTTGAAACATATAAACGAAAATTCAACAGCTTTTAAAGTTGTATAATTAAATAATATAAATAATTGTTCCTAATAGTTGAAATAATTTAATGTAAAAGTTATTCTGTTCGACCATTTTGAATTTTATGTAATCTTTACTATGTACAAAATTTCGTTTATTATTTTAACCTTCGTAAAATAAAAACATTTATTATTATCATTAGTTAGTTATTAATAAACTAACTTTAATTCCATATATGTAAATAATATTGAAAGTAACATTATATGAAAATAAAAGTTATAAAATTTTTATAAACGTGAAATCAAATAAAAGATCTTGCCTTATATGAAAAAATGACCGATAAAATTTTTTTCATTTTTTCTCTTTTAGAAGATTGTTTTTATTTCAAAAGAATTCTCCTTTTTAGTATATGTTGTTACAAGAGAGAGAGAGAAAGAGAAACAGAACCGGACAGAGACTGATAGAGCGTATGTCCTATTGTAACGGGACGAATTTGTCTCGACTCTCTCTGTTCTGTAATTCGAGAACATTCCTCCAAAGACAAATGACCTTTTCTACTCTCACTTTGTCGTTCACTATGAATTAGTATACTTCCATAGCCTTCCCATCTTTATAATCATGAAAGAATCCTTTTCTTTTTCTATTATCTTTCTCATGATTCCACTTCTCCATCTATCTAAATCTAGAAAGAAATAGGGAAAATTTAGAACAAACAGAGAAAGAACGAATCAGAGACAGAGAGAGGAGAGAGAGAGAGAGAGAGAAATCGAATAAAAGAGACATAGGGAGGCATCAGTTATTGGATTGTATTGATGGGTGTAGAGACAGAAGATGTTCTTCTATTTACGTTAAGAAAGCAACGGGTCAAAAAGTAATAGTAGTAATGCGGCTCCTTCGATGCTGGCACAACTGCACACATCATTGAAAAATATGAGTTGGTCAAGAATTCGCCCACCTTAAACTTGCTATGCCATTGACGGCCTAATAAAATATGCTGACCACGCACCATATTTTGCGGACGATTACTTGGAAAACTCACGCGAATATATCGATTCAGCCCTTTCTAGTTCCCGTTTCGACTTCTACTCTAACTCTCTCTATATCTCTCTCTCTCTCTTTCACCCACTCCCCTTCTCTTAGATATTCATTTTGTGGTTGGTTATATATATCGCTGTCTCTGCTGGATTGCGTATATCTCTCTCTATCTCTCTCTCTCTCTCTCTTACACGCCTCTCTCTTTCACTACGTGCATGCCACGTAATCAGATTAAGCAGGAGCAACGGCAACGATGGCGTTGCCTGAGCTCATGGGTGAACCAACGAACGCCAAGGGTTAATGTGGCAGGTGACCTAGGGACTTCGTGTACCACACTCTCGGGTACTTCTGTATATGCATATATATTTACCTGTGTCCATACTTCTGCGCGCAAGTACTTTTATGTGTGTTGTGGTTGACTGTTGGGCACTGAAGTTGGCATTACAAAATTTTAGTGAATTTTCATCAACTAACAAATTTCTAACGAGAACATACTAATTGGACTAAATGGCTAATTTCTTTTTATTCTACAAAAACTTTATTTTTCGTAAATATTCAACTACTTAAAAACAGTAAAAATAATTCACCAAAGATATTCACAAATAACAAAGATAATTATTTACCATTTTGTATATAATAAATTTTATTACCATTTAATATATAAAAATAGGCTGTCGTTAATAATTTAAGATAAACAAAATACTAACGTTTAAATCCCTATTTCTTTGTTACAATAAATCCCAATTAATAACTGTATATAAAGCATATGTAATTATATCCTTTATTTTTTAGTTAACTTTAAATATTTTATCTTTTATATGAAACTAAATTTTATAAAGAAAAGTTTTTAATTTTAAATTAATATTATTAATTAATAAATTCTTATGAAATAAAATTCTTTTAAAAATATTATTTTATGCAATATATTATTTAGTATAAGGTGATTAGTTCATTTATCAGTGACATAACATATTTTATAATATTATAATTTCAAATGAATTTTATATTATTTAATCTAATATTTTGCTGTAAATACTCAATAAATATGAAATTTCAATTTAAAAAATTTCTTTCGAATGCATTAAATAAAATATTGTATTTTAAATATTGTGTAAAATATGTTTTGCACACTAATTTATAAAAAAAATTAAATATATATACTTTGAAATTATTTTTTTACATTTTTCATATATTTTTTCATTTTTACCTAAATCTACCAGTTCTGGTTCCAAAAAATACGTTAAAAAATTTAGTTTTCTTTAAGAAAAGTTGTTACTAAATTACAATTATATTTTCATAAATATTCATAAAACCCCTGAAAATAATATTTTAAACTATGCTTTTGTACATTTTTTTATCAAACGTTTTTAGTTACTTAAAATTAAAAATAAATAGATGTATCATTTATAATTTTATTAAGAGTTGACAATAATTTAGCAAAAATAATACTCGATAAGTTTTTTTAAATATATTTGTTGAATTATAATATTTTTTAATTTTATTAAAATTTCTAAAACTACTTGCCAGTTGCACACGTTAACATGTAATTTCACTTAAATTAATGTTTATGTCATATTAGTTTATATGAATGACGAAAATAATAAATTAAAGCCATTCTATCCTCGGTTCACTAAACATGTAAATGACTAACATTGTGTAAACAGGATTTTATACAAACTATTACCACAAACTTTGAATATAATAATACTTATTTATTACACAATTATTCGATATATTTGATCATTCAGAGGAAAAATTAGTTAAAATTTATGATTGAATAGGTTCTTTTATTTCCTCTTTAAATTTTACACGTGTTTTAAAATAGAAAATATTCTTTGCCATATTTAAGAAGAAAATGAATTGAGAAATTGGACAAAAAAGGACCATTATTCAAATATAGTATAGATAATTTTGAAATACATATTCATATACTTAACAAAACTGATTATAAGTTTGTACATAGCACATGCCATAATATTTTCGTAAATTCGTAATAAATTTTCTATGATCGAAATACTCTGCTAAAATTGACAAATTTTTTCTAAAAAATTATACACACACACACACACATATATATATATAGATTTACGAGAACTATTTGTAATTTTACTTATTTTATGACTTTCATATACAAACTGAATAATAACAAATTTTTAAATAATTTTGTCGTTTACCTTTATTAAACAATAGCGTAATTGTAATTGACATTAAATTCTGTTAAAAATAAATTTTATCTTTTACTACTTATTATGCATAATTTTAAACTATAAATCATCAAACATTATTAATGCATTTACAAATCCTAAATGTGAAGGATTTAAGAAAATTCAACAATATTTCATAAACATGAATGATGAAACGAAAAAGGACTAGACAACAATAGTACATGCATTGGTACGGAAATGTGGTCACATACGATTACCCGTACCTTCTAGAAGTTAAGTCAAACTCACCCCTGCACCTTGTAGAATAACGGGACTCATATCCCTCGCGAATAAGAATATGTACTCTCCTACTCGAGCCTGTCATACTGTTATGCATAATTTCAAAATATTACAGCAGATTTGACAGAATAATGAGTTTTAATGCACTTTGTAATTACAGTTGAAAATTCAAAAGATCTAATTATTAACGAAAATTATAATAAGAATTATAAGATTTAAAATTACTCTTTAAATTTCAATTATAAGTACAATATTATTTGTTTTATTAAAAAAAACACTTTATAAAGTGGTATATATTCTTTATTCTTAACTATCATTACCTTTCCTCATTTTCTCAGTTATATTATTGAATTTTCCAAACATTATATACAGAACAATGAATTTATATTTACATAAACCTATCGATAATTTTATTACGTGTTCAATTTTAATATATACATTACAAAACAATTATCAAAAATTGAATAGCTTATTAACAAAATGTTTTTATATATTCGACTCAACTGAGCTAGAATGCAAGGTTATCTTTCAACTAACAATATGCATACCAATCTATCCACAAACATGTTCACGTATACTAGTGAATATAGTTCATATAAGATACTAACACGAATACAGAGAACGACATGGAAAGTGGAGAATAGCTGTTAAAAGTTAAGAAGTAAAGTAAGGAATGCGATTAGTTCAGTCTGACTTTTGCGAAGATCTGAACGAGAGATAAGTTGGGCCTTTCGCACACACTTCTCTTTCGGTCTCTTGTCAACTCCCAAAGTCAACCACCGACTTCAAGAACTCGTATCAGAAACGTAAGTAAAAGCAGTCCAGTAGTCCCAGGAAGAATAAACATAGACCGTTAGGTCGTGCCATAATATATTATTACTATCGCCAACCAAAACTGAAAACCAAACTGGAGCCTCTCTCTCTCTTTCGCTCTCTTCTCGCATCTTTAACAAAATATGTTTATTTAAAAATATAAATAAAAATATTTTGAATTTTATTTTTCTATTTTCCATTATGAATAAATTTATTTACTATATTTTGATTATTTTGATAAAGAATATTTTCAATGTAATTTTTTATTTAATTTTTATAATAATGTAAAAATTTAGTATTTTTAAATTAGAGTGAATATTTATTACATAGATAATTTTCTCAATTATTAACTTTTTACTGCAAGAAAAAAATTTTATTATTGCTTATAACGTCTAAAATAAATTAAAAACGGAAAAATTTGAAAGAATAACAAATTTGTTTTATTCAAAATTAAATGAATATGTAAAATATTTGAATTATATTATTTAACTCATTGCATTAATTAAAATTAAATATGATATCATGTTAAATTTAGTTGGAAACATGTCATTAAAAGATATTTTAAAACAAACAGAAATATTCTAAATAGTATAATATATTCAATACTAATAATTGTTAATTATTTGTATTTATTAGGAGACAAAAATCGTAATTAAAAATCCTCAAATTATATATCCATAGATGAAGATTTACGAAAAACTAAGATACTTTAATTTCTAAGAGATTCTAGTTAAATTATTATAAACGTATCCAAAAAATATTTGCAAATACCTTTACAAAAGTATGAAATGATAAATAAAATACATATATTAGTAATAATAGAAAAGTAACTTAATAATTACATTTAATGCGTGGATATCTTTATCGTATTAATAAGTAAATAATATTACATCAAACCACGCAATTCCGAAGTTAGCATTTATAAAATAATACGAGTAATTATGATGAAATGCGAAACATGGATTTATGAAAAAGATATACTCGTGAAATCACTTTATATTATTCGAACTAAAGTGTATAGCAAATTATCAAAATTAATAAAATATGAATACATAAAATATAGTAAACGATATTAGTATCAATGTGACGGGATTAAAATAGTTGATAATAATTTTTTAAATATATAAAAAATAATACAGATATTTAAACAAAGAGAAAAATAAATTGACGAATAATAGTAAAATAAAATTTAGAAAAAAATTTATTTTCCAAATCATTCAGATCGTTTTTTTCAAAAAGCTATATATAATATATATTTATATTATATATAATATATAATATAAATATATATATATATATATATAATTTTAAAAATTTACATTTTTTAAAGAAAAAAATAAAAATAAAGCACGTTGTATCCGAGAAAATTAAATAATTATATATTAATAGTTACTTATCTACTCATGTGTAAATATCTCATTATATTAAATAAATTGTTTTTTAATTGTAATACTTAAATAACGAAATTATTATTACTTCATGATTTTTATATTTTTGCTACATTGTTGTTTGTTTTTTGTTATTTGTACATTGTATTATAGTTTATTTTAATATCTTTACTCAAAATTAACTGCTTAAATGGGAGATTTACAAATAATTTTGAAATGGTTTCTAAGTGAGTATTTTTTAAGTTATTTGTGTAAAAAGATCGACTTTACTAACTCTCATTTAGATACTTATTTTTTCTTATTTTTCAATCCACAGTGTAAAATTAATATTGAAACGTTTCTATAAGATATACAAAATTATATACGATATTATTTTTAATACGAATAATCATGAATTTAAAAAGAATTTACATTATAAACTCTTGATATTACATATTTTATCACTCAATATAAATAATAATTATTCTAAATTTACCTAAACAAACTAAATAGATTTTTAATTTTTTTTAATAATTTAAATATTTTATTAACGTTTATATGGGTTATAGATAATATTTTTTCAAAATTTAATACTAAATATATGAAAAAATATTAATTCTCAGTAATATTAATGCAATAAACATATTAAAACAATAATAAAACATTGCTTTTCTTCTGGTTTCAAATACTTAAGATAAAATAAATTAAGATCCAGTTAAAAATTGATGCTTTATGACAATTTCAATTACATATGAAAGAAACTTTATAACATAATATTATTATATATCATTCAATATATTGAAAAAATAAAATATTAAGTATTAATAAATAAACAAAAAAAACTTAATTTTAACTTACCAAATGCTTTATACCAACATCTTTTTACCCAATTATTTATTATTTATTTGTAACAAACATTCAATATTATAGTGAATTTTGAAATTAACATTTAGAATTAATATACATTGTATAAAAAAATAATTATATATTAATACATGCCTTTGAAAAAATGAAAATAAATAATCGGAGCAGATGACGTATTAATCACAAATAAACCTAACAAGTATGAGAAAAATTCAATTATTTACGCATATAAATTGTTCAGACTTCATATGATAAAAATAATAACTATTATTTAAAAGTTCATTGAAATTCCTAAAATAATTTGGACTTAATTTGACATAAAAATAATTATGTACGCATGTGTACGGTAATACCAACATAGATTTTCACATACTCAGTCATACGATTCCTTTTTAATTTATTTCTATTGATACCCTTCTCTCTCTCTCTCTCTCTCTCTCTCTCAGGGGTTGTTAAACCGCAGATACTACTCGCTGTCCAGTTCTGTACTCCATTTCGAATAGATCATTGTCCGTAATTTATGAATGACGAATACATACTGTGAATCCATCAACATCACTTTAATACAGGGTGGTTATAAATGCTAAGGCTAAATCCTTGCATATTCTCAAATACAATAATAAAATTATATCTAAAAAAATCTAAAAATAAAAATTTTATCTAATAATTAGTTTTGCATTTGCTACGAATTTTCTTTGCATGTTTTATAGCAATCTTGTTTGCAGTACTAGTACTAATGGATCGTCATTCGTCTTCATATTATTACTGTTGACCGTTAGGTAAATTTGATGTATAACATGAAAAAATCGACAAATTACGGATAGTAATTAAATCGAAATTATTCTCGCCATCTAAAAAAAATTTTTTTCTTTACATTAGGTTTAGCAAATAATTAAAATTCTTGAAATTATTAACACGAATTAGAAATAAAAAAATTAATTATTTCAAAGTATCTAGTTACTGAGTAATTTTAAACATTGCTAGTTTTATACTATAAATATTCAGTTTTAGTCATCTTCAAAGAAGAAAATTTAAATAAAACTAATCGATAATATTATTTGATTTAATATCGCTTTTTAAAGTACAGTTAGATCGGGAAATTTCAAAAATTTTAATATATTTATTGTACAAAATATAATCTTCAATTTTCCTTTGATTTGATATTAATCAAATCAGTATTTCCGAATAAACAAATATTATTTTAATGTTTGCATGTCACAAGAAAAATAAAATGTAAATTTATAAGTGAAAATAGCCTTACTTTTTTGTAATTTTAAATTTTTAATCTGTTTTTTAATATTTTATTTTAAAAATTTTATACGCTATATTGTATTTTTTATATGTGATCATATATTATTTAAAAACCTTTCATCAAGCAGTTGAAGTTGAAGTGTTTAGAATATATAGGAGTATATATACAATCCTTTAGTGTGAAATAAAGAAAATAAAGAGAATAGTATTATTATTATTATTAATGTTTATCTTATAGTTTCTAAAGTATTGTGTACAGTGTTCAAAAATTATAGATTATATTTATCGTGATGTTAAGATAACATTTATCTATAATGTATACATTTTCATTATTCTTTTCTATAATAATTATACACAATAAAAAATACAAATAACTAGAATAGTCAATGTATAATTTCTCTCTGTACGCTCACTTCTTTCAATGTATCGTTGATTTATCCTACATATACTCGAAAGTTAAATATTCAAAATATATCTCAATTACAAATACTTTATACGTATAAGTTTCTAAACACTCAATTTATTTTTAGTATCTAATATACTTTAGATTTGAACAAAAGCACATATATTAAGTAGAACAAATATTATTGATTATATTTTAATAAAAATATGCTATTTTAGATCGCAATGTTTATAACACTGGCATATATATAATACTACTTCCGTTTCATGTAATGATAACTTAGATAAACATTAATTTTTTAAATAAATTATTTCATGTACCTATATAGAATATAATTATTTAATACCTTAGTTGAGCTTGCATAAAATAGTTAGAAGTAGACCAATGTTCAATAACTGATAAAAGTAACAAATATTATTATCATATTTATTGTAAAGAAAAACTTAAATGATTTTACAATATTACAACAGTTTTAAGCTGTTATTGTTATAAGTTATCTTTTACTAATTTAATTATATTATTTTGAGAGTGGGAAAAAGTTTAATAACATACAGGAAATTTGAGGGACTCATAAATTATACATTTTTGAAAAAGAAAAACGATATAAAAGTAAAAAAGGAATAAAGTCGAAATCCTATGAAATGTTGACTTTATCCAAACGTGACTTCTATAAATTTTTCGACCAAGCTTCTGCTTACGTAGAACATGCCTGAAAATTCTAACATTCATAGTATGAGTTTCGTGAGTCAAGAAATATGCTATCACAAGTTTGAAAAATTCCTAAGCTGATACTTTATCCCATCGCACAAAATTCCTGAAGTCTCAGAAAGTTGCGAAAACCGCAATTGATGTACTATATACAAAAAGTTTTTATTCTTTTTGTCACGCTTGGTTATTCGATCACAATTTCACAAAGTTATCGAACCATTTTCGGCCGTCATGTACAACTTCAACAGATAACTATAATTTTTCATTTTACATTGCACTACTTTTTTCCTCTTATTTTTGTTTTATAAAAATCCAGTACTGCGTTTATGAAGTCGATCGAAAGAACAGTATTTCTTCTTTTCATTTCATTGCTGCCTCTTCTTAAAACGAAAAATATAGGAAGCAACATTTTATTCAGGTAATAAAAGATATTATAATAACAATATTTTTTCCTACAAAATATTATTAAAATTCTTTAAAATATTTTATTTACAAATTATATAAGTTACTTATTTCAAATAAACAAATATTTTTTTATTATTTTAAGTTGCAGAATTTCAAATTAATAACATTATATGTATGTATTTGTATATAATCTACTATAAAAAAATAAACTATAAATTTTTTAATCATTTTAAATTATATGTAAATGTTTAATATTGAATAATATATAAAATTGTTCGTGTGAACATGTAAAATATAAGTTTCTAATATATGGAAAATCTAAAAATGATACAAATATTACTTGTACTAGATATAATTTGAATTGTCTGTTCTAATCTATAAACTGACACAAAGTTATGATATAAAATTATGAAATATAAATATAAAATCATAAAAAATAAAAATATAATTAGCTGTGTAATATTTAATATTATAATTTTATAATATTATAATAGCATAATCTTTAATTTGAAATAATGTTTATTATGATTTAAATGCTGAATTAATGAAATTAATATTTTATATTTATTAGAAATTCTGAAGTCGTATATAATTCGTAAAATTATAATTAAAAAAATTCGTGTTAATATTACTGATTATGGAGGGACTATTGTTTTATAAGAAAATAAATATTTTATTACTTTTGTACAATGAATATTTAAAGTCAATTATGTTATTAATTATGAAATCTAATATCCACCGATTACGAATATTTTAATTAAAATGAATATTTCTTAATTTTCCGAAATATAAAAAGAAAAAGAAGAAAAATCATGAAAAAAAACTTAGTTACTATGCTAACTATAGTTTAATATCCAAAGATTAAAATCTCTTGAGACCAGCTGGTACAAAGATTTCCAAGTTGTAGAAAAGTATGAGTGTACTTGCATACCATAATTTTTCTGATCTTCAAAGAATGGAATGAAGCTTTAACAAAAGATACTGCAAGGAGTAATTATTTTTAACTTTGTATTTTACATATTATTAGAATAATAATTATTGAAAAAAATTTAATTATTTTATAACAGTGGAAGCCAAATATTATCATATTTTCTTTTGAATTAGAATTATAAAAAACGATAATCACTAAATGATCATATGAAGCTAATACATGATGATTAAATCTAATTTTGCTCTTTTGCTATTTAAATCATGGGGAAAAAAGAGATTATAAAATTTTGTTTTAACAAAATAATTTACATATAAAATGCATACATTAATGTAAACTCAAGTAATAATAATTAAATATAAGAAAAAAGTTACTCCAAAAAGAATTATATTAAATTATTGGTTTATAAAAATTTATAACAAAATCTGAATTTATTATCGTATTCACACAAGGCGCAATTTATATTTTAGCAATAAAATATAAGAGAATTTCATTATTTTAAAGTATTTAGTAAATAAGGTATTAACCAATAAAATAATCTATTATTAAATATATTATATATTTTTATTTACGGTTAATTATCATCTATTTAAAACATACTAGTCAAAAAAATTGCAATTATTTATATTTATTTATTTGTTATATATTTTTTATCAAACTTATTTGACATTAATATATGTATGTCAAAGTAAGAAATAAAATTTATTTTAATTTAAATACTTTATTTATTATAAACTAAATTAATCCTTTATACATTTAGTTTCGTTCCTAGAAATATAAATCCGTTGAAAATATGGCATTTACATTTTTGTAGGAAATTGAAAATGCAAAATTGTAATAGTCTGGATAGTCTTGGGAAATTATACGATTTTTTCTGGCATAATATGCTTTAATATATTAAACTTTCAGAACAATTATTTAATTTTTTCTTTCCCTCTCTTTCTCTCTATGTCTTCCATTAATCGCCTTTTTTCATAAAAGCTTTTTATATTTTAATATTCTATACCCTATATCTTTTTGATATGTTTGAAAATGAAAAGACCTACGTAAATGAGTAGGGCTGCAGTATTTGTAGCAATGCAATTATAAAAAATAGAAGAAATGAGAAAGAAATAAGTACACCTGAGTTTTTGAAATAAAGACAAAAATAAGTAAATATTCATACAAAGGAAAACATGGTTGGACTTAATAAAGAATTGGTCTAGCCATAACCATTGGCGGTAGACACACGACAAGAAATGTGTTTCGAGTTTGGCCGTAATTCAAGATCTTCAAGGCAAGAAATAGAAAAAGACATGTAACTTCTCTTCATCTAAGGTAAAAGCTGAATGCAAATCGATGCCTTGGGCCAACATAAGAATACATTTACACATCGGTGTTAAAAGAGACGACGCAGTTCTCGATGACTATTCCACGAAGCTTCTGTTTCACTTTTCTTTTCCTTTTTATTTTATGATATATATGTATCCTGAGTGAAGTAAAATTATACTAGCTTCTAATATCGAATAATAGTAAAGATGCATTATATAGACGATTATATAGACAAATATACTATTATATATTTCCTTATTTATACATGTATCATGTACATTTATTAATACTAATGTTCACTGGTTAAATCAATACATGTGAAACAAATTATACCTATAATTAGAAAAAATAATTTATTAAGCGCAAAATAATATTTTCAGATTTTTAATGATCGATTTTTAATAATGCTATAGAACGATAATTTTTTTATATTAAATATAAGGTTTTTTTTATTTTTAACATATTATGTAATTGTTATATTTGAAATATTCAACACATACTATTAAATGTGTTAAAAAATACATAATTATAAGAATTTCCTATTTACACATTAATTTATTAATTAAATTCGATAAATTAATAAAAAAATTTAAATATATAAATTTGACATACATAGTATAGAGAGTAGTTACATACACTTAAATATATGTACACGTGTTTGTGTGTGTGTGGGTGTGTGTCAATTTTATTTTAGGAATACAAATAAATGTATATAATCATAAAATTTAAAATTGTACAAAAAATAGTTGATTTACAATATATTTGAATTTAGTAAATACAATAAAATTTTAACTTTTTATTATAACCATCATATATAAATAAAAATACTGATAATTTCTATGATTCATTTTTTTTCTAGATACATTACTTTTATAATTGCATAGTAAAATTTTTCTTAAATACTATTTGTTATGTAGCATATGCACCACATTTGTATTATTTTTAAATATCTTCACTTAATTCTTTTGGATAATAAAAAAATTTTATTTCATA
The DNA here is from genome assembly GCA_018907185.1 of Platyscapa corneri. Classification (NCBI taxonomy): domain Eukaryota; kingdom Metazoa; phylum Arthropoda; class Insecta; order Hymenoptera; family Agaonidae; genus Platyscapa; species Platyscapa corneri. Next base: position 1,814,752 of record JACCHW010000012.1, read on the forward strand.
ATTTTTTGGACGAAGCTTAAAATTTATACACTCTAATAATTTATCATTAAATAAAGAATGTATTTAATGACATTCTAATAAGAGCATGATACTCGGTATTACTATTAGTTATTTAGTGAATAATCCAAAAAATTTTACTTCTTATAACTATAAAAGTCTGCATAATTCTTTACATTTTATAGAAATTTGAGCAAAAAACAAATTCATTTAAAATTTTCCCATTATACAAGAGTTTCTCATAGATTATTTAAATTAAAACAGAATACTACTTTATATGCGAAATAATTTCAGATTGATTCTGAAAATACGTTCAACACAATGTTATATCATATTTCAACTTAATTTCTTTTTATTAATTATAAAATTTCTTACATGTAAGTAATTTTTAGTAGAATTATTTTTTCAAAATCTCAAAGTTAAAAGTAAGAAATATCTTGAAAGCTATGCAAAATCTCCCTTTCGTTTCATATACGGATCAACTCATTAGTTCTACCATCCCAGTTCAGGATTTTAAATTCTTGTAGAAATATGCACAGTCAGTCTCAGTTGATGTAGAATTTTATTTAACCCTTTAAGTTCGTATACGAGCATCAATCGTTTATACTCGCTTTGCGATGCAAAAGAAGGAGAAAACGCCTGGCATCATCGATCACTGCCGTATCGCGCGCGCTGCATTCATAATAACCGCACGCCTCTTCTGATACATCGTGCGCTCAACCGAGGCAAGTGGAAGACAGAGAAAGGGAAAGAGAGAGAGAGAGTGAGAGAGAGAGTGAGAAACTACAAGAGAGAAAGATATTCCCAGATCATTAGAAGACGACCTGACGTGTGCGCATTTAATGTAACGAGCTCCCAGAAAATACACGTTCTAAATCCTTCAACAGAATAGCATTTTTCTACTAAACAACCGTTCTTTACTTCTCCACATTAACTTATATAAGCCTTTTTATTAATATTTTTAATAAACATACGTTTAAAAATATTTTATTGTTATCTTGCATTATAAAAACTGTACGATTACTTTTAACTATGTGAGTTTAAGTATTGAATTTGAACATTTAAATCTAACTACTCATATTATTAAAGTTTTTAATTTAATTATATTGAGATATATTTATACTGTTTCATTTTATTCATAGCTATATTAGTACTATATTTATATCTTTGCTTGTAAATATCTGATATACAACATAATTATGGAAACTTTCAAATATAAATATTTGTTTTAAACATATATATATATATATATTTATTAAGATATTTTAATTAATATAAATTATTTTTTCTAATACAACTTTAAAAGAACTGGTATAAAAAAGAATAAACTAAAAGGAATGAAAAAGAATATTTTTTATATATTTTTAAATAATGTAAATAAAAATACCTTCCACATTAATTCTGATATTTTATTATTTGGAATTTTTTTTACTACATTTTTAACTTTTATAAGTATATATTTTTAGGAGCCGTATAAAATAACTAAGAAAATATTTTTATAAAAAAGCAACTGTTGAAAATAGTAATTTAAATTATTACAAATTATTTTTAAATATTTTATTAGAAATATCAATTATTTTGTTAAAAATCATTAAATTAAAAAAAAGTTTTACTATGTAATTAATGTTTCCTAATGAAAATTAATGTTGGTTTAAACTTAAAAATATTTAATATATAAGTTATGTACTTCAATGAGTTACTTGGTATCCCAAGTTATGAAATTATTAAGAAGTTCACCAAACAACACCAACTACGCAATAATTTACCATTATTAAAACTAAAGTATAGAAATTAATGCCTTCGCATCGTGAAAACAAAAGGAAAGAAGCATGAAAGACTTAAAGGTCTTATGGGTATTAAGAGGCTAAAACTGCAAACCACAACTTTGATCACGAATGTATAAAAAGAAGAATATCAACGGATCTGGCCGGAAATAAAAGTGGCATGTCAACACGACTCGCGGGGCCTGGCTGTCTAGAATTTGCATTCGCTGACGTCACACCCTATCTGCTTCAAGTCTTTCGACGCCGTTGGGTGATTTTTCTTTCTCTTGTCCCGTTCTTGTCTTTTTCCGCTTTTCTCCTCACTGTCTTTTTTTAAGCATACTCTTTTCTTTTCCAAACTCATCTGAAAAAGAAAACGGCACATGTGGAATTCAGAGACAAAATCGGTTTACCGCTTTGTATGGACCGTTTTTTATTCAAGCTTGAGCAAGTATTGAAATTGGACGGGAAATTCGATAAGAATATAAAGTTGGAATGCGAATGTTGTTTACATGCCTTGATACTGATGAAGAATGTATATATGTTAAGAAGAAAAGATGTATTGCAAATGCTATTCAAAGAAAAATTTTGCTCGTCATTCTTGTAATGAAAACGGCTTAAAATTTATCTCCTTAAGTTTGTAAAACAATTTTTATTCTATTGAATTTTTTTTTAAATTTAAACATCAAATATTTAAGAAAAACTAGCACGATTTTCATTGATTTTACAATTTTCTTCTATAAACAAATATAATAGGAAATTTAATAATAAATTTTAATAATAAATTTAATAATTTAATATAAAATTTAATAATAAATTTTGGTGGTTTTAAAGAAATATTGATGATAATTTAAAATATAATTTCTAAATATTGTCTAATACTTTATATTAAAAATTTAAATAAAATTTATAATTTAAAATTTTCAAAAGAATAAATGTATAAAAGCTTTTTTCTGTATATTCTATGTTAATACTGAAAAAAGAATTTTTAATTTTAATAGTTTATTTATAATTCAATAAATATCATAAGAAACTAGAAAGATCGTAATTAATAAATTGACAGCAATCAAAGAGATAGAATTAATTTAGGGAAATTATACACATTTCTGATTAATAGATATATTCTAATAATTATGTTATAATTAGAAATATTTCTCATTGATCGAATTTACTGGAAACAATAAAAAAATTTAATATCTAAAATTATATATTTTTAGTATTATTTAGGAGTAGTATAATTTAAAAATAAATTATAAATACTTTATTCTTATATGTAAAATTTAATTAAGAATTAAGTAAGACTGAAAGTTATATCTTCAAAAAATACATTTTGCACATTTATAATGTACTTCTTTACTTTAGTTACAAGGCACAACAATTATCCCAGATATGCTGGTTTTTTAAAAATGGACAAACTCGTCCATTTCTACTCTCACATTCGATCAACTGAAACGATGAGATTCTCGTTGTTCCGACCGTTTGGTCTTACATTTCCATGACAATCTCCTCTTTTTCCACTAAATTCTTTTCCTGATGTCCTGCAACTCATAGTACACTGTGAGCCTTCAACACGGCGCATCTTTGTCGAAGTTTGCTGGGTTGCTTGCCCGCATTAGCGGAAGTGCTGCACTTCAGAAGAGAAGCGCATTGCGAACTTCTATAGAAAACTGAAGAAGGGAAAGAGCATTTTGGTATGTTCTTGTCTCTTCCTTTCAGTTACTGACGTTGTACACTGCAGCAAAACTTTAATACACTAAGTATGACTACAGTTAGATATATAATTTATGAACAGCGAATGTTCTCTATTTTTGTTATTTAAAAACAATTCTTTACAAATGATAATAGTTTAGATTATTTATAAATAAAACAGACTTTCCCAATGCTTCTGGGAAAAATTATCGCTAGATATGAATACCAGTTAACATGAATTATGAATTGTAAAAAATTATGATTCTAAAGGAAATTTTCATAGACATAATAGGTTAAAAATTAAAAGAAATAGTGTTTTTCAAAATAATTTTGTTTTAATTTGAATTTAAACTCAATTATTATCCATAAAATTAAGAAGATAATAAGAAAAATCAATAAATAATTTGTAATACTTCTGAAGTTTTACGTAATACGTCTTTAATTTATGTTATAGACTTGCTTAAATCAAATTTTTTAATTAAAATAATATTTAAAGGACAAGACAAGAATTAATTAACAAATTAATATAATAGTACTGGGTAACTGAATCCGTCTCTTGTTTATTCAAACTTCTCTTCCTTTTCCTCAAAAGTCTAATATATATATAATATTATTAATTTTATTAAAAACGGGTCCATTATTAATAAACTGAAGTATCTCATTGAAATTTTTAATGTCATTTTGGTAAAAGGATCCTTGTAATACGTATGCTAATTTGACAAGTAATTTTTCTATCTTTTTTCATCGATGAGATAGCGAAGTAACATTTCGACGTTTCAAGATGGGGAATTTGAGTAATCGACCCTAAAATATGACAAGAGCTAATGATTGGCTCCAATCATGCTGAGAAAAATAGGTTAAATTGTGTTAAGATCATCCTTACGAAGAGTAGTAAAAATATGGATTGTTCAAACAGCACTTTCGATGTTGAAAGATGATTCTATATCAAATTCGGAGAAGAAATGAATCGCTAACGATAATGACCCCTTCTCGTATTTTCCACTTAAAGCTTATCTTCCACAATATATATGTGTAGTAAATAAAATACGTATAGAAATATAAAGATACTTAGAACAACGAAAACCAGAAAAACATGGTGTTAGACCTTGTAGGAAGAAAATAAAGTAGATTCGTCAGATGGGCAAAAGGACAGAAAATTTCGAACAATAAGCAAGTACACGAAGTGATGTTTTGATGGAAGAGCGCATGTATTATTTATAGTCATTAATATTATATTTCTAAATAAATTATGTAAATTTTGAATAAAATTTTTTTATTTTAAACAAAAAATGATTAAAAGATCTGAATATTTGTTATTTTATTTGAAAATTTCTTACTTTAAAGAAGTTTAATTTCACGATAATTTGGTATTTAAATTAAATTTATCATTTTAATCTTTTTTTTTTTTATTTATAAATTTTAATTATTTATTTTCTTTTATTTATAAATTTCAATTTTATTTATTTTACGTACAGATTGTTAATACGAAAATTGACTCATATTGTTACAATTGAAAAACATTTATATACTTTCCGATAAACATAGTTATATAGGAACAATATCGTTTATGTAAGTAATTGATAAACAATGGAAAGTGACAAAACCCTTACTTTACGGAAATTACTATAAATTAATTTTATTATTAATTAAGAATAGAATTATTAAGATTGTCATACTTTGTACACATGTAAAAAATGTTTACATCTATTTTCAAAATTTTATATCATGTATAACACACAATACTTCTCTATTACAATTGAAATTAGTATATTTATTTACAAAAAATTATTTGAAATATTTAGTTATGATTAAATTATCATGTTAAATAAAATAGCTATATTAAAATGTATGCATTACATATAATTTGAAACTTTTTGTTCACACAACTATGCTTAGTTTATTTAATATAAAATTTCATGTAAACCTAGTATATCGAATAATTATAATTTCTTTTTTGAATACAATGTTGTGGGATTTTTTTCAAACCAATACAGAATTATGCATAAGATGGCTGAAGCTTTTTGTTGAATCAGTCTACTGAACTATCAATAAAGGTATAATAAATTATTTTATTATATCAAAATTACTTCATAAATTTGAGAAAAATATGAATTACTGACTTATTTCGATTACTTATTTATGTCACTTGCCCATATAAATGTCCAAACAAAACTATCAGATAGAAAATCTCCGTATTACATACATGCATCACTTCACCAAATAATTTCTTAAAACTAATAATAATTATTCAAATTAACCCACATAAAGAAATGATATTAAAAAAATGATAATTTTTTCTTCATTTGTCACTTGTGAAAAAAATTCAGAATTCTTACCTTATAAACATTTTATTGTAAGGTGATAGTCGCGTTACTATTTTTTAATAGAATCTGCTTGTTTGAACTATTTTAAGTTCACATTGTCTATTCCAGTTTCAAACAACGTTTCATAATTTGATCTCCTTTTAAATGGCCCCTTGCTAGTATTATTACATGCTATCTATATTGATCTATACTATAGAATTATTAGAAGTAGTAAGATAGCTAGTTAATACAGAATATCATTATCATTACAATTATTATTATATCTGCTAAGAAAATAAAAAAAAATTCGATACAGATGATTGATTAATTAAACTTGTTAACTTTAACTTGATAGCTTGAACAAAATAAATTTATTATAGTCATTAGCGCTATATTTTTAAAAATATTGCCCTTCAATTATTGTATCTTTATACGAGTATTTTTCAATCATTCAATGTAGATATAATTTAAAAATTATTTCTATTCTTATTGAATTACATTATTGTCAAATCTAAATAATGTCATTAAACAGACAAGTAATTTCTCAATTGTAGAAAGCAAGTGAAATTGATAAAGAGAAACGATAGCAATTTGGAGGATAGGCAAATCGATCATTCTCTTATGTAAAATTCCTTGATATGGCTTACCCTCACAGTATTGATTTCAAGGGGAGAGGCTCTTTGTAGATTACGATATTGAATTCATAAACCAAAATCGGGCATCGAACAGCGTACAAGCGTATTTTCCCTCCTTCCGTCTCTCCTTCTCACACTTTCTTCCTCTCTCTCTCTCTCTCCCTGAGAGTTTGACTTTCCCAATGAAATTACGTTCGGCGAGGCGCGTAATCCAAAACGCCGTGTGTAAACACACCCCTCCCAAACGCTCTCTATTTCTCATTCTCTTTCTCCTTCTGTCTCTGTCTCCCCCCACTTTTAGGCGTTCTCATTCTCACTCTTTCTCTCTTTCTCTTTATACATGCGATAACGACGTCTATATAATCCCATCATGATAATAACACAGGAGTCAGTCCAGCAAGGCGGCAGCTGTTTCTGCCGGCGTGTGGCTTCGGTACTCTAAATGCCATGTGTATATGCGCGTGTTTTGCATCTCGGCTAGGCTTTCACAGCTGAGTAATCGGCGCGACGTGCGTCCATTTTGCAGCGCCACACCGATTAATGCACGCCGATTACGTTGAACGATGCGTTCGCTCGGCTATGTATGGTGTATATATAGCCTATCAATCGTACCTAAGTTTGCGTATTCGTGTGTCTATATCCATAAGAGATGATTTTGAATACGTTCTTTTTTTAGTAGATTTTAACACTTTCATTATCGCTGTTTCATTGACACTTATTTTGATGACACTACATGCCAAATTGTAATATTATATTTGGATAATTATGAATTATTAATGATAAATAGAACGTCAGGAGGTATTTTATAAACAAATGTTTATTTTATTTTAATCTAGGTTACAAATTTTTCATTTATAAAATTATTTATATAAAAATTATATTAATTTACTAAAAAGAGACTGGGTGAAATTTCAGATAGATTACGAACTACGTGATACAAAGGTACGAACTTTTTAATGTACGAACCTTTTATTATAGAATATTTTTTTAAATAATAATTAAAACATTTTAATTATTAACCAACCTTGATATAACTAAATATTAAAATTATTTTTAAAACATAAACGTGTGTTTATAAGCAATGTAGTAATGATTTTAATTAAAAATTTTCACATTTTTATAAATGTGTATAATTGGAAACAATTTATTATAAAAAAGGTTTTTTGTTTGTTTTTATCACTTTTTTTATAGATAAAATTGTAAAAATAATTTTTCTAAAAGTAAAAAATGCTTTTAACAGATTAAGAATATAATATAAACGAATAATTAAATATTTTTTAAAAAATATATTATAGTTTAATTAAATCATAAATATCTAAATTTAAATTTGTTTTATTTTCACATAGTTAATTTTATCGTTCAAATAAAAAATAATATAACAATAAATTTACCGAGTTTTAATGTAATAAAATTATTTATATTTCAAATTTTCAACAACTATATTTTTTCTATAAAAGAATTTGCATGCAATTTCTTAAACGATAAAATTTGATCAAAAAAATGAAAAAATAAAAATAATATTTTATACATTTATATATTTTCAAATGATGAAAAAACTTCATTTTTACTTTCGTATAAAAATTATATTTTATATTCTTTTTTTCAATAGAGAAGAATTAATATTTTCGGAAATTTTTATAAATTTAAAATTATTTATTTCCAAATACTTTTAGTCATATCTATAAGTGGCTTATAGATATGTCATAAAAAGTCATAAACAGAATATGAATAACGTCAAAGTTTTATATAATTATAACGTATAAGAACATGAGATAATTTTAAAGAATAAAATATTAAATTTATGTTTTTAGATTCTTTTTTCTAACATTAAATCGTTTCACTTTTCTCTAAATCAAAAGAAACAAACAAAAAACACTGCATAGATTTATTTGTCAATTAGATTTACACACACGTGCTTTAATTTATCTAACTAAACATTTTTAGAGCAATTTCTTTTCTATATTATTTTTACCTGTTCCTTCAATTCTTTCTTTTTTTTAATTCAAATTTCCGCCCTTACAAGTGTAGGAAATTACTATACATATATATTCAACTGACCACTTGCGGATTGAGATTTTACTCTGCAGCACGCGAACCAAGAATTCAAATGTCTTACTGAGATATTCCTAATTAAGTAACAGAAATAAATCCGATGGTAAGATCTTTTCACGACCTTTGGTACATATATTTGTCTTCTTATAACATCGTAATACCAACTGTAATGAATTAAGTAAGTACTATTCTTGTACGAATAAATTAAACTAATTTTACTGGTAAAATAGTCACGTCAAAGTATTTAATTTTCCATTACTTCTTATAACTAAAGTTAAACTTTTAATTATTTAAAAATTGTATAAGAATTATTTAATACGCAATATTAATTTTTTTTATTTTGTAAAATTTTTAATATTATTCTATTATTCAATAAATTATTTAATTTTTAAATAATTGACACTTGTGTTTTAGTTTGATACTGAATTTCAACCATTCATTTCATGCAAAAAGTTTATTTTTTATTATTTAAATAACTTAACATGCATATTCAATATTATTCGATAAATATTTTTTCGATTATAAATATTAAGGAATTTGTTTTTTCTTTATTACTTAATAAGATTCAAATTAATTTTTATTCTAAAATTTATTTTAATATCACGCGAATAAGAAGTTATTAAAATGAGTTACAATTTCTTCTTATGCTGCTTCTAGTTTATTTTAAAATTTTGAAAATTTCACCAACATTTAAAAAATCTGCAAATTGTACAAAATTTAAAATGAAATTATTCTGGTTTACTGATGATAGAAGTATATGATATTTAAAAAAATAACACGAATAATAAGAAATAAAAGACGTTAAAAAAATTAAATTCTTCGTTTAAACACATCTGCACTCCAGTCAAGATTAAATTATGAGCTGATGTTATAATCTCTCTCTCTCTCTCTCTCTCTCTCTCTCTCTCTCTCTCTCTCTCCCCTTTCTCTTTTTATCTATCTTTTTTAAAACTCAAATAATAGTCTAAAAATTTAATTATATTTTTGACGTTGACAAAGAAAAAAGAGTGAATTGTATTTAATGGATAAGTAACAACACTATAATCGTATACATATTATATATTATATTTGAAAAAAAATAAATATTAAGATGAAAATGTTATTAAAAGAAACCTATCTCTTTCTTTTGTTTAGTTCTTGTTTTTCATTTTTTCATTTTTTAGTTTTTCTTTCCTTCTCTTCTATTATTTTGCTAATTAACTATACGAAGACAACTGTATTATCATCTTGTAAAAGTCACATACATTTATAAAAAAAATAATATAAATATAAATATAATTTTAAATAATATAATGTTTATTTTATTTATATTATGTATTCTTAAACTAATCTTCTGTAAACTAAAGTATTCTTATTGTCATAAATATAACCTTCAAACAAATATATGTATATATGTAGTATATCTATATATATATATATATATATATATATATATATGAATAATAGACATACTTCATTCATTTTTATAATCATATGTAGAATTTTTTATAATTAATTAATGATCTAATATTTTTCTTAAAAAATTACAGACTTTTTTATAGAGTATAAATAAATTAAATATAGATTACAAATTTTGAAAATTGAAATAATAGAAAATTCAGATGTTTTTTTTTAAATTTAGCGTCACTGTTGGAAAAAAGAATTGTATTGAATGATGCAGAACTCTTCTATTTATTTCTAAAAATTTGCATGTAAGTAAATTATAAACAATTATTGTATTTACTGTCTACGGATAAAAAAGCGATGTTTTATCGAAATTCAGAAAAAGTTTAACCGACTGTTGGAAAGAGTTGATGCCACTCATTACAAAAATCATAAAGATAAGCAGCTATTACTAGGACAATATCAAATATAAATAAGAAAAAAAATAAGTGATACAGGAAACATGTGAACACTTTTATTCTTCACAATAATAACAATGTCATGGTAATTGGTGGAGAAGATGCTTAGACACTATCGTTAAAATAGAATTACAAATAAAATAGAATTATAAAAAAAAATTATAAATAAGAGTGATTATTAATACTTTTTTTTAAATACTCGGTTTTGGCAGTAATTATTTAGGAATAAAAGAAGTAAATATCTTAAAAATTAATAATAATAGAAAATAGTATTGTAATAATGAAAACACGAAAAGTGCCACAGTTGCGTAATATAAAATTTGTTATAATAAATTTATATAAATGTTGCGTATAAATGTTTCTTTTATTAATCGTTTAGCAGACGTTATGAAAACAACAATATCATAAAGTTTAATTCACCTTCTCTTGTTTTCATTATTCTGCACGAGCAGTTTTCCACCTTTCTCTTAACGTTTAGTCTCTCGATTCTCTCCAGTCTACACTATTGTGGAAAGGCTAACTGATCCGCTACCTTCTTCTTCATGATTATTTACTGCATTCACCAACGCTCTTGTCCTTCATAAATTTAGTAGAAATTTTCTCTACAGTTAATCCCATTAACTCATATGTTGAACACTGTAATTTGATATAAGCTAGCATAAATATTTATTAAAACTAAATTTAAATAATGAACTTTTGTTATATTTATAATCAATAACATTTCTTTATCTCTAATTGTGACATAATATTATTTTCGAGAAAGTGCGTATCTTACATTTATTAAAGTTTGTTTATCAATTATTGCATTTACAAATAACAATTGATATTTATTATAAAAAAATGTAGATAATAAATTTATTTGTAGAGAATTATACATAAAATATTCTTATTTCCTTAATATAAAGCTATTAATTAAGATTAATTTTTTATAATATATATATAAATTAAATTCTTAAATAAATGTAAAACATAAGAAATAAATACATATACTATATTTAATTTTAATCTATTTTCAAACATTTTTTAACTTTTCCGACAATAAAATATTTTAAATATTTGGAATGATAATAAAAATTAATAAATTAAAAATACTAGCTCTTTTAATAATTAGTAATTAACGCAAGAAAATTTTAAATAATTAAGCGTATAGAAAATTCTAAAAATTTAATACATATAATTACTTGCAATGTATTTCAGTGTATGGAAATTTTTCCGCTTGAAGGGACAATTTTTAAAACATGTTTTAGCATCCTAAAGAACCACATAGAATATTTCAATCACTGTATCATACAATGTTTATGTAAATTTATTTTCCGATAAAATCAAAATTTATTCAATAATTAACAACTGTACTTTCTGAAAATTGTAAAGTAATTTGAAATTAATCTAGAGGCTCCACAATTAATTTGGGAGTATCACATGATCACGAGAAACTAATTAGCACCAAATGATGGATAATTGTAACTAATTTATAGAACACATAATGAAAAATTTCTTTTTACTAATTCAGAGCAGAATTTTTTTATTTATAGTTATTAATTTTAATATTTGTATAAAAGATATGTGTTTAAAATATTTACAATTTGTTCAATAAATATTTTTAAAACTATACTAAAGAATCTATAAAAAAGTTTAAGGTCTTTAATAAATGAAATTAAAATAAAAAAATTGAAATTTCGTACTCCGAATAATTGTTATATGTAAATAATTATAGCCAAATTGTAATTGATGCAATAATCAATTTCATAATTTGTTCGTCGATTATTCACAATAAGATTTTTTGTAGTTTTTAGTTCTAATTATCTTCAAAATAAATCAAATTAATTTTATATATAATAATAATATATTTGAATAATGAATAATAGTAATATAACGTATATCTACAATGTATAACTTAGATTTATAATTTAAATATTGTTTTAATGATTATGAGTAATATTCTTTATCAAAAGTATTGTTAAAATTATAAAAAGATAAAAATGTTTAAAAGATTTGTGTAAGCCTTTGTAAAATTTGTGTACTCATAAACAAAAATATTACATAGTATATTCTCACTTTAAAAAGTATTTAAAAATGAATCAATTTAGCTTAAAAATTTTAATATTAATAAAGATGTTTGAAAAATCCTACGTAAAGTGAACTTGAATTTGAAAGCATAGTAGTTCGAACTTTATAAAGTTATTCAAGACATATTAAAGCAGCATATTTTAGAAGAACTTACATTATAATTTAGTGCTTTAGACTCATATAGTTATAATCGTTTACTACATCAAAATCGCCTAATATTAATTCTATTAAATTTTAATGTAATTCTACTTTCTAATATAATCAAATATTTAGAACATGATAAATTCGTATTAAAGGCGTTTGAAGTATTTAAAATTCATCCTTAAACTATTTGACAACTAGTTCAAAACTAACTAATTGCTTATAGGGCGTAAACAAAATAATGTAATAAGTTTTAAAACAAGTAGATAGGAAACTTTTTCGTATTTTACCACGATAAAAGCTATAACTAAGGACATAACAGAAAAATTAAAAAAAAATTTTTTTTAATTTCTAATAATTTTCTTCAAATTTAATACTTTTTGATAAAATCAACTTAAATTTAAAAATTAATTTTTAATAATTTTAATTCTTGAATGTTTATTAACAAAATCCAAGTTCTATTTAACAGTGATTTTACTGTGTTAGGATCAACAAGTTATTACTATTATGTGAAAATAGTCAAAAATATTAAATTTATAAAATAAACTCCTTAAAACTTATTGAGTTAAAGAATTTATATTAATTAATGAAATTTTGTATATGTTGAAGAGAATAATAATGATGTAGGTTAAATGAAAAATTGTACTATATACTATAGAATAGGCTTACATTAATATTGTACGATTTCATGTTCAACTTGTTTTCCCATTTAAAAAATGTTATAAATAATTAATTAACCCAAAGATCATCATATAATAAATAGTCATTCTCATATCTATTATTAATGAGCAATATAAGGTAAAATGATTGAAATTCCACCTTTAATATGAAAAACTCAGACTGACTGATACAGTCGGGCAAACAAATAGAAGTTTCAGTCGTAAAGCCGCGCGCAACGGGGCTATAAAATAAAAAAAGACGGCAAAATGCAGTAAAGAGAAAGACAAAACAAGAAACGAAAAAAAATAAAGCAAGAGAGAGACGAAGAAATAAAAAGAAACATAACGCACAGGCGGACGCCTGAATAATTAATTATCACGTGGCTCGGTTGGCGCGGCGCGCGGCTAAAACGATAAATTACAAAAGCACCCGCGGATAAAAAGGAAGCTCCCGAGGCTCTACGCCCGACTCTTCAGCTGAAAATTTCTCGGTACTTCCTGTATGTTAAAGGAAGAGTCTGCGTTACACGCTTTGCAGCCTCACTAATAATAATTGTGGTCAAAAAATAAAAACTTAGCGTACAACGCGAGCTGAGAGCACGTACGTCGAGTGTAGTTACAGAAAATACTTCTCTCCTCGTACATTTTATTTATTTTCTCTCTTCTCTTCCTCTACTCTTTATGCTATTTTCTTGACCTTGATATGGCAATTAATACAAATGAGCAATTATTGTATAGTATATAATCTTAAATTTTGCAATACACGTAAGAATACAGAATAAAAATTTAATAATTTAGTAACTATTACATGAAATTTATGTAAAAATTAAAAAAATTTAAATTTTACATTAAATTTTCTAAAAACGTTTTAATTTTATTGACAGAATATTTCTTTTTTAATAAAATATAGTATACAATTGGGTGAAAAATTCAAAAATAAAAATGTGTATTCTACTAAAATTTTTATGGTAAAGAACAACTTTTTATTTCTGGCGATACTGATCGCACTTATCAGTGACATTTCAAATAGTGAAATACCGAAATAGTATCACTTCACTTTTCATGGTTAAAGTTTCACAATAACATCTCGTCAATAAAAAGTTTTTCAATATATTAAATGTACGTGTGAAGTATATTTCTATATTGGAATTTCAAATTACTGTAATTAAGTTGTATTGTAATTTTTCTATTTTTACTAAAATATAATATTACTTTCTTTTTTTAGATAACATTTAATAAAAAATAATCATAAATCTTCTTCAATTAAAAAAATTTATATTACTTCTTTTTGTATTTAATTCAATTTAATTCAAAGCTTTGTTTTTTTAAAAGTTATATCTTTATAATTGATCTAATCTTACAATTTTCAATGAATATTTGTTCACTTTAGATATTTACAAAGTATAAAAATTTTAAAATATGAATTGTATTCCATATAAAATGAAGCTGATTTCGAAGTTTTCTTTTATAGCTAAGCACTTTTAATTATCTAAATATTATTCTTTAAAAAATTCGGTTACTACTTTTTATTTAAAAATATAAATGAATTTATATTCATATCAAATAATAATATATATTTGACCAATAAAATGTCGTTAAATTATATTAAAATATTTAATAATATTTTAAGCCAGTTTATATTTAAAAATACTATAGCAGTATATGATTTTATAAAATAAGTTATGTAAAATAATTTATTTAAAATATATGTTTGAAAATGCAAAAGTAGCTAGATTTGCATAAGTACAAAATTTCATATTTTATAATTTTTAAACATTTCTTTCATTGTTATCATTTACTGCATCATCTTTTCATTTTTTTGTTGCTTTTATACGTTATTTGGTTGCAAATTTCTTTTTCTATTTCCTTTGAAATTTATCACATTCTTTTTTTCTATTTTAAGCAAAGTTCATTCATACTATATTCTACAGAATATCAAAATCTGCATCATTACACAAAAATAAAACCAACATGAAAGTTGAATGATGATTCAATTCATAGAATGTATTTTTTTTCAAAATTGAAGTACATAAAGATTTGTATCGTTTACTTAAAATAAAATGTAAATATTCAAAAATGAATTATAGTTATACTTATTTGTAAAATTTATTTACGTGAATTACTTATAATAATTAATTAAAATTTATGTAGGAAAATAGAAACATAAGAATTCTAATTTAAAAAATATTATTTTTCAATATATTATATGTTATAAAACTTTGATTAAAAAATATGGAAGTTTATATATAGAAGAATACAATTTTTATATATATATATATGTTTATAAGCAAACAATTTATGTATACAAATTAATTACACAAAATCCAAGAACTGAATAATGTTTATTTTTCATTTTAAAAAATGGATTTATAAAAATTTAGAATCTATGTTGTTTATGAATAATTTATATTTTTATATTATTAGTTTTAAATACATACTACTAGAAAATTTTAATGTATTTAATACGAAAAATAAATAAAATTATTTTTAAGCCAAACTCAATATCTAACATAAATTAGCACTACATTATTTTCATAATTTCAGTTTTATTGTATGATGTATTATACTTTGTATTTATTATGGCATTTTATTCACTTGTTTAAGTATCTAACTATAATTAAAATTGCAAAATTAATTCTGATAAGATAAAATGGATTCAGATACAAATAAACTGATTTATTTATTTTGAATTATTAATAAATATTGGAAAAACAGATCATTTTTGTTTAAAATATATTTATAATGCAAAATTATAATTATGATTTCTAATCGAAGTCTGATTAAAACAAAGTCAATTTATGATAATTATATAATTTTACTTTTAATTATTTAAATCTTTTTTTAATTATGTTATGAATATACATGAATTTTTATAAATTTACAAATATTCTTATTGCAATTTCTTAAAAAGTTTCATTAATACATATAAATAGAAAGTCAACATATTGAAATAAATATGCGTTGTGATAACATGAAAATTAAAAGAAATATCTATACCGACATAAACTTCGAATTTAAGAATTACATATACAAATATGTAAAACAAATTTAGTCATATAAATAGGCTGTAGCGATTAAAATCTAATCTAAGATATCGTCGACGGAGGCTTATATATAGTCGACAATAACTAAATCGATCCAATTACTGTGTTGTAAAGGCTTGAGGGCTACTACTGATGACGTCAGAATTTCCATAATTATTGTTCATAAATATGTTTGCACACATCTTGAGTATTAGAATTAAGGTCAATCGATTATAAAATGTATTACTGATAAATTTTTACTCTCTCTCTCTCTCCCCTTTCCTCTTTCTCACTCTGCCCGTCTCTATTTCGTTATTATTGAATTTTTTTTATCTACGATAGTTATATATTAATTAATTTATTTTTATTTCAACTATCACGATTGGACTTTCATCTTTTTCAAGTTTTCTTTTTTACTAAAAAACGTTATGCAAATTTTTCTATTCTCTAAAATATAATATGAAACTAGTATGAAAACTAACTTATACTACTTAGGCGCATATTATCTTGACTTCTATCAGTTGTTCCTAATGAAATTATAACAAAAGATAATATAAATTTCTAGCAATAGTATATAAGAATAAGATTAATATTTTATTGAATTGCGTATTACCAAATAAAAATATTATTATTTTCTAATAATGTACATTAAAATATTTTTCTTCATTTAGAATTTTATTTATATAAATATGCGCGCGCGTGTATTTTAATGCAATATAATTAGAAATAAGATAGAAGTAGATTTTTAAATTAAATGAGTTTATATAAAAATATATATGACTAGAGTACATGTTTAAAATACGTAAATAAAACAATATTTTCTTATATGTTAAATATCATAATCTCTATTTTTAAAATAAAATATAATTTTATGAATATCAACTTATAAAAAATTCTGATAACAAAAAACATATTTAAAAACATATAATATTTGAAATATTATAACAGAAATATAGTATTTTAAAATGAATATACTTAAGTTTGACTTTATGAAGTGCCTTAAATTACGTTTTCTTACATTATGATTATAAAACTTGCAAGAACAGTCGTTTAAAAATTCGAATACCTAATTTTTATAAAAATTGGAGAGAATTTTTAACTTAAACTTTTATTATATATTAAAAATTTTAATGATTAAATTCCTAAATAAATATACAAATAATAAAATATTATTAAATATTATAAAATATTAACGACTTTGGTTTTTAAATTTAAATAGACAATACGATCAAAATTAATTTACGAACAAATTTCCTATTTTTTATTTTATCATTGATATAATAATATAGTGATGTAAAATTAACTACTAAAAACTCATAATCAAATAAGTTATGATTGTATATTAATTTAAATAAAATTTTGAATATTAAAGAATAAAACTAGATGTTTGAAAAAGATGAAAACGACACATATCATAAAATCAAAATGAGAAATTATCGTGTATTACACTAAAGTATTATAAAATTATAATATGATCTCTATTTTATGGTTCATATACTTTACACTTAACTTTAGCTCTGTAAAATATTATGTGAAAATTTTAATGTTACCTTCACCTTATCGGTGGTTTAAATGACCAAAATATCAAATAAACAAATCAATCGATCAATCACTTTTCACAGGACTTCCGTCGTAAGATAGATCGATTTCCGAAGCTTGTTCGTGCCTCTCTCACTGGTGATGGATAGAAAGTTCTTCCGGACAGTATATCCTGATAATGACAAGGCATGTCTGTCATTCTTACTCTGCTTCACACTCTCTCTCTCTCTCTTTCTCTCTCTGTATATATATCTGTTAGTCACTTGTTATAAATGAAATCATTAAAAGCTTCATATCATTATCTCAATGACAATTTTATTTATGGTAAACAAAAGTTCACAGTTAATCATTTTTATCATTTATATCTATTTTCAATATCTATGAGAAAGTAGGATTCCGTTACTTTTTATGTGATAGTAAATTATACTATTGTGAAGTTTACTTAAATTATGTTAAAAATTGTATTAAGAATTATTTGGAAATAAGATATACTAATAATATTCACTAATTTAAATAAATTTCTAATAATTTTTTATTTTAACTCGTATTCAAATAATATATTTCAATTTTCTCAATATTTACATACCTGAAGGTTTATTTAAATAAATGAAAAACATTTGTGATACTTTCCCAAAATCTGTTTAGTATAGTTTCATTATTATTAATCATGAAAGTTTTTTATTTTATTAAAAGCACCTAAGTTTTTAAAATACGTAATCGGATTTATTTTAATTATGCATTTTTATTAAAAGCACCTAAGTTTTTAAAATACGTAATCGGATTTATTTTCATTATGCATTTTTATTAAAAGCACCTAAGTTTTTAAATTACGTAATGGAATTTATTTTAATTATGCATCTTTGTAAACATAAACTTTAATAGAATATAGAATAAATATTTGCAGAAAATATGGTATATCAATCTAAATCAATTAGACATGATTTATATTAATATAATATTTAAGTAAATTACATTTAAAGAATGAAACAAATAAATTAAGTTTAAAAATTAAATTAAATCTTCTGTGAACAAATTTTTTTTATTATTTTATAAATTTAATTAAATGTACCTACATGTTTCCAAAAATCTGTAAAATAATCTAGAATAATAATTATCCTATAACATAAATAAAAAAAATCTGCATAAAATTCAACATAAACAAAATTTTGCAATAGAAATCCCTAAAATAAAAATTTAATAAATATTTCTATGTATTGATATATTCCATTGGATTATTGAATAAAAATAAGAATCTGATTAAAAATCTTGTGTAAATATATTATTATATAAATTATTATGTAATTTTTTTGTAATACATATGTATGCTTGTATAAAACATTATTAGTTATTTTATTTAAAATTAATAAGTAATCGGTGGAAAATTTATGAAGAAAATTTAATGCCAACCCTTGAAATAAATGTAATAAATTTAAAAATAATTCATTTACCGTCCAAATTCTATTGACGAATATTGGAAAAAATATATAATTAATTTTCTGTGCAAACTTATTGAACATTCAATCAGAAACAGTAAAATATATAAACTCCAAAATAATCATTAAATAATACAATGAAATTACTTTGGGATCTTATAGGATATTGTGTAATGAAATAATATTACGCATAAATTCACGTACAATATTCATTACCAACATTATAATAAATTTGAATAAGTATTTTAGCATCAATAATAAAAAATACTATTAATACATACGGTTAAAAAAACTTTTTCATGCACATGTTGTAAAAACTCTAACAGTTTAGTAGAGGGTGGAATTAAATGCTAACAGTAAATGCGGAAACTGTAAAATTGGTACTCTTTAAATACGATTACGTACAAGCAGTACTTTAGAACTTTTTGGTTTAGCTAATCAAAAATAATAGAAATAGTAGATAGATTTTAAAGAAAATTAGAAAATTCAACATAAACAGAATTTTATAATAGAAATTCCTAAAATAAAAATTTAATAAAATTTTTTTATTTTTTTAAAGAATGTTAAAATAAATCTTATAATTTTATAACATTTGAACTAAATATAAAATAAATATTTCTAAATATATATATTTTAAAATTATTGAATTAAAATTAAAATTAAAAAAGAACTATTTATTTGAACCTTTAGATGTACGTATTATTATTTTGAAAATTAAAAAAATTTTAATTCTGCATTATATTTTGTTACTGTTTTATTATAATTTCATATTTATTAAAAATACTTTTAAAAAATTTTAAATTTAATATATAAATTAAAAATTATACATTTTACTATACTTATCAGGTGATTACATGTAATCACCGCACAAGTTTATTTAACTTTCGACTATTACAATCTTCCATTTCAAAATTTGTAGATTTTTAAATTAAAATTATCTAATAATCAAAACATATTTTTCTACTCGTCGTAGAACCAATGCTCGTGTAAATATTTGAAAAATACCATTTTCGTAGCACCAAGAAAATACTATAACTTTGAATGCACACAAACTCAGTGGGTTCGCGTGCAACCAAAACAATCGGTCTCTCGCCTCCCCTACTCTTTTAAAATTGTAATGCGCACAGCTACGCGCCGGGAGTTCATAAGAAGGTTTAGTATGTACTGATCCCGTGCCACCCACTGCTTTCACCTTTGGTCAAATATTAACATTCTCTGCAGTTGGATTTTGTCCTGTTTTATATACATTTAAAAGTTGAAAACTTAAACAAAAAGAAAACATAATGGAATGGAATCAAAAAATTAGAAAAGTAAAACTCTTGATTAATGTCATAAGTATAATAGATGTATAGATGGTTCACTTTGGCTATTTTTTGTTTTTTGATTTAAATATGGATCTCTGTATAAGATATTTATTTTTTTCAACTATGGTTAGTAATTTATTATATAGTTTTTAAATAAAAAAATTTATGAAAATTTATTTATACAAATGTCTTTAAGACTATATTTAATGTATGTAAATTTTTCAAAAAAAGTTTTAAAAGGACTTTATTTAAATTTTAGCATAACTATTGCAAAATATAAGTTATTAAAATTTTTAGAATTACTTTTAAAATAATTATTCGAATATATTTTTATATTTTTTAAAAGAATTATATTTGTAACTTATTATTTTTATATTTGAGTTTTATTGGAACTATTATATTCATCTGGAAATGATAAATAAAAAACATTTCTGAAAATAATCAATTTATTGTTTTTATAAATCAAGTACTTGTTCGAACAGTAATAAATAAAATATTGTCATTCCTCTCTCTTTTAAATATGTACAGATGCAAAGAGAGAGAAATACATATTTAAATATATACATACGTACACACACATTTGTATAGCAAATTCCAAAGATGAAATTCGTTACCTGTTATAAATAATGAAAAAATTAAAATTCAATAGACTTTATGTATTGATATGAAATCTATGTTTATCTCTATTGCTAAATATACTTCTCTCAGGTGGTATCCGGCTATTTGAATTTAAAACGAAAGTCAAACAAAGGAAATCTCTCTAGTTAGATGGTAGAAGAGAATCGCACTATCCCCTACATCTTCTAAACTAACTTCACCCTTCGCCGATATAACTTTCTTTGCGACGCTTTTGCTTGCATTTTGATTAAAGGCCGGAAGACTCAAGAATCATATCCCCTTTCTCTCTTACTCTGTATCTCGAGTGGTGAAGGTGCGGTGTGGAAGCGCAGAACACGAGAAGCGAAAGAGCCGCCGGCGCTACCACCGAAGCCGCTGATTAGAAATGCAAATATTCTACTCTCTTCTCTCTCGCTTCATCGCCCTCTTTCTCTCTCTCTCTCTCTCTCTCTTATTCTTGTGATTATGATACTGTATCAAGAGAGAAAAAAGAGGGGAAAAGATCGATTTAATTTATTTATGAAAGCTGAGAGGCCTATTGCTTAAGCAAGATTGTTTCGAATTATTCGTGTACCCATATTGACTAAGGAAAAATCAACGAAGCTAAAAAATATGGAGATCTTCATTTGAGTGACTTTTCGAGTCTAGCATAATAATTAAATTTTCCGCATACTTTTGTATCATTATGTAAGAAGTCGTTTATTTTGATTCAAAAAACAAGTATTACATTTTCTGAGATATGAAATAAAATATTATTTATGACAATTATATGAAATTCTTATTATACAGCCTTTTATAGATATTGTACCTGGTAATATTTTAAATGATTTTAAATGATTAAAATGTTTATAACAGTATAATATATTTATGTTAAAGATTAATTTTATTAGTGGTTTCCATCTTAAAGTTCTTCTTTTTAGACATCTACACGTTAACGTTGATTTCATTGCAAGTAAGTGATTTCAAAATTTTCAATACTATTTTAACAATCATTTAAAATAAATGAACTCAATATCAAATTTTAAAGAGATAATGCGGTTACTCTCGCTTTTTACCTTGAAACGTATTTCTAAAGTGCAAAAAAGAGCTATTAGGAATATTTTAAAACTTTGAAAACTGACATCCTAACTCGGAAGTTGGAAAATAAATTTTTAAATGAAATAAGTGGGCTACTGTATTCGCGTGCAACCTATTTTTTCATCGTACATACTTTACAAAGCTAGAAATAGCTACGATAAGCGTTTTCTAAAAAATCGATACGAGTTCACTCGAATTTGTCTTTTCCGAATTGCTGTACAACCTAATACTTAAGTTCGAAATGTAAAGCGGCCACGTATTATAATAAATAATGGGCTCTTATACTTATATATAAATATGGGCTGTTTCAGGTGAAATTATTCTCTCTTTTATTTAAAATGAAACGATCGTTGTGTGTTTAAAGTAATCCCCTCAAAAATTATGAAAAACTGTTTCGCAACTCTTAACGTAATTGTTAAATTGTTCAAGTATTTTCTGAGTTAGTGTTTTTCTATCCATAAAATTATTGGCTTTATACAAAACTTTAGCGTTTTATTTCTGTAAATAGAAAAATTGAAACACATTTTTAAAATTGTTTTTATAACATATTTGTTGAATGTTTAAAAAATTGAATTTGTGTAAGAATTCATAAATATAATTTTAAACATCTTTTTTTTCATTTCAAACAATTTTGTCAATTAAATATATAATCATTTAATACATTTTTTAAAGTTCGCTTAAATTTTGTAAAATTTTTTAAAATTATATAAATATTTTCAAAAGTAATATTTCTATCAGCTAATAATAAAATCTTAATTGTTGTGGGTAATTTTTGAAAAAAATGTATTTAAAAAATGTTTTACCTAAACATTATAAGTTATACAGTATTGTATTAGTATTGCATTAGTAACTTAATTATTAAAATATTACTTCTCTGATAGAATATTTACTTAAAAATATTATTTGTCTTAATTTTTATATTTATCCTAATTTATTAATATATATTATATATCTATATATGATATATAAATGTATATATGTATATATATGTATATTTATATATATATAAATCACTTGAAATCTGGAACCAAATCATTGAAAGATAGGTTTAAAAGATAAAACAGTTTAATATCTTAGAAATATAAAATTCTCTGTATAATCTCTAATTTACTCTCACATAATAAAAAAGAAAAATAAATAATTGAAATTGAAAAATGGAAAATTACTTCTTTTATATTAAAAGCTTACAATGATAATATATGCATAACATAGAACTCTATATAGTCATATGTATATATATGTGTATTTATATTTATGTAATTATATTTATTTAAAAAAAAAAATGATTTATTATAATGTCTTGGTTATTAAAATATTTCATATTAATTTATCTAAAAAATCTACTCTTATAAGTATTCCTTTATAAATAAACAAAAAGTGTAAAAATAAATGTAAAAATAAATAATTATTTTAATTCCTACAAAAATTAAGAATCTCATATTTATTTTTGCATTATGTAATTCGCATTATATACCTAAAGAAAGATTTTGAAATAAAAATTAACAATTTCAATGTATGAATTACGTAACTAAAAATATTTATGTATACAAAGATGGTAGAAAGATGGTATGAAAATAAATTTCAAAGGAATCGTAATTGAAGTTGAAGTAGAAATATATAAGTACGTACTTTGAATACACTTAGTAAAAAATGGATAAAAATTCATGTTGCTAATAATGAATTACTAAAATCTTGAATTCATAACAATAAAATAAAAAATAATAAGAAAATAATATAAATAGAATTGACAAATTGAAATATAATTGTTATTATTCATAAAATCTATTTAAATTATTATACAATTAATATTACTGAAGCTTAAATTGGTAGATATGTTTAAAACTATATTTATTTTATATCTATCATGAATATATAATTTAAAAATAATAATTCACAGGATATAATTTATTTATCCAAAAATAATGGAATAAAAAAGTGGACCGGAGAATAATTTCAAATTACTATTAAAAGTTTATTTTAATAATTATTGATTTATAAAATTCCAGATATTTGTTGGAAAAATGATTAATGGTTGAATTTGAAAATATTATTTAAAAAGTTTTAAAGTATAAAATGTCAAAATTTCAATAAGCCATATTTATTTTTAAACAGTCACCGTAAGTATTGCATTTAAAAATATATATTATAAATATATTATTCTTAAAATTATCAAAATAACAGAAGGATTAAATGTTTATTATTTAACTTTTTATGAATTTATGATAAATTCTTATCACAATAAATTAGATTATATTATAATATAATTTTAATAGAAATATATATAAATTATAATTAATAGGACGTTAATAATTTTTTTAATTCTTTCTAATAATTAGAATTTCAAATGCTAAATTTAATAAATATTTTACAAAAATTTTAAACTAATGTTTATTCATATTTTACTTATTATTAATAGAATTAGTTATTACTTAAATGTGAAAAAAAATTATTCGAAATATAAAATTGAATTAAAAAAATAATTCATACTTTTTCATCATCTGTTAATGTATAACAAAGTTTAGAAATAAAAATGTCTAAATATAATTTAGATTAAGTTTTATTTAAAAAATTTATAATTTTTTAATTATATTTTTCAAAATTAAAAAAAAAATTATTATATTAATGTATAAAAGCACGCTTGACAAATTGCAAAATAAATATAAATTGATTTAAATGATTTTTCAAAGGAAATGATATACTATACATAAAATAATGTTTAGATTTTATATGAATAAACTTAACAAAATTTTAAAATGATAATTTTATATTTCTACTTTTAAACCGAACTTTTATTATGATATTTTTTAATATTTTTTTATACCTGAGAATAAAGTATACAACTTTATTATTATTTAAGTAAAAAAACAGTTCGAAGAAATTAATGAAAAATTAATGAATAATGACAAAGATAAAATTACTCTTAACAGTGCAGTGCAGGCCCAACATAGACGACAAACTTTGGGACGGCTCCTATGTATTTTAATTTAGTTCTTGGGTTTTGAGGGATGTTTTGAGCATATATAGACCTATTACGCATTTAAGAGAACAGTGCTTTGCAAAGAGCTGCTAGTGCATATCCATAGATATCTCTATATATTATTATACACATAAGTGGACGCTGTGCGTGGAAATAGAAAGAGAAATATACACGTATAGAGAGAGAGAGAGAGAGAGAGAGAGAGAGAGAGAGAAAGCGTAGAATGTTGGAACGGGCTTTGTCAAGAGGTGGCTCTTTGGGGGTGTTTTTGATTTGTTGGCTCCCTGGGGAAGTTGGTAGTCTCGCAAGTGCGCAAGAGAAACAAAGAAATAGAACCAAGAGCGAGAAAGAGACAGTAACTGGAGGACAAGGTAAAGCTATACATTTATCGGTGTGACTAGCATCGGTATGTGTGGGTAACCACACATTATGTGATTTCTACAGGGAGCTAACTTCGCGATTGAATTGTGACGCGACAATGGCAATTCGCCAACCTCTCCTACTTTCTCTTCTTTGCTAGTCTCTATCTATCTTTACTTCCTCTTTCCATTTTCATTCTACTCTTTGTACGTGTGTTGAAATTTTCCAGGAAGTTTACTAGATTTAGTCTTTTTCCTTTCTGTACTAATCTGGTGAAGTATTCATTGTTTCTATCTTTTTCTCTTTTTTTATGACAGGTGTTACATTCTCTCATCTTGAATTCTGCTATAATTCTACACACTTGCATATGTCAATCTTTATAATTTTTCTTATTTAAATATGAAACTGAGATGTTTATATAAATTCAAATCAGTCGTCCTTTCAATATTGTACTTTCACTTTCTTCTGCACTAAACTCGTACTAAACTAAACTTGTACATTCCAATTCTAATTTTTTATTTGATTTCAATCTTAAGCTCCCGTTTTTGTTTTTTCAGTTGAAAAAAGAAATTTAAGAAAAATTAATTATAAAAAATACCACTTTTAACCACATGACACTATTTACATTTCTTTATACATTGGTTTTAATGCAATTTTCTATTGGATATTTGTATTCAAAACGATCAAACGACTATTAGAATATAAATTATTTCCCGTATTTATGTGGGCGTGTAAAAATGGAAGACAAAATGTCGATCAGGAAATATTTTAGAGTGTTTGAAGAATCAAATAATATAACTGAAATCACTCAAACATTATTCAATTTTGTTAATATATTTTGTATTATTTATCATAAAATTATTTTAATTGAAACAAAATTTAATATGTAATTAATAAAAACTTATATTTAGTGAAATAAATTATTTTAAAAATAATTATATAAATTGATATATTCTAAAACGAAAAAATTCGAATTCATTCAAGTTGTTATAATATTTCATGTTTTATACGGATTTGGACAATAGTTTATATAAACTATATATCTAGGGCTACGTAATGTACAATAGATAAAATTTTGAAAAAACTATTCTAATTGTTTTAATTAAATTAATAAAATGTAGTTTTATGGTTATTTAAAGGCGGCCTTTATATATTTTAGCATTGAAAAACCTTGCCCTTATTATTTTAGATTATTATTTAAACTGATCTACTAAACATGCATCTATAGCACTGATAAATAATATTATAATTTATTTTATTATTGAATATACATTTTACATTTGAGAATATATCTTATGACCAATATTATGTTGATTTAATATGAATTTATTAAGAATTCGCCTTCAATGTATTTGCATTAGAATTTTATAATATCTTACTGTTGATATGAGTTACCTATAGAACAGAATAGTAATTTTTTTAAGTTGAAACATCTATTGCAATAATACAAATGACGCTATATATAAGTAATATCTTTAAAAAGTTAATTAATAATAATATCTGAGACAAATATCTTTTTAAATATTGTAAAAGTCAAATATTATTTAGAGGTTTTTTCTTGCAAACTTATAATGCAATATATCTTAAAAATATTTGTTTTTATTCTGTTTATTTCATTCCGTAATATTTAAACAAATATTTAGAATTTTAATACTTAACTATGTATATTTTATTGTATATTTATTGAAAGCTTATTATATATCTATAAAAAAATAACTACAAATTAATAAATGATAGTGAGGGTAATGAAAATAGAATTAATATTGTTTATTACATAATCATTCATATTTTTAAAATTATTTACTATCAACTCAAAGGATTTAACGAAGACTAAATATAAAATAATTGCTTCTTAGTAACATCTAAAAAAACATAGGAACATAAATTTTCTACGTAAATAAGTTAATTTGTTCTTAACTTAGTCAATATAACTCCAAAAACTTCGATGAATTTTACCCCTTACTACCTCTTAACTATCAATGTCGCGAATAAGTCTCTCTCTTACACTATGATTCCATACCATCGACTCTCGTATATCAGTATTCATAAGTTATTACAGGAGTTTCTCGCGTAAGTAAGTCGGACTGCGTTAGCTAGTAAACATAAAATGTTCTGCCGAGATAACAGAAAATAATTTATTTACCCAACTTTATTTTGGAAATTTTCCAAGGTTATTCAAAAGTAAATAAAAATTTACACACTTCACAGAATTTTATATGATTTTATAACTTATTTATACTTATCAGCAGATTAGAAAACCACATACTTCTAATAATTACAAGTCGGTTCATTCTGAAAGTTACTACCCTACGAAAAAAGTAAATTACAAAATATCTAAGCAATACTACCTGATAATATACATGTATAATGTTATTTATTCAAAGTGAATGTAACTAAATATTCTAAATTATTTTTTATAAAAACTTTTTATGCAATTCTTTTAGTTCAATTTTTTATATAATAAACCAAGACATAAAGAAAGACATATGTTTAAATAATTTGTAGTATTTTCACAAGATAATTATGGAATACGACTTTAATTAATAATTATTGAGGTTAAATTCTATATATGCTTTTATTGATTTGAAGTTTAATCATTGATGAATTAATTTGTTATTCAAATTGAAGCCAAATAGTATTAAATATATATATAGCGTTCTTAAATATAAGAAATTTTTTTAAATATTATGAGTATTTAATTATAGAACATCGAAATGAAGTATTTCTTAATTAATATATAATCAATCTTTCATTATTGTAAAATTTTCAGATTTTTGCAAGGATTTACTTTAAATTTATAAAGAAATTATCTGTTTTACAAATATTAAATATATGTTCTCGGTTATACTAATAAATATAAAGTATATAAATATTATAATTTAGATATCAGAAATCATGTATCCGGACTTCTTCAATTATTAATTTTAGATTAAAGATGAAATTGTGTAGAAACTTCTGGTTAGAAAAGTTACTTACTTAATCTTTTATAATCGTGAATAAAAAAGCCATTTTTATTCAAAGTTTCAAATATTTAAACTAATCTTGATTTAGTAATAGTTTATGGAAACAATAAAATAAAAATTTTTATTCATAATTACATCTTTAAATTATAAAAATTAATATATTACTAATAATTTAAATATAGTTTTGTAAATATTAAATAAATGTTTTCATTAGTTTATGATTGATTATTTATAAAAATAATTTAAATATACAATTAAATGGTAATTTTATATCAAATTTTATTTTCTGTTAATAAATAATTGTGCTATTATATGAATATTAAGTATTATTTCTTATTGAGGTGTGTAATTCATTTTACTTAAGTTATGGTCTATATTTACTTCATGTCCTTTTCTCCTAAATCCACGATAATATATACACGGAACATTAACTCCCTGGTGTCTGCGATATATCTATTCTTCTTGTATAATTTTATATATTTTGTCTTACAGAAAGGTTAAAAGCACTAAGGGTAAACGATCTCGGGCACGGATGCTGCGCTAAGCACTAGCCAACTTATTGTCTTGACTCTATACCTGGTACGTTCCGGATCTAATAGAGGGTGAAGCTCTTATGATAGAATAGTATAAAGTCGTCAGTATAATAAATCCAGGTTCGCATGGCACGATGAGCATCTGTTAGAGTTTTTACAAATTTGATTAGCACGCTTACGTGAGCAGTATATATACCTATTAGTTGTTTTTTCTTATCTTAGTCTCTTGGTTTTAGCAAGTATCTCTAAAATTATGTTTTTGACATAAGTGGTTTGTATTTCGGATGTTACTAACCTTCGTTTACCAGCTCTTTGTTCTGTATGACCTAACTTATCGAGGCGGAATATAAGACGCCATATTTTTTATATTTAAACTTCTCTAATTAAACAAGGGTGTAAAGTTAGACAAGGTAAGGGTATAATGTAAAAGATACATAAGTGTTGGATGGGTTTTGTAAATAATGATTTATATATAAATAATAATCTTGTTAATGAGATTTAAAGTAAAATATAATATTTTAATATCTGAATTGTACACTTCGAATATTCTCTTAATACTAGGTATAAATTTAGATAATATGATGTTCACTATACTTGTATGCAGTAAGGAACCGTAAAAGAACTAACCGTGCAAATGACAAAACGTTATTACATCGGAAAACTAGCCTCAACATGCGACACGTACATTTCCCGGTATTGTAAAACAATATAGCAATTGTGCGTTGCACTTGAGAAGAGAGCAAGATAAATATACAGTATAACAGCTTACGCCGAAATACTTGGTGTACTTGCAACACAAAAGTAAAACAGGATTTTATATAATTTATACCTTATATAATATATTAAAAACTATATGCAAAAATACAGCATTTTTTCTGTATCTGCAGAATTTACAGCGGACAAGTTTGGGACCAGATAAAATTAGCAAATTTCTTTATAATAAGCTTTCTTTATTTTAAATTAAGATCAGAATTTTTATTTTATTAAATGTAATAAATGGAAAATTTTAATTTTAAATAGTCTATATAACCAATTATTTAAATTGTATTTCCATCAAATTAAATAATAGTGTAAAAATCGAAATCTAATGAAAAAATACTAAGAATAATCTATTCTAAAATAGTATCTCAATTGTTATTATATTCTTATAACTTTGTACTTATATTTATCATTTATTGATTCATTAAAAAAAGTATTATTCATAAATATATAGTGTATAGAACTTTTTCAATAGAAAATATTATCTAAGTACATACTATATTAATTCATTATGTAGCTCACGAATGTTCAATACAATTAAGAAAAATAAAAGTAAAGAAAGTGAGGTCAAATTATGAAAAACTCGCTTCAACAATAATATTTTTGTCTTGAAACAATATATTTTAATACTGAAAAATAATTTTTAATATTAATTTCATTATTATATTTATCAGCAAATTGTTTGTGTACATTAAGTTACATTACGAATTTTTCATAATCATAAAATTAAATATAAATTTTATACTTCTTATACAAATATTTCAATATATGTAATATTACATATATTATATAATTTAAAAAATATTGTGGGATTTAAGGGATTGTGCAGGTTTCGTAAATAAATAAGTGCTTGAAATTAACTAGATGTATTTGTGTAAAGAATAACTTTGAGCTACAAGAACTATGGAAGTTACAGGGGACTTGAAACAACGCGTTGTCTAGGATATAGGTTATAGGTTTCGTTCATTCGTCTCGCGCTCGTTTTTCTCTTGTTCGGATCGTACAGAGTCTGACGCTACATCGACGCGTTCTGTCAATCCTGTTGAAGCTTGTATGAGACCTGCTTCAAGGGGGAGGGGGGCGAGAGTCGTTCGGGCTGGGGTTGCTCAGACCGTTATCTCCCGCGCGTACGCATATACACAAACATGCTTTCTCTCTCTCTCTCTCTCTCTCTCTCTCTCTCTCTCTCTCTCTCTCTCTCTAATGCACACTTGCACACACGCACACATACCCACACTATATTACTTATAATTTTAATATTATTTTCATAAATTTATACATATATTTAAAAAAAATATCAATATTAAAGTTACAAAACCATTATTATGTTGATACATAACAATACACTTAAAAAATGTTTTTACTAGAAATATCCCTTATTTTTATCTTGATAGAATCACAAAAACCCTTTTATATTATATAATATAATAAAATGCTAGTAATTATCTTGAAAAAATGTACTTAAAAATTTTTCAGGTTCATTTAAAACGTTTATTTTGTAATAACGTTGATTTTTATCTTTTCCAAGGTTATTGTAGATTGTTATATAATCAATACATATCAACACTAATTAATCAATATTTTATACTAGAAAATGTTTTAAATTTATTAATATTGATCCGATAATAATACTTTATATTTACTACTACATAGAAAAATTTTAACATTTCATTTAATAATTGAAAGTTATTATCTATTTTGATAAAACATTAAATATTATTAAAAATATCAAATATTATTTAAAATAGAATAAACTACTTTTTAGAATAAATCGTCCGAATAAAAAATATTGTTTTATTATTTATATTTAGATACTTTTAAAATATCATAAATCTAGATTAAAAATAAAAACACCATCTTTTAAACTATGTATTTTAAAGAAATATCAATTCATTTAATTAAAATCGATATACCATTATTTTTGAATATTTCACTAACAAATTGAAAACATTTTGTCTTGCTTTATTTAAATCTAATTAATTTTATTGTGAATTAATAAAAATTTATTCTTGTATATGCTCAAGTGTTCGAGTTTTCTACCTTATCTCACATAATTTAATATAAAGTAATAAGTCGTATAAAAAAATTTCATTAATATTTATTACAATGTAACATTTATATAAATTCTTGCAAAAGCGGTTAAATTTTTCATGTAATACAAATTATTTTAAGTATTAGTACAAAAATTTGTAAGCTTTATATGAGGCGATTTTTTATTTTTTTAATTTAATCCAACCTGAGGTAAATTAAGTACATATTTTCTGATAAAAATTTGTTTTCGAAGAGTAAAGATTGACATATGAAAACTGCAATTGATGTAATAGTCTTGAATATTAATAAGTAAGACAAATTTTCCTGTTTTTACTAAATTTTAAAAAAAAAATAATTCTCTTTATATACTAAAAAGTACAATACTTTTAATTGCTTTTTAAGTTAATCAACTATGTATATATATGAAGAAATCGAATGATAATGTAATATTATAAATATTAAGTATAATTATTAATGTAAGTTCGACTGGGTCTAAAATTGATTTATTCAGAAAATATATCAATTTAATAGTTGGACGGATAGATATTAAATATTTAATATATAAACATTTTATAATTGTAAAGTAAAGAATAAAATATTTTACTGTTATAATTAAAAAAATTATTAAGAAATCTCTTAATTATTAAATTTATATTTGAAAAGTTTCATATTATTACAATTTTTTATTATATTCCTTTATGTATGTATGGTCTTTTTAAACTTTTTAAATATTTGTTAATATTATTTAAATTTAAAAAATGTATTACTACTGATAATATTAAATATAATTTTTATAAACAGATTTAAGTTCTATCCAAAATTTTACAAATTCTACTAGAGTATTTATATACAATATTAGTAATAATAATTAAAATATTAACAAATACATTTTATATAAAAACTTCATCTTAGTTTATAAATGAAAATGGAAAATTTTTTCCTTGATTATTGAAAATTTACGATGCGTGAATATAAATGGAGCTCCTGTATTTGGAAGTACATCGCCAAATTCAGGTAATTTAATCGGACACATTGCAATTTGCGTAATGACGTCTGTGATCGCATTTTGAATATCCACTTCTGAATAACTACGAATTTATTCATTAAATATAAAATTCAATAATAAAAAATCAGAATTATTTAATGAAATTTTTTTCTTTAATTATTGATAAATTTCATGCAGCATTTAACGATTAATAATTGAATAATTTGTGAAAAATTTAAAACAATGTTAATAAACAATAACAGTCTTGCTACGTTTAATATTAATAAACATTTCACTTTGTAACATTTATAAGTTAAGAATAAAAAAGTAAAGATGCAGAGTAAAGACAATTATTATTTGAACAAACGTCAAAAATACGTACAGATGATGAAATTAAATTAGATATATCCAATTATATATAACAATAAATATACCTACAATGAAAGATATTTATAGAACAGAAACTTTTTATAAATATAGATTAAATGTATTTGCGTACATATTAGTTTACGTTTAGTTTTCCGGTAAAATTTTTGTTTCATTTTAAAATTTTACTGTAATATTTTTACTATAGTTTTATTCAATATGAAATTTATTTTATTATTTTTTAAGATACATTGATAAAATGTGTCTATTCCTTTTACTATTTTGAATTGTTTTATACCTTATAAAGTTGTATTAATATCGATATATTCAGAAAAAATGGCATAAAATAAATTGAAATAATAATAATGTTTCATATAATCAAAACATTTATACTTAATAATGAGTTTAGTACACATTCTATTCTAAGAATATTGAAAATACAAATTTGAACGCAGCAAGATTTATACCAAAAATAAAACCAAACGCTGGGACAGAAAAAGTATTCCTTTAAAAATATACCATACAAGGTAATAACGTAGTACAGTCAATTGGTATAATTACACCGCAAAATTTTTTTAAGCTTACATATATAAAAAGAATGCTGCAGCAGCTACTTTTTATATTAGCTGTTTTTTTATTACAATATATGACGGTCATTTCACTCATTTCTTTCACCCGTACAAAATCGATTAAGTCGTGCTCTATTTCCATAAGTTATCGTCACTCTCTCATTGATTTTACAAACCCCTCTATTTGTTAGGTTCAATTAGAAAAAGTGGTACATATTTTATATGTATACGTCAAATTTTTTGTATAAAAAATTAAATATTTTTATTTGAAATATTAATTGTTCGATACTGTGTTACAATACATATAAGGTGCTTATTTTCCTTTTTTTAAATCGACTTCCCACCTGAATTTGTATAGACAGAAAGAAGTATAAACATTTCAAAGAATCTCGCATATCTACAAATATGGATGTTTAAAATATTTTTCTACTTAAATCCATATTTGGATTATCAAATCCGAAAATTTGAACAAATAAACGTTTATTATTTAGTATTGCTTACTCATATTGTTATCTAGTCATATAAATGAAATGCAATATTTATTAACTATTGCTTGATCTTAATTATTGGAATCTGAAAATTCTTTTTTAAATTATTTTGAGAGTATTTTCTAAAATTAAAATTTAATTGATTTCTAATTAGAAATTTAAAATTATTAGATAGTATTGAACAATTTACACTGAGGGAAATATATACTATAATAATATATAGTGAGGGAGTTTTTTAAATATAGAAGAATGTATTTTACACGAAATGTTAATAATATATAGATATCTACCATATGTTTAATCAAAATTTTGTATTATAAGCATATATTTAAAAAATTGAATCTAGACTTTTTATAAGTCTTGAAACTAGATGAAGAATTTTTTAATATATATATTTTTATTAATGAAATATTTTAAAATTTTTAGATGATAAATAAAACATTGTTTTCCATATATTTTTAATTAAAAATTTGATTTTATTACAAAGATTCTATAGTAATTATGTTAAATCTTTTGTTGATACTTTAAATCTCATACCACTCATAAAATAGTGTACACAACTTATATAAAATATGTATTACTTTTGCATTATATGTAAAAAATCTACCAAAGAGTTTTTGTTACTGTTTATATATCAAAAGTATTTCTGCATTAAAAGTTAACCACTCTATGAATTCATCAGTTATTCTTGTCTAAACTTAGAATTTGTATTATATTCGTAACTATTTCCGTAAATGTATGTATATATGTATGAAGATATCAATTTATAAGCATATATATATATATATATATATATATATATCGAATAGCAAATTATCCTAATATGCTTGTATCTCAAGATATAAGGAATCTATATTTTGTACATTCATTAATAAATACTTATTTAATATTGTGGTTTTATAAGAAAATTCTGTTATGTACATACGCACCTAAGTATCCTGGTCTGAAATAAAAGTTAAGATTTAGAATAAGAATTGGAGCACCCTATCCTCCTTCTGTTAGTTTATATTATTTTGTATTTAAATAAAGTTTGGTAAAATATATATTTGAACTATTAGTAAGTAATTGAATAGTGCCTATTTTGTGAGATTATGTCGATGCTAATCTTACATTCATGCTTATACTAAAATTTATGTGCATTCGTGGAATTATTTGAGGCAATACTGTACACGTGTCTTTATGCATTTATAAATTATACCTTAGTGTAGATTATAATTACATTATTTATTTTATAAATTATCTTATCAAAGAAGCTTGACATAATCACTTCTGAGTTAATCATACATTTTACTCCCATTATAATACCCGTTCGGTTTAATTTTTAATGAAATAAATTCTTAAACATAACTATTAAATTATAATAATTTTATTATCAATAAAATATTCTTTTTAAAATTATACTTTTATGAACATTATAAATAAGCGTTTAAAAATTCGAATAAAATAAAACAAACAAATTAAATTTATTTTGTACATAATTTATGATTTATAAAATTTATGTTATATTATATCTAAAAAATAATTACTTCTTGGTATGGAATTATAATAAATTTTCAATTTATTTTGCAAATTTTTTAATTAGAATTTTAAATATTTATACGTGTCTGTCATTTACTATTACTTATATTTAGTTATCAAAACTATAATTATTAATAATAGTATATTTATAAAAAAAGTATAATCTTGATGATATTTATATATTGCTTATTTTAAAAAAAGTTTTTTTAAATAAGCCAGTACATACTCTGATAGTATTCGAAAAACTAGATATATTCATTTCTTGCATAAATATGTATAATTATAATTTATATACGAGAGAATAAAAATATAATTTTTTTAATGACTTAAAAAAAGAAATATAAAGAGAAGAAAATTTCCATTGCCATGTACCATGTGCAATCAGCCAGGGCAGCGTATCGATTTAGCAGTTGTGATAGCTAATGCATCACTTCGCAAACAGTTTCAAGCTCTATAGAGTCCTCTTTCTCTCTCTCTCTCTCTCTCTCTCTCTCTCTCTCTCTCTCTCTCTCTCTATTTCTTTCTTTGTTTTTCATTTTTTGTTTTTTGAATCACCTTCTAGGAACGCTTAATTCTCTTTGGTCTATATTTCGTGCAACGAATCTATTATTTTCTTCAAATATATATACACTTACCTATAATATATAACAGTTCCCAGTGAGAGTTTTTTTCGTTTTACTTTTTTTGTGTAAACTTTCTAGATTTCGGATCGAGAAATAACGAGGGATAGTGAATTTAAATCACTTTTTATTTGAAAAGAAAAACTTGCTTAACATTATAGATTTAAATTCGTTATATATATTCTTTAATAACAAAATATTTATCTATATAATATAATATAAATAATTTATATCGAATAAAAGGTAGAAAATATTATGTAGATCATTCTACTAATAATCTCGTGATGTAAAATTTGGACGTGCCCTTTTATTTACAACATTTATATACATAAATATGATCCGTCGTAGAAGAATCTACTGGATCACTTTTAAATTTTGTTGCTTCCTCTTGTCTAGAAACTCTAAAAGGTTTGCTAATAGACATATGTGTAGCTGTAGATTAATTACCTTACATTCTGGCCTTCAGGCATGCAAAATTATATATTGATGCATATTCGCGAGATTTCTTCAGCTTTAACACTTTCTCAATATTATTGTATTTATATTATACAGTGCGTCGCTTATTATCTTATTATTAATTTTGTATTTCCTCTTTTTTATTTTTCTAATTCTCTAGATGAAAGGTTTCCCTTACTTCGCACATCAATGCCTTTTGCTAAACGTAAACATATTCCTTTCTTCTACTCAGATATTTTCTTACTAGATTCTTTGTGGTAACTTTCCAGCCTTCACTCATTGGTGTATCCTTTCGTTCGTCTAGAACGATTCATCGACAAAGGCAGGCCGTACATGATCTCCTCGATACTTCTGTTTTGATTCCTTCAATTGCATGTAGTACCTCAGGTATGGCATCGATGATAAATCACAATACAGATTTTGCTAAAATGTTTTCCTAATACCCAAGATACTGCATCGTGCAATTATATTACAAGAGAAACTTACCTTTCCCTAGATACTGTCTTCCTCTTAAGAGGTTTCAGAAGATTGTACTCATCTATTTTATCTTGAGAGATATTCTCAGCTCTCAGTGGAACGATTTGTCGCAATTTTTATTCTCACTCAGCATATTTTGCCGTTTCCATGAACGTGGAATCATATTCCATTGCTTTTTCGACAAGAATAGAGTTTGTTTTTTATGTTTTTTCAAATTATATTTATTCTTTTATATATATTATATTTATTTTTTTTTTACATTCTTCATTCAATGCGTTGATGAAAAATCAGTCTCTCTCGTACCGAAAAAATAAAAAATTTTCTTAGATTTTATGAAACTCCGAAGCCTAATGCTAAAAAACAGTATTTTGACTTGATATTCATTCTTCTATGAACAATATAATATTTATAAAAAGAATTTTCATATTCAACTATTGTTTCAACTAATTTAAAAAAAAATAATTAGAAAATATTTAATCTATATTCGCAATTCCAATTACACAAGGAGGTGTTCTAATATGAAATAAACTTTTTGAACATTCTACTTAGATGTTAGTTTATTCATTAAAAAATGGTACATTAGATCTATTTCAACAAATGATGAACAACACATAAAACTTTACATACTAATTAATTTGTAAAATTTAATTTATCTATTATATTGTACTTGACATTAAATATAGTTGATTTATTTTAATAGATCTATTAATAAAAAAAAACATAAATTACGTAATCTGGTTTTTAGTTTAAAATTAATTTGAACAGTTAGTTTACAGGTATAAACTAGATAATTTGATGAATTAGCAAGTTATTCTTTTTAAATCTTTTTTCTTTGAAACATGTTTAATTAACGTACTGTTTTACAGAAAATATCGATTTCATAAATAATAATATTATAGTCTACATATAGATTTTTATTCACTTTATATATTATATCACTACAGACGAATGTTGAAAAGGGAAATTTGAATGGTTCTAACGGTGTATCAATTCATTAAACTGCGAATGGACCTTCAAATAATTAAATACTATAAATTCAATTGCCCTCACTATAATATTTATGTTACAGTAAACAAGGTATAAATAATATATAGTACTTAAAAACATATGTAATAGGACATAAATTTGCTTGTCAATAATTTTTTGTATCAATGATGCAAAAAACCATAAATTTTTTAAAGAAGAAATCATAATCAAAATTATTTTCTTATGATTCTTATGGTTGTAATTATTTTATA
This sequence comes from Platyscapa corneri, assembly GCA_018907185.1. Classification (NCBI taxonomy): domain Eukaryota; kingdom Metazoa; phylum Arthropoda; class Insecta; order Hymenoptera; family Agaonidae; genus Platyscapa; species Platyscapa corneri. The sequence continues at coordinate 1,853,233 of JACCHW010000012.1, forward strand.
ATTTTATAATAAATGAAAAATAATATTATTTAATCTATAAAAGATTACAATTAAACAAATTTTTTATTTTTATTAGGAGTTTCTTCAAATTAACTACATATGATTATAAGGCTGTTTAACATTTTTAACACAATTAAATGATGTACGTTTTAATAATTCCTTACTATAGTTTATTTGATAACTAACTCTTTTGTACAAATGTTAAATATACTTATTCTTAAATAAATATATATTTTATCATAAAAATTTTTAGTCTCAGGTTGAAAAATTGATCTCTCATTTAATAAAACGAAGTAAATTTGAAAAAGATTTCAAAGTTGAAGCCGAATTCTAAAATCAATATTATGTTACGATATTCCCTGTAATTCATACAACTTATCCTCCGAATATTTTATCCGAAAATATCTTTCTTAAAGAATATAAACAGTAAATATCTCGTTAAGATGTACTAGTTAAAAAAAATGTTACATATCTTGTACGCAAGAGCGACCATATTTTAAAATAAATAATTTGAAATATTAATAATAATGTATTTCGGTATATTAAGTAAATTAAGAAAAGTGTAAAAAATCGTTTAAATATACAAAATTGAACCGTGGATCTAACCATCTTTATTATAACCGCCAATGCGAATGATTGTTGTTGAATAATTTGTTAAGAAGTATTGTTATAGAAAGAACACAGTTACCATTTTCATAATTATTTGATAGATCACAAAAATTAAATTTTATTGCCATACACTTCAAAGTGTACAATAAGATACTACTATACTACTATAGAAGCAAAATAAAAGATGTTATAATAGTAATATAATATAGCGTTGAGTCAAGCAGTAGATATATTCCATCATCAGCTAACGGAAATAGGAACAGCATAAGCGGTAAAGGATGTCGTCAACAAAATGAAAGAGACAATACGTATCGACGATAGAGAAAGACATTGTATAATATAATGAGAGAGAAGGAAAATGTGTTCTATCTCGAATACAATAATAGAACAGCCTCGCGTGTGTTTTGGGAAATGCCCAAAATTAAGGAATTGTTGACACACATACAGGTCAATAGGCGTATAGAAATGCAGCGTGGCTTAAATATATTTTAATTTTGCGTTAAAGATACAATACATATAAAATATTAACTATTTTTCTTATTCATTAAAATTATAAATTATGAAATAAGAAAGTTTGAAAAAAGAAAATATTGTTTTTAATATTTATTTTCTCCAAATGCTAACATTGAAAAATATACGTAATAATCAGGAAAAATGTTATAAAAATTAAAATTTTGATTTAATATACTATTACTTATATTTCCAAATTGAACCGAGTATTCAAAGTATCTCGTAATTCTTTTTTTACTTTATTTTGTATAAATCTTATAGTATATGAAGGTAGTTTGCAAGTTTCAAACAATTGATTTTAACTTTCATAAAACGAATTATATAGTAGTGTAATGACTTTCCAATTGTCACAATAAATTTATTTCAGAATATCACCAAAATATAAAGTTAAACTAAATCACAATGAATAATTTATTTACATATTATTTGGAAAAGCTATTTTAAATAAAATTATTATACATTAATATAATTATAACTTTTACTTAAAAAAATTATTTTATTAGAAAAAATTAGATTCGCAAATGTGCGTTATTCAATAAAATATTTATTTTAAATATGAGCTAATGTGCTGTTAATTTGTTTATTCTCATACTTACACGTAAAGATAAAAGATCTACTTAAATGTAAATATTAATTATTTGAATTAAAAATCCTGTTTCAATGTTACACGTGTAAAGAAGTCAGGACGTAAGGTTTATCAATATTGCTTTATAAATGCATTTAATTTAAAAAGAATCTTATTTATTTGAAAGATTTATAAAGTTTACTTATTAAAAAAATTTGTTCGATTGATACAGAATGCAAGTACTGAATGCTTGACACCAAAGGTTACAAGCTAAGTGCGAAATATCGAATGTTCTGTCGCCGAAGCTAAACGCCAAAGAGCTTGCTAATCTTGGAGTCAGGGGTTTTTATAAGATTTAATTGCAATTAAGCGAATCTCGCATTACATATTCTCTTCTAAAACGATGATAAAGATAATTTGCGAATGTTTGATTTATACGATCTCGCATAACTTTTTCGGTACATATGAAATCTAGATGTTTTCTTGATGGAGCGCCCAATGAATGGCATGATATCTGTTAGTTCGCGAATCATAGTAAAATGAACCTCCGGTAAAATGACTTAAACAGATTTTGATATGAAAGTCCGAATTCGTAACGTAATAGCTGTACGTATAATGTTTAGTGGTGAACTTCCGAAAGAAATTAATATATTGATAAACATATTTAGCCGTACGTTGTGTAGTAGCTGTGTTTATGCTTTTTTATCTAGAGTAATATTTTAATTGCTTGTAATTATTTCAAGTGCGTGCGTCTTGAGTTCAGTGGCGGATAATCGGCGCTTTGTAGTCGAATACGTGCCATAGAGTAGGTACGCACAGGCCCGAGAAGCTCACTCGGTGAAGGGGCGAGATCAGATGTATATGCTCTGTATGTGTGAGTAACGTAGGAGGATGTGTGAGTGGCGTAAGAGTATTTCGATATGTTACACACGTTATAACAAACTATTTATTATAAAAAAACTGGAATAACTTCGTGAAAGAACAACGAATTTATCATGTCATTAAAGAAACTTAAAAAAACTATGCATTATATATATATATATATATATTCTAAAGGCAAGCTCATAAACATACTAAAAATAATATATTTATGCAGTTTTATAATATTAATCAAATAAATTTTTTTAAATTTTCTGTACATTTTATACATTTACGGATGAAGTTTAAAAGTGTATGTTAAAATTATTAATAATGCTTTGAAACCCAATGTGTGCCACGTACATATATTATTACCAAAAAAATTTGTAATTATGTATAATTAAGTTAATTTTTTATTTTTTAAATCAAAGTATAATATTTAGAAAGACTATAACTTCAGCATATAAAATTATATTTTCTAACTGCCTTTTAAAAACAAAAATTTCATGTTTCATTTTATCGAATTATAAAATGAAAATATTAAGTATATTTGTTGCAAATAAAAAAGTTAAAACACACTTATATATATATATATATATATATTTAATAATTCCCTCTGTTTATTTATAAAATACAAAAGTTTGTAAAACACAAATACACAGATTGTAGTGTTAATAGTGAATGATTATAGTTTACATGACACGAATTATTAATGCAGATTGAAATAACTTTATGTGGTACGCTTATGCTTCGAATATATCTTTTCACGGCTAGTAAACTACTAACTTTCTAATAGACAAAACGATGCCTTGCAGTTCAGATGCAGTTATATTAATATAATACAAAAAATATTATATTGCACATAGTAAATATTGTTTTATCATGGTCAAAACTATTGCTTGTAAAACAAGTGTTCGGCATAAAGTAAATCTATACGGCCAGAAACAGAAAAACTTTTTACTAAACACTTCTCAATTGCATCGTGTATGCGTAGTTGCTTAGATGTATATTCAACACAATTCTATTGCTGAAAAACCTAAATACACTCATCAAGAAATACAATAGTTGATTCACTTCTACTTCCAGTCAACCTAAAAATTAAAAAAGAAATATATATATTTACTTCTTAAATTTGAAATATTTTGCAATAAAAAAAATATATATATTTTTTATAGTTCTCTTCTTTATCATTTTTAAATGATACTCAATACTTCTGCGATAAATCTTTTTAAAAAATATAAAATTTTTCTACGTGTAGATACATATATATATATATATATATATATATATATATATATAATTCAAAAACTCTACGTACATATACATATGTTTATTTGTATAATTATTTTAATTAAAATACTCATCATTGTTAAATTTTAAATTAAAAAAGAACAAGATTATTTTAAAAAGTAATGACTAAAGTTAAAATAAATATTATAAATAAAATATTATATATATATGATTAATAAATTTAGATATTTAACTAATATAATTATTTGCTTAATATGCATTATAACTAACTTTAACATAATCTAAAATATTAGAAATAACATTACTATTATAAGAAAATTAATTTTATTACCCATATAATCTAATGATATAACTTTTTCTTTAAATAAAATAAATACAATAAATTTTAAATTGATATTCTATAAAATTTTAAATTGCAATTCAATATAAGACTTAATTATAAATTTTTATTTGGAAAATATTTGAAAACATTACACATAACATTTGACTAAATACTTAAAAGAAAAGTGACAATTATTTTAAAATACTAAAAGTTCTTCAAAGCAACGCATAAAACTTGACTGTATAATTCTCAGTCTACATATATTTTTATTATATGAATCACGTGTACGAAAAATGGTAACTTGTTTTGCTAGTAAAAGTATTTGGAAAATTCAAAATGCTTTCCTCTCTTTACTATAAATTGAAAAGCTGAGCGCATGCAAAGAAATCAAAGAATAAAAGCAGCGGTTTCAATACACGCACTTGGCAATTTCGTAATGCGTGAATACAATATGTTTTCTTTTTTATTTATGAACTTCTGGATCTATGTATAAAAATTATATGCTGATCCATCAGTGGCCTTTGACCGACTCCAGTCCAGTCAAGGATTTCACGTGAAATTCTGCGTTCAAGCCGAAAAATAACCTTATTCTATATGATTGAATATTCTCAATACGTTAAAAATAAAAATTTTTTTCTGGATATTTCATAAAAATAATAGTTTCGTGAAATCTGCATATAATTGACTTTTGTAACAAACTCAATAATATTCATTTCAAAATTATATAAAAATGAGAATAATTAAGAGAACTTTTATTAAAATTATAATAATATTCAATAATTTCAATTATTCATTTAAATAATACCTTATACCATTATCATAAAAACTTTAATTTTTTTGGATTAAAATTTTATACAAATTAATTCTTACTATAAATAATTATTTTATGTGATAAAAAACATTTAGTAAGTAGTAATCCAGTTCTACTAAATTTTACAAATATACTATTTATAATTGAAATATATACTACGTAATGTACGTAATACATAATTTGTTGGCGACAGATATACCGATGATTCTGTTGCCACTTGCGAAGAGCGTCTATGGGCGGGTGTTAGATTCCACGACGAAATGAAAATTACATATATTTGTTTTTATTTATAATTACTGAGAGATAATACCTGGTCAGGTACATTCTCGCGAAGCATAAACAGTACGCTTGTAATAAGAATATTTGCATGCGCATTTTATATAAAACAATACAGTAACGACCGCCGAAATTTTCGGAACCTCGATGTTGATGAAATTAAAAGAACCTTGTTGCCGTTGAGACTTCGGGAAGTCTCGGCACAGTTGACGCTTCGCGAAATCGTCAAGCCGCAGAAAAAGCAGCATCGCGAATTAGGCTACATAAATGCGACCATCGGCGAACGGAGGCCAGATCTTGTTCGACTTTTCAAAATACCGGTCGATTGCCTTTTGCAACTTAAAATAGAATAGTGCTAAACGAAGACCAGTAAGATCAATTCACGTCCTTTCACCTTATCCTACCTCCCTCGCGCGATTCCATCGTTAACATTATTTAAAAAGAAAATAAAAAAAATTTTGTAATTATTTATTTCTTTATTTTGTTCTAATTTACGCTTAGTCAACTAAAAATCTATTAATATATTATAATTAATAAATTCTTATCGTTTTCTTTGAATTTTACGTATTTTTTCGAAACTTTGAAGCTTTTCGAATGAACAATATCATTGTTTTATATTTAGTAGCAAGTTTTAATATTCATAGGTAATTAGTGAAATAATTATTAATTATTTGACTCATTTAATTTTTCATACCTTTGAGTACTTTAGTGTGTAGCTTTGTATACTTGTATTATTTTTTTTTAAATTTCATTTCTATGTTAAATTAATAATTAATCAATACTTCTTGTATGTGATTTTTTAAATTTCAAAGAGTGTAATTGTAAGTTTAATCAAGGATAAATAATTCGCTAGGTGTAAAAATTTGAAAGAAATAAAAAAATTCTAATAATTATTATATAACGCTACAAATTTGTCCATAATAAAATTTCATTGTATACGTTTACATAATTGAATAAGTAATTGATTAACAATAAAGTTCTATTGAATAAGTAATTGATTTACATTAAAAATTTAAATTAAATTTCAATCAAGGCATTAATAAATAAATTCTATACGCTTTACTGGCACATTGTCTTCCATTATTTTACGACAAGGTTTATAAAAATTTCATTTAAATTTCTATATGGTTTTTTAAATAATATTTTCTTACTTTTAAAAATATTTTACAAACTATTTACGAGTTTATGTGTTAAAAATGATTCGCGATGCTGCTTTTTCTGCCGCGTGACGATTTCGCGAAGCGTCAAATGTGCCGAGACTTACCGAAGTCTGAACGGCAACAAGGTTCTTTTAATTTCATCAACATCGAGGTTCTGAAAATCTCGGCGGTCGTTACTGTATTGTTTTATATAAAATGCGCATGCAAATAATCTTAAAATACGTAATAATAATATTCTTATTACAAGCGTACTGTTTATGCTTCGCGAGAATGTACCTGACCAGGTATTATCTCTCAGTAATTATAAATAAAAACAAATATATGTAATTTTCATTTCGTCGTGGAATCTAACACCCGCCCATAGACGCTCTTCGCAAGTGGCAACAGAATCATCGGTATATCTGTCGCCAACAAATAATAATAATAATAATAACAACAATAATAATAAATATAATAATAATAATACAAGAATAATAATAATAACAATAATAATAATAACAATAATTAATAAACAATAATAATAACAATAATATAATAATAATAATAATAATAATAATACAAGATATAATAAAACTTTCTATTATTAATAAACAAAAAGGAGAAAGATAGGTGCATTACTTATTTTCTAATTTTACTATGAAATTTTACAAATGTAATAATATCGACTACTTATTCTTTCCCAGCATTCTAATATATTTTGAAAAAAAACTGTTATTATTAAAAAGTGAAATAGTTAAATGAAAATATTTTTATGTATAAAGATGACAACATGGTTAATTTTTTTCTTAAAATTATTTACTACAAATGAGTGTATTTAGAATCTCTTTTTAAAATTGGCATGAAACGTATAATTTTTCGGTCATCGTCACTCTCACGTAAATAGAGGAGTATGTGTAGAAAATTAGATTTTACGCTCAGTTCCGTCACTAAAATATGCTATTTGGGAAGACCAAGAAAGAGACAGACAGAGAGAGAGAGAGTGAGTGAGGGAGGGAGGGAGAGAGAGAGAGAGAGGTAGGTAGAAATCAAGTGTGTGGGAAAAAAGTGGAGTGAGAAAATTTTCCATTGCGAAGTTTGAGTACCCGTAACTCGATAAGTTTGAAGATTGACATCACTGAATGTTACTGGTAAATTTATTATGAGGTGTTAATAAAAGTATATTAAAAATTTCATTAATATAGTTTTCATTTTGATCTATTGCTTAATAAATGTTAAGATCTATGTACAAAGTTTTAAGAATATATGTAAGGTATAAAATATAATTTTTCTTTTGCAACAATTTATAATTTATTATGTATAGTTAATAAGCGGAATTATTTTTATTTTATAAGCTAATAAGTAAATTTTCTAAATAAATTTGCATAATATGTTCATACACATTCATTTTGTGAAAAAAATAATTTAACTTTGTCTTACATAAACTAAGTAATGCTATTAATCCAGATTCTGCCACAGACTTACTTTAGTATATATCAACTATATAAAATTAAGAAAAACACAAATTCGCCTGTTATACATTGTTAAATTAAAAAGTAAATAAAAGTAAAATTTACCCTAATAATCATATTTCAATTAAATACAAATGTCTGGTATTAATTGGGACACAACCTCTATACTTATTGGTATTATAACTATACGTATTTTTTATAATCATTTAACAAATACATATTAATCATGAAATTATCTATCTGTATATAAATAAGATAATTGATGACTAATTATCTGAAAAGATATATTTATTCGAATTATCAATCTTTAACAGATGTAATTCATAGCGCAATGATGCTTTTATTTAACTAATCGTTAAACATGATAAAAGATTATGAACAGAAAAGGATACAGAAAGAAAATAATCGACAATCTCTCTGCTAAAAAAAATATAGTTCAAAATAGTAAAAAATGCTCGCAAGAATAAAGTATGAATGATCACGCCAGGTCCATGGTGGCACTGGTCTATAATTAGAGGAAGCGTGAACTTTTATACATCATCAAAGGAAAAGAAAAATTCTTAGTTTTTCAGCATACTTCTTCATAATCTCGACATATTTTTTCCTTATTAGTTTTCTTATTCAGCAGTTTCTTTTTTTTTTTTTTTTATACCAATTTTTGAACATGAAATAAAATAAGTGCCTCTTAACTTGAAATATTCGTTAAACTTTTCGATATTTTGAGCTAATGACTAAATGAGATAAAAAATAAAAAATCTAATAAAAGTTGTTAATTAGATTATCATAATGAAAATTTAGAAAACAAAGAAAAAATATTTACCTTTGCAGTTTTTATTTATCATACGAATATACGAGTACCAATATCCGCAAATTCTTTTGATTCTATTTCTTCAAATTTATGAGGAAATAAATTTAGAGTATAAAGAAAGGTGATAGATAAAAGCAACTGTAAGAACACGAGAAAAATTTTTCTTTTGTTGTTGATTATTGTGCTTTTCTAGTCGAGAGATTTAATAATTTAACAGAATATTATAAGAAGCAAAAATTTTTTATTTTGAATTAACAATTAATTGTACAATAGTCATTTTTAGTTGATTGAGAATCCAAAATTATAGTTTCAGATGATATACGAAATATGTACATATAACGATTTATTCACGTAATTTAAAAATTAATACGATAAATAATTTTTAATAATTATTTCAAAAATACAATGTATTTCAAAAATACTCGTATATATCAGAAAATATTGTTTTCTAACGATATTTTGAATGATATTTTTAATTAAAAATTTAATATTAGTACTTAGTTTTCTAAAAAGACTTACAAATATTAATATGACAATCTTGTATACGTAAAATATTTGCATAAATAATTAATTTAATTCAGAAAATTATTTTATCGATTGTTTGATAATTAAGTATATTATAATATAATGAATAAATTTATATTGTTGTTGATCGTTAAAATCAAAAGTAAATGTTGTGCAGTTACAATCAAAAAGAATTTACTCCAATCAGAGTCATAAGCGAACCTTTAATTTTTATTCAAATTTAAAAAAATAGATTAAAATAGTTAATAAAATAATATTAATATGTTTGAAAATTACTACAAAGAATTTTGAATATCGCATTTTCTATTATTCTATTAAAATTTAATCTTTCGTTTTTACAATACAAAATTAATTGAATACAAAATGTTAATCTTTTTCATTATAATTAGTTTTAACTTTTTAGACAATAAACTTTGGAAACATATTTAAACGTCATTCTCATTATGAAATTCAAATTATAGTTTATGCTATATTAATATTAATATAATTATGTTTATATTAACTTATAATAAAGAAAAATTGTTTTAAATTTTATAATTTGAAAATCAATAATGAGTTTCACGTTCAGGTGTGAATAATTTAAAAAAGTCTTTTAATATACCTCTAAAGATCGTTGTGATATAAGCAATTAATAATACTTGAGATCGAATTATGAAAGTAAGCTTAACCAATAGCTTCGAATAAAAAATTATCAAGAACAAAAAACAGAATAGTTGTCTGATAACAAGTATTTATCACGCGAAGTTACTTTAATGGTTAACATATGCAGATCAGGTCACTACAAACAAGCATTTTTACTCACGCATGTAGCTTTAATAAGCAATCAAAATGTCAGTCTAACCATAAAATCCAAGATATTAATTATGGCTTGTAACAATATGCCTTTGTTTAAAAACTAACGAATAAAACTAGTTAAACAATTCAGAAGATTAATTTATTTCTTACACTCAAGCTATCATTTTAATCAATTTTATCATTTTAATTATTACAATATTGAAAATAATTGTAAGTAATACGATCTATTCACTACCAGTAAATTAGTTGATTATTACCTAAATTATGCATAGTATAAATAATTAATGTAAAATATTATTTTTCACAAATACGTTTTATAGTAAAACTTTTAAAACCGACCAAAGCGTTTTTAATCAAATTAATTTTATTTGAAATGAGTATTATTAAATGAAAATTAGATTTTTCATAAATGTACAACTTTCATTCGTTAACTCGTCAGCTTAGTTACCGAATAATTTGCAATATTACCCCTATATACTTCATGATATAAAAACTATTTTAATGTTAAATTTATATATAAGAATATAAATATTGTTACTTTATAGATTATGAGACTATGAAATTTGTTTAATATAAGCTGAAAATAATGTTTTTAAAATGTCGAAAAAATAATGATATTCGAAAACATTAATTAAGAAATTATCTTGCATGATCGAAAGTGTACATAACGAATACAATAAATTGTAGAAGAAGGAACTAAGTAAGAAACGAACGCTAAAACTTTTCAAAGAAAATGAATCCTTACCTTTATTAAATAAAACAGTGCTGTTGTTAATATGACTTACTTAAGCGTTCAAGCGATATAATTTCGCACGATATAATTACACGATTAAATAAGCAAATCATCCAAAAAAATAGAACATTATAAATTGCACGTCAGCTTGTTCTTTGCTGTCATTATGAGATCGTGCGAGAAGGAACCGACCCTCGCGAGGTAATCACTCGTTGAACTCTCCGCATGCGCGCAGGTGCGTCAACTTATTCTCCGAGTCTTGGCACGCAAGCTCTCCTAGCAGCTTATGTGTACCTGCGCGGCTGTGTATGCGTTTGCGCTAGCGTCCGCACTGGCGGTGTAATGTATCTGTAATAAATACAAGCAGGCCGCGCACATAATGCAGACCAATCATTGGTCACGGTACCATCAATCATCGGGTACCGTGTGCGTTATACCGAGAGACTAAATAAGCCTCTCCACGTCGACGTCTCTCGTCGTGAAAGGCTCGGCTGTACATGTTGCCAGTGTGTGCATCGATACAAAGAACTCGTATATATCGATTACTAAGGCTTTTGCCTTACGTATAAGGCGCAGAAAATTTCGGCGAGCTCTTTCTGTTGTAGCTTGCCTTTTATAGCTTTGGTATTTGCCTAAACTCTTAAATAAAAGATGATGGAAAATTCACAAAGATAGACGTATTGTCTTTTTGTCGCGGAACAAATTTAAAATTTTTTTAAATCTTACATTCGTTAATATAAAAAAAATTCTTGATTTCACTTTATGCTTTCCTCTAATTAATTATAACTATTTTTACATTTATATCCTAATTAAAATTATGTATGTATACATATTATAATTTTATTAATTCTAGTGCTTAAAAATTAATCGTTATTTTTATAATTTCTCAGCGAGAAATGGACCGCTTATGAAAAAAAAAAAAATTTGTCAAGAAATCAATTTTCACAATTTTTATATTTAAGAAATTAAATGAAAACTATTTTATTTATTAAGGTGCTATTTAGTATACATAATTAATGATTAGAGTTTAACTTAATTTAAAAAAAATTGAAAAGTTCTGTAGTTTAATTTTATATCTCAAAATATTTTCTATGTATTAAAAAATTAATTAAAAGAAACGGTATCTCGACAACTTCTCAGTAGATTGTAAGCTTCAGATTAATTCAGTATAAATACTAAAATAATGCGATACAGTAATTTTTATTGTATTACTAAAAAATAATTTATTTTCAAAATCTTTATTCTCAATTTAACTTTTAATAAATATTGGTGTTTAAATGAAAGCGAACAATAAAAGCATTTTTACAAATTTTATTAATTATTTATTCAAGTTTGTGGTATACTATTTTATGTATTTAGTATAATTATTTATTATATTGAATTATTATGTTTTGTTTTATTTTATGATACTAAAATTTAGGCAATGATATTAAGTGTCGCGAATAAAAATATGTTTATAAATGCTTATGTTTTAGAATTTTATAGTTAAGATATAAAAAGAAATAAAACTATCCTCAAATAAATTTCTATAAAATTTCGTATAAAAATAGATGTATTAATTATTACATTTTTTATTATAGCAAATATTATATGAATAATATAAAAGAACACTAGATATGATGTTTATATTATTAAACATAAAAAGTATGAAGTAATAATAATCTAATTATAATGGAATATTAAAATTTGATGTATCAATGAAATATTTAACTTAGTTACGATAAACTATATAAAAAATGAAAAATGGTTTGAATTCGAATGTAAACTGTAACTAAATTTGTTTGTTAAGTTAACGAATAAACGAGAATAAAATGTTAAAATTTAATGTTTTGACTTTTGAATTAATAATTATTTAATATTTCTATTCGAAAGAGAATATTATATATAATAGGAAAGTTAGTTTAATAAATCAAATTTAATTATTAAAAACTTAGATTTTGATTATTGTATTTACGATATAATTTTAGATACTTATTTTTTTACAATTTTAACTCTTTTTTATTGTTCCATTTATTCATGCAAATAAAATGCAATTTTTAGTATGACTTATAAAATATAGCAAACATATAAAGTGAATATTGTTCATAACTTAATTTACTTTTTATTTGCAATAATTTTTATTTTGAGGAATCTATATTCTATTGTTACCAAAATTTTCTTTGTATAAGCGCATTTTTACGAGTATTGATATGAGGAAATTATTTTGAAATTTATAGATGGAAAGAGAAATGAAAATATTCAAAAAATATCAATACACTTCTTGTTTTAAATACGTATTATTTTAATATATTAAAAATGTATGGTTTAATCAATATGAAAATTATAGTGACATTTTTTTTAAAGACTTTAATACTCAAACTACTTACAAGTGTGATTAAAACTTAGCAAACATGTTTGGAACCAAATTAAGGAGTTTTACTATTCTACTATTCTAGCGACTCGAAATGAAATTCAAATACAATAAATTTGTTGGAAATTAAAAATACCTTATTAACCAGATTTACATGTTACATATTATATATTAAGGGCTTTATAAACAAAGTATTTTTTAATATTTATTTTTCAAAATAGTCACTTGAATGAATTGTTATCATGGAATAACATAGCAATATACAATTTTTATAATTTACAAATATTTTTATGAAAAAATATTATATAATGATTACAAATCATAGATTTTTAATTGTAAACTTCTGCAAATTTTTGTTTACAATTGTTAAAGTTATATGTAAGAAACATTATTAAAATTTTCTATGTGTAATAATATTTTGAAGAATTGATTTCAATTTATAAATAATCAAATATAAAATTTTAGGCATTTTTTAAAAGCCAAATTAAATTATAGTGTCAAGAAATATATATTTAAATTTTTCATAAGTACATTCTTAACTTCAAAGCTTGTATTTCTTATGTTTCGTTTATAATACGAAGACCATAAACATGTATTTCTATAATATCTTCATCCTCTTTAGATATTCGTACTAATCTAAACGTTGAGTGCAAGTCTTGCACAACACCTGTAACTTGCCTTCATCTAGGTTTACTTGCAATGCGTCATCTTGTTTACAATAATTATAACGGCATGATCTAAAATTTATACCCATTAGTTTCATGATTCTTATAATAATGAAAGATTCATTATTGAACCTGTAAACTGTAAGATTAGTTGCTGTACCAAGTATCCATATTCCTCACAAAGAACACTTGCTTGCTATTTTCCATGATGTGTCAATAAAATTCATTATTATTATGTTTGTAATTTACTGAACAATGATTAAATAATACTTTAATTGCCAAGTCGTTGAAAATGAACTTGGTATAGAATCATTTAAAAAAAAATTTTAATATTAAAATTAGAAAATCAGTAATGCACCTATCTTTCTCGTTTTTGTTTATTAATAATAGAAAGTTTTTATTATTATTATTATTGTTATTGTTATTATTATTATTATTATTATTTGTTGGCGACAGATATACCGATGATTCTGTTGCCACTTGCGAAGAGCGTCTATGGGCAGGTGTTAGATTCCACGACGAAATGAAAATTACATATATTTGTTTTTATTTATAATTACTGAGAGATAATACCTGGTCAGGTACATTCTCGCGAAGCATAAACAGTACGCTTGTAATAAGAATATTATTATTACGTATTTTAAGATTATTTGCATGCGCATTTTATATAAAACAATACAGTAACGACCGCCGAGATTTTCAGAACCTCGATGTTGATGAAATTAAAAGAACCTTTTTGCCGTTGAGACTTCGAGAAGTCTCAGCATAGATTTTCTTTATAAAATATTCTTTTAAATAATACAAAGGAAAATATATAAAATCATGAAACTATAATAATAGGTACATATCCTTTCGTATATCTGTAAATATATATATACGTACATATAAGGATTTACGATGATCATAATCAATTTAATTAAAAACTCATGAAACTTAAAAAAACATAAAATATTATACATTTTACATTATTTAAACACGATAATATATATATATAGATATATATATATATATTATATATATATATAATTTTCAAATTAATAAAAGAAATAGCTTTAATTTCAATATAACATTTACTGGTACTATATTAAATGTTAATTTACTAAAAACTAAAAGTTGTAAAAAGTTAAAGGTTATAATATTTATAACTAAAAACCGAATGAAATACTTATTAGAATAGGTAAAAAGAAAATTTTATACTAAGTTAAAACTAACGCGTATTAAGTAAAATGAGAAGTTTCTATAGTAAAAAATACGTTTTCTTAACAAATTGTTCCATAAATAATGTGGTGTTAATTTAGTTGAAACCAGATAGTTTTCTATGTCAATTGTATAAGATACTTATATTTACGTATACCTGAATAATAAAGCAGGATGAAAGAGCAAGTAATTGAACGATTAATCATAAAAACAAAAAAAGGCAGGGAAATAAAAAAGATCCAATGATAATCCGAGGAAGAAACGGACTTGATCGATTCAAAATTTTAAGGATAGAAATATATGGATAAGTATAAATGGAAATTAATATAAGGAATCATCCGTGTGTATTTTCCAACATAAATACACTTTTCATTTACATTAACTCCCTTTCCCTTTCTATCTTATTTGTCGCACTCTATCTCGCTCTTCCACTACCCATCACACACTGTTTCTGTATTTTATCCTTTCAGTCTTTACTACTTGTACTTTCTTCTTCATCTTTTTTCTTCGATTCCTTGTCTCTCTCTTTCTCTAGATCTCTTTTATGACTATCTAACTGGGTCTCTATTCTTTTTCTTCTGTTATAGACACGCAATTATTAGTGATGCGAGATACGTTTTTATGCACCCTTCTGTGAATATTTATGACTACTTTTGCGAAGTAGTATACAAAGTGTTAAGAAAAGCTGCAAGTACAAAGCAAGTTTAAAAAAATTCCATTCTAGGAACGCGGTAGAGAAAAGCAAGTGGAATAGAGGCAGAAAAGGATCTAATTGTTAGTGTAATGGAGTCTTGACACCTTAAGCAACAAAAAAGCAATTATGCACGGTTAATTGTATAAGTGGATAATTGGAAAAGACGAGAACCGGAGACAATTTTTTTCTGCTAACTTTACTTAAGATTTTACTTCGTTTCAGTTTTTTTATTCGTTTTAATGTTTTATTGTTTCGTATATTTTTTCAAGTATAGCGAATAACTTAAGAATAATCGACAGTTTATTTTCTTATGATCTTTTCATAAATACCTAAGCATCGAAAATTATTTTTGTAAATCAATTTTAATTTTAGTCTGTATAAACCGTTATTTCATTACGAAATTTAAAATATACAATTATACAAATTTAAATATTTTTACATATATTATTAATTTTACTATTGACAATACTTGTAGTATTATAAACATTATAAAATAGTAACTTAATTCCTACATACTATCCGTATATGTTTAGTGAATAAATTATTGCAACAAATGTAAATGAAATAATAAACTCATATTATGTCATTTTTATTATATATATTAGTTAACTATAACTTAAAGAAAAAATGCAATTGCTTCTTAAATTTTTCCATTGGATCCCATTTTAATCCACTAAATATTCTATGTTAACTTACGTATGTAAAAATACTTTTCTGTAATATTTAAAATTAAAAGATCTTACGCAAATTATAAAATTGTGATTTATTTTCTAAATATTTCTAATAATTTTATAAATTACATTTAATCTAAAATAATTTAACGAAAAAAACTATTTCAATTTGCTTTATTCACTTGATAAAAAATAATTATGAAATTTTTTAAAATTTATTTGTTACTAATATTCTCTATTGCTTGTATACCTTAATCAGTTGAAGAAAGTATACTGGACATTATTTAGATTGTATTTTTTATATTTTTAATTATCTTGGTCAATTCCAAAGAAAATTATGTATCATAAATATATAGCCAAGAAAAATTTTTATGTTATTGTGTAAATTTTTCATATCTATAGAAAAATAAAATATTTACTTGAATTATAAAATATTATTTTTATCTATTTGAAATTCATTTCATTCCTAAAACATGTATTAACAGTCACATCTTATAAATATACCACGTATGTTGGTTCAATTTATCAAAAATAGGTAATCAAAACCCTTCTTAAAATTTTTTTTTAAGTACATAACTCAATATGAATATAGATTACCTGAACTATTTTATTATTACTGGACAACCCATATTAAATTAGAGATTTATTCTGAACTAATTCTATAAAATAATTTCTATTTTTTGTTCAGGTGGAGTCTTCGTGCGAAATAGACCATAGTTATTTATAACATTAAAAATCTTATAAGTGACGACGTAATATTAGATCCAAACTATAAAAATACTTTATTATTACCTAATTGATATTTAAATAATTTCTCCACTGAGATCAAAAGTTTAGTAATTACAGTAAGATATAACTTGATATTTCATCTTATCATAAATGCATTACTTGTATTCCTTTAACTTATCTTATTTGAATAATCACAACTACCTCACACTTATTAAGTACATATTTAGTATATTATTATGAAATCTGATTTTTTTTTAAAGTTATATTATATAAATACTTGATTTTTTTATTATTTATTCTATTAATAACTTTTTTTATATTGCGCTTTGAGTAAATTTCATAATTTTTTTCTATCTTTATTTTGAAAGCATAATACTCTTTAACTATGAAGAATCTTTAAAACTTTTTATGCGTTTTTTTATAAAAATATGAACCCGAAATTTGGTACTAATTTATGTACATTTTATTTTTTACTTTGCTTTTAAGTACTAAAATTTATTGTTTCATTAAAAAAATTTTTTTTTATAAATAATTTTCTTTAGTATTAATAATATACCTACTACTATTATTTATATAAACAATTATAAATAATATTTTTCTTATGCTTAAAAATTTTCAGTCTTTTTACTACATTAAATAGATTTTCTTCTAAGATGTTGCATCATATATACACTTCAAGTACCTTATTATTCATTTTAAAAAAATCTTCCCTATTATTATATATTCCTGTTATATTTAATCTATATATTTATTGGTTTTTTTATATATTTAATTTTTTTTATTTTTTCATTTATATTTTTTTCGACTTTATTGTGCTATTTTTCACTCCTATTTGACCTAAAAATAAACTTACTTAATCATTATTATCTATTTAATCACACGATTATATACTTAAAAATCTAAAATTAATAAATATTTAATTATATTACGCTATTACTTCTTTATCAATCATGTTTATATTACGAATTTTTTACAATACTTTAATATTTTAATATTTAAAGCTAATTAAAGTATTTAAAGATAATACTTTTAAAATATTTTATATATTAAATTTAATTATTAAGTAGAATACTTTCAGCTTCAAATTTTTGTGTATATTTTCTTTCATTAATAATTTCATTTCATAATTTGTAAGATAATAATTATTTACAAATTGTGAAAATGAAATATTGCGATAGAGGTAGGAAAAAATTATTTTGCAATGATAACTTTGCAATACCGATCGTACGAGTAAGTGGTACAAGAAAACAAACGAAACTTTACGCAGGAAAAGACATGGAGAATTACTATAAGTCTCGCAGAAGAAGAAATAAAAATCAAAAACAAGATAGCACCAAGTATAAAGTCACAAGATCTACTTCTATCCTTGAAACGTCAATATTACAGTATGAAGAAAAAGACAGAACATTCGATTTAAAGTTTTCTTTCGCGCACGCTTCCAACGTTCTGTCATCAGTTTTACAAAAGTACTCGCAAGTTCTTGCTTTCTTTCACCCTGTTACTGTTTCAAATTGACACAAAAAATAATGCTGGGCGAAGCAAAAATGAAGCAAGGCGTAAAAAATATAATTATCTTGTTATCCTATCCATAAGTAGTATCTTCTATTCGTGATTTCGTAGATCTTTTTTATTTTACTAATAATGATTAGTTACAAGCTCATAAGTATGAGCTAAGCCTTATATGCTAAATTTATGTTCTTTAAACTTTACTAAGCTTGAATTTTAAAGTTTTTATATTTATTCGTGGTTTAATAATTTATTATAGATATCATTGAAAACTTTGCCAAACAATAATTTTGTCAAATTTTTATACGTTATCTACCATTTCTATTAAATTTAATATGGATACAAAAGAAATTGTTATATTTCTGAATTAAAAATAAACTAATGTAATTTTTTGTTATTAAAATAAAAAAAATAATTATTTCATAATCATTGATTATTAATCTTAACGATTATTAATTATAAATTGAGTCGTATCATATAATATTTCTTTATTATAGAAAATCTTAACATAGTTAATTTAATATTAAATTTATATCATGACTTAATTATAAATTTTTTAAATTATATTAATCTTTTTCAACTATAATTACAATAAATATTCATGCTCAAATAATTTACAAATATTGTAATTATTCTACATTTTTATATAGATAAAAACATAATTTTCGTTAAGTTTTTTCTGTTATATTTTTCTCTTTAGTCTAACTGTTAATACAATTATTTGTACTGTGAAAACAAAATATTATTATGTTAAATACTATCAATTACTATATATATAATAAATTAAAAAAAAAATAAAATTACACAACCATTGTGTAAACTACTATTAAAAATATTACAAATAAATTCCAGCACTATTTATTTCAGCTATTTATTTAGCACCGTAAATTAGTACACTTCTTCATCAATATTGACTTATTATTTAATCAATTTAACGTTATAAATAATATTAATTCAACTTAAAGATTAATTGAAAAAAATTATTATAATTTTATTAGTAACAATGAAATATTATCTATTTATAAAAAATATTCGATTTAAATCTATATTATACTTATAAACTTTAAACTACTGTTTTAAAATAAGCCTGAGGTATTTTGATATGCATCGCCTAGCAGCGAGAATGGATACCGTCACGAACCCAATTTCTCATTAATTTAGGTTAACTTTATGTTTTCTTTTGTTGTAAAAATAAGAAAATTAAATAAACTATGAATGATTAGGTTTACATAAAGTAATTTCTTCTTCATTTAATGGTGAGAATTTAACCTTTGTAATTTTTAATATTAAAATATTAATTTAAAAGTAAATGGGTTATACGAAATATTATTTCATACTAATGTTTATATTAGATAATTTCTGATTAGAATACAAAGTCGTAATTTAATTTTACAATTATATTTAAAATAATATTAAAATTATATTATAATTAATCGATAAATTTCTAATTAATAGATAAGCCTTAATAATAAAATTACTATTTCACAGTTAAATTACTATTTACAAATAGATAATGTATAAAGATTAAGTAACATAACAGAAATATAATGTTATTATAGCGATATGATGATATTAATATTATGCAGAATGATAATTTTTTAGTATCTTTTTATAAATGTAATTCATTTGTATGCAATACAATAAATTTTCCAAGAATAAAACAAAAAAAAGTAATTTTTTTTTTTGGATACGTAAAGTTACGTTTAATTGGTGAAATTAAGTGTATCTCACGAATTTATTGAAGCTTTATCATCTCCATTAAGATTAAAAGTTTTGTGCACATAAATAGAGCAAAATTTGCTTAGAAAAATATAATATTTAAAAATATTATATTTTTAAATCTTATCGATATGTTTTCTATAAATAAATAATATCTTCATGAAGAATAAAGGACAAATCAAAGCAATATCTTGATGTTTTTTAGGACATAAGTACCAAGTCGAGAAAGAGTGAAAAGCTGGCAGTCCGTTGCAAAACACGTGACATGCACTCGGGTGAGAGCTTGCGCGTAAATATTTTACGATCGCTTGAGTGCCTTTAAATTCTTCGTTATCGCCCGATCGCGCGCTCTCTGCAAGCATTAGATGAGGGTGAACTCTAAGGTTTATGTATATGTGTGCGCTTGTATGGATGAAGGCGAGTACACGTTCACCGAGAGCAGAAACGCAAATTTACGGCACGCTTTGACTCGTATCTCAAAAATTTCAATACGCTCCTTGCGACATTCATACATGTACACCTATACAAATGCACATATACGCAAATGGACATGCTGTGCTCGTTACAAACCACCGCTAAAGCTTTATCGTATATTTTCGAATTTTATGTTTTTTCTCTATCGACTTTCAAGTGGATTTCAATATGTAACTATTTGTTATTATGTCAATTGAATATATTTATGTAATTAATAATTTACTCATAATAAATTTCTTTTCTTTTTCACACGTCCAAAAATACTTCCAATCATTTAATAATTAGATTAATTTCAATAGATTATTTCAAATACATACAATTTAAAAAAAAATTATTTATTGGTAGCTTTTCTGGTAAATTGAATGTTGATTTTAGTCTGTACCTGTACCTAAAAGATTGCAAATATTTTATTTGCTTAATCGAATTATATTCGCAAAGTACTTGTTATCATTATTTTTTAATTATTCACATTCATATTATAATATAAACAAAGTTTCAAAAAATGTTTAAATTCTTTAATTTGTAGTTCTAACAAAAAGAAAAAATATTTCTAATATTTCAAAATTTTGTTACTGTATTTATTTACATTTTTATCAATATTTTATATTGAAAGTTTATTTATTAATAATATTTGATTAGTAATAATAAGTAATTCTTATCGATAATATTAGTTTTATGTTTTATGAAAAATATAATTATACTCCCAGCTACAAAATGTAAAAAACGTAATAAATATAATTGAATGCATTAGCTCATTTTTTTATTTTATTGTTACGAAAAATTCAAGAGTTGATTACTTTATTTCTATAAAAAATTTGCCTAATTCTATCCATACTATATTATACATGACATATCTAAAGTTTAATTTGGTACTATCTCTAAGTATTCATCTTGGTGTATCCAAAGTTCTTTTACTTTTAGATTTTTGTAGTAAAACTATAATAATAACTATAAGATGTTTTTTTATTTCATAATTTAACTACAGACTGTGAAGAACTAATTTAGTGTGATTTAATTACTTTTAAAATGTCGGATAATGTATAAAGTTCCTCTTTTTCATGATTCAGTAATATACTAGATATTCCCTTAAAAAATATAGTAATAATTTATATTTTATATATGTGTACTATTATCAATACTAATATTATTATTTTATACAAGAAAGTTATCAAATTAAATATAATTTTTACAGTTCATTATTAAAATTAAAAAATTTAAATCCTTTTTAATTTTCTTTTCAATTTATTTGTAACTTTTATTATTGCGCAATAGTCATTTTATTTAACCTTTAGACTACATTTTCATAAAATATTGCAACAGGATTATCTTGAACTAATCTTATAAGTAGTTTATTTTTCCACTTTTTATTCATTTTTAGACTTTTTTCCAGTTTTATTATGCTTTTATTATTCTAAATTTTTAATTGATCATAAATGCTCTTTATATGTTAATATTTGAGTTACGGATTTTACATAAATTTAATTTTCTTCCTTTTTCTTAAATTTAAATAAAATATTGCAAAATAAATAGAATAACAGAAAAAATTAAATATTAAATTTCATATTAAACTATACTATATTTATGTATAAACATATATTTATATAGTTTTTTAAATAATTTTTGAGGAGATAATAGTCGAACTCAAAAACTATACATTGCATATATACATGTATATCTATATATGTATTTATGCATGTATATATTTTACTCATAAAAATTATTTACACATGTAGAATTACATAATTTTTTATTTTACTAAATATTTTAGGAAAAAAGTTAATGTTCATAAATTATGGATACTAAAAAGAAAATGAAAGTTAATAATAATTATATAAAGTGCCGAATATATTTTCATTACTTCTTATCAATAATGATTTATTAAACATTTCAATAATTGTATGTAATAATACATATACTGATATTTTTACAAAAACCATCAATAATAATAACCATAAAGATTTTCCTAAAAATACATAGAAATCGTAAGAAGTCTTAACATGCTACGAGAAAACGTGTAATTTGTCCTTAATAAAAAAAGTTTTCTCGATATACTATCTAATTTTCTAATAGACCTATCAGGGAATTCATTAGTAACAAGTGAGAAGTGAGGAAAGTGCTCGCGCGAAATGAATATTCTGTAGCCCAACAATCCCTGTGTCCATAGCTCGGAATGAACGCTCCATTCCGAGGCGATTCGTCTGTCCTCGAAAGGCTGATTTCGATTGCGTAAGCATACGCATCGCTTGCATAAGTATAGCGAGTACAAAGCGTCGCAACTCGCGCGTTCGTGACTGCTTCAAAGTTCGCGCATTGGGTATCGGAGGCTCTTGGAGCACAGCGCTATTCTCATAATGTCAAATTTCGCAGTCACACAATATGGCAAACCGCAAAATGCACGTGATTCAACTGTATTCCTACACTTCGTTGCCAGTTGATTTTTCATTTACTTTTACATTCCATATTTGCACATATACGCGTTTACGTAAAACGTATTAAGAATTATGCATACGTGTGAGTTTTTATTCTACGCGTACCTGTGACTGGGCGCCTTCGTGGCAATATTTATAAATTACATAAAGAATCGACAGGCAACTCTCAATATAATAATGACTGTAATTTGCTCTTTAAGTGAAACAAATATTTGCGAATATACAAACAAAGCACGCATGCATTTGTGACTTTTGCTTAACGAAGATCATTTATTGAAATGAGATAATCCTTTCGGTTATTTTGATGAATACGTGGACGCGTATGAATTTGTCGAATGGATAATCCAGTAATATGCTTTGAATTTTTGCACTAATGACTTCGATTTAATGATTTTGAGAATATACATAGAAGTTATTTTAATCATGTATTACGTACTCTTCAAAGTCCCTGATGCTTATAATTAACCTGTAATCAATTGCGCTATATGTAACAACTCCAGGAATGTAATTCTACAACATTACTTTCTTTATGCAATATATTTTTCATATTATTAATTATATATTTACCAAAAAAAATCGAGCTAATCTACGAGTTTACTCTAACATTTCTATTATAACAAACTTAATATTTATGATTATCCAACAGTTTATCATTGGTAATTAAAATAATAGTTTATGTTTTATTTATATAATAAATTAAAATTTTTGACATTTAATTATTATCAGAATTTTTGTTTAATAATAAATAAATATACAATAATATTACATCCTTTTAGTTATAATATATTAAAACTATAACTATTCTATAACTATTCTAGTGTATGTATCCTTGTGGAAACTATTCCGCGAAAATCCATAAAACAGCAAAAGAAATCTTTATTACATATCAATAATGACGACTGCTTTAGAAATCAAGCAAGAAAATTTATATGTTCAATAAATGTGCGATTCGAGATTGTCAGTGAATCTCGCGCTAACTGAATCTCGTGGTTTTGGGTTGGAACGTTTACACGTTATCGAAACTAACGGAGCTTGGACTTTTGCATCGAATACTCAATTGCATTTTGCGATCGAGTAAATTTGCCGCCACTTACTTTTATTTAACCATCAAACCATTCGTCTACCTTTGTCAATATAGGTGAAATTGTAATTCATATTTTTTTTTTTAAATCATCTGATATTATAATTAAATATTCAAATTACATTTACTGAAATAGGAGCTAAAAAAAATTTATTAAAGTATAAAAATTATATATTGCAAAAGTTAATTTTAATTATCAATCATTTGTAAAAGAAAGTAGTCAATTTGAAATAATTAAAAGTTACGTAAAACTCAAATATTCCATAAGACTTTGTAAAAAATAAAAAACAAAAGAAAACAACCAAACAAAGCAATTTATTTAATAGTAGAAACAATAATAATTCCTGAATTTAAAATTTATAATTAACTAATTAAAAAATAAGAACTTGCAGGTATTAAATGAACAAATGTTAAGAATATAAGTTAAGAATCTGCAAAAAGCTAAAAAATATTCTTATTCAACTGTAATAAGCAGTTAAAAATTTCATCTTTTGATAACGTTCTATTCTTATTTGTTATTAATTCTCTACACATATTTACTTTTTTTCAAAGTTTATGTAAAAAAACGATAAAATATTCAACAATTTAGAATAATTTTTTTTAAATTTGAAAAAAGTTTTAATGACAAATAGAAATATTTTTTATTTATTTATTGAAACTATACTAGTGTAACTAACTATTTAGATTAAAATGTAAGTGGTAAATTAAAAAAAAAATAATGTTAGAAAAAATAAAATAATACTTTTCCTTTTCTATTTTAATAATAACCTCGAGTTTTTTGAGTATTATTTTTTTCTTTACTATAATACTTTTCTCTAATCTTGAACTTTCCATTAAATCAGATTTTTATATTAATTCACGAGTATAGACAATATTATTATTTTATAAATTCAAAATTTCGTATATTTTATCAATAAATAGAATTTATTTTTGTATTATTAGTATGAAATTGTATATTTAATGAATGTAATAAATTTAAAATTTTCTGTAAGGATTTCTGTGTTTATTAAGAATCACCGCTAAATTATATAGTAATCAAATTTAATCATGATTTAATTCATGTTTGTTTCATAATCCCTTTTCTCATTATTCTTGTGTATTTCACTAAAACTTTATTGTTTCCAATACTTGTTTATTTCTTGTAAATTATTTTTATTATGCTGTGATATATCTTGAAATAGATATTAATTATATATATTTAAATTTTAAATTTAGCTTTTTAGAGATAACAAATAATGTTCTCATTTTTAATAAGATTCCTGTTTATGTTAGTTTTTAAGTTATAGAATATTATATATTATTGAGAGAATCAGACTTAATACTTTTTAATTTTTTCTTAAAATGCATAATTTGAATAATTAATTTTTAAAACAAGAAAAATTTAATATTTTAATGCTATTTTTTTATTCACGTCAAACAAAGTTTCTTATCCTATTGTTGATCTGAAATACTATACTCTTCTAACTTTGACGTTAAAGTCTTCTTCAAATTACCTATGTATCCCAAGAGGAAAATTTATCGAATAATTGATCAAATAGGTCTTAAAAAAATATGTACTATGCATCATTACTTTAATTTCTATACTTCCATGAGAAACTAAAAATCTGTTGATGCAAATTTATGTACATTACTTTTAGTTAATAAAATAGATTCAATATTTAGATATTAAATCTGATATTTAAGATATTATTTTCTTTAATACTAAATAGACTCTTGCGAAGTTATCAACTCCTCCGTAAGGAAGTTTGCTTGTCTAAAGCTTCATATGCATCTCTTGTATATCTTTGTGCCTAAATTTCTAAGACATCAAGATTATAATTAATAAAATTGTTTATAATATTAAATGTCTTTTACAAAGAGATTAGGAATATTTAAAATAATTTACTTAAATTTACTTAATTTACTTGATTTTATGAAAATTATAAAAAAATAATCCATTCACGTACAATACTTTATTAGTATAGCTTTATTTACATTTATATGATACCAAAATAATATATGCTTATCAGAGTAATGTCAAGAAAACATGTTGTAATCGATACGAATAAATAAATACACATTAAATAGTAAACAGAGGTAGGCATTAGAGTAATATTCGTAATACCGGAAAAATAGATCGACGCGTGTGCGAATGGATCCTGCTCCAAGTACATACACAAAGCTTATATGCGAGTATTGCGACTTTCCGTAGCTTATCATGTATGCTTTGCTAAGCAACGTTACGAATTACCATCGTCGTCTACGGCTGGCTTGGAGCCTGCACGCACGTACGTCGGCCGAACTTCGAATGTGACAACAGGGAGCAATTCAACGTTAACATGAAAATGCTTCCCGAGGCTCGGCTCCCAGCCAATTAATTTTCCGCGCTGCACCAGTTGCTTTGGAAAGAGAGCTTTCGCAAAAAGTTTCCACGCGTAGATAGTATTAAACCGGCCCAAGCGCATAATACTTATTTTACACGCTATGATTAAGTAAATATGTCAGCATTATTAATATTTTATAATATCAAAAATTTTACGGGAATATATTATTATTAAGAAATTAATATATTATTTTTGAATTCGTTTAGATCAGACAGTAATTTTATCGTAACAAGCGTTAGATTTTGTAAATTACAATTCTAAAAAATGAAAACTCTCACCGTATTGGTAATTTATTGAAATAAATAATTATTTCCTCAACCTTTAATTCAATTTACTTAAACTTTTTTTTCATACTGTTTTAAAAATATTTTCTAGTTCTATTATATTGATATAAATTATAAAAGTGAAATAAAAATGGTTATTTTCTTCGTTCACGGTTTTTAAAATTTCACATCAATCTTTTTTTACAATAATTAAAAAATTGTCAATAAAAATCTGTCAATATTAGCAGACTTTAAAATCTATTAATTAAACCTTGGCATATATTTGCTCAATATATGGAAATTTTTTGTTATAAATATATTTTATAAAATTGAGAATATGGCTCTCTAACTAAACTTCCCCTAAAAGATATAATTTTAAAATATGGAAAAAATACCTTCATAAAATGTGGACAATAAAATTTGGTATATATTTTATAACATAAGACATTTTTATTGCAACAATTAAAATTGAAAATTATGTATATTATAAATTAGAATATATAATTCTTAGTATCAAATCATCTAATTATATATTTTATAAAAAGATTATTTTCCTGTTAAATAATGTAATAAACAGTTATTCATAACTTCCTTTTTATGCTCTACTTCTATTGAAAATACGTTTAAAACAGAATAAAGTATGATAATAATATTTTAAATACTATGATTAATTAGAAAATTTTATTAAAAAATTTCTACTCTATATAAAATGAGCAGATAAAATGTTATTAACAATTTGTAACATTTATAATACACACACTTATATATGTATATATTATGTATAGTTACTGAAATAATTTTAAACAGTATTTAATAAGACTGATTCTATATTAGATTAATTACCATATAACGTTACCATTACATACATTGCACGTAACGAAAACTTTTTTGTAGTAAATTATCTTTCTATCAAAATATAAGTCATATTCTGTTCCGACTAAATACACTAAATACAAAATACATGAAAAATATTTGTATGTACCGAGGATGAAAGCTAAATTAAGTTTGACCTAAAAATCTAAACTCGTGAAGATTTTATTTTACATGTCGAATATAGATACGTAAAAACACTATGGGTTCTTTTTATAAATAATATAAAAATACATCAATACGTAAATTATCAAAAAATCGATAATACTAAAAGATGCAACAAATTTTTCTATTTTAATGATAGGTACCGAAATTGAGTACACATATATATGTACCCGCAGGTACATATTAGTATGTTCAATGAACGTTGTATCTCTTGATTCATTTTCTTACTCTTGTTCGACTGTCAAAGTGATTTTATCTGTAATCTAAGTGAAGCTTAGAAATTAGTTGCCATGTAAAGATAAATTTATCGTATTTATAGAAGAATCAAAATCTCTATGAAAGTTTAAACATTGGAAAACCATACCACTCATAAAAAGAGTGAATCCCAATTCATCTCTCTATTGGCATTGTTATGTTTTTTATACAACATTGTTTCTTCGAAGATGTAAATCCAATTCATTTATTTTTCATTCATTTGTGTCAGCCTATCCCATTTACCTCATGCCCTGAACTCGTAGATGTATCTATCATTCCAAGTTTCTTAGTCAATATTATACATTAATTCCCTGCCTAAGATCCGTAATGTGTTATCCGATTTGTAGTGCACAGAAATACGTAACATGTTATTAAAATAAAATATATGCATCAGAAGCTAACACAAAATTCGTTATTTATTTCTAACCACTAATAGTTCTAAAGGAGTTAGTAAAATTTTATTTAAAATGAATAATACTATATTTTTTTATACATATATTTAAAGTTCATACTTAAATAAAATATTCAATTTCTTCTTATATTTAGAAATTTCTATATATTTTTAATAATCAAGAAATTTTAGAATTAGAATTAGAGTAATTACAAAAACTAAATTATTAATATGAATAGTATATTTTAATTAACATCAAAACTTTTGAAAATATATGTAGCAAAAAATTATGAAAATAATTATTAAAGCTAAATAAATATTAATTGAGAAAAAATCCCTAAAGTTTTTATGATTTATAGTTACAGTATTCCAGTATAAGTAAACATATATTAAATTTAAAAGATTCTTTTTTTAATACATCAAGAATGTATGAAGTAAACATATTAAAGAGCATTATTCTCTTACTTTTCTCTTCATAACATTTTTCATATTCAAACAAAACAGATTTACCTTGTCTTATTTTAACTTTTCATTCTTTTAACTATTTTATTTATTTATGTAGCAAAATAATGCATTAATAATTTATTTTTTTAATAAAATTTCAAAATAATAATTAATAAATTCAAAAGACATAAAAATTAATAAGTATAATAAATAAAAAAAATCTCCAAATTAATATTCGATATATTATATAATGCAAATTATACATAATTATACATAAATTATATATATTATAATTCTATTTTTTAATTTTTCAGTTGGTTGGACCATACAATAATAAAATTCTTTTTAAGCTATTTTTATTTAAAAAGTTAGCTCAACTTCGTAACATATAATATATCTAAAACTTAGCAAAAATAAAAATCCATTACAGTAATCAATTATATTTCAAACTCAAACTCAGCACTCAGTCTAATGGATACAAAATTATAACACAAGTTCACAGCTAAGTGTCCCTTGTCAACTTAATTAACTTTAAAAGGATAGTGAGAACAAAGTCACTACTACATATTCCTCTATTTTTCGTTTCCTATTTTTTTTGTCATTATTCATTCAAAGAAAAAAAAGAAGAAACAATGGATACATCTTTACAAATCGCCTGTGTCGAAGTATGTTTATAAAGGTATGCTTACATTATTCTTTAATTGTATTGAAACGTAATCGTCAATCCAATCAGACCTTACTGAAAAAAAGATAAGAAGGTTATCCATACTTTTAATCATCTTCACGAGCATAGGTAATAAGTTTATTAATTAACAAAGTAACGCGATTATTCGTTGTTCAACGCCATTCTGGAACAGATTTTTTTTCGATAATAAGCTTACATGAATATGTAGTAGTGAGGGAAGTTCAAGAATACTGTGTACCTTTTGAGCTTTATCATCCTACATAATTAATTTCTCCTCCACGAGGGTTTGACATTTTATATGCTCGAACTTTAAAAACTCTGTATCATTTAAATATATGTTAAAAAACGTAATCATAAATTTAAAACTTATGAAAGGTATAGTAATATTATTATATCAATTGATTATTTTTACTCTAGATTATAAAAAGGTTAAATTTAAAATAACTTTTTATGCGTCCATCAGTTATTGAAATTGAAATAATATAAATTGAAAAATATAATATCATATTAACCAATAATTATAATTTGAAATTTAACAACAATTATGATGCTTTATATTCATTCAAGTAATGAACGAAACACTTTATCTTAACATTAATATCACTTGTGAAAGTAAAAATTTAAATGATTTATTTTAATTTCAATTTGATTTTAATACACTTTGTTAATATTACAAAAATAAAATAATATAAAATTGTATTAAATTGAATATTATTATTAGTAGTTTTAAACTTATTGAAATGTGAAATTTCTAGCAATTTGTAATCGCTTTTTGGCTTAAAAGTAAATATACTATATATTCCTTCATTACTAAAGATACCTAGATACCTAAATACTGTAATAGATTACTAAAGCACTGCAATACCCTGTATGTAATTCAAATTTTATTTATTTAAATAAATAAGTACTTTTTGTGTCAATTTATAAAATTAATACATAGAGATAAGTAGAGATACAAGGATTTTATACATTCAATTCTTTCTTTTGTTATTAAATACATAAAAATTATATACACTATAAGATTTACACTGCTCTTTTAAAATATTAAATATAATAATTATTCAGTAATAGAAATTTATTTTTCACATATTTGTACTCATTAATTACTACCATTTATGTTCCTATAAAGGTTAAATGTTAGTAATCTATCGATTTAAATTAAAAATTTAGTTATCTAAATCGTGCAAACTAAATAATTTCTAAATTAAGAAACGATTAAAATAAATCAATTTTAACTTAATCATCCTTATCTTTAATAATTTATTACCTTTTTTACGATATGATTCGGACCGACAGAAATTTGTTTATAAGAAGTAACTAGTAAATTTACTATAACAGAGTTCACGAACAGTTGACATTAATACACTCATGAATGCACAAAGTTTTTTATCTGAAATGTAAATCTGTATACGTGACTTATATATAAATACACGTTACATTATAAAATTCATTTACACTTTTGGAAATACATTACTATCAAGTTTTATTCGTACTAATATTTTGATAGCGCAACTGTAATAATTCCAAAAACTTATAGCAGATAAAATATACGTTACGCAATAGTATATTAAAATTTACAATATTTTATATATGATGAAAGTAACGATATTTAAACACATTTATATATTATTTCAAAACTTCTTTTTATTTTAAAGAAGAATATAAATCAATGCATATACATAAAATTGATACCAATTAATATTGATAATTAAAATAATTAGTAATTCGATTAGAAAACTGGAAAGAGTCATTACATAATAAAAGGAAATTACATGCATAATAATGCCAAAGTATTTGAAAAACGTGTGAATATTTAGAATTTGATTTAAATAACTTAATTATGAAAAAGATAAATATAACACGAGTTATTTTTATTTGTACAGAATCTAAAGAATTTTATAATCTTATTTATTTTATATTAGAAAAAACTTTTATTTAGAATTTAATTATATTTATTTATATTAAAAAAAATATATTATAGAGTTTTTGACAGATTTATATTAAAACCAATTGACAACGATTACGAGAATATTTTTAAGAAATTAAAGATGAACATTAATATCTTGTGATCAATACAAATCAAAGATAAATTCATAAATCACTGCTTTGAAAAAAATTATTTTAAAAATTCTTTTAATTTTCAGATAAGTATTAAAATTTAATGTTTGAATTTTTTTTAAATAAAAAAAATATGTGTGTAATGGTTATATTAAATAAAAAATTTGTAGGACGAGCAATAAATGTATATTTCATATGAATATGTAAAATTTATTTACATAAATGCTTTAAAGTGACAGGTACTATTCAAAGCAATTTAATGTCAGTTTAAATGTAATTGGGTTTATTGAATAATTATTTTCCGCTATATGAAATAAACTAATAAACTGAAAAGTATAGAAAACTTTTTGAACATTACAAAATTCACGATTTTTAACATTTATTGTTATTGAATAAATGTATTTATAAACTTAGATGTATTCGTCAAGGGAGACTTGCGTTACGTATTATAAGTAAATTCAGTTTCCTTGAGAACAAATTAACAAGTATTTAATTCATTCCTACACTGTTTGATTTTTCTGTACAATGGTTTTGATATAATGACTCAAGTTTTTTTATTTAATGTATTTAATATATTTACTGATTTATTTTATAAGTAATTTTTATATAATTAATAATATATGTATTTCGGTGAAATTTAAATAAATTCAAAATTTCATAGCTGAATAAATTCATTGTTATCTTTATCTAGATAAAGACATCATTTCTAATTAGGATTCTTTTTGAAATTATTTAATGCAAATTGACGAATATATTTGAATTAATTAATGTCAGCAAAATTTACATATAGGCAATCTTTATGAAAAAACTGATTCTATTTTTATTTTGGAAGCAATGAATTATGAAAAAATTTTCAAATTTGTTTACTCACACATGTTCTTGCACACATTTTTAGAAACTTTTTTGCACAAATACAAATATTTATATATTTTTACTCTGCTTTTCTAAAATAACTACAATTATACTTAAACTAATCATCTTAATATAGATATTTAACTATATATTTTTATAAATTCAATACAATTTTTAATGCAAACTTTGTTTAACATAATTTATTTATATTTTTATATGCTTTCTCGTATTTTGTATTTATTACCAAGCATTAATAATTTTCTTGGCTACAATAAAATTTATGAAACAATTAATGTTTCAATACAATGATAAAATTCATTAAGATATATTTAATTGGTTAAAAGAATTTTGAAGAAATTCATTTTTACAAAATATAAATTAAAATTGAATATTATCAGTTGTTTAGTTTATTTTCCAAATAATAAAGGCAAAGTTTATATTTTCAAACAATCATTTTATTGTATATAATATACAATTTAAAACTATTTGCAATTCATTTTATTAATAGTACCTGAATTCCGAAAGACATTCGCTGTTTCACAGTTACTCGAACCCTTTTAGCTGCAAATACGATATTATTACATAAACGTTAGCTAGTGAAGAATACATAAAATATTCCATTATGCACCGTGTGCTTTACATACTTTAGCTGAATATTTTCTTATATAATCAATCAAAAGATAATAGAATAATTAGGAGTTACCTACAGAAAGTAATCAAGAAATATACTCGAAAGCGATTAAGAACATTCAAGGCTTGTTTCAAGTCAAACCATAAACAACAAAAAATAATTAAAGTACCTTACTTTTGACAAAAATATCTTTACTGGTTTAATGTAATGTAAATAAATGACAAATTATTAAGTTTATTCGCATTTACCTTTACATAAAAATTTGAGAATTGCATGTAGTACTTGTGCACTAGCATCAAGAAATTTTTCTTGTTTTCTCACGCTCGATTTGTTAAGAAAAACGAAAAAGAAGTTTATGTAATAGTTTTAATATTTATGCAAACTATGTGTTTAAAAATACCAGAGTTTTCATTATTTTTAAATATTTATTTTTCAAACGTGATAAAGAAGCTGTGAAAGTTATGCTTTATATACTAGTAAATGGAAGAAAAAGGCAGGAAAGAAGGAGATGAAGAATACTCTACCCATTATGTTACGTGTTAACAATACTTCTTTTGTATTAACAAATACCTATAAATATATAAGTAATACATTGAATTTTAAGTTTTTTATTAACTTCTATAATGCCCCATACTACTACCAAAACAAATATCGTTTCGTTGCCAATCCTCCAAATATAAGTATGTCGTTGCCTTATAAATTCTTAGTAAGCATTTCAACGCCAATAATTCTAATTATCAAAACACATATTTTTTAAGGATAATTATGTAGAATATCACGGCATTAAATATTATGTTCGAATAATCTAATTCTAATAGAATACTTGACCATTATAATCATAAATAAAATGCGTGTTTGTGAAAGCGATTTGTTTAAAATTATAGTAAAAAATAATTGAAATAAAAAAATCTTAATATTATAATGAACTACATTATATAAAACCAAATATTGTCAATTTTTTGGAAATAAATAAAAATAATGAATACAATCATGAGCATTGTAAAAACAGGAATAAGAACAATATCGCATAATACAAACCGCACGAAAATTTAAAAACAAGTGTAAATAAATAAACTTTAAAATTTCAAGATTTTTAACATTATCTTCAGGTGTCGGCAACTCTGGTTTTCAATAAAGTGCAAGCCGAAGCCACATGAAATAGTACAAATACGCTTTACGAAAATAGAACATAAATCACCTATTGTGATTATAAAAAGCTCTTAACTTACAAACACTAAAGTAAAATTTTACACATTACCAAAGTGCATACATATTTTTAATGAAAGCAAGTGCGGTTAGAAAATACTGTGTGGATTAACTAAACTCATATCATAGTTACTGATAATGTATTTCTTACGCCAAGTATAAAATTCCTTAAATTTGTAAGATTACACATATCGATTTGTTAACTATGACACTAAACAACAAGAAACCAAACTATCAATTTTAACATGGTTTAAAATGCAAATAGGGAATTTTGAATTTCTTTTATAAAAATTTAAAACAGTTGATTGTTTTCGTTTAATTATAAAGACACAAATGAATAGGTAAATAAATTTAAGTTTTTTTTTTATTTTACTTGAATTAAGATTACTTATTTTATCATTTCACGCATTAAGAGTTTAACAAAAATTTCATTTAATTATACGGTAATGCAGAAAAAATTAAATGTATTGAATTAATTATATACAAAAACAAGAAAAATAGTAAATAAAGAACAATTATACAAACAAATATTAAAAAATGTCTTAATGCCAAGTCTTATAATTTAAATAAATGCGGATATATATACGAAATTAAGAATAATGTACAAATCCATATACGTATGAAATCACGCACGTACAGGCATACGCATCGTGTACGGGCTCA
Source organism: Platyscapa corneri (assembly GCA_018907185.1). Classification (NCBI taxonomy): domain Eukaryota; kingdom Metazoa; phylum Arthropoda; class Insecta; order Hymenoptera; family Agaonidae; genus Platyscapa; species Platyscapa corneri. Next base: position 1,888,265 of record JACCHW010000012.1, read on the forward strand.
TATATAAGCTTAACAAGCATGCTTATTGGTAATAAAATTCCGAAAATTAATGAATCATAAGAATGTGGTTATGAAATTAAAAATAAATCGTTTAAAAAAATTTTTTTGAAAACTTATGTACACATAAATTTAGATGTATGCGCAAAAAAATGTTTAAAAACCTCTATTTCTTTTAAATGTAGTTATAAGTATAATGTATAGTCTGTTATGTAGTGTGTGATATATTGTCAACAAAAGAGGTATAACAGGCTTTCGCACGCAATATTAATAACTTAAGTGTTTTGGATGTAAAAATCCTATGAACTGTCATAGACTACAATTAGCTACAGTAACTGTTATCAAAGATCATATTATCCACATAAAATTAGAAATTTATAGAAAGCAAGATATTAACGAAACAACTATAATGTCTTTTCTCTCTGTGTGTGCTCCTTCATAACATTATCACTTGCATCACTATGCACGTTAAAGTTATCAAGCTATCACCTAAATTAAAATAAGTAAAGATTAAAGATAAAATACTCATAAATAAATAAAATCTATAAATAAGACTAAATCAAAATAATTAAAAAAAGATAAACGAAAAATTATAATGAAAGTAAAGAAAAAGACATGAAGTTTCAAGAAATATTTCATATATTGTGCAAAATAAAAGGAAAAAAAGATAATATCAAAATATATAAAATATCACCCAATCATTTATTACTAAACACAATTTCAGTTCCTAGGTAATAAAAACATTTAAAGAATAAATGTTACGCTATTCTGGTAGGTAAACAGTTAATAAGTAAATTGCTTATCACAACTTCTCGTGAGTACGTACACTCATACTTTCAGAGGTAATGTAATACAATACGTCTTAGTTACAATAAGACGAAGAGAGTCACATCGAAGAAATAACGCGTCGAGTAATAAGAAGGGAACGGTTGATAGTAAATTCACTGAAGCAAAAGAAAAAAAATACAATGTAAGAAAATAGTGCAACACGAACACGTTTACGGAAATGTATCCAGACGCAACAATAACCCAACAATATCATATATGCGTTACGCGCAGAATACTCTAGTTAAGAAAAGAACAGAGAAAAAGCTCAGAAAAACATTACGAATTCTATAAAGGAATGTGAAAAAAATATTTAAAATATATATATATATAATAAAATAAAATAGAGATACAAATACGTACATATATAATTTTATTAATTTAATATAATCAGTGATAAATAAATCAAATGAAATTAATAATAAATCGGATAGTAAGTATAATATGTTTAAAACTAATAATGAAATTAAAGGTATATAATACGTAAATAAATGTATTTAAAAGATTGTAAAAATCAACGATAATAGTATTAAAACATAAAGGAATAAAAAACAGAAGAAAAAGTAAAAATAACTAAAAAGACTAAACGATTAATACATCGATTCTCGGGTCGGAACTATCCTAATCTAGCTAGTAGACTATAATAGTTGACAGAACCAGTTCTATTCAACACATATACTTGTTACAAATATATTCTACGCTATTCACAGATGAGAACATATGCGTATGAGAACATCGTTTACGAAGATAGGCAAGAGCGACCAGCAAATATGACCAGGACAAATATAGTACAATTACAACCTTACAATAGAGTTTAGCACCTACGTGTAACAATGCTTATTGAGCAGTAGGTGGCTTGAGCTGTAAGTACACACCAAGTCTAAGCCGTACAGTAATGCAAACTGTTTATCAGGGAAAGTTGTCATACCTGACGAGAAACACATATGCACAATCGTACCAGAAGCAAATGAGTGATTGCCTATTAGCGATATAAAATGCATTGAAGTGAAAGTTATATGAGTGAAAGAGACAGAAACAATACACACAATATCATAATTCATAGACATTTAAATAATAAATATTGAAAATTATACACAAAAGTAGTTAATGACTTTCAGAGAAAAACTGCTTTAACATAAAAATGTTTAATAATATATCAAATTACTAACTATTTGTTTGCCTAACTATTTGTAACTAGTATAATTCGTATATAACTTATTATAATGGTTTTTAGTTTACTGCGTTTTCTCAGATGGGAATCAAACGTATTATTCAATAAGATGATACATCTACCGTCTTATTATTATCAAAACCTCATAGTAGCCTAGCACATATCATGGCATACAAATACCGCGACAAAAAATATAGATTATAAAATAAATATTTATTCGAATTTTTAGTAGCTTCTTATAAGATTATAGAAAGCAGGATATTAAATATACCCTGTATATTTTAAATTTCACAATAAATGAAATTATTTAAATTTAAAATCACGTTACATTACATTTATTTAAAAGTTTGAACATTATCCCTCAAGTCCTAATTAATAAAAGAACTCGGTAAGACTTACTTAAATAATTGCTGAACTATTTAATTAAGTTATATATTAATAACATTTACTCAGTGGTTTTACTAGCGATCTATATTGCTTTTTAATGCATGTATATTATATCTATATGATATATAAACTATATTATGATGATTTTAAAATTTTTATAAAGGGAAATACTATCTAAATTCTCTAAAATTTTAGAAAAGAATATTATTTCTTATGTTGTACGTAAGAATATAATCGAGAAACAAGTTAGAAACTTTTAGATTATTAAACATTCGGGTTTAAAATCATAAAATTGACAGTTATTTAAAAATATACCTGCAATAAAATGGCCTACCTCAAACATATTACAATACAATTGTTGTATATTAATTACAATAATCTATGCTTTAGTAGGTTAACATTTGTATAGGAACTTATTTAATTAAAAAACCTCTTTTATAAAGTTTGAAAATTAAGATTGATAGAATCAGTGACATAATATATTTTTAATTAAAAGCCGTTAATAATAACTCTCGATTATTCATTGCAAGTATCACTTGTCTACCCGATTCTTGTATTAATAGATATTGTGTCATTCAAGAAATCTGGATATCGAAGATTTTTAAAGCGCCTTTGAATAACAAAAATAAATTGCATTTGATTTTGACGAAAATTTGTATAAATGCTATTTCAAGACGAAAATATCTAGTAATGCAGGAAGAATGAAATTTGATTGTTTCATAGATACTTATATTACCATGTATTGATTTAAGACACTTGCTAATGTTAAATATCAAAAGAAATCATAAATTTCAAACATTCAGTGTAAGTGTTATTTTTGGAGCAGATCAATAGTGAAAAAGCTATGTGTCAGTTTCATGTATAAACTGTATCCCATAAATATAAAATGTATATATAATCACAGTGTATCTATATAACTATTTAAAAAAATAAAATTGAATTAAATAAATCTATAAAATAAAAGCACATGGTAAAAGTTAAGTAAATACGTGTAATATATTATTTGACGCTGATATTTTCCTTGTAAAGTTTTGCATATTCATACATATTTATATAAAGGAATTTGTAATAAATATATATCTTTAAATATTAAGTATAATAATATTATAATAAAAATTTTCAAATATATATTATACAACATTTGACTACACACTGATCATGTAAAGTCTATAATTATTTCATGTACAGCAAAATCTTACTAAGCATCGCCATCTACTGGCATAATCTCGAATAATAATTTTATCTCAGAAGATAATTGTTTATTATACTTATCTTAAGAGTGTAAAGTAGATGCTGGTTTTATGCATTTGTAATTAGGCAAGACCTTGTATGGTCATTATATGCGTACGCATTTAGTAATTGTTAGAAGCAGATTAATGTTTATTGATATAATAACAACACATATTTGACCTAAAACATGTATAAATATGAGTTTGTCATGCACGTATATTTATATGTGTTTGCATTTGTACGCATGCATACATAAGTACATGAAATTTGAACAATTCGCCAGACTGATTAAAATACTTCGAATAAGTATTGTCATTTTACCATTCAATACCATAGGGAAAGTATACATCGATGCAGTGGCGACCTCAGTTCATACTTAACGATTTTGTTGAATGCGCGCCAGTTTTAAACGCTGAAAACTCAAGTTTGACCTCATATTTGAAGTTATATATTGAGTTATACATATTATTATGAATTAACTGCTACATCAAGTAGTAACTATAAAAATTGATAGCTAACTTTTTAAGTTACTGAAATACTTTAATTAATAATATAAATAAATATTAATATAAAAATTTTCATTTTTTTTAATCTTAGATTACAACATGTATCGCTACGTATATAGTATATTTTTAATTGTAACATTACGTACGCTGAATTTTTTACCCCTACAACTTAAAGTATCAATTAATTATGAAAAATTATTTAAGAAATTCAAAATAAATTTTAAATTAAATATGAAAATTAAATGTTTATATTCTACATGTGGATAGATGTATGAATAATATATGATAACAAAGTATATTTTTATATTATGTAATAATCAAGTCCTTGAAAGAAACTAATATACAAGGCTGGGTTCAAGATGATATCTTCTATAGATGAATATTGTTATAAAAACTCGATTATAATATAGATAAAAGAATCCTTATAATCTAAAGAAAATTTTAATATCTATAACAATATTTTAAGATAAGTCAAGTTTAATATTTTGTAACCTATCTATAAAATATATAGAAATAATATAAAATAAATAATATAAAAATAAAAATTAATCATTGAACGAAACACAAAGTTAATGTTTTATTTTATTTTTTCAATACTCTGTTTTTATAAAAATATTTTCAACTAGTTTATAAGCAGTAGATATTATCATTATGAAAACACTTTTCAAGGCATTAATCACATAAATAAATTGTTAAGCCTGCATCTAAATCTATTCAAGAGTAAAAATATAAATGCTGCTTGACAAGCCTCCGATGCCTAAGGAATTAAATTAGTGAAGAGTGCGATTAAGTCTATACACGGCATCAAATCACCTAAATAATCTTGCATCTTGTTGGTTCCCATTGATATTGATAAGACAAATATCCCGCTTGGGATTAGACATTGAATTTGAAATTTTCCACTTCTGATTTAGGATGCCTTGATGCTGATAACTTAGAAATAACGGACTCGGGTATAGACTTCTCTTTCAAATTTATCAGCCCTGGTAAGGAATCGTAATTCTGCGGGATCTGGATTCTCTCACCCAAGTTCTTCGTACCGTAGAGGCCAAGATAAGAACCCGGTACCGCCAACCGAATTACTGGCAGACGTTTCTCGTTGAGGTTATTAATGCCAGGAAGCCATTCACCAGCCTCGATTATTTCAGCATCATTGTTCACGTCATCTAGAACTTCAAATGTCTGAATGGGAGCACTCAAAATCCCATACACGTACAGGGACAAACAAAACAGAATTTGCTGAAACATAATCAAACTCTATAAAAATTTTTCTATTTTAATATTATTTTTGGACTTTATAGAATTTTTCTATTTTATTTTCTATTGCAGTCAAGTAATTAAATGCAGTTGAATCATTGGAAAATCATTGTCAACTTTTAATATTTTACTAATAATTTTCTTCTGCTTCATCTTGACGTAATTTTTTATACTAAAAATGTATGTGTAAATTATGCATATACACTCTACATTAATATTTACCATTTAATGAATGTTAAATGTACTATATTTGAAATTGTATATTAACATTATTTCTACTAAAAACATTTTGAATTGTATATTTTTATAATAAAAAAATTTTAACTTAATATTTTTTTATAAAATATAATTTAAAAATATAAATAATAATATAAAACCATAAATTCATAAATTATATAATAAAACTATTAATTCATAAAAATATAAAACTATTAATTCTGTAATTATAAAATTTATCAGAAAAAAATCATATAAATATAAATTAAAAAATAATTATTGATTATTAACAAATGTTTTAGATCAGATTACATAAAAAAGAAACAATATTAGTTTGATTTTATTGATACTAAATTAATTTTATCAAACTAATTTAAGCTTTATCCTGGATTATTTATAATTTTAATTTTACTGTGGAATGCAAAATCGCTCTTAAACGTATTATTAATTTATAAAATTGAAAACAATGTGATCATTTGAACTGACATACATTGAACTGACTTAATATTTTTAAAATAGATTGAGTTGAAAAAACATTACATAATATTGTATGCATACTTGAAATTAATTAGATTCAAATCAATAAATAATAAAAAAATAAATAATATAATTCAATTTAATAATTTTTCATAACAATAAGGTAACTACTGTGCATTATTATTAGATGATAGATACGTATATTTAAAGAAAATCAAATAATTTTTTAACAAATAATAATTGGTAATAAAGTAAAGTAAATAAATAAACATTAATTATAATTAATTATTAACTAATTATTACTTTTCATTATTTAACTGAATAACACACAATATATTTTTTAGAATTTCCTACTTCAAATTTTTGGCAAGTACAATAATATTTATTACTTTTAAAGTCTTACGACTGATTTATAAATTGCATTACTATTTAAATTATAAATATTTAAATTTATTTTTTTTTTTAATTAAGTAAGTTCTAAAGTACTAAAAGGATTCTAAGCTACAATGAGAACTACCACTAAAATTATTAGTATGCTAATAATAATAACGATTACATCAATATTGCACTTAAATTAGCATTTAAATATTAAAAAGTGATATTTTCTTATTCACATTTATTGCAAGTGTTATTAACTTAATTTAAAATTAAGGAACTTTATATAAATACTAAATACTACTCAAAGTTACGAGAAAAAATTGATAAATATAATTGTCAGAATCTAATTTTATCTTTTTAAATTAAAGTATATTTTATATTAAATAAAACGCTTAGAAATTTCAGAATAATGTTTAATAAAATTAATAAGTTAATTAAGTGTTAATATATTATAAATTTATGACTCTAAGCCACTTTCACATTTTGCACTCTTAAATTATTTAACATGAAGGCACATGATTTAAATTGTAAACTACAGAATGAATTTTAATCATGAAACTTTATTAAACCAATAATTGTTATACACTTTTACACTTTGCAGATTAATTTTATATATCTTAAAACATTGGAAAAAGTATATGAATTTTAATATGTAAACATGATTCATTTTAACACTTGTCCATGCCTAACTTTTTCTAAGCAATACACTAATTTATCATAATTAAGTTGTAGTCATTTTTCTTAATCACTTTTCAAATTATGTGAATTTTAACTGGCCATAATTATTCTCGTTCCTAATAAATAGTAAATATTGTATATCATAAATAAACGTTCTAATTACTTTTTTTTATAAGAATAAATTCAGTTTAAAAAGATATAACTCACAACATTCGGTAACATATAACATAATTTTGATCTTACTTAACGACGGTCAAATTTACCGAAATATCTTCGTGCACTTTGATAAAAAAGAAAATCAATAAAAAATGCTCTCGCAGACGCTTACCTTGATCATGTTCGCTCGATGCGTTGTCGCGTGCAACTATCTATGGAATCCCCACATTGACACTGTTATATATATGCGAGCAGTCACTGAGCCATAGTCCGGTCTTACAACACATGCCTTGGCAGTTTCTTTTCATGAGCAAGAGCCTCCTCTTCTCAATAAATACATACAGAAATACGCACATATACATATATATATATATACAAGCTGGATGTACGTGTAGACGAAATCGAACTCAACATTTATTACTGAATTCGGAGTTTTTGTCTACAACTTTTAAGTAATATTTTATTTTGTGTTAGTTCTTGAATATTTTACTTCAATTATAGCTAAAACTTTCTCTAGTCTTCACAACATAAATTAAGATTTTTTTAACATACATATATTAATCTTAACTTTCTGTGTTTTCATTAGTGGTTTTAACTATTCTATTGATTGCAAAAAATAAAAAATTAATATATATTAATATGAAAATTTAAAAAAAAATAGTTGTATAAAAACTAATCATATGCTTAAAAAATATTTGAATATATTTTTTTAATAAATTTAATTCAAATCTTGAATTATTTATACAAGTATAACTAAAGTTTATATAAAATATATATACGTAAATAAAGTCTTCCTAATTATAACAAATAATTATACACATAAAGAATGTGTTAAGTATAAAATATATATATATATAATATTTCTAGATCATTATAAAACTGAAATAAGGAAAATTTCTCATGACAAAAAGAAAATAAATTGACATTTATCTATAAATATTTTTTTATTACCATTTTGTATTTAAGAAATTTATTGTGATTTAAAGGGATAAAATAAAATGAAGGTTTGAATATTTTCATATATTTCTAAAGTATCAAGAATGACTGAAAAGCTCAAATACGTAAAACTAATTACAATAATGAACGTTATTAACAAAAAGTAATATTTCAGGAAGATATAACTTATATTCCTCGCGAATTTTTTAATAAATATAAAACGTATATAATGAAGATCTATGAAAATATTTTTTATCTCATAATTATTAATAAACATATGTTTATGAAATCATTTCACTTATGATAATTCTATTGATATCGTTCATTATTTTTTGTAATCTACGATACAATGTGTTAATATATAAAATATTAATTATATTATTATAAATAATTGTATTTAAATAAACAATTTATTTAAAAAATACATATTGCGAAATATTTTATCATAAATATGGATAAATAAGTACATTAAATTTAATTATTTAAAGTATATTAATTATTTAATTAGTGCAATTAAAACTTTGACAATTCTATAAAACTTGACTATTAAATATAAACTTATAATTTATTCCTTAGACAATATATATAATAAAAAGGGCATTTTCTATTTAAATCATTTTACTCAAGAAATTATAATTGAATCATTATTAAATGAATATTTAAATTATTAAAATTACATTATTTAAAATTGTTTTATTTAACGTCCTTAGTGACGTATTGTTTGTATGAAGTGATACGCGTTGTTCTAATAATATTTTTTGTCAATGATTAACTTATTATTTTTATTATGAGAATAAATTATTCTTATACAATAACAATAAAATTGTTCTTTTTTTTAATTATATTTTATTATATTGTATATATTTCTTATAGAATGATGAGAAATAATCGAGGCTACAATTAGAAATATAAATATTGCTTTTCTATAATAAATAAAATATTTTTGTGAATAGTTTAATAAAAAATAATTTTAAATCGATTTATTAAGATAAATTTCTATTTATGTAAAATTGAATATTTATTAAAGATTTTAATAAAAATACAAATCATTTAAATATTATTCGAAATCCATTGATTAGATTATATGCGTGAGTGTGTGTGTGTGTACGTTATTTGTCATAGTCATGACGTATAAGTACAAATATGAGTATTGCGATATAAAGATATTGATTTTTGAGTATTTTTTTCGACAAACCTTTTACGAATTACACAGTCTAAGAACTCACTGTAGGTATTCCAGCGAGTTCTTTGAACCTACTTGATCGTCAAGGTCGAAGAAAGATCTCATCCGATCCTTTAAATGTAAAATCGTCTTCATGAGATAGTATTTTCACTTTATTGCCCGAAATCTTTACCATTTTTAGCAAATAATATTAAAATAAAATAAATTTCACAAGATTTAAAATTAATATTAGTTTATTATTCTTAATATTTAGGGTTAAGTCAACCTATAATATTTGAAGAATTACTGCTTTAGCTTTGAATTTATATTTAAAGAATCATTTTTATCAATAATAGAAAATATAATGTATCTTGTTAATAGTTACAACATGTTTTAATAGACAAAGTTGTAATAAGAAATTTTTTGTAATTTTAATGTCTTATACGAAACACAGATTTTAGAAAATCTTATGCATATTATATTTACATAGATTATAGTTTTATAATAGAAATATTTTTATCTATTATAATAATAAATTTAACATAATGTCTATGAATTTTATTATTATATGCAAATAATATAAAATTACAGAGATCTTATTTATAATATTTAAAATTTATTACTATTTAATATATTAAAAATAAAAATTTATATATTATAAGTATTTAATTTAAAAAATAAATAAATGAGATTATTTTTATATTTCATAATCTTTTAAACTAAAAAAAAATTAATTATTAACTCTCAAAATTAAAATATGTATCATTAACTGAATAGATTTGATATAGAAATTATATTTACAAAAAAAATCTCTTTTTATATTAGAACATTAAAATCAGTACATATTTAAAAAATACTGTCTTTTTATTATATTCATACATAAAGTACACATTCATAAAAAATTGAAATTTTATTTTTGAAGATCATTGTCATAACATATTTTTCAGCAATATTTTATCAATTATATTTTTATTATATTTATTTTATTATAATTGCAATGCCATTTTTTAATTATAAAATATATGAATTAAAAGAATCATTGAATTTTGCGAAATAATTATTTTTCCAAAGGAAAGTCAAAAATATTTATTTTGTCATACAGTTATTTCTCTCAAAATAAATAAAATGCAAGAAATTTGCGATCAAGAAACGTATTTTGAAAATAAAGAACTTAGTTACTTAGTAAGTACTTAATAAGTACTTAATAAATAAGTACTTAATAAAGTACATTTGTTGATAAATTTGCGATTTTAATTTACTTAAACTAATTCACTTTTAAAAAATATTAAATATATTGCCTATATAAAAATTTATGATCACGTTAAAGTAATAAAAGGAAGTTTTATAACTTTAAACATAATTTCTTTAAATATTTTAAAAATGAAAAAAGTAGTAATTGAGCACAAATTATTTAAAATTATTTAAAAAATTTTCATGTACAGAAATTTTATTCAATTATTTTTCATTCTTCAAAAAGTTTGTACTTTAGATATTATAATATAAATTAAAAAAATCTTCAATAAAATTTTCAAATCAAGTATATATTTCACCTTGCAATGACATAAATACTGTTTTGTTAATTACTGTTCAAAACCCTCTATCAACCTATGCATGGAATATTCAGAAATATATATGCATATTTAGTTTTTATATAAATTCAAATAGAATTTATCATTCGACAAATGTTTGTATTAAATATTATTATTAGTTGTCTGTATTTGATTGAATATTTGATACTTTAGAATTATTCTTCTCTACACTCTCATTTACTTATACACACTTACCCTCTCTATTCTATGTTCTAATCTTAATCCTCTCTATTCGCTCTCTATCTATCTCTGTGTACTGTTGTGCTCCTGCATTAGTCGGTATATCGTATTAGTATTAGTAGTATATCTGTATTAGTCAAAATAATTATGACAACCTATTTAGTGGAAATATGTCCTTATTTAAAGGCATATAACTAATTACTATCTATTTAACACATAATAATTTTTCTATGTTAATTAAAAACTAATAAATATAAAAAAAAACTAAATTTTAATTTAAAACGTTGAATTACTTTACTATACATAATATTAAATAAAACCAAAATTTTTTAAGGGATTTTTTTATCTAGAACAATTCTTGTAACATAACAATTTATTCAAATACTTTTATTTTTATATAGTATGTGAAAACATCTAAACTCGTAAAGAATATATATTAAACTATATATAGACTGTATTTAATATAAAGATACATATAAACTTTATATTAAAATCAACTATTTTAATAGATGTATTTATGTATGAATTTGCGTAATAATTTTTTATTTCTTTCTTACGTTAAATACATATTCCATTTTTTACTAAAATATTTTTTATAACATATTAACTACATACACTGTATTATCTAATCTAAAAAAATATTTAATACAGAATTTAATATATTTTTTTTAAATACCTATTTAAAACCTAATAATTTTAAATTTTAATCAACTTTAAGTTTCGTTGAAAATATACTCGTCCAAAATATTTTCATAAGTCAAAAACTTTATTTTGAATCATTACAAAAGCAAATGTGTTTATAAACTTCTAACAGTGTCGTCTAACAGTGGAAATTTTATTTTGGGTAAACAATAGGCTTCAACTAGATATTTTCGTCAGTTTCAATCAAACCTTTATGAATATATATGCTGGTCATTTATCAAAGGTTTGCTTTCACTTTTCATGTCTGGCATAATAAAAGGATTTAACGGTCTTGGTATTGTAAAAATTTGAACAATTGTTAAAATGAGTAAAATAGCTCATCCAACTTTAAAATCGCCAGTTAGAAGATATTCTGCTGGTGGTTTATCAGATAAAGAAAATACACCAGTAGGTGTGAATCGTTTAAGAAGTCTATTAAAAAGAAAAACAAAGAAAGCAGAAAGTACGACTGATTCAGTGAGAGGCGTAAAAGATAAAGTTAGTAAACGCCAGGCTTTGGTCAGTCTAAAGGATGGAACTAAAATAAAATTATGCTCATCTTGTGCTACTCAGAAACATAATTTAACATTAGATATGAAGAACCTTAAAGATAAACCTAAAATGGCACCAAAAAAAACCAAAGGTAAGGTATAATTGACATTTGATAAATTAATTACATCTTTCTAAGTGTAAGAATAATTGTTTTCTCTTTAATATGAATTTAATTTTCTATAAATTAACAATTATATAAATGAATTGTAATTATCCGTTAGATTAATCTGAAGTGCAATTTGAAATATTCATGCTTAATTATACGTGTAAAGACTTTAAATACAAAATACTTGTTACATAAAAAATATAATTAGTCTGGAATTCTTAAAAAAATTAAAATTTTTAAAATAAACCATAACGTACTTCTAAGTATTTATAATAAACGTCTTTTCTACATTTCAAATACAATAACATAAAAGCATTAATAACATTCTATTAAATTAATAAAACTAGTCGGCTGTTATATTTAAAATATATGAATATATATATATATATAAATATATATATATATCTAATATTGTACATTGTTTTATTATATGATAATATAAACTACTTTTATTTTGTACTAAAACCTAATAACTAATAATTACAAAAATAACTTTAGTATTCCATTTTTTCAAATGTGATTCATCTTTTTAAATATTTAATCATGACTTATGATGATTTTTAATTTTAATTTTATTTGTATTTTTCTCAAGAAACTACAGATGAAAATAAAAATAAGCGTACTTTAAGAGGAACACAAACTAAAACCATTGAAACTGAAAATAAATTAATACCTAAAGAAAAAGCTACGATTGAAAAAAAAGGAGTAGCAACAAAACTCGTGAAACCTAAAGAAATCAAGGTAATTATTGTATATTTATTTTTATTTAATTATTAATAAAAACTACTGTTTACTGAGATAGATAAACTATGTTGAATAATTTTTAACTAATTTTTAGAAAAACAAAAAAGATATTGTTGAAACAAAAGCACCTGCTATTAATAAAGAAAAAAAAGTAATCATCGATGAATCTAAAAAACCAGGTAAAAAGTTGATTGATCTATTTTCACTATATGTTTATTTTATTAAATATTAATTAATTAAATAACAATTTTTAAAATATATAATTCTTATCTCGATGTAGTTAAAACCTATTATTATTATTAATTTTAAATAATTTCTCTAGACAAAATCAAACGCGTGACAAAAAAATTATTAAATACAGTAAACGATACAGCCAAAGGAAATAAAAAAGCTGGCTCGCAGTTAACTACCAAAGGAAAAATAAATACATTGAATAATAAGACTAAAATACCGAAAGTTCCTAAATCGTTAAACAATGAAACTAAAATGACAGTACAAGTAGCGAAACCGAGAAAAACTAATGTAAAACTTAAAAATAAATAACACTATTTGTTTTTTATAATGTAATTACAATTTTCTAACAACTTATATCTTTTAGAAAACTAACTCTCAAAATAATATACCTTCAGAGTTTGATGAAATGAATGTTACTGATTTAGTTGACTCTGACATTGAAAACAAAAGACCAAGTAAATCTTCATATATTTCATTGCTCGCTTGAAAAAATATTTATGAAATACACTCACAATATCAATTTTTTATTTCAACCTTTCCAGAAAGAAATAAAAATAAAAATGATGATGAAACAGAGAAAAATAAGTCTGAGAAAGTTAAAAGAACAATAAAACCTAAGTCTAACATGATAAATAACAAGACAACAGATAAAACGACTAATGCAAAATCTAAGACTAGTAACGCAAAAACTACAGGAGTAACAATATCGGTATACAATCTATTTATAAATATGATTTAAATAAATAATTTCAAAATTACTTTATAATATAAATAATTTAGTATATGAATCGAATATTATTTTTTTAGAAGATTAAAAAAACAACTAAGATAAGTGAAGTACTATCTGAAAGTATGAATTCGAGTGACCTAAGTGAAGGTAGCGCCAAAGTAACAATTAAAAAATCAGGTAAATTAGAATTTAACGATTATATTATTGAATAAAATATAGTTCAAATTATACATAAAAATTATAGTTAAACCTAAACCCATTAAAAAAGGAGCATCAGTGATTGCCAAGAAAGTAAAAACTATAACTCGAGTAAGGAAATCTGTTGACATGCAAGCGAACAGTCAGTTTTACAATATTTCAATTTAATCGTTAAAAAATTTATATAAAATTAAATTTTTAATTTCATATATCTTAGAAAAAAAAAGTCCAACCCTCATTACAACACCAAGTAAAAAAATTGAGCCAAATAAATTAAATGGTCGCGAAAGTATTGTTTCAGAAAATTTTTATAATAATTCATTTGATAATTTACTAGCATCTGATATTGGAAGTCACAGCACTTTCATTGAAGATAATATAAATAACAACAAACCAGTGAATGAAAATAAAATATTAAAAAAGATCGAAAAAGCAGATTCAATAGGTAAATAAAAATATAGATTAATGTATTATGAGTAACTTCTTATTTATACGCAATATGAAAATGTTTTTGCTGTTTAAAATTTATTTATTTACGATTTATAAATACATTTTTATATTGTAAATAATTTAATAACTTGTTAAAAATTTTAGTAGATAATATAGTTGTTAAAATGGAACCAATTGATGATGAATACGACGTTTTCGGTAAAAATACATCAGAAGATTTAAACGATCAAATTTCTATAAAAAGTTTTTCGGAATTGGAAAAATTAAAATTACAGAAGAAATTACCGAAATCAGAGAAACTATTGCACGTAACATTTCGAAACAAGCCAATGGAAGATATCCCAAAAAGTATTAGCAAATTAAAGGGCAATAAAGATGGAATGGATAAAGAGGCAAGAAAAAAATTTAAAAATGACAAAAAAGTTGCGAAAGCTTTGGGAAAAATGAGCAAATACTTTTCAAAACTTCAGATAGAAAAAATAGGCGAACGTAAATACAGATTTTTTAAATAATTTTATATATTTTCAGAATTCTATAACTATAATTTTTTGTAAATTATAGCATATTAAAATTAAAAAGTTTAATTGTTAAAATATTTTTTTCCAATATTTTTTTTTTTTGAAAATAATAATAATTTTTGTTAATTATACTACTGTTTACTATAATTATTAGAAAAGTTTATATTGTATTATGAATTTGGCGGATATTACAAACGTCAGTCGGTGTAAGAAAGCTGTATATAATACGATGTTTTATTTAAGTGAAGTAATTTGCTCAAAAATTAATAAAACTTAAATTATTAGTAATTTAAAAAAAAAAATGTTAAAGATTGTAAATTTATTATCCTTTATTAAATTTTATTTCTTTTATTTCCATACATACAGGCTCTCGTTTCAGCGATGTGAATCCAACTTTCAGTTCCATTGAAGATTCATCATCGGAAGAATCATCAGAAGAATCGTCGGAGAATTCATCAAAAGAATCATCATGTCATTGTGATTGTTCCTGTACATCTGGATCTAGTTCAGCAGATCAATGCAAATGTTGGGAATGTTTGATGAAAGTAAGCTCTTGTAGTTGTAGTTCCGAGGGTAATTTATCAAAATCCTCAGATGATATATTCGCTTGTGATGAGAGTTCTGAATCATCAGTATTCGAAGAAATTGAAAAAAATGTAATAAATAATAAAAATCCACGTAAAACTTATGAGTTAAGAAATCGAAATGTGTAACGTGATTATTGCATGTATATAGGACTGTTTTTCCGTGAAAAACAGTTAAATTTTTAAATTATTACCAATAATTACCTTTATAATTATACAACAGGTATTATAAAAGTTTAATTGCAATCATAATTTTATTGTTTTTAGCAAATATTCGTCGTTTTAAGTAAATTACATATATCTCGATGTTAATTAATTATACATCATAATATTTATTATTTCTAATGCTACAAAATGTAGTCAAAACTTTTTATATATAAATAAAATATTTATTAATAAATTTTTTAATGTACATTAATAGTAATTATTAAAATTTTTAATAATATTTGTGACAAAAAGCGATAAATTTTATGGCACGTATTAACTTATTTATTTAATTTTTAAATTATTTTGAATGTTCCGTTATATAATTTTATATTTTTTGCCTGTAAATATATTGAGAATCATGTTAAAACTGAAATTATTGAATAATATTTTTAAAATAAAATTTTAAATACATGTCTTTATTTTAATAAAATAAAATTATGTAAATTGAATTTTCTAATTGATACTCTATAAAAGACAGGAAATAATCTTTATTTCGTCTGTACATCAATTCATATTGAATAACTACCTTTATTATTAACCTTTTTATCTATAAAAATGAAAAAATTATAAGACCAAACCTCATTAGATGGGTGAAATTATAACCTCTTTAGGAATTTTGATTAGTCATCTCAAAAGGAGCAAATACCAATATTTTTTATGAAGTTCCGCTCAGCATCGACTTTTTCAAAGATTGTATATTTATATAT
Source organism: Platyscapa corneri (assembly GCA_018907185.1). Classification (NCBI taxonomy): domain Eukaryota; kingdom Metazoa; phylum Arthropoda; class Insecta; order Hymenoptera; family Agaonidae; genus Platyscapa; species Platyscapa corneri. The sequence goes on from JACCHW010000012.1 coordinate 1,905,121, forward strand.
GGTATACTAATGCCTACATTATCACGAATACAAGACTTAAACTTTATATAAAGTAAGATTAAATTGCTAATTTGTAAGTTTATTAGTTAGCATCTGCATATAATTATTATTCGTTGAACTCAGGAAAGTCGTCACCAATATGGAAATAATCAAATATCAGTACAATAAAGACAATGAGTGAATTTAGAATTCAATAAAAGTTTAAAATTATTTAACATTATATTTAAATTATAAAGGCATTCAGTTAATTCAAAATTGCAATTGCTCGTTTAATAGTACATGTGAACAGTTTACCCGTCAACTTATATTATCTTTACAAGAAAGATAAAAGAAATGTAATGAATTTACTTTTTTATTACTTAGTGACTCTTTCTTAGTGCATGTTAGATTAAAAATATTTTTAAATGCATTTAATTTAACTAATTTAATTTAATTTAATTTAGTTCCTTTTAATGGAATACGTGCTCCTACGAAAATAGCGCCCGTCTCAGAACTATATATGGTGTGGTTCACCACGTCCTACAATGAATCGTCTTAATGGAACAAGAAACCCAGGTATTCTTAAATCGTTGAATAGCTTTTTAGTATACTACCTTCATGCAAAAGTATATAAACACGAAGTGAAATTTTTTACTTCGATTTCTTACTCTGTCTTTTCTTTAAAAAACGGGAAATGATAATATAAAATGATTTATGCATAACATAAAGTGATCTGCATTGTGTAATAATATTCGTAAAATCATGTAAAATAATACTCTTCAACAATTTTTTATTTATCAATGATTAGATTAAATTTAATCTAAATAAATAAACGTAATTTATAGAGAGTATATTTCGTTTAAAATACAATAAATTTTAATCACAATTAATGTGCATTTAGTCTCCAGAATTGATTACTCAAATATTTCTTGATTTTCTTTATTAGATATGTGTGGCAAACTAATGTTCGCTCACGCAAAAAATTTCTCGCATTATCTTTTAACCATTTATAGTTTAACACCTGTCATCACATAAATATTGTATTGTGAGCAAAGCAATTACCTGTCACATCTTCTTATTAAGTCTTCTTCATAGTTAAAAAACAGAACAATAAACTGTCTGCATCAAGATTCAAATGGAATCTTACTAATTAGCTTACGTGCTTATAAGTTAAAAAATTGTTAATAAATAAAAAAATGTTTACTTTAGCCTATTGCTTTTTATATCTCGCAAACTTTCAGATTTTAACGCGAACCTTCATTAAGATAATAATAAATACCTCGTATATGAAACAATGTGTTTTTGGAGTCAAAATAGCGAAAAAATGCAAATACTTAACTATTAAATTTACTAAAAATATATTTGAATTTCAATAGTTGCAAATAAAAAGATAAAATAACAGTAAGATGTAAATATTATTATTGAAAATATTTATTGTTAACGAATATAGTATATAGGCATTTGAATATATAAATATATGTGTTCCTAGATCTAATTCTTACGTTTGAACCGCTAATATTTTAACACTTCAACTGCACAGATACTTCCTAACAAATATTTGCATGCATAAATTTACGTCTACGTTTTATATTTGCATACACAAATTTTCATATACTGAAATGCGTTGCACTCTTAACACTCTTTTAAGAATTATTTCAAAATTAGATATAATGCTGCAAAGGTATTTTTGAATATGTATATTACTAATTTAATTACATAAACGATATTTGGCGAAAGGATATTTTGCAATACATTAAATAACTGTGAAACAAATGTATATTATATTTGGATTCATCTTCACTTTCGTTAATATAATCAGTTCAGTTCTTTGTGGTACGTTCTTCTATCACATCTTATTGTAAAACGTATCTAAAGTAAAATAAAATAAACGAACAGATTTGAAATTGAAAATTTAAAGGAACATTAATATTCTTATGAGTTAATACTAAATGTTTTATTGATAAATTTAATATGTTAACTGTCACCTCTTGCAAAATTTATTATTTAAAATTTTTTAAAAGTAAAACAACTTATATGTAAAAATTCTTAACTAATATTTTCTGATTTTGTATACAATTCATTTTTTCTAATATTAAATATATTGTTCAAAAAAGCATGATGTATAAACTCCCGATCTTTGTAGATTCGCGATCATAGCAACCAATTCTGGCGATTGATAACCATCACGATCGCGCTATCGTGTGGTCACAAAATATCTAATCGTCATATATAATAATATGTATTTAGATCTTTTTCAGTATTGAACTTAATAAAAGATAAAAATAGTTTTACTTGTATATCTATTTGTAAATGTACTAAAAAATCTTAAAATCATAGACTTCAAGATAATAAAAATAGAAATACCAGGAATTGAATGAAACGTATGTAAATAACTACTGTAATCCACATGATAGTTATTCATAATAATATTAGCAAAATCACCGTCTTGTACTCCTTGAATGATTTAAATAAATAGCACAAGTTACCGATTTCTTCCGACAACTTAAAAGTGACGACTGTCATACAAACACCTTGGTCTTAACTTCGTCTTCTCTCATAAAAAAATGACTTTTCTTCGATACAGCTATGACGTGAGTGGTAGTTCCCTAATTAGTTACGCCTTGTACGCGGTAGATTTCTACGGCGGTCGCTGCGGTTTTCGCATATCCTTTTTGTACACTTGATGCCGATTCCTTCCTCTCGCAATACACCATCGGTAACTCGATCATGTTTCTCTTTTTTTATTTTACTGGAGTTCATTTCTCTCTTACCTCTCTTGTATACTATACCGCACGCAGAGTTTATACCGTGAAGAATAGCTTTTCGATCAGTGCAGATAATACGTAGACGTCTCAAACATTCAAAGTAAACGTGAAAATAAACTTTATCGGAGTTGAATATGTCCAGGAAATATTGTGTAAGTAAATACTATCAACTAATGCAATCATATAAAAGTAGTTTAAGATCTTTTTAATGGAAGCATTAAAATCGTGAATATCAAATTAAAAAGTAATAATCAATTCGTTTAATTAATTTCCAACCGCTTACTAAAAATAACTTTTATTTATCAGGAATGTAAAATGTACTTCTTTTCTTCTTTTCTTGTTGATTATATATTGTTCAAGCCTTTTCGTGACAAAATTATATTTTTTTTCCTATATACATATTTATAAATCTTATCTACAATTATTAACAATAAAATATATATCAACGATATATTTTAACAAGTGAAAATCCAATTTTTATATCATTTTTTTTTAATTTCATATAATAATAATATAAAATGTATATCAAATTTTGATTTTACTTATTTCCCAACTGAATTAATTAAATATTTCACAAATAGAAAACATATCTAAACTCTATTTTAAATATATTAATTTCATAAATCAAAAAGAAAAATAATGATCTTAAAATATTTATTATGTATATTTAAATTAATAACATAAGATAATATTTTTAATTTTAAAACATCATTCCATGATAATTGTTATTGATATTAAAATCTATAGGAAATATTTATATTTTTTTTCAAAATATATATATATCATTAATTTGTTTGATTAAATACATATAACTGTTATAATTCGCTTTTATCTCGTTTTCTCTTTTCATCCTAAAAATATTAAAAATATTAATTCGTATAAATAAAATTAATTATTTTTTAAACAATATATCTATTATTATAAAAATATAATATATTATATTCTCATATTTACCTCTCCAATGTTTAAATTTACTTTTGCAAGTGTCTTTACAATCATCGTAGTACATTTTATGCAAAGCTGTGTGAGAATAATTAATAAATGATAATAAAAAAAATTAATTGTTCCTTCATAATCTCAACTTGTAATATTATTTAATAGATATTAAAGTATTTCTTTCATTTGATACAATCATAATATAAATCTAAATTAATTTATATATAAAAATTTAAAACACTTCAGCAATTTTTTTAACAATGTAACAAAAATAAATTGAAAAATTAGATTCTTGATTTAACAGAAAGCACATTTCACTGATAGAATTATAAATATATTAAATATACATTCGTAATCTTTTCTATAAACATCCATACTATATTGCCATACTTTCATTAAATATTTTTACATCCAAATATATGTTTAAATAAAAATTTTTAAGTTATATTTTAATTTAACTAACAAGTTCATTATATCATTATAAAAAAAGATTTATAATAAATTAGAAAAAGTATTTTTTTAATACTTTCACTACAATATTATTCTCTATAAAATAGTATTATAATATTTTATAATGTATATTTTATTTATTTAATATTATTGTTATAAAAGAAAGTTAATCTTACGTGTGCACATTTTTATACACTCCTCATAGTTTGGAAACAGATTATTTCCTATAAATTTAATAATTCCTATAAATTTAATTTAGCAAAGTAGAATAAGTTATTTTAACATTATTTAATGAATTACCTAGAACATGGATTTTGAAACAGTTCCTTATGCATTCTTTTTTACTTTTTGTGTTATTATCTATAAATAATAATTATAAATTTTAAGTCTTAATTATCTTATTATATATAGTTTTAAGTTTCAAGTCTTAAATTTAAATTATAACTCATTTTTTCTTCAATTCTTTAAGTTCAAATATAAATTCTAGAGAAAGGAAATAAAAAATATAATTTTTTATAGAATCTTTACTATAATTTATAGATTTATAAGAAATATTATTAAAAATTTTTAAAATATTAGAGAGCATATTTTTTATAATAACATATTATTATATAGTAAAATATAAATATTCAACCACCAAAGAATAAAATCTCATTGCGAAAAATAAATATTACAAAAAAAATTACAAACTAAGTAAGATAAGTCTTTTATATACGAAATAATGTAAGATATGCGGCACATACAATATTATTTATTTTATTCAAACACATACTTAATCACAAGGTAAAAAATAACTAAACTGATAAATACAATTATATCATAAATTTTCTTAAAGAAAGAACAAAGTTAATGAACATTATAACACTCCAATGTAATATAAAGGTAATACAAATAAAAAGATAATTAAACTAAGCATACGTAATTTGTAAACAATTATGGTCATAAATGTATCTTAAAACAATACAGCTCAAAATATATAAGTCAATAAATGATAATTTCTGGTTAAAGTTTAAAAAATTTTATTATGACTTAATTAACGAAAATCACCGAATATCAGTGTACGACAAACATTTAATAATTCTCTTGAGTCTTTATTGAATATGAATATTTTGTATAAAACAAAAAAAGCACATAAATTTATTTATTCAGTGTGTGTAATATTAATTCGTATTACTTACATTTAATAAACGAATAAGATTGAATATTGTATTATGTAATTAATATAAATTAAATAGGGTAAATCTAATTCATCATAAAAAATAAGCATATTTCGAATTCATTTAATGTAAAAATGAAATTGACTATTTACTATTTTAAAAATAAAGGTTTCTAGATATTTTATTTTTTATTGCTTAAATTTATTGGAAAAAATTAATTTTTAAACTTAATATATTTTAAATCATTTAATATTTTAATATTTTTCAAATAGAATAGAATGCTCTTGAATATTTTTTATATATATTTTTATACATTATAACTAGTAATATTTATTACTGTTGTATTTGTCATTTATAAAAATTTTTTACTATTTCATATAAATAAGAAAGAATTAATATAAATGTATATTTCTTACCACATACTCCAAGGCACTCGACTAATCCACAGTCAACACATGATATACAGAAAATAATTGAAAGTAAAATAAATAAAAATGATACGTTCATTTTTTTATGCTATGTTAAATACTAATACGAACAAAATTTATTCGTAATAAACTTGCACTAGATACTTCTCCGAAATTTTTGGTAATCCAAATTTATAAAATTACTTTAAGAACATAAAGAAATATATTAACATTTATTAAAATTTTTAAATAATTTTCTCACTACAAATATGCTAGAAATAATAAAAATATGAAAAATAAAAAGCAATAAACTATTTTATAGTTTTTTAAGTTGATATTTACTGAAAATGTATCTATTAAAATATAAAAACAACATTAAATTGTATTTAAGTCAGGATCTCATAAATGCAACGATATAATATAATATTATAGAAAAACTAAATTATTCTAAGTTTTATATTATTTTTATTATTTTTTTATTTTCAAAAGTTTTAAATATATTTCAATAATATGCAACGTGAATTTATATATATTCAATAAATATTAATGATTTAATAATATATACCTTCCAATACAATTTCTATCGCTTGTAGGCTGATGATCTGAAAATAGAAAAACAATTATTTATACATAAACTAATTTTTTTTTAATTTAAAGAATTTTCATTTTTTATTATTTGATAATAACTATTTAATATTTGTAATACATTGGACTATATAAATGATTTTATTAAATATGTGTAAACAAGATTTTGATTTTATATTGAATTTATTGTTGGTATAAATATTAATTAAAATGCTTAAAACGATACTTCTTGCTCTCTAGCACTTAAAACTGACTTTACATGAAATTGAGTTTAAAAAATTCTCTTTAACAACCATATCTTAAAGTGTGAAAACTGAGTAACTCCACTTTTTCTACACCTCAATCGTAAGTAATTCAAAAGTTGATATATATTTTTTTCTATTTTTATACTAAAGTATTCGACTAAATCTGAACAATTTTTTTCATTTCCCTATAATACTACTTGAAAAAACTAGAAAGGTTTTTCTTTCATAACAACTTGATGATAAAGGCGCTTGCCATTTATAATTTGCCTTGAGTGGCTTACAACTCTTTTTTCTATGTTCTTATGCTTAATACTACTCTCCAAATTTCATAAAATGCCCCTCAAAACCTTTTTTTATTAAAATCTTGCACAAACAAAGAACGACAAATTTACAGCTGAATACATAAAAAACAATATAACAATAACTTTATAAGTTGATTTATGAGTTGATAATCGATGAGACAGTAAAACACAACAACTTCTCTAGTGTATATTTGCAGATAATTACAGTATAATAATAACGAGTTTTTATCATGAATCATAATATTTTAATTTAAAATATTCAAATTTCTCGAAATATTAACACAAAAAATTTTTTTATATAATTATATATTACAGATTTTTATATAAAATAAATTAATTACAAAATTTTGACGCAAATTAATAATAAGGGTTTGCACAATTTTTTAAAAACCTTAGTAGAATATTAAAAATATTTAAATTTAAAAAATTGTATATGTACATTCTACAAGTTTATTGATAAATTTGATAGAGATGATTAATATGTATTAAAAAACATCAGTTTTTAGTATTATACATTCGAAATTTATTACACTTATCAATACTGGGAATACTCTTAGAATAAATATTTTACTTGGTTCGAGAATAAATTTCACTTTTGAAAAATTTCTATTATTATCCCTTTTTATTAAAAAGCATTAATATTATTTTACTTTGTTTACAGCTTCAATATATTTCATAAAATTTGTTTCAGAAAGTGTAAGCACTCATTTTCCGAGGTAAATCATATAATCTTGGAAATTCAATAATGAAATATACAGAAAGTTGTTAAATATAAAGTAGATAAGCCTATATATTATAGCCTACGAATTTTCAATAACTTTTATTCTTCTAAGCATTGATTATATCATTTAAATTTAGAACATTAATTTTAAAGAATAATTGAAACAAGTAATTATAAGATAATTAAAGTACAAAATGGAATAAGAAATGAAAAGGTTTTGTCGAGGAAAAAATCAGAATTTTTTCCACAACCAAAATATTATTTGCATTCGCTCACAAATCAAATATGAACTTTGATAAGTAAGTTCATATATATTACACAAGTGATTATTAATGTCAACAAAAGTTCTTTTATTTGCCCATAAATAAATTTTTATTTTAACATTTTCCTCAATAACTACGTAACTTTTTCCACAATAAGTTAATTGTTATTAAGAACAAATAAAATTATAATTCCGTGAGATACAAAAATTAAGTATATTTTCGAAGAAATAAATTTTGATTGTTGTTATTAATTATTTGTTTACTTATAAGTAATATTTATTTATTTATCTTCAAGAAAATATTTTTTGTTCCTGTTCTACGTTATTTTCTATTATTCTTGAATTTTTAATACTCAATGTTAGAGAATAATAGATTGAAAAGATATCTACTATATATGCTATCTACATAGGGAATATATTTCAATTATTATTAATTATTAAGTAACTAAAACATAATAATATATGCATATAAAAATATCATAATTATTGAATAATATCTTCATATAATATGAAATTAATAAAATTTAATAGAATAAACGAATATATCAGAATAAAATAATATAAATTTTACTAAGTTGTATTTTAATATATCAGTATACTCCTTTTTAATAGATTTAAAAGTATTTTTTAGTTATGGTATATGCTCTTGTTATATTCCGTTAAAAACTATTATTTGAATATTTAAACAATTTAAAAAATAATTATATACTAGATTTTATATCGTAATTTTATTTATATTATATTAAAACTGTAGTCATATTTAAATATACATCGACTAAAGAAACTTGGTGTATCTTTGCAACACTATTTTAGATAAGTCATTGGTAATTAATGAACTATTTAATTATTATCATAATGTTATAACCATGGTATTTTCAGTGGTATTTGATGTTATAAAAAGTTTTATGAAAATAGTGTATTTATTAAAATAAATAACGTTACTTCTTGTAAGAAACCCACAGGTAAGTTAATCTTAAAAATAAAAGAATTCGCATTGTTTTATATTTGATAATATGAATACTCTACTTTCTATATATTTATCGTAAAATGGAGGTACGAATAATTGTATATTTTAAAAAGCTTAATTTCTCCTGATAATTACAAAGTTAAATATAAGAAGAAGAATTATAATTTTACAATATGCACAATGACGCCAATGCCAAGATTATTAATGCATTGAGGCATGGTATATAAAATAGACAAGGGATAAAACCGAATCAATAAGCTAATAATAAAATTAACGTCATCACGAACGCATAGTAACTTCTCCCTCTCGAAACACATAGAAGCTTTACACTCTCCCTTTCGATTTCTCTTGCACTACATTGTACGTAATATAAAATTAAAATATGGATACGGTCCTATAAATATTGAATATTGTCTAGAGTTACTTTTGTTTTTCCTTCAATACATGATAGGAGCGTGTTTTTTTACACTTGACCTTGTCCGTAATAGCTAAAGCGCTTGATTTTCTCATGACAGAAATTCAGGAAACAAAGGCATAGCGTTATAAATGATATTGGCATTGTATCGCGCTAGAATTCAAAAGCACCAAGCGTTTAAATAATCTTAATTAAAATAATGAAATAACTTTCATCGTAGGCTACTTCTGTTTACTGTTTAGGTACTTTATTTAACTGAAATTTCTTTTTGATATAAAAAAATTGTATTATGAAAAATATTTTTTTATCATTTACATAGCCATTTAGTTTTTCATGTTATTCCTTTTTATTGATTGTACTTATTCTCTTTTCTTCTTATTTTTATTTATTTCTTATTATTTATTAATAAATATATCTATATATTTAAGAGAAAAATGGTTGATTATTTCTCTCGCATCTTTTATATTATTGTGCAATAATTAAAGCATTCGTGATTTTCCTTGTTTGGCCGTAAATACCTACCTTATCTTATTTTATTGTTCTGGTGTTTTTTCCAAATATTGCTTAAATTTTTTGAAAGATAAAATTTATATTTACATGTAACAAAACCAATTATTCAATATCAAATTGACTTTTTTTATTGAACTAGATAACTATACATATATACAATTTTCTATAGAGAAGATTCGAATGTACATATAATATTTTCAATCCGGAAACTATTCAACCACCAACAATGCTTTGTTACAATAAAAAACTTCTTTGTTATCTGAAACTTAAATATGTTTTCTTTGCATTCAAAATCAGTAGATATGTATATACTTACATATAATATATATATTTTTATTGTAAATATATATATATGGCATTTCTTATACTTTTAAAAAGAAATATATATCACTCTAGTTTCAGTGATCATATATCCCTTTACTATCCTTTACTGTAACTTTACTTAAGATAGATTCTCTCTTTTAAATATTTTTGTAAATAGTTAAAGAAAAAGATTGCTATTTGTTGTTTTTAAATTTAATTTATTCTTGTTTATATTAAAGCAGATTTTTCTTATTTTTATCTAATCAGTAGTAAAGAAATACTAAAATCATATTTGATCAAATACAGCTTTATATATTTTTTTCAAATAAACTTTAACAAATGTTTAAATTACAACAAAGAAAAAAGATGCGAGAAAAAAATATATATAATAACCAGAAAAATTGCGAATAACTGACCACTATTACTTAGATTCTCTTAAACAATAAAACTTTTGTAATCATTTTTGTAAAACAAATGTAAAAATATTAATTTTCAAGCTTTCAAATTTGAATAATTTTCCTAATAAAAGCAAAATTATTTCACGTGTTTATTTACTTATAAAAGCCATATATTTATATTTCAAAAACAAGAAATATTCTGCAATTATCTTTTACTATTATCTAATATTCTATTATCACATACTGCATAATTTCACTAAAATATGCAGTTAATGCCTTTGGGTTTTTTTATTAAAGTTTTTCTGTTTGCGTAAATTAGAAATTATAATTTGAACTATAATTTCAATTAAATTAAAATACGTGCGTATATTTTTAACTTCATATTTTTAAATTATAAAAAAATAAGAATTTGATAAGGAAACATCTTTAACTGTGAATGAATGTTATAATAAATAAAGATTGTCAATTCAAAATAGTAGCTTGGGAAGCTAATAATGATGTTATTTAAAATATTTTTCATAAAAATATTTATATTTTGCAATTATTTATATAATTAAAAAATTAAATTACCTTTTCACGCTAATAATAGGAATAAATTTAGTACTAAAAGAAATAGTAACTATGAAGCGTACAGAATAAGTTTTAAAAATTGTAACTTTTCAAAAATAGTTTTAAGCTTGTAAGAAAATATTGTTAGGAGTTGACTGTTTAGAAGAACAGCTTTTTGAAAACAAATCTTAATCATTTTACTTCTGCCAGTAAAAGATAGTATTCAACTCTAGTATATTGATATGTATTCTATTTTTGTATATAATACACTGTTTCTACACAATCCCCTTATAAAATGATAAGTTTTAAAAATATGTAAATCTTAATTGATCTTAAATAGGAAATTGTTTTATTTCAGAAGCTTTTTAGTTTTACAATATTTTTATATTTTAATTGCTGGTATTATTAATATATTAGAAAAACGATTATATAATATATGAGTGAGTATTTAAGAGATTTTCATTATCTCAGTGCAAAATTTAAATTAATTTGAATTTAATATAATTTTTGTAAAATGAAAATAAAAATATGATCAACAATTTAAAAATAAGAACATGAATTTTTCTTTAAATTTAATCAAAAAATTAAGTTTTTAAATCTTATGTAACCAATTATGACCATTCTTGAGTAGTATTTAAATTTTAATCTCTATTTTTTGTTGAAATTATCAATAGTCAAATACTTATTTTCTATACCGTAAAGTAAATTTGTATTTCGATATGTTATTATATATCGATTACAACATAAATACAGATAACATGCAAATAACCGATGCTGAATAAAAATGAAGTTGTATTAAAATATATAGGTTAAATAAAATACTTTAAAATAAACTTACAAATTAACGTAGTACAAATTTACAGATTAATCTGAAAATAATGTAAAAGATGCTATGCAAGTTCATTTTTTAAAACACTATTATAGAATATGGGCATAGACTAAAATCTGAATTTAAAGCTCAATTGAATTTCCTTCACAGAAATTTTTAATTAAAATTAGCGTAAATCTACACAATATAAGCTACTAAACATTTACGCTTTCTTCTATATTGGGTCCAAATAAGAGTAAAACAATATTTTTTTTTTAAAGTTTACTGTTTAATGAAATATCGGAGATAAAGGTAAGATTTGTGCAAGACTTTAATGATTCTACTAATTACTTGCATATAGCAATAATAATGCAAGATAAACAAAGCAATCTTTGAGTACTTAGGCAAGTATAAGTGTACTCCGTACGGATGAGTGATACTCGATAATTCGCATACTAAAATATTCAATGTACATGCTCTTGGAGTAAAGGTGCATGTGGTGTAGCGCGCATTTGCGCCAATGGCGAAACGTAGCCAGCGCACACCGCCAGACGACGTCTGCGCCGTCGAGCCGGCTCCCGTATATAAACGACGCTAAGCGTCGCAACGCTTCTAGACGCGAGTGAACAGTCGCGTGGACTCGAAAATGTAATCGCGTGTATAATAAATAAATGAAAATTTATATGTGCATAAATTGCAACGCGCAATTCACATATATCACATCTTTAGTGACCACATGAAGAGTATTTTAATCGGTGTCTGTGGTGAAATTTGTCTTTAAGGTGTAAATCGTTCGGATCATCTGTCCATTTAACATGTAAGCAACTTTGTGTTTTATGGGAAAAGACATAATAGAAGATTAAGCTGATGATTATCACAACACCTTCCCAAGATTTTATTGCCAACCATTGGATCGTAATTGCACAAAGTAAGACTTCTAACAATCCTTTTTCAATGAACATAAAACTGGACATTCTTATTTCCCATCCAATTTCAATTGAGTTACCCGATCATTATGCAAAGTTTTCATCATCCTCGACAGGCATATCAATTAGATTCTTCAATTATTGAATTTTCATAAAGATTTAAAATAGTCATGACAAGAAAAAAAGATGTACATACGCGCGCACACGCACACATATATATATATAAATATATAATTATTTTGTGCGCATAAATTTGAGTTTAGTTAGTCGTAACGAATGAAGCCAACCGGTGTTAAAAGAACAAAAGTATTTAGTATCGGAGCAGCCGATTGTTTAGAAAGCTTTTATGTATATTTAGATAATTTCTTGATATTTCTTAGTTTATCGGAATTATTAAAAACAACACAAAAAAATTGGTTTTATATTTTATTTAAAATTTTATTTTTGACAATAGATATGTAAACCGAAATGATTTTACTGAAGAACATAAAATTTATAAATTTTTTAAATGCTTATACACGGATAACCATGATTCATAATTATGTTCATGGACTGAAAAGATTATTAAAATATATTTTTAATGTATTTACTTTTAAATATATATCTGAGAACAAATTACAAGAAGTCTTTGTAGTAAATATGTTGAAATTAAAATAGTGGTTATATAATAAATTAGTAAAAGTAATAATTAGCGAAAAAAGTAGAATTAAAATAACTTCGTTTGAAGAAGCTTAATCTTGTAAAAAAAAGTTATGAAAATAACAAAATTGAAACCTACTTCACGTATGAGAATGTTCTCCAGAATGCTCTAACTATCTCATGCATTATGATGAAGTTCCCCAACGCCCCGCACTAAATGCTCGTTACTCATTATCCAATCTCGGCATTGATCCTGCACGTCATAATTAAAGTCCAATTTTTATCAGAAATTATTAAAACCGATGCTACATTGTTTACTATGTCTCTTATTGATCTAGGAATAAAGCGGGACACAGATAACTGACCTACCACTCGTATGGCCTTTATCTCCAAAATCTGAATTACAGCAGTAAAAAGAGTTGTTTGTAACCCCCAATTACGTATATTTACCCACCAGAGATTATTATTTTTCTGATTATTTGTATACTAATTAGTAATCAATAAATTATTTTCCATAACGATTTATATGGAAAATGTGTACCAGTCATTGCTTCAAAACTTTTATATAAATCATAGTTCGTAATTTATTTAATTCATAGATTATTTTAAATTTTATTTAATGAAACTTTAATGATGCTTATCGTTGTATATGCATTTAATTCATATATAAGCTCAAATTTTATTTAACGCTAACTGTCATAAATTAAAATTTAAATTAATTTATGATTTTCACTTATGATTTGATTTATGCGCAAAATGTTTAAAAATATTATTTTATATTTATTTCATTCATAAATAAACACATACGTTTGAAAAAACACAATGTAATTATTTCAAATAAAATAGAAACAAATTCAATTTTTCTTAAAATTTAATAATCTCGTAATCTAATAATAGGATATTCTTAGAATTATAAAGTTTTATGAAATATTCTAAAATAGCATTGCACTTTTAGAATGATTCAAAATAAATTTAAAAATGAATTTCTAAAGATTTTTTTTAAACAGAAGAAATTTTCAATAATAATAAAATTCTTTTTCGATGTATCATCCATTCAGCGTTATTGTTTATAAAAGTAGCAAAATGAAAAAAATTTTTTATGTTTTAAATACTAACTAATGTATAGAACAATACTAATTAAATATTTCTTTTGATGGAATAAACATATCGAACTTTTCTTCAAACAATTAAAAAACTTTCTGTTAACAGGTTACATATAATTATATGTATATTTACACGTTCAGATAAAAGAGGATATCTTACGGAGAAAACCAATTTCACTCTTTTATTTTATAATAGTTTTGTTAGTTCGAGTTCATAGAGAAGTTCTTTAAATGAAATTTTCCTTACGCAGATAATGAATTCTAACTCTAAATCAAATAACATATCATTTCACATCATTAATAACATTTAAAATCATCGTTATTTTCCGTAATTATTTTTATTCGCATTTTCACATAGATTAACGTAGCTCGTCTCGTTTGCAATTAAAGTTCGACCCGAGAGCTGGTCAAAGTGAATTCAACTTCAACATATACAAGCGAAATCACGCATCTGGCGTATTGCCAAGCGCTAACAGTATTGCCAAAGAAATTATTGATTGATGCTGAGTTTTTGTATGTACATCTAATCACATCGCTAATTCTCATATGATTTAATAAGGATAATGATGTAAAGTATGATTTTGCGGAATGATTTATAACGAATACTAGTCAGTATGCTTCTAAATGACTTTCATACGAAAGTTTTTTATAATTTGTTATGGACATCATATAAATGAAAAATATACTAGTTATTGGTAGGTTTTTTATTTTTAACTTTTTTAAATTCATTACGTTAAATTATGGTAATTGTATAAATCTTGAATTTTACTGAATTAATACGGAATTTTATAATATTACAAGATATGTTGCACTCTAAAACATAGAGAATCAACAAGATTTATCTTTAAGACTATTTAATATGATTATTAATATTAAAAAATTATTATTTTATAATATGTAAAATATAAACTAGAAAATATTCAAAATACTCTAATTAGTATATATCATAGGTTTTGTTGCAGATACGTTTCAACCACTTGGCTGATCCAAACTTAGTTATAGTAAAAATGTTAAAGTAAATTATAGTAAAAATGTTATTAGAATGTTATAAATAAAAATATTTTCTTACAATTGTATAATATATAAGTATAATCGAATGTTGTCAATAATAATTTTTAGTAAAATGAAAAAATTATATATCTTATATCTAATAAACTAACGTTTATTCAATTTTTTTTGTATCATTACAATTACAAATTTTAGAATATAATCGTAGAGAAGAAATTAAAAGTACAATTCACAGCATTATACAAAAGTGTTGCAATCGGAGATTTTCAAGTTCAATCGTAATTCTATATGACTAGTTATATTAGATCATAATTCGATGTCACTACTTTAATATATTGTTCATTTGACTGATGTTAATAATGCTTTATAGTATAGTATTTGCGTTATTTTCGTAAAACGTGAATCTTCGCGATGTTTACGTCATTTCATCCACTAAATAAGAAGTTTAATATGAGTTCAGAAATCCTCTTGGCACAAAAACGACGAAAATACGTTGCAATAGTTGGTCTTTTGCGATTTAATTAATATCTGCAGTAGACAACTACTGTCAAATAATTCAAAAATTTATAAAAACTTTGACCGTGTGTTATTATTAATAATTATATTAATCCTTTCAGAGTTTAATAATATTTTCTCTTATATAAAATATACGTAGTCTTTGAAAAACTAAATTATGTTATCCTTTTGTAGTAAAGTTATTAATAATTCATCTTTATTTGTATATATTCTTTAAGTATACATATTTTTTAAATTTCTATCTTTTTACAAGGTTTTTATATCTTTTATCTCTTTCTTCAAAGTTCTCGTTCTCCTCTTTTCTGATAGAATACATTCATTATTAATCTTAACTTAAACAGGTAAAACAATTTTAATCTATTGTTGTTATGAAAATATACATTAGATAAATCACAGTTTAATAATATTTTTTTATGATCCTTCAACTTAAAATAAATTATTTATAATAAGTCTGATAACTGCTTTTATTCTCTTTCTTGATTCAATTACTACATATATGCTAATTTCATATACTCATATTCATACAGTAGACGTACGTATATATAAGTTTGCAAAAAATTTTTAGTGAAAAATTATTAAGTCAATTAATAATAAGTAGAATAAAACAGTTTCATATAGATCTATTAATCTCAATTTAAATAGTTATTAATCGATTAATTTAATCTAAATCAAGTAATTTATGTGATATTTATATACTATTTATATAGATTGTTGTCTTTTTATAAATAATTTAGAAGTAATAAACAAATTTTTAGTATTCAGAAATTTATCAAGTCAAAAGAAAAGAAATCATACAATGATTAAATGAATAAAATTTATAAAACTTTATCATCTTTTTATACTATCAACGTAGGTTAAAAGAAATATTTAATTATTATGGATATATTATTAAATGAACGTTAGTAATATATTTAGAAAAATATATTTTACTTTTACAGATTATATTTTTATGATAATAGTTATTATTAGTCTGTTTATTTTTGTGTTACAGATGAAATTACACGAAAAAAAGGAGTCGGGTATCCACAGGATACAAGAAGTGACCTTGGATGAACTAAATCTAACTAAAGAATACAATGTAGAAAAGAATTTAAGCGAAGGTAGTTTTGCTAAGGTTCTTTTGGCTACACATTGTCGAACTCAAACAAGAGTCGTCTTAAAGGCAGTTCATCAAGAACTTACAAGTGAAAAGGATTTTTTTCGCGAGTTCCACTATTCTTATCATCTCAGTCCTCATCCAAATATATTATGCTCATATGCAGTTGCCTTCAAGGCAGAAAACTGTTATGTATTTGCCCAAGAATATGCTCCCTTTGGAGATCTTGCAGGCAATGTTAAGGCTGGTGGTTTAAGCGAGGACATTTGCAAGAAGGTTGCCTCTCAACTAGCTTCAGCTTTAGATTTTTTACACTCCAAACAGTTAGCTCATCGGGATGTTAAACTTGAAAATATCCTCGTTTTCGCTCAGGATATGTCAAAGATCAAATTATGTGATTTTGGATGTACAAGGCGCGAGGGAACTCTAGTGAACAAGATTAGATGTACGTGGGTCCCATTTTTACCTCCGGAAATTCATGAAATCATTAAAAACGAGAGGTACACGTGCAAAAGAAGCGCCGACTGCTGGCAGTTTGGCATTGTTCTCTTTGTTTGCTTAACTGGCAACCCACCCTGGCAAAGCGCCGATCTTATTCAAGATCCAGACTACTCAGCTTTCCAGCGCTGGCTAAAACGTCGCACAACTAAAATTCCTTCAAATTTCAGACGATTTACGCCAAGGTTACTGCGCTATTTCAGACGAGTCTTTGAACACAAACCAGAAAAACGGCCTCTTATTATCGAGGTGAATAAGTATTTAAAAGATACATGGTGCGTTAGTAAACTCAGTCATAGTGCAACGTCTACATCGGTAGATGTGTCCGAGAACTTTACTAAACGAGCGGATAGCTTACTTTATCTGGACACGATTGTTGACGATCGCAACAAGTTTGACGAGAACAAAAACAAACTGAGAAAACTACTGAATAGTTATGGATTAGAAACAACAGTAGATCAAAAAGATATGACTAAAAGGATTTGGGAATGGGTGATGCAGTGTGATTCCAACGTAGGAGATTCAGGATTGCTATCTAATAGCTTTGGTAGTGGATCTATGTGAGACTTAACCAGGTCATCCAGTGAGCCATATTTGAAAGTTACTCCAAAGAGTCGAAAATTTAGCTGCATTGATTTTGCCCTAAAAATCGATTGTTAAGAGTATCTTTAAAAATGTGCCAATTACTAAGATGTATGGTGCCAAAGAAATAATGTAAGAAGTATTGCGGATTTGTATTAAAAAAATTGAAATCGTGATTATGGTTATATGAATCAAATGTATTAATAATATATGGAATAATATAAACTTCTAAAGCCGAAGTCTAAATAGAGGATTTTAATTATTCGAATCCAATTATTAGTGAGAGAGAATGAAGTCTTTTCTTTTGTCTTTTAAGAAAAAGCATCGCATAATTATATTAGTTCGTAAGTGCCTCGATGCGTAACTAACATACTGCTATACAGTTAATTACGTGAAGAAGAGACAATAAATGCCTCAACGTAAATTAATCATTTATTAATGCAGTTATATTGAGTATACTCCTTTATTAAATGGCTTTACTTAGAATCGTATTATCTGGTAAACATTATCAAGAATGATATTATAAGCAAATTTCAAATGAAATTTTAGAAGTAGGTTTTTAACAACTTTTAAATATGTTCACTTATGTCTTTTCACTTTTTCAAAAGTGCTTTTCAAAATTCTCTCTTTGATAGTTAAAACATAAAATCAAAGTACCAAACTGCCAAAAATTGAATAAATAATAAATAAATGACTAAAAAATTATAAAGTTAATAACAATATTTGGTAATCATTTGAATGATCACCTAACGTTCACAGCCTCGTAAAAATTTATGTAAAATATTGAACATCAAATATCTTTTAAATAAGTTAAAACTTTATCTTGCTTGATAAATAATAATTGATTACCACGTGAATTGATGAAAAAGTTTGAAAAAACTTTAAAAATACTGAATGCCTGTTTAAAAAAAACAAAACAAAATATGTGATCATTAAATTCTTTAGTTATTAGTTTGCACCAACATATGGGTCCAAGATTACTAATACGGTGCTTCAATAATAATGATAAATTTATTTAAAACAATATTTATAAAATTAGTGTATAAGCATCAGCACATTAAAATTTAAGCAAACTAAGGTTTTAACTTTTCCAAATTTGAAAATCTGTGACTCTAGGTTCAACAATATAATATATTTTTATTTGTAAAAATCATCTTCTGAACAATTTAGAAATTTACAGGTACTATACACGTGGCGTTTTTTACATAAAATTTTACTTAAAACAATAATTCTGGGATTACTCTGACTAAATTAATTAAAGATACTTCCTAGGTAAAAATATTGAAATAAAGGAATTCTAAGAAAATATAAAGAAGTATTCCCGCAAACGGGATATTTAGATCTCATTATCATTCTTGATGTTCTTATTTAAGATTTACTTTATCCTCGTACTACTTTACATATAAAAGTGGAACTTAATAAGTTTTAAAATAGAAAAAGACATAACATATTTAGCGATATTTTCTGAACGCAGAAATAATATCTGATTTCTTTGAATCCGATACAAAAATACCTGTATATTAAAATTTATTTTCTCGTTAACTAAATAGAAGAAGAAATATTGTGCTTCAGATTTGCGTAAAACTTCAAATACTCAAACTTTTTAATAGAGCAGTCAAAGTTCGATCTTTTAAATGTTAAACGTAATGCTTATGCGTGGAAAGCTACCATTGATCAGCCTCGACACGTGAATTATTATAATATGTAGACATTATAACACGTTAAAGATGAGATCCATATATATATATACGTACGAACTATGAAAATATTAACACATCCTTGAATGTTTAAAATCATCATATCGTCGAGGCACGTGGTACGTTGTAAAACTTAATACTTAATTAATAAATAAAATACGTCTTTTCAACGTCTTCTTGTCTTCAAAAATTATATTAAATGACAAGAAATTTATGTAAATAAAAAAACGAGATGTTTCACAGATTAATACTTATTTTGCGTATGTTACAATTATTAAAAAGGAATGCACTGTATTCAAATAAATAGAAACTTCATAAAAAGAAGAAAAATTCAAATATTTATTATGCACTATATCAATCATCATTCAAATATTAATATATAAGACCAATCTATCGATCTATGTAATCGTTCGTCATCAAAGCCTAATTACTGACGTACATATACGTTTATACCTTTGTACGTTTCCAATAAGAAGCATAATTACACATGAATATACAATACTTTTGGGATCTCAGAGGATATATGACTTTATTTTTACGTCAAGATTATACGTTACATTATGTATATATATAAATATATATATATGCACATGCATACTTTAATACGTACATACGTACATACATACACACATACATACATACATGTATCATGTATATACATGTGTGAGTATATGGCGGTGTGTATAACTATATACGTATACATGTGTGTATTATATCAGTGTACATAGTAAGAGTTGAAATATGTATATGAGTATAAAAGAATACGAATTATGTTTGTGTTATTGAAATTATATTGACGAGAGGTGACCTTTTGTATATAGAAAAAATAAATGTCGATATTCTACGAAATAAACGTACTTTTGTTTTTTATTCATTCATGGATACAATGAAATATTACCGTTCTTATTCCATTGCCCTTGTACAAAATTACAATTTCCATATAAAACTTAAAAAAATCTTCTGTCGTGAAAAATAATTTAAGTTAAATTAATTTATTATAAATTAATTTATATTTACATTGCAAAAATTGATAAACATTATTATCTACAATAACAAAACCAAAAGAAATTACTGATATATAATTGACATAATATTAAACTCCAATAAATAAATTAAAATTCAATTATAATTTCTCTTACGTATATATATATATATATATATAAGAGATATATGTAGTATCTTATTAAAAAATTTTGTATAATGTTAAGGTGAGTTATTAATATTTAAATATATTCTCTATTTTCAATAATCGTATACAAAACTCATTAGATACGTATCTTCTCATAGAAATTTGAACAAATGAAAATGAAATTTAATTTTTTTCATTCATTGTAAATATATTTTTATTTTGTTAAAAAACTTTGTATTTTTAAATCAGTCATTAGCTATTAACAGCTAATTTAGATAAATTACTTTTGCTAGTTACTATTAATAAATTAATAAGTAATAGGTAGCTACTTAATAGATTATGGTTTATATTTATAGTACTATGCTTTATATAAAAATATATTTTAATTAATATTATTTAATTTTCAATTGAACTTTAGTTTGCAAGATTTTAATTTATGAACATTATTTTATGATTTTTTTAAAAATTAGAACTTGTTTTTCAATCTTTTATTGCAATTCAAAATATATATATTTAATTTTTAGTTTTTTTCTCTAAATCTAAGAATACGAATCTTTAATTATATCTTTGAAATCAAAATTCAAATGAATATATGTTAATAATTGTATACTTGTTTAATTTAATACACAACTGTTATTATGTATCTTTAAAAATGCTTTAGAACTTCTTAGCTGTCAACCGATTGCATAAAATTTACATTAAATAATTATCAATAATAATTCGAATTCTCCTATTTTTTGTATTATGTAAATTATATTATATATTTTACACGCAATCATAAAAATTCTTTGTGTCAATTCTTTCACCTATAAATCGCAGATTAGTATGCTAAATGTAGGTTATTTATAAATATGTCTTCATATATTTACCTACACGAAACTAGATGTTTATTATCTTCTTTCTCTATATATTATATTTTATAAGCCCCCATTACAGACTTTTATTAGTCATTTATGTCTATTTATGACCGTTACTTTTTCTGCCTAATCTCGTTTGTTATTTTTTTTTTCATTTCATTGATCATCTATTTAGCTACAAATCTATATTTTCATATTTCTATACATACTTATATTCTTATGTGGATAAACATAAATATATTATAAATATATAAATAATCTATATAATATCGAGAAAAATGTTAAAATTTCTTAGTATTAAATTTTTACATTTTAAAATTCAATTAATTTTTATTATTTATTCTTTTCCATATTTTATGTAATTAATAGTCAGCTAAACACTTTAGAATGCTTTCAAAATTAATATTCAAATATAACATTCAATTTTATTTTATTTTATGTATATATTAAAATGAGATATGGCCAACTTCGCTCTTGGAAAAGATGATAAGAAGTGTTATTATAGATGAAATTATTTGATATCATTTATTTTATTCAATAGTCTATTTAAAGCATAAATTAATAGCGAAGGTTTTGGAAGATTTTAATACTGTTTCTTTTTTATCTATTATTATTTAATTATTAGACTTCACACACTTTATTTCTTATTCCATTTTTTTTTTTAATTTTCTGTTAAATCTTCTTTTGTCTTTCTTAGTTGATCTCTTTATCTTTCGGATTTAAAAAATTATCTAAAAAGATGTACATTTTTAGTATTAAATTTTTTTTGACTTTCCTAAAGAGTCATAGAGTAACTTCTAGAACTATTTTAATATAAGAATGAAAATTTCGCGTTACAAATAACAAAAATCTATTAATTATTTTTAATCTGTAAATACGATACCAAAAAAGTAATCTTATAATGAAGCTTTTTAAATAATAATTAATTACAACTTATTCAGCATTAGTTATTATATTATATTAGCTAAAATGAAAATAAAATTACATTGACATAAATATAAAAAATAGGGCATTCAATATTTCATTAATGAAAGATGAGTTAATAAATGTTTAATAAAAGAGTAAATGTAATATTATCCAATAAATAGAATTTTATCTTTTATTTATAACTATAGCTTAGGAATTAGTAATAGAATCTTTTCATAATTAATTTATAGCTTACTGTATCCTTAAAATTATTAATATAAAATGTTTCATTTAAATGGAAACTTACAATCGAATTAGATAAAAGCTATTAGTGTAAGATAATTTAATTTAATTAGTTGAAATCATATAAGCATATAAGAATTATAATATATTTGTAATAATCTTTAAATATTTTCAAATAGTTTAAGTTCACATGGATATTTTTAGTTTATTAAGGCAGAAAAGGTATAAAAAACACAAAACAATATTTAAGTAAATTGAAACATAATATAAATAAAAATTATTAAATTTTCTGTAATTTTCCTATTCGTAATTCGTAATTCCGGAAATAAAGAAATTTCATTTAATATGAAAAAATCTAGAATAACTTAATTTTAGAATAAGAATGATATTCTGTACATTTGTGAAACATAAGACATCGAGTCAATGTTATTCAATAAATTATATTCTTTTATTTAATAAATTATATAATAATCCTTAAATATATTTATTTAATAAAATTCATAAAAATTTTGTAATTTTACGAATGATAGAATAAGCAATTGATGATTTTAAACATCACATTAACTTATGAACATCGAATTTAAGTAAAAAATATATCGTGCATGAATAAAGAATAAAAAATAATTTTTCGATTAATAACAAAGAAAACTATATAAAACTAGAATAAATGAATATAAATTCACAGATAACTGAAAACAAAAATATAAATATTTTGTAAGTAATCTGAGTCAGGACTATTTTTAAGAATTTAGATGCATTTATTTTTTACAATTTTTACTCTAAAATGATATATAAATCTATAAAACTAAATAAAATAAACTGTCAATTAAAAAAAAAAAACAATCAAAGTAATTCAATGAAAGAAGAAAATTTTCATAAGCATATAATTGCAAAAAGAAGTAATTATTCTATTATAAAAAATTAACCAATAAATAAAATTAATTTTTAGATAAACACTATTAAAGGAATCGATCTACTTATTTATACTTATTATTTACGTGATTATATGAACTTCTTATCTACGTACTTATTTGCTTATCTATAATTATAATATTACAATAATTAAAAGTATATTTAAACACGATTAGTTTTTCCAATTATATTTAAATTTGATAGTTAAAATATTGTTAAAAATTCTTATTATAAATTAATTTCATCATGAAAGGTTTAATATATCTAATTATTATATGATATTAAAAATAATACTCAATTATTCGGTTTTTATAGTTTTCAAAAAAATATTCTACGAAAAACAAATATTTTTTATAATTTTGTCATATTTAAAATAACAAAAAAATATTTTCAACTAAGAATAAAGAGCACTAATAAATAGAAAATAAAACAGAAAATAATAATATTATCATAAAATTTTTGATAATTGTATTTGAAAATGTGAACATATTTTTTTTAATTTATGTTTATTTATACTAATTTCATATAATTACCCAGATCTATTACGTCAATATTATTTTGGAGGCATTAACGCTATCTCATAAACTTGTATATATATATAACAAAACAAGTAAAATAGCGTTAAAATGTTTGTTTCATTTTTGCGTAACTAACCATACTAATAGAAATTGTTTCTAAACTGAAATTAAATTTATATAAATAGACATTCAATATACATTATACAAATTATAATAAATATACAAATAGACATATAAAAATAGAGAATTTTTTATAAATAATTTATTTAAGTTTAGTATTATTTATTATATTTATTATCTTTAAGTTAATGTAAGATAATATAATAAAATATCAAAAAATTGACTATTTTTTATATAAAATTACTAGCTTTAATTTGGTTTAGTTCTAATGTATTTCTTAAATAGAAATTGAATGTATATAAAATATAAATATATATGTATAAATTTTACATGATCTATAATCTTATTACAAGTAGATAATAGTTAAAATTACTATTCGTTATTAAAATATCTATGGAGATAATTTAAAGAAAATTTTATAAAATGTTAAGAAAATTAAAAATTAGCTGGGAAATTAAAGCATAAATGAACCTGTAATTAATTTAGGTAATAAAAATGACTAAAAATTACCAAGAATAATAAAAAAAATTGTTTTAATTCTGTTAATATAGATATGTTTGTATAATTGATCATGACAAATTCAATAGAGAATTGCAATTTAGTCCTTATAGTTTAATGGTTTATCGGAAATTAATATGTTAAAAATTTACGAAATATTTAATTAGCTATGTGTTTTAAGTAATTGTCTTTGCTTGAAACTATCAGTCGTCCTCTTATTAAATTTTTAGTACTCCTCATCTTGAAATTTGGTTAAGCGACTTGGAAATAATATGCGTGTGTTCATTCCACGAAATGAAAGACTAATCCTAGACACAAGAAAACACGTGAGTTAGTGGATTTTTGGAACTCACCGCGTTTACTGAGGAAGTTTCCGAAATAAACCGCCTGATTTATTTATTGACGCTCACGAATAAAATGCAAATTTTACTGCTAATATTTTGAATGTCGCGCTGACACATGGGTCGAGGACTTTGTGAAAAAGAGATGTTTCGTATATTAAAAAAGTACCTTATATACATAAATATTTATTTCGAACGTACTGTATAAATATTTACATGAGGATTCACGTGAAATTATTAAACGAAAAGATATATATCACTGTAAGACATTATTCTCAATTTTTTCTAAATTAAATTAAATATTTAAAAAAATGAAATTAGTAAAATTCATATCATGTGCATTATTGCCTATCTGAAATGATTAAAGCTATTTAGATTTCTTTTATACATATATTTTAAAATTTTATTTTATATTTTTAGCTATTAGAAACATTAAAAGTGTTGTAATAGCACATGAAAGAATTAGTTCTTCAAATTTTTAAGTTTCAAGTTGAAATATTTCTAATTTTAAAAAATTGATTGATTCATCTGAAACTCGAGAAAGAAATCTAATTTTATCTATTCTAACTATAACTTATTCTATTATTAAAATATGTTTCCTAATTATTATTCTTGAACTTTTAATATTCTATTCTTTCTCTTTAAAGAAGAAAAGTACTTAAAGTTTGGAAGATTACAAAAAATATTTCATTTTTGTTTTTATATAATTAATTTAATTATATTACAGAAAACTGATTTAACTTAACTAATTGAAAACTGAATACTGATTAAATGCACGAACTAGATTTGTTAAAATATAATCCGCTTCGCAAATATGGATACAGTATTTTACAAATTATCTTAAATATGTGATATATTTGTATAAGGGATTTTCAATATTGATTACATTTTCAATATTATTTGTAAAAGTAAATCATAAATAGAAAAAATTTAGTACAATAATTTTTAAAACTAGTTCACGAGATTTTGAAATATTATTATTAATCTCCATCCATGGATAAGTAGAAACAGAGCTTCAATTTATACTTACATATTTATAAACTTTTAACACAAGTTATTATGCAGTATATTGGTTAATAGATGCATTTCAATAAAGATAAATTAAAGACATTATAAAAACATATTTTATCATGTTCACTTATTTTAGTAGTTTATATATTTCCTATTAATAATTAAATTTAATGATTTGTTATCTAATTATAGTACTTTATAATTATTATTATATACGAAATAGAAATTATTAACCATTGCAGTTAAAACGCTAACATTTAAATATATAAATAATAATAGAATAAAAAAAATAATAAAATCGAAAATTTCAGCTAGACCATATAAACCTAAAATAAATATGATTTTTAACTTTCGCCAACAAATTAATTTTTTTAAATTCCATACATATAAAAGTTTGAAATACATAATTATCAAGAAATATGAAGTTTGACGTTCATAAAATATTTAAAAATATCTAATGAGGTTATACAATATTAGATTATTCACATAAGTAATATGTAATTCGACATAAGACCATCTTTTTTTAATAATTAAAAAATAAAATTATATATACGTGTTAAACGTATTAACTCATAAGTAAGTTTTGATGTATTCGTCGTAAAATAAATAATATTTCAGCGGGTCGGATTCAATTTTCTTAAACTTTCCGTATAAATACGTGCTCATCTGCAATCCTGCACGTCAAAATTAATTGAACTTGCAAAGAGGGTAAACAGCCAGATGTCACTTAATGCATTCATCTGAAATAATCGTTTATCTCGTGTGAACGTGGATTGGTGAAAGGAAGACAGCTAAGGAAGAGTCACGTGCCTATGTTCGCCAGCCAGCGCGACGTCGCGAAATTCGTAACTCGTACCCGCTCACACTCGACAAAAAAGATACAATCGACCTCCGACGACTAAAGTGCTCTGCAACCCACGAAACGCTTCGTTTCATTAGCCGGGCGGCGCATATATATGAGAAGGTATATTTTAAGGCGGCGGCCAACTATTCTTAGACCACCCGCGATATTGTTAGCGAATTGACCCCCTCTCACTGAAGAAAAACGGGAAAGACAGATCGATGGGTTTCGGCAAAAGTCCAATAAAATCCTGACTTAGCAATGTCGAGGAAATGTGGATATAACGCTACTATTAGCGTTTGAAAATTAGAATACGTATTTGTGGGTGAATATTGTTTACTTCTTAAAGAGAAGAAATGTTTTAGTCTCTGAGATTGCATAAACGTTTCTTATTTCAAGTAGTTTCTATACATAGCCAATTCAAATTATTAATATTATACTATGTTTCAATATTTATTACGACTATTATATTACATATTTACGAACTATCGGCAAATGCAATTTAATAAAAAAGTAAATTATTTACGAGCAAATTTATCTAATGGGCTGGATAAATTCGTTATACACTTCCTTATTTACAAATAATCATTATTTGTATATATCTGCATTAAAATATATATAACCTATTCGGATAAGTATCTACTTCAATAATTCTGAAAACATATCACTATTATTTTATAGATAAGTAAAACAATTTAATCAAATTACATCCCTATTTATTATTATTTACCCAAGAATCTACGTCATCGTAAAATTTAATCGTTCCATATTACGTTAAAAAATAAATTAAGAAAATTTATATATTTATATATAGTTCTTAATATAATCTTTCAAAATGTAAATATTCATATAAACAGAAAATATGTATCAATGAAACGAACTTTGTAATCAAAATTATTTATGTTTAATGTAGTAACAAAAAGATAATTAGAATTCATGTATAAACGAAAATGCTACTTTTTTGGCCTAAACATTATTTTTAATCTGAATATTTTTGTAATATACAGATAATGTAATCGTAATTTTTAGAAATAAAAAAATAGACTTTATATAAAAATTAAATACACGCTGAAATCTATGTTAAACAATGTATAAACTAATATTATATTGAAAATAAATAAAAATTTACAAATGAATTTAGAATTCACAAAGAAATTCATATAAATTTTAATTATAATTTATTGGGTATATGATGGCTATTATGGAGCTACAACGAGAAAGAAATAAAAAAACAAAAGAATCTAAGTAAACGAGAAAGAGAGAAAGAAAGATAGAAAGCTAGAAATTTATTAAAAAATATGGTTTGAAAATTATTTACACGAGACCTGAATAAATAATATATATATATTGATACAATATTGGTTTAAATAGTATCAAGGAAATAAAATTTTAGTGATTTAAAATAGATATTCGGTAAGTATCCTGTAGAACGCAATAGTAAATATCTTAAATAGATAAAAATCTAAAAGATAGAAAGAGAAACTCATATTTTAAATCCTTTAATTTTTATTTAATATTTTTATGATATTTAACAAATCGAACGTAAAAATATGATACAAACTTTTATATTTTATGTTTATATTAAACTGTATGAAATTAAAACGTAGCAATTTATAAAAATTGTTATTGGAATAATATTAAAAGAGTGAAATTATTTAGTTACTAATAAAATATATATTCTTTTGTTGATATTATATAAAAATATCAGTAATTCACAAAAGTTTAAACCAATATTAATATATATATATAGATGTAATAACACAATATAATAATATATATGTGTATATGCGATTAAAATTATTCAGAATAATAAATCTTAAATATGTACAATTCACATTAAAAATTCAAATTTGCTTTATTGTATTAAATTTATAAAACAAAATTTAATTAATACAGAATATGTGAACGTGCATATGCATATGATACTTGTGAATCTAGTATACATCAACTTATTTTAAATTAAT
Organism: Platyscapa corneri; assembly: GCA_018907185.1. NCBI lineage: Eukaryota > Metazoa > Arthropoda > Insecta > Hymenoptera > Agaonidae > Platyscapa > Platyscapa corneri. The sequence continues at coordinate 1,934,285 of JACCHW010000012.1, forward strand.
AAACGTGTAACTTTTGCTTAAATAAAATGTTTACCTTCACAAAGCTTTCTGTTTGAGGAAATAAAATATATATTTCTAATAAATATTGAAGTTGTACAACAAGAAAAAGAAGATAAAATGATCGTTGAAGAAAATGTAAAAATAGAATTCTGAAAGGAAGAAAATTAATTGTTCATGTAAAATAATATTACTTAATGTAAGTATTATTTGTTTAGAATTAAATTAAATAAGTCATAGTTTTTGAATTATATTTATATAAATACAAATACTTCTATATGATATAGAAATTAATATTTTTATATTCTTGTATATTTATATATACTTCATATTAAGAAGAGTATGTGATAAAAAGTATCAAATTACATTAATTTAACTTGATGACAATTTTCTTTTCCTTTGATATGTTTCTAGGTGATGATAGTAAAATTAAATTTCTGTTATATTTATAGAATTTAAACTTTCTACGTGCCATATATTACATAATAAGTGTTTTAATGTATAATATATTTCAAAACTTGGAGTTATAATTTTTCCAAATATTCAGTGAATTTCTCTTTTATCTTAGAACTCTTTATAAATTTGAATAAATCCACTTACACGTGGTTTACGTAAAACTATATCTTAAACTCTTATAAAGTTAAATTATATTTAAAATAGAATAATTTAAAATATGGTATATAATTAAAAAAAAATTTTTTAATTTTTTTTCAGATGTTTGATGAAGAATAAAAAAGTATTGAATTTATGTTTTTAAAATTACTTCAAGGAGCAACGTCTCTTTTTATATTTTAGAAAAAACTCATTTATATATGTGAAAATAATACGAGAAGCAGATTTTGTCGTTAATTACATTTTTTTTTATCACAGATATGAAAATGTGCCAAAACTAGATATTATGATATCACATTAAACTAATTATTTAAAATAAATAATTGTAGTTAAATGAACTCTGAATCTTATATTTTGATTGACTAATAATAGCATAATTAAAATATTTTTAATCTAAAAGTAACATAATTAATAATTTAAATAAGACCCAACTAAATACAAATAAAAATAGAACAAAAGTGTTAACAATATTGTATCAATCAACACTATTATCATATAATAAATATTAACTTTTTAATTTAATTCCGATAATAAAGCTGAAAGAAGGATAAAATTATATTAATCATGCATAATTTGATGCAAACTTATAACGCACAAAATAATTAAACTGATTCGTATAAAAATAAAATTATATTGTAAATCTAAGAATTACAACTAAGTATCGTTGAAAGTTTCATACAAATATCAAATAATACTTTGATAAATTATTGAAATCACAATTTAAAATAATTAATAAAATATGGATCGATAAAGTAAATTTTATTAGAACCATAGTATCTTTGAAAACAGAATAATATATGTTTAATATAAAAGTAAATGGTGAGAGGTAGATGGTAAAAATTGTACATTCATTAATAATTTATTATGAAAAATTTTTGATACCTTATACCTTAAACACGATGCTAATTAAATATGTTGAAAATATAAGCTTTTACCAATAAACAAGAATTTTTTGAACTGTAATTTTATTTGGCATGAAACACTTAACTTATCTGTTTACATTGAATGTGACACACTTAAGGATCTAAAAATCTCTTGAAATATACTTTGATCACCTTCGTGAAAATTACCAAAACGCCAACTAACAGGAAAGCATGTCCCAAATAAACATGTATGTAATCCTACATATGATTTCCAAAATTTATATGAAACCGCGCCCATATTACTTATAATCCATCATATAACTATAATGTGAACATACATAAAAACTAATAAGACTAATTACATAAATATAATTTTTTAGATAATTATGTTCAATATAAATTGAATTACTTTATCAAATTATTTTATGAAACGTAAAAAGATTGCATTTGCAACAAATTTCATAAATTTTATACATATATATATTTCTCATACATGGATATAAAAAAAATTGAAATAAAATAAATATCGTCAACTTAATTCATTTGTAAAACACCAAAAATCAGTTTGTTTTACTATATCTTATAAACAAGCAATCTTATTTTAAGTGAAACACAAAGCCAGCCATTCAAAAGTTTGACTTAATTTATATTTTACAGCATCAATATAAAACTTCATTATATATAAAGAAAGAAAATTAATATTTATTTACAATGAATTTCAACTTTACATTTTTTTGTAAAAGTTATTTAATAATATTATTGTATAGTAAAATTAAATCAATATATAATACAAATCATAATAAATAAATAATAGAAATTAAATTCCAGTATTTGCATATTTGAATAAATCGATCATTCAAGTTTCAATAGGTAAATATAAATAACGCTTTAACTCAAACTTTAACTGCGTAGTGTAAACAATATATTAAGTCAAAATTTTAGTGCGTAGTGTAAATAACATTTTAACTCAAATTTAACATTTAATGAAGTCATTTCTCACGATTATCTAAATTTTAATATTTATTCTTAGAAAATAACGCTATTAAATTTAACATTTCGGTAATGAATTTTAAACTTCTAATATATATATATAATTAGTGGATTATAAAGCTTCTAAATCAATAAGTATAATGATTTAAATATAAATTAATCAGAAATAATATTAGTGGAATTAGTAGAAAACGATAAACGCTTAATTGGTCTGTTCGAAATTAATTATTTTGGTAATTATGAAGTTCAATTCACTGAAATTATCAACTCAGAACTCTACTTTGATAGAAATGAGCTCCTTTTCATTTATTCATAAAAATATTCACATAAACCTTGAGATCTTATGTTCGAAAGATAGTTTTAGTCGATATCGTAAATATAAAATGTTTTCAAAATTAAAAATGCCTGCCGTTTTAGAAAAATCGGAGTTAATGTTCAGCATAGGAACCCTTTGAGATTGAATCCTCACGGATATTTGCAGCAAGTAAGGAACCAATAATTCTACTCGTAAGAAAGGCAATAATATAATACACTTGTTAAAGCTTTTTGAAATAAATGATGGTAATTAATAATTTTAAAACAATTATTAATGTGGAAAATGATAATTGATGCCATGGATAAGTGAGCGATAGTATTGGGCGTCTTCAGGGGTGCCCTACATCAATCTCACAAACTACACGTCATAGAAGGAAAGCGAAAACGCAAAACGAGCTGGCAGCGGCTATCGATCGATCCTACGGTCCAACGCCCTCCAAAGCTATTTTCGTCCTGCGTTTCTCTATTTATACGCAGGGTGATACGGACAATGTTCTACTTCTATCAGTGGTTTTCTCTAGCCGCGACCAGAAGGAAGGGGACAAGGAAAGACATCGTACGTACATGCAAACTACAGCAATATTTAAAAGCTTGCGACCACTTGGCGCGAATGCAACAGACGTTTAGATGTATGCGTTCGAGCGGTTCGCCGCCATGCCACTTTGCTACTAGTCTGCTGACGTCAAATGCCAGAGGAGAAGTAGGGGACGAAACTGATGTAGAAGAGCGGAAAAGCTCCGTCCTTAAAGGCCGTTCACATTAGCCGATTGGGTTCAAGCGCCTTGGAAGCATTGCACGTACATGTTTGCGCATTTGTGAATAGATGCTACCTTTGCGGATTAAGTAGGAGTCTACCAAGTGTGAACTGAACAAATAGAATTATTACCGGCAATTTACGGATTTAGAGCTCTTTAATGTCTACACGGGAGAAAGATTTTTTCCGCACGATCATTCTGATATTTACACTTGAGAATTCTTGAAATATTCCAATTCCCGGTCGATGGTGATGGGTGGAAAAATTTTTGTAGATAACATAGGCAATCCAATAGTACTACGTTAGTTGCATACTGTCCTTACGGCTTCTTTTCTCTCAAACTTATTTCAGATGAAATTACAAGACGTAACAGAAAATAGTATCGAATTATAAATATATACGAATCATATATTTATGCTAAATTTGTTTGTAAAGTAATTTGTTCTACATTTATGTAACACATCGATATTAAAACTTACGCAATTATTTTTTGTGGTTATAACAAAAATTTAAATAAAGATATTTAAAATAAGTATAAATATTAAAATTTATACTTAACCCTAATTTCATTGCTTTACAAAATATTTGAAAATACTCTGACATAAGAACAATAATGGAATGTAAAATAAATCGTATTTATTTAGAAATGATATAACACTAATATTATGTAAGAAAATATAGAAAATGCTGCGCAAATTGTAATCTGTAGATGTTACTATAATTTTTAGTGAACTTTGTACGATTGTTGTTACAAATAAAACGGTTACTAATAATTCCTCTCGTTAAAAAAAAATATATATATAAAGGTGTTATATTTGAAAAATATTTTTATTCATACAAAACAGCATTTTTTCATTTTCTGACTTAGAAATACTGAAAAAATAAAAATTAAATTTCTAAATAAGTAAATCTACAAAAAAATAATTAAATAAGAATATAAATCTCGAAATGAATATTATCTCAATTTCTAACTATTTTTAGTAGTAAATTTGTCTGATAGCAAAATAAAGTAAATATTTCTAAAAAAAACTGTTTAGTAATTTTGAATTTTTTCGAAATCTGACTAAAAATGAAACTATGATCATATATTTTACAAATAGAATGCGAGAATTAATATGATTTCTAGATTATAATAATTAATTTTGAATAAAAATTTTATAGAATGAAGGGAATATGTAACATGAATGTTCATTATTTATAATTAAATTAAATTTATTAAATAGTATAGCTTAATAGGATTATATCATAGTATTCCAATATTTTAATACAGAGCGGTTAAATATTATTACTCTATATATTCTTATGTAGGTTAACGATGTAGAATCAATGATTTACTAAATCTGTACACAGATATCGTCATATGTCACCGAAAAACAATAAAGTATCAGCCGTACATCGCTTGAAATAACACATAATTCACAGCTGCTTCCACCAGTAAAGTTTTTTAACAACAAAAATACCGACTTCAATCAATTTTGTTATATATACGATCACAGTGAACTTTAACAAAAGATGGCTAAAATGGTCGCCAATAGTATACTATTAGTAAACGATTAAAAATTCAAGATTACGATACTATTTTGATATACAACATAGAATGTGTGTTCATAATATGTGATGCATTTATATAAAATAATTTTTTTTAAATAATATATGTACAATATAAAATAATGTAAAGACTTATATTCGTGGTATGCAATGATTTAAAAAATTCAAAAGAGGGACAAAGGGAAAGAGACACACAAAAGGGGGAGGGGGTTACACACGGGGAAAGGGAGCCGGAAAGGGAGAGTGCCGAGGTGCAAAAAAGGGTGTAGAGAAACCGAACAGGTGGTCGGGAGAGGACCGTGGTTGGATAACCAAAGATACGGAAAAAAACAAACGATAGGCGCGAAGAAGAAGTAGGACCGGGATGGGGGTAGTAACAACACACGGCAGCGGGCATTGTGTGAAAAGCAGGAGGAAGAGAAAGCCGGGTCAGGAGGTAAACGGGTAGGGAGCCGGGCACAAAGAGTGGGATGGGGGGAAGGCGAATGTAGGATAACATAAGGGACACACGTAGACAATAACCAAAAAATGAAGAGAAAAAAAGGGCGAGGCGGGGAACAAAACGGAAAAGTTAGGGCGGGGTAAAATAGAAAAGGGTCGGAAGGGGGGGGGGGGGGTAGTCGAGTGGGCTGGGGGAATACAACAGTGGGCCAACTGGGGCAGGGAGAAGGCACTGGAACGGAAGTGCTAGGGGAGGGGACAAGGGCAGTGGTAAAACGGGGGGGGAAGAAACGGTCGTTGGGCGGAAGCAGACAAATGGAAAAGGGGCTCCTCCTGGGTTAAGGGGCTGTGGGTGGAGACTTGAAGATGGGACTGCGCTAGGGGAAAGCGAAAACAAAGACGAAAAAAAATGGAACAAGGAGAACCGGTAGAGCAAAAGTGCAAGGCACGGTCCAGCGAGTGACCAAACGGTAAAACAGGGCTGACGTAGGGGTGAGGGGACAGAACCGGGTGGAAGATAGCGAGGGATGAGGAGGCAGTGGAGGACGAGAACAAAACACGCGGGGCTACGGCGAGGGAGACGTCACGAAGGACAAGGTCGCGGTAGGGAACGAGGGAAACGGGCTGCTGGCGGGGCAAAAAAACGAAGAGCACGGCCGCAGGGAAGAAAAGGGGGAAAGCAACAACAGAAAGCAGCCTAGGGGGGGAAAAGAGGCGCGGGGCACAGGTGGCAGCGACACAAGGACGAGAACAGCAATGGGCAAATTGGCCCAGTAATTATAGACGCGGGGAAGATTGAGGGGCAAAAAACAGAAAAGCTAGGCCTACTGTTAGGACCGTACGAGGGGGTTAAGGGAACCCAGGCGGGAATGCGAAGGGTAACAACAGGAGTAAGAGCGGACGGAGTGCGCGTACGTGAAAGGCAAGAACGGGAAAACGGCGTGGTGTACGGACGGCACAAAACCAGGCCGGTTGGGATGAAGGGTAGTGGGGGTGAGGGGAAAACAAAGGAGGCAGCCCCCCCAAACAGACGGGCCAAACCACAACCGGATCGAAGGGGCGAGGAAAGCGGAAGGAAGGGGGGGCGTGGATGTTGGGGAACAAAAATTTGTTGTGCGGACGGGACGACTCCAGGCCAGAGTGGGGCGGGTCTGAAGGTCTAGTACTAATTAGGTCAGGAAATGACGGGGGAAGGCATTGCATACGCAAGGGGGGGAAAAAGAGGTGAACTCAGGGAAACAAAAGGGACAAGGGAGGAGTTTGATGATAAAGGATTATGGGTGCGAGGGAGCGTGACGAAAGAGCGGAGAAAATGGGAGGCGTCCTTTTATCTTTGAGTAAAAAGTCCCTATGATAAGAGTCCCGATGTGTGGGTCGGAAAGGAAAGGCGACGTGGCAGGCGGAATGGGGAGGGAATGAACGCGGCGGGGTTCTAAGGGTTTTTAAACAACCCCTTATGAAGTTTGACATTTATGTATATTTATATTATGGCAGTTAGATAACCAGTGGTGGTAAGGACGCTGAATGCAGTAATAGAGACAATTAGGAGAGTACGGAATACGATTTCTAAACTGAAAAAGAGGGAGCGACTCGGAATAAAAAAGGGAGTGGGGTTTTTGCGTTAGGAATGGGAGATGGACAAACAAACCAACTTATGGTGGGGACGATAGAATTTCAGCTATTTTTAATATATAATCAGCTAGCTAATCACATTATTAGTAAAATTATTAAGTGATTTTAAACTTCATTTTTATAAAAAATCTTTGTAGATCATTTTTATTATAAAAACTTGATCGAAAATAGATAAAAATAGTAATCGAGGTAGAGAATAAATAAATTTAATGCAAAATGGCTAAAGAAAGATAAGAGATTATTAATCTTCTAATTGATGTTCTGCCCAATCAATTTGAAGCACTTCGTGATAGACAAGTCATATGGATAAACATTAAAAAAACGTTCAAACAATCTGCGAAATATGCTTTCAACGGAAAATAAAAGTAAATTGTGATTTAAAGACAAGTGTAAGAAATAGAATGAAGTTAAGCTAGTAGTAAGCTTAAATATAAATAATGAAACAATATTTTAAAATCTTAGGATTAGATCCAATATTAATGAAATAACAAATCTAAGAAATAAAAGCGAAAAGGATAAGAATCTCAAACGTAAAAAAATTCAAAGAATCAAAATTTTGAAAGGTACATAAGTACAAAATCCATCACACAAAATTTCAAAATTCGCTCAATTATGATAGAATTTTAAAAATTTAGCTTATAATAAAAAACAATAATCGGCTTAATAAAAAAAATATTTTTGATTAACTTAAAAGATTGGCAAAAATAAACAAAGATTATATTACTTCTCAAAAATAACAGAAAATTCAATTCCCATCTCGAAATTCTGTCTATGGTATCGTAATAAACGCAAACGTATTTAGCCCTGAATTCAACCTGAGAAAGGCAAATACGCAGAAATGGAAAAGCTAAGGAAACCAAGAAATTATATGGTTGTATTGCATGGACGTTAGAGAGGTAAGATCAAGTATTTAAATTTCTCTTAATCCTCTTGTCTTGCGCACTTATTTCTGAATTAACTTTTCCAGCATTGTCTCTTAGTTTCTCTGGAGTCTGACAGATGCAACACAACTATCACGAAAAGATATTTCGAAGAGCGCAGAGTTCGGGGAGAGGTGACAAATACACAAAACATGCCAAACAAATGTGCTTTGAATTGGTATATACGCAATGCCTGTGAAACTAACAAAATTAACGGGTATCTAAATATCATAGAATATTGCATATATTATTACCGAAATCTTATTAAAATAGTTTTAGTGAAGAAAAGTTTATTGCTATCAAAAAAATTCGATTCAAATTTGCATTTTCGTGACTCAAGATATCTTACTATTTCGAGCAGACATTTACTGTTCTTTGTTTCTCGCATGACAGGCGATCATGAACATGTATTGTAAATATTCTTATTTCATGCGTAACTTTTAACTTGATGAAGAATACACAAAGCTTAATAATCAAAGCAAAAATAGTACAAGACGGATAATCAATAAACGAATAAAAATCTCAAATAAGGCCCAAACTATTAACTTCCTCAACCTCTTGGTTATTGACGATTCCTATATAATTTTACTGCAACTCATTGTATAAAGTTAGTAAAAGCATTATTACAGAACTTTATAAATATGAATATAACAGTAAAATACTAGTTTTGACGATCTATTGAATTTATTATAACTACATAAAAAAGAAAATAAATTTTAGATTAGCTACATTATTGATTATAAAAATACTACATAAAAAATTATATTATAGATATAATTATGTATGAACATGTATACGTGTGTATATGTGCATATCACACATGCGTGTTCAAAATACCTTTAATGAAGTTATGACATGTATCAGAACATCTCAATTAAGTGCATATACTCAATCTACTCTCATTATATATTAGCCTTAAGCAAAAAAACAAAAACAAAATGAGAGAGAGAGAGAGAGAGAGAGAGAGAGAGAGTGAGAGAGAAACGGAAAATAAAAACAGGAACTCGATCGACATAGCCAATTCTCGATTTTTAGATAGTTTCTGACCTGAAAATGAATTACGAAATACTAACGATTACGATGAGGTCGTATACGTATATGACCAAAAATGACGCTTTAGTGACGTTCTTAATGATACCGACAATGCAGTGATACCACAAACCTTAAAGAAAGTGCTTGTATTTATCTATCCAATCTTACAGGTCTTCTCTCTTATACTTCATCAAACCGCCCTTCTTAGAAAAATCGATAGTGCGAACGACACTAACTCTTTATCAGAACATTGAATGTGGGTGGTAAAGTGGCGATAAAAATATTACGTCGGTAAATTTAATAATCGTAAACTTTTTATATTCAAATAATATTATAATCAATAATATTTTGCTGTCATGAAATAATAATGATAATTGTAGGTATATACAAATATGAAACACGCGACCTTACACGTACAAAAAAAGTTAATTTATGACGTTATAAAATAAATTTTAAAATATTTATAAATAAATCATGTAACAAAGAATAAAAAATAAATTTAGAATTCTAAAATATTAATTTAAGAAACCAATCAGTTATCAAATATTCTGAGGGCGATTGAAGAATCATTTAAGTATAAAGGGTTTAATGAAAAAACTAAGAAATAAGAGGTTTTTTGACAAGATGAACATAGTTTTACAATAACTTTATTACAAAATATTAGAAGATTTATTGATAAAATGATAAAACAATAACTGATTGAATTATAATTACTAATTTAATAAGTTGTAAATTTTTATATTTTTATTACAAAAAAAATACAGCAAAATTTAAAGAAATAGATGCATAAAATTCGGTAAAATTTATAAAAAAATGTCAATCTGCAATGTAAGAAATTAAATAAATTAATTTTAAACTAATAAGATATAATTCCATTATATTAACTTCCATTGCTTGAAATAAGTCAATAAATTTATTAATAAATAAACACAAATAAATAAACTAAAACAGAAAAAAAGCTTTAAATATCTAATATAATACGTATTGGAATTATGACACATAACGTTTGTTTATGATTCAATTCAATTCTTGGGTAGCGCCACATGTGATGTCGGAACTAGGAAACTGGATAGAATAAAATATAACGAATGAAAAATAATTGAAATTATAATGGTGATACAAATATGTCAGTATTACTCAATTAAATAATGTCGTCAGAGAAAATGCGAGCAAAGCGATTTCTCTTCCGACAGTTTCCTAATACCAGATCTAATAAATCTCCTTACGCACAAAGTTTACTATTTAGTATCCAAAGATATATTACTAAAGTGAAATATTAGGCATCAAACTGACACAATGGTTAACGTAAGCGCCTAAACAGATTGAAAATTATGAGAAATTCTATAATTTCCCATGAATATTCGAGTGTTTAGTTGGTACTATTTTTGGTATTGTCATTAGAAATATAAATATTAGAAATATAAGTAATATTAGAAATATAAGTAAACAGTGATTTAATATATTGTGATTATTATTTGTCAACACTATAAATTCTGTTAACAAACAACTTAAGAAATCAAATAAAAATTAATATAAATCTAAAACGAATAGTCGAAAAATCAATTTTATTTTTATTCTGTTATTTCAAAAAGAATATTCTTTAGAAAGAAAAAAATGATCTTATTATTTGGAAAAAAGCAAATCTCTAAATAAATTCAGTTATAAATGTAAAAATTAAATATTTAATTTCATTATTCCAAGAAAACAATTTTTTATGTAATACGAAAATTTCATTTTATTTTAAAGTGAGCTCAAATTGTACAAAAATTATAAAGAAATAAATATTTATTTTAATCAGTTCTCTCCTCTGCCCTAAGTACCTAAAAATATAAGGATTAAAATTTTACTTTTTTTATTTGTATTGTGGTAATTTTTTTGCAAAAATTATCACTTAAGTTTTGCTCCTTTCAATTTTCATTAATATAATTTTTGGGAATTTATTAAAATACATTAACAAATTTTATTTATTTTAATTGACAATATTTGATATCATATAATATATATATATATTATAATTATCATATATACGAAACAATTGTAAATACAACGAAATAGTACAAAATAAATCAAGATAAGAATAAAATTAAAATAGGATTAAAAAAAATATATTAATAAAATGAATTTAATTAATTTCGAAGAAATTGTCTAATGTATTTAGAATATATATTGATAATATTTTTTATATTTAAAAAATTTTATTTTATAATTATATATTTATACATTTCAAATTAAAAAAGGTAAATATTCTTTTTAGAGGACTGAAATTGTTATTTAAACGAAAAGATCCATAAATAATTCAACGAATATATCAATCACTTTCTAATTATATTATCAGATACGAAGAATGTTGCATTATAGATTTGATAAAAATTAAGTAATATAATTCCTATTTTCTTTCTCATAAATTGAAATGCTAAATTTACTAAATATATAACCGCTAAATATCCAATTACTCGTTAATTGATAAAAAAATAATTGTCATTTGTTGAACAAATAATTATTAGCAATAAACTTAAAATTGAAGATATTAACATTGTTAAAGAGAAACAGAGCTCATTAATCAATAATGAAATATCGCGCCCTTTCACGGTTTGATTATTATGTTTAGAGTTTACATTAAATTATATAAAAATTGACAACTCCTTTTTCCATTTCTCATGTGCGTCATACCGGTATATCTGGGACATCACCGACCAAAATATTTAACCTATCATTCAGACTACGTCTTTTCAAAGCGAAAGGCTTCTCTCTACACATGTCTGCCAAGGAGACTTTATTCGTCGGTATTATTATGAGCAATGCACTAGAAAAGAAGGAGACGAAAGAGAAGTTACAGTGGGTGGTGACGATATCCAGTGAAAATATGGGCTGCGATTGGGGTTACCTTAATGAGAACTCAGTCGCAAAAAAGGTTAATCTACGCACGCGGATGTACGAAAATAAGACTTACAGGTTCTGTAGTAGTGCTAATCGTTCTCCTCAGCCATTTTTACCCTAAAAAATTTCATGAAGTACTTCAATTTTTAAATAAAGTATCATTTGACAACGTATGATTAATATATGTCCTTAAAGGCATTGTATAACCTTACAAAAAATGAATATATTATTTATTACATGTCCAAATATTAATTTATTTTCCACTATAATTATCGAAAATAAACAAAAGTTACTAATAATATTATTTTTCTACAGTTTCAACTTTTCAATAGAATATATACAATTAATTAATATATATATATATATATACATGTATGGTACATGGTTTTCTATAAAATACTCTATTGTCGTTTTATGAAATAAACTATTTAAAAAAATTTTTTTTAGAATCGGTAAAAATTTTAACAAAAATTTAAAAACAATATATTATACTATATAAGTACTCTAATAATATACTTGATAAGTAAATTTTATAAAAAACAATGAAATTTATTTTATAAGAACAAGAATTAGAGTTTAATTTTACTTTGATTGTACAAAATAATTTATCATACGTTGATATGATTCTATAAAACTTGATAAAATACACATGATCGAATCAAATCATATTAAGGTCTTAGTTAGTTTTAATTTTTATTTTTTGTAAATAAAAAAAAATTACTGATTATTTTTATTTAAAAGTACTTGATGTTTTTAACTTACACTATTAAAATTATAAACAATCTAACTTCAAATAAATTCTAAATATCATTGAAAAAACTTTATTTAATTAAATTTGAACCATATTTTATTATCAAAATAACATTAATTTAGTTAAGTAAATAAATAAAATGTTTTGAGAGGATATAATTTTAAATATGAAATTTTAATACGATATGGAATATTTTATAATATATTCTAAAATTGGTTTTTATTGATATTACTAATTTTTCTCTAAAAAAATTTTTAATTTATTGTATATATTCTTATTATTTGAGCTGCATTTTATAATTTTTATTTTCTCAAAATTTTAGGAAAGAAAGTAATTTTTTTTACGCAAAACATTTATTTTTGACAAAATTTATTATTAATTTAAACAGTGTGTATCACTTCGATATAAATTAAAAGTTTAATTTAAAAAAATACTACACATCCCTTGCAGTACGAAGATTTCACTTTTAATTTATATAATTTTTGGCACAAGGTACATTTTCTAGTAACTATTAAACACGGAAGTGGACACACTCTAAATACATTTTATTAACGTAAACACTATTGAATAACTTAATTGTCTAATTAAACTAAAGTTAATGGAATATGTAGTTGACAAAGTGATAAAATTAAAATTTTCTTTTCGACAAAAATAATAAATTGTATTAACTGAAGAAATATAATTTAATAAAATAAAATATAATAATATATTAAATTAGAAGGCTTTTGAAGCTTAGACATTATTATTATAAGTAATATTTGAAGAGGATCTTTTAATTTTTCAGAAATTTAATTTTTTTATATAAAAAGGTTTTATTTTTACAACGCATTTAGTTCATATTCATACCTATGAATGTATTTATAAATTTCGAAGAATTAATATTTCATATATATATATATGTATATATGTATATATATGTTTTTTTGTTACTTCTATAAATTTCAAAAAAGATGTGTTATTAAATTATTATAAAATGTATGCTTAATAGAATTCATTCTATCTATAATAGATTCAATTATGTTTATATATACGCAAAGAGAAAAGTAAAACAGTTTATAGCCATTTACAATTTTTCAAATTTATGTCGAATAGGGTTGTGTTGCAAGTATCTATAAACGAAAGTGAAATTACCTTCAATATTTTATTTACTTTAATCATATACATTCTTTTATAAAATACCCCAAACTCCACAAGATTAACATAAAATATAATACATTGAATAAGTAGAATTTAGAATTGTACTTCTGATTTGTATGAAACCAACAGATTTTTATTTAAGATGACTTTTTTATAATAAAATATTCTTTTAAAAAGGGAAGCAAAATAATTAATTCGAGTAGATTGCATTTCATTATTTTCAAAAAATATTTTATTAAAAAATGTATTTAATCATCAAATGTAATTTAACCAACATTATAATTTACATAAAGCATATAAAATAAACGTAATTAAGCTCATATGCAAAAAAACAAACAAGATAACGCTTTTGTTTAATTTTACTAAACATTTAAATTTGCACATAATAGAATTTTAGATCAATCAAACTTTTCACAAATCATTTCTTTTCGTGAGTCAAATAGGTTGATTGTCAAATCTATACTAGTAATTTTCCATATATATTTTCCTTAAAACAAAAATTAATACTTACATTTTTTGTACATTTATTTAATAGATACATAGATAGATGGATAGATAGATAGATAGATAGATAGATAGATAGATGTGTTTATTAAACAATATATAATTGTTATAAAACATTGCAATAGTTTTTCATTACATCATTTTTATATTAATACGTTTTTCAACATATTAGTTTTTACATAATTAAATTCAATTTAAATACATCTATTTAATATCTACTTATTCATTTTTTTATATAGAAATCGACTAAATGTAACATCTTTATTTTTTTTTTAATTTTCGTGATTTTCTAAGAGACAAATTTAGTTATAGTTTTTTGCAATGTATCAGATTCCTTGCAATAATTATAACAATATAATATAAGTCGATAATAATAGTTAATAGATCCATAATATTCATAATAATGAATCCATCATTATAAAATAGCCATTATAAAACAAGTTAAAACTTATTTTCAAAACATTAAGACATCATTATTAAAAAATAAAAAATCGATTTTTAGAAAATTTTATTACTGTTTCACCCTTTAAATAAATAAAATTTTTTCTTTCATAGCAATTGTTGATTGAATTTTTAAAATAGCTTGTTTAGAAAACTGACTAGACAAAAATCATGCAGGTATTAACATAAAGAGAAAATCTGATTAATTATAGTGGATTAATATAATAGGTAAGGATAAGAGTCGATCAAGTTCACTCACCAAAAAATGATTAAAATTATTGAAATGGATTGAATAATAATAAAGATTATGCGGTAATTTCTTTCACAATAAGTAGTATTTTAATTTTGATGTTTAATAAACTAAATTCGTAGATTAGTTAAAATTATATCTCGACTCTTTTAATGAAACTATCAAATAAAGATTACTTGTATTTAAATGAGCATAATGGATACTTTGAAACAAAGGGTCGTATTGGTTTTATAAAGAAAATATAAAAAATATATTGTCTGATTCAATTCTAAGACGAACAGTTCGACTTATAATAGAGCCGGGAGAAACGAACGAGTTCGTGACCAAAAAGACAACAGGAACAAGGATTTTGTAACACAGCATGACTGTAGGTCAGAATCAATGGATATTGAATCCGAGGATTGTATAAAAGAAGAATATCATTTACAGAATTCCAGGCAATAATTTTTACAATTTAACGAAAGCATCTGATGATGATCAAGAGATAAAAATATCTATAGACAACGGCATGAGCCCTTCTATCTCAACTGTATCATACTACTTTATCTTTGAGACGGCAGAGAATAAAATTCATTTGTAAAGAATTAGGTAGGAATTAGTAGACACTAGCTATCTGAAATTTAAATTATAAGGAATTATAAACTATCATAAGCATGTATGAAATCTAAATTCTGTTGACGCGTGAAAAGAAGTATACATCTTTAACGGTATCAAGTGTAAGTTTATTCGAAATTTAGTTCCTGGCGTCAGTAGATACAGTTGACGTCAAGGTTGAGCCGCATTACCAAATTGTACATTCATATTTCGGAGTAAATGGGAAACCATGCATAACTAGATCATTCCGAAAAAAGATTTTATTTAAGATTTGCTTCTAATCAAAGGAAATTATTTCTCTACCTTCGTGAAGATAAAGAATAAATACATAGCTGAGTAATAAATATCCTCAAAGCAACCATCTTAGAATGTTCTAATAACTTTTGATTAAACCCGTAGCGATGATGTACAAAAGTAATGCTTCAACTACTCGCTCAAAATATAATTATCTTAATTAAGATGAAAAGCTCTGTTACTATATATACTAATTTATAATAAATTATTTTGATGCGAATATACTATGATATATTTTATTAAATAATTTGAAATTCGTGCAATACAAAAATCTAATCATAGCACTTCAAATGTGATAAAAATTAAAAAACTGTTGCTTAAATCCACAATGAATTTATGTTCAATTTTATGCTACCGCAGTATATACATACGTGTGTGTATTATTTTAGAAACATTTTAAAAGAACATTCTTACCTAAAAATATCTGTACATTATTCCAATTTCCATGAAAATTTTAATGTACTAAAATTTATGTTTTACTTTTACTTTATTACAAAAAAAAATGCGTGTTCTTATTTAGTTTTGAAAAAATTATTTTTTATCAATTTAATACATATATACATAAAATAAAAAAAACCTTTAATGAAAAAAAATTATATTAATAATTATAATTGTCTTCATGAAATTAATTTATTTTATTAAAAAAAAATTATGCGTTTAAACTTTGAATCGAAGATTATTCTTCTTCAAAATGAAACTTTATTTTAAGATGAATATTCGCAGTAAATACACGCCTGACTCGACTTACATTTGGTGTTATGACGCACGAAACCTTAATGAGTTTTGGATTTTCCAGGTCTCTGTAAGTTTTATTGTTCAGATAATGACTTAGATTCGGATAAATATACATCAGATCAAGATACGATATTGTTACGTAACATCTTTATAGCTTATAGCTTTTCAAAACTTTTAAATATCAATATTAGCAGAACAATTATATGTATACAATTGGAGAATTTTAATTATACAGTGGCTATTATATAATTGATTTAGAAAACTTAACAAATTTTATATTTATATGTTTTAAATGAATTAGAAAAATTATACAAAATTATTAAAAAGTAGTTAAACAAATTTAATTACTAAACTACTTAACACGCTTTCATGGAGATTATTTTTGAGCTCTTAGTGGGTATACTCATGCATTGATACTCAGTGTTTTGCATAATCCTAGTAAAGTGATGTTTCTGATTTTTGAAATTATAAAATAATTTTCCTAGAATAAGTATTTTATTTATTTCAATAAAACTCAAATTCGTCACATAATATTTCATTTATGTCTAAAATAGATAACTTTTTGAAAAATGAATGAAATATTTTATTTTGACGTTAAAAAATGTACAGCTTTTATTTATATTTAAAAATGTGTACTTAATAATATTAAAGTTCAGTCATAATTTAAATTTTTTTGTAATAAAAAGATTACCTAATTTTTATTAATTATTTACATGTATACATAGCTACATAAATTTATTTGCATAAATGGATGGATGGAAGTATAACTTATAAAATAAATATAATATATTTCGTCGATTTCAATTTTAATAATTTTTGCGCTAAATATTAAAGATTTTCGACGTTCTTTTATACACATATTTTACATAAAATATACATTTTAATATTATAAACGAGAGAAAATTTATTTTTTAATAGTTCAAATTATTAGTTTTATTATAGCTTATTTTAGAATTTTTTTAATTTAATTGATTATTATATGTAGTTATTCAAAATAAAATTAGATCAAAGCAGTTTATAAAAAAAAAAAATAATAATCTAATATGTATATATGGTATATATATATGTATATATACAATATATACATATATATACATTTTATTTCTGCATATAGTAAAAATAACAATTTTATACAATGTACGATATTATGTACATATTTTGTAATATTTACTACTCATAAAGAAGACAGTATGTCTCATACAAAAACTTGTTATGAATTTTATTTGTAGAATGTGAATAGCACTAAATATCTGCTATATAGTTTATCACAAACTCGTCAAAAATAATATCAGAAATTTCAACTATAGTTTGTTGGAGTTTATGATTAGTTAAAATTTCAAATGAATATTTTGTTTTTATTATTATTCTTATTAGTATTTTAATGTAGAAATAAAATCTTATTTTTTTATAGGATGTGACGAATATATAAAAAATTGTATAACTGAAATATTGGCTATTAATGGTTATGCATTAATTATTAATTAATTGACTATTACACATTAACTATTTCATTAATATTAATGAAATGATTTTCATAAAAATATATTTGTGGAATAAAGATCAAAATTTCATAGAATTTCATTACTAAATTACTTGCCTGATTTTAATTAAATGAATTAAATATTAATAATATATTTAAAAACAATAAATTTAAATAATAATCATTTCATTTAATAAGATTCAATTTAAAACAGAAATCCTATGAACATTTAAAGAAGTTACAACAAACATTTTATTAATTCAATATTTAACATTATACACAAGATAATGATAATTGAAAAGCAAAACTTAAACATATAAATACATGGTTTAGAAAAAATTTCATAACACTTATGTAAAAAATTTATGAGGACAGTGTAGTATAAAATTTTTTTTATTAGTTTTATTAATAATTACTGCTATAATAACTGCTATAATATTTATTAATTATATAATTTCATTAAATCATCATAATTATTACATGATTATTTTAATATTTATACGTAAAATAAATTTTTATTATGAAATATGTATAATACGTTTTTATAGTTGAAACAGAATAATTATCTACTTGTACGGATATACAAAAGTAAAGATATCTTCAATCTTTATTTTATAATTTAGCAAAATAAAATAAAATACATAGTGTCTACTACAATAACGCAATCTGTGAATTAAGAAACTTACATGAACGATTTTTTGTGTTAGATGCATTAACTTTTATCTTTTTTCTAATATAATTTATACTATATTATTTATTTAAAAATTAGATATTAAATTAAATTTTTATCACTTTTAGAATATTATTAAAGTAATTATTTCTAATTATTTCCATAAATAACGCTAATTATACGAGAACAAAGAATAATAAACATTCTAAATTTAACTGTATAAATAAAAATTGGATTTATTGTATTATTTAAAAAATATTTTTATTTATGAAGAATTTTAATCAACTATATATATATATATATGTATTGACGTAGTGTATCAAATATTTAAGGATGCATATAATATTAAGGATTTAATGATCAGTAAAATGAATGTTCTATCTAATCTTTAAGAATTTATATAATTTAAAACGCTTAATGCTCCACTATACTATTAAGATTACTTTACTGCGATAAAATTAATTAACCATTATTATTTAAAAAATATAATTTGTATAATCTGTAAATATTGCAAAACTAATAACTTTTTTTATAGAAAAATTTATTAATAACGCAGGCATACATTTACTTCAAATTAATTTTTATTTTAAATGCAACGAAACTAAAATTTTTCTCTAAAATAGAAAAATTTAATTATTATATATTTTTAAAATTATTAATTGCAGTTAATATTTATTAAAAATTTATCGATACTACTAAACCATTATCAAAAATAAATATTTTTAAGATTTCATTATTCCATTTTTTTAATTTAAAAAAATATATTATTAATACTTTATTAAAAATGTGTAATTTAATATTTACTAGATATTATTACTAAATATTTTTTAAACATTAATTTTTGTAATATATCTTATACATTTATCAATGTTTAATACTTAAACGAAGGACTTTATGTAATTAAGATTTAAGATATTAATTATCTTAAATTGATTAATATAATAAATATTATAAGGACAAATTGAATAATCTTTATTTTAAAATTATTATACAACAAGCAACTACAGTTACATTTAAGATAATATAAAAATAAACTGTTAAAACAGGAGTTTATTCCAAAAAGCACATAAAAACAAGGATGTCTACTACATAGTTATAATATTAGTTAATTTCTTAGTAATGTAATTTTTAGTTTTTATAAATACTTATTATTATTTAAGATTTAAGATAAAAGGATTTTACATTAAAAATATATATTGTTGGATCCAAACTTTTCTAGATAAAAATAAAAATTGTAAAGAAATTACGTTACTTCAATTTCGTAATTAAATACCAATATATACATATAATAAAAAATAATACTTTTGTTAATATATAATTAAATCGTTATAATTATTAAATTTATTAAAAATAACTCTTTTCTTTCAATTCTAATACTACAATACTGATAAATTAACAATAAATAATTTTATTTAAATTAGATTAATAAATAATACTTTTGATATTTAAGAATTGTAAGCACATTGCAACAATTAAATATTTATTTATAAAAATATTTCCACACACAAGAAATATTTTATATTGAAATAAGTATTTTTTCCTGAAAAAATATAATTCAAGAAAAAATTTTCCTTTCTTCCCCTGAACTTATTTATTTGAAAGGTAAATAATTTATCAAAGTCCATTTCCTTTTGATGCTGAATAGCTAACTTTTTGACTACTTTGTTATTTGCCACGAAATGTACTATAAGAAATAAACAGTTCAACGCACGATAAAAATGGCTCGTCGCCTTGTGTTTCTCCAAGGAGGCGAAGCGCCCTCGCTATAAATAGAACAGTGACATAGCAAAAAAAGGTCGAGCGATCGATAGCGCGCGACACAAAAATACACGCAGCGATGTCGCCGACGCGTCGCGGAAACGTGCCTTCGCGAGGATTATTCGCGAGGAGGAAGTGACGGGAAATAAGGCCAGAGTAGAGTTTTTCAGACGCAGTGAACAAGCGAAGACAACAATATGAGGAGCGCATGGTAAAGCTCTATGATATTTTTGTAACACTTGCAACTACGAGTACATATTTCTTCTACTCCACTAAGGCATTTTTCATTTACCACTATTTTTTAACTTATGCTTATAAATGGGATTCTGTTGTTTCGTTTCTCGGAATGACTCATAAAGTATATGAACCACATGGTTCAAAAGTGCCATTCATTTAGGGTTGACTTTGAAACAACAGAAGGATATCAGTCATACTCGCGAAAAATGCGTAATACATACGGACTTACACAACCATGCATGCACTAATTCATGCATACATATATATGTAGTATACAAAAATATAAATTCGTATATTTGGAAAAGTACGCCACGTGGAATGTCCAACAAAGAATAAGCGTTTAAAAATGAGGAATTGCCACAAAACGAATAAGGAAATGAGATAAAAAAGAGAAAAACAGCAACATAGAGTGAGAGCAAATGATGACGAAGAAAACCATCAGTGTTTCAGGAAAAAGTACGTTGAGTAATAACTTCCTTTAACAGCACTTCGTGTGATGAGGGATTACTTCTGCATAAAGAAGCTAAGAATACAGTTACGATTAAGAATTTCCAAATACATTAAGATTCTTTAGTTGAGTCCTTGAAGATCTTATGTTTTCATACAAAGAAATTTAGTAATCATTTGCAATTATATTACAATATTAACTAATAATGATTTGTAATGAGAAAGCTTATAAATTATTAGTAAGTTAAAAATCATTATGAAAATATTTTAATTACTCTACACGAATTTTTAAATTATAAAATTTAAAGAATATTTATATATATATATAATTGTTGTAAATGGTTAATCGATTTATTACATATATTAAATATAACCATTATCCTATCAAACATTTTAATGAAAGTAAATAAAATTAAACTAATTCTATAAAAACTATGTATTAAAGTTAAATATTTATGATTATTTTTTATAAAAAATAAGAAAAATATGCGTTTATCCATTTTATATAATTCTATAAAATGATATTTTATTTTAAATTATATTATTAATAAAAATAAAATTTTTTTATTCAATAAAAAAATTATTATCAAAAATAAAATATATTATATAATAAAATTTTATTATTACATAATATTTATTTATATTAATTTTTAAAGATTGTTGAATAACTGCTTTTATAATACTATTAATTTATATTCATTAATTTCACGTATAAATCATTTTAAATCATTCACATTTTAATTTTAATTTTTTAATTTATTGAAAAAATCTTATTATATAGCAACTTTATAAGATACACCTTTTTTGGCAAATTACACTAAAATATTATTATAACTGGTCATTTTCATCGATAGCTTGAACAAGCATAGTTCAAGGGAATATAGTTGAAATTATAAAACAGTATTGACGTTGGAGAAAAATGTAAAGATATTTTGCGCCCTTCAAGTTAAAAATACTGTAAATTATCTATTAAATGAATTTATTTGCTGTCATTGCCTATAAAAATCAATAAACTTAAAAAGAATAATAATAACAAAAGACGACAGAAAAGCGATGCTGGTGGTATTTATTCCCTATGATTAAATATACACGTAATAATCAATATGCGCTACCAAATTTATTATCGATATTGAACATTTCATTAAATTACTTTATTGTTATTTTCGGCATTATTGGCAAAATTATAGTATAACACTGATAATTTCGAAATTACTAAATTGAGTAGAAATTTTCAAAAAGATGTCACTCGATATTTACATAAATACTTGAAGGACAATCTATATGGAATATAACAAGACCGGAATACACGAATATGATAAATCTACTCAAAAGTATAGGTTGCACTCGGCAATTCTCGCTCCCTCGTAAACTCCCGTTGATGACGAATTGATAGCTAATACGCAAGTTAGTATTATGTATGGTTTTACTTTTATGAAACTCGCGTGTTTACATGGCGGCGTTCCAATAGTTCAATCATCATTAATCCTGAAACTTCGTAAATTCACAATGATATTAGGAGACAGATTAATGCACGGAACTGTATGAACACAACAGAGAGATTCGTCAGATTTCCTCCATAAAGCAATAATTACATGCTAATGACTCTACACGTGTTATTTGTTAGATTAATTCATTTCAGTTATTAAAATTTTAAATAATTTATTAAGTGCAAATACTTTAATTAACACCAATAATAATGAATTAATCGTTTTAATAATTAGAAGCATTGCAAAATTAGCAGGGTAATTCATTCGTAAATGTTGAGCTTTTATATAATTAGTGCTCGTGCATTTTTGTATGCGTAGGTTCAAAAAAAGTATAGCATTCAATATAATATAATGTTTTTAAGACAAAAAAACCGTTTGATGTGCTTGATTTTAATATTTCAAAAATTTATCAGTCTAATTAATGTTTCTGTATTTTTCGCATAGTTTTTTTCTCTGATTTCAATATAACGAAATTGGTGTATCCAACAGTTTTTTATTTACGATTTACTATGTATTTTTATTAAAAAAAGAAAAAGATTATCGTTGAAACTTAGGGTTATGAAAAGATGATAAATATTCTTTTCCTAGTAACTGAGTACATATATTGAATTAAATCTTCCATTTATATAAACTATCTGTCTTACATTTTCAAATCATGTTTCTTACATACTTCCGATTATTTTTTAAAAATTTGTAAATAAAATTATATTTGAAAAAGTTTGATTTGAAAATCTATATTCTGAACAATAAATGAATTTTAAAAAATAAATTGCATATGTGGTTATTTTATCATTTATATATAAAAATTGTATTTGTATTATATTTTCCATATAAATAGAATTCCTGGATTATTTTTTCATTCCAGTATACAAATTATTTTAAATCTAATCTAAACTCCATCGGGAAAACTTTTCTTTACTTTAACAATATTACTTTATTTATTTTTTTATTATTTTTTTGCGTATCAGCTATCAATATTCTTTACTTTAACATTATATCGCCAAAACTTTTACATGTTACATTAAAGATACTTTTCTCAAAAAATGGATGTAATAAAAATAATACATAGTTACTATTTTAAATATCAGTTTTAACAATTAATTTTGATGGTTTGAATACATGAATTCATTATAATCCATAGCTACATAAGAAACATTCATAAGTGTATCAAATTTCATTGTCACAAGCTTTGATTCTGTATGTAGAAATGAATAAGAAAATTAAAAAAGAAACTTTTATAAATCTTACTATAAATTATTTTTATGCCGATCATTAAAATCTAAATCTATAGAAGAAAGTAGTTATTTACGTGGAAAGAATTGATAAAAAAATTTGACAATGTGTTCACAAGTATAAAACATAAAAGAATGATTTAAAACAGCAAAAATAATAGAATTTTATAAGTAAAAATTATTTAATAAGAAATAAGATATAATGAAAAAATAACAAATTTTTAAAAATATAAATGAAAAATATTTTATTTAAAGTTATGTTCGATAAAGTGGTAGACAGTAAGAAATATAACTTTGTAATGTATAAATTATTAAGTTTTTTAAATTATCTAAATAATGAATTATACATATAATTTATCATTGAAAATAATAATTACCTAATGAATACTAAATAGTATAAAAAAATAAAAACATTTCTCAGAAAACGTAGATCATGTACTTCTATATTCCAATTATTTCAAGTCCAATGAACATTCTCCAGAGTTTAAAAATATTTTTTTTTAAATAAGCTATGCAGTATACATCATACTATGTTTCAGCACTTTTCATTAATTTTCCAATATTTATTGATTATAATAATAGAGGAGTGCCAAAAATATATGTGATTACGTACGTATTTGAAATTGAGCAATAAAAGTAGCTAATGAAAAAACAGTTTTATGAAACAAAAACTTCAAAGCTCACAAACAAAAGAGAAACTGAATAGAGTTTGACGTAACTTACTTTATAACTTACCAAATATACACATACCAAATTATGCTTTTTAAGCTTTGCAGCTATTTTTCTTTTAACCCATTATTTTACATACGTTTGAATTATTAATTATTGTAATTCTTTAATTAATTTGTTTAATTCAATTTATTTTGAACATGAAAAATTAAACTGAAATTAAAAATTTTTAAATTTAACTTATATATAAAATACAAAAAAATATTAAGATATCTTAAGATTTCATTTTTATTTATTATATTATTTTAAATGTAAAACTAAAAATAAAAGCATAAGAATTAGAGATGATATAAATTATAAAATAAAACTTTTAATAAATATCATCTATTAAATTTATAATAATTAAAAAGTATATTTTAATATAATAAAATAAACTAATATAATCATATATTTACGTAAGTAAAATTTTTAGCTATTTTTGACTAAAAAAGAAAAATTTATACATTAACAATGACAAGTGCAACCAGCAGTTTTTAATTAATCTTTTAATTAAAACCTTGTAATATCCTATTGTTTTACAATAAAAAGTCTTTAAGATAATTAGTTCTGTTATTTATTAGAATAATTGATCAAAGTAAAGAAAAATGTTTTAATTTTACTTTTGTAATAATATCTTTTGATGTATAATATACTGAAAAAGATTATTTATAATATGTTGAATGATAAGATATATTATCAAGTACTATAATAATAAATTATAATAATTAAAAAATATTCGAAATAGTAACTTTTAAAAACTAATTTTATTTTAAATTAATATTTTGTAAAGAATAGTAATTAATTTATAGTAATATATTGTCGGGAATATGTCCAGTAAATAAATTATTTTAAACTATTAGTATATTTAAATTAAATTTTATTCATAAGTTTTAGATTACTTCAACTGTAATATAAATTATTTACACATACATTTCAATATTTTGAAATGATCAAATAGAAGATTCTTATTTTAAGTTGAAATTTAATAGAAACACTATAATAAATTGAAAACATTGAAAGAAAATTTATTATAACTTAAAAAATATTTCAAATAAAATTTCATCATAGAAAAAAAGTCTCAAAATTCTTTTAGTTTATTTTAATACATATTTTTTAAATGTTGAATAACTAAACCATATTAAGCATTGTAAAAAAATCTTTCCATTTTATCATTTAATGTTTTAACTCCATACATTAAATATTTGATCGTGTAAACCAATTGTATAAAAATTTTATTTTATTATTTTTTTCTCCATTAATATTATAAAAAATGTAGCAAGTACTTGTTATGATTATATATTAATTTTGAAAATTTATAAAAATCATTATTATATTTCACAAGTCATAAGTACTAAAAATTAGCTAATATATATAGTACAATGCTCACTATAAAACTGTCTTCATATATGAATGTAATATAAATATAAATCGTAGCGATAAATGAAAATTAAATAACTAATTACATACAGTTTCAGTTACATACAACTAAAATTTAAAGATAGACAGACAACTTTAAAATATACATACGTATAGGCTGCTACATAAAACTGAAGATTCTTGTTTATAAAATACTAATCTTATTTCAAAGTTGAGCTTACAAAAAAATAGCTTTCATTTTATCTGATTGAATCACCGAGATATCAAATGTTTTAAAAGGAGGAAAAACTGCTTTTCAAGTATATTTAAAAATAATAAAAGAATTTCAAATATCGGCTTAAAAAATTATAAGTAAAATGTATATTTGTAATACTATAAACAGATAATATACTTTTCGAAGTATTACATGATATTTGATGTATTAAAACAATTAGAAAATTTTTTATATCCTTTTCTTTCCTGAAAATTAAGAGAAGTCTCTTATTTATTAATTTTCAATTAAAATTATTTAAAAAATTTTTAATGAAAAAATAATTTTTTTCACTTGTATCTATAAAATACATCTAACTATTTTTCACAATTTTTATAAATACATATTTTTAGAAATTTTCTAAATATTTAAAAAAATCTAGGTTATGCTTAAATTATCTTATTTACGGCTAACAAAATAATAATATGAACATTTAAATTATATGTAAGTTTTGAATATTGCAATATTTTTAAAATATAAAGATGCGAAAGAACAAATACTTTTAAATTTAAACAAAATATAATTTTATTGGAAAATAAATTAGAAATAAAAGTAGAATCTTTTAGTAGATGTAACTTATTATTGATGTGCAAAGTAAAGTGGTATAATTAGTCACTAGATGATGTAAATCAGCTTAATTTGAAAAATAAAATTTTGTTTTTAATCGTGTGTTTCTTTTAAAGTGATTAGACAATATAGATAAGTTTTTTAGACAATATATTTTGTAGATAATAAATAATTTTACTCAACAAAATTTATAGATATACTTTATGTTAAAATTCAAATTTTTTATTTATTATTTGTATTATTAAATTTATTTTCAACTTTTTTAAAAGCTTGAAGCTCAATAATATAAAATGATATTTTGGTCAATACATTTAAATTATTATATTAAATGAAGATGACAGAAGTCACCAAAATTAATTTAATAGCTTTCAATACAAAATAAAGTTGTTATTCACCTAGAATATGCTTCGACTATGAAATCGCAGATATCGATTTTGAAGTTTATTTATATATTTATAACTTTTAATTACAAAATAAAAATAAACTTAGATTTATAAATCTTTTTGTGCTTATTTATGGCTATAGACTATTCTTTATTTTTTTAAATATTTTGAATGATAAATATTATCTAAAAATCAAATTATTACACTGACAATTATTAAATATTATTTGTTATGATTTAATTTAAGAATTTAAATAAAACCATTGTATTTCTAAAACTTTTTTAGTCCTACAAGTTATCAATGCCAGTTATAATACTTTAGTAATTGAAAATTTTATTTACATTTAGAAATATTTTGATTTTTTTATAATTATATTATTTGTATAACTATTTTTAACAAAGTAAATATAGCCAAAGTAGGCATATCCTCTTAATTTAAAAATTATGAAGCAATAAAATATTATCATTATTTAAATGTTTATATATTTAATTAAAAAATATAAAAATCTATTCAAGTATTGTTTAAGAAGATGTATTTTTCTTTTCATGGAAACCAAAGTCATAATTATCAATTAATACATAATTTACTACATAATTTTTACAATTACAGCGAAAAGAATATAGTTAAAATTTATCTAATATTGTTTTTGTTTACAAAACAATGATATATAAAAATGACATAAAAAATAGTGACATACAAAACCAAAACATTTGCTATATCTGTCGTTTGTGATTTACAAAGAAATACAAAAGTGCTTTTAAAATTCCTGAAAAGATTTTATCCATCTCGTGAAAATAAAGTCAACGTATATGTGCTGTCCACGACTATCAACTAATACTGTGTACGAAATAAAGAAATGTCTAATATACAACATTAAGCGGACATAAAGTTAGTCTTTCATCGCTGGAAAAAATGAATGGCTGACGTCACAATAGTTCGACGGTAGTTTCAAAACCAACGAAGAGCAGAAATTGGGCCGATAAGCTACACGTTATTCCCACAGGAAAGCTTTACGTCAGAGTGAAAGAAATGGCAGCAGCCGCGCGACGCAATTCTCCTCACCTCAATGTTCAAGGCAATGGTACGCGTCACGCGAGCAATTCAAAGAAAGAGAGAGAGTGAGAGAGGCGAATATATGCGCACGCGATCGTCCCTAGATTCCCCCGAAGTATGTCAATGGTGAACGGGAATCCCGGGGCAAGCATCGACCTCTTTTTACTTGTTCTCACTAACTGCTGTATCTACGTGTCTTATACGTGTATTTGTTATTACACGAATTGATTCTGTATTTTATACATGTAAAATGAGCCGCATGGTTTGTAAGGTTCAAGTTACATATGAAAGGGTATAAAAAATTTAAATTATAATTTGATAATTTTAAAACCTTGTAGAGTATTTTATTTATGAAACATATTGATATACGTAAATTGAATGTTACTTCTAAAAAAATTAGCTACTTGTTTTGAATTTATTCAGTTTTCAAAAATCATTATTTATCTCATGTAGTTTATACCAAAAACTACTACAATAAAATTAAGTAGAAATTATATTGATTGGCATTAAGGAACTTAATATCATACTGAAAAATTTTCTTATTACCTGACATTCATTTTTTTCTTCAATAATTTTTAGAATAATTTTTACTGTAGTATGTATTAACTGTAATTTTACGGCGTAATTAATTATTTAAATAAACTTTTTAATTTTTCATTCACTATAAAGTTGAAAAATTAATAAGTTTTGTGCATAATATTTTTTAACTATATACATGCAAGTCGTAATTATTTAAATTGAGTATTAATTTATATTATAATTCAGAAAAATTAGGTACCTATCGATTTTAAGAACTCTTGTATCTCCTTGGATTTTTATTTAATCACATTTCTAGGCCACATCATAAATTATTTATAAAATTGATTAAAATAATATTGAATTCTTAAATATAATTTTTTTTTTAATTCTAGAGGAAACTGGAACTTTTATAATAAACATTTCTATACGAGAAATCTAAAAATTACTGTTCAAAAAATTTTTTAACTTTCATATTTCAATTTTTCTATCCTTTTAAAAAATTAATGAATCATAACTAAAAACATCTTTAGGGAACAAAAAATAGACAATAATAATTACACATATAACAAAATTTAATTAACAAAATTTAATAACTAAAATTTAATCAAAATTTAATAACAAAATTTAATTAACAATTTGTTAGAATCCGAAATTTTTTAGCATTTAAAATTATAGTACCGTTTTTGTTACGCTTAAAATTATATGAAAATAAGAATGTATCATTCCTTCGTTATCTCATAAATTTTACAAAAATTGTAAAACTTAATTATATATTCGTAAATATTCTGATAATAATAATGATATAGTTTAAATTATAATTTCCTGCTGTTATATTAACTTTTGTGTTTATATAAACAGAAAAATGTAAGCAAATTAAATAATTTTTTATTTTTATCATTATTATTATTATTATTATTATTATTATTATTATTATTATTGTTGTGTTGTTATTGTTATCATTATTATTTTTTTATTATTGCTGTTATTATTACTACTTTTATTGCAATTTTTTATTATTATTCTTACTATTATAACATTATTATATATTAGAAAATTCTACACATATTATTAAAATTTTGTGGTTACACTGTTGATAAATTTTTAACTGAATACCATAAAAATGTATTCGAAATATTTTTAATTTGTTATCCTTTTAAAATTCTCAGAATGCAAATATTTTTAAAATAAATAAAATTATTTTTGTTCGGCTCGAGTAAATTTTGAGTTATATCTAACTAACGTAAACAATATAGAAAATAAAAATTTTGAACAACAGTTGTTTTTATTATTTCTTAATTTAAAATTGATATAAACATTGTTTAATGAAATTCAAAAATTACTATTATAGAAATATTTTACTTATGTAAAATCATTTATAGAAATATATTTTCGTTATTCTTATGTTATATAGAATGCTAAGAAATGATCAGGCATGTAAATATTTTTCTCCAGTGTAAAGTTTTAGTTTGTAAAAACCTTAAAGTCTAACAAATTTATAGGTTAATAATAGCTTGTAATATCACTTGTTAAATATTTTATTCCATTTTAATATAAATCCATTAGTCTATTATTCTATTAGTCTGATTATTTATTAACTTTTTTGTTACGTTCTAAATAAAATAAATCACTAGAATATTATTTAAATAAATAAAAAAATGTAATTATATAATTACATTATCTAAAACACATTTATAATAAAGAAATAATATAATTATTATGTAAAAATAAATATTATTTATAAAATATATAAATATTATGCTTTTTTGAAAAAAAAATGAATAAGAATGTACTGACAAAAACAAAAAAAACTCCAAACTCCGAGATATATTTACGAAAAATCATTAGTATATATTAACAATTATTGAAATAGAATTTAGAATTAGTAAGTTTTATTATATTAATTATTTTCAAAAAGTGTATTTAACTATTATTTGTACATAAAGAAATCACAAGAATTTACATTAAAACATGATATTCGATTTATGTGAATAAAATTATATTTATATGAAATTAGATTACTTATTAAATTATGACTTAATAACCTATTTCGACAGATAATGTATTAAAAATTTAATAATTTATATTAATTAAAAAAAAGTATTCTAATTTGCACTTATACATGTGATACTTACCAGACAACCCAAAATTCAATTTTTAAAATTAATTTATCTTATATGTTTTATTTCAAAATGTATAATTAATAAATTAATAAAATATATAATTAGGAATAAAATCAATATAAAATATAATTTTCTATAATGGATATTTGATAAAAACTTATTTAATTTTTTATTAAAAAAATTTATTTTTAAAACAAACATTAATACAATAAAATAAACGATTTTTGCACTTTTCAAAAATAACTAATTACTCTATCAAATACTTTGCTGTAATTAACTGTACCGATTCTTTTTAGATTTCAAGGATATTAACCGCGTCAATCGTAACGAAAATAAATGTTTAAATAAAATTTGTAAGGAAATTTAATAAACAAGCCAAGCCATTTCGACTTGGTAGGTTCACAAAATCTAGGTCCACAAAAATATTGTCATTCAACAAGTATAAATTGGTAGCTTATGAAAGTAAATAAATTCTTTGTGTACACTGACAGTTTATCAAAAAAAAATACACTTTAAAATAAAACAAATAAATTATAATTCGCTTACTGTCGTTATACTACAGTAATTCGTTATACAGAAGTAGAAAATATTACCCGTAACAAATATTTAAGTGATTTCGAGAACCTTTGTCCATAAAATAAAAATTTATTGTAAATCATTATTTATCATTTGAAATCTATCTCAAAATGACGTTTCTTATTTTTTCAGGATACTGACGACTGTATAAGCTAATAAATACACTATTTTGTTAATTAAATTATTATTGAATATAGAAATATCTAAGAGTTTTTAATACATGAACAATTTATTTATTACATATATATTTGCTTAAACATATTTTATAAATATAACAGTATATAGTATTTTATAGTAAAACCAATAATTGATGCAATTCAATGATAATTAATGCCTTTGTAGTAAACGGTGAAAAATTTTTTAAATAATTTAATAAAACTTCTAATCAAACAGAAAATCAATCACAAAATCAAATCATCATTTATATTTAGAAATCGA
The DNA here is from genome assembly GCA_018907185.1 of Platyscapa corneri. Classification (NCBI taxonomy): domain Eukaryota; kingdom Metazoa; phylum Arthropoda; class Insecta; order Hymenoptera; family Agaonidae; genus Platyscapa; species Platyscapa corneri. The sequence goes on from JACCHW010000012.1 coordinate 1,966,274, forward strand.
TTTTGGACTTTAATTACTTTTATTTAGTTATTATTGTCAATTAAAAAATTATCAAGTAATTAATGTAATGTAATTATATTATAGTTATGAATTACAAGTTTAAAAACTGATAATTTTTTTTCGTATAAGTTAATAAATAGTATATATATTTCTTATAAATTCTTAACTCAAGTTATTTGCTAAATAAAATATTTTCTTTATAGTTTCACAATTACTAAAAAAAGTTTATAATACTGTAACATAAAGATAAATTACAATGAGGCAAGTATGAAAAATCAAATAGAAATCATGTACGAAAAGTTAGTAACTTAAGAAAAAAATAAGAAAAAAAATAATTAAAAAAAAGAAAAAGAAATGTTGTTTGATTGGATATAAAAATAGAAAGTTGTTCAATAAGTATGCAGATTATCAACTATAGACCTCAATAATCTTTAACAAAACAAAATACCAACATTTTAATCACTGATAACAATAAGTTTTTAAAACAATTTTCACTGCGTAATGTTTGCACATAAGTAAATGATTTATATGTTCATGTAATTACACTGAAAAAAATGTATAAAGAAATAATTATACAAGTATTACGATTTTTTCTAGGTTAAAAACAAGTCAGAAGCCCTATAGATCTCATAGTAAAGAACGAATGATTGAATCCTTTTTAATAAAAATTTTTGTCTCTCTGACCCTAGTCAGAGGTAATAAATATTTTAAAGTTTTTATATTTTTGAGTGAATGAGTAGTTATAAATACTATATTCTTCTATTTGATAAAAAATAGTACTAAAACTTTTAATAAAGAGATTTGTAATATCCATGCTATGTGCAACACTTCATAAATTGTAAATAAGCCGTCTTTACTTTTCGAGCGTTGAGATATTAAAAGTATTTACATCCTAGTAAACACACTTTTGGTGAATACAAATTAATTGAATATTTAAAATATCAGCTTATAAATTAATACATAACATAATATTTAAAAATTAAAAAATATGTGTTAATCATATTTATCTATTACATAATATTATAATGTTATGTATATTATTTATAACAAGTTTATAAAAATTAAATTTTCTTCAAAAGTAAATAGCATGTTAGGTATCATCACAAGGTATAAAATTAAATTAATACAATTGTATATTGTTAAATAATTAATCAGTTATATAAGTTGAAGTTATAAATTTTTCTAAATGTATTTATCATATTATTAATTTTTATATGTGTATAATGCTATTATTAAAATATAAAGTAAATAAATATTTCGTTTAAAATAACCAAGGAAACATTATAAACGAAGAAAGTATTACGAGTGTCAATATCAGTTGTAAATAGTAAAATTAATTTTTTAATAACAAGAACTGACATAAATTCAGGTTTGAATAAATCATATCTCTTTTTTAAAAAAATCTTTTATTTAAATGTTATTAAGAAAATTATAACAAATACAACTCTACTAGATAACTTCTCTTCACTTTACGTACGATTTTTGTTCATCAATTATTTCAAATATTCGATAAATATTTAAGTAAATTACTTATATAAATAAATTTTAATATATTATAAGTTTTTGATAACAAAAGTAAAATTTAAAAATCTATTATTTATATCAAATTAAATCAAATAAAAAGATAATGAAGAAAGAGAAATTCTATAAATGAAAATATTTTGTTTTGAAAATAAAAAGAAAAGAATTTTTTACCTTCACAGATGGCAAAAATGTAAATTCCAGAAATGATTGACAAATTTGATTAATTTATAGTTTTTACTAACTTGTACACAAAGAAAACAAGATACTACAAAAATTAGAGACAATGTTTCAGAATTAACCAATAAAAAATAATAATTTTCAAAAGATAACTGTTTCAAAAAATTAGTTCAAAAGAAAATCATACTGTGAACTATCTGGCAGTGTTATTCATATATTTAAACGATAGTAATTTATTTGAAATTGTTAGGTAGAATAATTGTATTTGAAAAATATTCTATTACATTATAAAAATTTCTGCAATTGCGTTTTTAAATTATTAATATTATAATTTTATAGTTTTTTATTTAATAGGATATATGTAACTGCTAAGTATTTCAATTCTATACATAATAACAGTTCTGTCTATTCAAATGTATTTGTATGTACCTAAATGTATGTTTTAGATATACAAGTAAGGATCCATGTGCATTATGCATTTTGTTTTATTATTTATTTTTCGGATCAATTTTTTTTTTGTTTTCTCATTTAATATTTATATATTTGTAATCATTTTTAATTAATTTTATTTATTAGGCCCATTTCTTCTATCATAAATTTTTCTAATAATTAACTGAAGGAAATTTGAAATTTGATTGAATTTCACATGTTGCGTTAAAGATTTTTCCATTAAATTTCATTAAATATCCTTTACTTTTTTTAAATCTTACTTAACTGTTTTATTCTTAAGAGATTTCTTTATTTCTAATAAGATAATATTCATTTTGCTTCAATTGAACCTTAAATATACTGAAGTATAATTATTATAAATGCTGAATTCATTTTTTATAAATATTTTAATCAAAAAATAATTTAATTATAATTTTTTATATTAAGTATATCCTAGAATTTTAATATAATTAAATTATATTATTTAAATAAATAACTTTATATATTATAAAATATATTAATTTATTGGTTATATTTTAATACACATTCTAAATTTAGAATTCCTTATTTTTGTATGCCGTTACTGATTTCCGAACAAATGAAGTTATATGATACTGTAATAAATATTATTTACAACAAGACTTATAAATACTGATAAAGGACACGGTAATAGTTAAATATACTTCAAAAATATGGATATTTATATATATTTTATATAGTTTTAAATTTTTATAACACAGGTATAAAATAAACATAACTCTATCTATAATTTTTAAGTTTTGTTTAATTGACTCTAAATAAATATTATGACTCAAAGTTTATTGAGCATCTTCATTCTTTAGTAATGTATTGCATAAATTATAATTATGTAATAATATATAATACTTATTTATTTACAATTGAATTCAGAAAATATTAAGATAAAACTCTTATGTACAATTGAATAATATTATTATAAACATCCATTAAGGAATATATTTCCCATATAAATTTTGATGAGCTGCATATGCTTAAATGTTATTATATTTATTTATAGTCAAGGCAAAAATCACTCTTTCGCAGATTTACGTAACCTTAAACTTGATATATGAGAAGTTAGTGCCAAGTATTCAAGGTCAATTTTATAGAGAAAAAGAAGCCCCACGCAAACAAAGATTAGCTTCGTTTCTGTAATTATTTAAGGTTTCTTTTCGAACACACCTTTCCAGGAAATTTTAATAATAATATTTTTTTCATATAAATAAAATAGCTATTAAATTATAAACCAATAATTTTAAGACACCTTAAATCTGTTTTTTTTCCTGATAATATAAACAAGTTTGTAAAAACAAAAATTTTATCTTTATTTTTAAACATAAATTATGAAGCTAAAACTTTAAAAAATACTTTTAATTGGTATTTATCACGGTTTCTAGATAATAACAAATAAATTCAACTAAATTTTAGTCAAGTTTTGGAATCCATTTCTTAATAACTAAAACGTAACAGTGATAATTCATCATTTTAATCTCGTGATCTCTAAATCGTGTTAAGTTAGTCAACATTAATATTTTGATAACCTTTATTTTTAGTGTTTTTTGAGCGTAAAGATTAGTAGTAGACATAATAAGCTTAGTATGAAATTTTTTAAATAATAATTTATTATATACTTTTAAACGATTTTAAAGCTTACTCGTATATACGTAGATGTAAATTTTTTTTTGATTTATTAACTATTGGTATGATTGAAAGAATAAATAAATATTGAAGCAGTTACTAATTTTTATTTATTTATTTTATACAATAACGTATATTTTCTTTAATTAAAATTTCATTTTATATAATAATAAAATCTTTATCAAAGACAAATCAAATGCATTTTTTAAAATCATTAATCACTGCATGTTTTCATATTCCTCGTTTATTGTGACAAAAATATTTTGAGTTGATTTTTTAGCTTTTTTTAGTAAGGTTCTTGTTGCTTTTATATATTGTTATTACGAATTGTCAATGGAATTTATTTTACAAGTGAAAATAAAATTATAATTGTTTTTAAAAATATTGAATACAAATAAAATTTTGTGAAAACAACCCTCAAAACACTTTCTAAATAATTTTTAATAAATAAATAATTTTTATGTAAGTAATTTTATAAATAATTTCTACTGCAAATTAGAAGATACCTATCTAATAAGTGAAAATAATATGAATATATTCTTTATTAATAGATTTTGCAATATATATGTATATATATTATATTATAAAATTATTTTACGTAAAATTGAAATTGGAACAAAATAATATTTATTTAGAATTATTTCATATTTTCAAATATTTGTAATAATTTTATAAAGTGTAAAATTTATGAATTATGAATCAATTATATGAAATTATTATAAGTTGAAAAAAAGTAAAAATTATATGGTTTTCATCATATTCTTTGTTATAAATATAGAATTTGAAAATTATTCACTTAATAAGTTAGAACAAACTAATATTAAAAAAGCTAATATTCAAAAATATTATTAGCAGATGAAAGTAAGTTTCTTTATTTTTCACTTGCTAGAACAATTAATAAGCATTGATTTTTGAAATTCAATTAGTATAAATTGGTGCTGATACTTTATTTTCATAAAATTAAAAAATCATAATATTTAAATACAAATAATTTTAGTATGTGAATTTATGTTTTTAAAATTAGTTTCAATAATATACGATTCCGATTCGTGGTAATTAAATTACAAATTTGTAAAGGTATATTTAAATTTCGAAGAAGATCTAAAAATCGTATACTATTTTTAAAGCAGAAAAAATCTTTTGTTTTTAAATAAATTTGATCCAATGATTTAATGGCATATTAAAAAGAAGGTTAATCAAAGTCTGAAAATTTCTATTGTTATATTGACCGACATCATCCTATTTTTGAAATATTGATATGTTTCTATTTAAATTTATATGTAATCACTTTATCTAATAAAGCATTATGTTGTTAAAGCTTAAGTACCAAGTACATGGTACGTTGATTTTACAACAGCAGATTGCTGTCTTACTCTGCTAATTCCTGCTCATTAATAGTTTTAATTAATCAATAATTAGTTTTAGTATAATGTAAAAATAATTATATCGTGTATTTATCTATTAAATAATAATTATTAAAGAAATGTTTGTATTTACTTACAGTAATTAATTAAGCATACTGGTAAAAAAAGAATACTCTCTTTCAAATACGTCAAGAATAATTGGTTTCCTTGCGTTGGTCTACAGTGCAAAAATAAGGATCCCCCGTCTGACGTTTTTTTCTGCTAATTTTATAACCGTATATAAAGAAAAATCCAACAGATGTGTCACTAAATTTAAGGGCATTTTATTTGGTGACAATATTTATAAATACTGGGATTAAATAAAAAACTAAGAATTTATCTGAATATAATTTATAAACATTGCAAGTTTAAAAGTGAATCATTTGAAGTATGTAATTTTTTTTACGTCGATAATATTGTAATAAACTTTCTCTGAATACGTATGTCATTAAAAATATTTAAAAATTATTAATATTAAGTATATTTAATTTATGATAATATCCATAAAACTTTACGTAAGCGTAAATACTTTTTTCAGAATGAATAAATACTTAATGTCATATGTTGCAGTATTTTAGAGATCGAACATTACTCTAACAATATTTTTATATTTTCACATTTATGTTTTACTTTGAAAATTTTCAAAAAAATAAAAATGTGGAAAAAAATCTGATACTATTATTGCTACCACTACTAATACTTAAAATTAATATACGAATATTCGTTTATGTTCCAAAAACTTTTACGTTATATTAATAGATTGTAGTGTACTCTTTACATTTTTTAGAAATTCGTAAATATTGTATTCAAAACGCAAAAAGCACTGTATTTTATAAAAATGTTAAAAGTAAAGTTGCTTCAATTGAAACGTCCACAACTTTCCTTTTGAATTTCAGCAACAGGCAACCACTCAGAAATAAATAAAACTTTTTATGATTAAAAATTAAGTGGTTCACTCTTCTACACCGTCTGCACCTTGTTAAGATTGCGGCTTAGAAAAAAGTATTTTATTTTTACTTCTTGTTAGACTTGATGTTTTCTTAATTTCTATTCTATTCAGTTAATAATTGAGCCTAAATTTTATTTGTATTATATTTATTTATATTATTTCATACATTTAAATTAATTCTTTTTGTATATATTCAAATCTTAATTATTATTTGCTTATTCTAAAATATATTAAAAATAAAAATAGAACTGTAGATATAATTGCTAACTATTACATACTAATATCTTAACTTAATTACTGTAGATTTTATTTGTTATTTCACTTCATGAAATGTAGTAAATTATAATAAACTTCAGGCGTATTTATTTATAAAAGATTAAAATTTATCAAAATAAAATGAATATCATTATATTTTAAAAATTTTATAAAACATTTGAAACTGAATGTATTTCATAAAAGTTAAAATGATAGATATAAACTTTTACATGCTGTATTTTCATATGTCATAGCTAAGATTTTATTATAATAGTAATTGTTGTAAGTTAACTACCATTAGAAAATTTTTTATAGTTTTTATATTTTTTATAAATACAAATAAACTTTAAACTCTTCCTTTACTTTTTGATTTTTTTTTAAATATTTGATACATTATTAAAAAATTATATTCCTAATATTTTATAATATAAAACTCTGTTATCTAAGAACATCTAAATGACGATATGAAATAAATATTTATTCTAATTCGTGTACCCCGTGTGACTATGAGAATATTACTTGATTCTTTGCAAATTATTTATAGAAATTATTTTGAAAATTAATAATTAAAATATATTCGTTAAAAGTCTTTCAATTGAATTTGAAGTATACAAAAGTTTTTTATATTTATAGATGAAATTACTCTAAAATCTTTCTTTTACGATAAAAATTAACTCAGAAAACTGATAAAAGTTTTTAATAAAATATTACTAGTTTCTTCTTGTGTTAAAAAACAATACGTAAATCTGATTGAGTCTCTCAAAAGAATACGTAGTATGCGAAGCAAAGAGGGTATTTTCTTTGTATATTTTTGATTTTAGGATTTGCTCTGGAAGATAACGTCACAATTGTCATAGCAACTCCCTCAATGTTTTCCTGTAACTTTAAAAAGTATGGATACCTACGGTATAATCGCAATGATATGTTAAGTCTTCTGATTGTCAATACGTACCTAAAATATAAAAAAAGAAGGGAGAAACATAAATATATATAAATGTTCTTTTAAATTGTTTAACTTGTTTAAAATATTATTCTTAAGAATAAAATTATGATTGTCTAAATACAAAAATATTCCGTATGATTATGATTTCACATTTTCATGTACACATTAGTTATCTTACCCAAAATGTAGCTATGTTAATAAGAAAAATATGTAAAGAAGCGCTTTCACATAAATAAAATATCACGTACTACAAAAACTTCTTCCGAGATATTCAAATATTTTCCCAAAAAATGTTCAAATTATAATACTTATACCTCATTGACACTTGCTAAACTTTCATAATATTATTGGTTTAATATTTTCTATTAAATATTTTTATTATCTTAATTTTATTTTCAATAGCTATTTGTAAATTTTATAATAAGTATTATATAATTGCTAAAATTAGAACAATATTATATAGTGAAATTACAATGAAAAGAATAACATAATTCTGAATAGTTTTATTAGGCCATAATAGATAATATTTACGTAACATTATTATTAGATTGTACTCGAATATCATTTTATAAGAATCAAATAAATAATTGAACATGACTAAAGCTATAAATAATTTATATATTCTATATAATAATAAATATTATTTATTAATACCTCTACAGTTATAAATACATATTAAATTAAATTAATTATAAACTGGTTATAGTCCCAGCAGAACGTGAAAAAATAGACTTGAACTTAAAAACAGAAGATATAAATAAATATAAAAAAAATTAATAAATTTTCTTTCGATCAAAAAGTTAAGGTCACGCTTTATGTAAATAAAACTTTTTATAGTAGTATTTTCTGAATTCCGAATATCATATATTGAATATCTTTAATCATCATTAATTACTAGATTACATTAAGTATTACCCATAATTACAATCCCATCTTTGAACCAAAACTGTATTTATAATTTAAAATATTTTGATAAATCATACTTATATTTTTAAGAAGTTTTAAGTATACTTAAATTAAAAAAATAAATAAATATATCAATAGACTCATATATCAATATTTTTTAATATTAATAATTATTAAAATTTAATTTAACCTTCAAATATATATTATTAAAATAATTTAAATTTTGAATTGTTTTTATATTTGCATATTGCTGAAAAACAAAGGCAAGTTTTAGATAAATTAACAATAACTATATATAAAGAGAAAGAAAGAGAGAAAGACAAATGTATGCTAATTTAAATATTTATTTTAATTAAAAATTGAATTATGAAAAGGGGAAGTACGCATAGGTAAAAAATCTGTAACGATAAAAATATTTTATCTGTAACTTAAATAAGAATCTTAGATGAATATACATCAAAATAATGAAACTGAAACAAATTTTGTATTAATATACAGTACTTAAATGCTAATTTTACTTATCCTGTTATACCTACTATTGATGAAAATACCTCTGTTTTAACTGATAATGAAATAAAGCATATAAGTCATTCAACAGAAAAATTAATAAACCTGATATTTTTCTTTACTATTAAATAGATAAAAGTAGGAGTTTTAAAATTCGCATTATAAATTCATGAAATTTAAATAACTCTGCGAGAAACAAAATACAACGCAATATTAATAAGAAATTATAGGCTGTATCTGAACTTTACAAACTCAAAAATTTGTTCCCGTTTCGATAAAACTTAAAAATGCTTTATTGATGGAACTTTTATGGAACATTTAATTTTTTAAATAATTTTTTTAATATTTTTTTAAATAAATAGAATTCTATACTGTGATATCTTACAAGTTAATCTTATTATAAGCCTAGGATACACAACTAAAAGTGCAATAAAGTATTTTAGTTTGCCATGAAAGTATTTAACAAAACTTATAATTTATTCCAATGCTATGAAAAATGTTAATACGCATTTTTATTATTACTTTAGAAAAAAATTAACTTTTGCTGAATCAACAAATTTAAATTGTAAAAACGCTTAAATTAAAATTACATGGTGAAATAGCTTTAGACTAGTGCGAATAAATAAAAAACGAAAGACCGAATGAAATAAAATAATTTCATAAATAAAAACAATTTTTGCAGTTAGAATAATTTGCACAGTCGTGGCTTGAAAGTTCGTGGATTATCAAACAGAGTATGAGATTACATATCCCAATTTTGTAAACGTATGAATGCTAGAGCTCATAAGCATAGAAAAAAAGTAATAATTATTATCTGAGCCATTGATAAAATTGCGAATTGAAAAAGGTGATTTCTATGGGTGAGCTAGATTTCGGACAAATGAGACCTGACTTAAGCTTTGCGTAGAATATCAACATAAGGTGCTTCGGCGTTATTATTTAAAATGTATATTTATTGTTAATAATAACTATGTTTTGTCCTAGATCGACTTCTTGAATTTATTAGTAAAGGTACATGGTCAGACTTTTTTTAACGCAGAGAGGAGCTATGAATTTTATACTCTAATAATTGTAGCCTAATAATGGCTTTTTCAGTGTAGTCAGTTACTGCTGATATGTTTGATTAATTGTTTGTAAGATACTACTAGTTTTCAAACAATATATTAACTACTTATGTATCAATTTATAGTTATTTTCCATAATAAACTAGAATTAAACTCCATTCTTTATTTTTATAAGTAAATAACATTGTTTTATTCTGGAAATGTTACATTTGCTTATAGGGCTCAGAACCTACTGTAATACTTTCAAGTATTACTTTAGAATAAAGACCTTTTATCGCATTATTCTGTAAAGCATTATTAGCACTGATTGATACTAATACTTTTTTTCAACCCAAACGCCACAGACTAGTGTGTAGATTATGAGATGGAAGTGTAAAGCACTCTGTAAAGCACTATGATAGTATCGGTCAGGGTAACTTTTCAAGATCGCTTTATTTTTACTCCTTTTCACTCATATTTGCTACTTGTCCACCCTTCAAAGGCGATAATGTAGCCTTCTCTTTAATTTTGTTTTAACGGGTAATATTTATATATTAATTTAGCATCATACGAATAATTTTAAAACAGCATTAATATATATTATATAAATAAATTCTACTTTTACACTTAAATTTCTAGTAATTATTTTAAAAAATAAGAACATGTATTTTTTAATAATGTTAATGCATTCGTATATATAAGAAAAAAATAATTTATGTAAATATTAATAACCGAATATCTATATATATATATATATATATAATGATAATTAAAAAATGTAATTCTGCAATACCACCATTTTAAGTAATGTGGACTTCATTAATAATGCTGAAGACTATTTGAATTCTTTGTAAGATATAAAAATTAAAAATTATCAATATTGGTATGTTTTTTTATTTTTTACAATTAATTCTTTATATTCTGACTAAGAAAATGACTAAGAAAATAACAATGTATTGTTGTAATATTCTTTTTATATTATAAAAATTTCAATATTTAAATGAAATTTCTTTATATGCCTAAGACAAATTGTACACATATTACGAGTGGCCAGTTACATTAGAATGATTACTTACATCTAATTATCTCGATAAGGAAACTTTTATTCCAGCTTATACTTAGATAAGTAATTTCTGTCATTGAGAGCTGAATCACATAAGATCTCATCAACGATCAGAAAGGACTCGCCAATATCTATGTTACACTTAAAAACATTAATCTGTCTATCCTCCAAAAATATTTTTAAACTTTATTGTACAACTGTATCGCTGTAAAAAATAAAAAATACTTCTAAAAGCAATAAATCTTACCATTAACAAAATATTATAAAATTTCGCAAAAAAATAACTTTTAGCTTACGATATTATTAATCATTCTTAACATCAAAGATAATTATTGCGTATAGTAGAAATAATTTTATACAAGGCATATAAAAAAATTTTAAATTGAATTTATAATTTTTTTACAATTTTAGCTATAGAGATAAGCTCAATTTTTTTTTATGTAAATATATGAAACAAAAAACTGTGACTATGCCAAAACAAATATGTAATATATTTTATATATGTGTACATTTGTCTATTGATTATATTTAATTAAATGTTTAATGACAAAAAATAAAAGTAAATTATGAAATTATTAAAAAATCGTATGATTTGGAATTTATTTGATTATTCCACTTTTACAAATTTGGTTAATTATATTTATTTTTTTGAAGAACCAATGTAATAGAAAAGAACATTTACAAATTAAATTATAATATAATAAGCAGTATTATCCAATTTATTTAAATTTTTTAACAACATAAATGTAATATAAACAAAATATTTATATATTTGATTGCAATAAATATAATCTTATTTGTGAAACTTAAAAAAGTATTTCTTATGATTCCATGTAATAATTACAAAATTCAGTCTTGCAACATAAAATACATATTTATATAAACAAAATAAAATTACTTCATGTACAAAAAAAATAAATAAATACATAAAATTCTATAAAATTCGTATAGAAAATACAGTAAACGAAGTTGAACCATACAATTATGTCACATATGTTTAGATTTCTTTTATTTTGTAAATTTGTATTTAGAAACTATAAATAACATAGTGAGCGAGCATCACATATTAAATACCATAACTAAATGAAAAAATTCTATTATAAATTATAATCTATATTTAAAAGTTATAAAGACTAAACTATTTTGATTTAATTAATTAAAAAATAACATAAATGAACATTTTAAGCTTTTTACATTCAAATTAAATTTTACAATCTATTTCTATTGTCTTATTATAAAAATATCTTATAATTATGTACAAACAATCTTTTTGTGTAAATAACAATTTTTTTTAAATGTTTATAAAAAAGCATGAAGAGTGTAAAAATAAATCTAAACATATTTTATATATATTTCATGATAATATATAAAACTAAATTCAGTCATTTGTCAATGATAATTTTCATTATTCTGAATCATAACCAGAATGTAAAAATTAGATTAATCATTTATTCTACAATCCTGAATTTTCCTCACTAAACCGTAGCCACAGTGTTTCAAATTCACGACTGTAAGCATTAACAAGTTCATATTGATTTGTTATAAAAAGATTTTCACAATTACCAAAGAAAGCTTGTATAGTCCAATTTGCACTGCCTGTAATCAGAATTTGTTTGTCAATAATAGCAAACTTATGATGCATTAGATACACAGATTTTTTAGTCCTTATTTGAATTCCTAAAATAAAATATTATTAATAATTTAATTTTAAACAAAAAAATAATAAATCTGAATAATCGATATAAAAAAAAAATATTGATAATTTTAAAATAAAATAAATTCACAAATTGATGAAATAATTTTATACAATGCATGTGTACATGAAAAATTCCATTAGTCAAATTTAAAATCTATTGTATTATTTTGAAATTCTTGCTCAATAAAATATTTTATTTTTTATTTTTTAATTGAATAAAATTTTATTTCTAAAATAACTTATTAATACACTACTCTGTTTCTTTAGGAATTTTTAAATCAAAACCAACCTGCTTTTCTTAAATTTAAAATTTGATTCGAGTCATTTTCCTGTAATTCGTCATCTGTAATAACTCTTACAAATATATTTTTCTTCTTCAAGTTAATTATTTCTCTTACTAAAAGAGGAAAAGTTAAAAAATAGATACAAATATCCAATGTTCTTTTTGTAGAGAGTAAACATGTTGTAATTTTTCTAAAACAATAATAAAACATGTTTGTAAAAGCTTTATTAAATTCAAAATTAATAATTATTTAAACCTACTGTAGAGAACGAACTGGACAATTTAATGATAAACAAGGAATATTTGAGCTTAAATGTGCTCTACATTGCGAAGAAATATCAGAAAAAAAAATACTTCTGTTTTTGGTTTCAATTTTGCTTTCGTTTTTTGATAATTTTGATACTTTTGATATGCAAGCCATACAATTTCTGATGCACATACAAATACTACTGTAGAAATAAAAACTCGTCCAGATAAAGTTATACAATTTGAAATTATCATCTGAAAAATATATTTACATATACTTTCAAATAAATATATAAAAAATAATCAATTATTCATTTAAAATATAAATAAATTTATAAATTTTATAAAAACTAATATAATGCAAGTCTTTTTCAAATGCTAATAAAGAACTAAATTGAAATAAATAAATGGTATTGATTTGATTTTCATTAAAATTACATTTATTGAAACATATTTCACCTTAGTACGTGACAATAGTTTGTTAAAATGAAAATACTCTAATAATAGAATTACTAATTAAAAAAATTAATTTTTAATCACATAACTTTTTGTACAAAAGTTGATAAAATGTGCTTCAACTTATAACCTTACTCACTACTTACACGCATTCTAATATACTAATGCAGGAAAATACATTTGGTCAACGGTAGTTAATTATTCGCAGAACTATGTTTTCAAAATCTCGTAATAATTATGGGGAACGTGACCAATGCCTTAAAATTCTCGGTAATCATTCCAATTCAATAACAGTCATCACGTTTGATAATACCCCAACAACTATTGTTGACGACAATATTGACAATATTGACATGAAATGTATTGCGCAGCCATAAGTCTACTGCCTGAGTTAAATATGGTCTTACTACGTATAACAACACAAAAAGGAAAAATTGAGAACCCCGTGAAGTAACATATATATATAGCGTTTACATTTGCCGGATATTGACAGTCTTAAAATACTGTTTTATAAAGTAACTAAAAATTAAATATTGTGTATTTAATGTTTAATGTTTAGATAACCAAATATATTTAAAATGTCTTTCGAAACATTGCGGAAGGATTACAGTGTAAGTAATTTCTCTTGTTTTTAACATGTAGGTTATGTTTTATAAAATAAATTTAAAAATTATAATTATTTCAGAAATTAACTATTAAAATAAAACTAAATCAAACAATTACGTATAATATTATGAATTATAATATATATTTTTTTTGTAGAAATATGTCCAGCAATACTTAAAAACATCGGATATAGCATCATTTCAAAAAAAATGCACAGAACAGTGTGCTAATGATAAAGATAGGAAGCCAGCAATTGATCAGGCTTTACGAGATACTTTAGTCACTATTTTATCAAGTAATTCTGATGATAATACACAAGCTTTAGAATCTTATATTAAATTTTGTATAGAACTCTGTCGAAAAGATTTAGCAACAACAAGTATACCAGTTATGTTATTGAGTGATATGTTTGATGCTATGACACTAAATCATTGTGAAGAATTATTTACTTATGTAGAAAATTATGTTGCCATTTGGAAAGAGGAATTATTCTTTGGTGCTTGTAAAAATAACCTACTCAGAATGTGCAATGATCTTCTCAGGAGACTTTCACGATCTCAACAAACAGTATTTTGTGGAAGAATTTTACTCTTTTTGGCTAAATTTTTTCCATTTTCAGAAAGATCAGGACTTAATATAGTTAGTGAATTTAATGTAGAAAATGTAACTGAATTTGGAACAGAAAAAGAAGTAGTAACAGAAGAAATGGAAGTTGATGCAGAAAAAGCTGATGCAAAAATATCAATAGATTATAATTTGTACAGAAAGTTTTGGGCTTTGCAAGATTTTTTCAGAAATCCCAATCAATGTTATAACAAAATGCAATGGAAAGTCTTTTCTACTGTAAGTATTGTATTATCAATTTTTTTCAAATTATATCTATTACAAAAAATTTTTTTTTTAATTTTTTAATAATTAATATAAAATATTTAAAAATCTAATTGTTACACATTTACATTTATAGCATGCTACTAATGTTTTATCAGCATTTGCTTCTTTTAAATTGGAAGACCAAAAAGATTGTATAATAGATCATTCAAAACTTGAATTGTCAATGGAAGGACTTTGCAAAGAATCACACTATTTTGCAAAATATTTGACAAATGAAAAATTATTAGAATTACAGTTATCAGACTCAAATTTTCGACGATATGTTTTATTGCAGTTTTTAATTTTATTTCAGTATTTAAATAGTACCGTTAAATTTAAATCGTAAGCTTAAAGTTATTTTATCTTTATTATTTTCATTCCAGTCAATATTACTCACAATCATTATTCTTATTTTGTTATTATAATATTCTTTTTTAATATTCAATAGAGAAACACATGAACTAAAGTCTGACCAAATAGAGTGGGTTACTGCAACAACGGAACAAGTATATACTCTACTTACTGAAACTCCACCAGATGGATCTGCTTTTGCTGAATCAGTCAAATATATTCTAAAACGTGAAGAGTTTTGGAATTCCTGGAAAAATGAAGGTTGTCCAGCTTTCAAGAAACCAACTCCAGAATTCACCACAGAAACAGATGATACAAGAAAACCAAAAAGACTAAAAAGACGAATTGGTGACATGATTCGTGATGCACAATCAGTAGGCAAATATTATATGGGCAAGTAAGTATCAACTATTTTATATATCAATATATTTAATGAATAATATAAATTGAGATTTTTTAATTTGATTTTTAGTCCAGAATTAACAAAATTATGGAATTTAAGTCCAAATAATCTGGAAGCTTGTAAATCTAAGGATCGAGACTTTTTACCATCTTTAGAAATTTATTTTGAAGAGGCAATTGAACAGTTAGATCCTGCTGCTGCGATAGAAGAAGAATATAAGTATGTATTTGGATAAATTGATATTTTTTATAGTATAAAGTATTTCACCCTAAAAATTAGTTAATTAGTTAATGTTTAAAAATATATTATTTTTAATTAATTTTAGGATAAATGATAAAAAATTATAACAGTCTAAAATTTAATTATTCAATGAAATAAACTATTCTTACCTGTATTTTATAAATTAATACATTTTTACTTGTTAACAGAAAAGTTAATGATGGTAATTTTGGTTGGAGAGCACTGAGATTACTAGCTAAAAGGAGTCCACACTTCTTTGTTCATGGAAATTATCCGATTAATAAACTGCCTGAATATCTTGAAATAATGATAAAAAAAATAGCCAAAGATAGACCAGTAAGTTTTTTGCATTGATATATTTTTTTTATTTATACGTTTAAATTTCAATTTAATCACATTATAGCAAACTCAAAGTGATATTAAACAAGAAGCTGGAGAAACCCCACCACCAGAACAAATTGATCAAGACTTCAATGAGGAAGCTTTGAAACAAGAAACAGAAACTATAGAAGCTAAACCTAAAATATCCCGTGATTTGGTCGAAAAATTAGCCGAAATTTTAAAGAATGACTGGGAAAAATTAGCTGTTAAATTAGGATATACAAGAGATGAGGTACTTTCTTAAAAATTATATAATTTTTATTGTATATATAATAAGAAAAAGTTTAAAATATGAATGTAACACTTAATAAATGTTAGTCCATTTAAGTGATTAATAAATTAATTATAAATATATTATATATAAAAATAATAATTTATATTACATATTTTTAATAGATTTTTTTCTTCGCTAAAAAACAAACAGCATACGAGCAATGTCAAGAAATGTTAATTATATGGACTGAAGAAGATCCCGATGCATCAATTGAAAATTTAAAATCTATTTTATTGAATTTAAATTATATTGAAGCTGTAGAAATGTTAAATACTAATACTATGTAAATTGATAGAATTTATATGTTTTGTAATTAAATAAACAAAAAACACAGACTGAAAAAATTAAGTTTATTATCTTTAACATAAATCTTTTAAATAATTGATGTTTTAGAATTAATCGTGAAATAATTTCATTTTATTTTTTTCGGCAGTTATTACAATAAAAAATTAAAGTATTATTCTGTAATGTAATTTAATACAATAGTTAAACATTAATACGTAACTTTATTTTTCAATTTCGTAAATTTAAGTAAACACAACTTACATAAAAATCTATTTCAATTTTTATCCAAATAGTAAGCAGTATTTTTATTTTATTTAAATTATTTATCATTTTTAAGGTTTTAAAATTAAATAGTTAGAAACCTAAAGTTAAGTCAGAAAATTTTTTACCTACTTAGTTTTGTAAAAAAAGAAAACTATTATTATTAATACGTGTTAGTATATTACATTTTTTAAGTTATAAACATTGACTTAGATTCGATTTATATTTAACGTAAAGCTAAACACAACGCTGGACTTAATAAATTACCAAAATTATTTGATTTTGGCAGTTATAAATATGTATAAAACATTACATTATCTTTCGGGCCAGTCATTTGATGGTAGGCCAAGCTGCTGAATAACATTTTGATGCATACGTTATTCTTAATCACCTGACATTTGGGTGAGTTTTATTATAAATTACAAAAATAATTCCATAAAATCATAACGTGTTTTAAATCTAATAAACATTTTTGGTACTACAATACTTAACGCAAAAGTTATTATTTTGTAAAAATTGAAATTTACTCTTATACAAAATTTCTTATATAAACCAGAAAAATTCTTAAATTTTTGATAACAAATCATTATGTGATAGGAAAGTTCAATGTTAAATCTGAATTTTAATAAAAAATATTTATTATATATAGGTTCTAGCTCTTTAAGAATTCTAACATTCATATGCATGACAATACGGATATGATTTATTTGTTGCACCCAAGATAAAAAATTATATATAGTTCTAGATATGTATTATTGAATTATTTTGTTCATTTATTTGTGCATCGAGATCTGATAAGATATGTTTCTTTTTATATTTATGAACAAATGAGTAAATTTAGAAACACTTGAATTGCATTTGCATAATGTAAATATATATATTTATCAATTTATCAAATAAATTATTTTATAAATGTCAAGTGCTTGAAATGACAAATAATCATAACTGGAAAAATGTACGTGTACTTATATATTTCCTTTACCTGGGGCAATTTAATTACTTATATTTAAAGGCGGCAACTATTTTCTAAACATTACGTTACAACTTGATCAAGATATGTGTTTACGAAGAAAGAAAAAGCAAGATATTTGTTTTATTTTCATTAATTGCTTAACGTAGTAGTGCATAATGTACTGGACGTTTATTGTGACGAGGGAAACACTTAATTAAATAAGCATCGCGAGATTCTGAATGCACGTATTTTATATCTAGAATTTTTCTACATTGATCGTATATATAAAATATGATTTAGAATCACGCGTGCTTGCCTTTTGAACAAAAATTAATTACGACAATATACTATATCCATAAGAATTTATATATGATCATTATCAATTTACAAACATTATAAATTAGTTTATTATGTGTATTATATTCATATTATAAGTAATTAAGTTTTATACACTTTAAATTATTGCTTATTAATTTTATTTCATTGTCTTATTATCTGTAATTTAAAGAGTGCAATCATTTACTATTTTAATAATAATTCTATGTATAAAGATGTTTTATTACATATAATTTCGATAAAAAATTATACGTTAATTGTTGTAGATATTTTTGTTTAACGTAATGTTTAATTTTAATCAAGCTTTATATTTTCATTTTAAAAGTCGATTTTTTTCAACTCTTTTGCCTGAACAGATCTATTTTATAACAATATAAAATGCAAGTAATAAAACTTTCATCTTGAATAACTATAATTATAATATTTATGATAATCATGTATAAATTCCATCTTCAAACAGAAAATGCATGTCTTTATAAATATTTATAGCGAACACTGTTAGATAATAAAATTCAAAAATGTTTTTAACATAATTCGTAGGTACAGTGTTTTGTATTTTCCGATTGCGTCTACGCGATTGAATACATTTCTACGGGTTACAATTTTAGTAAGAAATATAAAGAATTTGGAATAAATTTCCAGATAAAAATATCCGAGTGGAATATTCAGCTGCAAATAAAAGTTTTCTGATATTTGTTTAAAATTTTTTTAATTTATGCTTCTATGTATATTATAAGCGAGGTGATTAAAGAAATCTTCTAAAAGAACAATAGTTGAACGATTACTATCTCATTTTCTTTCTACAGATTTATAAAAGATAGAACAATTTATAAAAGTGTGAGTGTGAATATGTGATGAGTTTCCTTTTACCGGAAGCTTTTCTATTTATATGCAGAAATATCAGAAGCAAAATTACAATACAGTTTTTAACACATTTTTGTTGAAAATGTTAAAAAATTAATAAATGATATTACTATGCTTGGATATATATTAATTTAATTTTAAATACTTTAGACAAATATTATATATACAATTAATAATAGAACAATGCATTGTTTACATTAATGTTATTTTAAAATGAATCAATTTCAACATTTAGAGGTATTGAAACCGACCTTTTCATCAAGATTTCGATGAACATTTTATGATAAAAGTATAGTTTCTTTTAAAATCCGAATAATATATAAAAATAGAATAATTATCTACGTACAATTATTTTCAATTTAAAATAAACAATATTATTCATTAAAATAGTTTAAAAACTGAAAAGATATTTAAATAAATATAAATATCGTAAGTATTATATTATTATTAATTTTCTAAAAATTAAATAATTATTAATAAAATTAGTAAAAGCATGGCTTGCGACAATAATGTATATTTATGAAAAAATTAAAGTTTCTAAAGGTGACACTAATGGTTCAAAGCTTAAAGTAAATAGAAAATGGAGACTTCTATTTTCTACAATTACCAATAAATTTCATAAAAGATGTAGTATTTAAATAAATTATATAATAATTATTAATAATATTACTATTTTACATTTAATTATTAACATATAACTTGAATAGTAATATCATTTATAATAAGAAAAACAACAAAGTAATTATTTTTATGTTCAATAATAAGGCTTATTAAAATTAAAAAGTAGCTTGTTAACTATTACTATTTCAAGTTTTCCAAAATTTAATTTACTTTGAATTTAGTTTACACAAATATAAGCATTATTATAAATTATTAAGTAATAATATTTTTATTTTTTTTCTAACAGCAATTTAGCGCTTTAAAATCGCAGATTAATATATTTGAAATAACGTATTTAATTTTAAACCTTATTGTACGGATTTTTATCAAAATTATTTTTTTTTGTTTAAAAAAACTTATATTTTAATTCTAAATGTTCTTGTTTGACTTATATATTTTATAAACTTTATTTGGAATATATTTAAAAAATAAAAAAAATAAAATCAGTAAAAAACTATTTCTTATAAAATACACGTATATCAATCACTTAATTTTTATTATTTCAAATTTTCTAATGTAAATTTCCAAAAAATTTTGGAATTCATAGGTATGATTTTCAACATTGTTAAATATAAAATTTTTTGGTTGATAAGATACATAACTTATTACTATGATACATATTATAAATATTATTTGTATCTGTTAACTTATTATACATGCAAACAATTAAATATAATATTTTTTTGTGATAAACTACGTTAATAAAATTTTATAAATTTTATTAAATTTAGTCAAGCTTTTATTAAGGTACCACATTTAATAGGTCTGATACGTTATATGTATACTAAAATTCATGCTATTATTATCATTCATTTAGCATATTAAATCTATCAATATTACTAGAAATTAGAACTTCTATAGAAATCATGAAGAGAACACTAAATTTTAATCTAATACAGAGAATATTCCAATCAGAAGTATTGCATTATTTAAAAATTAGAAGAATTATTATCAGGGAATAAATGTTTATTTCGACATTGAATGTTTGTATATGTATTGTATAATGCCATTTTGTTAATAAAATAATACTATAAAACAGGAAACATAAAAGGCGGAAAAGGAACGGAAGAATAAAAGAAAAACAAACGTCATTTCTTAATTATTTACACGTACAATAGAGCTCGTCCATTGTCCTTACACACGTTAATACATTTCTTGTCCCATTCATTCCTGAAAGAGTCGTCGGAGCTGCTCCGTGTATTCGGTCTCTGTGAGAAGAACTTCTTCCTCGTCATTTTCATTTTCAGTTGCATCCTCATCGTCTTCGTCGTTGTCTTCGTCAGCATCGTCATCGTCAGAGTTGTTCCTGGTGTCTTCCTCCGCGTTAGTGGAGCGTCGCCTACGCCTCTTGGTGAGTTCACTTGTCACCTCGACACAGAGGAGGGCGAATTTATTGTCGCAAGAATAGCGTACTTGTTCTAGAAGTCGACCACCTAGAAGAGACGAACCAAGACCAAATCGGTCGGAGCTGCTAGAGTGCCAGGCATCACAGTAGGTATCCATCGCGCGCTCTCCCAACGTGTGTGAACCGTGCCATACAACTTTATCCGGCCTACAAAACAAGAATTTATGACTTAGTCGAGTAAATTAATTATGATATTTAAAACCTAATAGTCTACTGTTGTCGAGTAAGTAGTACTTTAAGAAATTTTAAATTAAATATTTGCTAAAATTTATGATTATTTAAATTTTATTCTTAAATTATACAATAAATATTAGATTAATAAATTATAGAGATGTTTACCACGTATAATCGGTGAGGATATTCTTTCCATTGAAACTGTAGATACGTGGATTTTGTGAGAAATAAGCTCCGTTACCGTTGAACATTTCTTTCCAGGAATTAAAAAGAACGTCACCCTAAAACGAAAGATAGTTAATATTTATTTGAGGAATTCGTTCCCGTATTATGAATTTTATATTACTTTATAGTTTATGATATTTCAAAACAATTTTATCATTAATTTGTTTTGTGTTTTTAATAAATTAAGTCAAGACAATGCTTTAAATTAACTTTATTAAATTGTAAATTAATATTTCTTATAGATGAATACTTCTTCCTTTTTTACAAGAAAATAATTTTTAAAGACAGTTCAGAGTTTACTTTTTGACTAACAACAAATTCGAATTACTTTTAATTATTATACGAAAAAATAGTAGCCTTTAAAGGATAAAAACAATTATATTTGTTTGTCATTATATCAAGAACAGAATATATAAGCCATTTTAAACACAAATATTTTTATTGCTATAATTAATAATTAAGGGAATAAATAATATTAATTTTTCAAATATTTCAAAATAACGTAAAATAAATAATCGTTAATATATTCATTTTTCAGTTTACTATAATAATAGACTATATAAATAGTTTTAATAATTGATAATGAAGTTATGAAATTGATCGAGTCACGTTTAAATTTTAGATAAATATAAAAAACAGAGATATATAATTTGAACAGATCAATCGCTTCAAAGAAAATAAGAAAATATAACGATGATTTTATTGAATTAAATGTAAATAATAAGACGTACCCTTTTAAATAAACACACACACACACACACACATATATATAAGAAACAAATAATTTTCTTAATTGAAACTTGGTATTTTATTTCTTTACATTATAACAGATCAATAGTAGTTCAGCTTATAAAACAAACAAAAAATTACCTTATGTAATTAATCTACGTTTTATAAAATGTAATTTTCTCTTCTTAAAAGAATTTTAACACTTTATTTTTTAAATGCACTGTAAAATATAAAAGAAATAAATAAAAATATTTTTAGTAACTGCGTATTTTATTCATAATTTCATTTCAATTTTAAGTGTAAAAAAGATGTAACTTTTCCATTTAGAATTAATCTTCCTTCTTTTAATTTTATATATCTGCCAAATTTCAATTGATCTTTAGATATTAATATTTTAGATTTTAACTTCATTAAGTGTATTTAAATATTAATGATTTAATTTTTAAAAACTTATCGATAAGTTATTGAGATATAAACATAGCATATAAAATAGTTATTCCACAAAATAAATTTAGAAAATTGTTATCGATGTTTTTTAAAATCTGCTAAAAATACTTTTTTAGTTTTAGAAAATTTAAATACAATACGCTGTATGATTGTTTTATATACTAGCTTTAACCGAATACATAGAAAAATTAAAGAATAGCGATTGCATAGATCTAACAAAACAAAGAGAAATATCTATTATTCATTTCAGGTGCTTTATTTCTTAATTATGTTTATTTTAGGTATTGGATATTATTTATTAACTTTATTCACTACGATCTATTATTAAAATTATCTTTTTGAATATAAACTTTATATTCGAATATGTCGAATGTGAAGAATCTCAGAGAATCTATATAATATCTATAAAAAATGTCTCACCTTAATATTGACGATGGGTAAATCCCTATCTCCAAGCCTTACGATACTGTCGACGTTTTGAACTCGTGAGCTGAGGAAGGCTCGGAATGTGCTTCTTAGACCAGATCGCTTTGCTTGACGATAGCAAGAGTAGTCGGCCCCACGCACTCCGTGCATGTCGCCAGTGAAGGGCTCATTCAATGCTGCCATGCGCAGCTGCATTATCAAGAGAACAATTATATAAACGTTTAAACGTGCATATACGTTGAGATATATCGGCTCTTCCGAACATCTTTAAAAACAGAAATTTATAGAAAGATCAAGTTTCAATAAGTTTTTCTTTCATACGTTTTCGTGTTACTTTCGCAATTCTGTTATCGGTTGTTTCATTTATCTGGGTAAAGTTTCTCGATCTTTTTATATTTTCTATTCAAAAGAGATACAAAAACATGCTATTTCTTGAATTACATTATAACAGAATCAGAAAAATATCGGTAAACATATTATATGTTATATAATTAATACCTACAATAATGATTATATTCAATATGAAATTTTTTTATTAATTAGTGATATATTCAAATTTTTCACGTATAATTATAACTCAGATATTAGTTTTTCGTTTTTTGAATATCGTTTATAAATAAAAATGATTTATATTAATAGCATGAAGATTTTTTTTTTTAAATTTTTCTATTTTTACATAGGCTGCTCGATGTTCTTATATTTATTTTTCTTGAAGTAATGAAAAATATTTAATTGACTTCAAGTTATGTAATCTTTCCATAAAAAGAAAAATGAACAAAATTTAATTATAAAATATCAAGTTACATAAGAACGAAGAAGACTAAATAAATTCATTATGTTTAACATAAAATTATTTATTTTCATATTAATATTTCTTATGATTAATTTGTTATTTCACAGAAACATAATACTTATTTATATATTTAATATTTTTGAAATTAATAGCATAAAATCAAAGAATTTTTTGGTAAATCAATAGAAAATAATTTTAAAATCTTATAATTGTAAGATTTTTATTAAAATTGAAACATTTAGAATAAATATTTTTTCAAAAAACGAATATAATAGAAATAAAAATAATAAAATTCTCTATTTTTGGAGCATATTGTAAAGATTTTTTATTATTATTTATAATTATATCGTACGCCTTTTTAAAACTATGTATTTAAATATCTAAAGTCATGTATTATAAAATTTTACTAGAAAAAACTTTTCTAAACTACCATGTATGTACAGCCCTATTCAACGTGATTTTATTATCTTCGAATACAGTAAATACCAAAAATATGTTCTGAATAATTGATTTACCGTGAAGGTTTAGGAAACTCATATTTTTCTATTTGAAAAGGGGAAAACCGCGGTTAACATGTGAAAAAGAGTCAGAATCTACTTTACACTTTTTTCCTGATCTCTGTCAGTTAAATTCTATCTTTACTTTGTTCATTTTAGAATTTTTTCATATTACAAAAGATTTGAAATGGTTATTTCTATCTTTTTCGCATGAAAGTTAAATTTTTCGCAAATGGTGACTGTAAAACTTTATTGAAATAATACCTTTAAATATATGATGAAAAATGTAAAATATAAATGTATGCAAAGTCAAAATTATGTATAAAATGTAAAAATGTTGTAATATGAAAAATCAAATAAACTATCTAATCATAATAAAATATCTTTTATAACTTTTCCTTGATATCACTAAATCGTTGATTTCCTTTAAAATATATTTTTTTCAGAAAAAGCGGAAAAACTAAAATTTATAGTTATTAGTAATACTGTACCATTTTTGGATACCACTGGATAGCGTGAAAATATAAAAAAATAATTGTACAACTGATTAGAATAATTGAATACTATGAAGGAAGTATTTTTGAAGTAAATATAAATTATTGCTATTACTTACACTAGTACCATCTGCTTTCAAGGGAATCTGATTAATCAGATTAGAAGCCTCAAATGGAGGATTAATTGGTGGTGATGCAGTTGTCGGTGGTGCTGGGGTCGTTATTGGCAATAAAGTTCCTAACTGCATTTCAATGTTTAACGATTAATTTTTGCATTATATTTTATATATAATTAAATCCATTATATTTATTATAAAATTATTAAAATTATTTATAGTTTATCGACAAAAATTCTTACAGACAGATTTCTATTATACATAGAAAATATACTTTTTCTAGTAATAAATGTAAAACGTTAAGATTATTGAGATTAGTATTTAATTTTATAATACATGTTAAGATTTATATATAGAAGGTCAATCATAAACCAGTAACTTTAATATAACTTACTGGGATATATTGCCATCCATTATTGACTCTAACCAATAGTGCTTGTTCATCTATAATGTAAGCAAGAGTTCCTACAGGACTTACAGCAGACATCTAAAAATAATTTGATAAAATATATGCAAAATTTATTTTAACGATCTTTGAAACGCTTTTCGTACTTTTGTCATTGCTTCAGTATTCTGGAATGTAACTGCTCCTGGAACAATTTTCGTTGTAGATTCTAAAGGCCCCCTTGTCGCTGCAGTATTAACCCCTGGAATTTCATTTATAGCAAGTATAATCTCAGTTTTTAATAAATTAAAAATATATTCAACTAAATAAAAAAAAACCACCAGCTATTTCTATAAAATTTTAATCTTTACAACGTAGAACAATGTTTTAGTATTCAACAATTATTTGTATTATTTACATTAAAAAATTTGTTTTAATTTTTCTATTTTATAAATATTTAGAATAAATTTCAATAGCGAAATTGTAGAAATACTTATTAGTTGAATTAAATAAGATATCAAATTAAACAATAGTAACTTTATTAAAATTATTACTAAAATTAGATAATAAAATTTATTCGATAGAAGTTATTGTTAAATGACAAAAATGAAAATATGAAAATACCTCTTTTGTAAGAGGCTTCAAGCTTGAATGATACTATTTTCATCACATTTGCACCAGAGTCGTTCAAAAACACTCCAAATAAATGAAATATTACACATATAAACTTTATTAAAACCAGTTTTCAAAAATTATATTTTTAAAATTTAGAATTCAAATGATTAAAATTCAAATTATTTGAATTTAAGTTGAAATTAATTAGCATAGAAAAGATTTTCAATTGTTATTAAAAATTAACTACTTATTAAAAATATAATTTTGAGAGTTATAAACGTATGCAAGTTATAAAAAAAATTAAAATAAGCAAAGGATACATGCTATCAAAAGACATTTTAGTAATGGAACGAGACTTATAAAACAAAAATGATTGTAAATTAATAAAATCATTAGTTTTTGTAAATAGTGCTGTCTATTCTCGAGTATATTCTTCATAAAAATAAATGACTATTTAAAATTTCCATACAATGGCTGCATGAATTCTCCTTATTTGCACATGTACAAAACTACACATCAAAGAAAACCGCGCATAGAATTTTCGGGTACAAGCCCGCAAATGTCATACCCAGATGCTCCTTTAGTTCCTTTAGCTCTTTGAGCTCACGCAGGGCTTTCAATTCGTCCAGGTTGCTTCTCAGTCCTACAGCACATCAGCAGCGTGCGCATATAAAATACCAGAGCATTACGACAGAACATTCCGCTTCGATTTTTATCTCATACCCCATATCTCGAATTGATTTGTACCCTATTCATAGAATTTCCGTAAACACTTCTCGCGCAGTGAGCGTAGATACCTACATATAAATCTTAACCCTTCGATGTGTCTTAAATCGTATCTTTTACCGGAATAACTCTAAATTTGATTCAGTCAATGTACTTGATGTCTACTATATTTAACGTCTTCTTTTTAAAAATTACAAATTACAAATTTGAATTAAATCTCACGGAAGTTTTGTTTTCTTATACTGAACCACGATACATCTTAATTGGTAACTTGATTGCCAGAAATAAAAAAATTTGTATTTTTTCAAATTTATTATAATTATTCTAAATCAAATCGTTCTTTGAACGTATTACAATATTTATCACGAAGATAAATAAATGTTATTACTTTCCATTGATATAATTGGAGGTTAATTGTTTTCGTGTAAAATTATGATTGTCATTGAAAAACTACCATTATCAACAAAAACAGCATTTATAATAATAAATTCATTATTTTGCCATTTAATAAATTTCTATTTTCAAAATTTAGATGGCTTTAAGCACTGATATAAAATACAAATTTGATTAATTGATTGTAATAATCATTATTCTTAATTGAACATTAATTGGACTTTATTTTACACGAGTTTAAAAATGATTCAATTTTTTTAATTCTGAGCACGTACCTTTTCTGGAATTATAATAATCGCGTTCGCCATATTTATGACTCTTGACAATACCAGGTCCCGGTGGTCCAGGAGGTCCTGGTGGACCTGGTGGTCCGGATGGTCCTGGCGGTCCTCGCTGCCCGTCTCGACCCGTCAAACCAGGAATACCAGGGAAGCCACCATCACCTTTGTCACCTTTTATCTGTATCGTTACGTTCAACAATGATAATAAAAAATAATATTACAACAACGTTGTAATTAAAAACTTCTTATTTTCTTTTAAATTTTTCTAAACATATACTTTTAAGAAACGCCATTACATCTTTTTGAGCTTCATTATCGTTGTTTCATTGTCAGTTTTATTGTTTAATTAAATTTTGAATATGAAATTCATGACTATAGATAGACAGATTATATTATAATTAATTTTATTTAATTTATTTTACGTTTTTTACTTTAAATAATTACGGAACTATTACTATATTAACACTAATTTTATATTATTCTTAAAAATTAATTAATACAAACATAAAATTACTTAAATAAATCTTTTGGTTAAAAAATAATATAATGAAATTAAAAAAAATTAAAATATGATTTAAGTATATGAGATACTTACACCATGTGTAGAACTATAAGAACTTAATACACCAGGTTCTCCTTTCTCTCCTTTTGGTCCTGAAATTCCAGGTAGTCCTGGAGTACCTGACCGACCCTATAGAAATAAATGTAATAATGAATATAATGAAGCAATATAATTAAAAATTCTTTTATTGTATAGTCAAAAAATTTCATGCAACAAATTATAACATATTATTTTATAATTGTAAATATGAAAAAAAAATTATAAAATATTACAAGGAAATAAATATTTTATGAAAAATGAGAAGTAATTAGAAAAAATTAAAATTAAATGTATAATTTTCTTAAATTAAAAACATATTTGTCTCTGAAAATTTGCTTACATAGCAAAAAATTTTTTAAATGTTCTGTAAAATATTAAAATTTTTATCTAAAATAAAAATTAAAATATATCATTTAACATGTACAATAATTATTCCAATATATGAAAACTCACCTTAATGGAATTCTTTAGGTCGCATGAAATCAAATGAAATTGTAATTTACTAAAATATAACGTTAAAATAAATAATTTAAATATTTAAATAAAAGATAAATCGATTATAAACCGAGTACAAATATAATTGAAAAACATTATGGATAAATGATATATTTATTTCATTTAAAGTACAATTTTAGAAAAAAAAATACAATACATCATTTTTACTTTTGAAAAAAGTTAAAATATTTCTCTTCAAAAAATATCTTAATTTTTTTTAATGCATAACTCAGTCAGTTGGTTAAAAATCCTTATAAATTCCCATAGCAAATTAAATAAACATAATAGCTATAGCAATAATATATATTATACGACACTTAGATTATTCATCTTAGGTATTGATATAAAACGTATAAATACTAACTATTTTATAATTTTTATAATTCATTAACTCAAATAATAATTTTGCAAAAGTATTCAAAGTTTAATTATTTGAAAAATTTATTTATTATTTATAAACATACATTATATATTTTTATTTATGTGCTTCTTTAAAATATTGATATTTTAATAAAAAAAGGCAAAGTTACCATATATCCAGGCAAGCCAATGTCACCATTGTTCCCCGGCTTTCCAGGCGGTCCTGTGGGTCCCGGCGGACCTGGTTTGCCTCTACGTCCACGTTTTCCTTCCGCGCCTTTCTCACCCTTGATCGCTACATATTCGCCCGAGCCAGCAATTGCTGTAATACCAGGAGGTCCACGCTCACCTCGTTCGCCTTTTGAACCAGGAGTACCCGGAAAGCCCGAAATGCCGTCCTTACCTTTTCATTTATATAACGATAAATGGTATTAGTTTTTTATATACCAAATCATTTCGAATATTTATGGTAGAGTATTAACAATAAAGATGTAGCTACGAATTCATAAATTCGAAAGTTTAATTAAAACATTTATACTGCACAAGCAGTTTCACAACGTTATAAGAAATGTGTATTTTATAAATTATACGTGTATACGCATGATTAATTCAATTTTAATCACCATAAAAAGTAATAAAACATATAACCATTTTTAAAATAATTTTTAATCTTAAAAAAGATAATTTACAAACAATTTTTTTCTTCAAACGCAAGTTCTAATAATCATCAAAATATATAAATCGACTAAAAATTATAATTAATGTAAATAGGACTTTATTACTTTGTTCCTCTATTAAAATGTAACTAGCGATAACCACATTTTAGCTAGAAAACAAATTTATATTTCTTTAGTAGCAATATAAATTCAATTACGGTAACAAGTATATGTATGCATATATATATATATATATATATGCATAAATTTATATATTATATATTATATAACATATTACTTAATACATAAATAATATATTTCTTCTTGTTGCTTACCGGGTTCACCTTTATCTCCTTGTGGTCCTTGCACACCGTTTATTCCAGGAATTCCCGCTGGTCCACCATTACCTTTATCACCTTTCTCACCTTTCAGGCCGATATCACCTTTGTATCCGCGTTCTCCATGTTCTCCCTTTATACCTTTTCCGCCAGAAGCTAATAATAAAATTTTATAAAATTAAGTAGATTTAATTACTAGTTTAAATATTATTTTAAGAATATAAGTGTTTTAAAATTATATTTCTAAAATTAAAATTTTTGTATTTGTTATGATTTTAAATTTCTGTAATAAAGAAAACTAATTGAATTAATCAATCAAGTTGAATATTCCATTAAAAATATTAAAAAATTCGGGGGCTTAAAATTGTTCTGTGTTGGATTAATGTACAAAGACTCGTATTTTTTATAAATTTTTTCACTGGTGTAAATAAATAAAAATCTGCAGATCAAAATAAAATATTTAATTTATAAATTATATCAATATATATATATATAATGTAAATGATTGAAAAAGGAACAGAATTATGAATTATTTATAATAGTAATAATAAACTAATAAAAAATAATTAGTTGTTTTTAGAAATAATGATATATGTACATCAATTATCTTTATATCTGTCGAACATATTAATGCAATTAATTATTCAATAGCTTATATTTTTCTGATATTAGTGCTAAGTGACTATAATTATTAATCTTAATGCGATTGGTTTAACTTCTCATATATTTTTGACGAAAATACGAAAAGTTGTTAACATCGTCACCCTATTTGCGGTAAAAATTTAACAAGGTCGACTCCTCGTGGAGCCGCCGTCAAGGTTCGGTGGATAGGTTGAGGATAAGAAGAACCCTGATATTATACTTTGACTTGGTGGTAAGATATCGCGGCGTGGCTTAGATATTCCTTCTGCCCCTCGGCGTTCGCGAGCTTCTGCTGACTTCTCCAAGTTACATCTACGCGAATTTATACCAAAAACCTAAATGGCCGTTTAATTGTAATCTGATAAAACCGTTATCAGATGATCGGGGACATGTAAAATTTAATTCTTTCACGACCATAAATTATTTTATATAATTTTGTATTATATTTACATTCAGTCTAAATTATTAGATGTATTATATTTATTACACTATATCGCGATCTCTAAATATATTACAATTTTAATCTAATTATTACACACACACACGCGCGCGCGGACATATTTATAACTTTATTTCTATGAGTTAATTTCCATATTAAATTATATTATTCAGGATTATTTATAATAATTTTACTATTATTTCTTCCTTTATAATTTAAAGTTTTACTTTAAATTCAGTGCAGTTGATTATATTTATTTTCAACGAAAACTTTTTTTATAAATATCATTTATTTGTTAATCCATTTAAATTAGATCATGCAAATTTTTTTATTTTATATTTTTTATTTATAAACAAAACTTATTTATGTAACTAATGAAAATAATTCACTATTTATCATTTAACTAATTTATAAGCTAAGAAGCTCTTAGAATCTGTTTTAAGATAATACTTGATTATAATTTCTGAAAAGCATTTATGGTTACCACAAGCCATCTTACGTGTATAGGTTTTAATTATTGTATACTCAACTTTATGCTTTCGTGAAATAATGAATATTGGAATAATGATCATGTAATAGTTATGAATAGAGTCAATAAAATTTTTTTATTTGTGCATCTATTTTTAGTTGTATATATCTAAGAAGAATTAAAAAATCTAATATCATGATAATGAAGAATATACTTGCATAAAGTAATTGGAATTCGCCTTTCAGATTTATATTTAGCCTCTTAATTATGCTTTCAATTGAATCTTTTCTAATTTAGTTTTGTATCAAAAATGCGTACATATAATTATAATTTTGCCTTTTTAATATATGAATTTTGATTATGTTTTTTGGATTTATATCAATAGTTTTAAAACAACTGGATTTATACAATAGTTATATCAGGTGTATAGATTATCAAATTATCAGTTGTGGATAGACGCCATAAAACACGTAAGTTTTCGTTTTTTATAAATTATCAGGCTAAATTAAGTTTACCATAATAGATAATGTAGTAAATTCATGGTTGAAACAAATTCATTTGATTCTCAAATATAATGTTTCCGAAAGTTCTTTAATAATATGTAATGGAATACGTGAATTAATTACGTCTATTGATTACTTCTAGGTTTGAAGTATTGTTTCTATGTAGTAAAATTGCTAATATCTTTTATTTATCAGTTACAATCATTTTATAAATATTATGTAAAACAATTATTATAAAATATATAATATAATTTATACAAAGTATTATATACGGAAGATTAATGAAATAGCTAGACACGAAGGCAACTTAATATTAAAATCTTTGTTTTTCTGAAGTAATTCTTATTTATGAATGCGTTTTATTAAGTGATAGGAGCATTTGGCGCGAGAAAGAAAAAATTATTATGCTCTTTTATATAAAAGTGAACGATTGATCTCAGCAATTATAAAAATGTTAGTTATTACCGCTTAAAATTATATTACATATATATACACACATACAATTTCATTAAATTATCCTAACTTTCGTCAAAAGCTTCTAGTTATCAATTATAGAGAAATTTAGAAAAGAATGATCAGGCTTAACTTTCAGGCTTTACTTATATTTCTCTACCCTTGAAGGCAGACAAGACAAAAATAAGATAACGAGCTACTTTAAACGTTGGTAGAATTGTCAAACAGTTTCTGAGATATGTATATAAAGTATGAAGGCCATACTATCTGAATGTGATAAAAATATTCTAATTGTTACATCATTATAATAAGATTATGATACCACTATGTTAATTAGCATACGTAATGCCTTAAAATTAGTTTAAAATACAGACTAAATAAAACCTCATTGAAATTAATTTTATTTAATTGAAAGTAATTAAATCTTATAATTTATAAAAATGTTAAATAAAATATAAAATATGTGTAAAACTTATATAATATTTTAAATAATTTTCATAATTTATTACATTAAAATGTTTTTAAATTGTTTATAATTATACCATTCCTATAGTTTTATTGTAAAGCTTAATTATTTGAGAAGATTTAATTAAAATTTTTTAAATCAAATTTTATCTGAAATATTTAATTTATAAAATTATTTATTCATAATATATTTTAGATCATATATAACTATTCGGTATATATTTTACAGATATAAGAAATACTTATTCTAAAACAAAAATAATCATATAAGAAATAAAAAAAAGATTTAAAAATATTTATTGTACAAAGAATAAATTGTGACATTGAAATTATAGATAAAAATTTTAATAAATTTAAATATTTTTGAAATTTGCTTAATTCAATAATTTTGATTATCTGATAATAATCCGATCTATTAAATACAATATATAATTATATTAAATATAACATATAAAATATAATATATAATAATATAACAGTTAGAAAAGTTCATAAAAATAAGTTGTTCAACTCACAATTAAAAAGTTTCAATGTTAAAATTAATGCAGTTGATACGCTAATGATTTGCATTTGAATTGACATTGATTTATTATTTAAATAATGAATGACTTTCATTTCTGTGAAAATTCTCCGAGTTTATTATTCACAGTAAATATTTTTATTTATTTCTGGTGTTTGTTAATGATGTGAAATTTCTCGTAATACGGCTATAAATTACATTTAAGATTTATTGAATATCCAAAACAATAATTTAATTCATTATTTCATATAGTTTATTATTTAAAATTATATTATGTTTAATATTTCATAAATTTAACAGAATAATTTAAAATAATTTTATAAAAGTTAACGGTGATTAATAAGTTATAATTTAATATTGTATTTAATCATTTTTATTTTAATATTCAATTTTTAAAAGTCAACACAGACGTAAGAAGTATGCTTATTTTATTTCGTAACTTCTAATTGTAAATATAAATATTTGTGATTCATACATCAAATTAATAAAAAAAAAAAAAAATGAAAATAATTTAGGAAAGATCTATTCACCGCTATCAGCAACGTTGATTCCACCGGCTCCGGGTGGTCCAGGAGGTCCGGCAGGTCCAGGTTTGCCTTCTGTACCCATATCACCCTTAGCACCTTTATCACCAGAGCGTCCGATATTGCCAACGGCGCCTGGCAATCCAGGAACTCCGGGTGCACCAGGTTCACCTTTTGAACCCTGGTGGCCTCGTGGACCTTCCTTTCCGTGATCACCCTTTGTACCCTTGTGTCCCATATCACCTTTGGTGCCTTTCGCACCATGTACACCTGCTTCACCTATATAACAATAATTTATTTTCAAACTATTAAAAAATGTAATTTTTTTATTAATTTTTGTTTTTAAAGAGCTGCTGTATTTATTATTTCTTTTAATCACATTTTTTATGTTAACATTTTGATGTTATTAATGTTAATAATTTTTTTACTACAATGATTTGCTTGATTTCAATACAAAATTATTATTACAATTGCATGATAAAATTGCAAATTATGTAAATATTACTTTATATATATATACAATTAATTACATGAATCGTACTTTTAAATAGTCGTAAAAGTTAAAAATACCAATGAGCAAATTCATAAATTTATTTGTATTTGAATAATGATGATTAATAGTAATAAGTTGGATTTTTAATTTAAAAAAATATGAATACATAAAAATATTAATTGTTAATTTTTAAATATTTTATACTTTTAATATTATTTGCTATTTGTGTTAATTAGTTCGTAAGTACTAATTATTATTTTTGTTAAGGGAAATACATAGATATATTTTTATAACTTTTAAGATTCAAATCCTCGTATGCAATCATTAGTGAATGTATTACAAATACATAGTTTTATATCCATCAAAATAAAAGTTTATAGTATCGATTTTAGCATTAGATGAATCGTAAAAGTATATACTTGTTACTTACAAAATGAAAAATAAAATTTTATAAAATTATTGTATACTAATTAATTTATTTTTAAAAATTTTTAGAAAAATATATTTTTTCAAAAATTATGTAATTTGTAGTATTATATAGTTAAGAGATACATTCAATAATTCGAATTAAAAAAAAAATTTTAAATTGATTTCCAGTTTCAATGATTTTTGTCAAAGTAAAAAAAAAGTATATGTTAATTTATTATATAAGTTTATTTAACGTATTATTACCTACAAAAATTAAATTACTATTAGATAGTCTTGAAGATGTACTTGATTCTAAGATTAATATTATAGGAATTTTACCTTTTGGACCTGGGTGACCCTGTTTTCCATCATCTCCTTTTTGTCCTGGAAGTCCTGGCCGCATTGTATAGCCTTCAGTCTATCAATGGAAAAATGTTTTATTTTACTTATTTATTAATTTATTGTTAACATTTTTTCAATAACTTCTTGCAACGATTATTGATTTTTATTTTATAATTAAACATATCCTACATTATTTGTATAAATAATAAATTGATTTTTAAACATTTACAAAATGTTGGTCACACTATATTACATTTATTCTATTTAAATTTATGAAGCTATTATTATAATATACAATCAAAATATGATTTACATTATGAATATAATTTTGAATATATTAAATGACTCATCAATTAATTCATGCTTCTGTGTAGTAGTTAAAAGTTGTTCACGGATGTTTTTGTTAATTTCATAAATTATCGTTTAAAAAAGATACGTGAAGAAATATTTTTTAAAAATATTAACAATTTCCATAAATGAAAACTTGAAAAACTTATAGAATTATAACCCATAATAATATTTTTTATCTTTTGATTATTTATTAACATAACAACAAGCAACATGTTTTAGTGTAAGAAACTTCTTATAACAAATGCATAAAAAATCATATTAAAAAATGAGAAAAGGAAGTTAATCATCTATTTAATTTAGAGGTAAGTAGATAATCTTGGCATTGATCGCAAAATACTGTACGAATTTCCGTTAAAATAAACGGAGCGTGCAGAAACTTTCTTAGTTGGTATAGTCTATAACAGTCGTTGAAACCTCACTCACCCTGTAGATCGCTCGAGGCTTCCAGCTGGGCTGCATGCGCACAATAGTAGAAATTTCAGTGTATTTAATTATAGAATCAAGAAGTAAGTTTTTAACATTTCTATACATGCTTTTATAAGTGGAATTGAACTCTTAGTAAAGAATTACTCTTTGAGTGATTAAATTTACAAAATCATGTTATGATAAATATATTTCAGCTAAGTTAATAAGTTTACATATTTTCTAAAGTTCAGCTCTAAAAATAACCGAGAGAAATACCGGTTATTTTCTATGTATATTAAGTAGATGTACCGAAAGTCACTAATAAATGTAAGTCTGTATTAATGTAAAACAGGATCATACTGCTCAAATTTGATACTCATAAATAATATTGTACATTTAATACTTTTTGAAAAGACAGATTTTTACTTATTATATTTTTCAAAATAGAGCTATTAATAATAAATGATATCCTAATGAGTTTACAAGCTTTTTGCAAAGAAAATAATGTTTGAACTCTTTAAATTTTAAATAAATATCCAATATTGGGTTTTTATTTTTATCATGCAATTATAAAAATTATTTTATCAATTTGTTTTTTCAAGATACATATACTAAGAAATTCAAATAATCTTCTTTTAGTAAGGTAGAATATTGAAAAATATGTATCAATCATAGTTTAGATTATACACGGGCTTATATAAATATATTAATTAACTTACGCGGATACATATATAGAGTAGAATATCATATATGTATGCGTAGAAAATATTACACTGCTATTTTATTGCCAATTATTTTTTTATATAAAATATTATAGACTTTGTTCATATTATTATAATAAATAGTACTTTTACTATTATATATTTTTTAAACTCCGGTAAAATAAAATTAATAGTAATAATAAACTTTTATTTATTGCAGGACATTTTATTATTACTATAAAATTCTCTAATATCTATTAAAAAGAAAAACAGTAAATCTGAAAACGATGAATTTTTATATGTCTAGCATATTTATGTGTGATCTTCTTAAGGCGTTTTCACATATATGGTATGTACTACTTGTTATAATAAAATGTTGGTATATTGATTTAAAATAAAAAATTTTTTTTTAATTAATATGTAAAATATTTCTGATTACTATCTTTAATGTTACAAATTGAAAATTAAAATGAATACATTGTTTGATATATTTTTAAAATTATTTTATATTTATCTGGACTTTTATTATGTAATATATTTGTCAATTTAATAATTGTATTAACTCTCGATGTAGTTAAATTTTAAAAATAATAATATGAATTTTAATCTTCAATGACGTTTATAATATAATTTATGATTATGAGGGTTCGATAATTTTATTAAAATATTACGTATGAATGCAAACTGGTACATCAAATTGACTTTTGACAAATTTTATAATGCTATTTTGAATTTCTTCCACAATAAAATGATATAATACTATTAATATTTAAGAATTAATGATTTATAACAATTTAAAAAATAAAGATTTCATATTTTGCATTTTTTATAATTATATCTATTCTTGAATTTGTATAATTATACCTATTTTTGAATTTAAAAATATTCTAATATGATTAAAAACAGTTTTAATAATTTTAGTAATAATTTTATTTTCAAATAAAAAAACTAGAAAAGTTATAAACAATTAAAAATTCAAATGTAATTATAAATTGGAATTAATATATATTTTATACTTTATACTTTTCAACTAGATTTGATTAAAAAAATTAAAATTTAATTAAAAATATTTTAATAAGCGAAAGTTATTAAAAATAATTTAAATCATGATTTCTTTAATTTTCTATTCATAATATTTTATCATATATTAAATAATTTATAAAAAATATTATTTATTAAATTTCTGCTCAATCTTTCTAAATCTTTCACAGGAAGTATGAAGATATGAAGAATTTTTTAGCTTTATTTTATGTATATATTATAGTTTTAAACAATTAATGTGCCAATAATTGAATATAAAAGTTTTATTTTTAATTTACAGTTTCTTAAATTTATGATAATAAAAGAAACTTATAATTTCAGTTTTAGTTTAGTTTCACTTTAAAATATTGAAAATTATAAATCTTTGCACAAAAATTCCATATTAACTTTTGTAAAAAATCTATCTTTGAAATCTCTAATATTTATATTATTACTAATAATGTTAATAATAACTTAAAAAAAACTGTGTATGTTAAATTAAAGAACATCAATAATATTAAAAAACTATTTATATTTCTATGAAAGAAATTTTTATTATTGGTATTAGTGAGAAATATATTTCTCATGTTACCTTAATATTAAAATCATTAAATAAAAATAATTATACGATTAGGAAAAAATTCTTTTATTAAATTTTTTCTAATAGACAAATTCTAACGATCAATATGCAAGAACGCATAACTGTTTTGTGATTATTTGTAGTCAGACAAACGAAGAATCAGAAAGAATGAGAAAATAAATGTAAAATATAGGAGTAAGATTGATATAAAAGAGAGAGGTAGACAGAGACTGACAGAGTGAATACCAAAGAGTCAAAGTAGAAGGAGAGTTTATCGCGTGGCTTAACCTGAACTAATTAACAATCGCCGTCATTTTGTCTTAAGAATTGAAGCTGCATAACGTGCCCAACGTCAAAATGGAAATCGTGTATTAGAGACGAGTGGAAGAGGCCTAGACTCTATTAATCTGAAAGCACAATTAACTCGTTTGCGCTCGCGGAACCTCACGATTCAAATTAAAAGAGCCGTCTTACTAGCTATCACAGATGTTTACTTAATAATCAACCAGACTCTCAAAATTGTGTGCAAACTCGTTTAATAATTTTAA
The DNA here is from genome assembly GCA_018907185.1 of Platyscapa corneri. Taxonomy (NCBI): domain Eukaryota; kingdom Metazoa; phylum Arthropoda; class Insecta; order Hymenoptera; family Agaonidae; genus Platyscapa; species Platyscapa corneri. The sequence continues at coordinate 2,005,312 of JACCHW010000012.1, forward strand.
CTGCGATGATGCACAAACATCAATGCCATATCAGTGTTAATAGACTAAATTGGTTATTTGTTCGTTGTTTAAAGAAATAATTAGATGAGAAAATAAGAAGACAAATTTACTGTAAAAATATACATTGAAAAATTGTAATTAATTGCTAGTATTATTTTAATCAATTGTAGTTTTTTATGAAAATTATTTCATTTATATTTAGATAATAACGAAATTGTATTTGCACTTATAGTACACCTGACTTATATAATTACTAACAAAGTAAAAGCGATTTTAGTATAAATAGTAAAGAATAAATATATTTATGAATACTTGTACGATTTTATACCGCACATTTCAAATTAATTCAAGTTAATTATATACAAAACATAAATTTTTAAATAGAAGGTTTTTATTATAAAATATTTTTCATTTTAAAATATATTGATTTAAGATCAAATATTTGCACCAATTCTTTATAGTATATATAAACTAAAAGTAATTTTATAATAAGTATAAATCACTTGTTTAAATTATAATTTTTTATTAATACCCTCGATTTTATAAAATTATCTAAGATTATTGAAAACTTTTCAATATAAATTTTTTTCATTGATTTAAATTAGTAAAAATTTACTGTAAAATTTATATGCTTTTTAAATTTTAATTACAAAATGTATTCGATTTACAAAAAGATTAGCTCTTGCTTTTGTTTTTATAAAATCAATAAAAAATGGGGAAAAATTATAATTACGTTAAGATAATGATTCGAATAGAAATATTTGAAATTAAAGAATATAAATTCAAGAAAGGGAGGAACATGTAGATTTCCAATGATTGAATTTTCGAAAATGCTGTAAAAGCAAAATGAATTTTACGACTTGTAAATACACCTTAATAAATTACAGGGTAATAAAAAGGAAAAGCTCTTCCGGCTAGGTAAAGAAGATAATTGCATAGGAAATGGAATCTAAAACATATCATTCAATAAAATAAAAATTTTAAAGCTAAACAAATTTAAAAATTAAAAAAATTTTAATTCATGACTATTTTTTATTACTATCAAAAAATTAAACTTTGTAATATATTTAGCTATATATTATTTTCTATTGCACATTTAAACTATTTTGATCAAAGATTGAATAATGATAAAATAAAATTCCCGAAAAAGTTAAGGATTTGGATAACAGCGGGAAAATAACGATAATGATAAAAATAAAATTTATGTAACAATAAGCTTACAATAGTTAGCAACAATAAAGCATAGGATTTATACCAGGTAATGGATAGATTTCGGTTAATTTTGTACATACATTTTCAAGTTTATTGTAAAAGATAAACTACAATAACCAAACCATAAAATGAAATCGTGATATGAAATTTAAATATTAAAAGTAACTGGATGATTTTTTGTATTAAATTAAATATGTATGGAAAGAAAATGTAATCGAGAAATTACAGTGAAGTAATATTTTTCATTTTATAGTAAAAGTATTTACTTACTTTGCATACAATAAGAAATTTGTTATAATAAACAATATACTTCTTTCTTAATTATATTGATGAAAAATGTAAAAAATTTTTGGGTCATCATTGTTGAATTAACGAACGTATTCCAATGATTACGTATATATAGACTTATCAATAGTATCATGAATAGAGTTTCCTTTACATTGACAATTACTTTCTGTATTAGATATTTTAACGAATGAATTTATCTGTCTTTTTTTAAAATCCTTTTACAAGTTCTTTAATGATCCCGGTAATTTATCTTTTAATTGTAAACAAAAAACTCAATAAATATTTACCGCTTGTAAAAAGTGATATAATTATTCACCAGTATTAGTCTTTCAAAAATCTCTTACTACTTGAATATTTGTTTCAAATAAAAATTAAAATGCATAATAAGATTAAATTTGATTGCAAATATGCTTTTTATATGTGTATTTATGTATGTATGTGTGTATGTATGTATATGCTATTGATTGCAAATATTTCGTAATTGGAGGACTTTAATTTTGCAATGTAATTATAAAAGAGCAAATATACGTGATTGACATCACCATATTTGTCAACGAATACATTGTTCACGTTTTATACGAAAAGGCTACTAGTAGGATACTCGTTATATACAATTAGTAATGTTTAATTAACGGTTAGGCATACAGATTATTAATTGAAGTTTTAGTTCTTTAGTGTATCCTTGAACATTTTAATCTAATTCAAGGTAAAATAAATACTTTTGCTACACCTGCTTTTTTAAATACAAAAAAATTGATATTCACAGAATATTATGCTTGCTAACTATATTACCGTTATTTTCTTGCAATTTTAAAATCCAAATGAATATAAGCTAAGCCTAACTAAACTATAGAATACTTCAAGCTTTTTTATTTAAATAGGTGGTATTAAATTTTTTCCCAGTTATGAAAATCTTGAACTTGAAACCAAATTAACTCCTACTAAATTCAAAATTAATTTTCACTCCTATTCCACATTAATTATCAATATATTTTATATAATTCTAATAAGAGATAAAATATAAAATTTTTTTAAACGGTTGAATCAGATTTTCTTTTAGGCACTTAATAATGAAGTCCACGATTTTAAAAGTACATATAAACTTTATAAAAATTGAAAATATATGCATTTAATAATTATTTTTATAATCGAAATACATATATGTGCAATTATATTTTGACGATCTTGTTATACCCTGCAAAAATTATCAAGCTTAAAAATAATTTTTTAACTGTTTTGAAAATTTACTGATTTAGGGAATCGCTTAAAAAATACAGTGAGATAAATTGATCCATACAAGTTTGCTTATTTATTTTTTAATAAAAACGAAATAATAAATATAAAAGAGATAACAGAAAAATAATAAATTCACGTATGTCAAGAATCTTGGTTACTGGTGAAAATATATGTATGTGTATATGGATATCCATTTTTAGCATGCAGGTCATGCATCGATTTACTTGCGCTGAAAACCGTGACGAGAATGTCTTAGGATGATAGTAATACATGTAAAAGGGCTTATGCAATAAAAAACTGAGAAAAATGTAAAACGCCTCTGCTGCAGTATCGCATCCACTAAACGCTTAATTATCTTATTACGTATACACTCATGAAACATATTATCATCGTTAAACGGTACTCTGTTCACATTTCATGCAATTTTCTATTAGACCCTCTATTTTAGTATTTTCACGTTAAAGCTTTTCCTCTCCTTTTAATATAATTATCACGCGAAATTTTACGACATAAAAATATAAAAAATAAAAAAATTATGACTTAAATGAATTAGTTGATCGTGAATATCTATAAAATTCTATCGATAAAACTTTAGAAAGAATAATAATACATTTACTCTACACATTCCATGAAATTTGTACGAAAATACCGACTAACATGGTTTTTTTCACATTCTGTTCTGAATAATTTACAAGATAAACGTTAAAAAAAATTTTATTTGTTAAATTTTATTGTATTAAAAGTTTCTGTGGAAATAATGCTGATCTTCAAAATCTTATAGTAATTTTTTTCGCGATTTAATATTTTTCATTCAAGCCCATGTAATGTTAGAGTTCTAAGAATTTATTTTATTGTTCGCTAGTGGTTTATAATCTATTAGCTTAATTAAAATTTTAACTTAATAATTAAATCTTATTAAGTTTTATTCCAAAAGATTTAATTATTTTTAAACCTTTTCATTATTTCGATGTACGTATCCAGTCCTTTATATAAATAATAATGTTGAAAGAATATATGCAGCGATAATCATAATTGTGCAAAAATAATTCATTCTATAACATACTAGAATATAATACGTAATTCTACAATGTTCATCCGCTATCTAAAATATTTGATTTATTCCAATACAAGAAATTCTTATATAAAGTCTATTTACTACATGATTTTAAAAAGCATACCTCAATTCATACATTAAAAAATACGTTAATGAGAGTTATTTAAAATTAAGTGTTTTATGCATTGTTATAGATATTATCAAGTGCTTGTGCGGTAATTCTGCAATGCTGTTAGGCTTTAATTGCTAGGCCGTTGTTCTTGAATCGATTTTCTTGACCATTAGATGAACCGTATTAACTTACAAAGTTATATGAATAACTACTCAAACAAGTAAACGAAAACATAATATGAGTGTGCAGGTGATCGAGATAGCCAAAGTTATTATAAGTGACTTTACGTAGATGAGAATTATAGTCGTCGGACGAAAAAAAATAATTGTTATACTTGCGGGCGCTTACAGTATTGAGAATACGGCATATTAATTTAATTTACATGAATTTACCGCTAACTTTTTTCTCAAAGTATTTTGAGAGATGATTTTAAACTATAATATTTTTGTTGTTTCGAAGACAAATCTCAAATAGAATTCTATATCGTCAAGAATATCGTATTTAAAATTTCAAAAGTGTAAGTTACCAAAATCAGTGAGCTTAAGTAAATAAAGCGAATTACAATATAAATAGCAGTTTGGTTACCAATCTTATTCTATCTATATTCTCCGTAAATTACAATATGCACCCATTGCTCACATAATAATCATTCACTTTTACCGATGTTAAGAAAATTTTTCTAATAAATATAAGGATACATCGGTAAGTGTAACTATTATTAGTGTCAGTCCTACTGAAATTTTTGACCTTTTTTTCTATATTACCATCTTATACTGCATGTACTATTATAAATGATGCAATGTCTTCGCGCGGATAAATGAGTGCTTCTGTGGTTGACCAAAATTGTACTTTATCCCAAGTTTATCTAACTCGAACATAGTCGTCACAGGTGTGTGTACAATTTGCCAATTTCACTACTGCTTTCATTGCAATCGGTTATTTATATATCTACAGTTTCTTGATTTTCTACACTTTATCTATTTGTCAGACGACTAAGTACCTAGATTTTATGTTTTATAAGTACAAGAAATGTGTTATGCTTTAGAATAAACTTAATTCACCAAAATATGAAAAAATTAACGTAGAATTAACAGAACCAACGCAAGATTTTTTCGATTGTGAAAATTTGATTCTGAATTATTGATTTTCTAATTTTTCAGGATTTATTCACTTTTATATGTTTAGGTTAGCATAGAATTTTGTAATCTTTACTTTACATTTATGGTATACATTGAAAATATGGAGCACGTGTACACATGAAATGTATTTCTGTTCAAGATGCGTAATATTCATATTAAATTTTGGCTTTTGCTTTCTAAAGAGATTGTAAAGCCATTCGTGTAGTAAATATTAAAAGGTCTTGAGCTCTACGAACGTTAAAGTTATACCTTTTACCATCCATCATTCAAAATAGGAGTTCAGCTCAGTATTTTATTTATTAGTATATATTGCAGGCTTTATTTATTTACTATCAATTAATAGTGCTAAATATTACTTGTAATTTGTTCGTACAGTTTGATCAGATCACATGGAAATCTAAGTCTTTAATTGACACAGAGAGGAGATTTATTGTTTAATATTCCAAATTATTATAAAGTAGAGTAAGACCAAAAAAATTTCATCAAATTCAAAGATATTAGTAGCTCGCGTGTGTAGCAACCAGGTGACTTATCATTAAACTGGCTTTCAGTACTATAGCAAGAATATCACCAGGTTGATGAATTAGCAAATAAAAAAGCTCGAGCAATAAAAAATTCGAAAAAATTTGTTGCATCTCAACAGTGGTATCGCATGTGCTACGCGCTTAATTATTTTATTGTGCCTACACTCGGGTGCTCGGAAGATGCAGATTAACAGCCTCAAAGTGCATTTTACTCATACTGTATGGAACTTTCTGTTAAGCACTTTAGTTTAGCGTCTACATGACATAACTAATTTAAGACATAACTTAGATCTAATAAATTAGATTAATTTTTTTATTTAAAGTTTTTTAAATCTTTAACTTAAAAGAATAGTTCATATCGAATAATAGTTTAATATATAATAGCTTATATCAAGGAATTTTTATAAAATTACTTTAATTAGTTCAATTTATGTAAATTTATAAAGATAAATAAATATAAAATTTATAATCTTATAATAATTTGCAAGAAATATACTCTAAAAAGGTTGAAATTTCATTTTGTGAATTTAAATTTACTTAATAAACCACATAAAATTGTCGGAATAATTAAAATGTAAAATTTTATTAACGATAAAAAATCTGGCTTGGATTATTCTAATGAATATTTTTATATAACCAAATAATAATATAATAATAAATTGTATTAACTGAAAAATTTTCTTAATTACTGATACTAGATGATTTAAAAATAATTACATATACTTATTGATATATTTAAAATTTATATTAACTATTTACTTGGATTATTTTTTAAATAATTTAGTATACATATGATCTAAAATATATTTTGGATAATAACTTTAAGAATAGATATTGTACGTCGATGTAAATTTTTGTTAACAGAATATAAAAAAATTAATATCATGCATGTAATTTTAAACAAATGAAAGCATTTCTTTTTTAATTAAGTTTTTAAAAATCAAAAGAATAATTAGATAATTTAATATTTAAATAATTCAATATTTTCTTAAAAAATCAATCTATCACTAAAGATAGTATTACTTTTATATATTATGAAAAAAATAATATGACTTAAATTTGTGTCTACTTTTAAAAAATGAATTTAATCTAGAATTATTAATAGTTAATTATATATTTGCAGTTTCTACAAATACAATGAATGTTCGTGACATAAAAGAATTTTGTTACTGTAAAATAAAAATAAGAGAAATAGTTGTATTTAAAAAGAAAATGTTAATGTAATTTTTCTACAAAAAGTGCATTAACATTGTAAAAGAATTTATTTGATATTGAATTTACTGACATACAAAAACGTTAATGAGATACGAAACTTAAAATAGATATCAAGAAATTCCACAAGTATATGTAATGCTTTTACGGTTTAAATATATCTCATCTTCAATTTATTTCTTTAGCTTCTTTCTTTCTTTATCTTTTTTTACCATTTCTTTAAAAATTTGTAGTAAGAAATGTTGTTTTTACATCAAATTATTTTTATTTTTACTTTCTTCTTCCTAGTTATCAAAGTTTACTTTAATTATGATTTTAATAATTACTTTAATTAGATTTATTATCTTATAGTTTTTTTAATTAAAATTTAGTTTTTATATAGATAAGTATTTAAATTGTTGAAAAAAATTAATTATTTATGAAACATATTAAAAATAAATGAATAATAATGAATACGACTGGAAAAAACGTTTAAATAATATTTTCTAAATATAAATATATTATTTGTTTAAATCAAGTAAGTTATGAAAAGATAGAAGTACAAGAAATTAAAAATTTTTTAAATATTTTATAAATTTTTTATAATAAAGTACGTGATGTACAAAATACTTTTTTAATATAATGTTTATTAACTGTTTTTATTGAAATAATAAGAAAATATAAAAAAATTTATGTTATTTTTCTTATATTATTAAAAAATCACGTTCATGTTTCATAAAGTGCATTATGTGTATCAGGCTTTTCTAATGCAGTCTCTCTCTCTCTCTCTCTCTCTCTCTCTCTCTCTCTCTCTCTCCTCTCTCGATCGAGGTTAAAAGTGCACAAATTCGTTATTCGAATAGACGAGGTATGCGGGGACAAGTTTGCCAAGTTTCAAAGTTGCTTGTTTCTGTGAGTCTTGAATGTCTCACTCTAGTCCACTTTCCAACAGCAGCCAGTTTTCCATCCTGTTTACGCGATACGACTTGAATTCATCGTTCACGACGTGGAAATTGTACGCCGAGAAGAAATTCCAAGAATTGCGTTCTTGACACTTGGAAGATTTGGTATTATGTTGATTATTATAGGGGCTATTATTCTAACGCTTCGATCCGTGCAATATTTTTCTTGGTTTTAAAACTTTTTTTTGTTATATCTTCAGTTTTTTTATTTCTAGTATCATTTATTATGAAAAATTTTAATGAACTTAACAATAGTTTTCATAAAGAACGTTAATCATTATAATGTTTTTTTATTTTATATATACTTAAATTATTTAGTTTTGATTTTTTTTATCTTGTACTTTGTAATAAAGTGATATACTTATTGCAGTAATTTGATTCATATCCAAAGAAAGTCTATTTTTGTGTTTAAATAATACGCAAGAACATGTGTCTACTCATATCAAATAATTATCCATATTTATGATCAGTGGTATCTGTTCTTCTCTCTCTTTTTCTTTTTTCTATTCGTATATCCAGTTTAACCAGAAAATTTTTTCCAAAAAGTTGCATTAAAAATAACTTAAAATGTATACATTTTCTTTCAACGTTCTATTATATTTAAATATATTTACATTTTGTTAAATTTATTTATTCAAAAAATATTCTTAATAACATTATAGAAAGGGATTTTTTTATATAAATCATATGTAAACAGTCGCTATAAAAGGACTTTTTTGAAAACTTGTTTCGTAAAATTACTCGATTATATTAAGTTTTAAATATATTTCACTTTGTTATTTTAAACTTAAACATAATTTAAAAACTGTTTTATGAATTATAGATTGAATGAATCTGCTATATTTGATAACTTGTAAAATTTTCAAGTAGTTAGTACTAATAATTCAAGGGCAATATAAAACTTATTGCCTGTTTGCAATGAAATTCAACCTGTCAGACTCATTAGAAAATCTAGAACTGGTATTAAATTTTTAAATTTAATACTTAATTTTAGCTAAAATATTAATTGCTGTATTAAAAAATTTGATAATTAATATTGCATTATTTTGATAAAATAATCATAAAGTCTTTCATATCGATTTTTTAGATTAATATTATTTATATATTAAGAATATAAGTATATAGTCTAATGAAATTACTTTCATTTATAATCTTAGAAATTTTTTTAAAAAATATTGCGTTTTATATGTTCATTATTTCTGACTACTTTCTAATTAAAAATATAATTTACTATTTAAATAAAAATATGACAGTTATTTGAACTTTTTTTAGTACAGATACATTGATTTTATCACTGAATGATTTATTATGCTTTCAATTTATCATCCGTCACATTTTTCCATAAATTTTACATTGATATTAATTTTAGAAATACAACTAATAATTATTAAATAGTAAGGAAACAATTACTTTCTGTTTTTTAATTAGACAAAAGGCTAATAACAATATTAAATAATATTTTATAAATTGAGCGAGTTTCGATGTTTTCACTATTTATTTTATTTGTCTTAAAATAATAATGTAAAAATGAATTTTGTATCTAACTCTATCATAAATATCAATTTTTAATTGACGTTGAATTCCTCAAAATAGTTGAAGTAGGTATAAATTGGTGAGTTGAAAACGGAATTGTACCGTAAAAATCTAAGACAAACAAGATCAAGCAAAAAAAGAAAAGGAAGAGAGAGATACTTAGCTTCAATATAAAATAGCAATAACTGATGGATATAACTTAAAATATCACGGCATAAAGATATGAATGTGAAGCGGTAATGAAAGTTTATATTTCTGATAATTTAATTAATAAAACTGAATTATTCACTGAAATCATATATTTTTCATTTCCTCTTACTATATCAGTTGAGTATACACATAATTTTTTCTATGTATCTACAAACGACCGAGTTAAAAAATGTCGAAGACAATCAATCCGATTTCCCTGGAGATCCTAGGAAGCAATTTCTTCAGCTGCCGACTACATACATGTCTTATATCTCTTTTCTTTAGCTGCCTCGCGAAGTTCTGCATGAATTTTAGACTACGCTTGTTCAACCTCCTGCGAATAGGCTGAGGGCTTCGTTTTTTTGTGCTTCGAGAAGTCGTCATGCAGCACATGCTACGCTTCTTTCAAGATCTAGATCACGGCATAACGGCACCGAAGAATCGATGCGTCGAATGTGTCGTTCGAATCGCAAGTAGTTTGTCGCTATTCAGGAGAAGTATGTGAAGCTGAGCACCTCGTGGAATATTTTTATGCACACTCGATTTCCCTATTATTCATTTTTCCATTCACACAGTTCAAACACGTACTTTTTCTTGATTTGCAAGTGGTGCGTAATACTGACATGCTGTACACCCTGGTAATATACGTAACTTTTGTCACATCTACGGAGTGCTTTGGAATATTTGTTTTTAAGCTCGACAAGAAAATTTTTTTCTTCTCAAAATTTTATAGAGATAAATGATTTCTTTATCGTTCGTATAGAATTAATAATTTTTTATGTCCTATCTATATTAAAACAAACAAGAAATTTTATAAATTAAACCTTAAAAGTAATAAAGCAGGTACCTTACGAGAACATTACGATAAATAAATTGTTTATTTAAATTTTTTACCTATTTGAAATATAGATTTTGTTGAATGCCGAAATGAATTTGTCAGTTTTTATTAAAATTTAGTGCAATCAAATATTTATTGCACGTTATAAGTTTATTTACGTTTTTTATATGTTCATAACTTATTATTTGATACCATTATTTTAAAATAGTGTATAATAGTGTTTTTATACATATTTTTCCAAATGAAAGTTCAATATTAACAGCGTATATCACATAAATTCGATAGAAATTTTGATCAATCAAATATTTAAAATTTTTTTCATATAACTTTATATTTTTTATTATTTATACTATTTTATAAGTATTATATTTAATAAAAACTATTTTTTGGAAGCACCCTTATAAAATATTAATTACAGATAATAATATTTATAAACATAATAATGTTTAAATAAATGGATAATTATTGAAAATATTTCATATGCGATATTAAATATTTATGAAAGGATAAATCTGTAATCCATTTTATAGAAATATTGATTAGAATCATGTATGAATTATTAGTGCGAAAGGGCCTACAGTAGTATTTTTTTTAATTTACGGAAAGATATTTGAATAAAAATTTAAATCAAACAATTTTCAATATTATATAAATTTATTTTATTAAAAAAAATACAGAAATTCTTATCGAGTTACATTTTGTGTACAGAGTATGTATTTATATTGTATTCAAATTGACTCAACTATGGCAATCAAGATTGCCAATAATATTTTTATATTAGATAGTAATATAATAGATATTTATTTTAATTTATAACTAGAAAATTTACATAATATTTATATAAATATTTTATAAAGTTATCACGTTGAATTAAAAAATTTTTAAATTATTTTTATATATTATATGGAAGGATATTATTCGTTATATGTTATAAAATTTGAAAGATAGATAGTTATACGAATATCGGGATTTAATATATTTTTTACTTAAACATAGTATTTGTGCAATTTATTTAGAGTTTCAATTATTTAATTTATTATTAGCATGTTTACAAATTATATAATTAGTTGAATAAAAAATTATTTACTTACTACTTGAAGAGTATATTCTTTACGAATTTCAATATATAAAAGAATGTTAATTTTTTAAAACCTATATGTTTGCTTTAATAATGGAAAGTTTTAACTTTCAATCATTACACATTTAGTTTTTTATTAATGTTTAAATTATTATTACATAGAAAAGTAAATTTGAATAGTTTTCTATAATTTCACATTGTATTTAAAATTTTTTTAAACTTTCGTATACTGAATATTTCGTTTTAGAGTATAAAAATAATATTAAAAATATATGCATTCCTACAAATATCTTTTTATTAATGCTTCAATGATTTTTCCATCCATGCGCCTTTCCTCTTGTTCTCGACAGTTTTTTACCCAATTTTTTTTTCAGAAATTGATCTTCATTATTTCTTTGTGCTTAAGTCATTTCATAAAAAAACATTATTTATATATATACATATATATATATATATATAAAATTTTCATATTTTGAATACATACACCATAAACCAATAAAAATACATGAACCATAATCAATTCGTTAATCGTCTTAAGGGTGTACCTAAGCGATGACTAGTAAAAAATAACAGCCCTAATTACATAACATAACGATTTAAGAATAATATAATTAATATAATAATAAATGATACAACAGCAGCGACTGATTTTGTACTTAGTTTTTTTTAATTTAAATCGAACAATTTTAATTTAAATCGAAAAATATAAACACAATATTTGATATTGTAAATAAATTTTGACCATTGCACTTTAATGAATCTGCGAATGGGAAATACTGAGCAAACGTGACAGAGATTACTTAGGTACAACAAACCTTCTAACGGTGATTAATTATACTTAATAGGAAGAATAAAGCTCCCATGAAACTGCGAGAGTGAGTAAGCGGATCATGAATTTTTGTTTCCACATAGCAACTGGGCTTTGCAATATTTAATGCATTTTAATATTCTTGAATGTATACTTTTTTCGACGAGAATATATATTATAAAGTTTTATTAATGAAAGTTATTTTATATATTTTAAAAATATGTACTGTAATATCAACAATTTAAAAATAAGTGTAGTATGAAATTGAATAGGAACAAAATTTTATAATCATATGAAAAATACTACGTAATATTTTGAATATGGAGAAACTAAAAATTAGATTATAGATAGATAAATATTCGATTATATATTTATATTATATTCAGTTTGAAAGCACAAAAACATTTTGTTCTCAAAGACATAGAAAAATGATTATTTAAATTTGAATTTATTTTGATAATTAATTAACAATTTAATATCTTAATATTTAACAAACTATTTTACCTAAATAAGTAAATAATATAAAAAAATTTTATTTAACTAAATAAATACAGAATTATCACAGCATCTACTTGAAATAGCTAAAGTTAAAAGTACTTTAAAAACTAGCAAATTAATTAGCAACTAAATATTTTATACAAACTAATAAAACGGATATATATCGAATAAGTATATTAAAAAATTTATAAATAATTTACCTTTATTATTGTTTATATAACATATATGTTGCTTATATAGTTATGAATTTATACCAGCATATTCAATATATAAATTTATACTAATTATATAATATTTATTATTAAAATTTAATAAATATTTTAAAGATTAGAAACTTGTATTTATTATCTATGTTTAAAACACGAATATTTTTATTTAAAATGATTATGTGTGTCTTCCCACTAAGACTGATTTTTTTCTATACTAGTTGTATTGCTTTCTTTGTAATATTACATTTACATATATTGATTTGATTTTATAATAGTTCGTTTGAAATATAAACATATTAAAGTATATCTTACTATCATATCGTATTCGTATATATCGTATATCGTATTCTTATTATCACTTATAAAGTGATAATAAAAAAAAATTTTAATTTAACACTTTTTAAATTTTATATTTACCCCTTAAGAAAACTTGGCTTAAGCCTGTTTTAAATTTCATGAATCCTAATAACAAATTGTAATTTTTGGTTGGTTGAATTTAAATTTTATGTAAGGATTTTTAAAAAGATTCTTTATTCAATAGGAAAATCATATGTTAAAGTAAATATTTTTTTATTTTGCTTATAGAGAAAAAAAATTTATAGTTTTTTAATTCTTTTGCCTATTATTCACTTTATATATTTATACTTTTTTAACATTTTCAAAGAATTATAAAAAATATAGGAAAAATAACAAATGTAGTAAATATATAATAAAAATATATAAATTATTTCAATTTCAATGTTATCCAGTCTCAATTAAAATGATTCATTCAACATGAATCGTAATATGATATTTAAAATAAAATTTATAAATTATCGTTTTAAAAATGTTTTTTTTATTTGATAAAATTATGAGAATTATATTTTATGAAATAATCAATTTATAGTTTGTTAAGGTAACAGTTTTTACTTCTTTGCGATTCCATATAGGCCCTTTGTTAAAAATTTTTTTAAGGATAATCTTACACATCAACAATATTTTCATTTCCAAATAAACACTAAAAATATATTGTCCATTGTGAAAAATGAAATCTAAATATCGGTTTTAAAATCGCTCTGACGATTTTAAATATAATTTTCTCTACGAAATTGCACCACGTTTTTGTCAACATAAATGCAAATATTCTAAGCGAAAAAGTAGTGCAAGTAGTAAGAAAAACAAGATATGCGCTATGACTGCATTCTGTATTCTATAGAGATAAACAGTTACAGATAGAAAAAGTGGTGAAGCGACTGAGAACTTGTAGATGAAAAAAAGGAGTTTGAAAGAAAATGAAAGGGTGGGGGGGGGGAGAGAAAGAGAAGGAGAGAGTAAAAGTGACAAAATACAAAAGTCGAATATGCAAGAATATCATCCATTGGACATGTTCCTAGTAATACTGACTGGTTTAATGCATCAGCATGTTCCCACGGGAACTACGTGTATGTTTCATTTCCATTTCCGGAATTTATTCGAGAGAAACGAAGGGCTTTTCTATTGTAGAACATACTTGAACGTAAGAAAACTATTTCTAAGAAAAGTTAGCTTCTCCAAGAATGATAGATATCCATTAAAATCTAGTTCTGTGAAAGACAGTGTGCAAGTTAAACTTAGCTCATGTGATAAAGATATACTTTATGATAAAAACTACACATTCACGATATTATGTAGCAGTGCTGTTTGAAATTGGCTTCATAATTATTAAGATTATATAAAAATATATTATTTTACATTATGTGGAATATCTTTCTTATTATATTTTAGAAGAATTGCAGGCAGTATGCATATTACTACTGAAACTTGAAAAATCAGCTGATATTATTATTTAGTTAAATATCTGTATTAGTTCAAGAGTTTAAATAAAACTATTACGTTGTATTCATTTGTTTATGTAGAAAAAATATACAGATATAAAAAATTAAATTTAGTGTCAAATATATTTTATGAAAAATAGCTCAACAAATTAAAGAAATAAAAATTATGAAGTTTTTTTAGTTTAATAATTCATAAAATTTAATTTAATATATAAAATGTATACATCTATTAGTCTAATATTTAATTCATTAAATATATAGCAATAAAGATTAATATTAACTATTATTAAATGTCATACAACTTCAACTTTCCAAATATTCATTTTAGTGCAGAGTGCACAGCTGAAAGATGGATAATCTATTAATTATTATTTAATTTAAGAAGCCAAAAATAAAATAATAAATTTAACATAATAAATATGTAATAAATTTTATATAAAAAAATTTTTTTTAAATTCGATGGGTAATTTTAAAAAGGGACGATATTCTAGAAATTTTAACTTCCTAAAAAACAAAAGGGTATTTACTGGAAAAAGTTGAGGTTTCGGTGAAAAACTTACAATTACAAACTTATGAAGTTTTTCAAAATCTACTTACTTCGAAAGTTTTAAAAACAAGAACTTATAAAAAGTAGATTCGCTATCAAATATTTAAAATCGTTTGTTTACTATACAATAAAAAAATTCAATAATTTCTTTTCCATATGATGAATAATAAATAATATTTGCTTTTACTGAATAATAAAATATAATAAAATATATTTAAATGCATAAATATAAATACACCAAAAATATTATAATGAATAAGAATTTCGAAATTGAAAAGGATTCTTTTGAATATTAAATTAAAAATACAAATGAAAACTTTCCTTACGAGTATAAACGCATAATAGAATTAAATATTATATTATAAATATTATTCTTTAATCATGTCGTATAACGAGTCAAGAAAATTAAAGGTTTTATTTTACACGGGTAATTTTTTATCTTATATTTTATCTTTAGACTATATTTTCGAAATAGCTCTTTTCTTATATTGCTAAATTAAAGACATTATTTAATTATAAAAATTTTAATGGAAAGATATAAATGTGTAATTCTTCTATTATCACTAATAATTAAAAATAACATTTAACTATTTTATAAAATACGAAGATTTAAAATCCATAAATCTATGATTGGTTGAGAATATAAAGTTAAACTACGTTATACGTGTAATAAAAACGTCGTCTAAAAATTATATTGACATATTAATATAACTTATTATAGGTATAATAAATCAACATCTTAAATGATAAAACAAGATTTATTATTGCGAATGAAATATTAGAGTGTCAAATTTTTCCATATATGTTTATTTAAAAAAGTAATAATATGAAAAATTGATCGACATTGTAACAAAATAGTTTGCAATTAATTTCGCTTAGTGAAAAATAATTTACCTTACATTTATTAGCTTCGTTTTTATTTAATAAAGTTATTTTGTAAATGCCTATGAGGAAAAAAGATAAAATATCTATTTAAAATAAGTAAGCAAATCAAGCCATAAGAAAGACTCACATCGTATCCGGCGAACTCTCCTTTCCCGGGTGGTCCGGGCGGTCCTTGAGCACCTTTCTCACCTGCAACTCCATCTCTGCCAGGTTCACCCTTTTGACCTTGAGAACCTTCTGGCCCAGTTGATCCAAGTTCACCCTTATCACCTTTCGGACCGGGTTGACCCTGCTGTCCGCGTTCACCTGGTGGACCTGCTACTCCCTATGGAGTCCCAATAATATTGCATTCAAATTTCAGTGTCAATCGCTGAATTTTAGATTTTAGATGTATGTGTAATAATGTAATTTTGTACCATTTTCAATATTGAATTGTGTAAATAGACGTACTCTTCTTTAATTTAATAAAATTGTACTCTTTTCATTCTTCAAAATATTTATAAAGTATATCGTAATATGTTTGAAGTATGACATATCATACCATAAATGCACACACACATGCACCCATATGCAGACACAAACAAACATACATAATATAATGTAATATCTTATTTTTAAGGATTGTGTAATCAATGTATAATTCCTCAATTACCTCACAATAGCTGCATTTATATTATAATTTATATTTTTAATATTCATTTATTTGTTAAGTAAATGATTTTTAGATTGTATTATTAATAAATTTACCTAAATAAATAATACATTAGTAAACATCAACTGAAAGAAACAAATATTATTTTATCAATCAAAATATTATGTTAAATAATAAATCAACTAATTATTTTTCCAATAAAGTATGATGATTTCTATATTATATATATATATATATTTTTTATTTATAAAATAAAAAATATTCTTTACAGCATTCCCATGTTTGTATTTATGAATTACCTGAACAAATTCAATAATTTTATTAACAATATTATGAAGAGAATATTATGTATTTATTAGATTATTTTCCTTTTATGCAAATGATTCATGGCAAAGCCAATTATTTATTTTTGAATTATATATTATTCATAAAATATTTCTATAAATTTTGCACAATAAAGAAACCCTGGATAAATTTTCATGTTTTGAATAAAACTCGCCTTAAACAAGTAAAACCTATTAATATTTTTCTTTTGTAAAAATAAAATGAATAACTAATGTAATTAAAGATCTACAGAGAAACCAAGAAACGACTTAAGCTATTATGTTTAGTCTTTCAAACACCATCAATATTACTAAACATAAATTTTTTCCTATTTCATAAAATAAAGTCAATTATATTTTTGTTCGTAGATCAAAAGATATAAGAAAATTGAAATATTGAGAAATAATTCAAATCATAAAAACGTCAGGTAATATTAAAACTTCAATCACGATAAAAGTGAAGTAGGAGGTACTGATGATTGAGGTACCGTTAGTCCAAGCGGTCCCTGTTTTCCCTCCTTCCCAGCTGCACCAGCTTCACCTTTCTCACCTTGAACCAATTTAGACATTGTGAATGATGATAATAAAGACTTTGGATCACAGGTGCAATCACCCGGATCTCCTTTCGGCCCGGGTGGACCCTCTGGTAGTTTTGATGTCCACTCCTGAAAATAAATAGAATTGTACAGAATAAAGTTTTAGGTTACCATATAAAAAAGTTGTAATTTTACTCTAACTGTTTTATAAATAGTAAATAACGAATTTGTGAATTAAATAATATTTCGATAAATTTTTATTCATAGCGAATGTAAAATATTAAAATTGAAATAAGTACTAAAAAAAGAAAAAATAAAAAAGAAAAAATAGAACTTTATCTTTTCTAAAATTATTATCGTTGAAATTTTTACAATATTAAATATTGTTTAAAACATATATGCGTGAAAAAAATTTTCAAATTCCATTTTTGAAATAATTAGAAAACTAAATATAAATTTAAATTTAAAAGCTGTAATTAAATTGACGAAGTTTTAAAAATTTTTTTAAAGTACCTCATCATTTAGATCGTAGCCTTTACCAGGCAATCCGGGTGGGCCTCTAACACTCTCACCTTTTTCGCCTTTCTCACCCTTGTCCCCCTTCATTGATTCTTTGTCTAAAAAATATTAAAATTATTTGAATTTTTTACTTGTTTATATAATTTTTGTAAAAATACTCATAACACGACTGTTTTGTGTGTGATCATTATTTTATCATTAGTTTATATACTTTTAAATTAAAATTCATACACTGATATACGTTTTAAAAAATGATAGATTTAAAGAATTTATAATGACTTGTATTAATATAATGAAAAAATTATTATTTTACAATTTCAGTTATAAGTATTGACTATTTATATGAAATGATGTGTTTACTGTTGAAAAATAAATTCTTTAGTCTTAAACTTACTGTTTGGATTCGGTGGTGGTGGTGTTATTAGTGGTGGGGGTTTTACTTCTTCGCTCTCCTCATCTTCATCACCACGGATAATCTAAAATAACATAATTCTAAAAATAGTTAATCACTACGTCTTGTACTAAATTTAGTCCTTTTTTATCATACGTAGAGTGGAATATTAGTTACGATATAAGTTTTATTAATACCTATTATTAAGTAAATATTAGGAATTACAACAAAAATATATCGAGTCTTATTATTTTAAATACAAGTAAGTAAGTACTCATGTTAATATTATTTATGTAAATTATAATAATAAGAATGTATCGAGTAGCTACACAAAAATAATTCTTATTTTTTACTATAGAAAAAAAGCAGACTGGCTTTATTAAATTATTTTAAATGAGTTTAACCACTTTATAAAAACATAAGCTTTATAATAATTAAATATTATTCATTAAACTAATGATAAATAAAAGCATGCTATTTAGATTATTTGTTATTATAAAACAAGAGAGAGTGAGAGAGAGAGAATAAGATTAAAATATTTGTTAATTTTATTATTTCAATGTATAATAAATTGTAAATGTATAATGCAGTATATAATTTTTTATTTATGATAAGAATTAATTGATTAATAAAATATTATAGCCATTTTAGTTGCATAAATTCAGAATTTATATTAAAAATACAGAAAATATTAATATAAATCATTTTGAATACTGAGAATTTAATAAATAATGGTTAATACATAAATATTTCTAACGATAAAAGTAAGTACATCATTTTTTTTTTAATAAAAAAAAAAATATTTCTATATATATTTTTTTTATGAAGCAACTAATATTTTAAAAGAATAATAATATTTTTATAATTTTAAATGAAATTTTAATTTATAAAGAACTTTAAAATTTAAAAACGTCGTAACCTTTTAAATGAAAATATAGTCTAAAAAATAGAAACAGATACCAAACCTTTCATCTTATTCTACATTTCAGAATCAAATTTTTAAAATAATGTTTTAGTTTCTCTTACTTAAGCACTAAAAAATTTTAAATCTCAAAAATTTTTATAAATATTTTTTTAGTATTTTAATATCATTAAATAGTAGAATAGAAATATATTAAATTTTTTGTTATTTTAATTTAAACATGAAATTATTAATTCCACTCTATAAAAATTATTTAACAACATTAATTTAAGAACGGAAGTAAAGAAGCCTCTTATTAAGTTAAAATCTTAAAATAATCAACCAGAAAAAATTTGAAGCAAATCCATAAACCTGTCACATACATTTTCATGTATACACATACATCTACGCTCGTATATAGTTTCCCATATAACTTACAATTTGATGCTATAATTAGGGAAGTAACAGGAGCCATTTTACTACAGTATTGTGTATGTAAACGTACTTGATTCGACATAAAAACTTTAATATTACAAGAGTTACTATACAGCGTAGACCATTGAAGCGGTAATCAGTCTAGTGCTAAGAGTCACTCGTAGAGTTTCATTTTCTTGTAGCAGCACTTGGTTTCCGACAGTACTGTATAAATATATATACTTACGATAAAAAGTCGCGTTATCCTTTGGTTTGTATGAATTTTTCAGTCTCCAGATTTTTCGTTGTTAGAACATATATTCTCTAGATTTTTTAATATTAAATAAACGAACTTATTGCAATTATATATTATCGTTTATAGATTGAATGTATTTATTTGACTTGGATATTCTATTTATTCATTCAACGTTACTTTATCTTTTTCTTAGAAATAAGACTTTTAAAAAGTCACTTTAAAAGAATGGATGGTATAATATAACAAAAAATATTTAACTCAAATTACGAGAAGATTATATTACAATTACAGTTTTTTGCAAAACTTACAATGAAAAATACATTTAAATCAGTAAAAAAATAATTAAATTTTTAATGAAACATGAACTTGTTTTATATCACAGTTATTATTTTTCTCACCATTACAATGAAGCTTAACTTGACATAAAGAAAGAAGTCATTTAAAATTATTGTATAACATCACACAGTAATAACTTGTTTCTTTTAAATTATGAAGTTGTACTTTAAAATTCAAACAATTTTATCTCATACAACTTTATAATTTACATAAATAGTTAAAATCTAAAATTATGCATGAATTTAAATAAATATTGGATGCAATTATGTATTTAGTAATTAATATTTAGATTTAATTAACACTTGGTGAATATTATTAGGAATTTTACTGACAGGAATAACGTTAAGAATAATCATATATGTTCATATATGCGAATATATATTATATAAATAACGTATTACAAGCGAAAATTATTTTTATTTCCATAAAATAAAAGTTAGATTTTATTTATAGGCATGTATATAAAGCCTGTTTACAGTGTAGTATACCTTAAA
This sequence comes from Platyscapa corneri, assembly GCA_018907185.1. Taxonomy (NCBI): domain Eukaryota; kingdom Metazoa; phylum Arthropoda; class Insecta; order Hymenoptera; family Agaonidae; genus Platyscapa; species Platyscapa corneri. Next base: position 2,026,230 of record JACCHW010000012.1, read on the forward strand.
AAACTAAGATATTCTTTTAGATATGATATAATATTTATTTTGATATTAATTGTATAAAAATTAATAGTTATTAAATTTAACCTATTATATTTATATATTTATATATTTTTAAAATTTAGTTAAAAAAGAATTAGCTAATTGTAAATAATAAAATACTAATATTTTACTATATTATCTTATTGCTTTAGAAACTTTTTATAAATAAAAATTACAATCAAAAAATGTTTAATTATAATTTTAGTAAATAAAAAGTCCATTTTATACTTATTTTTGAGGTAATATATATCGCAATATCTTAGCCGATTATTAAACAGAATTTAGTAATTTAGTATTTAATTAAATTTTATTATGTATTTCAATTTTCCTTATTAATATTATACAAAATGTAACTACATCTAGAAACTCAAAGATATAATATATAAATATTAAAAGACAATCTTTGAATATACCTCCAAAATTTATATCTTAGTGAACGATACAAAATTTTCTTGCCTCGTAATAAATTCATGCGGAGCCTATGAAAGTTTTCTTTGAACCAGTTGTATAACCAAAAGCCTCTTGTGACTGTCTACATTGGACTAAATAGATATAGTGCATTCATCATCAGATGCATAATATGGCATAGTAATCATACGAATTCAAGTACTGAGTGAGATTATGACGGTGCATCATCACTAAAACACCTTGCACTAAAATGTGATATGTATCTACTGAGTTTGTTTTATAAATACGCGCGTGCTTACATTATTATTTGACATGGAAATAATACAGATTCTCTTAAAAAGGATGATATTTATATGTATGTGTAGATATTAGTCTTTCTGACCAAAATAATAAATCTTTCTGCACCCATTGAGATATATTTCGATATCCATAATTGGCTTTTGATTTCTTTTTTTAAATCTATTATTCGCAATTGTAAAGGTGTCTCTTGTTGTATAACATGTAAGTATTAAGCATTCTACTTATTGTTGTATGTATGTATCTATATTGCAAGTGTTTCCCTATATAAAAATTCTTTTTATTTATTTTAAAATATTTAAAATTACAAATGTGATATAATTTTGTAACTGGCTAATTTATATAAAAAATCTTTCAGATTTGATTTCTTTTTCAGGTTTAAAATTTAATAAGTTATTAAATTTTAATGTACACACATAGTAATTTTGATTAAAAATTTATATTTGTTAAAAATAAAAATCATCGATTTACATTTTAATTAAAAATTTGTTAGAAATATGAATCAAATTTATTATGTAAAGGAACATTTATTTGAATATAACTTGATTTTTCATATTTTTTCTAATGGAAAATCCTTAGTTATAAAGTAATTACTATATAAATGCATCTAATTAAAAATATAACTTAATTTTAACGAATTAAAGCTCGTATAACTTTTAAAATAATTCCGGTTTATTAAATATCTATTAAAAAAAAAATTTTTATTCAGAAAGTTACATTAAATATATTCAATCAATATATTTATTGTGTTTTTATTAGTTGAGATTTTATAGATAAAGCAAATTTAAGATGTATATCATTAAAATTTACTTTAAATTTAGTTCATTTCAACAGTTATTCAAACTTATATATATATATATATATATATATTTATTGCAGAACATAATATGGAATTAATAGAAAGCATTAAAAACATATTAATATTATATATTTTTCTAATTATTATATTGTATATGTATTAATTTTAATTTTAATAAATTTTTTATCTAATTTTTATCAATACCGATGAAACATTATTTTTAAATGTAATTATTAATTATTCTTATAAGTGTAGATATTAGTGCACTATTAATTCACTAAAGAAAAGCACGCACATAATTAAAAATTTTCTTATATTTTAGGGATGATCAAAATTTTATGAATATAATTATGCTTATTTAGTATACTATTATAATTTTAAATGACTTGTACGTGTTCAATTAAATAAGAGGAAATTTTTTTATTTCAATTTTCGTAAAAAGAAATTTTTCATGATTGAAACTACTTTCAATTTGTACGATTTCTATTACTGAAAAAATTCTGATTATAAATTAAATAAATTGATATTTAAAAGATTGAATAGTAAAGGAAAAAATATGAATTATTGTAAAAACATTTGTACAACACGAAAACAAATATGAGTAGAATAACGTAAAATATTCATTAAATAATTAACATTTTTGATGAAACTAGACAGAAGGAAAATAAAACTTACAAATAAAATATAAGAGAGTACTTGAAGCATGAAAAAGTCTTTAATTTCGTCACTGAACCCGAAACTGGCTTTTACGCTCAACTATTATAATTAATACAGTGTCAAAGTCTCTCGTATAAACTCTCGGAAATTAATTTCTCCAACGAGTATTATCTCACGTGTGATATTAATAACTTCAAAATAGTGGGTAGTGAACGATCCGTTGGTCAGAAACACGGAGCTCTCGAAAGCATAAAAGGAAAAAACAAAGGAATATCCATTTCCAAGTTCAAGCCATTATCGGCGCCTCCTACTCCTCTATCATTTGCCGCGCAGTTGTCAAAACCAGCCCCCGCATGCGGCCCACTATCACGAATCGGTCTCCGTGTCACGCGAGCCATTCCTTGTCCCTCGCGAGAGTGATAAATGAAAGACGCACAAGTGTTGAAGTCGCAGTTGCGTTGTGATTAATATGTGGTCCACGCTCGAGAGCCTAAATTGCTAAATTGAGTCGCTTTATGCGCGCGGCGCATGCCCAATACGACTCCGTGCGCTAAGTGATTTTCGATAATTGTCATGTACGCCCGCATTTTAACATGCAGCTCTTTGCGTATCGTTTCTTTAATTAGTCGATATCGCGAGTGCTTATGCATGCCGATAAGCTTCGACGAGAGTGAATCCGCGAAGTGTCTGAGTGACTTCGAGCAAGACTGCTTTTTCCCGTAAATTACTCATTTGATCTTAATTTTCTTGCATCTTAAAGTGAATGTCATCTTAATACGTTATTGAAATTCGAAGAATAAAATTAATATTAGATAGAAAATGAAAAGTTAAATATTCTATATAAAAAGACCCATTGTTTGATTAATTTGCTTGAAGTTACAACAATAAATGAGAAATACTTGTCATTAAAATGTAGAAAAATTTACAAACTCGACTTGTGAACTATCAATCGGCAACAGTCGTTTCAACTTTTTAATAATTTTAATTCTTAATAAATACTTCAAAAAAATGTTACAAGGGATTTTGAAACGAGCATGAAAATTCTCAAGCGTGTGTACATCTCTCAAATTTTTCAATTAAAGTAAACAATATGTCATCATGAATCAAGTTATTTTTATAAGTGATGATAATAACTGCAATTTTTCTTTTTTTAAATGTTTTTAATTGTCGAATAAAGCAGCAATTAATATACAATTATCCTAGATATTTTTGAACTGTTATAACTATTATGTCGAAGAAAAATTTTACAGCAAAAGAAGTGTTTTTAATAAAATTCAATAAAAATATTTTGAAAAATTGCATAATATATCGATTTAGATATGTTGACAAAGTCGACTCTTCCAGAAGTTGCTGTGAAAGTGTATGGTGGTGGGATAAATTAAAAACAAAGATCGGCAGATTCTTTTTATGTGGCACGGTATAGGTCGCGTCGCGTTAGCTGTTCCCGCAGATGATGCCTATTGTCGCCCCGAGGCTACAACTTCTTGGTAGGCTTCTATCACCGTCGCGCTGTTGAGGAGCTTCCATTTTCTCGCACTGAGGGCCTCTGCCCGTCCTGGTGCTTCCTCTGCCTGTCGCCGAGATTTAGATATTCGTGAGCTTCTGCTGCACTTGTAAATTTTTTACTCGCTTATTTAACCTCGATTCCCATTGCTCTTCCCGAAAACTCGACGGCCGTTGATGATTTCGTAAAATCACAATAGCGCGGAGGTTCCAAAAGTCTAAACGGCAATCGAGGTTCCTAAATCTCAACGCCAATTAGGCTCTTAAAATCCTGTCGACGGTTTTGTATTCTCCGATACATTATATTAATTGTCTTTATTTTTTTTTTCTATTTATGGGTAAAGAACATTTAGATAGAACATTTAGTTTTTGTGAGTTAGTCGATTATTGACTGTCAGGATATGTCAACTTTTACTGTATAATCTAAAAGACTGGTGGTTTTTAGTTAATCTGAAATAGTAGTTTTAGTTCTGTATTTACAAATTCAAATGTATTTATTTACAAGAATTATTAGACTTAAAAAAAGTAATTATTCATAAATATTATGTTCATGATAGTTCAAAATAAAAAATAGACAATTTAATATTTAAAAACTATTTGTACATACAATTTGGTATTTTTAATGCGCTTCTACAGAGTTTTATGTTTAAAAATGTAAAATCAAAGGAAAATATTCCTTCTAGAAAAATATACTGTAATTAACGTTCTCTTCAGAATTTAGTTCCTAATTTTAAGAATCTTATAATTTATAAGATTCTCAATATATTATTAATAATTCTTTGGTTCGTTTGAAGGAAAGTACTGTTTGAGCTGAAAATAATTCTTCAATTTTGATGTCATAAAATTTTCTATTAAATATGAATATTATATGAGCTAATATTCATGTTATTTTATCTGATTGATGATGATTTATTTTTAATATATATATATTGTCATTTTACGAACAGAGAACGATTTAGATTTCAATAAATATAAATTTAAATGTAAAAATTATAATAATAATCATTGAAATAAAAATAAAATAATTTTCATGCATTTTAAAATCAGACGGTATATGGTTATGATTTTTAATTGCTATTAAAATTACTCGCTTATTCATATAAAAGACATCAAACCTAAATGTGTATACGATACACATCCATAAATAAATATAATTACTTAATCTTAAAGTAATTGTTATTAACAATCAATTTTTTAAATGGTTTATATAATAAATATCTATTAAAAGCACAGAAAAAGCAGTATTAATGAATAAATTCCAATTTTACTTGAAGGAAAGTTAAAAGTTAACATAATAGCAATTGGAAAAAAAAATTCCAGATGTTAATAATACGAGCATCAAAGTATTGATTTTCAATACTGTTATAAGTTGAAATGTAGAAAATTCAAATCTCGTATTTTGGGAATTAAATGAAAAATGCATTAAACTTAATTATTAGAACAATATATTTGAAAAAATACATAAAATATATTCATATCATTATTCGAATTATCAGTTCTTTCTTTTCTATTTTTTTGTACTTTACTCTGAACACGTTCCATTGATATTTCACTTTTTATTAAATAGAAACATTAAATCAATAATTTTACTCAGTTATTATTTAATATTACCTTTTCAAATTTAATGTTATAGTTTTATTCTTCAATTAAATAAAATATAATTAAAGTATAAATCGAGTACAATATATAACGTATTTGAAATGTTCAAAAGTCGAACTTCAAATATATAATTTTTTCTGACTATTAACTACGAGTTATACATACAGTATAAAAAGTAGGGGTAAAATAATAATAGAAATTCATGTTAATTAAAAAATAAAAGCCGTAAAAGGCGAGAATATAATTTTTGAAAAATAATATTTAGGATTATCACACTTTAGTAGTTTTGAGCTTTAAAAGATTCAAAGATATCTTTAAAAGTATTTCAATAAAAATTTATTTCTTAATATCAACGAAAATACTTACGGAATTAATAAAAATTGAAGCTACAAACATTACATAGTCTCGACAGTTGTATAATTGCAGATTATCCTTCATTTTTAGTTAATTTCTTTCACGTGTTCTTAGGTATTATCTCGATTTTGTCATAGCAGATCCGTATGATTATGACATTAGGTCGCATAAGCGTTTTATTGCTATAAAATTATCAGCTGTCATTCACTATTTTCCCGTTAATTGAATACGTCGAGATAATTTTTTCTGGAAGTACGGAAGGAGTTCCGTTTATGTAGATAACTCGTTGTTTGGAGAAAAAAGAGAATTTATTCTGTAATTCCAAGGTCGAACAAAACACGAATATATAATTTGCGATAATTATAAGTCCTTCTTTTTCATTCATTTTACTCATTTTAACGAGTAAGTTATTACTTTTAATGAGGTTTATTGCTTTCGTAATAATGAAGATATTTATTTACTTGAGTTGTATTTATTAGTGTATCTTATGAAAACAGTTTTTGTGCTTATACATTTTCATTATATTTTTATTATATAACATTTTCACGAATTGATATAATTCATTTTGACTTTATAAAAATTATTAAAATTACTTTTATGAATATATATTACATTCATGGACGAGCTCTTTTTATACGTAGATAAATAATAAATTTAACAAGTTTATGATAAATTATTGAACTATCCTAACAAAAACTTTTCTATATTTAAAACAGGGTAAGATATAATTAATTATTGCTTATTTTATTATTTCATACACGAATATAACACGTTATTTGAAAATGATAGATTTTTTTATTTTAATATAGTTCAAATAATAAAACATATAATTGATTGAAAACAATACCAATTGAAGATTTCCATTATTTTGTTTTTCATAAGTTCATATATTTTTGTAAACATAGTAAGAACATAAGAAAAATTTCTTATTATTTTTTGTTAAATTTATTAACTTGTTTAATAATTTATAGTTTATACTTGAGTTTTCTTCATAAAATATATGATACTTAGTTATCTATACGCAAATTGTCGTACATACAAAATTGTAGATAAAATGGTATACGAAATAATTATAACTTATCTTCTACAAATGTTCATCTTATCTTACTATGTAGATTTTATGTGAAAACAAGATGTGTACCTAGAGTGGTAAATGAATACAAGATATTATAATTCTGAAATATATAATTAATCGAAAAAATAATATATATATTGAAATGATATAGACGACAATAATAAATATTACCTTCTATTGCAATAATTTCAATCGTAACAGTAATAAAACAAAATTTTCTGCAACTTACTATATTTACTGCAACAGTACTATCTTCTAAAATTATGAGAGAACAATTGATTAATTTAAAGGGTTTTCACTAGAAATTAAATCCACTCTAGAAACATTTTATTTAATATTCATATTGAAATACTTAAGTTTTACATATTTATGTATTAAAAAAGTTTAATTAGTCGAATTGTTAAAGCTTAAATAAAAGAAGTTATAAAATATTAAAAAATTATAACACGTGAATATATATCAATTGAGTAATTTGAAAATTTATTGTTGTATAATTTACCTTAAAGACGAGTATTTCTTATCAATAAGGTTTGGAATATTCTTATCTCAAGGTGCACATTTCTCACTTTAACTATAAATAAAAATATTTTGTTTACTGTATGCAATGTAATACCATAAACTCTAATGCAATATTACGACAATATCGTAAATAAAAAATGTACGAAAGACTAAAGATCAATAAACTTTTAATTAAAAAAATTCTACTGGTATATATTTTTATATCAAAAATTAAATTCATACTTAATTGTAAACATAAAAAAGCCTTTTACTTATGTGGATTTTTTAGGATGTTTTAAATTTTGCAGTTTTCTTGATTACAAAAAAAGCAAATATTTCATTTACATTTCTTTTAATTTCATAAATCCTAAATTTCGATTTTTATAGCTAGAATTTATAAAAATCAATCCCTTTCCTCTTAATGAATTTTATGTTATATTACTGCAGTGCTTATACTTGCACGTAAAGTCCATGTAGAATAATTATCATTAAATTATTCGTTCAAACTTCACACTCTAATTTAATAAGACTAAACTGAACTTTGAAAAAGAACATTCCACTCATTGAGCACAAAAAAGTTGTAATTTACCTATACGAGTATCTTCATATTTTATAACCACGGGGCTTCAAAACCTATACAGATATTGACTCAATAAATTATGTACTATATCTGACACTTGGCTGTACAACCCGATCGAGCGAGCTTTTCGAGTTTCAGGGTAATTAGATGTTCAGTCGCGTTAAACACCGCACCAACTCTGTACCTTCCAATAGAGAAATTCGTTCGGACCGTGTTCCAACTATCTCTTGGCTTCAAGTTTTGTAAAATCTAACATATACGTGGGGCATATTTAGAGACATGCGGTTTTGATGATCTCATACTCCTTTCTTTATTCGCAGATATTAAATGTGCTTATTACTTGAAATATATTATAATATGTCGTCCACGTACGCACTTTCATAAATTAATGCCCAAATCTGAGAAAGTATTTATTTATGATTGGAATACTTAGATAAATAATTTATTTACATGTGATCTCGTGCAGATGTAATTTAAAAACATGAATTTATTTTCAAATATAGAAAAATTGAATAACCTTAAAGGTAATAAGTTTAAAGAACTTAATAGATCACCTAGAGTAATTAATTAAAAATGTGTGTATAAATGTTAAATACAGAAACTTTGATGTATAATTGATTTAAATAAAAAAATTTAATCTGAAACTAAAAAATTATCATACTAATTTATCTGTCTATTACATTTTTTTATCGTATTGATTAATTTAATAGCATCAAAAACATTACATAATAAAGTTAGTTTTATTTATTGAGCTAACAATAAAAATGTTAAGTCTCATTAGTAATATGTGAACAATTATAATCACGTGTATAAGATTTGACGTGAAAAATTTTTATTATATATTTTTCATTAATCATTGTTACGAATTAAAATTTAACGTGACAAACGGATTTTTTTTTAAATAAAATTATTTAATATTATTATTTACTCAATAATGTTATATACTTGATAATGAAAACAATTAAAGCTAATTACAAATCTTTTTTGATATTCCCCACTTGAGAGTCGAGCGTGCAGCAATCAGAACTTAAAATATTGAAACCGAAAGACTATTTCTTTTGGTTGATATAATTGTGTTTTAAACATCTACACCGACTGGTCGAAACCTCCAAGATTATCCTAAGAATATTTCAAACATAATCTCTTGATTCACATTGAAAATAGATTTAGTATTTACCTTTATTTACCTATTTATATAATATATCCCAGACTATATTTGTATTAAGAAAATGTTGAATATATTAAAAAAATTGATAACTTTTAGCTAATTTACAAACCTGAAGTATTATAATGTTTTATCATAACTACAAATACGTAAAAGTTTTTTTTATTTTTTTGAAAATAATAAAGTTTAAAATTTTAAATACTGGAATTGTAAAAAACAAGAAAAATTACCACAAAAATATAATAAAAGATGTTCAATTTGTGAAAATATATGGGACGTCTGCATGATTCATTGCATGTAGAATACAAATATATTATTCTAGCTAACAATTTCTATTTAAAGTATTTATTAGTTCAATATTAACATAATAATCTACTTAGGTAATTTTATCAATTTAATAAAATAAAAATTACTGAAATATTAATGTTCTATTAATATTTCATGGACAATCAAATTAGTAAAATGAAATAAAATGGTAATTTTTACTCATCACAAGAATTTTATGAGTTATTAATTTGAATACTATTATAAACTTCAAATAAAAATATAAAGTATTGAATTTTTAATCTTGAAATATCCAAGATTAAAAATTAATAATGACAAAGATGTAGATAATGAACAAATGCTATATTTTTTTATAAATTATTATTCTAAAATTCAGGTTCAAATATGATTGTTTATATAATATGTGCATGTTTTATATATTTTTGGAATTAAAGGAGAATTATAAATATTAAATGCCAATATTCTACAATACAATTTAATCTAATTAGCAATTGAACGCTAATAATACGTTTTAACTGATTTTTCACAAATAGTTAATTTCTTATTATAAATTTCCTTTGTACTCATACCATACAAAATTCAGAATCATATTATAATTTTATCGAAAAAAAGTTATAATTAATTTAATAATAGGTCACTCTATATATACAGATATAATTCATTATAGTATACAATAAAATTTCAATAAATTTATATATTAATTCTATTTTATTCATATTAAACATTGTTAGAAAAAATACTACGGTTTCCATATTACGGTTTATTATTTACTTTATTTTATACGAGAGACCATTTACGTGTATTCATAGTATTGATTTTTCCTTTTTAATAGACAGCAGTCATATACTTTCGGAAGTTTTGAGAATTTTAGCATGCATATATACACAAATATTTATAAATTTGTAATTATAGTTATGAGAATGTTACAAATAGATTAAACATTACTAATACAAAAGTATTAATAATTAGTATTATTGAAATAATTGTATCAAGTTTGAGTCACATTAGAGATCTATTTTTAACTAAATATTTAATCTTTTTCTATTAACACGTTATAATATTGAAGAATAATTGCAAAAGATAATTTAACTATATATATTAGACTTTGAGTTTACGAGTTCATTTTAAATATTTTTCATAAATTTCAGTTAGCAATGTAACTTTGTATCTCTATGTTACACTCAGTTGTACATGTATGTTTTTTCTCACCTTAAACACATATACCGTATAACATCTTAACTTTGGAAGTAACTTCGTCGTCGACGACTGCGGCGGAGCTGAAGACTGGATTATGCGAGCTCGTACAATTCGAAATCCAAGATAGTTGGAGTCTTATACCTTCGTCTTCCTGTCTATCTCGTGATTTCCTTACTCACAACTCTTATACTATAGCGGGTGCGAAACAACTTTAGGTGTAATGTTACCCCGCTCGCTCTCTTTCCTATTCTGACTTTCCGCTTTCGTCGCTCCACGCTATACAACCCTCTTAAAAGTTCGACGACTATAAATACCGCATTCGTTCACGAAGATTGTCCAAGTAAACGTGAACCGTGAATTAAGTTCGTGCCTCGGAATTCGAATTCCTTTCTTTTAGCAGTACTGGATTTTTTGCATCACGTAAACTCAAGCCTTTTATACCCATTTAATTACTCTCGGATTCATTTTTATTGTTAATTTTATGTTTATTTTTTAAAATAAATACAAATAGAAAAAGAAACAAAGAGAGCACAAAATACACAAGAGCTGAGTGTTTTTTTCTGAATAAAATTCACGGATGAGTGCACGAATCTGTACACTTTAAAAATCAGGTTTCTAAATGAATAAAGAAACCTTTCAATATTAAATAAATAAAGAGCCATGTTAATATTTATCTATTGTATTGAAACGTGAACATAATGTGATTTAAGGTCGATTTAAATAAAAAAATATAAGTATTTTTTTCATCATCTAAATAAATAAATATTTCTATGAAAAAATTCATTGATTTTCAATAATTAATTTTACGAATATTTTAATGTAAAATACTTATCTAAAATTTGTAAAAAATATAATATTACTGAATTAACAATTATGAAAAATAACTTTGAATTAATTTCACGTATAATATTTCAAATTTTTCTTAATACAAAAGGAAAATAAAAATTTAACTTTTTAACAGATTATAGAATAATTATACTTAAAAACGTAATTATAAATAAAGCAAACAACTATTATATAAAGTATGCTTTTTGTTTAATCACAGTTTAAAAGTATATACTTCTTTCTAATTAAAGCTAAATTTGCATGCCGATGAATAAAAATATTTAAATTATTACAAAATTACTTTTAGCAAATTTTTTACAATTAAATTCATATATTTGTAGTTTTAATTAATTAGATTACGTTGTAATTATGCAATGTAATTATTGACATGTTAATTATTACAACACGAAACATTTGATTAGATCTAATTACAAAAGTGCTATATCTTTTATATTAGGTACACAAACAAATGTGTTTTTGTTCCTTTTTTAATTTAAAATAATATAGAAAGTAATCAAAATTCCATTGAAACTATATAATTAATCAATTACCATTTATTTAAAAATTGTGAGATAAGAGATAAATTTTTAAGAAGTAAACCGTAATAATTCTAGCAGAACTCGAAATAAATCTGGACATTTATAATAAAAATTGGGGAATTAACTTCATACATATTTTTATAATAAACTCATTCTGTTGTATACTAAAGCAGATATTTTCTCTCTCTTAATTAAACCATCTTATCTAGATTATTATTAAATAAGAAAAAATTATTTGAAAATTCATTATACAAAAATATTTTCCTTTGTTTCTTAAATAATAATATTACTCTTCTGCACAATAATAATGAAATTTACCAAAAATTTACAATTTATTAACAAATACTGAAAATATCTTCATTTTTATTACAAAAAATAATATAAAAAATATATTAAGGTAACAATTGCAAAATTATATTTTAATAATGTTGATACATTTTACATATAACTTTATGTTATTGAAATAAATATAAATTTGTAATTAAATAAATTTTGATTTATATAAATTTACTAGACAAACCGTATAATATAAAATTTAAATATCTGGTTAAATAACTTCAACGAGTTTACAAATAATTATGTTTAATTATTTTGAATATTTTCCGGAAATAGCATTATTAAATATAATATAATTTTTATAATTAAATACAATTTTTATAACATAAATTCATTATTATCGTATAAAAATTCTTAACTTTAGTCATAATTTTTATATTTCTTCACTTAAATACGTAATTTCGTAATTTTATACTACATTTAAGTAAAAATTTAATAAATTTAAAAACTCTAGAAAAGAAAAATATCTATTAAATCTATCTATTTAAAAAAAGCTTTACAATTAAAACAATTAAATTTTTTCTATTTTTTTAAAATTATTTTAAACAACGCATTTCTTAAAATTATTGAAACATTAATGATTCGTGGTAATTTTAGGCTTACTTAACATATTAGTTCGATTAAAGATTAAGAAAATAAATATTGGAAATTAATTAAATATAGGAAATTTTAAAGTAGTAAATAAAATAATTATATTTTTTCTATAATTTTTATATTTAAGATATGAAGCATCTAAATTTAAAAGTAATATTTTATCTCATCCTATTTTTTTATTTTAATTAATATAAAATATAATTATTACATTAAATCTATTCTTTAATAATTTCAGTCAATCTTTGAAATGTTTTATTTTGATTAGAAAATTAAAAGTATAAATTAGTTATTTTGAAAAATATAAATTATTTCGAGAAACAATGGTCGAAAAATATTTTAATAATTTATTAGTAATAAGTATCTGTATTTTTACTAATATTATTTCATTTTCAATTATTTTTAATTATTTTTTAAAGGCTTATCATTTCTAATTTAAAAATTTATTTGCTTAAATTTTTTATTTATAAATAAACTAAAATATGATTTAATATTATTCTGTTTATTATAACAAACTTATTTTTACTCACATTCTAACTTTACTAACTGAAATTAATAGAGTATATTTTTAGTCATATTTTCATCTTAGTCCGAAGATAAATTATGTTAGACCGAGGAATTGAATTTAACCAAAAAAATAAATATTAAGTATTTTAGCGTCTATATCATTAAAAGCTATATTTTTTCATTTGAAGAAAATTTTTTTAAATAACATTTATTATTTGAAATACACAAATTTTATCCATCTTTTTGTATGCAAGATGATCAATTTTTGTGTACTAGTAAAATTTGTAGCTCATTTCAAAGAGAGAATTTAAATATTCTGTTTTTGAAACTAGTTCTTACTTAATCTAGTATAATATTTTTATGTGTGAACTAGAAGAATTTATTTCAAATTTAGTTAAATGAATTTCGATTTTTTTATTTATTAATCGCATGTATATCAATATTTAAAAACTTAGTTAGGTTTTATACAAAATATTTTTTATTGTATTTTGAAAAAATATTTGCTAAATTTTTTTGTTTATGTTAATACAAACTTATAATTTTATTAAACGAAAATAAAGAAATATATTGAGAAAAATATTTTACGCTTAGTATAATAGAATAAAGCTATATAATATAAAATAAAAAATGTGTTATTGAAAGGTATTTTTATAATATTTATGTCGATCAATCAATTAGAGTGAACAAAAAATTATTTCTCAATATTACGATGTACATTTATTTTATTTGTAATCACAAATTGTACTCAAAATAATTTTATAAAAAGTTTACATGCAAAAATAAATAATTATTATTACTTAATTTGAAAGTTTAGTATCAAAGATTGATATCTGATAATTAAAGCAATGTTAGAGTAAATATATTAATTTGAAATTGACATTAAAATTCAGTAACCATAAATAATATATTTTCTTTATCTGGATAAAAAATTTTTATTCTATATTTCTATATGCATGAAAATAACAAGATTTTTAGGGTAAAAAAGATTTCATACATATAATTATAGTAGCTTTAAGAGAATATCTGAATAAAACCGATGAAATAAAAATAATTATGTCTAGTAGAGGCCAGTAGGTTTAAATTAAGGATATCATAATTAATAATAAGTTTGAAAGTCTCACCTGCTTTTTAACAAAAATAAATTGCTATATAAACTTTAAAAATATTGTTGAACTAATTCTACAAAACAGTTTTCATTAATTTTTTAATTACTATTTATTATATATTATATTATAAATAAAATATATTACGTAAGTCTATTTTATTATATCAAATAAAAGTTATTACGAATTTTCTAAGCTGTTTATAGTCTTATACAATTTTTCTATAAATTAATATCATTAGGTAATTGTATAATCTATAAAAGAATGATATAAAATTTTTTGATAGATTTAATAGTTCTGAGAAATTTAATTTATCTTAATAAAGTCGCTAATAGAGAAAATAACGATAAATTTATTAGAAAAATAAAAGTACCCATATATTAAATTGAACAATTTTTTACACGTTAAGTAAGAATAATTATATTTCTTATTACATTGTAATATCGATTGAATTAATTATTAATTCTTGTATTATAAGAATGGGATTCAACAGAAAGAAATTCAAATAAATTAACAATTTAATCAATAAAGATGGCTAATTATAATGAAATTTTTTTTAAATTGACTTATAAAAATCGCAAAATTAACACGATCTGAAACAATTTATCAAAAATAAAAATAAATCACCTTCGTACTTGTTGATATTAAACTCTTCATCATGCCTTATTTATTTCTCACAGATTCTTGAGTAGCTTCTTAACAGTAATTGATGAGTTTTTTCGTTGAATATAAAATAACTTTATGAATTTGATTGATCGCAAAATAATGTAAAATACTCATTTCTGAATTTATACAAATATTGAATGAGTTCTTCAATAATACTTCAAATATATTCCATGTTATTTTAGAAATAATAAAAATAATTTACTTGTTATGATAGATAAGAACTCTACAGAATTTATTAAACAAAGTTAATACATAGTTTGATTAAAAATTCCAAATCCCTATTAATAAATTGAAGTTCTCTTGAAAGTTTATTTGAATATGATTCAAAAATCTACAATCAAACAACAAAGAAAATACGTTAACAGGGTTAGTAAATGAAGTAATATAGATTCAATGCACACAGGAGAAAAAGCAGTCAATGAGTTATGTTTGAAGTATATTTCAAGCGAAGAAACGTCGAACCCGTCGCAAGCTCTCGTCGCCATTAGTTACAGAGAATGAAATAAACGTGTTGAGTATTTTAGTGTGAAATAAAAGAGGAGATGAGAAGAAAAGAAGACGGTTTCGAAGCGTAAATGTTTAGTGACACTGCAGAAAAAACAAGTCTATCAGGTGCAATGGTATAACTCACGGGAACGTCGGTGGAATCGATTTCTCCCGAGCCGCTCATCGGATCATGATCCCCCGAACCTTCTTCCGAAAGAAACTACAATCAAGCAATCAAATAGAAGTCGAATTAATGAGAGATGTGAAATAACAAGACCCTTTTGGAGATTTCCCTTTATGTCATTCGGTATCCTGAAATTTAATTTATATTGATAAAATTTGCAAATTTTATTCGATAAAATGCAAATCGAGACAAATGAAATGTATATGAGATGGAATTTCTTAGTCCATTTCGTTCTGTCCGCTCTATCTGAAAAAAAATCATTACTACTTAAATTTGAAAACAAATAATATTCAAAAAATCATAAAAATAAATTCTGGAATATAGAAAAAACATGATTAATAAAATAATAGTGATAAATAAATATTAAATTGTAAAATGTTTCGCTTAAACTAAATTAAATATAAATATATTTTAAATACTACTAATTAAAATATATTTTTAAAATATCTTAATTTAGAATATAATGAAATTGTAAATATATTAAGTTTAATTAAATAAGTAAAATAATAAAACAAGTGTTTCAGATGAATAAAGAAAAAATAATGTACGATAATACATACAAATATACATTATGAAATTAATTTATACTTTTGACTATTGTTGCCTAAATATTTGTGTATTTATATACTTCTGCTTCAAATCAAGATTGTTTGCAACAATTTAAAGAAAAGTTATGAAAGTTTTGGATCGAAAATGGATTCTGCAATACTTAAAAAATAAATAATTCGGAAACCTCAGATATTATGCATATATTCTGATAACTTAGATTTTTTACAATTCAATTCGTTCTACAAACTCTTTTTTACGATATTTTTGAATAAATCATTTTGTAAAAAGTAAAACAGCAATCATATATGTCGAACTATAAATAATTGATTTTAAATACGAAACGCTATATTTCAGCCAAAACATTTAATGAATATATTCGGGTAAAATAGGTGTAAAATAATGAAATTAAAAAAAGCATAACGTATCTCGACTGTTCAGAGCAATTTTAGCGGTTTTAGACTCTTTGAAGTAAAGAGTTCGATGTTTTTCACAGGAGAGGTTATGAAATAGCGCGAGAAATAGTACAGCTGAAAAATAAATTCGACACGACGGTGTCTTGACCATAAAATCTCAGCGCTGGATTCATCAATGCTAGATGAGTAAGGATATTCTAGTCATATTTTATAGTTTAACAAATGCTAGCCCTAAGCATTCAAAGCAAACTGAAAAATTATCTCTCGTAGATATCGGCTTTAATTTTATTTTCAGCTGTATGTCTCAGCTGCAGCGCGTTATTACATCGATTTTTCGATGAATTATTACCGGCACGAGAAAAGTGCCACTCACTGGTCTACAACCGCTCCATTCTCATTTGAACATGTGTTTATATTTTATAAATAAGAATGTACACCTGTAATATGTAAATGTGTACCAATTAACTGCTGTATTTATAAATGAAGGGAGATTTTTTTATGGTGGTCAATATGGATGTTACAAATTTTGATTCAAATAAAAAAAGGCTTTCTTGTGAAACATATTCAATAACGACCTATTTTATTAAGTATGGAAAAAAATATAATAAAAATTTTCTTTATTAATTTAAATAATTTAAATCGTTTTAGTATATTACTTTTTTATTATTCTTATTAATTTAAAACGTATTCAATCACATTTTCACAATATTTTAACACGTTATTTTTTTGAATAATATGATATACGTTATAATATGCATCATACACAACAACTTTAGAAATAGATCGTTGTATTGTTCATTATATTTCGTTTAATATTTTTTCAAATTAGTATATTATTATAATATAAAGTGCAAGTAAAATTTTAAAGTTTCTGAATGAATTAAGTTTTTAAATCAACAAAAATTGTAGAAAACATTTTCAGCGATTTTAACATAATGCATAACTATATAGTTTATTGTTTATTCAAATTTTAATGGAGAAATAAAGCATTTATAATGAAGAACATAAATACAAAATTATTTATTTGTATAAAAAAGTGTTGATAGAGTTTAATCGGATCAAATTTTTTAAGCTCATAATGAATATGGCACAATTATGCATAAATTATTTTGTATTTACAAACATTTTTAATTAATGAAAAATAAATGAACATGTTGGAATAATTTAAGAAAATTAATAATACGTCGCATGTATTATTTTAATGTTATTTGTTTAATATAATCTAATTTAACTACAAGCTTTATGCTGCGTATTTTGTATTGTCAGCAAGCAGTGAAATTAAATGTTTCTTTATTTTATATTAGAATTTTTAAGTAACTTTATAAATTAGTTAAAAAAATTCTATACAATTAAAACCGGCAAATCTTATGTGTGTATTTAGATATTATAATTAGTTTTTATTTAGTTTTTAGTTAAATGAAGTATAATTTCTACTAATTTAATTATTTTTTACAACTACAATACTAAAGAATATTAAAATATTTAAAATATACAATAATAATATTATTATTATGCTATGATTGTTTATTAATATTATGTATTTAGTACAAAATGCATCTACGATCTTCAAAAGATAATGAATGATATATCTCGGAGAATACAATTATTCTAGGTTATATATCTCTAACAAATAAAAACAATAAATATATACATATGTATCAAATTTCAAATTACAAGAAATATCACATAATAAACTTTAATTAACTTTTGATCATGAATCTAAAATTTAGAATAACTATAAAATAAAAAATACTACTTGTATAATACAATTATACCTACTTGCTATTTTAATATACAAGAACTTTTCCATGTAGATTTCATTATAATAAACTTTAATAGAGATTTTACGCATGTGAATAATACTTAACGTCTAATAAAATGTAAAATAATTAAATACTGTTAAATTTTGTAAGTTAAAATATACTTTTTGAAGATTACTTACAAAGTGAATTTTCTAGAAAAGAATTTTTAATTCATTTTCTATATAATAATCAAAAAATTTTTATGAAACTGTAGATAAACATCAGTTCAATGGGCTTCATTATAATTATTGTAAATTTGAAATTATTCTATTAATGTTAGTTTCTATTAAATCGTTTATTGCCACAAATAATCTAAGAAATTAAAAAAAATAACGTAAATATGTTTAGAAAATTTCCGAAGTTTGGTTTCGCAAAATATAGGGAATTGAACTTTATTACGGCTGTTTCAAACTACGTATCACTATTTTACAAGAGAAGTAAAGTATTAAATTGTAATTTTTCGTGAGTAACATACTTTATTTCACACTTAACAAAACATCTTCTATATATGAGACACAAACTTTATTAAATTTTAAAGTATCAATTTACTTTTGTTTTATCCACCGGATAAGATTGGAAGTGCTCAGAGTCATAGTTTTTCATAGCTTTTGTCGACTAAATAATGTCTCCGTTTACCACATTATATGCGTTTCATTACAATTATTTTTTCATTGTTCCTTAACAAATTCGACTCATTTTTAATTCCAGACTTTGTTTCTGCGATTCTACTGCGTTTCCCTGAGATCCAACTTTAATGTTAACTAGAAGATAAGTAAGTTACATTACTTAAATGGAAGTTTTTAAAATTTTTAATATAAAAACGTTTATTATAGAAATATGCAATATCAAGTGCATAACTAATTTTGAATAATTTCATGATTTTTATGTACAAAACTAACTTTTTAACTGTAACATAAATTACTAAATTTGAAAATTGTAGCTAAAACTCCTTAACAGAACTTATATTGAAATTCAATGAATAATATTTATTTTTTTAAGAAATGAAATTCAGTAAACTTTTTCTCATATAATTCTTTTAAAGCGTCATTTTAACTTTTATGTATTGTATTGATATAATTTTACTATACGTACTAATATAAATTATATTTATTAAAATAAAAGTGTTATATTATATACCCATTACATGTTTTAAACAATTATACAATTTTTATTCGAGGAAAAAAATTTAAGTAAAAAGAACCCATTTTGTTCAAGCAAAGTTTAGCTTAGAATTTAAAAATTGAAATAAAGTTTTAACATTTATTATAATATGTACTAATACTATATTCTTTTTTAAAATTAAAACCTACCAGAGAATATAACATATGAGTTTATGAACTTTTAGTAAAAGTAAACTCCATTATTAAATGCCTTAGTGGTTGCATTTCCATGTTAAATAGGTTAAATAGGTTCATTTGGTTCGAGTGTGATTTTAAAGTACAGAAAAACTTTTTAAATTATGGTTAATACTTTATCACTATTATATTTATTGTCAATTTGATAAGTTTAATAAGGTTTATGACTGTATCTGAAAGAAAATCTTCAAAGTTACATGCAAAAGTAACAATTAAATGAATAATGATGAAAATGAGTCTTAATATTTTAGTTACTTTATGTATCGAAACTTTTATATAAACTTTGTTTTTACAAATTTTTTTAACCGTTTTTTGTAAAAAGTGAATAAACATGAATATCACAATAAAAAATCAGATCTATATTTATGATTTTTGTATTGTCGGTTTAAAACAATTAATAAAAAAAACTTTTTAATTATGAAATAAAATATTCCTACATATATTTACAAAGAATGAGAAGTACTTCTTGTTTTGCTTTTCCGCTTTTATTTCGATATTGTTTATTTTAAAATCAATTAGAAATATTAAAAAATATAAAGGTAGTTGTAAACTGTAAACAAGTAAGAAGTTCTTCGTATAAATTAAATTTCAAGGAACAATAAATTAAAACGTTCAGATACACTTTTTCATTTCTAAAACTTTCATTTTTTTCTTCTTATAGATTAAATAAAGAACTCATTTAATATTTAATATTAGATTAATTCATAAAGTAGCTAATGGAATATATATGACTAATTATTTTTACTTTTGAATTAAAACGCATTGAAATTATGAAATTACTTCATTAACTTCCCAGAACATCTAAGCTTTAAATTAAATTTTCTGAAAATTATAAAAATAATTTTAGATATTAAATCGCTGGACGAATTTATCTCTAAATGTTTGACAAACTCAACCGATGCAAAGACAGAAGCGGATACTCGAAAAAGCGGATTCCACGTTTGATCACCTTACTCTTCGCAATCCCTACTATTAACTTGCACAAATTTACGAAGCACTATTGAAAATACGTGTACCGAACGAATAAAGAAAAAAATACCTAAAAAAGGCTTCTACCATTCCGACGTAACAAATGGTCGGCATTTCAGGCACGTTGCTCTCTTTTTTCGTTACTGCGCTTTTTCGCTTGCTCTTCCTCTCGCTCGAATTCTCCTCTATGGCCCATCCAATTTTCACGCCCACGCGACTCGCGCCAAAGATACCAATCGCGTTTTCCTCCTGTTCTTCATTCCGATGTGTAATGACCCTCTATTACTTAGTGAGTTGCACCTTGGTATTTCCTTCGTCCGCGTGAAAGGACAGTTAAATTTTGATTGTACTTATTAACGTGAATTTTTATAACATGCCTTCCGACCCTATCTCTCTCTCATTCTAGCTCTCTCGCTCTCCTTGTTAAGCTCCCTTCGCTGTTTCGTGTATTTTAACGACATTATTTCTCATATTCTCTTATTATTATCGTCTCCGATCTCTCACTTGTTTGTAGGCATTTTTAAAACCTTCTTTAAGTGTAACGCTATGAATTACTTAAAACTAACGACTTTTAAGAAAGAAATTTTTTCTTTTTTTTTTTAATAATAAATTTACTTTTAATGACGTCTTTTATTTCGAAATACGTACAATTCATACTGAAATTTAAAATGTATCTTAATTTCAGGACATTATAAAATAAATTCTTTAAATTTCTATTGATATTATTAAATTAAATTACTATTAAATTTTTTTAATTTTATAGAATTCTAGGTCATTTAAATATATCTAGAGAAAATAACAACTGATTAAATTTAACTTTTAAGAATGTGGGATATTTGATCTTTAATATCTCAGGCCACTGAAAATTTTTTAAGAATTTATGAAACTTCCACAAATTTTCTAAATTTCAAAAATTTATGAAATCATTGTAATTATAAATGTTGCATAATTTTCTAGAGGTACGAATATAATATGAGTAATACAAATGAAGAATTCAAATACATATGGAGTTTTATTTATTCAGCCGAAAAAGAATAGTCTTCGTTTGATGAACATTTAAAATAGGAGTGGTTCTTCTTTTTTGAAAGAAGAAAGAAAAAATAATTTTGCCACAAAATCTTTTCCTTTTTCATAACAATTTTTTTTAAACGATAGTATTTTCTTATAAAATTTATCTTATAATTTATCTTGTATATTTATTTTTTAGTAAAAAGGATAAAATTTCAAATAAAAAATATATTTATAAGCGTAATCATAATATATGATATATTTTATTAAAATTATATAATTTTAAAATATTTCTATGATATTTTGGTTAAAATTTTGCAAATAGCAAATAACGTTAAATTACTCAGTAACTTTATTTCACTTTTTTCAAATAGAAAAATACTTTATACTTTTAATTGTAAAGTTATTTTGTAATATATATTATTAAACTTATAATTTTATTTGACTATTATTGCATATGTAGTCTTTTTTTCTCTTAAAAATAATAAAATTTACTTTTTAAAAACTAGACATGTTTTTGTAAAAATATTTTATAGTCGGTACATTTACTTTTTATTATTTATGAATTAAATATGAATCTATATTTTTCAACTAAATTTTTTCAAAGTTTTTTTGTCAATATTACATTACAATATCAGAGTAATTTCAATGAATATTCCCTAGTTATCTTTTATTAAAATCATAAATTATTATTTTATTATTAGTGTCATATGATTTAAAATTTTCTTCAGAGGCGTATCGGAATTCAATTTAAAATTCGTAACATTCAATTTAAATAAATCTAACAGAATTTTAAGTTATATTCAATTGAAGGAAAGTTCTACGAAACAAAGAACTTATTTATTTATTTTCTGTTGAATAATAAATATTTCATTTTTAAACCGACTATATTAATATAGTTTAAAATAATTAATATCAGGCATTCTTTGATACATAATAAAAGTAACTACAATTATGTATTTTATTATTATACAGTGTAAATTTTTATGTCACAAAAAAAAATATTTTCAATAGATATTTATTCAGTTTGATACGGTGTATCTTTTAACGTCGTTTGAAAATTTTTTACAATCGAGTATAAATTAGTTTTTCTATGCAAAAATGTACAAAGCGTAAAATCTGCTAATGAACTTGTATATCAAATATTTTGAGACCGACATAAATTACAGGAAATACAATGGAAATAAAATATCGCCGGAAAGTAAATCAAATAAATGGAAGCGTGTGCGTTAGGATAGACGAAGAAAAAAAAATGAAAAATCGAATTGAAAAGTCTCGTTGGGAGTAAATGTCCGATTTCTCTCTGCGTGCGCCCCGAAAACAGCAAAGTTTTCTCTCTGCTAACCGGGAAAATGACTCTGCATTTGTACGCTACGTGAGCAGCAAAGTGCCGAGGATTACCTCGTTAAAGCGGGAATCCTCGCGCGAGCTTTCGATTCTCACAGTCGTGAAAACTTGGCTAACTTGTTTCCGACGCGAACCATATTCTGAAAGGGAGAAGAAGCGAGAAAGAGAATGAAAAAGCCAAGCGCGAATCGCCAGTGAAAACGTTCCCTTTGGCATAAAAGCTCCGTCAACGCCGACACTCTCCGTCGTGATTCTGATTTTATACGATCGGTATAAAAACTCACCTTTCTCTAACGTCCTATTGCCTGAAACTTAAATTTAAACCATTTCTTAAATTTTATGTTTATATGTTTATTTTAACGCTTCCTTTTTCTTTGTCTGGAGGTTTGCTTACAATTTACGTCATCTTAATTCCTCTTATAAATCTGTTCTTAGTATCATTATTTGTAATTATTATAACGAAAATTAATGCAGTGAATATCAATCTCACCTAGTAATTATATTATAAATCATTATCAATATTTAAATATTAAATAAAAATGAAAATAAGATTTTCTTTAAGACATCAGTAGTTTTAAAACCATCAATTTAAATTTTAAACTTGTTTTTTGTTCTACATATTTTTGAAAATTATAAATAATGAATGTTTATGTATACACGATAAATAACATTTTCTTATTGAATAATTCTTCATCAGCTTTGCAGAAAATTTAAACTTTAATATTTTATGTTTCAAACGAAACTTAAATAATTCATAAAACATAACAAACTCCGAGTTTTTTAACATTAAGTTTTAAATTTAAAAAACGATACATATATTTATTAATAATATATGTTTTCGATAAATTGTTTTAAAACAAGTCCACCATTAATATAATTCCCGATAATTTATTTAGATATCCTTATTAAATATTCAAATCTGCAAATAATAACAGATTACATGAGTTTATTAAAAATAGCAAATTGTAGTTTATGAAAAATAATTATAATGTCTTGAATGAATTTTTATCTCGATATTATAAGTGTTATTTTATATTAAGTAATAAAATCGAGGCATTCACTTTTATACTTTAGTGAATATTTGTTAATATATTATGTGTGAAATCAAATTGCTTTAGATGGATTTTTCATTTATATAATCACAAACACATTTGAAAGTTAAATGAGTTAAATCAATTTCTTTACAGAAAATTTTTTTTGTAATCTCGTAGATCTTAAGATCAGTTGGGAATTAATAAAAAAATGGATAAGATTTTCTATCCCATAAAAATAATAAAGAAAATATTTTAAATGAAAAGAAATTTTATATGATGTTTTATTAAAATATAATAATTTTACATGTATTTCAAATTTCCATCTTGATTATTTTCTATATTAAATCATTAATATAATATTATTTTACAACATAATATTTTACATCATATAAATTATTGTTTTTCAGAAAGGTAAACTATTCTTTACGATAAAAATAATGGAAAGCGTTATCGAATTAAGTTTATTTTATACGTATATGTAGTGAACTATATCTTAGATTTAATAAAGTTGTCGTGTGCCGACCGTCGGCGACAGGCCGGGGCGCGTTAAATAAAACAATCACACGCACAATAATATAGATCGAGTAACATCTAACCGTTTTTTAATTTTCCGCGAAAGTTAAAAAACAGTTGGGGTTCTTGAAGAAGAGACGCTTCTTCAGTTTTTGCTAAGGTGTTCAATCTGGAAGCGAAACTGTTACATTATGACTCGTGGTACTTTTGTTCGCAATTCCTACTCTTGGTGGATG
This sequence comes from Platyscapa corneri, assembly GCA_018907185.1. Classification (NCBI taxonomy): domain Eukaryota; kingdom Metazoa; phylum Arthropoda; class Insecta; order Hymenoptera; family Agaonidae; genus Platyscapa; species Platyscapa corneri. Next base: position 2,051,146 of record JACCHW010000012.1, read on the forward strand.
ATACATATGCGGTAGTACCGGACCCAGTGAAACTCGTAACCAAATTAGGTCACACGGATATCGTCAATTGGCACCCAAGAACATGGGGCCATCGCAGCCAGGAGGCGCGAAGAACCCCCCATCGACAACAGAAGTTAGCCGGAGCTCGACGTCCAAGACTCCACCACGAGGACGAGAGAAAAAGAAAACCGCACTTCACGTAGTATACGCGAACCGCCGACTCGCCGAAACACCTCTGACCGAAGTGGAAAGATCAAGACGACCAACGATAATATTGCAGAGTTCTGTTTAATACCAGTTCCTGATATAGCTGCAATAACCAATAAGACTGAACAGTTTTTAACTTTAAACAACATGAGAAAAGTGTAATGAAATCTAATGGATTTCAACGTTCGACGATTCATGAATTTCAAGGTAAGCAGACGAAACATGTCCGACTATGGAGGTAGTCCCCGCAAGTCAATGAACACATATTTAAGAGTGCACCACATATGTTAGTGGCTACTACTAGCCATACTGAAAGTTTTATATATATGATACCTGTTGCATGACGGACGATCTGAGTCCGGATCCCGACCGCATCTTCGACTTGCAGACGGATGCGTGCAGCACCGGCCGATGGCGAGGCCCTGTTGTCCCCGGAGCGAACAGCTGGGACGAGACCTGTTGACGTACGCGGAAGCCGTTACACTCGAGGCGAGCGTAGTGGCGGCGCAAGCAACAGATGAATGGTTGTTACAGCGCCGAGCGGAACCACCACGGAGAACACAAACAAAAAATTTGCAGGAAAAAGGGCAGCGTGGTTATTGGAAGGGGCGCCAGTACGTGCCACAGAACCGACGAGCAGCCATCCTGTCATATTTCCACGAGGATACCCCAGTGGGACACCCCGGAGGAAAGGAAATAGCGCGCGCTATCGGCGAGCATTTTTTGTGGCTCAGCCTCACGTCGGATGCACGCATATACGTCGCGAGCTGCAAGACATGCGCTCTGGTAAAGGCCGCCCGACCTTTGGCAAAGGCAAATGGAAGATCCCGCCAACCGCAAACGCCGTGGGAAGTCATCAGCCTGGACTTCATGGGACCGTATCCGACGACGGCCTGCGGGAAGACATTCTTGCTGGTCGTCACGGATTTATTTTTCCGGTGGGTTGAGGCCTTCCCCGTGTCGAATTCTACGGTAAAGAACGTCGCCCCGCTACTGGAGACGAAGCCATCCCGGAAAATTTATTCGCCCTACGAAGACGTCGCAACGAGGCAACCGGAAGATCACCGGCCGAGCTGCTCTCGCGACCAGGCAAAGAGACACGGAGTGATCACCCCCGCAACAACGGATAGAAGCTGCCCGCGAGCACCAAGCAAGGTACGCCCCACGATCATCACCGCAGAGACCACTACTGAGTGTGGGTGATAGCGTATACATACGAAATCACCCCCTCTCCAATAAAATAGAAAAATTCAACGCCGGATTATCCCCTCTGTGGAAAGGACCGTGTAAGGTACAAAAATTTGCGGTGAAAACGTATATGAGGTGAAGAACCCCTCTGGCAGACAGGCATTTAAGGTGCACGCGGAGGACATAAAGCGCGCACCTCCGCTCGGTCAATAACATACTGAAGCCGTCGTCAACACGTCGTCTCCGCCCGTCGGCGACAGGCCGGCGCGCGTTAAATAAAACAATCACACGCGCAATAATATAGATCGGGTAACATCTAACGGTTTTTTAATTTTCCGCGAAAGTTAAAAAACGGTTGGGGTTCTCGATCTATAAAACAGGAGAAATGACTCGCGAATTATCCATTATCCCCCCGGCCACCTTATTTCCATATTCTCTGTTTATTTTTTTTTCCTGCCCCCTCTTCTTCCATCCCTTGACACTCATCCCCCAACATGGTGAGAACTTGTCAAAGTAATGATGTTTTATAAAAATGTATTATATTTGCTATTCTTAGAAATGAATGCAACATACCTTCATCTACTTTCATTATTTTTTTATATTTTATAAAGAATATTCATATAAATCTTGTTGTGATAAATAATCTTATATAAAACTTCTATTATATATATAGTGAATTTTACGAAATAGATATATAAAAATTTTTGCTTATACTGGACATTATATAAAATAAAAATAATTCTTTTCTGAGAATTCTATTACTAGTAAAGTTCTTTTATCACGTTTTATAATATGCAGATAAAAAAGATCGAGTAACTAGTAACTTCAGTTCCTATAATTACGACCTACTAAACTTCATCGACAATTAGAGCCACAGATTTCATTAAAAATATACGAGTATTAGTTGTGTAACAAGTGCATTCTGCGACTGACCACCTAAGGATTCTACATTCTAGACAGTCCACCGCCAATTTTAATTCCAAGAATTAGTTTCGAACAAAGTTTTACGATGAGATGACTCTTAACATGAAAAAATCCATTGATTAAAATAATATTGTGTAAATAAGGAAAATTATTTATTGAAAAACAAAAAGAAGAGTGCAATAAATAAAGTATAAATGATAATTATAAGTTCATGAAAACAAAATCAGATTAAGCTTTCGTTTTCAAATGAAATGATTTCGTTGCGTTCGATACACTTTCTATAATAAAACTAAAATTTTCATTTTATTTCAGGTTGCTTATGTATACTGCTAAATAACGAAAATTCAATAAATTATATTTTTAATTGTATATTCAATCAGTTAGCGTCAAAATACTCTTCTTATTATAATATTATCTAGAATTTAATAATTTAAATATTTTTTATTTAGATATTTTTTAAAATTAGAATTCAGTTAATGATATATTAAATATAAATATATATTTTAAATATTTACATTTTATAATTCAATAATATTTTATGATAATTCATATATTTAGTTAATTGAGAAAAAATTAACATTGTAAAAATGATAAAATATATTTTCTGCATATTATTGCGTATGGATTGCGACACTGTTTCGCTTACGATACAAAGTTGAAGATACGAAAACGGAGGTTCAATGTTCTCAAAATATATATTTATTGTACTATTCCCAGGAGAAGACTTTTCGAGTGCATCCTAAAAACGCCTAGTATGATCCAGAGGAGAAGCAGCCTCCAAAATATTGTCTCGCAATATTTTATATACTTGCAACCATATTTACCCCCTTAGCGATCCGCGAATGAAGAACCGCGGGTTCACTCTATGCATCACCCTTCTACGTTAGATTATGCAAAAATCTTACACTATGTTCGATTGACAACTGTAATCTCTTTTTTAAATATTTCATTTATTAAATATAATATTTTTTTAATAATGTGAAATGATTTATTATAACACTTATGTTTTATTATTTTATTTCTAATATGGTATAGAAATTTTTAGAAAAGTATATCAATATCTTTTTTAAATAAAACATATTTTTAAATACATATATTTAGAAAATATTAAACTGGCTGTTTCCATAGAAATTATATATGGTAAAGTTATTATACTTATTATATTTGCTCAAAATCATTATCTTTAAGGGAATCTAAAATATTTAATATAAAAGAAACTGAAAAAATTAAGTGTTCTATAACATTTTATTTTATCTATTCCACGATATTTAGAATTGCGGCATTCTATTTTCGAAACAAAAAACATAGAACACGAACTCATGTGCAATTTTTCACAGAAAAATTCTTGTATTCAATTAAAAAATAGTATTGAACTGGATGCAATATCGATAACTGCTGGTCATTTAGAAGCATAGAATACCATAACTTGTATACGAATTGCTTCAAAATTGAATTTCTTTTTACCGAATGATAAATATCAAATGACCGATGATTAGTCCTATCAAATAAATTATCAATCGAAAGCTATAGAGAATTTACAGAGGTATCGTGCAAATAGACATTTAGTACATGTATATTGATACATCCGATACAGGGTCGAATCCTAATGTATTTGCACTGTACCGCATACACCTCCTGTATACGTTTGTGACTCCTGGCTAACGCACATCTATCGAAATATTAATAGGTCGTGTCAAAGCTAAAGCTTCATCATCGATTTTCTCTTAGATTTTCATCGGGATGTACATATACTGGAGCCTTACTAATTTCTAGGACGAACAAGTATAACCACATTTGCAACTTTGGTTATCGTTGTATTCACTAAACTCGTTAAGACAGTAATTAAATTCTCTAGTTTGATAGTGACTCTTTAGAAAAATTATCTTTTTATTTTATTCGAGCTTTCAAAAAACAGCTAATTTGTAAATGACTACTCAAAATTCAAGTACAGCTATTAATATTTATTGTAGAGTAAATATCAATTAAGTGTCTTCTAGTATTTTATAAAAAATGTATTTCTAAATAAAAATATTCTTCCTTTTAAAGTAATTTTATAAACTATAGTTAGCGCATAATTTGCATTGATAATGATTTATTCAAAGATTTAGAATTATTATGCTACCCATTTCATGAATATTAATAACTAACTTAATTTTTTTAATTAAACTAATATCATTTTTATTATGAAAAAAAATGTTTTCATTAAATTTTACGGAATAGCAAATAAAAGCTGATCATACTAATTTAGTAATAGGATTAATGAGAAGAAGATATATCGACGTATTGCTAAGTCTATGTACCAAGTTTGCAAGAGATTATTAAAAACCCCGAAACTTTATCGAATTTTAAATAGTCGATTATTATATGAATGAATAAGTGAGGAATGAATTCCCATGTTAGGACTGTCATATACTCGTCCCAATTAAAAATTTCGTATATACTTGAGATAGTTGCTATAAAACTGTGATCTTCTTAACGCCAGTATGCCAACGACAATAAATTTTGATAAAGCGAAATCTGCCTTTTTTTAAAGCCGAGAATAAAAGCAACACCGACCAGTTGCCTCTTTTCTATTTTTCTTCAATATGTTATTTTTTTCCTCTCGTGTTATTAGGGGCGTTTATTCAGAGGAACAGGCAGTTAAGCGCGGCATCGGCTGCGGCATTATTCGAGGGTAAAGGTCGTACCGCTAGGTGAATCACCCGATATATTGGCGCTGACTCACCGCGATCTGCCCCCAACGGCGTCAGAGACCATCGCCGCAGCGGCCGACCGCGAGTACCCCAGTTGCTCCCACAAAGGAATAGCGGGTTAACTTCCGAGTGCACCGGACGGCGAGCACAGGCTCTACGCATTTTCGTGAGCTTTCCTATTAATGTTTCATTGGCTTTTTCTAGCACAGCCAGTCTTTAAGCACTTTCCAAATTAGAGGGAAGGTGGTAAATGATGAGGCACGTAATACAGCTTCGTTTGGCTTGCATGTTCCACTTGGTTATTAATACGTAGCTGCATACTATACTAAATTATTTAATAAAAGTGCTGCCATTTTTTTTTTAAATTTATTCGTACTAAGAAAATTAGATTGTGCGAAAATTAGCAAAGATGAGATAAGTTAAAAATATAATGATAATAAATTTGTATCAACTCAATACATGTTATCCTGTTCATGTTACTCAGTTTATATCGTAAAATGAAAATCTACATTATTTAAAATTTCAATTAAATTTGATAGGTTAGTGTTCATCGTGATAAAATTTTTTAATGGATAGTGCGTTGTTAGTAAAATCAACTCGCGAACTTTTCTAGAAACTTTTCTATGTTATTTTAATGCATTTATTTATGAATGTTAATTTGTTAGAAAGAATCAACATTTTCTATTGAAATGGGATAATTTAAATTCAATGTAAATACAATTTTACATTGTAATTAAACTATTTAACGAAACTATTTTTTTATTAAACGAACTATATTTAAAAAATTGCAAGACTATTTTTTTAATCTTCTCTCTTAAGCTAAATAAACAGTGCATCCGGCATGTAATACCATGTGTATTGAACACAGCATGTATTTGGTCTTACCATACTCAACTTTTTCTATTTGATAAAGTTAGTATCATTGTATAATACGTAAGGAATAATTTTATATGCACATTTTTTAAATTGCAATTTAAAAAAATGAAATTTGCAAATAATTGTTATATTTATATATATTTGTATCAAATAATTGTTAGATTAATTGAGTAAGTACTAAAAAATAAATTCATTTTTCAGTTGGTATTAAAAAATAAAGATTTATCACCTTCTCTAATTAAAACTTTATAAAACTAATATCTGAAATTATTTTTCTTACGATAATGTTCGAATTTATTTTAAATGAAAGTTTTTAATTTTTTTAAAAATATTAATCAAAATTGCTAATATTGGACTCATTTATTTTTAATCATACAAAACTCCTAAAATATCTGCTATTACACTACAATGCTGGTAAAATATTGGTCTGATAAAAAACAAATCTGAAAATTTATCGCAAATATCGAAAAACACGATTTAAAAATTGCTTTGTTAAATAATTCATTTATTATCATTATAAATTTCGACACGTTACAAAGTTACACATTGAAAAACTTTTAATTTTTAAAACTTGCAACTTCTTTGTCGAGAATAAAGTTATCTTATTTTATTTAGATAGATATTATACAAGAAGATTATATAAGAAAATAAAATGCTCAATTAAAATCCAAAAATCTTATTGTAATCCTTAAATATGGAGGTAAATAATTTTGTAACAATTTACCGTTTTAAGGTTACATTCCGTGTCTAGTATATTTGTTTTCATAAATATAATTATCGATAAAATATGGTTTTAGATTATTTTATCTTATTCTACTAATATTTAAATTAACTAATATTATTTCTATATTATTTCTAATTCATAATAATATGTATTAGAATATAATGTATACAAAACTATATAATTTATACAATAAGAGAATATTTAATAAATCATAATGTTTCATTATCGGCTACTCTCGTAAAATTTTGATTTTGGTCAAATTTATATATAAAAATGAAAAAAATTGAAAAATTTTAATTGGCAAAATCTATAATAATTTGTACATGTTACTATTTATTCATTTACATAACTTTCTTATTTTATTATTAGAAATTAGTAACATTATTGCAATAACGCTTTTGAAAAATTTTAATATAATAATTATTTGAAAAAATAAAATATATTTCGAAAATGGATTTTTAATCAATAGCTGACAGAAAATAAATAATTATATCACAAAATACTGCGGAGTTTTATTTCAACAATCATATTGTCATAGAAAATACAAAAAATTCATATAAATAATTATTTTTTTTAATAAAACAGTTTGTTATATATTATTTTAAAGTTAATAAAATTTCTTGTGTAATGATTATTATAATTTTATATAAATAAAAAATTCTAATTTTATAAAAAAATTAAATAATTAGTAAAATTTATTTCTATTATTTTTATTATATTTAATTTTAATAATTTATAATAAACGTTAAATTAATCATACTATAACTAAGAACTAATTTATTATGAATTTTTTAATAAATCAATGCAAGCAATGTTAATATTCAAGTATTATTATGCAAATTAATTGAACCGCGAGATAAATATAAAATTTTTTTTTATAAAAATTTTATTGGAGTATACTTTTATTTAATAATAAATATAATTAAATTAAAAATTCTTATGATAGAAAAAGTTTATAAATTGAGTTGCTGACTTCTTGGCCATATCTGAAACATTGATAGTTTTTAAAGAAAGAGAATTATTTTATTTTTATACATACTTTATGTTACTCTTACCAAACTTTAGAAAAAATTTGAAGAAAAAACCTCGTTCAAATACTTACATCAAAATTTTCGTTGCATTTGACGAGATCCAAAGGATATCCAGAGTGTAGTTTAAGTGTTTGCAGCAGACCCTTTAAGCAAATACGTTACATATAGTAGATATGATTAATAATAAACATGATTGCCAACGAAAACCGAGTTTTATAAAGAATTAACACTGTCTCAGACGGCATATTGTCTTTTTTTATCTAGGACTGTTAATTTCATGAAAAATACGTAATTAATTAAAAATACACAATATCTCAATCATTGCAATTAATGTAACATTATTATTAAGTAATTATGGGGTTATTGTATGAACAGTTTATTATATATCCTGCAGAAGGAAGAACAGTAATTAGGAAGGTAATAATATTATCCAAGCTTCTCTGAATTCAATTTTTTCATATAACGGTGCATAGTTAGATTAGATCGCATATGAGCGCTCGTTTCTTTATTAGCTCTTGGTAGCGCTATAAGGTTTGACCTACAGTTCACATTATAGTATAGGAAAATCTTATAAAGTGATTTAATGCGGATGGATTTTTAATAAATCTTTTTCCTTTTTTAGACATCTATAATAAAAAGATGGATAAAAAGGAGAAGGAGAAGAGAAGAATCGAATTTCCCATTCTCTCCACAAGACATTCAGGCATTATTTGGAAAGTTGATTGGCACTTGGAACGACTATCTATTATTCCTCTCTTTATACATAGTGAGTGCTTTTTATTGGCTTTCGCGCATCAGTAGCAGCCATAGGATAAATCTGCTAGAAAGCCCATTTCGGTATCCCATTGCGTTGAGGGTCTTCTCGAGCATCAAAACAGGGATCACAAAGTGATAACTTTTAATCGAAACGGCCTCAAAGCCTGGGTATTTATTGCGACCGTGCGTGCATCAATGTATATACGATGTTCAGCAATGCAGTTAATAGTCTTTTTATTAAATAAGCTCGGTTACTGCACGCTGCCGCGAATGCATTTACCACGAGTGTTACAAAAAGTTTGTTAATGAAAACACAAACCATTTTCGCTACTGAAATCGGAAGTACGGGATTTAATTTTAAATTGTTATTTTGTAAACATCGCGGCAAATGCATACCAGAAACTATGTAATTTTCACTCAATGCCTCCCCTAAACAGCATGCAATCATTTGAATAAAAATTGAATTCAATTTTACTAAATTAAAAAAATTTAATATTATGATCATACATTCAAAATATCATATATAAATTTATTTATTTTGTACGCATATTTGCATAAATGATTTTGGAAAGCGAAAACTACCTTACGAGTATTCATACACAAATATATATATATATATATATCGACTGTTTTCTCTGTTATTTTTAAATTCATTATATATGTGAACGTATATATATATAATGAATTTAAAAATAACAGAGAGAACAGTTGTTGTGCATTTTATAATTCTGTTTATTTTTTAAAACAAATATTAAAATTGGAAAATATATTTCAATAAAGTTTTGTACAATGAAATGACTAATTATTGGTTTAAAAATGATCTTTATCCAAACGAGTGATTTAATGCTTTAATATAGATTTCAAAAAGTTCGCAAGAATTATTTTCAAAAAAATAACGAGTTATAAATATCAAAGAGAAATCTTGCATTCTAATTAATTCTTGATTCTTAAATTGAAAATATACTTAGAAAGTCTTAAAATTTTATAAATTATTTCTTATAATATGTGCAAATTTTTTGTTTTAATATTTTATTCATTGTTTAGAAATTTTTTTAATAATTTATACGAAAATAATTTATTTGCATAACAGATTGTTTTTTTAAATGTCTTTTCTGATAATTATTCATTTTATTATAAATTTACAATCTTATCTTCTTTGATATTGATCAATAATTTAGGTTATATTATTTTTATCTCTGAATGTGATATTTTGTAATCCTTTGAAGTAATGGACTCTTAGTTTAATATCATTTGGAATCATAAGGGGCAATTTAAAAATTGAAATTTTTTATTACACATTTTTTTATTACTCTTTTATGGAAATTTGAATCTTTACGTCTAGATTATCATAAAAAAAGCATCAATCCGTACTTCAAACGTGCTATTCTAACTTTAGTAAAAATGGGAGAAGCGTTAAAGTTCGAACAACAACCAAAGTTCCACACACTAAAACTTTAGACGTGAACAAATGTGAGAGCAGGAAATATCGACTCGCTACAAAACAAATGTATGGCCTTTTTAGAATATAAAACGCGTCTGCTGAAAGCAAACCACCGTATGCATGCATCTCTAGAATCATCCTCCAAAGAACCTTTCTTGTCGTATTCAGGTTACACTGTTAACACCCTTAGAGTCTTTAAGACTTTCTTCTTCTCTCTCTGTCTTGTGATCGATCGATCGACAATATTTGACAGCTGAGCATAGCTTCCGTAGTTGGCATCTATTTGGGTTACGTGCGCGAGGGTAATGTAGCTCAGCTTTTCGCGAGCGATAAAAGAGTAAATAATTCCGTTGTATTTCTTGTCTCCAAGGTTGCCACAGTGGTTTCGTATACTTCCATCGTTCATCCAAATGTTATCGCCCAAGATACTCCAAAAAATTATCTACGATTATGATTCAGATTTTTGTTTGCTACTACACTAGATTTATGTTGGAATTTCAGTTCTCAATCCTTAAATGTTAGATTTGCAATAATAAGGGAGCAACTATTAAACAATGTTTTTCGACGAAATTAATACATTTGCACACGGGAATTACACCCATCATTATTTATATGCTTCATCGTGTATATAATGACACAAAGTACCAATAATTAAAATTTATTCACTTTATTAATTTAGTAATTATACTTTAAGACGTTTAAAATTTTTTTTATTTCATCCATATAAATCATTACTTCGTAATAGCTACTCTGCCATCATTTAGATATGGCTTCAAATTTACGACACGTGTAAAATAATACAAGTCTAGTCAATATTATTCAATGCACAATATATTTTAGTATCCTATATAAGAAAAATCAATAATCATAATACCAGAATTAATTCCATCGTTAATATTAAAAAATGTTCTAAATTAAAGATATAAATTTTATACATATAAAAATACCTAAACCTAAAAATATACAAGTTATATGTAAATTACGTCGAAAATGTATCGAGCTTTTTGAGTAATTATTAAAGAAAAAAATTTGGGACATTGTTTATTAGTGAACTTATTATTAATGATTAAACTTATTTAAAATGTTAAACTAAAATATGAATTTGGCTTTAGTAATGATATATATAAGATGAAAGATATATATATATAAATTATAAACAAGTATTATAAATCTTTTAAAAAAATTAAAATGAAAGTTAATATAGAATAGTGTATTATTAACATACCGCTTTATCCTAAATTCGATTTAAAAGAACGAATTCATTTGCTATAAAACTATTTCAAGAACTTTTTTTGCAAAGTGATATAAACAAAATACCAAGCACATTTAGATAGTCCACTTATTCCTCTCTCAAATGCGTTTACGTTTCTGTGATCCTTTACTTCGATTTAATCGCACACATGGATCATGTACCGTAATGATAAACGAGCAAACGTGAAGAACCGGAAAAATCTGAGTGGCAGCGCATCAAGAACGAATATCTCGGGCAGACTGTAATTCTTGGATCACTTTCCGAGGAACCTTAGACTAAAGTGCAATTTAAAAGAGCGGACATGAGCAATTGAAGCAGAAAATTTTTACATTTTTAAATACAAGCATTTAAACATTAAATTCTAATTTTGATTTGACTTTCGACATGGCAGCGCCAAAAATAGCATTGACTTTTATACGATGCCTCTGATCTATGCATATGTGTTTTATAGTAGTCCTATATGGTAATGTAGAGTATATTTGTAATGGCTATATCAATGATTCTAAAATAAAAAGCGTATCATATGCGATAAGTATGAAGCACAATCACCCTTTTGTCATGGATATTCTTTACTTTATTTTTAAATATTATATAGAATAAAATTAAATTATGTTTCAAAGTTCAATACAACTTTAATTCATAACTGAATATAATAATACTAAAATATGAAAATAGTCATTTTTATTATAAATTTAATTTGAATTTAAATGAGTGAATTTAAATATTATATTATTTTACAAGCGTCCCCATAACATCAAGCATTTTAAATTTATAGGGTTAATTGATTGGTTTTGTAAACTGCCTTTGTTTTGTTGGTCAATTTTTCTGTAATAGTGTTTTTGCCCTTTTGGAGAGTTACTACATACTAAATTATATGTAAATTAAAAATTGTATACATTATTTAATACAAATCGTGCATTACGTTATAAGTTAATGTATAATTGAATAAATTACCTATCCTAAGGGCTCAAAATGCTAACAAAACTTTGGATGAAATATTACAGAAAAATGAAAAATATTATGATTAAACCAATTAATTAAGTTTTAATTAAAATCTTTTATATACAGCTGAATGATTTAAAAATGATAATTCAATCAGTTTCGCAAGATCCTAAAGATTGGTTTTTTGATTGTATTTTAAATTGCAATATTAGTATTTACAATTTTCACATTATATTTATATTATGTTTACAGAAATGTACTTAATTACCAGTTGACAATCTGTTTAAAAGATTATATAGAAACAATAATTTATGAAATATACTTAGTATGTAATTGGAGAATGTAAAATGAAGTAATTATATATAATTGTAAACGTAAGCTTATGTTTATTTAACATTGGTCTAGTTATTTTAAAGGAAGTTTCATACTTCATAAATAATTCATAAATTAAACTTTACCCATGCAACATATACTAAAATCTTAGAAATATATATAATTTGCTAATTTCGTGCAAATATATCCGAGATTATATTTTTCTGTTTAGTACTTTTTAGAAAATGCAAAAGGTTAATATGATTCTATCATTTCTTTTATGTAAAATATTTCCAATTTATTATAATAAATTGTAAAAAAATTGAAAAAATTTAGATAAAAAATAAAAATTAATTTTTATTATTAATTACAACGAATAATATAAGTATAATTCATTAAAAAATTCTTTGTATTAAAAGAAATTAATAGAATTAAATTTAAAAAAGTATTTTTAATTTATAAATGTTTGTTAAATTGCAGAATTATTTTTAAAAATATTGAAAAATGGATAACAATTTCAGTCCAATAAAATTTCTATCGATTCCCTTGAAATAATAGTACTTTGTACAAATATGTATCACCCGAGTAAAAAGATTAATAACGAGACAGTATTCATTGCAAAATTTGTTTCTTTGATTCTCTAATTTTTAATACTAGAATAAAAATAACAGTAAAAAAGCACTATTCTCGAAATTTCATACAAAATTAAAAATCAAAATGAAAGTTGCATTACATATATTCTAAAAAAATTTATTTATTATACTGATTTAAATTAACAGATATAAAAGAAGTTCAATCTAAAAAGAAATCTATTTATTTCTTCAAAGAATATGTATTGTATTTTGTACAATCAATTTTTGGAAAAGTTTTACCAAAAATAAGAATAAATCCAGCATATTCAAAATCTTCTACAATGTTATCAAGCTAATAATAAAAGTACAAATAAATTTATGATGAAACATCAGTGTACTAACTGAATTGCAAAAACAATTTCTATGCAACGTTTCAACCGCAGTTGAATCATAATTGAAAGCACAAGCGCTCAAAGATTCAATATCTTTATTTATCAAATAAATCAAGAAGCATAGGCTAGTACAGCTTTAATCCATATAGATATATATATATATATATATATATAATATATCGTACCAGAGGTGCGCTTGGGACACTAAAAGCTACAGGCGCTCATGCCACTTGTCATATCGACGGACTGTGGTCTATTATCGTGAAAAGTTTGCCCGCGCATCCTCTCGAAATGGCCAACCGAAAAAGTGGAAAATCCATAAAGGAACAAAAAAACATAACTAAAAACACGAGCATAAAATACTTCGTTGGGCGTGAAGGCGAAGCTCGTGTTAAATGACGAAGGGAAATTGAATACTGAAAAAAAACTACCTACGCGTGTATCAACAATCGAACCGATGTGCGGGAGGACATGCAGATGAAAAGCCCAGTGAAAGAAAAAAAATAACAAGAGTTCGTGGCAGAGCGAGCAATCGATCGTGTGGCAATAACCACGCACTACCACCCTGACAAAAGCCATCAATCAACAGATCCAGGGAAATTTACACTGATTAATATACAGGCGAAATGCACGGTCCTTCTTTCAAGGCCGGATGTGCGCGCGAGGTTCTTCGAGTTCCAGCTGCCGCGGATGCAGATGCAGATGCAGTTGTAGATACGGATGCTTCGTGTGTATGTTCCATCGACTAGATTTCCGCGAACGCCTGTGCTCATAGTTATATTTTGAAGTGTACAAGTGGTATGTGATGTTTAGCCAAGTGCATGTTTGTTCCGCTTTTTCAAATGAACTTTCAACTTTGGAGGGTCGAGCTTATCGAAAGTCGGAATCGTCTTTTTCCAAATTTAATTTCTCTCACTTATAAATCTACTTAGTTACTATTAAGCTTTGCGCAAAATACTTTGATTGCTATAAAAATAATCATTGTTGGTTAACAAAACTACTTTATTGCGTGTTTTTGTACAACACAAGAATGAAGTTCAACAGATTAAAAAATTTGCAAATTCGTACCACAAATCTATATTTATCTTCAAGTATCACAACTGCTCTTGAGCACTGATAATCGAATTATGCTTATAAATGTGAGCAAATTTATGAATTCATATGCCTTCTCCGAACGAACATTATTTATTTTGATAGTTTGATAATTTCACATTAATAAGAATCGTCTGCTTTTTCCTGTACAACTGCGTATTTTATAATAATTATAATTAAAATTAGCATTATTTTAAAGACGAGTTTTTTTTACAAATTTTTAGTGACAAACGAAAACAAATAATTTTTATCACATATATAAATAAGAATATTTCTAAAGTCAATAAACCGCTAATTTTTAAAAAAAATATTATTTTGGTTTCCAATTTAAAGAGCTAATTTACCTGGAAATATTCATATTTTTATTAATAAGGATAATTCTAATTATTTGTATCATAAACATATTATTTGTTATTTCAATAACATAAAAATATTTGAATACTCGATTCTTTACTTCTTGATTTTGCATCCTAATAAAAAAAATAAATAAAATGCTATTTCAGAATTTTCAATTGCTCATTACAATTTTCAAAATATTCTAAGAATTCAAAAATATTTATATGTAAAAATTTGTAAGAAATTTTACGAATGATTGCATGTTGTAGTTTCAATAATAACGTGAAATTATAGAATTAGTATATATTTCAATATTACACTGATAACAATTTTTCAGAATTATCTCACAATTTTACGAATATATTCGGAAAAATAATGATCTATATAATATTATCAAAGTTACGATGATTGCAAGTAAAGTAAACTCTATAAAATACTTTAATCGGAAAATTATTGACATAAATTAAATATTTTTTTACGAGATTGGAAACAATTCACGATAATTAAAATGTAAAATTATATAATTATAAAAATCAAATTTATGTATATACAGAAATCAGTAAATAACAATATTTTACATTGAAATGAAAATGAAATTAAATGGTTCAATATTGATAATTTAATATTGATATTAATATTATAATTGTTTTTTGTTATCAAATGACTGCAATATTAATAATAAAATTACAGAGTAAATTTAGATACGTGCTGAATTCAAAATTTTTTTCTTTAATCTTTACGAATTATATTTGAATTAAATAAAAATATAAGTATAATTTATTATGACAAATTCAAAACTAAATTTTTAAAACATACTAAAAATATAAATTTTATTTACCGATTACTAGATTAGAAACTATGAAAAATTAATTTAATTAAATCTTTTTTCTGTTTTTCTATTAAAATTTTTTTTATTTTCATATTTCTATGAAAATATTCTAATAAAATTGAAATATGTTTAAATGTAAATAAATATTAACTATCTATCGAAGAGTATATTTAAAAAAAATTTTTTTAGTATTCAGTAGAAAATTTTGAACATACAAGCTTATATATGCTTTATTATTTAAAACCTTAAAATGTGTAGGTGTTCATCAACTTATAACATTTGAATTTTTTTATTATTATATTAAATTATTATATTAAATAGCATCAAAGTAAATGGAAAGTTTCGCATCATTATTAATTTGTATATAATACGTACAATAAGTTTTATTTTAATCTATATTTGTACAAATTTTATTTTATAAAAATAAAATCAATTTAATTATCTAATTTCTTTGCGATAACAAAATACGTTATATTAAAAAATGTAAAATTTAAGAGGAAGCTTTTAAAAAAATTAATCTTTCTTCAATAAGAGTGCTTTAATGATAATTATTTATTCACTGCATGATCTACAAATATACGTCTTATTAAAAACTAGTTAACTTTTTTTGAAAAATATTTCAATTTACAAGAAACAATATTTTTATTTCAAATAGCTCTTATACTTGAAAAATATTACTTGAAAGAAGTACAAATACAAATGCATAAAAGCGCATTCTTTGTAAACACAATTCATCGAAAAAGACAAAAGTCATTCAATTGAGTATTGGTATAGTGGATCCACAATGCAGTGGGAAAAATAAGCTTTTGAATGGAGTATAGGGAGAGTGGATTCGCGATCCGTTAAAAAATAAAAGAAGGCCTTAAGAGTAGAGTGAATGCTGTAACGCATGCAATTTCAAAAGTCGATGACTCCGGAACTAATTTTGCTCGCCCTTTCATCGATCCTGAACATTAGAATTGAGTGACGCAATGTTGCAGTGCGAGTCAGAAACCTTCGCCTCCATTCAATTTGGTGAGCACCTGCACCCGAATAGCGAGAGTTGAGCGTGTAATTATTTGGTTGGATCTCGATCGTATTGTTTCTAATTTATTACGTTTTCCCGAAAAGACGAGAACTTATTCGAGCACTTGACACGTGTCATAAATAGTAAATGTATACGACTGAACTAAAACCGATATTGTTGCGATGAATTTAAGCAGATTCATACTATATATTGGTGTTTAGAAAAATTGAATAATATTAAATCGTATTATTTATTTAAATTGAAATTTCGTGACAATTATAATGAAAAATTGTAAATATAATATGTAAATACTCATTTATAAATTAATTTCGAGGGGAAGATAGTTTATCACATTCATAAAGTTATGATTGTTTTGTTAATGTTTTTATCGCCTCTATCTCGATTTTAGGAAAACGATTTAGCAATAAAATAAATAAGAAATTTATATAATTCAATAACTTTTTAATTATTTAAAAAATCAAATGCATAATGATTCTAAATATTGTATTATTTATGTTTTATAAGATATATATAATATAAATTAAATTATTTTTATTCTTAATCATTAATCGAAGAAATTTATCCTTGCGCTAAAATTGATAACTTCACAATAAAAAAATACTGCAAAAAAAAGGTAGTAGAAATCGTGTCCGGAAACATATGAAAAGCTAAAAGAAGTACACATTCTTGTATTTCGCTATAGGTGTCACTTAAGTAGACCAGTGTAAATAATATTTGAAATGTTAAAGCTCAAGTTAAATAGTTTTGACTATATTCGGATAAATGCGCATGCGATTGTTCAAAGAAACTCTCCGTACTTTATCTCCAGATATCTCCCTTTACATACTCGCTCTCTTCTTCTTTTTTCCTTCTAGAATTTTAATACATAGACGGAAGAAAAGTTGGCTATCAAAAGTATAGAAAGCGGAATTTTCATCCACAGAATTCCTGTGTATATAAGAAGAACGATATATGTATGTAGGTACAAGTAGCGCATCAAATGGATCAGGAATTCGCGACAGAGGAAGAAACGAGCGCCCGGAGCTCCACGACATTGGAGAAAGTTGAGAGGAGCTGAGACGATTTTCAGGATAGAGTCGAAAGTTTGCGCTAGTAGCCGCGTCGTGACTCACGCGTCAATTTAGCCAAGTGTAGCTTTCGAAGCGCGTACCGTGTGCAGCTCGAAATCGACAGTTTGTATAGAAGAGGAAATGTCGCTGATTCTGAATATTTTAGAGCGAAAATTCATTCTCAGTAGTAGAAAGGTTATCGCAGATAGTCTCAAAGAAACAGTAAAGTTGGATTTATGGAAGATTACTGAGCTATCAGTGAACGAGGCACTTTTTTACATTTTATATGTTTTATTGTAACTTGACGTAATCAATCGTTCAATTGCTTCTCTGGGAATATTTCCACCTACAAGTTTAACATTTATGTTTTTTATTGTCAATCTAAGTATATAAAGCGTAGGCACTATTCCTTGAGTATAAATGTCTTTTTAGAGATGTTATATGTGAAAATAAAATTATTGATTACGCTCGAAACATTCAGATTCATCTTTTTGACTTATTAAAATCAACATTTTCACACTTCTATTATAATTAAATCCATTTCGGTAAAATTTCAATTGAACTTTCGCAAAATTTTCTGATTAAAAATAGTATGTTTATCAATTCACACACTTATAAGTGATTGATTTTATAAATAAAAATATTTGTGTTTTTTTCTTTTGTAGAAAACCTTACGCGGTGTAACACATAACGCTGACATAACATAGACAGCTTACAATGCACCGCGACTTTCTTATTACGTACGAACAGGACGATGCATCACTGGATCTGAGACAGCGAAATAATGTGTAGCGCTGACGTCAGAGACTTGAAATGATAAACGGTACCGTAATTTGGGACGCTAGACTAGAGCGCTGACATATGCGTCCCCGATCGATCATCACAATCAGGATGTTCAGTAAGAAAGGCGTCGAATAATGAAGAGGAAAATTATACAAGATGACTTTAGAAATTCAAGACCTTGAAATTGACTCTAATTTCTACATGGAACAATTAATTTGGATTTACTGTGTGTATATTTTGCGGGGAATTATTCCATTTAAATACGGCACAATCTTTCGAACACCTCATACTTTGGACGACAGCATTATCGGAGTTGGATATGCGCAAAAGAAGGGCCCTACGGATAAAACACTTACCTGTACACGTACATACGATGTACCTGCACACGTAACAATATTAATAAAATATTCCGTAAACGTTTACCTGAATGTTTACCCTAAATGTGAAATGAATTTATAATGTTCTCTAAATCTTAAAATCATCACAAATAAATCTCTTAGAAATTCTTATTATAATTTTAATATTTTGAATTATGATAAAATACAATTATTTTTCTATCAACTTATTACTTTTTTTTATTATGCAATATAAATATTTATAATCTTGATAGTAACTTTTAAATAAAGAAATAATAGAGAAATATATTATGCTTATATTAACTTATATTTGATGCTCAAGTAGACATTTATACAAACAAAATAAATCTTACGATTATTCGTGCTTATAAGAAAGGAAAGAATCAATAAACCATATAATCATGCTCTAAAGAACTATTAAATAAAATGGAAACCATTAACCATAAAATAAAAACCTGATTATTTATTTCCAATAAATTTTAAGAGGTAATAAAAAGTTTACGTCCACTGCAATAATAAAAATGGCAGCTCCTTACTAACAAAAAATTAAGATAATAAAGAAATTATTGTTACATTTAAATCATTTATACTGTTAAAATCAGTTGGTAAATTATTAAATTTGAACATTAAATAATAATTAGGAAGGGAATGTAACACTTAAAAACAATTTATATGAACAATACGATATTAATTCCAGATTTTTATACATCTCATCTTCTGAGTGATCCTAAATGCAACATATTTCGTTTAGTTATACACATTATCATATGATAATATGTATCGAAAATAGAGAAGCAGATATCATATTGAAGCAAAATTAAATGAAATATGCTCTAATATATCAGTGCACATGAGAAACAAGTTATTATCAGGTACCTGTTAGATATTAATTACACTATGATTAATCAAAGTTTCGAGATTAATTTTTATGCAATAGTCTTGAAAAAATAAATTTCTTTTGCGTTTATTAGATATTAATGTAATATTATCAAGAATTCTTAAAAATATATAATAAAAAATAATTTTGTTTTACCATTTGCAAACATTTGCGGACACCTCTAGTTGCTTTGTTCAAATTAAAAATAATTTGTCGCTTAACTGTATTTATATTCTACTTAATGAACTAAGTAAGTAGTCGAATATAGTGGTAAATAAAGTATTACGGTACAAGGCAAGAAATATCTATTGCGAAAGGTCTTTTTGATGAACTTGGTGGCAAGTAATGAAAGATATTTTATATATTGATTTCGTAATTCGAGTGTCAGTAATACAAATAAAATTAAGAGCAATAACTTTCAAAACATCATTATTTGAATAGATTTCTTATGAAAATACATCTTTTGTCAAATGTTTCAATTCTGTTCATCATTTATTTTTATGTTCAATAATAAAGGAATTTAATAATGGTTTAAATAATTAATTTTAGTTATAATGTAACTTTATATTAATATTAAGAGAACATTTACTGAATTAGTGAGCGAAAATTTGGCAATATTCCGTAAAATGATTATGTCCGAGATTCTAGGAATTTATCTGTTATAACTCGACGAATTACAACCTTTTATTATCTTTTATAATACCAATTATATGGTAGATTGAAGAGAAGAAAGTAAATTAATAATTTAAGTGGTATTAAATTAATAAATTTTTAAAATAATTTTTTCGAGTACTAGCGAAATTCATTTTTTTAATATAATATTTTTTTTCAAATTTATAACAAATTTCCGCGATTATTTATTATTTTTTAAATAGAGATAGTATACTAATCTAACTGCAATTGTACATTTAGTTTTTAAAACTGAAAGAATACTTTTTAATATACTTCTATTAAACGCGAAAATTAAAATGAGGTTGGGCAGTATATTTTGAGAGTTGCTTCGATAATATTAACTGTAAATGTCATGAATATCTATTCTTGAAAATGAAAAATAAACGATAAAATCGATTTTTTAGATATTAAAATATTCTGAAATGTTAAATCGATACTAATCTATAACAGAAGTACCAATGCAAAATTTAATTATCGCATATTAAATATCAAAGTCTCGACAAAATAAAATGTGAAATTGAGACAAAAGCTGCTCGTTCTGGGATTAAAATTAGTTTTTTTAGTATAGGGGCTACGATAGTGCAATAATGTAAAAGCGATTGCTTTTCTTTTCGCCTCTGTCAGGAAGTAAAGAAACAGAGTAGAAAGGCTAAAATCCGCGTTTAACACACGTCATAGGTGAGTGCATCGAAGAAAAGAGAGAAATACTGAACGGCTAAGAGCAAAAAATGACTTTATTTTAAGGCACTGACGTACCGATGCAATAGCATAAATCGTTTCTCCTTGTTCTGTCTCACACATTTTTTCTCACATATTTTTTATTTTATTACCTTTTCGTTTTTCTGTGACTTCTTTTGTGCAACGGTCATCTCAGTCGTTAATTAGAACCGAATCCCAATCCTCCTACAGTTCGATTGTTCATTGAAAATACGGGGATGCCTTGTCTCTTTCTTTCTATCTCTCTATCTTTACTCCTTTTTATTGCTCATCCAGTTTCTTTTAATTCTTTCCTCTCTTCTCTGTTATTTTTTCCTTTTATTTTTCCTTTTCTTTGCTTTACTTTTCTGCGCTTTCTACGCTGACCATTTTACTTTGCTCTTTTTTCGCTCACATTACAACTTGCATTGTTTCATAGAAATCTTATCTCTCCATGAGATTCGAGTATTCTTGGAGCAGAATATTGAATAGCTAAGTTCATATCACGTCGTATACGACAAAAGAGAGAAATAAAAAATTGGAATAAACGGGAAAACATAATCAAGGTACGTAGTTTAAGCAGTAATGACAACTTTGGGCTTCTGAATTTATCAGAAATTCGACCAATAAATTTCCTTTTATGTCCATTCGGATCTCAAAATAAAAAGTTTTTTATTCGCTCTTAATGTTTCTTCTGTATAATTAATATTTGAAATAATTTATACGAAATTTACATACTATATGAAAAATTACCGTGTAATGTTTTTTTTCGCGATATTGAATTTATAATAGGATCCATAATTTTTAAAAACTTCAGAAGCTCAAATATAAACCAATTGATTACATGCATTACTACTTTTCATAAGCTCACCACAATAAATCAATTATTGTTTAAAAATAGAGCTTTTTTCTCGGTAAAGAATTTATAACATGCATTTATTCATTTTCATTTGTAACTAATTCTGTTTATATTAATTTAAAATTGATATTAATATTAAATTCTTACAATAGCTTTACAATCTCGAGGAATTAATTAATTTTCATCAATATTAAATAAGTTTTAAACAAAACATCTGACTTTACATTTTCATTGTATACCGTAAAAATTGTAAACTTAATAAATAACATGAACATTAATATTCAATATTTTAATTATTATATTTTTGGCGACACTTAATAGTTATATAATAAATACTAGAGAATTGAAAAAAATTATGATGCAAATACCTTATTTTTTTAAATATAAAAATATAAATATATTTTGTATAATCACGCTTATTGTTAACAAAATATTTCTGAATTCAGGATTTTTATTCAAAATTAAGATTTCAAATTACGCTTCATTACATTACAATATAATACAATATCTATTTAATAAGTCATTAAAGAATGGAACGTATGGTAAATGTATCCTACTGATAAGACAGATTTACTATATTTATTTACAATTATCTCAACCAAATAATGCAAAAAGGAATCTTCATTATCCAAATAAACGTGTGATAAGAGTACTTTTGGGAATATAACATAAATAATGGGTTAATAGGATGGCGAAAAGACAGATAACTAGCTTATTCCTTGACATTTGGATGTATCTATCTCTTTCTCATTCACCCGTGCGTTCCCCTCTATTTTTCTCTCTTTCTATGCATATATATACATTTCATTATCATTTCAACACTCCTATTTTATTTGTGTTTCGCAAGTCGGTTTATCGGATAAGTTATGAAAAGATTCTGCAAATTCGAAAGACTGCGGCACTAAATTCTAAATATAAATGGAGGAAATAATCGAAAGAAGTAAAATAATTTTATATTTATCGCGCTTGCTGGTGTGCAAAAATAATACACAAATAACCATCCTTGGATGTTTAACTTAATGAGCTCACCTTAAATTTCTATTAAATTAAGATTTTTGGATGTATAAAACAGTGTAACGATAAGGAGTGAGGTTTATCTTCAGACTTACAAAGACTTTCTGCCTATAGCAAAATGAGAACTGCATTTCATCCCTCTCCTTTCTCATACACTATTACTCTTTCTTTTCGGCTCTCCATGGATTCGCAGCAGTAAAGATAAAACCGTCGGTAAATTTCACTGAGAGGATATTTTTCTCACTCTCTCAATAGATCTGAACCGTGCAAAAACTTTTTTCCGATAAATACATTCATACACTAAGTAATTTAGAATTTATTTTAAGAAGACTTTGTTTACTTTATTAGGAGACTTAACCTTAAATCAAAGTTAAAAAATGAATTGCAGTACAGTATTTGTACTTTATTTTTCTTCGGTAATCATTATTATATATTTATTTATTATAAATTTATCATTAAAATAATTTCTATTTGAATATTAATAAGTAATTAGTGATGTATTATGTTATTACATATTTATTATTAATAGTATCACTTGAAAATAATTTCTGTTAGTTTTAAACGTTATTTTCGTCCAATTAAAATACAGATATGCTGTTGTAATTTCAGTACAGTACATAAGTCCTCAACTATTATCGGGTACAGTTTTGTTGATTGCATAAATTAGAGTTTTTATAAATTCTAATTTGACTGTGTATTTTAAAAGATATTGTTCTTCTACAATGACCTTTAATTTTTTAATTTCAGTGTTTGATAAATATAAAATAAATGTATCTATAATTCTAGATATGTAGATAACTTTTCAAATAAGAAATGTAATTGATATTAGGATAATATATTCCTATATAGTTTATTTTCAAAAATAGTAAAAATTTATCAAGCATTCTTTATACGTAACCTAAAAAGATTTGACAGAATTATAAATTAAAAATATTTAGATCTTGAATATTTATCGATTATAAAATATTTAAATTTTATATTTTTTATCTTTATGCTAATAATATATATAGATTGCAGATAAATATGCCTTTTGATAATAAATAAAATATATTCCTCAATTTATACGTGATAAATAACCATATTTTCCTATCATCTGAAATAGACCTCAAATTTCTAAAGTACATTTATATCATAGAAGATTTCAAACTCTTGATATTCGATATTTAACTCATATTCTTTCAGCTTTTATTATTTTAATTACTTAGAATGAATAAAAGTTATAAGATACAAATGAATGAATACCGATATCTTTTTTTTTATTTTCGATTGCGTATATTTTCCTATATTTTTATGTTTTAAGTCTCCAAAATATTGAAAATTTCGTAGAGAGCAAAATAAAAAATTATTACTTTAAATTATTACTATTACTATTATTAAATTTATAGAAAAAATTTTTATAAAGTTAACACATGTATTTGAAATTATTTAAACTAAAGAAAACAACAAATAGGTTAATTCTTAAAACCTTTGACAAGGGCCGGTTTTTCCCGCAGCCGGTGTCAACGATTCAGGCGGATAGATCTGAGTAAAAATAAAAGATGGCACTACTTTTTGCTTCTGCTTGGTGACACGATACCGCGGCGCGGCGCGAGGCTGGTGTCCCTTGTCCTCGAGGACATAGGTTTCGTTCGTGGAGGCATGACGTGGCTACCTCCTGAGCATACACCCGTCGGCGATGCTTCCATGTTCTGACGCTCTGGTGTTTGTTTCCGCGCGTGAGCTGATGCTCCACTGCTGTTTTTTCTGCTATTTTTTCTGCATTTATACTTTTCGACCCTTTATTATGCTATCGAATATCACTAAAAACTCAACGGCCGTTCGAGACTTCGCCGAAAACTCAAAAACCGTTAAATATAATTAGATCTAAAAAAAACTGTAAATAATTATGCATGTACGATGATGTTTTACTTTAGCGTCGTGCACGACATCTTGATTAATTCAATGTTCGGATGTATAAATATATAATTGAATTTAAACTGTATATAATTGATAAAAACTAAATTAGATTATCCTAATATTCTTTCCACATTTTTATTTGACATCTATATATTAATAAGTATCAATATCACTTGTATCTTTAATTAAATCAAATGATATATCAATTCAATTATTCAAACTAATTATCTTAAACCAAAGTGTCCACTAAACATATATCAAAATTTATTTAAAACTTTTTTTATATTATTAATAAAATTTGCTTTTATACTATTAAAAAAATTCATTTTTCAATATTTGCTGTGTACATTAATCATTTTGATGGTAAAACCCCTTTTTTGTGCCTTTGTTACATAAATTTTTTAATTTTCAGAAGATTTGTGTCAAGCTAAATGAAACATGAGTGAAACACATTACCTTTATTATAAATGAATAATACACACAATAAAATATGTGCTATAAATTGTATTGTTTTCAGTAAAATAATTTTATTGGAGCATTCAATATGGCAAAATATTTTTTAAAGTATAAGTATTGTCTTTATGCTCAATAATTCAACCTATCAATGCATTCATATAAAAGAATTTTTATAAAAACTTACTAAAATGAAAGAATTAAACTTTAAATTGCAACGTACGCATATGTGAATTTTGATGTATATGTAGCATACGTAAGTCGCAGATTTTCTGATTAAATAAACGTGGAGGTACAATGTAATTACACAATAAAAATAATGAGGAAATGTCGAAGGTTGTCATACTCAAGTGTCTTGTAATGGTGCACTCAAGTTCGATAAATCGAACGAGCTTCTGTGCGTCGGCGATGAAGGCACAAGCGACTATTTTATGTAAGGAACAATCCATTGATTTGATACGCGTCAAGTAAATCAGTCCGGAGAAGTTCGTGTAGGAATCTTCCTGATTGAATTTGTACGACAGCTCGTCACGTAACTGTATATACTCTACAAGAAATACGAATGTGTGAGAGTATATTCAGCAGTGTAGATTTGGTACGAACCCTTGCACACCACACATGCGACTACGTACGTGTCGATGGTAGCTGTGGGAATTCGTTAGGAATAAGTGGCATTTAGTACGTGCAATTGAGATTCGAAAGCGCTTGATCGATGTTTATTTTGCGCGTAAATTCAAGTTTCATCGAGATTCTGCAGTTCCATATTTTGAATAAAATCTACATAGATGTGTTGTTGCAACAGTAATATACTCATCTATTTCATTTAAAAATTGATATAATTAAGTATGCAGTAAGACTGGCTTTTTTATAATTGTGTCTAATTAAATTTGTACTCCTTTTATAAATGAAACATCATACACTGTTTTAATATTCTATAAGCTTTTGGTTATTATTTTTCATTTACATAGGTATATATGTAAATATGTTAAAATAAAATAATTTAGAAAAGCAACTGTATTAGTTGAAGGCTATATATACTCTTTCAACAGAAAAGTAAATCTATTAATAATATTTTATATGAAAATAATATTAATTCATTATTTTAAACTTCCTTTTTCTATGAAAATTTTCCAATGAAAAAAATGAATTTAAATAAAACCAATAATTTATTTATTTTAGTAAATTATTGTTTAAGATTTTCATAATTTTTTATTGTATAGTAAGATAAGATTGTTGAATTCAAAATCGTAAAATAAATAAAATAAACGATTATTAATAACTGAATTCTTTTATTATAATTGAATATTTTAACTATAAAAATCAAAATTCTGTTTTTTACATAATCAGGATTTTCACGATGATTAAAAATTTTTTTATTAATGCGCAAGTAACTTTTTACTAGATCTTTTTATAATACAAAGACACAAACACGTATAAATATACGTAAACAAGCAGTCACAAAATAATATTTAATTTACAAAATACTATTTAAAAGTGAAGCAATTGTTGAATATATGACATACTGAGTCTGTATATTTTTCAATAATTATTAGACTATGCTTAGTAAAAAACATGACTAATAGAATATCCGCATAACGCCTAACTTAACTAATTAGCATTTGAGTATCTGTAAAGGATTTGCTACTTAACTTATGTCATAATACGAATATTATCATGGAACTTGGTATTTCATATATTTTATTTATACCACTATTTTTTAAGAACAAGTTTTATTTACATTTTTAGCTGAAAAATGACAAGTGTGAGCAATATTATTACACTTTCGCTACTTTGTAATACTTACAGTGAATGATATAAAATTTGAAATTTTTATGTAATATAACTATCTGAAAAACAATAATGTTTTATTAATATCTATTCATCTATTAATATTTGATTATCGGTTCATCTGCTAATTTATCATTAATTTTATTTTTTAATTTATTTATTATGAAATAATTTAATCAACTTTACCCCTAAATTGCATCAACATTTTGCTCATTCTTCCATTAAATTCTTAAATATTTCAGAAAAAATATATATTAAATTTGCACATAACATTAAATAATATCCGTATTTTATCATATTTAAATAATTATTATTTTAATAACTTATATAATTCTGAAAATAATAATCTTTTTTAAAATTTGCTCTTTAATATCGTTATTTATTTCTAATTCTATTAAAATATTAATTTCAGTATTTAAACTATGTTCAATAATTTAATTTTAATTTTTTAATCTTTTTGACGATGATATAATATTAAGTTTTCAGTGTTAGTATTTAGTTTTTTTCATTTGTGTGCTTTGCTTTTATATGTATTTAATTCTTAGTACGATTTAAAAAATTTTAATCATATATTTTTTGTTGACTTGTAATAAATTCAGTTAATAATTCTTTAAAAAAATTTCAGTCCCTGCTATTAATAACGTACTTTATAATTAAATTGACTAAGAAAAACGTTATTTCTACATTCTAAACCTTCACTTATCTTGAACGGTTCTCAAATTTTTCCATACGTACACTTCAATATTTACATAATTTTAATTAAATTATCGATATTATTGAATAAATAATAAATTTGTTGTAATTACTTTATTTAAATAAGAACTATAATATTACTTACATCTACTCACAATATCATTTATTAATACTAGTTAAATATGAGTAAACTATAAGCTATATAATACGTACAATACACAATGTACAAATATTAATTTTAAATATATTTAAATAATTTAATTTATAACGACGAAATTATAAGAATTTCAATGAATGACTACTAAAAATACCAGTGTGACTATACATACAAAATATTAACTGTGCAAACAGTTACAATCAATATTAAATTCAAAATCAACGGCAATGTTACCTGTGGTAGTATATCTGCGGCTATAGTAAGACATACAAAAGGAAGCACGAGGTATTAGTCGTTAGTCGAAAATTAATAATTTTATTTTTTCTGCTTAACAGCATTAATTTAGTTGAGTATTAATTTATTAATATTATATAAATATACGTTTATAATTTGGTATAGAAAATCAACATATATTAGATCGAAACAAGGTAAGATAATTAAATTCCTCAAAAAAGTATAATTTAAAAAAGAAAATTATAAAGATTTACAAATTTAGCGAAATTTAATGAATACAAATTATTATAATTATGAAATATGCAAAAATATATGTATTCTCAGCTTATGATTAAATTTGATTCGTATATTTATCGAGTGTTTTGAAGTAAAATTATTTAAGAATTGCATCTATTAATATTCGTAGCGTATTCACTTAAATTGCTTTGGTACTTTCCAACGCAAGGTTTCAAAGTCTTTGTTCAAAATATAATTGCTACTTTTTTCCTATTTAATCTTTCCTAATCTTTCGAGTAATTAAAATATGTACATGAATTAACAGATATTAATAATACGTTAATAAAGTTAAATACAGGCACGTCTGGAAACTCTCGCTAGTCCAAATTACTCTATTCCAACTTGTTCGAGTATGCATATTCAACTGCAATGGTATATTCGCGAATGAAATTCGCAAATAAAGTGCTAGTACGTTGCTAACGAGAATCTTGCTGACAGGGGCTGCTCGTCATCTTTATGCCGGGAAATGTCCTCCTTGGAAATTAAAAGTTCAAACATAGACTATTGTTCCAGATTACTGTGGCGAGGGAGGATTTTCTTTTTCAAAAGATACGTCCAACGAAGTGAAAACGAATGCACGACATCGTTCGATATTTTCTGCATTAAAAATCATCGGATTCCTTGGAATTTCAAACTCATGAACACTTGTATTTCATTACATTCTCTTATTATCGCATCTCTCTGTTGCTCTTACTAGGACAAGAGACTTACATTGAATGCCCAACCAAGCCAAAACACTGCGTGGAATCTGTAATGTCACGAAATGTTCCATCCCTTCTAAACTTCGTAGACAAGCTGTTCCTACTCTGTATGCTAGTGTAATGTATACATGCATACACGTGTGGCCGCAGACGCAGAACTTCGTCCACAAGGTTCAGTATGGATCGTATTCGTGTTGACGTTAATTAGTTACTCGTATCGACGAATAAACGCTTTTCCAACAAATCGGTGAACGGGCGTCCGACATTTACAAGGAGGCCGAAGATTAAAGTCAAACGGCGCTTTCGAACAGATTTGAAGTTGGATTTTCCACATTTGCACCAATAACGGTGTTGCATTAAAAAGTAAACTATATTTTAAACTGACGTTATAAACTTGTACAAACTTATATTAACTATATATTTAAATATCTAAAGACTTACAATGAAGAGTTTCAGTATTGTGAAAATAAATTTAAAAACATTTTGCATCATCGAAAATTTGATATTCAGAAAAAATTAATTTTATTTTACAATTTTATTGAAAGTGAAATTCTATTTAGATATTCTAATTTTTTTACGAAAATTATTCAATTACTGCAGTGTTGAATGAAAGATTGAAAATCATAGTTAATCTTTGTAATTCAATATGGAACAAATTTACCATTTTTCTATTTTTCATTAGAAGATACCATTATTATGAAACCAAATAAGAATGAATAAGAAATAATATAAATAATGTATACATTTCTTGTTATGTTATTCCGTACCTTTATAGTAGAAATAAGAAATTAAACTGTTTAATTTAACAGAATAATTTAATTAATATATTTTTTGAAACTCTCGTGAATATATATTCTTGTTGCCTACTACACGTGTACTATAAATTATAACATAATTATGTAAACAATAACGGTATTATTCCGAGTTCTATATTTCATATTTCAAATTTACGATATCATCAAAAGGTATTTTCAACGAATTATATTTTATTATGGAATTTAATACTCATTATGCATAGATTTATTATATGCAGACACGAAGAATTATTGTTTATAGTACATTTAAATATTAGCTTACTTATTATTCAATTGTGAAAAGTAAATGCAAATTTAATTCTGAATTCAACTTAATTGATAAGTATCATCTTTAAACTCCATAGTATTCATTTTTCTAATAATATTTACAATCAGTAATAAAAAATATATTTTGGTTTTTTTATTCAAATATTCCAAATCATTGAATGACATGAATTCGACAATAAAATATAAGTCGACAAATTTAATTTTATATATAAAAAATTTTTTAGTATACGATGTGTTTGCTGTTTAATAAATCAAGTTGAGTTCTCTTATTAACCTTAAAGAATTTATGAAGATCTAATTTACTATTCTCTACTACAGGCACTGACAAGATAAATTATTTAAATTCTATAAAATGAAATATCGTCTTTATCCCATTAGCATTCAGAAAATAAAACATAAACCAATGTGTTTTGTTCATTATTTATTTTGCTACAATTTATATACACGCATTTACTTATTATTATTTTTAACTTTTATGAGCGCAAGAATGTATAAGATTTTAAAAATTACATATTATGTATTAAAATTATAAATCAATCGCTTGATGTAGCTTGAAGAGACAGTAATATATTTAGAAAGAAATTTTTATATAATGGCATAATCTTGATTGTACAATTATAATGATAATTTTTTATTTTTATCGCTCAGTAACATGCAAATTTTTATATTTCTTATGTATATGATAATAAAATAAAATTTTTTAAAAATAAGTATTTATTTATTTATTATTTCTTTACTAATTGAATAATTTATGTTAAGCAAACGTAAATTATGTAATATAAAATTTTTAATATTACATATAAAACATTAGTATATCGTTGTATGAAAATTCGCAAACGCAAAAATGGAATTTTTTAAAATCAATTTTTCAATATTGTTAGTCTTTTAGCTAATGCTTGGAAAATTACAATTCAGCAAGATGCGTGAAACGAAAAATTTAGTGATTGGGTTAATATTTATTCAAGCACTTTATATCTCAGAGCACATTATTCCCTTCAAATAATCAGAACTCCCACGAACGATATTTCGTGCGCTGTAGTTTTCCAGGTCAGAATTTGACGCACCACCATCATTATTATCATCGTCATCCTCCATCTACGTAATAAAGCCCTAGCTACACGTACAACCGGTAATCACTAACTTGTCGGGAAGGTATTTTGACGAGCCGCAGATTTAGTAGTCCAAGTCTGGCTTTACACGCGATCCCGTTAACGCTGATGATCCAATGCTTGTATACGCTTGCACACACAAAAGTGAGATAACCAGCACGTCAATCATTTGTAATGAGTTAGCGATGTTTACATGTTGCTGCCGCCCGTACGATTTGGCCAGATCTCGTTCCTTCAAGTATTTGTTAGTCAGGCAATTCGTATACTTTAGCCCAACTTACGTAGGAAGAGAAGCTCTAGGCATCAGAGGCTTTGAAAGTTAAAAAAGAAATGGTTATGCGCGTGTGCAACGATGAGAGTTCTGAGACACGAAAAATTTCTTGTTAGTGTGATCTCGTGAAGCATCAAAACTAAATTGAAGAAAATAAAGACGGACTAAAAGTTATCTACAGCGATATTTCATGAATTTCTGAGACAATTTGCTTTTAATGTATATTTCGAATGGTCTGACTATTTTTGCCCGTTTCTACTGATTTTTATACAGTAACCTAAAAATACTTGCGAATGCATTTATATTCAATTGGTATCTTATTATTTTTTATTTACGTTTTTTAATTATTGTTAATTATATATATTCTATAACATAAAAGCAATCATGTTTATTATAAATTATACGGGACACATTTGAAAGATTCATCTTAAGGTACGGTTTTAATGTAGAAATTAAAAAAAACACGTTCTTTATAACAAATACAAAAATATTCAGGTTATATAAAGCATTGACTTATCAATTATTATAACTAATGACAAATAAAATTTCTTCGATCTATAAGAATTACTAGAAATATAGACAGATTTCATTCATTAGGCTTTGTAGTAAACTAGTACTTTACGGTAAAAGTTATTATAACAAAGTTTATTATCTAACAAAATTAATATCTTTGTTTTTCGATCAAGGTTTTGATCCATTTTATGATCATAAAAATTAACTTCGGTAAATTAAGTAAATCTCATTGTAAACAGATTAAAATATCATTGCAATTATCATTGTAACCAGATATACATCAAGTTTGAAATAATCAAGTTATTGTACAGTATAATAATTGTAAAGAGAAATTAATAGTACAACTAAACTAACTTTAAATTACTTTAAATCTCATGTATTGATTATATCTTAAAAAACATTCGTTGAATATCAATGATATTTTACTATTTATATATCTATGCACGCGTACATTCATTCAAATTTAAATTAAAAAATAATAAAACATTTCCGATTTTTTTCGATAAAACATACTTTGACAAAATTATCAATTTATGTGGTTTTTTTCAACACGTTAAAATCTTCTATTAACTTTATTAAATCTCTTCATTATCTCTTACTGTCAGCAAAATTAACAGTATTTACATTTCATTTACTTAAGAGAAATTATTTATCCGGATGTTTTTTTTTCTCTGTTGTAAACTCCTTGATTAAAATGATTATACTTCATAGCATTTTACTTTGACCACTGCTGTATTGCTAAAATTAAGTGCATTCAATCGAAAAAAAAACCTGTGTAACTAGAAAAGTTAAAAAGTATGTTCAGATATTTCAAGACAACGGTTAACGAACAATAAATGCATAAAAGTACAACTTTTGTTTTATTTTTTAATTAAATTAACGTTCCCTTTTAGTTCTTCCGAAAAAAAGTTAACTGATGAAAATAAAATGACTACTGTGTCCAATATATTTTAACTGCTTTAATATTTCGAACTACCTGCTATGTAATTACACTTGTGTATGCATAATTTACATGCATTTAACTTTTACTTCTGACTCACACAAGATGACGAGTTTTTTTCTACCACTTTATTGTCATTATTTTCTCTATTTGTATGTATGTAGCAAAAATGTTTTTATGAAGCTTGACATAATCTTTTGGTTTTTACCTACAAAATGGAAAAGGAATTTCATATGGAATCTGTGCAAATTATGACGAATTAAATATAGATGAAGAAAATATAGCGCCAAATGTAGTATAATTAAAGAAGCAACGAAAAAGTTTTAATCTTAGATCTATTTTTTTTTTTTATAAAATTATAGTGAATTTTTAGTATCAATGAATTATATAAATTATTAATTTTATAGTATTAAATTTTTTATTTTTTTTAATTATTGCTACTGTACACATATTTTCATGATTATTTTGATATGAAATATTCTGTTAAATATCACTATAAATATGTAATTATATATTTAAGCAAATATTTTACTAAATTTTGTAAAAAAAATATTAATTATTGACTTGTTTGCTTTTATTTCATTGAAGCAAATTAATTAATTTGGTAATTAATGAAATATTTACGTAGTATTTAGTTATTTAGCATTTATGAATAAACGAACCATATGTATTGTTAAATATAATAGCTATTAATAATTTACTACGATCGCTAAATCCCTAAATACAATAATCTATTTTTATTTTTAGAACATTAATTATTAAAAATAATTGTAAAAGATTAATTCATGTATAAATTTTACATAATAAACTTTAATGGTATAAACACTGAACCTAAAATAATTATTATAAATAGAATATTTTAGCACATAATAGAAGTATTAATCACTAATTTTTCTTTTTGAAACAGGCTCATTTATTCTATTCTTTGAATCTTATTTTCTATCAAAGTAAAAACACAATAAGTGAAGAACTTTCAAGTAAAAAGCACAAAAGTCACACTCTCATGCATTCATTTCTAAAAATAAGAAATTGTCGAAAAATAGGGCTATCAAGAAGTTAAACAATGCATTTCAACCAATATTATTGTAATATATTTTCGGCAAATAGAAGCCGTTAATTACACCCGCTTTGCACTACATTTAGGCATACGATGGCTGAATAAATTATCTGACTACCCCTTTCACTCTAAATGCAAACGGCTACAAAGACGAATCTCCACAGATGTTCATGCATTTATATCTGATACATATGTTGAAACAAAGCATTCGAATAGTATTGAATTAGATATTTTTATCCATAATATCTTCTACTTTCCTATAATTATAAAACCATGACAAGAAAATTAATTGGGTACATAAAAATATTTGTTTAAAAAAATAAGGAACGATATATAAATTATAAAAAAGAATAAATTTATTGTATTGAGACGATTTAGAATTTTTATAATATTAAATATTGTAAGATCGATTGATATCTCTGATGCTCATTTTTTAATTCTGATCATACATTCGTATTTTCTATTGTAAATAAAATATGGTACAATAATTGAATAGTTATACCCTATACAGGTATAGTAATTTTTCTCTGTTAAAAATGTTTACAAATAGTTTTAAAAATGTGTGTAATTCACTAATGAAATTTATATTAGAAATCTTATTCGCTTGTACCTCAAATTTTTCTTTATAATTTATAACGTAAATTTTATGTCTTGATAAAAATCTTGAGTGACTCATTTTGTATTTTATAAAATCTTACGTAGTTTGAAAGGACGTGTACTTATTCATTTTAATCAAGATTTTGCTTAGACGTAAATGTACTTGCATTAGAATATATAAAGTTCGACTTCTCAGTCGTGCAATAACAATGTATCAAAAAACAAAATTTTCTTTAATGAGACTATAAATCTTGACTTTTCTCTAATAGGATAAATGCATGTAAGACTCTTTTTAAGGATACTGTTCATAGTATACACCAGTAGAGCAAATGCAGACTTCTTAAGGTCAAGTCACAGAAAGTGTGCTATAAAACTCCACAAGCTGCTGGCATGTTATACTGGAAAATTGCTCGTGCTACTCGAGCATTTTCAGGCGCAACCATCAGGAAAGCTCTCCTTTCTCTGCAGAAAGAACGAAAGACAGAGAGATAGAGAAATATACACATTTGTACAGACGTCGTACACCGCCGTAAGGATATTACTCCTAGTCTACAAATGTGCAACTAAGTTTTTATGTTTAAGTCAGGCAATACATACGCCAACATGTGTTACAATTTTGTCAGGATTAACGAAATATATACGACATACGTGAGAATGTATGTATATAAACATACGTGTATATATACAGATATTTTTAGGTAAATACAAACAAACGAAAAGAACAGGTAGTAAAAGTTTATATGTGTTAAGTATTAATCCGAGGCGTTATTTTATGGAATTTTTCTTCATACTACAACGCTGAAATATGCATATATGTATGAAAATCTTACTTCTTAGCTTTTTTTTTAATTTTATCATTTACTTCATTTCATTTTTTAATGCTTAAATTATGACGTAACACTAGTATTTTCCAACACATCCATGGCCTCGTTTATTTTCACTCTTTTTACACAGAAAATCTTGAAAAGAAATTTCTTATACAGAAAATACTCTGTGATAGATAATGAACGTTGCTTTATATTGATATCTTGATGAAATTATAAAATTCTGAAATATTCTGCGAACTAGTCGATTTATGAATATCACTATTTTTAACTCTTTATTTTTCCATTATATTTTATATATAAATTTTACAAAAATACTTGAATAAATGATAAAAAATGAAAGATTATTGATAAAGACGTAACTAGGATTTTAGTTATTCTCGATAGTAACTGGAAATAGAAAAATCAAAACTTGAAAAATTTTTCATTAAAAAGTGATTTTTGACAAGATTTACGGACAATAAAGAAAGTTAATCAATTGCTTTCAAACACATCTTGCAGCTTTTTCTAGTAATTGAATTTATTATTGCTTTATACAGAATTGAATCAGACGAAGAATTTTTTCACTTTTCATCAAATTCAAGCAAAATATCTGCTTTAAAGCAGATATTATTATTAAATTGTTCTGATTCTACACTTCACCATATATTGATAATAACTTTTTATATTTTTAAAAATTATTGTGTATTTAATGTTATAAATTAGTTGATTAAACACGATTATATCTAAGGCGTAAGATTTTTATTATATATAATACATTAATATGCTTCGGTATCATACTAATTTGCTACACTGCATTAAAGTATCCCGAAAAAATAAAAACTGTTTTTATTTTCTTATCAACTAAATAGATAAAAATATTTTATATACTTTATTCGTTATAGAGTTATAATAATAAAATCTGCTTAATGTTTCTTATTGATAATTATTATTCAAAAACATGTTAATACATTATAAAGCTTAATAAACTATTATTTTATAATTCAACTGTATTTGCAAACTTTTAAATTAATTAATAATTATTACTAACTACTAATTATTAATTACTACTTTTTAAGATAAAAAAATTTATCTTAAATTTAAGCAGCTTTAAACATTATCGATTGAATTTGAAAATATAATTATTGTAAACGATGCACACGTTGTTTGGAATTGTTTCGTTAGAAACAATTCCAACACGTGGAATTTATGGCAAGCATCACGCCCGCTCGGGTGACCCTCCGAGGTCGGACCGACGGGTAGGTAAGGGACCGACCACCGCTAGGCGTGCCGTGGCGCAAGAGGCTGGATGCCGTGGGCGTTCGAAGGCCCCCGCAAAGGATAGGAAGTCGGGCGTCGAAAGGCGTTCGCGGGCGGGGTGAGCCGGGACGCCGTGGGTATCGGTGGCCTCCCGCAGGAAAATTCGGCCGCCACGAACGTGTTTCGGTCTCGATGGGGAAAGAGTCGGGAAATAGACACGGGAAACAAGAACTACTCGTAAAATCCCGCTCGATACGGGAGAAATGTAAGGGCCTTTTTTCCCCTGCCGACTCCGCGGGGGTTTTTTTCCAGGCCCGGCGCGACGAAACATATGTAACGAGCGGGGCCGTTTCGGTACGAGGACGCGTAAAATGTCAAGCCCGGGCGCGACGGAACATCTGCGCGTAGGTTGAATACCGAAAAGTTTATAGTGTTTATAATAAAATTAAATTATAAATGTACGTGCTTAAGCGGAAAGGTCGAGGATCAATGATATTGCCGGTGTAAATACGATTAGCGGCGGGCGTGCGAATATTATTAACTAACCGAGAAAAGGCGGATTAAGAAAAAAAAAAAAGGTTGCAAGCTGTAAAGGACGGCGGCGGCCGTCCGGTAATGAAAAGGTTTTAAATACGGCGACGTGCGAAAAGGCGGGTATTGTCCGTCCGATCCTCGCTCCGATACCTAATGTACGTTTTAGTTTAAATAAAAAGTATTTGGAGTCCACACAGTCAAAACATTATTCAAAATTCCCTTTCCTTCCGAAAAGACCAACTACGCGACGCGATCGGTAACAATTTTGGTGCGAAACCCGGGAACTTTAGCCGGACGATCGCGACGCGTGTGCAAGGTGCAAGTGCCTAGTGAAATCGTGCGAGAGTGAAATAAAATCGGTGTCAGAAGGTACCGAGAATGTCTTCAAAAAGAAAAATGAAGGCCGAGATGGGAGCCAGAGGCCCGTACGAAGAAACTACGTGGCTCGGCAAGATCCCACAGGGGTATGAAGGAAGGCGGTCTCGATCTATGGCTAAAAAACGAGACCAGCCAGGATGGGACGCAGCGCTTTCCGACTCCCGAGGAGCAGGCGTCAACTTCGCAGCTTCGCCCGAGCCCACGCATCATCGCAGACGTGCGACTAAAGAAGGCGTCAACTCTGCAATACGACTCGGGCGACGGGAGCGCGGTCAAGGAGCCCAGGCACCCGTTGGCGGAGAAAATCGACGACGACCCGGGACGATATCACGAGGACAACGGAGATCACATCGTCCGGAACCAAGACGTCGAGCCATACTACGGTGCTGAGGAAGGCGAAATGAGGCAACCTCCGCGGGACAACGAGGGACGACGGCAACCGATCGGGGAGTCATGGCAGAGCGGCATAACGGCGCATCGGAAAGACACGAGAACCATCGATCAAAGGTTGGATAATTGTATTACCCGCGAGCCTCACGCGTACCTCGGGCGACCAGCAACGCACGATATGTACCGGGAACCTTCGCGAAGCGCGCACGATGAGCGAGTGCTGCACCGAATGACGGCCGAAAAGTGTGTTCCGACCTTTTCGGGCGACCCGTTAGATTGGTCGGATTTTCAATTCGCGTTTAACACAGCCGCGGAGCACTGCGGTTATAACAACGCGGAAAAGGTCGCGCGCCTTCGCGTCCTATTGAAGGGAGAGGCGTACGAAGCCGTGAGGGCCATGTTCTCCACCACGCGGGACGCGAGCGTCTTGATGAGTACTCTCGCGAAACAGTTCGGTAAAGACCGAATGATTTTAAATAAAGTAATTTCAGGGCTGCAAGCGATGCCAACCCTTTCCTCGGGAAAGATTACTATCGAGACGTTCGCGTCGCGCGTGAGGAACGCCATGTACGTTCTGTGAGGGTTGAATAAGTATAAGCACGGTTATCTGCAGGCGACGGAACTTGTACAGACGATAGGCGATAAACTACCGTATGCGATGGCGGAAGATTATAATAAATTCCGCCTCGATTTCCCCGACGAACCGGAACTCGTAATTATGTCCGACTTCTTAGACCGCAAGTCGGAATTGGCGAACAGTGGCGGTTTAGATTTATCCCGTCAATTCGCGCCCCCGCTAAGACAGCCTGTTCGCCAAATGCAACCGAGAATTTACGGGGAAAGACAGCGCCCGGTTTGCCTTACGTGCGCCCCGGTAAGCGTAGAAAGAGGCTCGTCGAATTCGATGGATTGTAATATAAATAAACAAGCGTGCGAGACAAAAAAGTGTGCGATATGTGGGAGAGCGAACCACAAAGCACCAAAATGCCGAAAATTATTAAACGCCGACAGGCAGCAGCGAAACGTCCTGGCGCAGCGACACCGACTGTGTTTCGGGTGTTTCAACTCGGGACACACGAGGAAAGAGTGTAGGTCGACCCGCAATAGAGGGGAAAGGGGGGCGTATGAACGCCTAAGACCGTCCGCTGAACCTGAAGCTAAGAGGTCAATGTCCGGAGGGTACGGCGAGGTCAACGACCGCGCCGGGGAGCCCGGCAGCCCGCCGTCGGATCACCGCGATCGCGCGTGACTGGGTCGGGGCGCCCTCTTAAAAATACTGCCCGTGCGAATCCTCGGGGAAAACAGCGTCGTCGAAACGTATGCGTTACTCGATGAAGGTTCGACGTTGACGCTAATAGACAAAGACGCGGCAAGAGACGCAGGCATCTACGGCGCGACAACGCGACTCAGCATCCAGGGCATCTCGGGAAACGTCGACGTGATAGCGGAACGGACGGACGTGAAGGTAAAGGGGGTAGAAAAAACGGTAACGTTAAGAGGCGCCATGATCGTCGAGAATCTTAACCTACCTTCTCAATCCATAGAGAGCGAGATCGCGACGTTATTTGAAAAACGCGGGATTCCCGTGGAAACGTACGCGTTGGCGCGGCCTAAGATCCTCGTGGGGCAGGATAACTGGGAGATAATATACCCGAGGGAGCTCGCGACGATAAGGGAGGTAGGCTTAATGGCATCTCGTAGCCTCCTAGGCTGGACCGTTCACGGGAGAAAAGAAAGCGCGCACAACCAACAGGGCGCCACGTATAGTATTCGAGGGATGAACGAGAACGGGAAAGGGACTACCGCGACCAAAGAAGACGAGATGGACTCGCGAATCAGGGATTATTTCACGCTAGAGAACGCCGGCGTGGAAGAAACGTTGCGCGCGAAGGAACGAGAAGATCGCGCTACGGAAATAATGCGGAAAACGACCAGGATGACCGCGACGGGATGGGAAACGGGCCTCCTGTGGGGACGTGGGAACGCGCCGAACACGACCGGGATGGAGGTAGCGCGGAAACGGCTCGCAAACCTCGACAGGAAATTAGATCGCGACTCGGAATACGCGACGCTCTATTACCGGGAGATGGAGCGACTTCTCGCGGAAGGGTACGCGAGTAAAGTAAAGAAAGGCGCGAACGCCAGGGTATGGTACCTACCCCACTTCGGGGTGACAAGTGCGAGTAAGCCGGGAAAAATCCGATTGGTGTTCGACGCGGCCGCGAAATCCGGGGGAGTGTCGCTCAACGATCAATTAGAGACTGGGCCCGATCTGCTGAAATCCCTCGCCGGGGTTATAATAAGGTTTCGACGATTCGCAATCGGAATCAAAAGCGATATACGCGACATGTTTCTGCGGGTAAAGGTGAGGGAGGAGGATAGATCGGCGCAACGTTTCATATATCGTGGTAGGGATCGCGCAAGACCACCGATCGAATACCAAATGAATACACTCGTTTTCGGCGCGAAGTCGTCACCGTGTAGCGCCATGTATGTGAAAAACCAGAACGCGAAACGATTCCGAGCGATCTATCCCGCGGCCGCGGACGCCATAATAAGGGACACATACATGGACGACTTTATAGGGAGTGTCGAAACGGAGGAAGAGGCGGTGAACACGGTGAGGGCAGTGACCGAAATAAACGGTCGAGCGAAATTTTACATGCATGGCTGGGCCAGCAACAGCCTGCGCGTGATGTCGCAGATCGCGTCCGAAGAGGCAGCGGCGGGAACGGAGTTGAGCATGGGGGGCGGCACGACGGAAAAGGTGCTAGGTATGGTGTGGGACGCGAATAGGGACACGATGAAGATTAACCTCACGTTCGATAAAATAGATCTCAGCATCTTACGGGGGGAGCGAACACCAACAAAACGCGAGATCTTGAGCGTGATTATGTCGGTGTTCGACCCTTTGGGCCTCCTTACCCCGTTTACTCTCAGGTCAAAACTGCTACTGCAGGACCTGTGGCGTAGCGGAGTGAGATGGGACCAACGCGTGCGCGCGGAGGAAGGAATCAAGTGGAGCGAATGGTTAGAAGCCGCGGGGAAGCTAAAATATCTACGAATCCCTCGCGCGCAGATCGCGGGAGGACTGGCGAATGCGAACTTGCAATTGCACGTTGTTTCTGCGACGCCAGCTCGACGGCCTATGCGGCAGCCGCCTACCTGCGCGTACAGCGGGAAACCGGAGAATGTTGCGTTTCGTTGATAGCGGCTAAAGGGCGCGTGGCCCCATTGAAACCTACAACTATACCGCGACTAGAATTACAGGCGGCGGTGTTAGGCGCGAGGCTCGCGCGTTTTGTGGAACAGGAAATCGGGGTTCCAATAGAAAAACGCGTATTATGGACGGACGCGCAGGTGGTTATAGCTTGGATACGCTCCGATCCCCAGGCGCGCCAGGTATTCGTCGCGAACAGGCTCGGCGAGATTGCCGACATCACGAAAACAGAGGAGTGGCGCTGGGTACCATCGGAGGAGAATCCGGCCGACGACGGGACTAGGGTAAAGAACAGTTATTGTGACGCGGAAGCGATATGGTATCAGGGCCCGGCCTTCCTCCGTCGTCCCGAGACGGAATGGCCGCGAATGAGGGTGACGACGGAGCAAGCGGCGGGCTTTGACGCTCTGGAGAAAAGAGGCGCATACGTCTTCGCGGCCGGAGGAAACGTCCAGCGCCCGAACGCGACGAAGGAGGCAGCCCGTACCGGAACGACAGGGGCCGGAGAACGCAACGGCGAGGCACCGTTGAGAATGAATAGTGACGAATCCTGGGTCAAGGCCGCGCAAGTTGAGTCCTTTAGCACAGATCTAGAGGTTTTGCGTCGCGGACGGGCTTTGAAAAGCAACAGCAGGTTATTAAAGCTCGACCCTTTCCTGGACGAGCACGGGCTCATGAGGGTCAACGGCCGAGTGACGCGAATTGCCGACGCCGAATTTAATAACCGACCGGTTATCTTAGATGGAAAGCACGCGGCCGTTCGGGAAATAATAAAACAATTTCATATTAAATACCATCACGCGAACACCGAGACAGTAATAAACGAAATTCGGCAAAGGTATTGGGTTGTCGGACTGCGAAGAGCGTTGACCTCGGTATCCTCTAAGTGCGAGGAGTGCCGCAAGCTTCGGGGCCGTCCGCGAGTGCCAAAAATGGCACCTCTCCCAGCGGGGAGAGTGGCCTACAAACTAAGGCCATTTAGCCACTGCGGCGTGGACTATTTTGGCCCCATGTGGGTGAAAATAGGTCGACGGAGAGAGAAGAGGTGGGGCGTGCTCTTCACCTGCCTGACCGTTCGGGCAATACATCTAGAAATCGCGACTTCTCTAGACGCCGGAGCGGCGATAATGGCCCTGCAAACGAATGGCCCGCGCGGCGGGGCGCTCCCAGATTATGTACAGCGATAATGCGACTAATTTTTCGGCGGCGAGCCGGGAATTGCGAGGCGGCGGCAAAGATTTAGACACCGAAAAGGTCGCGCACTACGCGAGAACACAAACATCGAATGGCGTTTCAACCCACCCCCAGGCGCCCACATGGGGGAGCCTGGGAGAGGCTGATACGCTCCGTAAAAACAGCGCTTAGAACTACGTTAAGAGATCAGGTGACTACCGAGGAGGTGCTGCGCACCGTTCTCGCGGAGGTCGAACACTCCGTAAACTCGCGACCTCTGACGCAATGTGTCGGCCGATCCGCGTGATGGTGAGGCGTTTGACGCCTAACCACTTCCCTTATCGGCGCCTCCTCGGGGGAGATCACCTTAGGTAAATACGAAGCGCACCAGGTGTGCCTTCGTAAACAATGGCGAATCGCGCAGGCGTTCTCCGACGCCTTCTGGCGAAGATGGCTTAGAGAATACCTGCCGAAATTGTTAGGGAGGCAAAAATGGTCCAGGGATGAGCCAGCGATTAAACTCGGGGACCTCGTACTCCTGGCGGAGTATCAAGCGCCTCGCAACGAATGGCTCACCGGCACCGTCACCAGATTGTTCCCCGGAGAAGACCAGCGGGTAAGATCGGCCGAAATCCTAACAGCAAAGGGAAAATACGAGCGGCCAACCGCAAGGTTAATCTGCATTGCTCCTGCGGAAGTACAAATCCGCGAGGATTTGTAGGGGGGAGGGTGTAAACGATGCACACGTTGTTTGGAATTGTTTCGTTAGAAACAATTCCAACACGTGGAATTTATGGCAAGCATCACGCCCGCTCGGGTGACCCTCCGAGGTCGGACCGACGGGTAGGTAAGGGACCGACCACCGCTAGGCGTGCCGTGGCGCAAGAGGCTGGATGCCGTGGGCGTTCGAAGGCCCCGCAAAGGATAGGAAGTCGGGGCGTCGAAAGGCGTTCGCGGGCGGGGGTGAGCCGGGACGACCTGGGTATCGGTGGCCTCCCGCAGGAAAATTCGGGCCGCCACGAACGTGTTTCGGTCTCGATGGGGAAAGAGTCGGGAAATAGACACGGGAAACAAGAACTACTCGTAAAATTCCCGCTCGATACGGGAGAAATGTAAGGGCCTTTTTTCCCCTGCCGACTCCGCGGGGGTTTTTTTCCAGGCCCGGCGCGACGAAACATATGTAACGAGCGGGGCCGTTTCGGTACGAGGACGCGTAAAAATGTCAAGCCCGGGCGCGACGGAACATCTGCGCGTAGGTTGAATACCGAAAAGTTTATAGTGTTTATAATAAAATTAAATTATAAATGTACGTGCTTAAGCGGAAAGGTCGAGGATCATGATTATTGCCGGTGTAATACGATTAGCGGCGGGCGTGCGAATATTATTAACTAACGAGAAATGCGGATTAAGAAAAAAAAAAAAAAAAGGTTGCAAGCTGTAAAGGACGGCGGCGGCCGTCCGGAAATGAAAAGGTTTTAAATACGGCGACGTGCGAAACGGCGGGTATGTTCCGTCTCGATCTCTGCTCCGATACCTAATGTACGTTTTAGTTAAATAAAAAGTATTTGGAGTCCACACAGTCAAAACATTATTCAAAAATTCCCTTTCCTTCCGAAAAGACCAACTACGCGACGCGATCGGTAACAATTATTAAAATTTAACAATTGAAATAATTTTTCGTTTACTTTAAAGAAAAATATCTTCATGAATTAGCAAAAAAAACATCTATTAATGAAATATGAAAATCTCGATCTCAGATAAGGTTTTTCTAAAATCCACCTCTTAAGAATCTTTACTTTCTCTTAGTTTTTTACTTTAAATAATACGCAATATTTAAATAGATTATATATTTGCAGGTCCATCTAATGATCTATTCTTCAGTTAGACACGCTTCGAAGCCGTTCAGAATGGAAATCACTCCGGGCGAATAATCACTTTTATTCTTTCTGTCTCTTCCAATTTCTGTTGTTCTATTTCCTCTATGACTATCAGTCACCTTTCATAATATGATTGTTGTTTTCTGTGGATAAAAATATTCATGCAAGTTACTTGTGACTCAAAACATTATCTGAATTTGAAATTTA
This sequence comes from Platyscapa corneri, assembly GCA_018907185.1. Lineage (NCBI taxonomy): Eukaryota > Metazoa > Arthropoda > Insecta > Hymenoptera > Agaonidae > Platyscapa > Platyscapa corneri. Next base: position 2,095,655 of record JACCHW010000012.1, read on the forward strand.
TCTTTGGAAAAAGTCTGAGGAATTTCTGAATTTAAAAACTATATAAATACAAAAAAATTTTTTTTTCTAACTAATTATTAATTAAACCAATCTTTTAAAATGTATTTTTTAATTTAATAACTTGGCTAAAGTGTCAGAATTATATTAGCTAACAAAATACCAAATGAATAAAATAATCGTTTTACAAAACTAATTAATAAATTAGATTTTAATATTTTTTCAATATGTTTAACATATTACTCTATGGTTCTTATGCAAATATTTGATTATAATTCCTACTTTTATACTTGAAAAATTCTACATCCATCACTCTTGAAAATTCTGACATCGAGTTATAAACTTGGATCGTTTTCAGTGATCGAGTACTAGTCGTGTAACCTTGCAAATTTTTCATATTGAAAATTCCACCTTTGTTTGATCAAATTAAAAAAAATACACATTATTGCAATAATGTTCCAACTGAAGTTAGCATAAGCCAAAGCATTCACCAACTCTGTATTTATAACGCAGATGGGTCATAAGGAAACAACTTGCAGAGTGAACATTTCGAGCATTACAAATATAGATTTGTACGCGCTCGATACATCCGCGGATAATACACGAACGCTCACAAGTGAATCACATATCAGATTGCATGTCTGCACGGATGCGGGACTCGAGTGCAGGAGAAACTCGTGGACTGCTGATGGAATTCCCATTGCGACTTTGAAGGTATTATGGGAAGCCGAATTACTTGGCTCGCTACTCTTACAACTATTTCTGTTTTCTTCTTCTAATGTCGAGTATGTTTCAAGCATCTTTAGAAATTTCGTTTAAAGTTTCATCATTGATGATTAACGAGTAAATATACGTTTAAAGTATGAAACAAGAAAATTCCACCGTCGGGAGGACTTAAAATCAATAGATTTTAATCAAAGGATGTTATAACGGTAAGTATAAAAATCGACTTCCGTGAATAATTAAGTTTCAATCCGTATTGCAACTACTAGTTATTAAAATTCACGAGAAAAATATTGAATTCTTAATTTGCTAAGCTTGCGCAACACGTAATAATGGGCTGAGTGCAGAAATTCCAATAAGAAGCAGGATTGCCAGCTTACAGCAACTAAAAATTATTATAATAATATTGGAGATATGGAAACGATATTGGATCAATTTTTCTTTTTTGTACATCTTATAGCTAATATAAGTAGCGCAGGAATGCATTAAGACAAGCTGATGCAGCTACAGTGAAAAACTGGCCCACCAACGTCAAAAATTCCTACGCGAACATCCGAAAGTTAACGCACGCGTAATATTGCCGCGATAAATTCTTTGATACTTATTAATAAAAGAGAATGATAATTCAATGTGGGCACCGTAAAACTATCTACTTTACTCTATTCAGGCCTTGTTTCGCTCGTCTTTATCCGAAGATGCAGTTAAGTTCTTAGGGGTAGTTAGCTTCACGATATTTAGTAATAAAAATTCAGTAAGTAAAATCTTTTTTTTAAAAAAAAAGGTTATCACTGCGTAGAATTTCATTTATATTGAAAAAAATGTCCAAAAAAATGAAAATTCTTCAATGTTTATTTAGTTTGTTCAATTTTACACGTAAAAAGCAAACGTGGGCGTATTTTATTTATTATATAAATATGTTATTAGTTAATAAAATCTTAAGAGAAACATATCATGTAAGATTTCATGATTAAATTTACTTATATAAAATAAAATTATATAAATTATAGCAGTAAACGCAAAACGTTTTTTATTTTTACACATTTTTATCTATAAATTAATTGTAAATTCAAAATAACTAAATAAAATTTTTAAAGACAATAAAATATTAACCAAGTATAAAAAATTTAAAAGTAAAACTCATTTTTATTTAATGAGCTCATCTGTAACCTTTATTATTATTATTTAATAATAAGTGAAAATATTTTAATATAATTATTACAATTTATGTCTTTAATACTTTTGTAAATAAAAAGACTAAGTATAAAAAATAACAGTGTATATTCTTTTATATATATCTTTTATTGAATGTAGAATTTATCTCTGTTGTTTCTCATCGAGTTACATATTGTCATAAGTTGAAATAGATTTTAAATGCTTAATTTTTAATTATTAAAGCTGTATTAAGAGGTCAATATTTTTATATGACATATAACAGAATTAAAATTTATGTAGTTAGTTATAAGTAACAACAAATTAAATAGTTTTATTTAGTTCAAAAAAAATTCTTTGTTTAATTAAGGATGAAAATTTTCGTTCCCTCTCTGTCTCTCTGTATATTTTTGCAAAACAGGTGATAAAATTTAGTGTGCTTAGTTGTAACAATTTATTATGAAGTATATACATATAATATCGATGTCATAACGATCCTTCAACGCATTATAGTAAGTCAAAATTCCCTGATAAAATCAATAACTTCGGGTATGTTATGGTTCAAACGGTTGCTTTACGTGGTAATCTTTGTCATTCATGCACCTTATATATTGGAGATTAAGAACTTTAAGCTTTACTAAACGTTGGGAATAGTACGTATCTCGCATCTTCCATAAAGTCATTAAAACTGCATAATAAGTCACGACTCATTAATAAGCCGTTTTAATTTTGGCAGAATCCCTTTTATTTACGTATTTAAACTAGATGTGTATTACTCGTCACGATTTCTACAAGGAAATAATTCTAAAAATATTGAATACGGAGATTAGATTTCAATAATGTGGTTATTTACTGATATGAAAATAACTTACAGGCTAATACTACTAATTGCTATCTTATAACTATCAATTAATGAAATAATTATACTTTATATTTAAAGTATTGATAGGATGAAATTGTTTACTTTATGTTGAATCGTAGTCGATAAATATCGTGAACAATAATATATATATATGTATTAAACTAATAAAGGTTTTAATACTAAGTCGTTATTTGTTATATTGATTCATAAAATTTTTATCCGTCTTTAAAAAATTTTAAATTCTTTATTAGAAATTTTAAACATGCTTTAATTTAAGATATAGTTCAATTTTTTTTTTAAAATGTACAATTTAAGAGAATTATACCATAAACATAACGAATCTTAAGAAAATAAACTAAAACTCTTCAGAATTTCAAAATTGTGTAAAATGCAAAAGAAATGATTTTTATTTGCTGCGGAAGTCTGTGCTCTTATTAACAAATTTCCTTAAATGTGTTTTCAGAATCAAATAATTAATGTTCATCGTAGTGAATTGCGTAATTGGAACGGTTAAGTTGTATTACATAATTTAGCATCGACAACTTTTCAAAGTTTGATAGCTAAATTAACTTTAGTTCGAGTAACAGTAAAATAAACTTAATTAGCGTTCTGAAATCAAAAATAGTTTTTATTCATGCTTCAGTATTTATAAATTTATATTGATTAAAATGAGTTTTGTAGTGCTTGAATCTTTATTATCAATTTAAAAAATAAATCAAAAAGAAGATTCATGAATTTTCTAGATGTCATGGACAAGTCTGTCTTATTTCTTATATTCATAACTGTAGCTGCTATCAATTTTGAGACAGGTATTGGATAAAAACCCCATGTTCCTTATGTCAAACTATATAAATGTCATAGGCAAAATATCAAATTGTAAAATTTATATTCTTCACCAATAAATAGTTATGTTATTTTATTTATTTTGCACTAATTTTTTAAAGATTATAATCTATAAGAGTAGAGACTTTAAATTAAGATTTGCGCACATGTAACAACCGAACAGGGCTAAACTGTTTTTATATTAAATCTAAAATCTGTTGAGGGTTAGGTGAAATAATCAAAACTGAGTTTTTCGTTGATTATTTATTAGTCTGTACAACAATATATATATATATTGCGCAGCGAATGCATATAAGCGAAGCGGCACGTGCAACACTTTTCCAACTGACCCGAGTGTCGTCGGCATCGAACGCGAAGCCCTTTTCGTTTTTTCTACTTATTATATAATATTTAATATTTACTTGAAGTCTAAGTAAGACTAAAATTAAAACTAATACCATGTGTCCGTAGACACTCAAAGGTTCGGGTCACCCGATCTTTATTGTAGTTCGACCAGGCCAAGTTGTCATAAATATCGGTGCGAGATGAACGGCGATCGGGCCTGGCGCTTCAAAGCGACGCATATTTTCTTGGAGTATACGCTACAAATCCTTTACAAGATAAGCGTCGTAATTAAGATTATTGTTAATACCATCATTATTTAAACTATGTAACTTACTATTTGAATGTATATTACTAAATAAGTAGTGAAAATACATCAACGGGAAGTGGGTGTATTAACCAAGAAAAAGAACGGCTTATATATTACCTAAAAAATATTTATACTTGTGTCAGATTAATTGAAAATGTTTTGCATTTTTGGCATTTACTGAAAATTGCGTGCAGGTTAAAGAAAGGTAAGGTACTGAGTACGAAAACAGCACATGCGAGGCGGATGGGCGTCCGAAAAGTGACACATCTGCCCTAATCAAGCATAAAATTAAAGGAAAATGGTAAAATAAAACTATTTCCACGCCAAAATAGAAATTAAAAAAAAATAACTTAAGAAACAGAAAGTTCGAACAGACAGGCCTACGCTCAAAATGCGAGCAATACTGCAGCAGTCCCTTTCCACTACCTACTCCCCACTCTCGATCTCTCGCTCCCTCTCTCTCACACTCACGCACGCTTTGCGCTCTCATTCTCATACACACTCACTTCTCAGTCCTTTCCCACCTCCGTCGTCTTATGATCAAGCCGCGTAACCCCGCGTGTTATCGAAGAGATAAAGTAACGATTCTTGATTAACCGCGATGACGTAATGAAACGAAGGGGTCGGATCTATTAGCCCGCCGCGACGAGCCAGGGTTAAGAGTCGCAGCGTACTTCCCGCGATCTATCACGAGTTAACACACCTAAAACCTAGAGAGCCTCCTCCTTTCCTCTTCTGCATTTTCACCCGTTCTCCGCAACCGTTCGCATGAGAGATGTGGGACTGAAGTTGGAGTCCGGCGGCACAGATACGTTGTCGGGAAGCCATCGTATCGGAAGATATGCCGGAGGCGAAAAGGGACCCACCACCGCAGACGTGTAGAGCTTCCACGTATTTAAGGGCGACTATCGCGTGGGCGGCACGACCCCAACAAGACCAACGATCGGTTGGCGAGAGCATTTGTGGTACCGCAAATTGCCCAGAAAATAAGAAAAAGAAAGACTCATTACCCCGGCCACGCGAAGGAATCGGGCAAAGCGAATAAAGGGCTATACGCAAGTTAGGCAAGCGTGCGAAGCATCCCGCTCGAGATACGGTTGACTGTAAGGACCTTTTTCCTCCGACGGCTCAGCGGGGGATTTTTCAGGTCCAGACAAAATGGAAAACAAACTTGTCACGAATGGGACCGACTGCGACTGCAACGGGTAAATTGCGGTATATGACTCCAGTGCTGCGAGACATATGCGAATAACCTAGGTAGCTGGTAAATATATAATATTTGTGTAGTTAGAGCGAAAAGAAAAACACAAAATAGAAAAAGGAGAAATGTAAAGTTTATGCGATTAATGCGACGGACGTGTGTTCTTAAACAAAATTATATTACATAGGATTAGAAGCGCGGCACTCGAACTTACTTTATTATAATATAGTTTATTAGGTCTCATGATGTTACTGAGTAATTTACGAAAAAAGGTGCACAGCTGCGGGGTAAAAGGTTTTAAATACCAAAGCCCGTAACGTTCAGGCAGCTTTTTGTCCCGACATTCGTAACGTGACAGATATATTTTGTATTAATATCGATTGTGAAATAAAAGAGTGATTGAGCCTGAAAATTTGATATAATTTAATCGAAACTTTACCTCTTTCCCCTCGAAAAGCTAAAATAGCGTGGCGCGATCGGTTACAATATTATTTCAGTATATATTTACCGAAAGATTTCCAATCCTTTTTTTGTGTTTGATCACTTTTCGCATTTTAATTTTAACAGACAGTGAAAAGTAGAAGTTGTAAACTAACACATTTTCTTCAATAGAATTCATTTAGCAACTACTGTAAATATGGATCCTAGTTTCTGGTAAGTTTTTGACCATCTAGGCGCTACATTTAGCCACAATTTCCATTTCCCGTTTTAAACAAGTGTTGCACATATTCCTTGAGTAAGTCCTTCTCCGGATGCGCCAAGAACCACGTAAACTTTAGTAATAAATTGTTACTACGTGTAAGACTAACAATTAGGCATACTAAGTTTTATCATCACTTTTGCAATAGGAATGAACAGAGAGAGAAAGAAAGATAGATAGAGAGAATATTCCAGACAAACTGTAGTTCTAAGTCATTTCTCTACGCTAGGATATTGAAAGGACTCTGCGAAACATAAATGATTTATATATACATCTATAATAGGCAGAAAGGGCAATAGAGATAGAAATAGAGTGAACACGGAGAATTATAAATGTATGCACATATCGATCCAAACAATTTCTTCTACTTCGACGCCCCCGCTCGCTTGTTATCTTGCTCATCCATATATTAACTGCCTTTCTGCAGTTCAGTTGTTTCTTTTTATTTAAAAATCTTGCATAAAGAAAGCAAGATGTAAGGGTACCGAAAAAAATTCAAAGCGAATGGCGAATTCTCGCAAAAAGCTGTCACTCATAATTATGCACTAATTCTGCACTTCAGTTTTTATGACAGTTTAGTTTCTAATATGATGCAATGCTCATTTGTCTCATGAAAGTATAATTTTAATTATACTAAGCAAAACATGTAGTGCCCAATGTCGCAAAGAAATTATTACTCTAACATATTATTCATAATTACAATTTCTGTTATATTTCAGTATTTTGCTTAATCATACTATTCTGTGAACTTTCAAAAATTCTTTTAGTATAGTTGTGAATAAAAACTTAACATAAAAGATTATTCAACTTGTTTTAGGTAAGAGAAAATTTCAAAAACATAAATATGAATATAGAAAAATGTAAATGTTGAATACTAATTTAAATTAGTATTTTTTACAAAACATTATACAATTATATAAAAAATACAATGTATATAAATTATACAATTTATATACATTTATTTATCAACTTTTTAACTATCATTATGTTTCGTTATACACAGTTACTCGTTTAAAAGAAGAAAATTAACAGATGAAGTCACACAATTTTTTTTTAAACCATCGAATATATATCTCGCGCAATGTATGCAAGATTATATATCGTATTTTACCTCCCTTAACCATTCAACGAATCGCAGTACAAAAAACGACGATATAAATGACCGCGATAAAAAGACATCTGCGGACAAAAACGACAATCCTTTATATTTTAAGAACAGAACCGTCTACCTCAAGGAAATCCGCGCAAAACCGTATCTCCGGGAATTTCATTTTTGAAACTGACAAAGTATTATGAACACGTATCATAAGCTCAAAATGGAAGAGTTATCACGCCTTATAGTTCATTCCATACGTTCGAAAGGCTAAAGAAGGAAAAAATAGAAAAGGACCGACAAGATAGAGAAGCCAGATAAAGGAATGGAAAATGGATTTCACATTTTTGAAAAAATACTTATATATTTATTAAATTTTACTAAACCTATTCTCAGACTCTTATTTCATAAAAATTATTAATTTCATTGGAAATTGACGAAAAATCAGTGTATTATTTCTAATATAAAATTTTTCGTATTTGGTATTATTATTTTTATAAAATCATATTATAAAAATTAACACATCAATTAAAAGACAACTTCATAATAATTAATTTCTCTCTATATTGCTCAAAAAATAGTTATTCTAACTGCAAGAAGTTTAAATTCAAATTTTACAATATTACATTTAATCAAGGTTATATTAGTGTGAGTTACAGATGAATAAGTATTTTTTTAGTTTGCAAACTTCTTGTTCTCTAAAGTTAACTATCTTGAGCTTATAGTAACAAAAACTTTGAATATGATGAAAGAATATTAACATATGTATATATTTATGTGTATATGGAACTATAGTAGATTTTTAAGTATATATGTGTGAATCCATATTTTTAAAGGTTTCCTTTGGACAGAAATATAAAAAATACTTCACATCAGCAATTGATAAATTTAAAAATTACTGTGGATAAAATTCATTCATGGTATTTTTTTTAAACAATTACAAATTTTTTAATTCTATGAATTCTCTATTATGACAAATGATTTGTATAGAAAAATAACCCTAAAATAACTAAGAATAATAATTAAATGGAAATATATTCAAATAGAAAATAAATTTAATATTGAATATGAAAGTTATATAACGAAATCGAAATATTTCTTTTCAAATTTAATAAAAACATGTTTTGAAATTCACTCGTTTCGTTATATTTTTGTAAGTATGTATATGCAGACAAATGTTAATATTGGATTTTTATATTTAATTTAAAATTTTTTTTTCGTATTATTGCAATACACATTTAAAAGAAATAGTCGTATATGAAAAAAAATTTCTAAAAGAATTGAAGAGTTACATAAAACTGAATTCTTACTATATGAAGTCTTATTCGGAAATAAGAAACTTACTGTTTCTAAAAATTAAAAATAAAGATTTGTGGTGTTAAGTTTTATTAATTTTCACTATAAATTAAATATTTCATTGAAAATATTCCACGGTCTGTTTATATGTAACCAAATTAAGTTATAAGAACGATTCTAAACAGGAATATTTGAGGTTTAAACTACACTCTTCCTTAAAGTTCATAGATAGATACACGTGAAAACAACGCTCAATACTTATAGTTAAAAAAAACAATCTAGTATTATTAATAAAAAGTGAGATAAAGTAAATGTAGTCCATATTACAACTCGTTGAATTTTCCATGATGATGTTTTTAAAAAATTCTTAAAAAATATTTTTTATTCGATAAACGTATACTTTTCTTAATTTATCTTGTAGATGACAATTGTGGATGAAAAATTAATTATCGAAATTAATTGAGTACATACGTATTCATTGAAATATAGATACTAGGCTTTGAAAGCACAATATGTTATGCGCGTGAACCACTTAAATCAGAGCTCATTTTCAGGGTATTGATATTTTTCAGTTAAATTTTTCTAAAAATAAAAGTCTAAAACTAACTGTGATCATTAGTTCAAAAGCGAATGTAAATCATCTAAATACTTTATAATAAACTTAACTTTCGTATAACCAACAATAAAATTCATTTAAACATAAAAGTTTCAAAGATTTATAAACAACAATTTTGTTAATTAATGGTTTATAAAATGTATGAAAAAAGTATTTCTCCATCTCGTTTTGTATTTTATGAGTAATCTATGCATCTGTTCCATAAAATATTCAGAGATCATGCACTAGAATTTCATTGCTTAACGCCAACAGACGATTAAATGCTTTTAATAGTAAATGGCTCAAGCATAAGTATAACAGTTTTACGTAGTACTACATCAATTATTTATGAAGTTCTGCAGCATAAAAATCTTACGAAAAGAACGAAAATATAGAAAAATTCCATGGCGAGCGTTTATATACTTTCGTTCAATTATGCAATTATCCCAAACAGATGGAGAAGCAACGTGAAGGAGGGAATAAGTGATGAAGTGAAATCAGCATGCTAAAGGCTGAGCGATTTAATGGAATATGCGCACATATTTATGCACACACGAATTGGAAATAACCTTCGAATTGGCTGCGCATCCTTTGGGAGCTCTTTCAGTTTCGTAGTCTCCCTCTTCCGTCTCGTAGTTAGATATCCCTCGTTATGCGAAAGTATGAGTGCACCTTCGTTCCGTACAATAATAAACTCCCGCACATGCAATTATTATAATAGAGCTAGGGATGGCCGCATGGACAATAGTGCACTGGTCCGAGATAACTGGATTCATCCCCGTGCTTTTCGCCAGCGTCTGTCGTGATTTCTGGCATCGATCCCTGGAGAATGAGAACCGCAGTCTAATGCCCGCGGCATACGTGATTAGAAGGAGGCGTCGCGCGCGCGTTTCCGGGGCCAAGGAGAGCATATCCGCCCTCCCTCAAGTGACATATTTCCGCGTCGTTCGCTCATTTGTGCTTGATTCTTTCGAAGGAAGCTGAATATCGGGCGCTTTACCAAAGACTAAATGAAAAAACGAAGTCGTTGTGTCGTCATACAACCAACGTTAAAGGTACGCGCGTTACGGGAATGAGAAGTTGATTTTTTGCGACCTCCAGCACTCCTCCTGCTCCTCCTCCTCCTTCTTCTTCGTTTTCTACTTTTTATACTTTTCTTTTTATCCTACCTTACCTTCGATGGCTTCCAAAGATGAATGTTCCAGGAGAAGAAAGCTTCATCGAAGGATTTTAAGCTTTAAGTACATAGTCGTTAAGGTGCTATTATGATGATTTATCTCGATCTTTTTCTCTTTAGGCACGTATGTAATCAAGCGAGTTAAAAAAATAATTTCCTAATAGTCGCTTTTTATCGCAAGAATATTTTACCACTTAAAAAATAAATTTAAATGCTAATGCGGTTGAATAAGTAATACTTTCAGTAACTAGTTCTTAATATTTTTATTCGCTCAATGTATTACATCTATTATTTCAAAATTTATTTTTCCATATAATATTAACTTTACATATAAAAATATTTATTGAATATTTGGATTAATAAATTTTAATTCAATCCATTTTATCTATAATAAAAATAAACTGTCATTTATCTAATAAGTATATTCTTAAAATTTTATTTACATTGGTAAACTTAAAATTACAAATTTTTTTAAATTAAATTATATGACTAAGAATTATAAGTAATATTAATTGAAATACTTTTACGGAAGCTATCAGCACTTGTTATTTTCGACAATTAATAATAGTGTAGGTTTATTGTGTTATAAATAAATATAACACTACAATTATATTTTGTTTAACTATTTAATTATTTAGAGCAAAATGTTTTACACGGTTATAATATTCGTTCGATACTCGTGCATCGAGAGACGAGAATTAACTGACTAGTTTTTAAAGTGAAAAGATATATTGTTATGTTTTTCTGTTGTTTTATAGAAGAAGTTTGATGGCGAAGAAAGTATCGAGTTCGCCGGCTTGCTGTTTGAATCTATGATTTCTTTTCGGCTCATAGTCTAAACAGCGCCACAGTCTTCCCGGCATTTTGCTCGACTTTCCGTCGCCACAATAGAAATAATTACTAATTACTTCATTGAATATTTTAAGTAGTAGTATTTAACCCTGTAATAAGTATCTCGTTAAATTATAATAAAATACATATAACGAGAATCGAATGAACATTATAATTTTAACTTTATTTTTTAATTTTAACTAGACCATAAGAATGTAGTTTAAAATCACCTCATATGTTTTATATTAATTTATAAATTTTGAAAATAATAAATAATTATTACAGTGCTTATTGTTTCGATTAATCTTTTCTACACTTGAGATATAAAAAATAATTTAAGCAATTTATTTACGTGTAATATTTATAATAAATCATGTACTAACAACGAAAAAATATTAAATTAAAAGTCATCACATGTATAAAATTTGTTTCCATAATTTAAGCAATCTTATATAAATTATAAAAAATAAAGTTAAAATAAATCATTATAAATAATTTCAAATCAATGTAATTAAAAGAAGCTTTAATAGTAATATTTTCTCTGTTATTTACAAAATATTCAGTTTTTAATAAATTTGCTTCTTAGTTATCTTGAATACACTTAGATAGAGAAATAGAAATTTCTTTTAAAATTTTGTGAATATTTCCATATAAATCACTACCATTTCTATCTATATATATTCACCTAAACTATAAAAATATAAAATGTTCAATATATTATTTTTAATGATGTATTATTTCTTATACTACAACGTTTTACTCGAATTTACTTTAAAACTCATTGTATTCATAAAAAATTAAATATAATCGTGCAAAGCACTATTTCATGCAAGATTATTTTTAATTCTGTGACAAAATATGTGTTTTAATCTTAGAATGAATTTAAAAAAAAAGCATTAGCAATTATAAAATATGTAGTGAACTGAAAAAAGAAGATTTTCATATAGTAATTTTGTTAATTTACCCTTTTAATGTAGGTGAAATGCTTTTTGCGTTCTAAAGTTATATTTTCATGTATTTTAAATTCCAATATTATTGTTATAATTTAATTCAATGTTTATTATTCTAACATAAATAAGATAAAAAATTTCTAATCATTAGCGATAATATATATTTTCATATAATTTTAATTAATTTTCTGGAATAGTATTTATGTGTCATTGCTCAAATTATTTAATTCAGTTGTTGAAAGTGAAATGATGCATTTTTTACATCAATTAATCCATAAATTTTTAAATTCAAAACTAAAACGGTATAAACAAGAGTAGCTTAAATAAAAGTATCTATTTTTAAAAACATTATAATATATTTATTAAAAGAATTATTTAAAATTGTCAAAAATAATAATATCAATAATAAATAAAGTTATTTTTTTCTTAATTATTCTGTATTTAGGTAAAAATTTTTTTAAATTCAATACCTCTCTTTAATTAAAATAGCATAATAAATGTAAAATTATTATCGTATTAAATTTTACACGTTTACAACCCATTTATTAATATATTATTAATTATTAATGAATATTTGGTCAGACATTTTTAATGGTCATATAATTTTTACTTTTATTAAAGTAAAATTCTATTCCCATATTTACTATGTATTAAGAAATGTATATTTGCTTATTTTATTAATTAATTCAAATAAGAAATCAAATTAAATTTCATCAATATTTATTTTAATTTATAATAAATGATAAAAAAACATGTTAAGGGGAGCTTGAAGACTCTAACTTTTAATTTCTCGCACTCCACTTTAATTGTCTGGCTTTTAGTTTGTTCTAATATGAGCGGTTATACTGTTAGACAAGGATGAGAAGGATATGAATAGAAATAAATAACAATAATGTGTGCGCTGATAATAGGTCCCGAAATAATATGAATATAATTTAAATGAATATAAAATGTTTATCAAATTATGTAAATCTTATATAGAAAAAACTTAAAACAAAATTTCTTGAATCTTGTGGGATTTAAAGATTTAACACAAGTTTGAACTAAATAGTACAATAGTAATATCAGCTTTTATACATTTATTTTCTATATTACATTTATATGATCTATATGATTTCTCTTAGGGTATAGATCACACATTCAAAATTTATACTTCATGGATTTTCTTATTCACAGTGTATATATTATTTGAATTTTTTATAACCGAAATATAAATATAATTTCATATTTGACTTAATAGGATTAATTTTTGAAAAGTTATGTGCCATCAAAGTCAGTTGATCAAATTCGTCTTTATACTATCGTACTAAAGCATATCTTACATAACTTTGTTAAAATCCACAGGCTCAAAAGTACTTTTTGTTATCCGGTTTGTTTTTGTATTTTAAATAATATTATGTAAAGCACCAACACTATTTTCGTGAATAAATTATATTGAAATAATTTAATTAATGATATAATTCGTAAATGTACTAAAAAAATTGAATGTTTAGGTATAATTATCTTTGTTTAAATTTCACTTATTTGAATGAAAAATTTTCTAATTAACTTTTTATTAAATATTAATTATTGGAAATTTAGATTCATTGCATACAAGTATCAATATAAAAAAATAACTCTTCTAATTTTATAAAAGCTTATTAAGAAAATTAGTTAATTAGGAAAATTCATTCCTACATAATTTTGAAATAAACCAATTACCAATATACAAAACTGAAACAAAACCAAATGATTTTCATAGAAATATTTAAATATAGATTTTTAAAAATAAGACCGCTACCATCAAATCTGCACGTATAGATAGTTCTGACATTTTATTCAGAAGCTGGCGTTGGCAACAAAAAGGCAAATTTTAAGTCATTAAGCTATTTTTCAATGGATGTTTATTTCTCATTGGTTTTGTTATATAGAAATCATAAAAATCGTTTTAAAGATTTTAGGAACTTGCGTTTTTTTAATTGTATCGAGGAATATCGATTTGTATTTGTGATATGTAAATTACAAGAGCCGATAAGAGACTTTTCTAAAATAATAAATCCATAATTATAAACGAAAATAGATTAAAATAAATTTAACATAATATAGAGTTCGATTAGAGTTCGTTATGAATTCTTCAACATATTAACTATTAAAATCAATCTTTATATGTGTCTCAATATTTGAACGATGCAATACGTTTTCATTATTTTCAGATCATTTGACGTTGCAACTTATACTGTTGTATACTTGCGTAATAATGCAATAGATTTAATTTAACAATTAAATCTTTGTGTAAGATTTAATTTTATGTAATTTTTTACTTAACCATATTTAGAGTTTTCATAAGGCAGTATGTCAATATTACTTGTACATATGATGAGTTTGTCAAACTTTTCCGTTTTCACTTTGTAGAATATTCAAAAGTTGTTTACAATATACGTGAAATTACACCATTTACGAGATTTAGGGTTACCTTAAAAAAGGTATTAAGTCGCAACTTGAATCCTGCCATTTGTAAAACCTATTGATCCATATGTGAGTGGATTCGTAGTATAGAATATGTTTGCCTTTAATTAATTCAACTCAAATTAATCGCACCATTATATCATTTTCAAACAAATATACAATTATTAATAATATAGTATTCAATTAATTATAATTTGAATATTATTAAATTACAGAAAAATATCTTAATATATAATTAGAGAATATTTGATATTTGTGAGTTTAAAACAATAATCTACTATTTAAATCTATTTAGATTAATTCTATTTACATTTTTAATGGTAAAAAAATTCATTAATTTCACAAGATTGCAAATCATAAATAATAAAATTCTAATCGATTGATTCTGACTCAATAATCAATTAAGTCATTATAATTATTAATAATAAATATAATGGAATATTTATAAGTAAACAGTTAGCTATCAGGAGTATTTAGCACTAATAATCTTTTAACTAATAGCCATTATGAAATGTAAAAAAAATCTATTCTCTAGAGTTTTTACGTCTTTTCTCGTTATTTCGAGATTGTACCTTTTTTATTTATCCTTTCTTTAAAAAAAAAAAAAAATAAATAAAAAATTTGTATATTATTATTATTAGATTTTTCAATTAAATATAATTATAACTAAAAATATTACGTGGACGACTAAAAATCAACACTTTATTGTATAAATTAATTGTTAAATATGAATTTTAGATAGTATATAAAAGTAATTAATATAATTCATTTATACTTAGAGAAATGATAAAATTGTGCAAATAAAGATTGTTTAAAATATTAATATAATCATATTTAAAAGTATATTAAATATAGAAAATTAACAAGATTATTGAAATAAATATTTTCATTTCAGCAAATGAAAAAAATTGAAACAAATTTCTTTCTGTAAGTATCTAATTTCATATTTTAATTTAAAAAAGTAATTACTTGACCCGTGAACAAGATTCTATTTGAAAAAGTTTAAAAAAACATCAATAAATATATGTCTCGCATCATGATAAAACTAGACATTAACTAATTTTCCTTAATTAAAATATCTAATTATATATTTACAAAATTAAAAAAAGTTTTTATATAACCTGTGAAGTCCACGAATAAAAATATTACTATTAAATATTCATAAATTAATGTCAGTCGTTTTGTTAAAAGAAGTAATAAAAATTTATGCTAAGTTTTTTACAAAAAATAATGTACGCTACATTATATATTTTGTCTAAAAAAAGAAAAAAAAAGAAAATATTTACCATGCTGATAACCTAAAATCCTAAAAATAAGTACTTACTAATCTATAAAATAATTAAATTTCATTTTAACACACGTCTCTAAAACAATTTTGAAGAATATACTTTGATTAAAATTACTTCTATTTTTTAAACAAATTCTTATAATACGTTAGTTTTTATCCTAAGATTATATATGTAAAATAATTATATTTTTCACTTATATATCAAATTTTTTACAGTAGATATATAAATTTACGTAACATGTATAAAAAATTAAATATATATTTTCTGCAGTACTTCAAATCTTTTTACTATACTTATTATATGTTTAATAATAATTAATTTACAATATTTGAAATATACTATTTAATATATCTCTAATTTAGTTTAATGAATCCAGATATAGAAAAATATATCCATTCATGTATATGTGAATTTTCATGTAAATGCATGCGTGTATATCTATATCGGTACATTTGAATTTTTTATTAATGCTTGTGTGTATTTAGTTTTAAAAATGTAATGCGATCCACATACATAAAGTCGTCAGCGCAGATTATACCTAAATTTAGCAATATTCGTGAAAAATAAATTTGTATTTAATTGTCACGGAATTAATCAAAAAGTTTCTTTTATATTTAAAATTATTAACAAATTAATGTTCAATCAAAAATTTTAATATAAGTAGTATTGTCAATGATATTTTCAATGTTTGATTCACACATTAAAATGATTAATGCATTAAAAAATACATGATGTAAAATATAAAATGATTAAAATAGAATACAAATAAACTAAACATTATAGTAATTAAATCCAATTTTTAATCTACAGAGCCGAAATATTAATTTTGCATAAGCAAAAATATCAAGATTAAATAAATTTGTATTTGCGTAATATTTGAAAGCTTTGTACAATAATTTAAAAAAAAAAGGAATTTTTTGCAAAAAGTTATTAATTAAGCAAAATGTATTATGCCATAAATGACTTAAGTTAATTTGTACTAGTAATAAAACCAAGCTTTAATTATTTTTTATTATGTATGATTAATATTATATTATTTTTTACTCATAAAATTTTTGATATAGTTTATTAATGATGAAACGGATTCATTGTCCACATATCAGTCATAACAAATATTTAAAGTAAAACAATTGTATTCGCGTGACACAATTTCAGCCAATCTAGCATTGACGTTAAAGATATCAGACGTATCCCTAGACAGGCGAATATTTAATTAGAAAAAATAAGTTGCACTTGGTGGACAAAATTATATGCACTGAGCATAGAAGTTAGCCCCCTCTCTTACACTATAACAGTTACATCACTAGGTCCAAAAACTGAAGCAGCTCTCTTCTACTTTCTATCTCTCTCTCTCTCTCTCTCTCTCTTTGTCTCTCTCTCCCTGTTTTTCTCTATAGCTTTTAAAATTATATTATCTGTCTTTTACACCTTTTTTATACTTTCTCTCGCTATCTCTCTTATATATATTCTGTCTCTTTCTCCTTCTCTCTTTTTCTTCCTCGTTAATTACCCAAATAGGAAAATTTCGAATGTAAAGGGATTTTTCTCCCTGTCTTGACAAGCAGAGGATTTTTTAGGCCAGGAAATAGCGACTTAAGATAAAATTAAGTAATCGGCGATCACTTTATTGCGAAAAATAAATGACCATTTATATTATATTAGGTTTATAGTAGGAAATTTATATAATATTGAGAGAGGAACGAAAAGGGCAAAATATATAAGAGCCCGACCGGAAATCTCTTTGGAGCTTTTTTTTTTATTTTAAATTATGATAAGCACTGCTGACGTCATCAGCAACAGAGTGAATTTTGTAAATCTTGTTGAATATATTTGTAAAATATAAAATTATATAGATGATTATATAATTTTCATATTTTTATTCATATCTGTAATTAAATTATATAATAAAATTTTAATTTTTTTTAAAAAAAGAGAAAAATTTAGATTGAAAATTAATGTTTCATTCCAATAACATTCCATCAATATTGAAAGTTATATTAAAATAATACAAATTATTAGAACATGAAAATATAAATTTCAATATTTAATTTTTTTAAATTACTGCATTCAGTAATTTTTTTTTAATGTTAAGTGTCAGTCATCAAATGAGTGTTTAATTTCAGTACTTTAAAAAACATTTAAATATTCTATTATTAAACGAATCATAGTGTATTTTATAAAATATAAATTTTACAAAAAGTATAGAATCCTTTATTACCATTACTCATAACGGTGATTATTAATATAATTCTTTTTTTATAAGAATATAGATACTTATTTTAAACTAGTATTTCAGACTTTAAACGTCACGCTTTGTATCACTTTAAGGTGTAATGAGTTTTTTAACTTTTTTTTATTTTATGAATGTTATATCTCATATTATACTGTATACCATGAAATATTACAAAACCCTTCTTGTAAGAAAAATTACCTTTTTTAATTTTTTTTTAATCTAAATTGTATTAGTTATTTATTATTATATTATATTACATTATAAAATCAGGTGAAATTAATCATTTAAAATAAGGGCGTTTCCTTGTTATCAGAATTTATTAAATGTTTTATAATCTTTTTCCTATTGGCAAAAGGTCTTTAAAACATAAATTAGTCTGACAAATACCGGTTCGGAAAAGATTTAATCGATGTATCGAATGCTTTATTATTCAGTAAGAAAGGTTCAGCTGTATTTTCACTACTATTCTATTCAATTGGGATGAAGAATTCTCAGTAAGATGCATTATTTACAACCTACGTTTCCACTATTCAGCTTGAAGAAAATTTGAATTCATTTTTATTTGAATAAAAGCATTTGTTCATGGCTCATATTCTTTAATATATCTCAAGCTGGCAGTGTCCAATTTCAAAATTGATTATACATTGTAAAATAACCATTCTAGACTCGTAGATTACCCTCTGAAACATAAGTTCTGTAGTACGTCTAGAAATTCATGGCGTCAAATACCATTGTGCCCAAGGATCCAAAGTAATATTACGCGGTTAAAGTGTTTCACCTGCTTGTTTAGTACTTCACGGCATTCCCAAGCTACTTGTGAGTTGGTCGTAAGATCCCTTCAAAGTCATTGATACTCCTATACTCTCTCAATTAACTCAATTGCATAACTATTGTAATAATTCAATACATAGGAAAAATCATTTTTATTTATACAATAAGATTTATTTTTTCTGTACAATCTTTTTAAAGAGAAGTTAATTAAATACACAGATATATAGATAAAACCTACATGTGGTTCCCATTAATAATACCCTTGAGCAAAAGGTTTATTAATAAAATTAAATCATAAAAATTATTAACAAATACATAAATCATAATCTTCTCTATATCGATAATGAAAATAGTTGCATCAAATAATTCGGCTATAAGGAATGTATAACAAGCGGAATTTAAGTTATTAATAGTATTAACTAAAATGAATTCAACCAAACAATGTTATGAAATTTGAACATATTAAAATATATATTAAATTCACTATTAACTACAATGTCATCGATATAATGGAATATTATAATCGTTGAACTATATTATATAAAACAATAATCGAAATATTTGTAGAGGAATGAAATTAATGCTTCTTAAATAATATTTCCTCTAATATTCTTTGATAATTGAAAAATATAATAAAATGAATTGAAATATTTTTTAATAAATTACAATTTATTTTTGAAAAAAAATTGAATTATAAATTAATTTAATTTCAATTATAAATTTCAGCATTAAATTAGTATAACGTGTATAAATAAATTGGAATCATATATTCTAATCTTTCTTCGTACAAATAAAGTATTTATACTTTATATGCACAGGTTGAAATAAACTTGCATATCAGTAATTAAAAATCAATCATTGAAATAATTGCAAGTGGTAGTGTATATTCAAAAACACTCCTGCATTTAATATATAGTATGATTAACTTTTTACGATATTCATTTGATACGAATCAAAGATATGTTTTTAATGAAAATTAAGGTCAAAGATAGAAAAACTTATACTGAATATCAATGTCTGTTTAATACAGACCAGTAGTCATATAAAAGCATTCGGTTTAATTTAGATATTTGATAATAACTTGGGCTCTTCTAGCGAAGCATATATTCTGGTCTAAAAATATTATCACTCTAAAAATATTGAGTTACAAGTATTACATGCTTATAATAGAAAGTCTTTTAAAATACTGTAATATTTAATTAATAATTTAGAGAAGAAATATGTATTTAAAAAATTAACGAATTTTTTAATCTTAAGTAATACCCCCAAAGATAATTATTTTTAAATTATTAAAGAATTCGCTCAATTTTTATTAAAATAATTTTTTTTTCGTTTTATTATTGACACAATCCATTAATATAAGTCAACAAAAATTATACAACAAAAAAATATTAAAAGGAAGTTTAAAATTGCCTGTATTAGATTTCAATTTAAAACTCGATATCTATAAATAGAAATTTAAAAAGTACTCTATCAAGTTAAGGAGTATCCATAAATGTGTGTGAGAAATGTGTATCAAACTTCGTATGCGTTCAGATGCATAAGCTATCCATAACATGTTACAAACTTTAATCTTATATTTCTCAATTTTTCATCCAGTCCAATCGTTAAAAGTTTTTAATGAAATATTCAACAACATCGAAATGTCAGTAAATTAAATTTTTTATTTTATTCTATGATATTTTTCAATGTTTTTCACTTAACATTTAAGATTTTTTTGAAAACGAAACATACTTGAATATGCATATGAAAAATTTCACAAATTTAAGATTGGAAAAAAAATAATACAGAAAGTTTAATGTATTATGTTTTATTGTGAATTATATTATACAGAAAAAATATTCCATTGTAAAAAATTTATCAATAAAGAAACGTAAAATAATCAATAAAAAATATTTTAGAGAATAATTAATTACTTAAATTTCATTCAGAAAAGTAAATTTTATATTAAATAAACAACTTTGAGTTTTTTTATCATCGTTTAAAATCATCGAATACGAGTATTAATTTTGAAATAAACTTGTTTTTATCAAAATTAAACGTGGGCATTAAAAAATGTTTTTAAGTACTGCAACAAAATTTATACCGAAATACGACATATTTTTTTTTAAAACTTAATTAGTTTTATTCGCAAGTTTTGCAATCAAATTTTGGTAAATTTAATTTACTTTAACTTTATTTTTAATTCATATTTTTTCGTATCATAATATTTTTTAATCTCAGCGAACTTTTATTATATTTATTACTTTTAATTTTACTTTAATAATTTCATTATTTTAAAAACTCTTAATGGAATTAATTTATCATACAATTTAAAATTTTTAAGGGTTTAATTGTTTATAAAACTCTTTTAATTTTTAAAATTACTTTACACAATCAATGTTAAAAATTCTCGTTTTCTTTCTAACTTTCGAAATGCGCTAGCATTCTTTTCAGACTCGTGACAAGAATCCGTTTACCGACTCATGATTTTATTGCGTATTTTTGTTTGTTCTTTTCATACATTTTTTTTTATTAACCACAAGTCTTTAATTCTTAGTTATGTTGAGATTTTCAATTATTTATTTTTTAAACATTTTTACATAAAAAAATATTTTTCTATTAGTTGTATATGAATTATGATTTCTTTGTTTAAACTATTAGAATATAATATTTATTATCTTTGAATAAAAAGTTTCATTATGAACTTATTTATCCGTAGAGTAAAAATATTAACTAACTTTAGATTTACATTCTGTAAAATATATTCATTAAAACTAATACAAAAATGTTCACAGTCTTTATGTTATAGTTAAAAAAGGCATTTTAAATACAAACGTTTATACTTTATAAGATTATGCATTAAAATTTAGATAAATAAATTTTGATTTGTATTTTATATAATATTACTAGTTGAAAAATATTTTCAAATCTTGAATATTATTATTAATTTGATTCTTACACAATGGAAAATATTTATTTTTCAGAACAGCATAAATAATTAGATTGAAACCTATTTTTTTATATTAAACTAATAAATTGATAGCCTTATATGTGAATAGATGTACATGTATTGGATAGAAACCAAAATTTCGGGCATTCAAAAAATAAAGTTTATATTAATTAAATTTCGATTAGATATTATATACAAATTTTGTAGATGAAATTTTTTATTGGTCACAAATTTCATTCAATTTTATGTAATTAATGTTATGCATATATTTTGTTTATGTTAGAGAAAAAGGAATTCAATTAAGTAATAACTAATATCAATAATAAATTTTTCACATACACAATAATTAATACGATATATTTATTTTTAAATATATTAAAAAGTATTTACACTTTTAGTATGTTCTTATAAATTTATACATAATAATATAATAAAATAGATACTATAAAAATATTATTAATTTCAATAATTACTTGATTTTTCTGTACTAATCAACATTCAGGAAATATAAAAAGTTAAATGGCTATAAAAATTTAACACGCATATTAATTAACCAAATATCTATATAACTATAAATATTCACCATTTAAAACTCTGATCTAAGTATTATAAAATTTTATAACCTAATCACGATTAGAGGTATTCGCGTTATGAATACTTACGCTCTCGACTGCAGAAAACTTTTATTAGTTTACACATACACGTGCAACTGGTTTACTTCGAGTGGTCAGTCTATATTATTACTGCATGATGTTAAGCTTTGTACTTTCACTTAGGTTAATATCGTTCGGAACTTATTATCGCCTTATCTGTAGTGGTACAGTGTATAAATTTTGCACAAGGGAAAATTATATTAACATTAGTGCGAGTAATTTAGCATAGTGAAGATTTTATGAAAATAGAAGTCAATGTGAGAATATAAGGCTTTTTACGTCTAGTCAATTAATTTTTCTAATGCTCAATTTTAAATCTTCACGGAAAAAAAAATTAAAAACATATAAAATTATCTTTTATGCAATTTTAAATTCTTGTATATTATAGTCATGTAAACAGATCCGTAACTCAAATTGAGAATAAATAAAATACAAAAAGATAAAAAAAAAGAATTTCTTTATTCAATTTTGATTTATATATTAAATTATAATATGCAGTTTTTAATTCTAAAAGAGTTTCACAATAAAACCATTGAAAATTTTTAAAAGAAAAAACAAATACAAGTCAATTAAAACTTATTAAAGTTTTGGAAAAAATTTAAAAAGTTTTTACAAGTTTATTTTATACTTTTAAATTTGTGAATGCTGAATTCATTCGATTTAGATTTTTATATTAGAATCTCCGATGTTTTCAAAATTTTCGTATGCAAATGTTTTCTAATGATAATTAGCTACAGTAAAACCATTTTATAGCACCGAATGCAATTTTACTAATGCGTTTTACCCGTATCAATATGTAATATTCAAAATCACGGTAATTATAAAAAGAAACGAGAAATTACGATATAAAAGTACATCTATATTTTCAATATAGATATTAAATGTAATTTTTATGGCGTTATAACTTAAGAAGATAATGCCATAATAATTATATACACAAATAAGATCACCACAATTCTGCATGCGATCTTATTATATTTTAAATTTTATGATCGATCATTCTAATAACGTAAGTAATTATATATTTAAGTTATTATAATGTTAAAGAATTTTTTAAAATTTATAATCAGTTAATATAATAATAATCAATACAATATTTTAATATTAAATATATAATATGATCAGAATTACTAAATGATTTAGTAATTTATCAAATTTAATAAATTTTATTGTAGATTTCAATTTTGAAACCAGTATTACTTTTATGAAACAAAATCGTAGAAATGAATATTTTCGTAGACAGATTTTATTGACTCGCAGGCTACTTTTATTCTCTTATATTTTATATGTTGGAAATATTTTAAAAAATACAGAGGATATAAAAACTTAAGAATCATACAGCGAAGATGACACAATAAAGAAGACATATCAGTTACTTTTATAGATTCACTATTAATACGGGAAATTATTCAGTATTTTAAACTAGAATATCTTTCAGAAATATTATAAAAACTTTATAAAATTTATTTTGAAACTGTAAATTTTCCATAGCATATTTAACACCAATGATGTTCGATATACTTATTTATACCACGTTGAAGCTATACTCGTCACTCCTTTGTTTGTAAGTAAAATTAATACCAATCTTTGCATGAAATACGGCAGATAAGGAAGGCTACCTTGCACTTTTTAAAATTTTATGTAATTTTCAAAAATGAATAATATTTTCATTATTCTGGACCTGTATCTGATAATTAATTCTTAACTTATCAATAATTCTTTTTGAGCGATATCTGTTTAAATTGAGAATAACTGAACTTTTGTATTTCCATTTTAACAAACAGAATTTTTAAATATTCGAAGAATAATTAATTAAGTCAAATGAATAAAAGAAAATGAATAAAACTTTCTTTGTAATAGTGTGTATTACATAAAATTAATTTATTTAGATTTCAAACAAGTGTTCTGAATGAAAGAGAATAAAAAACAAAAGTAATTATTAAATATATAATTATTAAAATATTTATAATTACACAATAATTTATTTTGAAAATATAAACAGCTGGAAGTTATTGAATAAAACGAATCTATAATTAAAATATTGCCTTTTTATATATTTTATAGTCCTTCCACACACATAGCTAGCAAAATAGAAATTTGCAGAGGTGATATATTGCCTTATGAAGCATACAACTTTATTCTATAAATACTTTCAATTTATGAAATTTTAGAAGAAAAAGACAAGAAATAAATTTTTATAAAATAAAATATTAATTTTTTCGTTTTTATTTGATTAAATGCCTATTCTATTCATTAGGAGCAAAATATAAATTCTAATGAGAATTATGAATTTCTTGAAATTTCTGTAATGATAAATTTCAATAATTGGTAAAGAATAATTATATATTGTTTAATTAATACGAAATAATATTATAGTATAATTAATTATTTTAAAATATGATTTTACGGTGTAAGTTTAAAATATTGATAAAACATTCGGTAAAAAAGGATAGCACACTTTTATTGGAATATAGAACAACAGTTTCATTCATTATTAGTAATAAATTTTTTAAAAGCTTTTTACTCGAGGTATATATATTTATTTTATTTTAGACATTTTTCTTCATATTCTTTAATAATTTATAATATAAAATTTGTACGACTAGACTAGTATAGCCATAAAATGTTTAAAATTTGTATAAAAAATAAGACTAATTTTTAATTATAACGTGAGAATGCAGTATTTACAATAATTTAACATAAAATGAAATCAATATATTTGAATAAACTAAAAATATTATATCGCTAAAACAACTTATGCACATTGAGATGGCAGCGTAGAGCTTTCAAGCTCAAAAGCAGTAAGTTTATGGGAACGTTGAAATATCAGGCTTTGGTTATTGAATTCTGATGGTTCAAAATATTGAATCGTCATAAGAAATAAAAGAACCATATAAATACTCTGAATCTCGCAATCACCTATTTACGACATATAAACCTAGTAATGGAAATTGATCATTTCAAGCTTGGATATACTAATCTTGAGAAGCTAAAATAAGATTCTACCAGTTTATTTTTTAAAATGTTATATATACTAACACTTTTGATCAATGAATGTGTTATATCGTCTTATACTACTCTATTTATGAATTTTAAATTCATTGAAATAATATATTTATAGGAAAATTTTTTTTTAATGTTCTCGATCATTACTCGATAAAAAGTGTATAACGTTTTACAATTATAATTATATCGGAATTAATCTACCTTGTATAAACATTATTGTATTAATTTTTAATAAATTAATAAAATATTTTCAAGCATAAGTGCGTATTCTATTCGCATTTTCTAATAAATCTGTACATTTATTAGAGAAATTTTTCCGTTATCCACATAATAAAACTGAGAGAAAATAATAATAAAAATTATAAAATATCCATTCAATTTTATATTTCGATAAGCTTTGAATGTAGAAACAATTAAAGCTATAAAATTTCAATCTTTTAAATTTATGTTTTATATTGTATTGATATAATATATTTCTTAGTGGATAATATGAGAGATAAAAAATGTAATTCATAAGATAAAAAGTCTTTGCAATTAAGAGAAAAACATAAAAGTAAATATTACAAGTCAACAGTAGCTAAATTTTTTTCTTACCTACCAAAATAATAAAATTTATTTCACCTGAATACAATGCAAGTGCGCAGACACACATGTACATGTATACGTACATAGAGAAGCTATTCAGTGGTTTGTGATAGACAAGCTGATGCGTGTATAAATATACTGCAGTGAGTCAGAGATATGACGATTTCTGAGGCTGGAAGGGCAAATATCTGCTAACAAAAGTAGATAGTACAGTTATCTCACCCAGAGCTAGTGCATCGGTCGGTATAAAAGAAATGACTCGAAGTCACAGAGGTAAATCAGGAGTTAGACGACGTTGTTGGAACAATAATAAAACAAACTACCTGCGCTATCAATGAAAGTATTATTTTATTTGATATATCTGTATAGGTAATCAAGCAATTCAAGTTGTAAGAAACTATATTCGCCTTTGTTTCTCTGTATCTGTTTGTTGTTCATTATATGTTGTTTTTTAAAAATAAAAAAGTCTCGTGGAAATAAACATTTAGGATTCATCGTAATTAATACATTTTTCTCGTCTATGTCAGTTACACTTTTAAATTATCTCTATTCCGTACCTCTAAAATATCTCCAGGCGTTTAAAAAATTAAACAAATCTCCAAAATTAGATGCTTCACATCATATACGTCTAATGCATTATCTACCTTTTCCTCTTATGACGAGCACATTTATAGAACTTCGAATGATTGCTATCTTGGAGCATTAAAATACGCTAATCCGATTCATTCTCGAAATAGTATTGGACATGCAAGTAAACTTGATACATTTTTGTGGAAAAAAAACTTAGAGCACGGTTTAATGTGAGAGCAACAAGTGCTCCAATTTTCCACAACGCGAGAATTGGTGCACGAAATTAAAAGTTGAGGAAAATTTGAAATCATTACGGACAAATAGTAAGAAACAGAAACAAGGACCCCTTACAACATTGTCAATGATAACATCAGCAAGGAACATAAGTCGAGTTACGGCCTGGCGCTTAATGATAGTGGATCCACTTGCTGTGCGAATCAAAGGAAAGTACAGTGCGTTAACCTTACTGTAATCGAGCTCGTCGATCTCACAACTAGTTAAGAAAGAGAGGAGAACCTCAAACCCTTGAGAACAAAGAGCTTCTGTGACTGAACTACCTTCAAGCAATACAAGTCTTGCCAGCATTACGTCTAAGCATCTAACTACAGAGCAGATACAAAGGCTTAAGTCTGTAAGACTCGACTCTATGCCCGATATGAATACGTCTTACTTTTAATTTCATTAATGACAAGATGAACGCAGCATCCCGAGGAAATGTATCCTTCCCTATCAGCAAACATCGTTTTACAAAGAAAGCGAGTATTTAATGAGAAATTTTTATCGCGATTTATCTCTGATCTGCAATTATCCTCGGGATTCTTAGCGTTAGCATTTATTCTGTGAAAAATTAAAGAAGAGAATTTTTATGGTTTCTTTCAATTTAAAGAGTAAAGAATAGAATTTCAGTTGTTTATACTCATTTGGAATTCGAACCTCCGAATATTCAACAGCTGATTGAGATCCTTAAATAAGTAAGATCAGTAGATTTATTTTATCTTATGAATTTAAAGAATACATAGTGTAATATCGATTCACTAAAAAAATTAACTTTACTAAATGAAAATAAAAGTCCTTAATTATTACCAATGGTTTTATGTAATTTATCGATTCAAAAAATATTTCATAATGTATGAATTTATTTAAATAGAAAAGATATCAAGCAATTAAATCTAATTATTAAGTACTTGATATTTTTAGATTATCGCATTTTTATATTAAAAAATTACTCGTCGATCTAAATGATGATAATAAATTTTCTAATGTAAAACTCAAAATTAATAATTCTACGAATACGGTCAATTTTTCTATCCTCCCAGGGCATATCTTTTTTTATCTGAAAATCATGCATCGTGAATATTAAAAATTGCAGATTATCCTTAAATTTGGCACTTTAATAGTACATAATAAATATTTTCATTCTATACTAATAATTTAAAAAATGAGTACGAAATAATGCATAACGAATTTATAAAGTGAATACATTCCATTAAAGCTCAGAAATTTTAATATATGAATAAATTTAGGGAACATATTGTAGCTTGAATTTTTGTTATTCTAAAAACACAATCTTTTTTTATTTTTCTCAAAGATCATAAAAATATGTACTTATTAGAAACACCAAACTTTAAAATTTATTCATCTGCTCGAAAATTTACACTGTTCAATTACGTAATTAAAACGAAAATTATAAACTTACATAGACTAAACACATTTTTTAAACATACTCTAAATATTAGTTTAATTTCATTTTTCAAATAATCTGATGTATAAATATTATAAATATTTTAGCTCAATAGTCAATTTTACAAGGTTACAGTATAATCTTTGGATTAAACTAAGGCTAAGACACATAATAAATTATTATTTTTTGTTTTCTTATGTTATGAATTAAAAATATCCATATATTATAATATATATTCTGTTAAATTGATAATATTATTTTAATAATATTGATAATAACAACTATGAAATAATTTATGGACTAATGATAAAATAGTATAAAATAAAAAGGTTTTATTATTCATATTTTTATTGATGTTGTTGGTTGTCTTATCATTATTATTATTATCTTTATTATCACTATTAAAAATAGGTCTAAGGTTATTTCTTTCAAATTGAAATTTCTATTATTAGATGGAATGATAATTGATCATTGATGAATCATAATTGTACCAATAAGCTTGAAATAATAAAATACAAATTCAAGGATTTAGCATATATGAGATTATCTTTAGAGCTTTGCGTATATTAAATGCCGTCGGAAAATCTTTACATAAGTTGTTGAAACTTCTTAAATGTATTTACGGAAGAAAAAGTCTACTCTTGATTCTGTCTAGTAACTGATAAAGGTTATCAGTGGCATAAAGAATAGAAGTTATTGCTCTCGCCTCATAATAAATGTGAAGAGTGTATTTAACTGTAAGATAGACTACGGCTTTAACAGCACTGAAACTTGGCTTTAAAGTACCAGACAAAACTTGAAATGCTGAGATCGTACTCTTTGCAAAACGAACACATCTTTTATAAAATATGAAGGCTGAAAACGAGGTGAACTAGATGAAAGCTCTAGTTGAATACTGTATATTTGTAGGCAACACTTGACTCTAGCCACCTTCTGAAAGTAAATCTATAAAATAATTATAAAAGTAGACCTAATAAATATGTAGAAGTTTTTTTATCAGATTTGTCATTTAAAAGTATTCTTATCAACATATCCTTTTCCGTGTATCCCATAAATATTGTTATCATTAGTTAATAATATATCATGTTATTTATTAGAGTACAAGATAGTACGTATCGTTATTAGTTTAACCCAATAAAAAGAAGCACTTCTTTCTCTTTATTATTATCATGTGATTTGAAGACCTATAATTTTCGGTTACCAAAATCGTTTCTGTTCATATCTTCCGAAAATTTCCTAGTTTTCCGAAATAGAAAAGCCAGAAAACTGTTTTTAAAGCAATTGTAAAATTATTTACAAAAGAATCACAATAAATTTCTTAGCTTTATGAAAATCATTTATTATGTTATCATTTATTTATCGTTTATCATTTATCATTTATAATATTATTAAGGATAATTATTAAATAAAAGCTAATAGTAGTTGAAGTTACAGGTAAACAGTATTACAAACAAATAATTAGAATATAAATTACGAAACTAATTATAAGTTAAAAAAGAAAACAACGGAACTTCAAGGAAAACTATGATTTAGGAATTTACAAATTATTAAAAGCCACGTAATCTTATTCTGATAGTCTTCTGAATAAATCAATAAAAAAGTCAATTAGATTATTAAAACAAGTAAGATACTCTATTTCATCTAAGATCTAGAATTAATCTTCATCAATTATTCTTCATCAGTTCAATGCAAGTAATTTAAATTTAGCAAAAGAATTATTAATTGAAAGAACTGCCATTTTATTGATAATTTAGATTTTGATGATATATTTAAGCAGTTATTGATCTGATTCATATCATTTTATTTTAATCTAGTGCATACCCTAAAATCATGAATTTTGATACATTCAATTCGTCTCTGACGCTTCCGTAATACAAAAATCGATATAAAAAGTAAACTAATCTTTTCAATATTTTTTGTTTGAATACAGTAATGCACATTTAATAATTGAGAGGTTTACAGAACGCGTCAAGTATCCAATGTGGGAAAATGGGCCTTCGGAAGAAAAAATTTTACTTTCTCGTTAGCGTACGAGTCAGAAACTTAAAATTCGATTTATCTTATTCTTTCAGCTAGTAGCAATTCATAATCTCTGCACATTTCCTAATGGTTCGTAATTATGAACAAGCAAGTCGTATGCACACTGCAGGTATTCGACACAGGCCTAAATTTATACTAAAAGGGCGACTTAAACTCGTAATGGGGTACCAATACGGGCGCGTATTGTCCACGTAGCGACCACCACCTCGAACAACAGAGGACGAGATATTTTTCAAAGAACATGACCACCCTAACTTTTAAATTTCATCTGCATTTTGTGGTTTTAAATGTAAGCAGATCATTGAAGAATGCATATTTTTTATTTGCATACGTTGGATTAAGCCTTTTTATTTCCTCTAATATGCACGAAATTTGTATGTCTACTTGTTATCGTATAAATTACGTTTATTAAACTTTATTTAGAATAAATCAATCTTAATTTAATCATACCTTCTTTCCCTAAAAAATATTACTGTCCAAACTATTATTATTATTTTATTATTATGATAGTTATCATTATTAAAATTTACATTATTTATTACAATAAGATTGTTAACAACGTTAATATTTGATTTATTTTAATTCTGCTGATGAAAAATTTTATGTCAAAAATTGACGTTATACTATTTCATGAAATTCTTATTTTTTTCATTTTTCGTTATCTAATAACATTTTATAATACTATAATATATCATAATACAATTTGCATCAATCATTTTATATTATATTTCATGCATAAATCAATTTGTATAAATTTATGTTGAAAAATTTTTTTCTTTAAAGTTTTAAATGATATGATAAAAATTTATATAAAATAAAATTTCTCGTAATTCATAAAAAAATGTTAAAACTTTAAATCAATTTAGACTACATAAATTTTTTTCAAATCATAATTTTAATAAAAATTAATAAAAAATTATCCTTTCTTAATTTATAAGAAAATTTTAATATTTAATTAAATCATAATCAAGTTCTCGCTACCCAACTTTGAAAGCCGAAAAAAAGAAAAGAAATGCATTCTACTCGCAGATATCACAGCTAGAGATGTTGGATTAATCCCGGACTAATAATATGTAGCAACAGCAAAAGTAAGTAAATGATGCATCTGTGTCTATGTATATATACACTCAGTAAAAGAGGTTTAGCTTTTTATGTATACACTTCTGTTTTGGCCGTGTGTGCAAGCGACCGCTAGTAAAACTATCCGAATAGGAATGTCGAGTGAAGCGACGCAGAAAATGTGATTCAGTACACTTACTCATCGAAGTAAACTTTCCAGGTTTTAACTGTTCGTTCGAGTTCTACCTAGTCCAAGTACAAACAGTCTACGTGAATACATGGAAGTCTAAATTGAGCGCATCCCACAGTGACATCCAAAGTCTATCGAGTCACTCTGTCTCTATCTTTTAGTTTCGTTGTATCCATTGAAAATTAGATTTCAGTCTCCGTGGAAGAAGAGAGATGTCAGTGGAAAGGAGAATAAAACGAAGAATATACAATACTTTTTGTGTAAAAGAATGTTAGATGCAACTCTCTTATTTTGTCTGTAATTTTTTATCTTTTAGTAAAATCAGTTTAATAGTTATAGATAAACATTACATTACTTTGGGAAAGAAGAAGTCTTCCACAAGTTGAAATGATAATTTCTTGTGTATACTTTTACTTTCATAGAATGTTTATTATATTTAATTGCTTTGATTAATTCACTCCATTTATATTAGTTATTAATTTTTTATAATTAAAATTTTTATAATTTATTTGAGTTCGTATATGTAAGCTCGATCATGATATACAAGCTCTGTAATTTGTATATATTCTCAAAAATTAATTATGCAAAAATAATCATTTCCATAAATATTTCTAATATTAAATTGTAGTTTTTATATGCAAGCATCCAATAATAACCAAGATAACGATAGCTTAATTCCCTTAAACCATTATCCCTCCTGACATTTTAGACTCAAAGATTAATCAAAAAATAATAAAACAGAAAATGTCACGATAAATTAGTAAAGATAAAATACTGTAAAATTAATTTATAAAATAATGACGAGATAATATATAATTTTTCAAGATTCAAAATAAATAAATTAATATATAAAACTCTATAAAAATTAAATTTACATTACATATAACGTTAGATTAAATAAAGTCTAGTTTCGAAGATAGAGATATTAATTTTCAATAAAACCAACTACTATTGGTATTACATATGAGAAAGTCGGTAAATCAGGTATTTAAAGTGCAGACTACACATTCATATTCATAAGCATAATTTCATTTGTTTTCAAAATACATAAACGTTTTTTATTAGAATAATAAAAATCTTGTCTTTAGTTTGCAAATTTTCGTGTAAATTTTATGAATCTAATTTTTCTTATGTTTTTGCAATATTGCGAACAAGGAGATGCCAAAATTTTTTTTTCTTTCAAAAAAGAAGATTAGAATAAAATCCTAAATATATTTTTAGATTGAGACATAGAATTTATTAGTGAATTCTACTTCCTCTGTAATATTATCTATTTAAATTCTAAAAATTTGCAATTTCCTTTTTTTTTAGGAATCAAAATTATTAATGAGAAATATACAATTATCAGTATCAAATACACAAAAAAGGTTTAATTGTATGCATAATTTATTTATGTAAGACTACTTAATATTATATTTTATAACTATATTATAAAATTGTAATTTATATATAAAAAATAATTATACTTTTCGAGATTAAATTATACTTATGTAAATAATAGTTATACAACGTTGAACGACTAAACACTTAATAACTTGCACCATACACTTTGACATTAATAGCTTTATTTTTAAGTGCTTTTTTTACATTCTTTTAAGAATAAACAAACTTTAAATATTACATAAAATAAATTAAAAATCTTATTATAACATTATAAATGATTTAAAATTTAATTAATACACTTCGGTTCTTTTACAAATATTTTAGTTAAATAAAAATACGTATTTCAGAAAAATTTATTATAAGACCTTTTTGATATATTTATAAATCAACGTAAATGCGTAAAATAAGTGTATAAAGTTTTTTTAAGTTATGTCATACTATATTGGTTGTAAATAAATTATTGGAAATAAATTTGGAGTGTAGTCGTTACTGTATATTTGCACTTTTACTCGTTCAACTTTATGCTGTCAAAGTCACTCGCTATATTTTATATCACTTAAAATTGTATTACGATATTAAAACTTTAAAATCAAAAATAATTATTTATAACATAATATATTATATTAACTTGTATACTATATTATAACTTATATAATTCACAGTTTTTCAATGTAAGTTTGCTTTAATTATAACTTTTTATCATTTTCATCGATAAAATAAAAACGACTTTGTCAATTAATATAAAATAAAAAAATTAAAATTATATGTTCTGATATTTTAAAATTTTAACGTTAGTGTTTTTTTACTTAAATAGATATTAAAAAAAATTATAAAGTTTATTTTGAAATTTATTCATCTTATAATTTTTTAGACTAATTATTTAAGATAATCTATTGATCATTATTGACTCCCAGAACAAGTCTGGTAGTTGAACTGGTAGTATTTTTTAAAGTAAAGATATTTTAGAAAATTAAAAGTTATTTAGTTTATTAGCTAAAACAATTTAATAAGAGTGTTTTTATCTCATCTAGTTTTCATTTGAAATAATTTTAATTTTTATTTATATGAGAAAACTTATAACTAAATAAGATTAATTATACATTGAAATGTTTTTTGGATATTTTAGTTTTTTTAAATGCCTAATAATATACTTTCACATTTAAAATATTTTTAGATTTATATATATTTATTTTTAATATTATACGATTTGATGAACTCGTATCCTCTTACTGATTTATAAAAAATTACTTATCTTTCGCGCAAATAAGTTAATAATAGATTTTTGCAAATGATTTTTACAAGTATAATTATTATTGTTATAAAAATTATCAAAAGCTATAAGAAAATTTAATTCTTATAGTAATGATTTTAAATAAATTTTCTTATTTAAAAAAAATATAATATATATAGAAAATAGTTTCACCAGTGAAAATAATTGAAAAATCAATTATTCAACCTAATATCTCGGTTACATTCCATTCTGTTTTTTAGAACATTTTTTCTTCAACTGGTCTATTACATAATGAAAATCAATTCATGTTAGAAAATATTAATTATTCAATGTTGAACTTATCAATTCCCATTGAAATTCTGCAATCACTTGGATCAATATTTGAGTTTTAATACTATCGAGATTTATTATGTTTATTAGTAAAATATCAACTTAGTAATAGGAAGAGTAAAAATATATTATGTATACTACTGAAAGTATAAATATAATTTTCCAATAGTAATTGTTTTAAATTTTTACATGATTTATCTTTTATTTCACATAAAATTCAAGTACTTTTGAGGTTTTTGCTACATTAAAAACATAAGTACTGAAAAATTTTAATTCCACGTACAAAAAAGGGTTTTATTTAAATACGTAAATAATTGTTGAACTTCTATAAATACAGCTATTATAAGATAATTTATCAATTTTATCAATTATCAAAATTAGGAGAGTAAGTAGAACATTCCTGTAAGTATAAATGTGATGGTCGATTGTGTATGGGTGTGTATCGTGTTTCAGTGATCCACTGACAAGACTTACCTGCTTGGAAGCGGTGTAACTTGTAAACTGCTGAAGCCGGCTGCTCATCATCTTCGTGTCAGGATTCGTAGATTTGTCGGCTGGTTGCTTGTTGTTCCAGATACTCACTAATCCAACAATGATCATCGCGATCAATATTATAATACCGATCAATAGTGTCAGAGTTACGATCTTGCTCTTCGGAGAAATTACCATCGCCATTTTACTCATACAGTTTATACGCCGGTTATCCACTCGCGCAAAACTCTACTAATAATAATAAACTTTAACACTTTTTTAATTCCTACGAAGTCTTAAATTACTATCAATGACAATTAAGTAATTTTATGACGTCTCGATACTCAAGAATTTTTGAAACGTCGGCAAAGAAACGACGTACCTTTCTTAGAACCATCGGTACTAATGTTTCTTTATTCTCAATTTTCTTTTATTTCTTTTTTACGAGGTGAAATATTATTTTCTTCTTTACCAACTGAAAAATTCCGATAATTTCGATTTTTCTCGATCTACGATGTTCTTCTTTCGAGACTACTACTATTCCTCTTTCCTGCACTCTTTCTTTCTCTCTCTTTCTCTCTTAGTTTCGCGCTCCTTCTCTAACTACACTTTCTTGTCTCGAAAAATAAACGTATACAGTTTCTTAAAATTTTTCAGCTATTTCTTCTTTATATTTTATTTTATTTTAGGGCGTGTCTCATAGTAACTTTTTGAGAATGAAACATTATTGTTTCTTACCACATCGCATTTAACACGTAACTTTTTTTGTATTATAACGTTATTATAAAATCTTCGTTCAAAATTTTAACAATTTCAATCATCTTTGATAAAACATCATTGCGTTTATATATCTCTTTTTTCTGTTTTCTTTTCATATACTTTAACGATTCCTAGTTCAAATTGTAGTGACGCTTTATTTCAAGTCTCACTTTTTATCTCACTATTATTTTATCGTCTTTCTTTATCTTTTCATTTCTCAGTTGAAGATAAATTGGACAGTGTTAATTTTCTTCTCCTTTTCGTACCTGCATAACTTGTAACTGGATTCTCCTATAAAATACGAGAAGTGAAAGCCATGCTGTTTTAATTTTTATATTTTTCATATAACTAATGTAGCGCATCGTTTTCTCGTTCGTTTTTCTCTTTTTTTTATCCTTTATTTTTACCTACTAGAATCTTGTTATAAGACTGTAGAATACCGTTTATAGCACTCAAATGATGATTAAATTATGCATACAAAATATTAATTGCTATATTTCTAAAATATTATTTCGATACTTTTTATTCAATATTTCGATATTAACAGAATAATTAAAAGGAATTAGAAAATTCTTTTGAATTCATTATAATTTAATAAGTGTTTCAGAAACTCATAAGATTTTTAAAAAATATTTAATTTTATACTTATTACATTATATTACAAAAAACATTCAATTTTACAGTTTTTACGTTATATTATAAAAAAATTAATTTTTATAGTTATTTTATAATAAAATATCTTTTCTTTTATTTTTATGGCCCTTTAACAACAGAAAAAAATTCTATGTGTTATGCGAAATAAGCTTTAATAAAATTACTGAATTTTCCTTATACGTAGCAATATTTTAATATAATTATTAGAAAACTCAAAGAGTTTTTTCGCTCATTCCATACTCTTTATAATAAACGTTAATGTTTTTTATAACATACTTTATTTCAAACTGCTATTAGTTGAAACCTTATTGTACCAATTAAGTTTGAAAGGATAATATAAAAGAGAAAAAAATTGTAAATAATTTAAAAGTTCGTTAGATTAAGATATAGAGATAAAGATAATTTCCTTAAAAAAAAATTCATTTTAAAAGATTTTTAAAAAATTATATAGAAACTATAAAGTGCATTCAGTTGCATCAATGATAACATTAAGAAAAAAAAAATTTTGCGTTTTTAGTTTTATTGAAATGCATTAAGAAATATTATAAATATTTTACAAACAAAATCATTTATAAAAAAATGTCCATGATTTATAGCTTTGCTACAATAAGGATGTTCTATAAATTGCAGGGCTCTAAAATACTTTGATCTGCAAACGATTTTTAAGCTTTTGATTTATTCACTATGCTTAGAAATTTTATAGGTTATAAAAATGAGTACAATAGAGTCAAAACTGAAAATTTATTTTGTTTCACTATAAAATACAACGATCTTAAAAAAACAAATTTAAAATTAGAACATCAAATTTTACAATATTTTTCCTAATTTTGTATAAAATCATTTTAAAATGAAGTTATATAGTATTTTAATAACAATAATTAAGAGTCTTATACTAATTGCTCAATCATATTTACTTAAAAGATATAAAAAAATAATATAATATTAAGTTTTTTTCCTTTATTCCACATTTTTAAAAATCCTTCAAAGTAATTAATGTTATTTATAATTATTCTGTACATAATAAGAAATATTAAAAATTAGTTTATGTATAGGAACAAAATTAATAAATACAGAGTATATTTTGATGCATTTTATGGAGGAATGTTCATCATAAATAAAACATTCGACAAAAAAGAGAGTTTGAAATCTTTTTCCAATCACAAAATAATAAACTTACTTTTAGCAATATTGTGGCTTTATTTTCGGACTCTTAGCTAGACATTATATTACTTCGTTATCCTGAGTAGTACGTGAACAAGTAACGAACCGCATGTGTAAAAATACAAATTATTCCAAAAAGAATATTTTATAATATATTTTTAGAAAATATTTATGATTTATGGTTGTACCTTCTTTTTTAAAAGAAAAATAAAATTGATGATTTCAAATATAAAATTAAGTTAAGTAAAATTCCCTTTTTAATTATACAATATTTTTTAG
Source organism: Platyscapa corneri (assembly GCA_018907185.1). NCBI lineage: Eukaryota > Metazoa > Arthropoda > Insecta > Hymenoptera > Agaonidae > Platyscapa > Platyscapa corneri. Next base: position 2,133,425 of record JACCHW010000012.1, read on the forward strand.
AATATGAAATATAAAACGTAAATAACATAGTCGATGAATTAGATAAAACAAAATGTTTATTCCAAAGGAAGTTACGACACTAAATTATTTGAAAAAATGATTAAATATATTGAATAAAAGGAAGAATTTTTATTATATTTATACGAGATCAGAATTCTTGTTAAAATAACTACCTAAAGCAAAAGTATTTTGAGATAAATGGTATTTTATTAGAAAGCGATATCACAATTCTCGACACATTTATTATGAATAAATTCAACTAAAATAAAAGTAATACAGCATTGTTAAATATTGAATTCAAATTGTATAATTTTTAAAATTAAAAATAATTATACCAGAAATATACTTTCATACATAATTGTTAATTTTCAATCCTAAATAGTAGTTAATGAATAATTTGATTCTATTTTAATATAATTAATTTTTTCTATTATATTAAAATATAGAAGCATTTTCACATAAACACGCGATGAATCATTTTTGAAAATTGATTAAAAGTTTTTTAATTTTCTTATTTAAAGCTTTTGAATGTCTGTAATTTTATTATGAATCATATTTACATAACTATGCACAAGTATTTGGTTAATATTAATCATGAAAATTTTTTTTAATGCATATTAAATAAATATTAATACAGAAAAAATCTTTTGCTCTAAAAAAATTAAATAACTAAAATCCTAATTGTTAAATTGGAAAATATAGATAAAAACAGAAAGAAAAGAAAAGAAATTTAAATAAATATGAGTGCGGAAATATTTCAAACAAGCTGAAACAAATCTGTTTAAACAGTTTCAAATACAGTATTCATTGTTTGAATTATATACATTATTTCAATTTTGATAATTCTTTAAATAGCTTCTATTTCATTTTATGTTACCTGTTTAATTACAAACGAAAATCGTATAATTCCACGTATTAACTTAGTGAAATTTTGAATTGAGAACTTCAACATTAAATTAAGTTAATTGAATGCCAATAATTGTGTTGAAAATAACAATGTAAAAATTTATATTTATTAATGTGCAGGTGTTTACTTAATATTGCATCTTTATATATACTTATTTTTTAATAATTGAATGCAATGTACTAGATTTATAATAAATGCGTCTTTTAAATTAAAAAATCAAATATAAATATAAATAAACACGACAAACCTTAAACTATTGTTGCAAATATTTAAAAATTATCTTTCAAATTTTACATAACTTATTTAAAAATACATGCGGATATTAACTTTCAGTATTTTCAAATAAGAAAATATATCTTTTTATATTTATATATATATATAATTTGTTATATTAATAACATCTTTTTAATTCAATCATTCAAAGTAAATTTTACTCTAAACAATATTTTAATGTTATACTGTATTATCAATATACTATCATTTTCTAAAATTTTGTCATCATATTTCTATAATATATAAAATAAATATATAGTTAAGATTATAACGAACAATTAAGATAAATTACATTCTATCAATCATTACTATTTCCAGGTTTATTTTGAAAAGGTTATAATCCCATACAATTTTTTGTAATACAATGAGTAATAGTTTTGATTTGATTCCAAAATATTTTACTTTTATTAAAATATTTAAAATCATAATAATACGTATATAACAATATTAATTAATCAACAACAATATTAATTTAATATATTATTAAAATATATTATATATTAAATAATAATTAAATATGAATTTGTTAATGAGAATTTTTGAAATATATGAGATAAATATAAAATATGATCAATTACTACTTTAAAATTTTATTATGTATTAAATTATACATTTTTTAATTTTCTTTCTGTATGGTTTACCGTACAGAATTTTTATAATTTTATTTTATTCCGGATCTTATATCTGATATTAATATTATAATTAATTAAAAGCTATTATTACTTTATAATTAATTTATAATATTAATAGAGCAGAAGTAATATTTCTCTAATATTAAAGAAACATTAGTTTATATTCAAAACATTAAAATATTGATAAACATTATTTTAAAACTAATTAAATGCAAATGAATATACAGGTTTGCATTTTTTAGTTTTTTTAACTCATGCACACGTAATGCTTTAATCAATAATAAATTTATTTGTTCTAATTATAATAAAAAAATGAAATATAGAATTTCACTTAAATAGTAATCTCTTTAGTAAAATATATGCAATAAAACTAAAAGAGCAAAAAGTAACCCCTAAGTTTCCATCATCCCATAAATTTCATTAACTTCTTCATCCTAATTGAAACAGCGGTAGTTTTAATAGAGTAAATATAAAAGAAGAATTTTCAGAGTTTTCAAAGGGTTGGAAAAATTGTAAGAAGAAAATAAATTGGCGTTTTCTCATAATCAGAGAAGAAAAAGACCTAAAATAACAAAGGGAGAGTTGAATTTCGGTCGCACATGTGTCAAATAGATCTCCTTGCTCGTATAAAAGACTTTAGGAAAAAAGCGAACAGAAAAGTATTCCGCCATGAAAGGGTTAAGAATCCGATGGTTATGTTCATTAAGAGTTCGCGTAACATTATCATCGGATTCTTTTCGTGCAATACTTTTCTAACAGTCATTATTGGTATTTTTACCACTTAATGACAATCATTTTAAAAACTATTCTCTAACTTTCTCTTTATTTTTCTGACCTTTTGTTATTTTCTTCTTTTCTTCGTACAGAAATTTTAAATTAAATCGAAAAAATCAAAGAAATTTTTATAAATAATTATGAACGCATATTTTTTATTTTACTTAATTTTTCTTTTACCACAATCTCAATGCACGATTTTCTCTTCGTTTGAGATGCTACTATCGCAACCTCTTACTGTATATACTAAAACTTTTTCCCTTGCATGAAACGGAAATATCGATAGTCTGAAGAAGAAAAAAACGTATCGATGTCATTTCAATATTTCCTAGTGAGCCACTTTTTCAACATATTTCCTTTTTATAATAATTCTGCCGATTCTATTTTTAAATTATAATTTTATCTTCAGCTTAAAATGTTGTCTAATCTTTTGTCTTGCATAAAAATTCACTAAATATATTGTAAATTATTAAAACCAAATATTTTATTGTAAAAATAGTCTAAATTTTGTTTACAATTAATAAATTAATAATAAATTTAAAAAAAATTCGGGGTAATAGGTTTTTGTTTACTCAAAAAATATAGGTGGATAATAATTTTGGATATAAACAAGCAAATTTTGTATGAAAACATAATCAAAAATGAGAAAGCTTTGTTAGAGTCTTCAGAAAACTTATGTACTTTATATGTTATAAATTTATATGTATAAAGAAAAACATCAATAACATTTTTATATGAAAGTTTCTATACATAAAATTTATATTTCAAAGATGGGGAGAACTGAATATATTTTTGTGACTTATAATTTTTTAACAAAATCAAGAACATAATTAAATTAAAAAAATTATTTATAAAATTTTAAATATTGTATTTATTAATTTTATTTCTTCTTGTTATTTCTAATTTTGTTTTCATTATTCTCATTTATTTCCTTTTCCAAGCTAAGTACTAAAATTCGTAGGTACTTTTTTAAACTAAATAGTGATTGGCGATAAACTGTCGAAGAAAATTTCTGGCAATATATTGGCACTTATCGATTCTTTTGATAAATCTAAAATATGAAGCATAAAAATCTTATAAGCTGTTCGCTTGACATTGTTTATGACATATTTTCCCTTACGGTCATAAACGTATATATGTATATATAGAAACATAGATAAGTATACGTGCACGGATATAAAAATATGTGATCGAGTATAAACAAAATCTGTTGTTCTTAAAGCTATACAAATAAATAGACTATATTAGAAAAATGAAAAATAAAAGTAAATAAACACTGTACTGTTTGATATCGTGGTCTAGATCTGAATATTTGTACATTAGCTTAAATTGCAAGTAACCTTTCCAAACATAGACAGATAAGTTAACTGTTAATTTTACAATCTATTACTATGAAATTTCTTGTGTCTTATACTATATAGGTTTTAGAGGTGGCTGTGAATACTGATGCAGTAACATTCATATTCAGTAGTTCCAAATATACCCATTATACTTCAGCATTTCATCGCACAACATAATAACCGATTATTCTATCAAAATAATCAAAATCATTATAGAATTATTGCAATTACTGAAAGTTACTATGAATAACAAAGAAATATTGGATCTCATCCAAGGTTAGATAGATATAAGATATAATAATTTTAAAAATTCTTTTTCAAATTTTGATCTTCGATTATGATCTGTTATTCAAGTAGGTCAATAAACATAGCTTTTATATTTTCTTTTTATATTTTTTATCAAATACTTAAAATAGCCTTAAAAATGCTAAAAACATACTATTAGATCAGTAAAACAAATTCTAAAAATTCAGTAACAAATGTTAGGTCATGGTTATTCTTAGTAATTTAACCAAGTTTTCTTTTCAAAATACATTAAAATATCAGATATCATATGAAATTTAATTTGAATTTGAAAATTTATTAAAAATTAAAAAATTGAAACGAAACAAGAACCATTGAATTGCACGACAAAAATAAATTCTTTTATTCAATTATTAAAGATATAGACTATCAAATACCGATTATACTTTTTTCTTTTTCATTTATAAATATTCATTTATATATGTGTGTGTGCGTGTTCATAAAAATTAATTTTATCAATAAAACCAGAAAAATTGAAATTAACAATTTAATTTTTATATTTATTTTAAGAAAATTGAATTTAATAAAAACTTGTTATATGTATTGATTTAGGTTTTAATTTGCAGAATTTTTATTTAAAAAAACTCAGAAAAATATGCTATTTTAAATTTTTAATATGAATGTAATTTAATTTAATCGTTAGTTAAATTTACAGTTAATTTATTGATAAAAATATCTAAAAATACAAAACAGCAATAAAATTTTTTAAATATTGTGTTGCATCAACATAATCACAGGTTATACTTTCTATATTAACCTATGTGGATAAAAATACAGCGAAGGAAATATTATATTGAGAGAATTACAAACAGCTTCAAAGTATCTACTTATAAGTAGTTGAGTAGTATATATATATATATATATATAGTAGTTTGAAGTTTATTGCAATTATAAAGAATAGTGCATTATTTATATTAAATAATTGTAAATTGTACATATTAAATTTTTAAATTATGCAGAGTATCATATCAGGTTAAGTAATAACTATCTTTGATGACCAATGACCAGCTGGCTCACGGAAATATTGAAATATTAATAAAATCACGCGCAAAAGGAAAAAGTAATAACGACTTCCGATAATTAAATATATTAGGAAAAGACGAAATTGCCTTTGAGATTTTGCGAAATTATCAACGGCCGTTGGAGTTTCGAGAAGAACATCAGCGAATTAGAGTATGTAACCGCGTAAAACACCTGAAGCTCATCGATGGGCGGAGGCCCTCGAAATAGCAACAGGAGCTCCTAGACTATACGCTTTGCGTATCGTTTGCCTGTTGAAGCATTAGAACAATTAGTCTTTTCATTCATCACTCACCCATATATCCTTTGATGATGAAGTGATTTTAGGTTGAAATCTTTTACTTCATTTACATTTTGTTACAAATAACTCATCATCTCGTTCTTTACAGAAAATATGTAGTTACAAACCTAGTTCAGCTATTAGCGAGAGGAAAAAGGGTGATAAATAGATCGGGTGGGAGCGAAAGATTTAGTGGGGGAATGAGAGACAAGGATGGAAAAAGATCTCGTAATTCAGGTAACACGCGCGCTTCAAGTGTACTGAACCATTGGAGCTTTTCATTGAAACAGCAATTCTAGGAGGATCAAATTCATCTGCGAAATATCCTGTTCTACCATACGTTTGTGCAAAAAGCCTCTCGAACTTTTCATTTCTGTTTCACCGTTTGGAGCACGTATCTATGTATGCGCGCAAACTTGGAAATCGCGTGAATATAATAGCACTTCAAAGTGAGCTTATCACGATCGTCAAAGTGATAAAAAGTCATTTAATATATTGCTCGAGTATAGAAATTTTAACATCGACATAAGACAGTATTTAGATATTGTCTTTGCTAATTTATATCTATTATTAGTTATTAAAATTTTCCGAGCTTTGGTCAGGAACTGAGCCAAAAATTAATTTTGAATAATTTTCAACAGTAAAAATGTAACGCTCCATTAAGCAAATGCTCAGTACAATAAAAGAGTATTTTAACGTAACAAGTTTAGTTCAAAATATAAAGTATATAATTTTAAGAAAATAATATTTAAGTTATTTTCATAGTTGCAGAATATATTCAGATAATCCTAATATTTAATATTTACATACTTTGAAAAATAATCAAGTTCAATGGAAATTGGTTTATTCCATCAAATATATTTTACTGCTTTTATAAATTACCCGCGGACAATATTTACTAAAGAATCTTTGTATTACATAAACATGATATTCATCTATACATTATATATATATGTATACAATTTATATAATATCAAAAACATTTTGCTGTAAAACAATGAAAAATCAAAATCTATAGAAAGTAATATAAACCAATAAATAATTCGACTTTGAAACATTTTGATATACTGCATTATAAATTTATAAAAAGCATTTTATTTAGATAGTTAAAATAACATTAGATAGATTTTCAAATCTAAAAATATATAAAAATATATTTATTTATTAAATATGTGAATAATTAGGCAGATATATGATAAGTATACTAATAAAGTAGGACTAATAAAGTAAAAAATTTCTGAAATTTCATTTCCTTATAGAAAGTTTTTAAAAATAAATTGTAATAAAAATTCATATATTTATTTTTAAAATTAATATTTTTATATTTAAATAAATGAGATAAAATAATTATCATCAAATGAAAAAATTATTATTGTTCGTAGCTTAATAAATGTAATCAAAATATACAATGCGGTAACGCGATAATTTCAAAATCACATTTTATATTAATAAAAACTTACGTAAATTTGACTTTTGACTACCTAATTTACGTCTACTTGTATATAAACAACTAAATCCATGTTATTATTGTTATTCAAGAAGCACAAATTTAATATACTTGAGTGAGCTTTTGTTCAAAGTAACAGAATATTTAACAGGATGATTAACTAACCATGTATTTTAATAATTCAGATAAAAATTGTATTTTTTAATTTGAACTGAATTTAAATTTTAAAACGTTTTTCTACGTTACATTATTAATAAAAAAAACTTAAATCATATATATTCTAATTTTTTTATAAAATAAATTAATTAATCATTAATTTTATTAAACTAATTATGTAAAATAAATAAATTATTATTTCTATCCAAAAATCTAATTTATTTAATTTAATTTAAATTCAAATGTCTTTAAATTATTTGATTATTATTAGTCAACAAATTATGAAATATTGAACTTTACATCTACAAAAAAATTCACATGCAATTAATTAAGTTTTAATTACGTATAATTTTCCAGATGTAAGTTCAATTGTTTAGTAAATTGTATCATATAATCATTCATGCATTGTAATAATAATATATCCAATGATATTACTAATTACAAACTTAATTATCAGTAGACTCGAATAATGAAAATATCATTAAAGTATTAAAAATAATAAGCATCCGTATGGTTAAAACAAGATAATTAAAGGAAGGATCTTTTTAGAATTTAAATATTCACAAAATTGTGCAAAACATAATTATGTCAAGTTGAAGTACTCTTTAATAAAAAACTGCCGATATCTAAACTTCCAATGCGTCATACAATAATATGAATAATAAACAATAAAGTGCAATTAAAAGTTTTACAAATTGGCTGTAATAAAAATTTTCTGTAAGTATTTCGTCGCGTAATCAAAGTATGATATCCTGACTCGTTGCTTACTTTGTTCTCCAGCCCGGCGCAATTAACCAAAAGAAATTGCTAGGATAGATAGAAACTGCGCGAGAGATTGAAATGACAATGATAAAAGTGGAAGGCGATAGTAAAATAAAGATGAAAGGATGACGTATCAGTGAACGTTGCTCAAGGTTGGAATGTACTGATGCAAAAAAGTACGATTACACGAATAACGGTAGCAAAAGTGAGAATAAAATTTTTGATTTTCGACTTGCATTGTAGCATTCAAGCAGAGTCTTTCATTCATCGTAGTTTTCTTCAAAGAACATAATAAACTCGAGAGAGATTTACACGGTCTCACAACTTTTGCCTCAATTTTGCTTCTATACTACGTAAATCAAAAACAAAATGACGCGTCTTCTGTTGTATTATTTTTTGTCGTTTCTCTTTATCTGTACATTTTTAGTGAGGTTTTATATAGCACGAAATTTTTGTAACTCCCTTGGACATTTTGTTTTATCACTATTTCTTTTTATCTAGGATGCGATAAAACCAATTAAGTTCACTTTCTACACAATATATGCTTAATTCGCTTTTGAATTCATACTAAACTTTTATATCCCTAACATCAATGTAAAATATCTGTCTTTATTTAGTTTCCAAATTTGTAATATTATTTTCCAACAAAATTCAAATATTGGCGTTGATAATCCAAACAAAACGTACATTTAAAATGATCTGATTTCAATTAACTTCTTAAATTTTTTTATTTTTAATCATGTAAACTTTTATAATGTTAGATGTAAAATTATTTTATTTTTTTATGCATAATTTAATAATGAAATTATTTTTCAATATTTTCATATAAATGATATAATTAAAATATTCTTTAGAAGCAAATAATTTGTATGGTCTTGATTATTCCATTAATGAATTCGTAATTTATTAATAATTAAAAATTTTATAAAATATTTACGTCAAACAAATCAATATTTAATTAATTATTACATGATGTATTAAACTTATAGAAAAGGGAAAATTTTAATATAATTTAACGAGGTCATAATAAATATGCTTTCCTTTTAATTGATAAATTTATTTATACAATTTTCAGCTGATAATTATGAAACTAAATATGACCAACTTATAATAAAACAAGAGATTTAAATCTTTTAAAATCTAGTATCTAGTTGAAAAGAACTCAAACTTGAAATATCAATGTCAAAGATATTAATTCGAAATCTACGTCGACAAACATGATAGAAATAATTGAAAATTTTCAATTAATAAATTGAAAACGTTAATTCAAATAATGTTTTAGCAAATTGAAATTATCCCATCAATTTTTTCTGTAATAATAATTAACCTTCATATATTTTGTACCTGTATATTTGAATATTCTTTATCTTTATTTCAAAAAGCTAAATAAAACAATATTCAACAATAGATAACTTATTATTCTTTAAATTAAAACTTAAAAGTTTTCAAAATATTCATCAACTGAAATCCAAATAAAAAATTTTAATTTATTACTTGGTACATATTTGAACTGAATTACGATTCAGAATTATTTTGATAGAAATCTAACTCAATGTTTATTTTTAATGCATTATAAATTAATTCAATTTACATATTAATTTATATCGTTAATTATTTTACTTTAGCTAATTCTAAATTTTTAATTGATCACATTAATGATTTAAATTTTTATAATTTTTTCATATATATATATATATTATCATCATATTCTCCTTAGAAAGACTTAATCTTGATTTATTACCCTCGTGTATCTTTAAATATGTAAGAACATAATTATTTGAAAAGTATAATTAGAATCCAATTAGGAATGATTAGACTTTCGTATATTTTTAGGTATTAATTCTTTAAGATATTAATTTGAAATATTAATGCTCTTTGTATTTTCAAATCTTTCGCAATGTTAACAAGTTTTTTAAAAAATTTTATTTCATTGCAAAATTATTACACGATAATTAAACAAACGGATGCATCAATACATGTTTTATACTTTCTCATTTTAAAATAAATAATAAGGTTTAAATCAAAATTGTTTATGTTAAATAGAATAAGTCATAATGTCTACAGTTCAGTTATTATCAGTATTTCTATAGATTAAATATGCATTCCTTAATTTACTGATTAATAACTTATTTTATTCGTGAAAAAATACTCAAATGTAATTCTAAAAATTTACATTTTATTTTAATTTAGTATGTTCGTAAATATATACGTGAACAATTGTATATTTAAATATAGTACGATTTCAAATATATGTGTATTTATATTTATTTATGCACATGGAAATATATCATAACTAGATTAAATAATTTTCAAATAAAAAATGTAATCTATGCCTTTGATAGTGAGCTAAATAATTTAATAAATATTTTAAATGAAACGTAAATAAACAAATTGATGAATTTTATTAACATAGTTATTGTCTATGTAAAATAGTACTAATCGTTAATAAAATTCATAACATTATTTTCACTTTTAACTCATAAACATTTATTTATTATATATATAATGGTTGATAACTTTTAATAACGTAGAATATTTTTCTATTTGGACTAATTTTACTTTTAAAAAGCAAGAAAATTCATAAATTTACTCGATAGAGTACATTCATAATTTTACGGCTCCAAACAACAAAGAGCAAATAAACTAATAAAATCATTCTCGTATAGATTTTATACAATAATTTTACATTATAATTTACTTCTCTATATAAGTTTTAAAAAATGTAAAAATATATGTGATTATAATTTTCAATAATTTTTTACATCTATAACAAAGTTTTTTATACTAAATTCAACTCAAATTCTTAGAAGATAAATTATTATGATAATATTATCTTATATAATAAAGAAGAGTTTAATTTTCTTCAAAAAGTAGTGAATTAAGTTTGAATGAATTGTTGAAAGATTTAAGGAAGCCAAAAAGTAATATTTACCGATAATTTTATACGCGAAAATTATTATTTTCAATAGATTACTCAAATTTCCAAAAAAACATTGGCGGTGCGGAATAAATTTATCCGAGCATCTTTAAATACTTACAATATAAAAAAATCTATTGTAGAATTTTGCATGAACTCATTAATTTAAAACTGAGAAAATATTTCGTAATTTTTAATTAAACAAAAAATTCAAATCTATTTTTTAATCATTTGAACCCGCAATATGTTAGAAATCCTACGATAAGAGGATTTTGTCCAGACAAATTGTTTGCAAAACCGCAATAGATTATAAGAGAATAGTTTAAGATAAGTGGGTTTAGAATTAATCGAATTACCTATAAATGTAAGCGTTTTGGATTACCCTAATTTATACTCGAAATTCCGTTATTTATAATTAATATTGAAAAGTAATTACTCATTATATAATACATTTATTTTTTGAAGTTATCTACATAATCTTTACAAAATTAATGAAACATATAGTATGGCACACTGTTGATTAGTGTTTCATTATTAATTTTTTTTATATAATATTGATTGCGTCAAAATAAATAGTAAAAAGTCTATTAAACTTCCTTATATTATCTATATCATATATATATATCTATAAAATATTTTAATAATATTAATCAAATATTTTTCTTTACCTAATACATCTTTATTTAAAAAATTAGAAAAGTTTGTTCCGTTACTAAACAGAAAAATTGTCAACCACAGGAAATGGAGAAATAAATAATTCACAGTTTTGCAACCGAAACAGTGACATGAATTTGTGCACATCATAAGCAATGTTTTCTTATACTTGCGAACGTTTAATATTTCATACTATGATTTATTTTGCAATTTTTCTTAGTTTCTAAAAGGAATAAGAATAGAATCGATTGCTCCGTGGTAGCTAGTCTACTATATGTATTATTACGAACTGAAAATGAACCTCTAAAATTCTGTGTATTTATGATATATCCAATTAATCACTACATATTGTAATTGAATTATTGTAATGGGCTGTTAATTGATCAATAAATTAAGTTTTAGATCGTAATTTTAGGTAATAAATTTGCAACTAAATAATTTCATTTCTTCAAATTCTTGTTTAATCAATATAATGAAATAAATTTTATTCACTTCTAAATACCAATCCACTCGATTTTGATACATTATAAAACATTGTTAACTTACACATATAGTGATAATTGATCGTATTATTTGAAACTTTATTTATTGTAAAATAAAATTGATTTCTTAAAAAAATAACGAATGAAGTTTAATGAAAAAATTTAAATGTATTTGTAAATGAATAAAAAACTATTTATGTATACTAAAACACAATAAAAAAACGTCTGTTATTTGATAGTTTAATTTTTACATAATTAAACAATTTTTAACTTTTTATATTATTTTATGAATTAATTCGATTACATATTCGATCTACACTGAATATTTCATTTATAATATAGATAAATAATAAATATAAAATTATTATTCGGTAATAATAGTAATTTTTTCCATAACTTTTTATTATTTAATATTACATAATATGAACAAAATTTTTATGAGAATTATTTTTTATGTAGATAGAATTTTTATCTTCTGAAAATTATTTAAAAAAAAATTATTTGAGAAAATATTATGTTAAAAAATTTTCGATACATCAGAAAAATTATCATTTTATTAAAATATTTATCTTTTTAAATGTAAATGAAAAATCTATCGTAAATTTATCTTTGAATATTTTACATATTAAAAATTCCTGACTATTATTTATAAATGAACTTACAATTAATGATATCATCGTAAATTTTACGAATTTTTTTTCATTTAAACCTTTATTGTATTCACTGAAATAATAAATACTTCATAATAAAAGTAACTACACATAATCAGAAGAGTACTGATGCTAAAGTAGGTAAAATAAATAATTCATCTTTTCCACTTAATAATGTTACTACTCGATCGGACCTACATTGAAGTAAAATAATTAAGTAGGTTTATTTATCATAGCTTGTAAATTCTTGATTAATTATGTTTACAAAATTTTATTACAAATCAACGCAATTGAAAATTCATTAACAGGCAATTGAAAAAACATTTTTATTTATAAAATCCACTACAAAACGGAAATCTTAATTTATTAACATATTAATAAAATTAAAAATCGAAATTTTCAAAAATCGAAGTTGATCAGTTTATTATATTGATTAATATAAAACACCTTGAAATATTGTAATATATCTCTAATTAAATTATAAAATTTTAGCAACTTTTCTGAAAGTACACTTTATTTTTAAAATAATGATTTTAAAACTAATAATATTCGTGCATTAATATTTGTAATACTCAAAGTAGAAACTCTCCATGGGTATCTTCATATTTCAAATGTAGACAAAGATAATATTATCTGGTTGCCTTAGTTAATAATCTAATTTGATAAATAATAAGTTTAACTATTTTCTTAATAAACTGGTCATTCTATGCAGTCTGTTTGAACTCTTTGCAGACGATCTAATCACAGAAATATATGTTTGCGCATGGCTTTATTTGAATATATAGTGCTCACATTGTAGCTTGAACTCGAAATAAAAATATAATTTTTCTACAAAGTTTCGCTAATATTAATTTATTTCTTTTTAACCATATACATTTCGACGTATGATATATTAAATTGTCTGTTTTAGTAATAAAAATATTTATAAATCTTAATTAATTTTATTATTTCAATAATACAAATAAAATGACATATTTATATTATTATAAAACAAAGAGCTGGAAGTATAAGAATTAATATTATTAGATTTTAAGAAAAAGAAAAATTTTTAAGTTTTTTCATTTTATAGATAAATAAAAATATCTATCAAGATATAACAATAAAAATTTTTTTTCAAATTATAATAAGTAGTATGATTTGATTACTTTAATCGTATAAATAAATTTGTTGTTATTAAACATACTACTTATTAAATTTCCATCACGAACCATATGCATATTGGAATAATAAAAATTAATTTTCTATTTAATTCTCTGAATTTAATTGAGTCCATTTTTAAGTCAATTTTAATAGTTAAAACAAGATTAAATATTGAAAAATTTTTGTTAATTTTTTACGAATATAATTACGTAAGAATAAGATATCTATATCTTTTATGGGCAACAGTTTTAGAAAATATGAGAAAGGTATACAATAACGTATGTTTCAAGTAGAAGATTTGAAAACTTTATAGCAATACACTACAAAATTTTTTTACAAATCTATTACAAAATTATTATTTATTATATATAAAAATAAAAAAAGACAATTTTATTTTCATTTTTATAAAGAAATTATCTCTTTCTTACTGATAAAGCTTAGTTTAAAAATTCTCATTTTTAGTATAGATAATTTTCTACAAAGTAGAACAAACTTACTTTGAAGAAAATTTTGAAATTAAAGTGCGAATTTAATCATAATTCTTGTACGTATTAAATATTACAAGATATTTTAAAAACGCCAAACGAAAATCTTTGGTATCAATTTACCCAAAAAAGTGACATTAAAATCTTAGAAAAACTAAATCTAAACTATTCAAGTACTATTGTATTTAATAACTAATTATCAAATTATTTATTCGAATTAAAAGCTCGTTTTGAATTATGTTCCCTATTGCAACCGATCGTGATAAATAATGCAATGAAAATAGGATGAATAGTTTAAAATTTTTCTAATAATATGAACACAGTAAATAAAGAACAGATTTCAACAAATTATCAAATCTTAAATACTTCAAAACTAATAAAATGTTTGCGATTATACATATTATATTAATAGGGAAAAAGTAATGTAATGTTTTTAATTATTTGCAGAATAATCCAACTTATATAAATAAATAATCAAGATAACATTATTTAAGTTAAAATCCGATAGAAATGTCGTTTCAGATCACATAAAAAAATCTTTCTACAAAGATTTTTAGTATCTCCGTATCGCGTTCAGTATATAGAAATCAACCGAACACATTTTCCACGTGCCTGTCAATCTCCCCAGCGTGGATTTTTTGATCGAGTATCTGACGTATTTCGTACCTGCAAAGACTCTACGCTACTACAAGATGGAAATCAAAGAGCGTCGGAAAGCAAGTTACGCTTACAAAAGTAAGAGCTGTGGTAACTATATATGTTTTACTAGTTTTTTTTTCATCTTATTATACTAATTCTAGAGAGCGCTGCTCCTATTTCCACTCTTGCATCTGAAGACACTTTTATTCGAATTTTGCCATTTTTCAAGGAATTAATTTTTTTACGTGAAAATATAGATTACAAAAACTCAGTGTCTAATCCCTTAAGTTCGGTACGATTAAGTCAGACAGGCTTGTCTTTCAGCAAGCATGAGACTGTTGAAACGTCGAATATTAATTCGAATAATTTGTGTTTTCTATTTGAACATAATTTTGTTCTATTTTTACTAATGCAACACTGAAAGAGTTAACTTAATAGAAAATTCCTGAAACTATGAATTTGCTGTGCATTCAATGATGTAGGATTTACATAATTTTATTTGGTATCAGAATTAAATTTTATACACAAAATTGCCGAAACAGATATTTATGATGAATAAATGATGAATTTCTATAATAAAATCTACATAAACAAAGCATTATAAAATAAATATGTGTTGTTAACTTTCATTTACTTTGTTAAAAAAAACTGTATTAAATAATCGCGCTTTTCATTTCTAAATCGATAATTTGAAATATATAAAATTAAATAAATTTGGAAGAATGAATTTTTCACAAATAAGATTCTTTCATAAACGCTCTTTCAAAGATTGGGTTTCTGAAAAATCTTTAGATAGAAAATTGTTTTACCTTATGTAATGTATTTGATGTAAAGAAAGAAATGTATAGAAAGAACGTTTCTCTATTTATTTATCCATTTGTGTAAATGAAAGTATGAATCTTGTTTATATCGAGTCTTTGTTACGTTTTCTACATATTCTATTTATATAATCCAATATGTGATAAAAAAAATTAAATAATAAATTACATTTATTTACATGACTAATTATTTTCATTTAGAAAAAGTAAAATACTTATTTCAAATTATTAAACACTAATCAAATTAAATATAAATACTATATATATATATTGATTTAATCTAATTGAATTATACAATGATTAATTTGGATAAAGATCTAAAGTAAACCATAAAATTTGAATAAAACCATCAGGTAAATGGAGAAAGGAAACAACCAAAAAATCACGAAATTTTACTTTCGAAGCAAATAAAAACAAAGTTTCACTAAGTAAAACTGTAAAACTAAGTAGCAGAAAGTATCTAATTATATATCCTTTCACGTAACCACCTTTATCTTTGCATATTAAGCATCTTAAAATTTTAAACAACAATTAAAGTTGAGCACAAACGACAAACAAACAGTTCACACTCAGACAACTTTTCCCCTCATTTTAAGCAAATAAAAATGACTTTTTGCTTACATATGAAACGCAAAAGTTTTAACATCTCCTGAAACTTCATCTTCTTCAGAATTTTATAAGCACACACCGCGAGCATTAATTTATTGCGCGCACACCCGCCCAAAAGAAAAAATAGTAAACCGAAGGAACTAACGAAAACACCCACGGGGTAAATGAAAACAAACTTTCGCTAAGTGAATCGCAAAACTTTGAGAATGAAAAGCACTCGTGCTTTTCTCTTATTCTTCTTGCACGTAACTTGAAACAGCAAGAGGATATCATTTCGTCCTCTGCCCGTGATCGGAAAAAGTCGAGAAAGAACGAAACGAGAAAACGATGATACGTGCACGCAAAGTTGCCGTAGTGTCTCACTCTACCTCAGAGGCTGTCGCTCCTCTTATCAAATGGACCGCCTATTTATAGTCGAGCACGAATGTCGGACTGTACTACTTGAAGTGGTACGCCGAAGCTGCAGTTACCACTAGACATGCGACTGCACGTGCAGTGCCGCCGCACGGACCTCGTCGTTGCTGCTGCCGCTGCTGCTGATGCTTGGACTCGAGGTCGACGTCCATCAGTGCTGACGGCCGCGACAACGACTCCTGACATTCGCCGGCGCCGCAAGGCAGCTCTGACTCTCCCCGAGGCATAAATGCTTCTTCCTCCTACTCCGCGAGGACCTTTTTCCACTCCCCTAACTCCGAACTCGATATTTAAATTTTTAAGACGAAACTATTCTCTCGTCTATCTCGATACTTCCTTCTTAGCCCTCTTGAGAACAAATGTCGACGCGATAAAAACAGGCAACTCCGCTTGAGTTCTTAAAATGCTGCTGGGCCTGCGTCAGTGATGTAGTCAGACGTTTATCATTCTCATAATTATTCTCTTCTCTCTATTTTTATTTCTCGCTGCAGAGCAAAGTTTTCGAACCAGCCCAGGCTGCTACACTCTTATCGAGCGAATTGTTCATCAGATTTTTGAATCGGAAAGAATACCGAAACCAACCCAACGCAACAAGAAAAAATGCTCGCGAACTTGCTTCGCGTCAACCAACTAATTGTATCTCGGGCATTCGTTCATCGCTGATGCGCTTTCAGCAGTACATAAGAAGGGAAGCGAATACGCGAACGCATCCAGCAGCCGTGGCACTGACCGCGAAACGCACAAGAAGCACAACGCCTTGGCTCGCACTACTGGTGATCGGTCTCACGGCACAGCAGACGACAGCAGAAGCAGCGACATCGTGGAAAGAGGCGCGCGCTTTCGTAATCTCGCGGTCTTTTCGCGGCGGCCGTCGACGCGCGTCTCTCGTAAACAACGAGACGCCAGCCGCCCCACGCCGATCGGACGGAGGCTCGCGCGCGCTGCTGCCGCCGCGCGGACCCCTAGCGGAACTAACTCCGCAACCCTCTCGCCGCCGCCACCGCGAGCCCGCGAGCCGCCCGCGGGGGTGGGGTAGTGAGGCGAAGGTGTCGGCGCGCGCGCCCTCGGGCAGGAGGAGTCGCGCGCGCGAGTAAAGCGTCAGCCTGCACCGGAACAGTTGCCGGATGCGAGGAGTTGAATTTCTGGGCCGCGAGTAATCGACTCAGCGGCCTCGTCTAAGAAGTAATCGAATGGAATGCCGCTGGAACGCCGCCGACTCGAATTACGATGTTCTTACAAGAATATCCATAACAACTAACGTGTGATTGCTTAATTTAATTAATTTGCGTGGCGTGCGAGGAAGTTTAGACGATTCGCCTTTTGAATTACATGTAATAATTTAAGCTGATAGCTCCTGTAATTTGGAAAAGTATTGTAGTCAAAGGAGCGGAATGAAGGAGAAGAAGCGGAGTAATAAACCTGCAAGAGTTGGAGAAAGTAGATAATAAAATATTTTATTGCGCGTGTATTGATTCGTGTATCCTATAAAGTGATATCATCGTGAAATAGAATTAAATTAACTTAGTTACGCGACGTATGCAATTTAAGACTTTCTTTATTACTTTATACATGCAAAATTGAATCTTTTCGGATATTTTGCCATTTAGAGAAGATATTTTTAAAAAGAGAGCCGTATTTTATGGAATGCATAGGCAAAACATAATCGAGTAGAATTTTTAAAGAGATATAGCGTATATCCACACTAATGATATGTGCGTAGAAACTCGTACAATCGTTGAATATAAACGTGTTATACTGATTAAAACTGAAATTAGACTTTCGCTAATTTTCTTCGTTTGCAACAATAATAAAGTTCAACGATGTATTTGTATAAAAATTTACATTCGTATTATATAACACCAACTAATACACATATTTTTTATCAATTACATTTCCATTTCTTATCTCATGTATCAAAAAAATATTTATATAATTATTCTTTTTTATACTGAACATGAATTTTAATTTTTAGAAAGTAAATGGATTTTTATACGCATTGAATTCATATTTATATCTCTTATGTATTTATAAAAAAATTTTATTTTAATCGAATTAAAAAGTTGAATATTATCATTAGAAAAAAATAAAATAATGAAAAAATAGAAAAATTATAAATATCAATCTAGTTATTACAATATTTTAAATAATCGCCATTTTGTATATATTTTATACACAGTTCACTTATTCTACTTAGAAAGTGTATTTGAAACTATTAAAACTTTAACCTTTGCCCGTTGAAAAAGTTATAGTATAAAAACCGTATCAATCTATTAAAAGCCACATAATGATTACGCTTTTCCTAATTATTCATGAAAAAAAATTTTCTATTTTTTCTTCTATATAATTTAATTCTTTTAACATTTTAAAAACAACTTCAATAAATATATAAAATAATATTTACGTAGATTATTGAACTACAGAAATGTTTAAATTTCAGAAACTTATAGGATGGAAAATAATTATTTGAATTAATAATTGTAATAAATAATTAATAATTATTTCATAGTTTTTTAATAATAGTTTATATATATATATATTAATAATTTACGCAAATAAAATTTTTAAACATATATTTTTGATAATTCTTACGTAAAAAAGTATTTCTTTAAGAATATATTTTTACATAATATTTTCTTTATTTTTCTCTTAATTCCTGCTTTTTGATGATAAAATTATTTTTTAGGTACTGCAGATCAGCTTATGGATAAAATCTTTAATTAAATTGGAACTATAGAAGAGTACGTAATATGATCTTTTACATAAATGTATAATTGTAAATATTTAAATTTATTATTTTAGTTTACATTTTTAATTTGCATACGGATAATGATTTTATTAATTCGAATTAATCACTTGCATAATTGAAAAAAATACTTGTTTCAAAATAATTTCTCGAAACAACATTTAATAAAAGTTTAAATTATGTAGGTTTTTCAGATTACAACTAAATTATTATTATGCAATATATTTTCCAACTAAACTTTTTAAAAAATTGTTAAGGTTGTAAATGATTTGTACTAATTTATTTTGAGTAATTCCTCGGTTTAGTGTAAATAACGTCATATTTTGTTTTTTTTTAATTTATTAAAAATCAGTTTTTCGGTGTTTAAAAATTTTATAATTTTACAATAATTTAATTAATTCTCTCTTTTCAATTTTATCGTATATAATTTTACATGAAAAAATAAAAAGTTTCGTATAATTAAATATTACATCCTTTAAAAATAGCGATAATATAAAACGTTGATTTTATTTTAATAAGATACCATATTGGGTATAATTTAAAACTACTTGGTGAATTAACTTCAGATAACTTTATTACAATGTGTAATACGTTAAGCTACGTACACTTTTATCTTATTTCAGCAGTCAAGAATTACATAGCCATAATTATAGTTTATCTTGTAAGCCATTTTATTTCTGAGGATACTGACAGACAATGCTGAATTTATTATATGTTCTTTTAATCTGAAATAGTTCGTAGCTGTAATTTACTTTGTTTTTATAACTCGTAAAATACTATTGCGGCATTATGAAAATGTTACATTAAAATAATACACAATATTAATTTACATTCTATTCTTTTTTCATGTTTTTATTTAATTTCAATTTCTATCGTTTAAAATGCCTATTTCCATATCCATAATAAATACAATTAAAGAAGTTACTATTTATAAACAAATAAGAAATTGTAATTTAAACTTCGCCATTTTTAATATTCATATAAATACAAATGTATATACGTAAGCATGATCACACGTATAGAATAACATTTACGCGTGTACAATAAGTAAATAATATATAAGGGCTTGTTAATATATGTATGCGCAAGTGTGCAAAGCTTTCTATATTCCATCGAACGCGTGCATGTAGAAGGGACTCATGTATATGTAACGGGAAACAAGTATGGTGCGTACATTTGCATATATTTATTTCGGCACGTAGATTTGTCCTTAAATATGCATATACATATTCGAATATAAGTACACATGTGCATGCAAACTTATGTATTTTCTTACGTGAATTCTTATCTGCGACAGTTTCATGAATATTAGAGAACAAATATTTGAAAATTGCTTGCAATAAATTACTAAATACTACTTTTTTAAAATTAAATTGATGCCTCGTCTCAAGAGCGAACCATCTATTTAATTTTTGGGATCTCATTCAGCTAGAGATCTACGAATAACTTTAGCATTGCGTCAGTTTGTTAGACTATGCTGTTGATCTAAATCGCCAAATGAACGCATCTACGTATAAAAGCATCCGGCACGAGTAGATCTGGTTTGTTTTTACCAGATGCTGAATATGAGCAAGACAGTATCAAACTAGAGACTGATAGATGCATGTCTTGTATACAGTTCTACGTCCGATTTTACAAAGACTTTCATTGATACGAACAGTCCTTACCTCTTTTCGTAGAACTTGTTCGAGTGTATAAATTCTTATATGCCGAATACACAAGAGTATAAGCATGAATTGAATGCACACATTGGCTCATTGCCTCCAATATTGTTGCATTCGATATTCAAGCCTTAAGTACCTGTTTGAATGCTCTCACAGATCTGTTTAATGTCTTTATCTCTAAGATCCTCGTAAATATCTCTAAATTATACTTTCAATTGCTGCACAATATCATCTGTATAGAATGAAGATACTTAAAACACCTCCTTGTATACTCAAAATAGAACAAATCTTCAATCAATACGGTTTTATTACATTAGCAGGTTTAGACAAAAATGCTTTTACTAGAGCTTTAGTTGCAAAAACTCAGTTGAGATGATCCACTACCATTATATCTAATCTCAAAACAAAAAAGTAATAGAAAAGATCTCCTGCCTCTAGTAGAGCAGAACTCTAAATACCAAGACAGTTCAACACCTTGGAAACTCATCATCGGCTTTTCTGATCCTTTTCACTTTACGATAGTCGCAGTCGTATATTTACGTGACTTCTCTTCCTCTCCATGCACAAAAATCTAATTAATCTGTTCAAAATCTAAAATTATTATAGTGACTAATAAAATCACTTTTCTGAAAAGCTAGAGTTTTTTTATAGAAAATTTAGGTCATAATTTAAAATCTCAAATTTTGCTATTATAAAAATCCATGTAATCTCATACAGTACATTTATTCTTTGAACAAATTCTTCTAATCAACAAGAAATTAAATGTTCCTTCAATAATTATATAAAATGGGTGATATATTCTATTTTACAATTTTCAAATAATATACAAGTATTATTTAAAAAAAAATTTAATTTGCAAAAATTTTTAGTCACATTCGTCTATAAATAGTTCCCGGTAATATACACAAGTTTTTATGAAATAAAGCCTAGTATTAATAATTTTGTTTTCAGATTTACATTTATGTAAACTACATGTATTAAATATTAATAAAATATGGTCAATAGCTTATCAATAGTAAAAACTATTGGTAAAATACATCTTTCGTTCTTCATTTGGATCTCTCTCGAAATTAGTATTATACATTAAAAATAAAATTAGAAAATTAATTAATTATAATATACTAAATTCTGTTATACTTATAGAAAATTATAGTGTTCGATTTTATGAAAATTATAATTAGTTAAAGTATCGTAAAATCTCATTAAAAGAAATTTTTTGTTTCATTTATACGAAATATAAATCAGTAATTTCAAATTTAATTTTATACGGAATAATTAATATAATGCAAACAAAATTCTATATAAAATTCAAAGCATTTGTCATACAATAAAACGCATAAAATTATAAAGCAATAGTAAAGATAGAAATGTAGAAACTATCATGTTCGTAATCAAATGAAATGCCTTTATTAAGGTTTTAAACACTAATCAAAATTCTAAATTAATTTTATTTAAATTTTCAATATTACTAAAAACTTATAATACTAAAATGCTCTCATAGAAATACTATAAAATAAATTTAATTCAAAAAGAGATAATAAAGTTTAATTCATTTGTAATGAATTTTAAACATTCTATAACAACCACTTAGTAGAATCGTTGAAATTTTAACCCTAATTCGACCTAAGCCTTTACTTCACAAGGCTGTTCGCGAAACTTCTTTTACGAGTAAATTTGATTCTTTTAGAAGACCATAAGACTTTCGCGAATCAAGTTTCAAGTAAAAGGCTTTATACTCTTTGATCAGCTTGAGGTCTCGCTTGGAGGGTTTTTAGGAACGTTTTTCGTAGATGGAAGCTACGCTAATGCACTGAACACTCGCATTTCGCGTGTACACAAAGACATATTTCGAAATTCTGTTTTAACCAATTACACAAATACTACCAGTATTATAGTAAGTTAATCAAAAGCTTTTCTTTAAATAAATACATTTCAAATAATAATCTATTAATAGGATTATTCCATTCAGTACAATTATACAATACAGCTTCATCGTTTTTAATCGACTAATTAAGTAATAACAATAGTGGATAATTAAATAAAAATAATGATATTAGGAAACTATTGATCACAAGCAAAATTGTTTTATATTAATGTTTTTCAAATGTATTTACTTTCTCGAAATTAATACATTATAAAAATCGAAAAATATTAATAATATAACTTTTTTATTACTGAATCATTTAATATTAGAAATACATATAAAATATAAAAAAATTATTTTCTTTAATTAAAAATCGGGAAAAATTTTTATTTGAAAAGTTGAGAAAACTTTGGTATAGAATTATTGTTTAAGCCAGAAAACAACTTTTATTGTGTGCTTATATTTTACGAAAAAAATATAATAATAATTTACGATAACAATTATTACTTTATTAACTAATATCTTAATTATTTAGTTCTAAAATTATTACTCGTAAGTTTTTTTTTATTAATGTCTAATAATGAATTGAGCTACAAAAATATTTTCATACGTTATTAATATATTTCACGTAGTAAAAATAATAAAATAATTTTTTTTAATTTTATTTTTTATGTACTTTTACTTTACCATTAAGTAATAGCATTAATTTTTTCTAAAAATATTTTGAATTAAATATGTAAAGTTTATGATTAAGAAAATTATTACGATTAAAGACAAAATATACGATATAATTATAAAAAATGAAATTAATAAAAACAGAATTAAATTAAATATCAATAAAATTAACATCTGTATACAAAAAATAAGACAAAAATAATAAAATAAAACATTAAAAATTGAATAAAGTGTGGGAAAAAATAGAAAAAAATCTTAAATTTTCATAAATTAAAAAATACTTCAAATCAGTAATAATTTCTATCAAATATATTTTAATCATAGCACAATTATTAATTATTTAATGATCAAAATACTAAAATTAAATAAAAACATACCAAAAATGAAGTTTATAATGTCTCGTTCAAAATTAATGTTTCAATACAAAAAACCACGGTATAAACAGAGGCAGAGTAAACGTGTTTTTAGTCATGGCTAAGAGAACTCTAAATAAACATTCACGTATTCAACTAGTTTCATTGGTTTCATAGAATAAAAGAGATAAAAAATCAAGAATATCCCCGGTACCGCTTGGTATAAAGAGAACGTGGAGGATTTCGCTCCATTTTCCGTACACTACTGGTCTACCGTGTCTTTGACGCCTAAATCACAGAGATATCCCAAATACACATGGAATGCGAGAACATGAAACAGTGACTGAGAATTCAGAGGTAGAAAGAGATAGAGAAGAAATCGATAATCCTAATGGGAATGAACAGCCGAAAGACAGTAATATTTTGTTTACACGCGTATTACATAAATATTCGATTATGTCTCGCTCTTTTCATTTTTCCCTCTCTTTTGAAAAATTTAAACAATTTACTTTTAATGATTTCTGTTCATAATTAACTGTCGATGAATGAATTTTTTTAATTTTTCATCGAAAATCTCTCGCATTGATCGGAACTCGTATCCAACCATCGTTTATCTCTCATGTTCCGAAATCAAACTAGTTTTGAAAGTAAAGCCCAAGCACGAATGCTCGTCTCACTGAACAATGCGTCAGTTGCTTCGAAGTCTGATGAACTTTAAATCTGTAGCTTCAAAAACACCCAGTATTCTATCCTTGCCAAAGTAAATACAAGTTAAAATTATATTACATAAAACAAAACTCTAAATTACAATATTTCCAAATAAATACATGGCTGCATATTTATATGTATTTTGGAAAATTATAAAACGTCATTTATTTAATTATATTGATATAATCATATTGATATAATAACGACAATATCAGTTTAGGCGTAATTATTGAGGTATTGCAACACACCAATACTCGTTATGACTTTTTTACTACTTTTATTGAAATTTCTTAATTAAAATTAAAGAAATTAATCGTGCATACAAATTGAAACAACAACTGAAATAACAACTGAAATAACTTGAAAATATTGAACACGCATCGGAGGAATAAAACATTTATTTAAAATTTTTCTTACAATAAACACTATTTATTCAGAACATACTCTCGCAATTTTTTCTCGCGGAAAGGAGCAAAAACGCGGTGGCTGTAATTTAAAAAATACGCTCACAAGCTTCTTATAAATTCCATGGTGGCTGATCCACTTACTTTAGTTCTCGACAAGAATAATAATTTTGACTGTAGGAATAATAAGTCTGACCATACAGGCACCTTTTTCATTCGCATCGCTCGCAAGGCAGTAGCACTTTGTTTCGTGAAAAGTTCGACTCCCCCGATGAAAAGACTCGATACTCGTTTCTTTTCTAACTTACTATATTTCTTTGTCGTATTCTTTTTTTGAATAAAAACGAAATAGAGAAAGAGAAAATGGTGGAGAGAGAGAGAGAGAGAGGTAGTCATAGAACTGCGACAACTCAGGAGGATGAGCGCAAAGTTTTCATTCAGTGGTAGCGCTCAGAAACCGATCTTCCAATTCCACGATGAGTGAAAGAAAAGAAGAATGAAAAAAACAAGTAGCCTTGTTATGTTCTTGGAAGCCCTTCGCAGAATACTCGAAAATAGAAAGGTAGAGAAAGAGAAAGTCCAGAGTGAATAAACACGTCAATGTATATGTACAAGAACGTAACAACACGTGAAGGCCCCGGAGAAGCCTAGACCACGGTTGTCGTATTCCAGTAAATAGTTTTTATACATACTGTACATGAAAAAGAATAGTGCAACCGAAAAAATGTAAGTATATTTGAGATAAAATATGAAATGTCTTTTTTATTCAAATAATACTCAAATACATTATTTTAACTGATAATTATTTATTGCAGAAATTATAGAAATACGAATGAAAATGAAAAATTAATTCATTTTTATGCTTTTTCAATCGCAATTCTGCTAAATTTGTTTATAAAACCAACTAGACTAAATGGATTAATAACTGAATACATAAAAAATTAACGACTCTAGAATTAATCATTAAAAAACGTGTAGTTTAATTCTTTAAAAAATTTCTCATTATAAATTCAACATGCCATTTTGAGTTACTTTTTTCAACTAAAAAAAGAGCTCCTCAAGTTTTATAGAATTTCAAATTAATAAATTTAAAAAGTTATTAATGAAATCCTCAGCATCTTAAAAATATTCTTATTTATTCAACTTCTTACTTGTTTATGATCTTATACTTGTATAAGATTATAAAAATAACGAAACGTTAATAAAGAACAACATTTTCAAATATTCATTAAAATTTTTTTAATTAGCTACTAAATAATTTTCTACATATTTATGATATTTTGCGTGATTGATTTTAGATAGGAAAATACTATTTAGTTCCAATGACATCATCTCAATGAGTAAAAACATTCTTCTATACAGAATATAACCAAAACACACAGTTTTTTGAACTTCTCTTTTTTATATTATATTTTACGTATAAATTAATATTGTGTGAGTAATATAAATTAATTAATTTTGAAGCTGATAATAATACATACTACAAAAAAAGTAAAACGGAAGTGAAACAGATATAATCGAAACTCAATGAAACTCTTGACATTTTAAGTATCGTTCATAGATGGACTGAATCGTACATCAAAAATATTTCCAATGAAAAAAGCTATTAAAACTGAAGTATTTCTCAAACTAAAATGAAAAAAATTGATGATGGTAAAATAGAGACTAAAATTTTTTCCTGAAACTAAAAGCAAAATATGTAATATAATACATTAAAATTATATAAAAATTCAGTCTTTACATTATTACATATAAAATAGATTATGTTTAAAATTATTTATTTTTTTATTATAATACAAAAGAAGCAATATTAATTCAAGAAATTGACTCACTATAACAACTAATGCTAAAGGAGAAAGTAAAAATGACTTATAAAATATTTTTATCGTCATTTTGAGAATAGAAAAGATGTTCATAAAACAAGATTCTATACTAGTAAAAAGTGCGATGCACCTATTCACTTGCAAACATTTATTACAAGATCAGTTTTTATAAACTTATTTTAATGCATGAAATTATTTTAAATAAAGTATATTTAAGTAAAAATAAATGAATCTGAAATAATATATTTTTAAAAAAATTTTCTGTTTTATTAAATTTCAGTGATTGCATAAATAATGTTACACAATTTTTATATTTTTTTTATGCTTTTACAGAAAATTTTGTTTTAAATATTTGATGTAAGACTTATTTAAAAAAAAGAATATTGATTCTATTGGTAATGCAAATATAAAAAATGAATTTAGTGAAACATATTATAAATAATTTTAAAATAAATAAAGCATAGATAAGTCAAATAATTTTTTTTTATAGATTTTATACATCTTTTGGTTATATCATACTTCATATTTTAATGATATAGACGTACAGAGATTAACATTTAAAGAAAAGTATTTTTTTAAGAGTATCCTTGTAGATTGATATCAGTTGTAATGAACTGAAATATTCCTATTTAGATTTATTTTTAAATAGAACTGATATAATTATTCAATACGAATTAAAATTTTTTATTATTATGACGTAAATGATAAAGTACTTGATTGATAAGAGCAACATATTTTGGCCAATTTTACGTACCATTCTTTTCTTAATAATGTATTATTCAAAAAACATTTGTTACCGTAAGTCACAATAGAAATACATAAATAAAAATGTCTTGTTTTAATGTGTTATTTAATTATTAGGGACTTTTTTTATTTAATTAGACTAATTTTTGCAAATTTATGAATTACTTATTCCGATAATTGGATCCAATTTAATATCTTAGGCGAGTAAAAGACGAAAGGCGAGTATTGACTCATTCTTTCTTCCACTTTTATACATCCTAATTTGACTTTGTTCTATTTTACATTAATTTTTCCGACGCATTTTTCCACTACCTCAGTACGTTCACCAATAATCAAGCTTCTAATGTAGTATCCTGATTTAAATCCTATAGAGCCCTTTTTGATTAATTTTCTTTGATTCTAAAATCCAGTAAATATTTTTTATTTTCTTATTGCTTAATTTTTAACATTTATCCAAATTAGAATTTTCAATCCGAATGATAAACAAAAGAATTGGAAGCGTTCTTTCATTTATTTTATATCTATGCATAGAAAATACATTTGTGGTTTTAACGAGAATCTGATTTTACAATTTTATTCAAACAAAAATTTTATTTTAAATTAATATTTTTATTTAAAATGAACTTTTCTTTAATAATCATTAATAAATAATATTTTAAATTTCTTTCTACATTTTTTATGTGTTCTTCGGATTAACTTTAAAATAGATACTTTTTTATTCTAATATCAATCATTAGATATTTCCATGATAAATATTTTATGATTTTGTTGTAAAAATAATTTTGTTATACGCGTCACACTGATTGTAGTAATAGCTTTTGTAGAAAATTATCCAATAAATTTACAAAGAAATTTTTAATATAAATTAATATATAATATAAATTAAGCAATATTTTGCACATTTGATTCATCATTGAAAATTGAATGTATTGAGCAACCAACTATTAAAAGAAGAAATTTCCTTCTTTTGCTTTATGTATTATCTTAAAATACTGTTTACTTGCGTTTTTTGAATTAATAAACATGATAACGTTCTATTTATAAGCATATTTTCAAAAAAAAAAGGTATTTTCAGTGAAGATAAATAATGTTTTTTAAATCTTTAACGTCAATCATAAATACAACTAATAACTAACTATAAAATAACTTAATATTGCAGCATGTAAATGCTTAGTTTTGTCTCAAAATTTAAATATTTATTATTAAAATACTTAAAATAAACTCTCTCGTAAAAATTTTCATAAATTCTCAAATTTATCTGACCCAATTATAATTTGTATTTGTATAGTTGTAATGTACACATTTTTTTACATAATATTTGAAAATATTATCGAAATTATACATATAACAGACCGCTATTTTGCGGCCAATAAGTTTATTTGAATAAATCATACAAAAATAAGTAAGTTATATTAAAAATTTAATGAAGCAAAAAATTATTATATTTCAAATCGATATTTATAAGCGTATTTAGTTTCCGAAACACGTGTGATGCAATTGTTAAAATGCTTAGAAGCTTGGTGTTTCAGAACCTTTGAAGAACATACAATTGAAGAAACATTATGGAAGAGCGAATTATTTTGATTATCGTTTTCTAATAAAATTACATTTGTTTAAATCTTATCGAACATTTCTATATAGATGATTGCATGTGCAGTCTGTGAGAATTGTATGAATATACGTGAAAACACTTGAAGCGGCACATATCGTGAGATCATAATCATCTTTCCTACTAGTTGACCTATTATACCCCCCTGTTCGGCGCAACAGGGTAGATTCAGTCACCTGTTTCTATTTATCTCACGCGGCATTTAGATGACCCATTAATCTCCAAGGTTACTGTCTCAAACCGTCATTATGGGAGAGTATGTTCTTTCATACTTTGTTTATACAAATATATAATAATGATTTTCCATTTTATTTATTTCTGTACTTTCTGATATACTAACATTATTATTATTTTTGTTGTTATTATTATTATAATCAAAATAAAAAATGAGAATATTTGTTAAATAAGTACGATTCTAAAATACTTTCTGTAGTTGCATAATGAAACTAATATAATTATTGTAATATGTTTTATAATTGAAACTCTATCAACATTATTTATAACTGTTATATTAAATATAATCTATCAAATTATTATTTTTTATTTTTGTCTTTAATTTTATTGTAAATATTTTTTACTCGCGTAAAAAGTCTTGTGCCTAAAAAATGCGCCCCCCTGATTTTACGCAGTATATGTATATCATAATACTTGCAGTTTGATGTTGGCATAGGTATAAGCCCTTATACATAACAATAAGTGATCACGTTGCTGTTCTGGTTATGCGTTACAAAAAGATAATCGATTTTTGTGAACTTCAATTTCTGTATCAAGGATTCATTCCATGCAACCTTCTGCTTTCAATATTTAACAATACGTAAGTAGTTACTTATGTAACTGTTTTTGAATTGAAGCATAAATTTAAGGTTTCATTAACATCATTAAATCTATCATTTTTTTTATAAAAGTGGAGTGTTAAAAAATTTATGAAATAAATAAAGAAGGCAACCAATAAAGTATAATAATAAGAGATAAGTAGAAAAAAGAGGGAAAAAATAATATACGACTCTTAAAGATAAAAAAACATAGTAGAATACTATACATAATTTTAAAGTTTAAGTTTTGCAATATTTATTCTTTAGAATGTAAATACATATTAATGGATAATATATTATACATGAAATTTTAATTATAATAAACATTATAATTCTAGTATAATCGATAATGAACTGAAATTTAAAAATTTAGGGTTCAAAGAGAATAATTATTCTAAATAATAAATATTTTATATTTCAAATTAAATATTTCGAAAGTGTAAAATATATTCATTAAAACACTATTTGGAAAACTTTGATTATAGCGTTTCAATACAATCTAATGAAATTTATTAATTAAAAATATATTATAAAATTATTGAAAATATATGTTGAAATTTAACAGTACACAATTAATTTTGTATAGACAAACTTAAAGACAAAAATATTTTATTTATTTAAATTAGCAAAATTAACAAATTAACATACAAATAAAAATTGAATAAAAAATCAATAAGGTATGAATATAAAATTATTATTATTCTTTATGAAACGATAAAATATTTCTTGATTTCCTCATTATTTAGTTATACTTCTATTCTTAGTAATACCTAATAAAATATATAATAGTAATGAGTGATTCATAAAGAATTTTTTATTTTTTATCAAATTAAAAGCTTCAACGAATGGTTCAGGCTTATACTTGGTTACGCAATTATTTTTACAAGTTTTTATTTTTTTGACACTTTCATTTATCAAAATTTCCTATTTAATGCAATTATTAATTGATAGAGCACAATTTATAGTATAATATTTTCAACTTTTTTTCACTGATACTTTTCAATAATTCAAGTTTGAAAATTAAATTCAACTTTCAGAAAGCAAAAATTAAAAATAATTAAGTTTTGAAATTATTAAACAATACCGATTAATTAATATTTTGCGTTATTTAATTATTAATTTTTCTGTATTAGAAAAAGATTTTAAAATTAAATTCACGATAAACCTTGGTTGAAAGCCAAAACACATAGTGATGGTATTTGACCCTTTTCACCTCTCTACGATGACTCCAAATTGGCAATAATATTCTGGTTTTCTGAGAGAAAATCGAATATTTTCTCGATAATGAAAAATATAGACGTTCAAAAAGGAAAAATGTATTTATGACATGAGAAAATTTTAAAAGCTTCAAATCGAAATGGCGTTCAGTGTAACATCATATGATACAGCCATCTCAGTAGTACAAAAATCTATGTGTTTAATAATCGAAAGGAAAAAAGTGGTCTGAAAATGCATGATTGGAGCAGCGGTAGGGGTAATACGCTATTATAGAAGGCGCGTCGATCGATAATTATGATTATTTCTACGCCTGAATGGACTGCTAATGCAAGTGAGCTTATTTCAAAAGAAAAGTATACATTTAGTTACACATTCATTCGATGATGTTATTTTATTTCAACTTACTATTACAACAATATTTTCATGTAAAAATCAGATAATTAAAACATAAAATGAATTTTATTAATTTAATCAATTTAAGATATTATTATTTTATCTTTTTGACCATCCAAATTAGTTTTAAATCTGGCTTCTCCGCAAATTACCATAGATAGCCAAACCATCTTAATAGAAATACCTTTATATTAATTTATAGCTTGAAATTATCTACACACTAAAAATGAAATTGTTGTCTTAACCAGATCCTCTCGTATAAAAAAGTAGAAATATCCTCGTAGTCATCGATAAACGTCAAAACATATGTATAATTTACGTATCGTATAGGCCTTTTGAATTACGACATTTTTTGCTTTGTCAAAGATTGAAAAATTTGTTTTTTTTTATAAGCAATATAAATATTTTATAAAAAGTAATTTCAATGCAGCCGTTAGTATGCTTTATTGGCAGCATCGAAAAATTAAAAAAAATAAAATTGAAAATTAAAATAAAATAGTTTTTTAGTTCAAAATTTGATAACACGTATAGCATTTATTATAAAAAAGCAAAATAATTTATATATTTGTCGTGTTTGATTTTATAAATCAATAGTTATGCCTGGTAACTGTATATAAAAACTGTACATAAACTATGCTACATCAAATATTTACTCCATTCAATTTCTAGTTTAAATAATATTTTGGATTCTTATATTTAAAATAAAAGATATAATCCTAATGTAAAATACAAGAAACCATTTCAGTGATTAATTTAATAATTTTATATTATTTTTAATATATAATACCCGGACTTCTGATTAAAGCTTACAAACAACAGAAATTAAGTCTTCTCAGTGCATTCGAATATGAGTACAATATGTATCAATTTAAATTATATCTTTCAATAAATTCATTCAAATTTTGGATATATTATTATAATTATATTTAGTTCAATAAAAGAATTAAATATAATTATGCTAGTATTTAGTTATTGAATTTATTTATTATTCATATTTTATTTATTTTGGCATATAAATTTAAACTACTCGTGAAAATTGTACGAATTATTTCACAACAAAAATTTTGTATTTTGGCTTAAAAATTATGATTCGGTGAATTTGACTTCTTTCATTCTAAAATATAAGAAAATTAGAACTTTTTCATAGTAATGCATGATTATTAAAATAAAATAACCAAATAACGTTTTATAATAAAAAATTGTTTATACAATTTTATTTAAAAAAGTAGATATATACTAATTAAGTTATGCGAAAAATAATCATCATAAATATGTTTATTTTTTAACCAAAATTCAGTTTTTCTAATACTTCATTGTTTCTTTACTTCTAGTATCATGTCACGATACACTTGTTACGTAAAATTGAATAAACAGCAGCAACAAGATCTTTTAAATTCATGTATGTTTTATATATAGGTATATATATTTTTCCGATGTATATTTATTCCAAAATATATTAATATTTTTTTTGGAAGCAAAAAATATAAGATACATATATCATGTTTGTAATCCTCAAAGCGCTAAAAACGATGTGTTTTAACTTTTTATCGGATACATAATTCTATTCTTGACTTGGCTCTTTTTACAGCAACACAAAACAAATTTAATTGTATTCATACGCGAAAGTTTTATAAAGCAACAACACAGGCAAAAATAATAACAATAATACATTCGCTTTCACGACCCATAGCTCACTTTTTCCAATAACGATTTCCTCAGCGCATTGTTCGCGGTATCACACCTCCGTAAATTTACGATTCCACGTCCGAGAATAATCAAGAGTTCCGCACGCGACGGCCGTTCCTTTCTTCACTGCGTCTTTCTTGTACTTGTCCGACAGGGTTCCGACGTTAGTTAACGCGCTTCGAGGCTCATTTTTTCCATTCCTTCGTTGCCACAGCTAACTTTTCTGGGAGTTTTTCACGAAGGAGAAAAGTTTGTGCTGTTGTAGTATCCTACATTTTATGTGCTTCATACGAGGACGTCTTTTTCTTCTATTTACTTACATTAAAATAGAAGCTTTTTATTTATCTGCACGATGTCTTATTTATAATTAATGTTTTAATGAATCTTACGTGCGTCACTCGTATCTTTATAATTAAGATCAGAGTTTTTATTAAACGCCGAAAAGTACCGTAGCCACACATTTTCTGTAACATCTTTCTTAATGCAGCTTTAATTGAATTCATATTAATTAAGCACCAGGCATTCTTACCCAAAATTTGAAAAAATTAATTCGCCGAACTCGAGTTAAAGCTCGTGTTTATTACAATAGGAACAATAACATACCTACTAAGAATCAATATTTAAATTATTTACCAGATATAGTAAAATCGAGAAATAATTACCGAATATTACAAAAACATTAAACCACCGAGACATATGGTGCAATACTGTCAGTTCAATTTAATTACAGATCATGATAATAAGTATACTTTCAATCATTTATAAATAGAATATATAAATTATACAAATTATCCAAAATTATACAAGATATTATAACTATTATACGATAAATTATGCATTGCTTGATAAATTTCTTTCGATAAGAACTTTACGTAAGTCGAATAATTCAATAAAATTACAAGCTTAAGAAATTACATGTTTGCATATGATAGGTTGTGAAATTTATCGTGCCCTTTTTACACGTTTAATTTTGGCAGTACTGTCAAGAGATAAATTTTGAAAGGCACTATGTGCATTTAGCCATAATCTGAATTTTTCACCGCCTGCCAGTAGAGCTACAAGTTACCAAGCATAACCGTGGGTATACCAAGCATCCTTAGGACTACCTAAGCATTAGTTCTATGGCGAATGTCTCGTATATAATTTGAGTTTTAGAATAAAAAATAAAATAATTTTTTGATGTACATTTTGGAATAATTTATTGGTTTTTTAAATCAATTATAAAATGCCTGTTAAACAGTTGCATTATTATAAATTTTTAATATATATATATATTTCATTAATTATATACTTGGAATTAAATTATGTAATTATCTATATTATAATACCTATCGTAACATATTGTTCTGTCTTACAATAAAGAACCAATTGTATACAATTATGTATAGTATATCAAATGTAGTATACCAAATCTGTACTATTAGATTACAATAAACTGTGCATATTTTTCATGATTCGTGATAATTACCAATTAAATTTACCAAGATATTTACCAATCTAAATAGCAATAAATAATTGTATAATCCTGGTTGACTATAGTCATATTTAATGACACCTCTATTGAAAATAACTTGTTCTTTTGTTTCAAGTATTACTTTTGCTTATATAAATTTTTCTCGACTCTATTTTTACTTTAGTCTTTCATAAACTATAACGATTACAGTGATATTATGAATATAGTTATAGCTGACATATCTCTAAAATTTGTATTTATAGCTACAAAATTTGGTTATATCTTAAAATAAGGATACAGCAGATATTTTATAACGTGCATGAAATGAGTATGCAGCTTCATTAAAAACAAAATCATGTTTTGATACAGTTCGAAGATCTCGTTTTCATATACTCTGCGGTTTATCAAAATATTTAAACCTACTTGTGTGAGATGTAATCCTGTTTCATCAAATCATTCACTGCCTGCAATACTACATATTCTAACTACTCATAGGATATCCATGAATTTTGTGAAACTCCCTCCTTCATTTGCAAACGAGCATTTAATTGATAGAATAGTACAGTTGGATCTCTTGAAATTTCATTTACTTCTATTCTACTAGTTACTTCATGTAGTAATTATATCCTACTCCTTGGACTTAGCATTTCTTTCTTTTTACAATTAACCTATCTTTTGCACACTCAGTTCAATGTGTCAGGAAACTGTTTGTGCACTTTACTCTATGGTCTATCATCTATGGACCTTTCATTAATTGTACATATTAGTATTGAATTAATTCACTATTTCAATTACGTGTCAAATATATGTTGCCGTAGAATTCGTCGCTTTACTTCTCGTTTCTAAAACGTATTTGTTGATTTATTGCATAATCATTAAGATTCATAAATACATTCACTAATAAATGTTATTGTATGTTATTATAAAGTTATTGTATAACATTTATAATAACATATAAATGTTATACAAAGATAATAATACGAGTATAACTTTCTGTATTTTCTCTTTAAGATGAACCACTCCCGATAGAATAAACTTATTGAATTTAAAAAGCATCAACACGTCTGTCTGTTCATATGCTCTTTTTATATTCATCTTATTCAACCATTCATCATAAACAGTAACAGCTTTATTTATGTGGCTGCTATAAAATTTTTAACCAAGTATCTTAAAAAATGTATTTTTACATTTTAGGGAAGTATGACAAATTATTCAAAAAGGCTCACTAACTAATTTCACGATTAAATTTCGAATGATCCTTCAATAAAAATAATAAATGGTTCATACCTCATTGGAGAAGATTATGTTAAGAAATTTTTGTTCCAAATTTTTATTTTGTATAATCTTGCTAATTGAATACTGACACATTAATACGAACTATTTTTCTTATTATTTATTATTTATATATACCAACTTAAAGATCTCATCGTATATTGTGTATCTTTCCAATAAATAATAGATAAATGTTTCGATATTTATTTACTTGCATTTACTTTTGCTAAAATACCTGACAAGCTTATTCAGAGTTACGTTATTAACAATAACTTGTACTCAAGCAATACTAGTTTGAAATAAATCACAAAAGAACATGAATAAAAAGGATATATCATTTAATATATTATTTTTATTAGAAATATTTTTGCATGATATAAATTGTACGAAATATATACTGACTGTGATCCATAATTAAATATACCATGACATCAATAAGCCAATCTAAATCATCTAAGAAAATATAAGCTATAACTATTGCTCCACTTAATATATCAGAATGATAAGTATTAGTATACGTTTGTATTTCTGAAAAAGTTAGAATTTTTTTATTGTTTTTTAAAATGAATAAATGATCTTCTGTAATTCTGTGGTATTTTTCGTTCAATTATTTGTAAAAACTTCACGCATTTTTTTGTGTCTTCTTCAACTCGTAAAGCAACGAGACCCTAGACCCACAGTTGGTACAAATGCTGCAGTCATTCTTATGAAATAACAGTGGCGCACATCAAATAAGTCTTACTTATTGAGCGGTCAAAGGAGCGGAGAGATGAAGCGTCAACGTACTTTCGCTACTAC
The DNA here is from genome assembly GCA_018907185.1 of Platyscapa corneri. NCBI lineage: Eukaryota > Metazoa > Arthropoda > Insecta > Hymenoptera > Agaonidae > Platyscapa > Platyscapa corneri. The sequence continues at coordinate 2,170,346 of JACCHW010000012.1, forward strand.
GCCAGCCTACTTGATGATGATGGATGTGAAACAACTGCAGCCTCTGGCGTTTCACCTATTTACAATTATTTTTAATTCTTTTTTAACCTTCTTGAACGTAGTAACAGCATTCTTAATATCACAATATATTATACACAATATATATATATATATATATAATATATATATATGAATGAATATATTGAAATCAATATAATATTTAATTGTTTTATACGGTTTGATATGCTTTCATGATTATGATTCAAGTTTTAGAAGAACAGGCTGATTAGTTATACAAATACATTCATTATTTTCGTCATTCTTTTTCGATGGACACAAAATTCATCGTTAGATAATTCCAATATTTTTCGCTGATTAGTAGGGCAAATATGTGTGCTCCTGATCCATTCTAACTGATTCTTATAATTTTTTCCATTATTTTGTATTATTACTTATTAACTTTATTACTTTTTAATTTTTATTATTTTTTATTATTTCTTATAATTCTTTTTTTGTATTTTAATTTAATTAATAATTTTGTCTACGCATTCATCATGTAGCGATGATTTGAATTTGTTTCGAAAATAAATCTGTGGATCATCTACGAATGACACGATAATAGAGAGAAAAGATAGTGAATCTGATAAAAATCTATAAATCTGCGTATTTGCTTATTCGGTATTTTTTCATCTTTGGCTTTTATAACACATTAATCTTACATCCTACACAAAGTCTCAACTTAACAACCAAATAATAAACCAAAATTCTACTTCTGCTTCATTATTTTCAGATCCTCGTTCATACTTTCGACAACTCGATGGTCTCAAATTTCGCACTAATTATAAAAAATATATAACAACATTTTAAATAATGCAGTGAAATATATTTTTAGAAATACTAAAATTTTATAAAGTATATTTTTATAATGACTTTATTCGGTTTTTTAAATTAATAAGCCTTACTTCTATAAGTATTATAATTTTAAAAACACTTCTTTATGTCTTCAAAGAGTAGTGTTGAACTCAGTCGCAAAAAATATTTCACACCATTCTAATTTTTGCGCATCTGCCAATAAATAATCGGATTTTTATTTTTATTATGCTACTAAAATGCGTAAAGCTTGCATATACCACGTCAATAAGAGTCGTAATTGGATTAGTAGTAAGTCAGATAGTATAAGTCCCTTACACTAATTATTCCTCATTTATAGCTGACTATGAATTTACGGTTTAATTAGTAGCATCAGTTCGATGAAAATGACAAGGTTTGAATTAAGATTAACAAACGACAAATATTAATTGAAAGTGCATTCTATAGCTGTATGCATAGACACATACAAACGCACACAGACATGTAGATATTACTTTTTTATACTTCTATAAAAAAGGTTAAATAAAATACTACAAATAGCTTAATGTATTCATTTTCTTAATAAATTGTTTATCTTTGTTTCGAAACGAAAATATTAAACAGTCTTTAAATAAAAAATGTTTTTTTGTTTATTTATTATTATATTACTTTATTGAAAAAGTATATAAGCATATAAAACTTTAAAGAAGAATTAGAACTTATTTTAAAGAAGATTTATATATTATAATCTTTAACAATAAAGCTTTTTTATTTTAATTTATGATTTATGTATCACCCTCGATATATTTTCTTGATGCAGATTTTAAATAATTTTTATTTTTGTTTAAACGTCTTTCCGAAATTTAATATAAATTAACAGCATGTTATCTCTTAATATATAATTCTGTATATATATATATCAATGGTATATGATTTCCGATTCCAAACATGATTTTTAATTATTAATATTACTAGCTTATTTCTTCATAAATTTTCATTGAAAGCTTAAGGTTAGTTTGATAAAAAATTTTGAAGTTGAAAACCAAATTGTTTAAATCATTTTTATGAGATTCATTATTAAAAAATTAAATCTTTGAGTAAGAATTTATAGTTTCCGGAAACTTTATCTTTAGAACTTTAAAATAAACTATCTATGTAATGCAAATTGCACGATATATTTTAATACGAATTTAAAACTTTTAAACTTATCATAAAATATGATTAATGAGCTAATACAGTGGATAGAAAATGGAATTATATTTTACAATAAATTATAGCTGTGGAGATAAGTAATTTAAAAATCAATAATTACAAAACTTGTGATAAGTTAAATAAAAACATTGCTATTCATTATAATAACGAATCACATTGTATCAGTAATAACAGAAAGAGGTATTACTATACAAATTGCAAATGTTTACTTCATATTTTGTTATTTATTTTCTTATTAACAGATTAAATTGAAATACCTTATTGGCTACACGTGTTTTTATTTTTTTAATTATCCGTTACTATGAATAAAAATTGATATTTAATTAATTAAAATATCTCGACAATAATTATAATTTCAAAATGTAAATTGTCAATTACACAATTGCGCTAATTACACAATTCGTAATAAGGAATTGGTTAAATTAAATAAGTATCATTTAGTTTATTCGTATATTTGCATAATCAACTTTTTCTTTAAATTAAAGGCAAATCTGCATTATATTTTTTATTTGTGATTCCAATATCTTTTTCACGGTTCAGTAAAATGGGTCGTAGTAATATTCGTCTATGGTTGTATAGTACAATATTTTTTTATCTACAATTTCAAATTCTTCAAACATTATAAATAACAACCCTAAAAAATAAAACATAAAATATTATGTTTTTAATTTTTTAAATATTTTAATAAAAATAAATAAGACTAACGTTAATTTTATCCGTTGCCTATTTAAACACAAAAAATATTTTAATTAATATATTTGCAACATTGCTAGCAATAAAATGTTAGTTATCAGATCATAATAAAAATGAATTGGAATTAAAAAATTGAAAATTCAAGGAAGTTTAGATAAGTGCAAAGAAATTTCAAACAATAAATAATACGGTGTCGTATAAGAACCTCTAAATGAGGAGCATGAGTAAAGCATAGAAAAGAAATAAAAATAAACAAGATTAATGCGGGTAAGTATCGCGAACTCAATCAGATGAGGGGGTAAGAGCAAGCGCTCCTCTATGTTAAGTTTCACCGAGAAGTTCTATAATGGCTTCATGCACACGTGCGCGCGCATACGCCCGTTAAAGCTATTCGATCGAGCTGCCGCGGCATCGTAATTTACACCCGCGATGTCTCCACTTCCGCGGCCTCTCGGGAGGAGAGCAGGAGGTAGTGAGAGAATTTACACCTCCATGGGATTACATCGGACTCCTTTGCTCTCGCTCTCACTTAAATAGTGAACGCATACGTTTGCTCGAACAGTTGCATAAAGTACGCCTCTACTGCTTTACATGCGGTGTGTGCTTGTGAGAGAATCACCGATGTCGGTTTACAATGAGTCTTCATACGACCACTGGAAATGACCGGTCGAGGGCGCCATCAACTTAAAACTGCCGGTCGAGCTCTTAAAATACCGGAAAAAGGGTTGCATGTTAGGTTTTTGTTGCTCGTGAGCGAGGATTAAATTTATTCTCCATTCGTTCGTCGCATCGCATTGTATATTATTTTCTCGATATAAATTTCGCAGTCAAGTTTTGGGTAAATTATTCGAAATGTTTTTACCGAGTCTGCTTAAAGTTTTGCAAACCTATCGTTAATTAAATTAAACTTTATCTTTCAAGTATTAATTCTCTTAATAATTAAAATACCAAATTTATTTTTATATTATAAAGATTAAGTAGTAAATAAATAGCAGTAAATCTATCGTTATGAATTCCCTATAAGATTTCAAAGGTTGTAAGCGACTCTTTTTGTTAAAACCAAATATATTTACTAATACAGATTAATATGACGCACGATAATATATCCAAAACTTTAAATACAATTGGCAACAATTTAAAATTTTTTTAAATTAAACATTCTTGAAGTAACTAATTTTTTAAAATACGGTAATGCTGTATATTTTTGTATCCGAACTAATTTTTGTTTATAATTATAAAATATTTTCTAAAATCCAATTTCTCATATTGTTAGCAATTAATTATTTTTTTAAATAATAGACTTCATAAATAAATTCAAACATTAACGAAATCTTATATATTGGCAGGATCTAAACTGAATAATAGCTCATTATAAATCAAATTTTTAATTTAATATTAGATTACAGTCTCACAAATCAGCCACAACACTTTAATTCAATCAAAAAACCTCTTTATCCAGCCAAAAATTAATTTACTGAAAATAAATATTATCGTGCGATAATTCAATTGATGTAACTCATTAAAAATTATTATCAAGGGATAATATAGTTATCTAAATCTAAATAAAGCTACGAAATCGTGTTGAGGATAAACATTATCCTATTTTGTTCAAAATCATGTGTAGAGATTTATAATAACTTCTGCCACATAACAAATAAAATATAAAAATAAGGGTGAACTAAAATCTTTACTGTAGAACATGATAATAATTTTATAAAATGTTTACAGTTAGAGCGTAAATGAAGATTGATTAAAGATAACACTTGCATCCATTATGTAAAAAATACCTTAAAATTTTCTTTCCTTATTATCAATTTTCATTAAAAAAAATTTCCATTCTGTAGATGAATATTTTCCTGTTTTATACATCGCTGTATAGAGTTTGGTTGGGAAGTTTTCCCTTGAGCGAAGAAAAACTAGTTTTCTCTTTCAACTTTAAAAGGCTTCTAGGTCTTATGCACAAAAATATGAATAACACGCGTCAAAGAAAACGAGTTAAACGCAAAATAAGAGTCAGTCGATGGAGTCAATTCGGTGATAGGAACTCATCGTGAGAAAGGCAGCTAAAGGAACAAATTAAAATTTCGAAAAACTGCTTCAACTTTGAACGATATAAAAGCTTCGGCTCGACTTTTTCTTAACTTCTTGGAGGAAAAAAGAAAAGATTCCTCGAGGGGTGTTGGTTTTGAGTTGACAAGTATTTCTGATATTACTACCAAACATAATTCAATTTGCTTACTTTTTTTCCTGAATTTCTAATTTTCTTCCAAATACTTCTCTTACATATCGGATTTTCTCTCAAGTTTGTCTATCAATAAAAGTGACTGTATTCTTTACATAAATTTTAAAATCCTTGGTAATTACATGCACATTATTTATTTACGTATTTTGAACTTACAAACTGCGTGCAAGTTATAATAATAATCAAGAAGAGGGCAATTACTAAATAATATTAATTACCATTTCTTACTAATTTAAACTTAATACTTAATTTTTATTTTATGATTTTTTAACATATATGCAAGTTTAATTTTTTCTATTCTCTTTTTTATGAATTAATTATTGTTTAGAAATTAAAGATTTTGTAATTTATAATATAATATATTAGAAATTTTCGCATATATAAATTATAGTTATAAAAAATATATATATAATATATATAATATAGCTGACAAAATCATGTCGTAATAATCAATTAAATAGATAAAAGTAAAAGCAGAATGTAAATATTGTTTTAATTATTGAAAATGTTAAATCTATGTTCATTATTCTTTTATTTATTTTTGAATTGTAATTTAAGTTTTAAAAAATATGATTTATAAAAAATACTTTATTATTTTTAGATTAATTTGAAAAAATTTAATCATAGAAATTGTAAAAAATGTTACAAAATTAAACTGAGATATCGAGGAAGTATGAAATCAAATCTTTGTTCCCACATCGCTCAGATTTTAATTAGTTACGCTGTGAGTGAAAAAATAATTGCATCGACATATAAGCCTGTATTTTATTATTTCTCAGAAATCTATAAGCCTATCATCTTTCATTTAAAAATATTTAAAGGATTTAAAATGAGCTTTATTTCATATTTGCCTAATTAATTAAAAATGCACAAAATGATGTTCATATCTCATTATTATAAACATTCTTATTTCAATTTGAAAAATACGATGTATACAGATATGCATATTATTTTAAGTCAATTAAAATTAAACATTTTGATTTTTATTAACCATTTACTCTACTTTTTAATGGTTTTAATTATAAAAATTTATTCTTTCTGATAATTAAAATTCTAAATTTAAATAACGATATGGTTGCAATTAATATTTTTTAGAAATCTAGAATCACTAATAAAAAGAAAAAACACAATTTAGAATAATTAATTAATATTTTTGCCTTTTATTTTTTTTATTTCTTATAAATACATTGATTTATCAACGAAAACAGAAATGAATTTAATTAAATTTTCTTATAATATTTGCTTATTTCTAATTTAAAATAGAATTAGAAAATATGAATTTTATAAAACATAATGATGATCGTTAATATTAGTAATAATTAAACGTCCACTCGAGATAAATAAATATTTATATACATTTTTTATGTAATAGAAAACACAACAAGTATTGATTAATGCTGAAAGAAGATTAGTGACGAATTTTCACAGATTAAATCTTTACATACATGAATTATAAAGTTTAGGGTCGAAAAAAATTATCCATACCCTTTCATAAAATACAAATATATTTTTAATAATGGCTTGTATTAATGTTGAGCTTTTATTTTTGAAAAACTGCAGAATTTATGTATAATTTTACTTTTTCTCAATAACTTTACCAGTATATTTATCGAAATTATATCGATAAAAATCATACGAGGACATTCCACGTATAATAAATAAATACACTCTCAAAACTATGCAAAACTAAAGTACATATTATACAAAAATTTTTAAGCTCACGAAGATACGTTGCAGAATTCAATAAATGAGAAATTGAATAAGAATGTATATGAATTGCGTATGTATATGAATGATAATCAACGATAACCCATGGGGCGTGCATTTTCAATGAGTACGAAAAAGTTGCTGGCATCGTCGTTAGTTCGATGAGCGCGCAAAATGGACAAGTGCGAACGGGAAAAGAGGAGGAGGGCAGACTCAGGATCACCTCCGCTGTTCCTCAGCCTTGTAATCGAGTCTGAACGCTTAATGGTGCCGTAGTCGGACTGCGCGTTTCTACTGATGATGGGTCATGTACCAACGGTAGCAGCGAGTCTCGAGCCGCAGAACATCCCGCGGGATTGTCCCCTCTCTCGCACTCTTTTCGTCTCTCTTCCTATAATTCTGTTCCACGTCGTACATATAGATGCTGGCTGTGCTCCAGTGTACTCAAGGAGACCTCGAGAGCTTTATCGCCGGAAATGATACAATTTCAGGCCTTCCGCTTCACGCAGTCCCCGTTTCTCATCCCACTCTCTCACTTGGGACGTATCGATGTATCGATATAGCCAATACAATTCCTCGATGCCAACTTGCGTCTGACAGCGAATAGCGCACACATATATCTGTAATTGTAATTGCTTCGAATTCGCCGATAACAATTTCACTCAATAATTGTTTTCAATTATTTTTTAAATGTATTTTCTTTAGAAAATTATTTACTATCTGCTTTTGCAAACACTCTTTTTTCCCTGAATATCAATTTATCATTATTCAATTACGTCTCACTTGTGTGTATTTTATTATTTAATGCATGTAGCTTATTTTTTATGTGCATGAATAATATTAATTAACTACTCTACAATGCTAACGTTTACCTGCAAAGAGTAATCTCTAATTATTCATACTTTTTGTAGAATATGATTGTGGAAACTTTCTACTTTTTTATTTATACTAAGCCCATTAACTGGCAAATACCTTTTATATTTTAATAACGCAAACTGTATTAAAGTGTAAGTGCAAAAAAATTCATGCATAACGTATGTTTGTGATTCGTATGAATCACATTTATACGAATTTCTATATAAAAATGATATTATATATTATAATTATGAATCGTTTACAATAAAGGGCATTCATAAAATATTTATTAATAAATTTTTCCGAATATAAACCATTAGAATCATATTTAGATCGCTAATTTTTGTTACGTGGTTTTCAACTGCTTTAGCAAATTAGCAAAGTTTTATGTTCATAGCAGTATTGAGTATTAAAGCAATTTTTGTTTTGAAAAAATACGAAAATAAGTTATTTAATTATACACAGGCAATTATACTTTAGTTTCATATTATAAGAAATAAAAGTCAGGGAGTTTTTAGAAGAGCGGATATGATGAAGCAAAATAATAAAATTTATATTACATATGTACACATGTGTTTTATTCTATTATAATTATCCGCCTGCTGTTCATTTGTAAATCGGAGAGAAACTAAATTATTTTTTCTCTTCTTTCCTATTTTACATTTTTGTTGTTAGAAAATTTCTCTACGAATATTAATAACATAAAAAATAGTTTTATTTATAATACTCCGAACTTTTATTATTTTTACGAATATTGTTTCTAGTCAATTCCGTTTGAACTCTTCTCGGAACGTTACTCTTTTTATTATTGCTTCGCACATAATATTTATCAATATTCCTATAAAATATTCTGACCGTTAATTTTTCCTCTATTTAGCAGCTATATAATACTATATAATAATACAATAGTATAAGATTATAATAAGTTTTAGCAAAATTAAATGTTAATAATGGTCATTAAGATATAAATTAGTTATAAATGAATCATCAATTTAATGTAACTATTTCCATAAGTCAATTGATCACTTACTCGATAACATTCTGTATTCATATTCGTTATATCATACTAATATAAATAAAAAAATCCAATAAAAATGTTACATTCAGTTTCTCCTTAATTACTGAAAATTTTTGTGCTGCTAAGTCTGTTTTTTTTCACAATAATATAGAATGATGAAATAAATTACAATGCGTTCTAACGAACCAAAAATGTAATTTTAAAAAAATTTCAGTGTTAAATCTTAAATATCATGAGATGTTAGAGTTGTGAAGTGCAATGGTAAACCTGAAACGAAATTTCTGCGGAGAAGCAAAAAAAAGAATTATTATTTTAAACCTATACGAGCAACAAATACACACGGAAAAATGAGGAGAACGAACAAACAATAAAAGAAAAGGTTTCAAAGTGTGAGAGAGAACAGAACAAGAATATGATTGAACGAAAAGAAAAAAGGAAAGAGTAAGAAAGAGAAAGAAATTACTGTTTAGATTGTCGCTTTTCGATTGCAGGGATTTATTTCGACGTGACTTCGAAAATCAGATAACCTAAAAGTCGCTCACCCAATTTCACGCGCAAAATCCCAGGACCAATTCTTGTTTCCCAAGACTCTATCTCTCTCTTTATCTCTTCGTCTATCTTTCTATTCGTGTATCTATTTATCTATTTTTCCTTGCTCTTTCTATTTCAACTCACTGATCTTATCCTTTGTTTCTGCTCGCAATGATATCGTAAAAAGCCGTCTTTTTTTGACACGTAACATCGAACAACTACAAGAGCGCACGCGGGCATATGTATACACGTATGTGTCCTGAATTGTTCGTATCGCACAACTGGCCGATAGCGATATGACCATATGAAGATCCAGAACTTGGTTTTACGAATCCTCAAAAGATTTCTTATCGGTCTTAAAGTATCTTAAAGCGTATCATTTAATGAGTGTCTTGAAGTTAAATTGTTTGAAATACAATAATATCCTTATAAATATTATTTTTATGTGTAACTTTATTGTATGATATAAAAAATATAATCTTTTATAGAAATTGAATTTTATGTTATTCAAATTAGTTCTATATTTTATTTAAAAGAAAAAATTATTATCGAAATAAACCTTTGCTAGATAAACTATAATTAAATTACAATAAGGCGTTTGTATACATTTTTGCCATAAATTGAGGTTTCATAATTAACAAAATACTATTCTAAATTCAAAAACCATAGAATATTATATTTTAAAATTTTTAATACGATTCGAGGTAAATTAACGATTAAATTAAAAAAAATTTATTAAAATTTATTATTTAATAGTTAATTTTCTATAATCATCACAAAATTCTATAATTTCATATCTATGAATATATATAACATTTATATAATAATAAAAGCAGATAATCATATTTAAAAAAAACAAATTTTATTTATATATTTTATGTAACTAACTAGTACGTGCGTTACATTTTAAAGTACTTTATTTCAATTTTTTAATTAAAAAATCTGAAGCAAATTTCAAACTTGTAGTAGATTCTAATACTTATCTCATTAAACATATAAAATATATTTGAAATTCTCATGATTCAAGTCCTAATTATCAAATTTAGAATTGAAATAAATCCATAATTATGTAATTATTTATTTTATAAAATAATTAGAAATATACGTGTAAGATTCGATTCTTATCACTTGTTTGATCACAAAATTTTATTTTTATAACTTGACACTAATTTACATAGATTGAAATATCAAATATAAAAATGTATTTCTAATTTAAAATTTTGAAAGACTCTTTATTATTTTTTATTTATTCAATAATAGATTTTACAAAACACACAAAGTATACAGAAAATGAATTTTCATCTTTGAAATAAACATATTGAAATTTATTATAATATTTAATTAATAATTGATTATAAGTAAAGAATATATATTACCTTAAATTATGTATATAAATAATTTAATAGAGAACTACAGAGTCTAAAAAACGATGTTTTTATCATACATTTGAAAGAAAAACTCTTCAAATAAAATACCCTTGAGTGCATATCGTAATTTTTAAAATTGTTGATTTGGTACCAAAAAAGTGAAGTAGCATGGAGACTTCAAAATGTATTTAAAGTTTCTTAAAACTACTTTTTTCTTTATTTTTCTACACTAACTTCAGAACAGAGATTAAGATCGACATGAACGAATTTTAGTATGTGTAAAATATGTGTTGCTACTCGCCAACTCTCCGATACAATCTGTAAAAAAAATTTTTAAAAAAAAATCACCGTTTTCAGATATCAAGTTTATTTTTTTCAAATTTTAACTCAAAAAAGTTATAAAGTAAAATTATATTTAATAAAATGTTTTTTTTTTTTTAATATTACTTTAAACAAAACATCTTCAAAGCTTTGTCTGCATCTGAAATATTATATATGTGCATATACAACTTATAATTTGTTAATGCGTTTAATAGTAACAAATATCACGTGATAGAATATATTAAACGTTTTCTTATGTTTCTTATAATTGAGTTAGAAAGAATTTTTCTTATCAAAACAACAATTTACGTATGATAAAATACAAAATAATATTTATATATAAAATTAATTAATAATATGGAAGTGGATTTAAAAAATATTCGAATTTGAATTGATATCCATATAATGGATTTAGCTATTTTTTAAAATGTTTTGATTAAAGTAACTTATTACTTAATGAATGATTTCAGTTAATGTATTGTTGGCTAGTAAAGTCTAACTATTAGGAGAATTAATAAATAAGCACTTTCATGATTTCTTTTCTATTTGAACTAATTTATATATAATACTTAGCTAGGTATATTTTATATATTGATAATGTTCCAATTTATATACGAATTTCATAATATTTTATTGCTAATTGATTTAAAAGTGAAATAAAAATCAGGGAGTTGATAATTTTATTTTTATTTTTATTTCATTTCATTCTTTATCTTGCATTTAAATTGAGTATTATATAATATTGCGCAAAGCTAAACGAAGTAGGGAATTTAAACTAGAATTATAGTTCTGAAGAGTACAGAAAGAAAGAAAATGCAAATGTCCACAATTGATAAATAATACATATTTGTATGGTAATAACCCTTAACTTACTTTATAAAAGTAATTTTTCTAATACAGCACTGCTACTTAATAAGTGTTGTTTATAATGAATTATTTTCAAAAACTTTCCCCCAAAACTTTTTCTTGAATAGAAAAAAGAATAATTTCGTGAACTTTTAATTTTCGTTCTTACAAAACCTTTAAACATAAATTTTAATTATACTATGTTCTGATTTCAAAAATAAATAGTACTTAAAAAGCTATACCGCATTTTAATGTTAATTAAACTTATGATATATGAAAGGCTTGCACAAATAAATTTGAATGTTTCTTAGATATCCTAAATCCGCTAGTTTGTTTTAATATCATAATAACCTACTTTTAAAAGAATATTAGTATTTACTTCACACATACGTGCGCACTCTAAGATTATGTTCTTCATAATATTAAAAAAATAAACCTTCGATTAAAATTATAGTTTTATATATATTTTTAATCGTTTACTTAGATTTATAGTTAGAGTAAGCAAATTATGTATTTCATATACTAATCCAGTGCCTTTTGATAATTACTTAATAAATACTGAAAATACTCAAATATAAAAACCTGTCAAAAATTTTCTGCAAGTTCTTTTTACTATGTGTGTACACAACGTATAAAAAACTTAGTATCGAATGAATTCTTCGTTTAAAAACTGCAAAAAGTTATTTAAAAATTTAAATGAAGGTATATTTCTATATTATATAAAAGAGCATAAGTGATAAAAAACTGATAAAGCAAAAAGAAAAATAAAAAAGTTTATTACGCATTTTTAATTAAATACTAACGTTTTTTTATCAAAGGAAGTATAATTTAAATAGATAATAAAATCCCAATTGTTCCAACATCTAAAATTTATACCATTACAATTTAATTATTTTTATTGTGTATTTGACCAGACGTTACTCGTTGCCATTATATTCCTATGAAATAAAACACAAGATATAATAATTTTTATTTGACAATTGTTTCCTTGATGGTACATTAATTTCAATTGACTCACATTTACGCAATTAACCTAATTAGAATTAAAGTTTTTTTAATACGTTACCAAAGTAAAGAAAAATAGAACTTCAATTATATCTTGATTTAAATGAGCGAAAAAATCGAGATCTACGCACAAAAGGATGAGCATATGCATCCTTACTGATGGCTACCGATCGAAGAGAGATGAAACAGGGCGGGAGCAAAAAAAGAGCAATAGTTAAGTGCACCTGGAATTCCGGTACTGCAATGAGGTTTGGTTTTGTGGCCTATAAAGAACCCGTCGACATGTACATTGCGCATTATATCGAGACGGCGAAATCGAGGGAATTGAAAGCAACCCGGATAGACATATAAATAAGCACACACGAACAAATATATTCGTGTAAACGTAATTTTTTACCAGTGTTGACGGATACAAATACAGTTCGCAAAAGTATAGTCTTACGAATATTGTAAATTGTAAGCTGTGCACGTATATCCATAACCGTATGCATGCACGACTGTAGTTAAAATTATTGGTGCTCAAATATACTCGTGTATATGTAGTTGCATCCTCGAATAAGACACATCGATATAGGGAAACACTTTGACGTAATCTCGCATCGGCGCACGTTGAGAAATGAAATATCATAAGTTTACGTTCGAGCTGACTTAAAAAAGTAATAAATATAAACGAATGAAGATTTATCAGTCGTGTAACAAAGATAAAGAGAGGGAAATTGAAGTTAAACTGATATCTGATCACTTATTCAGTATGTAATGAAAAAGCACAATGAAGAATTCGTATCGTTGAACATGCGGTTCATATTATTGAGAAGTGATTTTCTGCTTTTTTCATGTTTGTCCAAAATTTTCTATGAACAAATACAATAATTAGGGACATTTTAATCCTGAATATATATTTAAAAATTACACGCATCGCTTATTATACCTTTATATAAATTTATAATAAGCAAGAATTATATTTGCAAAATTATTTTGAAATACCAAATTAACATGATTAAACATCGATCGAAAAATAATCCACGCGGTACAGTACAATGCTTGCATAATGCTGGAAAAACCAATAGCAATGATAAAATACGAAATAAAACTAAAACGTATGGTAAATATATATACAATCTAAGAGAAAAAAGAGGGAATTTAAAGTAAGAGAAATATATAAAAAGAATGAAAAGGGGATAATAGTTTTTATCGACAGGTAGTTTTTCGCTTTGTCTCATGCTCTCCTTTCTCCTCGAGCGATAAATCGAGTTTACGTCTCTCGGACGCAAATCCAGCTTTTTGGAAAATTAAAGCTCCACATCGATTTGTAAGCTCTTTTCCGTTACCACCAATTGCATCTTTTCGTAATGTCTGTTTTTTTCTCTGTATGTATATCGTGCCTTCGCTTTCTTTAGCACGCTTTTCTTTTTCACTCTTCGTTATATTCTATATTTCTCTGTCTGTTTCTCTCTCTCTCTAAAAATGTTTATTTAAATTTAACTAGAAGAAAACTTTGGAAATCTCAGCATGTAAGACTACAATATAAAAATACTTAATTCGGTAAATAAAATTCAATTTAAAAATTATGTATTCGAATAAAATGAAATATTTATAAATGTTAAGAACATAATGATAAAATTAGTTTTATATCATTCGACATAAAATTCATCAACAATATCACCAATTTATAATTCAAGAAATCTCTCTATTTATGCGAGAGCTTTTTCAAACTGATCGCTTCTTCGTTCTCTTCTTAACCTTGCAAATGGGCAAAGAAAAGTCACCATCGAATTTTCGGCAGCGGTCACATGCATTTGCACATTTGCGCAAACGTTTACGTGCAGTCGAGTATTTTACTAGTGAGTCGAAAGAAATGGGCGCATTCCTTATAGCACTGCATATGTGCCACTAGCAAAATACACGGAGATAACCTGTGTGTGCAGCATAACACGAGAATAGAGGCGTGGCGAGTCATTTTTTTATCTTAACCCTCTATGTGCCACTTGCTTTCCTGAATTTATACCGCATTCGTGCCGAAAAATTTTCTCAAATTTTCTTCTTCCAGCTACAAGCTATTATTTCTTTTTTTTAAGTTTCGGTAAATATTGCGGTTGAAACATATATTACAATTTTTATAGAGATGTAGCTGCGGTTGTTCCCGTCAATATTTTAAACGATTTGTCCTTTTTATAAATCTCATTTAATATTATAAACCTAGAACCTTCATTTTGTAGATTAATATATACTTTAAATTCATATTATATAAATTAACCAATTACCTCTTTGTATTTTAAACATGTGAAATATATTTCTTCCTTTATGGATAATTATGAAATATAAAAAAGAAGGTATTTAGAATATTGTAAAATAATTAGTAGAATCATGCTTAGTGGTAACTTTTTTAAAAAACATTTCAATGGTCATTTTAGTTATCAGTTCAGGTACCTCATTTTATAAGATTTTTCAAATTTAAACATGCAAATGAAGACTATTTTCGAATGATTTTTACAGGAAACAATTGGAAAAATAATATTAATGTTTAATTATTGTAAGTAATGTACATAAAAATATTTCCGTGCAAGAAGTATTTTTTCCAATTTATTATTATTTTAATATATTATTATTTAAGTTTAAAAAGTAAATGAAATATTTATAAATAAAAATTTGTAATGAAACGGAAGAAATACTATTTCATCGATATTATCAAATAAGACAATTCCCACATTTCAGAAACAAAATTATTTCGAATAAACTTTTTCAATACATTCTCAGACTCTAAAAATATCGTATATTTAAAATGCACTATAGAGACTCAGTTTAACATTGATTGAAATCCACTGTATATGTTAAGGCTACTACAATATCGGAATACATCCAAATAATTTAAACTTTCTTTAATTTAATTTATTAGTGGAAGTACTTATTTATAAACGGGTTAATTTCGTAAATTAATTATTCGATGCTATTGTTTCCAAAGTATCAGTTCATTACTCTAGTATTCTATAGTAATGAGTTCTCCCAATATTAAGAGCACGTAACATAGTATACAATTTCTTGCCCAACTACATGTACAACAATGCCTTTACGTCTTTCATACCTCGTTTTGTTGGAAGTTATAGTTATCCAAAATGCATCCAATATTCCTGAAGCTTTGGATTATTGCGAAACATATGTTTCTCCCTATAAAACGAATAAACACAAAATCACATTCTTTTATTTTTCCAAAATAACTCGCAGCAACTGTTGAAATATTTCGAACTCATATGATCACTAAATAAGTTCAAAATTAAGTGGCACAATTTTATATTTGACCACGTACCGTACTAAATTCAGCATTTTTTCTTTAATAACTGAAATAAAACTAGATTAATGAACTGTTAATCTGACAGTTTCATCTTTTAAAATGTGTTGACAATTTAGTCGATTAGTATTAACTAATTGTGAGTTTAGTGGTATAAACAGTTGTTGAACCGAACATAGGTATTTGAAAAATAGCAATGATAAATGTTCAAGAAATAATAAAAACTCATATTCTTAATTATAATCTCTCGTTACTTCAAAAATCTATGTTGACGTATTATTAAAATTAAAAAATGGTTTGTTCTAAATACAAAAACTGTAATTGACTTGTTATTGTAATTCATAAACTCGCTGTTTAAAAACATCTACGTCAAAATAAATTATTCAATCTAAATTTATCGATAAAAATTAACTTTATTGGAAATGCGTTATTTTACATACTATTAAATCTTTTAAGAGCTCTATTAAAAATATAATTATGAACTTTAAAAGCAAGTTTTCAAACTAAATTTATGATTATTTTAAAAATTTTCTTTCTTCTCAAACAATTGCTGCGAATTTATTGCAGAACGTTCTATCAAGGCTTATCTATTTTTTGTTCATTGTACGTTAATCAACGAAGTTATTTAACGAACGTTTATTTACTAAAACAGAAATAATGCTGCTTAGAAAGGTAATTTTTTACGATTTCTTTAGAGATAATTTTTTAAAAACAAAATAACCATTAATCTGCGTAAATAAGTCGCGACCTCAAATAGGCTGCCGTAAAAAAAACTGGAACACACATGATTTTGCAAAGCCGTGACGTTTTCCTAATGGTGCTATGATTCGAATGATTTGTACCCCGAGTAAACCAGAATGAAAAAGAACGAGATCGAGAAGGTCGTTAGACACACAAGTAAACCCATACAGCTTCGATGTACATTTTACGCTATACTTGTCAAAATCGTATATAAAATCTAAAGCGCGGATATATTCGAGCAATTGATTTAATACAGCCTCCCAACGAATAAACGACCACGAGTTACATTCGAATCCACACGACCCTCATCAGTAGCGTCATCGTAAAAGTCGTATTCTAGTCGGTCAATCTTGGTCTCCATCACGAGTTGGCTCATACGTCCGCGCATACAGGAACCCGTTCTTCGATTTACGCGCAACAATAAACGTTCGTGCTCACGGTTATTGAATAAACGTGCACAAATACGCGTCGTTCCGCTCGTATTTTCTGGACGGCGAAAATTCCAGGAGCGTCGAAGGGGCTCCTTAAAAGTGGTTCAGTTATTACCCTCGGGGCGGCGGGCTAACACAATGTAACTGTGCGCTTAGTCGCTTTTATGGACAAGCATGTGTACAGGAATCTCGTTGCCGCTAAACAAAGCGCCGCACGTGACTTCGCGGAATGAACCAACGGAGGCTTTTCTTCGTTTTCTTTTTCACGCGCGCACGCATCAGCGACTGCATGTATTTGAAAGAGTCTCTGCACGACCAAAGTGTAAACGAGTGCAAATATTCGGGTTTCTCCTACTTTTTTAAGTTTACTTGTTTGAGCTCCTTGAGCGGAAACTGCTCTACTGGAAAACGAGAAAATTCTCTCATTACCTCCGCAAACTTGTAGTATAGACGTATATTATTACGACCGCG
The DNA here is from genome assembly GCA_018907185.1 of Platyscapa corneri. Lineage (NCBI taxonomy): Eukaryota > Metazoa > Arthropoda > Insecta > Hymenoptera > Agaonidae > Platyscapa > Platyscapa corneri. The sequence continues at coordinate 2,187,897 of JACCHW010000012.1, forward strand.
TAGACATGCATACTATTCCAACTTGACTTCGAAAAAGACCTTCAGAGCTTTCTAAATAAAATATAAAATATTATAAGTAAAAATTTTAAATATTAATTGTCCGAGTAATCCCATTAAGCTTGCACAATATCAATTTAAAGTAAAGAATATTCGTCTTACGTAAATTCGCCACATTTTAATACGTAGTCGGAGCAATTTTTATTCGGTAAGATTATTTTTTAAGTTTTTCATCAATAGTTTACGATTGAGCAGAGCACTTTTATTTACAAAAACTAGTTTTTATACTACTGCTAAAATCCTGAAAACTAATATAAAAATAATGTCTTCATTAGTTTGCCCAAGAAAACTTTACTTGTGTATTATAACAGATATTAAAATCGCTTTAACTAAACTAATCATACCGCACTCTCAAATACATTAATAATCATAGATTCGCGAAAAAGCATTTGACAGATTGATTGACAGCGACTTGCAGCGAAAAACGAGGAGGAAAAACAGTTTGGCACTCGCGTGCCGACTCTTATTTATAACGCATCAAATGCGTCGCGCAAAATTGTAGCTTAGCACTTGACGAGCAGTCCGTTGAAAACGCATATATAATACACCGAAATTTAATTTATATTCCAAATAAATTAACCTAACAAAAGTACTCACATTCGTGAAAAAGAAAAATAATAAATTCGGTCGCCTATAGAGGCTCGTGCATATTGCGCGTCCGTGTGCGTGTCTTCTGCGCGATTATAGACAGTCGAAAATTCACAACCATCCCGTACCTGAAAATTGGACGAAATTATTCAGCGATGCAAACAAACCGTAGGTGATCGTGTAGGATGCAAAGGTCTCGAGTAATCGACGTGAATTCATTAATCGCACGCCGCGTGACAGAAAATTATTCGACCACGTCGCGATCGACAAACTTTAAATAGACTTTTAGCCGCGCGCTATAATTGCTGATCATTTTCTTAATTGCGCGCAACCTGCAACAATATATTTCTATTCGCATTGGCGCTGGTTTTTAACAAAAATCTCGAGTCGCGCTGATATTACGTATGATTAATACGCGGCAATAAAGTCAATGGTCTCGCTCTCTTCAACGTTCTGAACTTTCGTAATTTAAAATCAAAACTGAATCCTGAAAATTAGTAAAAACGGTCATGTTCTTACTATATTCAAGCCCTTCAAGTACAAAATTCTTAATCTGTCGTTCATTATTTTTAATTTAATAATCTTAATGTATCATTAATGAATAATCATAATCCTCTTTTTTTCAAAATCAACATAAATTATTTATTGACGATTGAATGACCGTAGCTGCTCCGCATGTGCCCGAGCACATGTAAGCATCGTGACCAGAGTGAGCCGTCGGAACGAACGTCCGGTACCGCAGATAGGCGATCCTGACCGAGCAGCCGCACGAACGCGATTATTACCGATCTAAAGAGTTAGAAACAAATGATTGTAAAACGAGGAGTCAAGTACGACGACCAAGACCTCCGCCCACATATTTAGAATATGTAGGCTTTTTCCCCCGACAAAATCGACGTGCTAATAGACATTAAGTATACAAGTTGTAATAATGCAGGTAAAGGAGAAAGAGAGGAAGGCACTGAAAAACATACGAAGGCAATTCGGTTCCGCTTCTGTTTTGTATCATTACTCTCGAATCGTCGTGCGAGAGCAGCGAAGCCGACTGGCATTCCTCCTTCTTACGTCACGAGTATAAGCGCCAGAATAAAATCATCTAATTGAATGTAATTAAAAAAAACTTGTTTTCGCATCACTTATCCTTCCTAATCCACATTGCGCATCGTTAACACTATTTATTATGCGATAATAGGTACATTTAAAAATAATATTAGATATTTTAAATATTATATCTAATTTAGATTATTTTTAAACACATTTAAAAACTTTTCAGATTCTTTTTTACAAATTTGCTGTTAGTATAAAATTTTATTATCGACTTTTTATTCAGTAACATTAAACTGGATATTTTGAATTCTGAAATATCCACTTCTTAATGTACTGAATATATTGAATAAATAAAACTGTTTATGATTCAAACAAGAAAATACTATTTTTTTTTCATAGAAACGGCTCGCTCGGATTAAATTATACATTTTGAAGAAAACTTACACTAGGTGTATTAGTCCGATGAAATTATTATTTAAATGAAATACAATGAAACTTTAAACTATTTTAATATTTTTTAATATATGCTATTCGGATATAAAATTAAAAAAACGCTAAGCTCTTGTTAAAAAGATTTTTATTTTTGATTCTATGTTTTTAAGCTAATATTGTAATAATCATTAATGATATCATTGCAAACAATCTTGAATACAATCATATGGAATAAATAATGTCTTATCGTAGCTTAATTTTAAATTTATATATAGAATGAAAACTTTATAGAATTTCCTGTTGAAATATGTTTTGGTTCACTTATCAGAGAAATAATTTATTACAGATCGTTATATTAAGCAATCAAAAATTTTAAAACTAAAATTTAAGAAGTTAAAATTGTATTAAATTTTCAATTAATCTTAATAATACAATGTCTTTATAGCTGAAATATAAATAATAATTTAAAGTGTACAAATATAACATGTATTAAATTTTTTGTTTCATTTATGTAACACGTAATAACATTTCTAGAGATAAATATTACATATCAATCTTCGTGTTATTAATTATTTAGTAGTGAAATTATAAGATTTCGTAATTCAGTAACGAAGAAATTTTAATATTACTATTTGCATTAATAGAATTGTATTAATAAATTATTAAGAAAAATCTTCTGTTGAATTATTTCGAAATTCTTCATAATGTATAGAATTTGTAATAAAGCTACAATACTTTATTACGAATTAAACTTTATTAATTTTTATAAATAATAAATAGAAACAATATTTATATTATTTATAATACGGTCAATAAACGAATAATATATCAATAAATTAATACAATCGATTGTCTACTGTATTCATGACGTCGATATTTGATGGAATATAGTATTTGGATGTGTTTATATTAACAAAATTTTATATTCTGCGAATAATTCAGAATTTCAAATATATAATTTGAAATTGATGCGTATTTACAGTATAAGAACCAACAAAGCATTTACTCATTTTTCTGATACTCTGAAAAATGGATTGTCTTTGATATCAAATCGATCGCGCCAGTCTTGAAAATAGATTAAAAATTGAGTTATAGTTGTAAATCAATTTGAAAATAATAAATGCTCGTACAAGTATCGATACGTTTTATAAAATCGTATATACAGTACCGATAATCTCTCTCACTACACTATCTTCGTGAAAATACTGTACTTCGGTTGAAACAATTAATTAGTGTTCTTCATTTTCCAAATGAACTTTTCAGCAAATTAAACTTTCTAAAGTACTGTTAAAATGGAATACATTTACTTTAGTAGCCTTTATTCCAGAACATCGTGTAGCCATGCTTATTTTATGCAATCAACATAATTTTTAAATGTGTAAATTTGTATGTGATATAGATTTATTTTAAACAACTTAAAAGAGACGCATTAAAAAATATTTATTATTTATTAAAATTAATTATATTAATTATATTATTAATGCAAAATTAATTATATGATCTTTAAATTAATAATATTTACCAGTAATGAAATACTATTCGAATAATTTAATAATATTCACATATTTATGCTTTCAGATATACCTAACTGAACACATTAATATTCGGATATAATTTAGAAGCGAAGCAGCATCATTGATGAATACTATTACAATATTCTGCAAATACAAATATTTCCAGTTATAACTTGAAGATGCTGTTGAAACTTACAATCTTCTCAACTTTCCAAACTCAATATCATAAAAAAAAAGAAATAGACGACGTTGAATATTTTCTCGAATAAAAATATTTTTTAACGATAAATGAATACTTAAAAATATAAGACAGGAACATATAAAATTCTATGATAATTTTCATTAAATTTTACTTTAATATGAACAATATGAAAAATATCCAATCTTTTCATCTTTCAAAATATTTTTAAGTCGCACGTCGTATAAAATTTTATATTCAAATATTTTTTAAATTATTAGCTATTAGAATTCTTAAAATTACAATAATTAACTTAGGTAGCAAAAATTTTAAGTAGATATTAACCTTTACAAATGCAGCTTATTACAATATAAAAAAGAGATACGAAACTATAAATCGTAATTCATAATACAACTACGATTTTCAGAGTTCTTTAAGAGTTAGCGAGTTTAAAAATGAAGAAATAGCGAGAAAAACATTATGTAAAAATATTCTAAAATATAATCTATAATTATGGTGTAGTTATAATATATTATTTTTTAATTTCCAGGTATAAGCATGCATTTTTCATATTTCGAAAGAAAAAGGTTTTCAAAAAAGATTATGTGCGAAAATAATCTATGGTAATATAATCTTACTTATATATATGGAAATGTTAAAACTAAATAAGCTATTTTTTATTTACTCCAATTTTTCATTTTTTATTTTCTTAATCCAATGTTAAACTAAGGCTATGAAGATTAATCCCTATAATGTTGTTTTATTTAAGTTTTCAATTGTATGAATGTTGTTTTCATTACTGTCTGGTATTTTTACAACTAATTACTTTTATTATTTACATAAACCAAAAAACATTACTATTAAAGTATAATACAAGAGTTTCAAATATATTAAAAAATAAATTAATAAAATATAAATATACATTAATAAATTATGTTCATTTTACGTTAAATTGTTTTATAATAGTTTCTTGAACAAAAATTTTGTTATATAAATATTTACAGTTAAATTATTTTATATAAACAACAAGTATTATTGTTCATTTTTCAAGCAATTAAAATCGAAATAAAAAATATCAAATTGGAAAAATTATCAAAATCAATATCTTTTGTTCTAATACATATTATTTAATTTTCAAAATTTTTGGATGTTTAAAATTATTGGTAATTATTTGCATATTTTTAAAATTACATAAATTAATGCTTTCATATGTTTATTATTATTTTAATTTAAAAATAAATATTACATATATATGCAAGATTTAAATATAACTATAATCTTTTAATACATTTCATAAACTACCTAAGTTGAAAATGTTAAAAATAAATTTAAAAAGCTGAATAATATTATATTTATTATGAAAGAATTTATTACAAGCGATTTAAATTCACAACTTAAATATGAAGCAAATTTAATCTAAGAATAATAAAAAGGAACATAAAATATCTTTATAAATAGTTTCACTGTTTATTCTTATTAAATTAGATGAAATATTATAAAAGCAAATTAATGAACGTAGTTACAAAAGGGATTTTATGTACAAACATGCAAAAAAATTTATATTTTATTAAAACGTGAGGAGTGTCCTTTAATAAAATTTACTAAACAATTCACTAAAATTTTCTAAATTATCTAAAACTATTAGATGTCTTACCATAAATGTTCATCGATGTATTATTCAAAATTCTATCAGCAACGAATTTATTTTTCACATTTCTAAGCCTTTAGAACTTAAGATATTATACCAATTAAAAAGTTTATTTTAAATTATGAGAGTATTAATAGAAACTAATGAAGTTACGTTCCAAGAGTATTTGATACTAATATATTATGCAATCTACTTTCTTAAACGCTTTTTTATTATCATACGCTTTACCAACAACGACCCAAAAGTTAAACAATGACAAATTGTCCACTAGAAAGAAATGGTACGGAAGTTTTGTGTTTGTATGAAAAGATTGCAGCTCTCCTAGCTCACACGAAGATATGTATCCAAGCGTTACGTAAAATAATGACTTATGCTACTACTTCTTAATTTATTTTGATTTTTTTAAATTCCCTTATTCAATAATTTAATGTTAGCCGCATCAATTTAAGCAACACATCGAGATTTATTTGACAACTGAATACATCGAATATACTGCTTTCTCTTGAACTAACTTGTAGACTTGCATTAGGTCTGCATTAATGCAGCTGTGCGTATCACCTTTAAATAGTGTTAAAATCGATAGTGCAACAACGAAAAAATGACTAAAGAGATGTGAGCTAAAATAGATGTCGTGAAACGCAAGTTAAAACTACATGCACATAAAGCATCATTTTCAAAATCGAAAAGAAAAGAGTCAATATATATTTATAAGTTGTGCGGAATGTAGAAAGTCATAAATATTTGAAAACAAATAAAGGATTTTCCAGATACTGCAGAGTGCAAGCTTGGAATTAGCATAAATTTCAGCTGTTAATTAATTATAATGCACCCACGTATAACATATATATTCCCGTTTAGCTTAAATAACAATATAATTATCTGGCAATAATTACAGAGGACTAATCTTCATGCGCGTCGAATATGTCGAAGCAAAAAATGCGTGATATTTTCAATTCTATCTTTTGAAATCTACCACATGCGAGCCGACAAAAATTTTCAATGCAAAGAAAAGAGAACAATGGCGTGAAACGCTCACTCGAACCGCATAGAGAAGTCCATCATGAATTTACACTTCCGCCTGAAAGCAATGCGCGAATGATATACACACGCTTCAATTCATACATCCGTGCATCTCTCATAAACTAAATACAACTACGGATATGCACGGGCGTGTATTATGTATTGCAGTTTATAGAAAGCAAAATCTCGATATACCGGTATACGCGTAGAGACACTACCAATGGGCGATAAAGCAAATGCCAGAGATTTAATTAAAGGCTTGTCTCCGACTGTGAAAAGTCGGAATTACACGTAACCGATGCTGAAGACGAGCTGGAGATCTTCTGAATTTATAACGTGTCTCGGTAAATGTGTCCGATTATTTTTTCATAATTTTTTATCACAATTTGTAACTTAAAAAACTGCGTTTTCACGTGTCAACGTTTCGAACTCGTGAGCTCTCTTTTACACGCGGTAATTTAATGTTTAGTGTAATCAGCTCGAGTCAAATTTCGAATTCAATAGTACCATTGTTGCTATATTGATCGAGTGTTATTCAAGGAAAAAGTAAGCGAATAACGCATTATTATTATATTTTCCGTATGCTTTCGTCTCTACAAATCTTAAAGCTTTTATGCTCGTATTTCGCGAAAAACATTAGCTTATAAGCGTACTTTAGTATTTAACAATATTTCCAATATGTAGGAGACGATTAAAATGAAATTATAATAATTAAAATCAAAATTAGAACGCCATTAGGAAGAGAATTTTTACAAAGCAATGCACTGCACATGCATTACGCTAGAGGCTAAGATTGATTGTAATAAAACATGCACGTTAGTACAACCATAGAACTATAAAAAACGATATCTGGCCAATTTAAACGCGCAGTTACACTTTTATCAAAATAATGTGTTGCCGAATATATAAAAAATTATAAAGAAATTTAATCGTTATAACGAATGTAATTAAAATAACTCAATCTGCTAGATGCTCTTTATTTACATTGAATCCAGATTCGTATTATTTTAATATTATTTTTTGTTTTTTAAAATAACTAAAACTTTCGTAGTTCCAGAAACGCTTAATTTAATAATACGAGTCTAATAGATAATTCTCTTTAAAATTATTTGTAAAATATTATTTTAAGCAAAAGGCCTTTTAATTATTTACAACTCATTTTCCGCTTCACTTTTGTTCGACCACTTTCAAAGTTGACCGTAGGTACGCTCCTCTCCGAGACTCTTCTGCTCTCATCCTTTCCTCAGTTGACAGACGCTTAATTATTCATTTAGAACTTTTCCGAACAATGGATTAAATCTCTCTCGTTTTCTTAAGGGCAAGACTTCACTTCCCTTTACATACGTACTTAATTTTGTCTTGCTTTATGTTTCGCAGCCGTAAAAATCCCTCGCATACTGTTGACCATGATTTCAGACAAAGTGACTCTACTTTACAAAGGTAAGAATACGTCGCGCGCTTTTTTTATGCATTTCTGTTCAAGTTGCAAAGTTATAATTATACGCAAATGCGAACATGAGCTTCAACCCAATACTCGTGAAGTTTTTCTGCTTTTCTCGTTCTTTCGTGCAAATCTAATTTAAATACTGATAGACGTGGATTATTTTCTTGCGGACTTCCAACTTTTTTTCTTCCACTTTCTATCTTCCTCGCGGTGCTACTACAAAGCTTAAACTTCGCGTCTATGCAAACTATTTTTCTTCATTTTTTCACGGAGGATGCTTTTTCATTTTAATATCCTTATTTCATTCATTCGAATATAAATACAGGATATTATATGCCAAATTATGCGATTAACTCATCACTGGAACTTTGTAGCTGCGACTATTTCCGACATCGTTTCAAAAATATGCGTCGTCATAATTATATTTGAAATATTTTTTGACTCTCAACTGGCACTTCTCGCTCAAATTGATTAATGAGACCAAATTTCTAAAAATACTTTTATTTTTTTAACGATTAAAAAAAATTCCATTATTATTAAATGTTGCAAAATTGTATGAGTGGATTTTTATAGTTAAAATAAATATATTGAATATACGTCAGTATTCGGAAATCAATTATAATTTTATTTATTGGAAGTTTCAGGGGATATTAAAAATTAAAATATAATTAACTTGTAAATTCTCATGTTAAAAAATATTATTTTTCTTTAAAGTATCAAATAAAAATAATAATCTTCATAAACCCTGGTATATATATATATATATATATATATTAAAGTATTATTCTTAATATCAGACGCGAAAAACAAAGTCTCAAATTGTTAACCGTCTTCAGTCTTATATTGATTTTTCTTACATTTTCAGTAAACTTCAATTGAAATTTTAATCAAACTAATATTTAAAAATGTATTAAAATAGAAAGTAACTATCAAGCACGTTGGATAAACTTTCTCATTATTTTATCCAAATTATCACAAAAACAAAACAGGTTATTAAGCAATAAAAAATCTTAGTATAAACTCAAGATAGTTTCTAGTAGATATATTTTAAGCATTAATTATAATTGTATAAAACATTAATTCTATGTACTTCAGTTTGATATAAGTTAATCACGTATTTAAGTTTTTAGTTATAATATAATTAAAAATACTACGTTGATTCCGTATTCAAACTTGTTTACCATACTTAATTAACTTTCACAGTTATTATTTTAATTTAATTGAAAGTTTAAATATTTTAACTTGGATTGAGTAATTAAACAATACAATATTTTTACCGAATCTTTTCTATGGTATATCAGATTAATATTTTGAGGTAATCTATTTAATACATTTTTTCTTTTCATATGAAACACGTCTTATTTGAATCTATAAACTCTAACTTTTTAATATAATCGTAATCGAAAGGCCAATCTATAATTTGCGATTTAAGTTTTAAATTTATTGTGAAAGTAGTATTTACAATTAAATGTCTCATAGTTTATCAATTTTATACATATCCTAATTTTATGACATATATTTATACAAAATTATAAACATTTGTTTTATTTTTCATAGCTTTTCATTTATTTAAAGAATATTTATTATTAATTATTGTTGGACTAAGAACTTGCATTAAATCTTATACGATTGTTAATTTTTTATTTCTTCTTCTTTTATTAATGTTATTTTTCTTATGTCGCGCGGGACAGTAAATTAATTATTGATTTAGAGTAAATTCTAAAAAGTTGATTTAGCAGATCTGAAAAGACAAAGTCTCTTTTCTCATCCAACATTCGTAGCACATTGATTTCAACGAACGAACATGCCTTACTAATTAAGCTCGATAATGTTCGCTCGGCACTTAGAAATAGTAGATTGAAATTGAAGATTCTTATCGATAATTATATCAAATCTATCTTACTAAAATCTTACTTAACATCTTCAATTTCATTCTCGGAGTTTTATCCTTTAATTATTAGAAAAGTAAAATTTCAAGGAAAAACCAGCTTCAAAGGTGTTACTCAATGCATCACATCGATGCAAGTATTTTTAATGCACGAAATACATTTTAAATAAGTCAAAAATTAAATTATAAATGTATGCAAAGTCAATTTCATTATGAAATGAAAAATTAATTAGAAAATTATTTTCATAAGTAGAGTAAATGAACCATTGACCAAACAGAGTCTAGCGATAGCTTTCTAATTAACTTTTAATATAAATCTTTTAATGGTATAAATAAAATATCAAAAATAACATTACTAACTTTTAATTTCAGAAAAATCTTAGAATGGAAATCCTTCAGCATATGCCCGCAATAATTTTTTCCATGTCAAGTCATTGTTAAAAATCTGCATTTTTCTTAGCCCCCCCTTTATTAGTTGAACACTTCCCTTTTGTCGTTCTGCTTAGGAAGTTTTGGTTTTTTTCAAATAAAAAATTATGCAATATTTCACCATTGTAATATATTTTTTGCTTAATTAACAATAAAAAAAATCTGTACAAAAGTTCGAAAAAAACAGCACGCAATTTTACGAGCCTGGAAGTCGAACATATGACCTTCCCAACTAATATTTTCAACTGAATAGCCAATGTGGATGAGTTTCTTTCTGCGATTCATTCTTATATCGCAACTGTAGTAAAATCCGATACTCGTCCTACATTACACATTTAACAGTAGTAATTTCTATTTCGGCTGTACCGTATAATAACTAGAAAAAATATGTGCCAAGCTCAAATTAAAAAATTACTAATGTAATTATTTTTTGATAAATTATGTATTAAAATGAAATGATATAGTTGATCATAAATTATGTTGAAAAACTTATATAGCAATATTATAGATGTTCGTAAATTTAGAAGGAAAATACAAAAAGTACAATGTAAAGTTTTTCAACATACGCCCTGTATTCATTTAAATTCAAATGTTAAAGTATTACAATATTAAAGCACACCATTTATGTAAATGATAAAATATCTTTACAAGCAGATTTTATTTATATCTCACAGTAACCTATTCTCACTTAAATGTTATAATTACTATTATTAATATCTTAAGGTAAGTATAATACTTATATTTTATTGATTATTTTAGAATTGATTTTGTTTCTCATTTACTGATAAATTAGTACAATAAACTAAATATAAAGTTTTTAAAAATGTTTCCAAATTAACAAAATTTATACTTACGTTACGCAAGAATTAAAATTGAATGCACAGAATGTTTATAATTCTTTGTATGTTTCGAAACAAAGTTTTTTATACAATTCTCAAATGTAATGATTTATTTACAAAATTTTATTTAGATTTGTTAAAATCGATTCAAATCGATAATATTCCTCAAATGTAATTGAATATCATAAATTTATAACAATGCATACGATTAACGATCAGAATTAGGTGTTATAATGAGAGAAATTCATGTTAGTTTTGCATCTGATATTTGAAAATCTTATAAAAATATCATATAGAATTAATATAAACTCTTGTTTATCAATTGTCATTTTCTTAGAAAGCGATATTTAAAACGATTGTTAAAAATTAAATATTAAATATGTTATTTAATAAAAGTCGGTCTAACGACAAATAATTCGAATAAGATGATATTTTAAAAACTTTGAGTCAGAAGTACCTTAAATGGAATCATATTTACGTTTTTGTTATAATTTCTGCTAAAGATTAAAACTACAACTTAAATTATTGCATTTTTATCTCTAATATTTATGTTCCATTAAGGCGTTTTAATAGAAATGTATTTAGTAAAAATTTATTGGAAAAAGCACGGGGCATAAAAAAGATGAAATTACCTTCATAAACGCTTTTGATTCACCAGAGAGATACTTCATCGGTGCGGTATTTTTTATTCATAAAAACTTAGCTACGCAATGCAAAAAAGGTGTACATTTTGCTTTCGCGGAGGGAAAATTAAATGCGGACCGACGTCGCTCGTGAAAATGCAAGTCGCTCGAGGATTGCGTAAAAGAAATCTGAGTGAACGAGCTGAAGGACGCAACGACTTTGCTCTCAGCATTGCGCGACACCACAATTTTCGAATAAGAGTAGAGAGCGACAGAGTGAGAGGAGAGGTGACGAAAAAAAATTACCGCAAAAAGCATTATTTTTCCGTGGAAGCACTTCAGACCTCATTTTCCGTTTCTACGGCTCTAGAATTCGAAAATAACATATTTCTTGTAAAATGCATTGACAAAACAAAAAATGTATTTGCTCTAGATCTTTATTTAAATAAATTTATGAACAAATTCAAATCCGTTTTACTCATTTACTATTTATTCCTCAAATAATTCACTTATATTTATGAAAATTTTAGAATTCAAGTACCCCGAATTTTTATTTTCAATTAAATCTTTTTTCGCGCAGACCCATCGTCGTATAAATTCTTCTACTCTGCTCCCAGAAATCACGAAATTTTTTCATAAACTAGTTATACTACTATTAAGCCTGTTGTGAAATGTATTTATTACGTAAGAATATTTTATTTTTAATATGTACGACTTAATTAATTTAATACAGCAAATTGAACGCGTATGTGAACCCATAAATTTTGAATCAATTTATCGATGTTGAAAAATCGTGTTTTTATCGGTTTTAAAAAGATAGTTTCACCTAAATCTTGCATTAGATAAAAGTTGTCACTATTAATAAAACTATCATACACTTAAGGTAAATCCGAATTATTACACTCGCACAATGTATTTGGAAAAAATAGAATATTTTTTAAAGAAATTGTTTTTTGAAAATTTAACCATTTAAATGTAATGAAAATCTTAACTTCAAAGTCCATGGATTAATCTAAATGCTGAAAACAGTAGCTTCGACGCTGAAACCGTAAATACTTCGAATAGATTAAAAAATGCGAAACCATTTCTGGCTATAGTAGAAACTAAGAATTTAATCCTATCGTTATTTAAAAATACGATCGAATAGTAGTAAAAGTATCACAAGAAATGAGAACTAGTGAAAACAAAACTCCCTTGAGAGAAACCTAGATATTTCTTTTAAACGCGACGTCTTTGCGAAAAAGAGATCTGAAGAAAAGCCGTAAGGAGAAGAGCGACAAATCACGTGGGTCAGTCCCCTCGACTCTCGTAAATGCTATTTTTCAAATTCAACTTTTGCCGTTCGAAACTTAAGGCAATTTACAGTATTTTACACCGATTAAATACTGTAAGAGATATGTGCAAATCTTAATTCAAGATAAGTATTTTCCAGTAATAAATGACGGTAACATTAGCTTAACAATTATTTTAATATTGATGCAGTAATAGTATAATTGAAATATTTTTATTTGCAAAAAAATATTTTTTAATTTTAGAAATAATTTTTTTATGATTTCAAAATAGCATTGAGTCATTTCAAATATAAAATTTTCAGTTTACCACTTCATGTGCTCATTAAAATAATGTTCTTTGAACATTTATACGAATGGGCACGAATGGTCTGCTGATATGTTATTTGTTTAACAATACGTAATTCAATTAAGAAAAATGTAATTAATAGCACAATGAAACGAAATGCTAAAAATTTGTCAATTTTCATCCAATAATATTGGCTTTCTTTATTTCTCGATTGTTATCTGCATTTTGTTAACAAGGAGATCTTAAAAAGACTCTTCATTTTATCATATATTTATATATACATCGATAATTAAATATTCACTGTAAGCGCGAAATCTAAAAATTCGTATTAATATCGATAACGTGATCGAAACTTATAAATAATTTATGAGCAAGACGTTGCACTCAATAGTTAGTCTACCTTTAACATTTAAAAACGGTTATAATCGAATTTGACTAAAAACTCGTAGAAATACGTGCTTAATTGAAGCTTGTATAGAGAAACAAGACATTTACTAAAACTAAACTAAAGAATATCTAGAAATTAGTACGTGCATGATTCGGTTCAGCTTTCGCAACAGCTGCGGCTGCTGTAATTGACATATCAAAAGCAAAAACTCGAAAGTTTTAGCAATACGATTTCGCTCATCTTGCAAATAGTCAATCAAGATGATAAGAAAAATTTGATACACCAATATGTATTCGTTTATTTTTATGACTATTATTTGTAAAAGAATTTCTATCATACTATATGTAGAAATCATGTTATATGTAATTTTATTGACATCAGTTCGACAACTAATACTAAGAAAATTATATATTGTGACATTCAAAGAATTTCAAACAATAAAATTCATGTATTTGACGATCAAAGTATATATACATACAAAATGTATAATGTAAATAAAAAATGTCAGATTCTAATATAATTCATACAATTTGTTTTTAATATTGTATACATTGAATACAATTATGAAAGATGATACAAATTTTCTTAGTTGATATAATGTTTTTACTTGTCGATGGATTATCTGAAACTGATGCCTCTTACGTTCTTTGTATTCTTCGAGCTTCTTGTTGGAAACACTAGTGCAATAAAATGCAGATCAAGAAAAAAAGTTTTTTATTAACCTTTAATATGTCTATTTGTATATACATGTATACTTACCTGTATGTATATGTTCTTTTAATAAATCTTTGTATATAAACATAAAATATAAATTTTTAAGTCAAGCTGACTTCAAATAATGCTGTTACTTTTTTAATATTTATTATATTCTCATTTGACTTAAGTTATTAAATAATAGTTTTAAATATTCGTGTTATTTTTTAATTGACATTTATGATTTTTATGTTTCTGCAAAGCCCATAATTAATTCACGCATAAATATTGATAAAATAGAAATCAAATGAGTTAATAATATTTCTTAAAAATAAATATTTATCAATCAAAATTTGATTCATATTACTATATGCATTTGCATACGTGTATTATATAAAAATTTCATTGCACATACACACACACATAACAATACTTGAATGAAATTCAATAACCAATTTTGATTAAATTTATGTATAAAAAGCATGATTTTGTAAAAGTTAAGAGAATATCATAAAATCACGATAATACGTAATTTATTATAGAGTTTATATTATTTATGTCAGTCATTAAAATTTTCATTTGTCGAATCAATTGAATCGATAATATCATAAAAAGATTCGAAGTAAATCCATTTATGACATTATGCTACTTGTTATATTTAAAATGACCTATTTTCAATACACATATTCTAAGGTAACTCGAAAAAATGCTCTTTTCGTTATTATATTTTCTTAAATTAAAGCATAAATTTATTACAGAATAGTTGCTTTCAACATAAAAAAAATCGACAGAAGCAACGTATTTTTAAATATATTATCGATTTAAATATTAAATGTCTTGACATCCCATTGAGGAATATATCTAATATATTATACCTGCATAAATATGCAATATATATTGTAATATCACAATTATTATTTAAACTAAACTAGCCTTTTCAGAAGAAATTTTAATTCAAAATTTTATGTCTAAATGAGAAGCGTATTAGCATAACCCGAGAGCTGAAGCTCCAAGAGTTGACCGAAAGCGTGAGAGTGAAACGGAGCGAAGAAATAGGAGGAAGGGACTTGAGCAAATATAAACTGAGTCTCCGGTACGTGAAAATGAAGAACGGAAATGGAAGAGGAAGATGAAGAAACAAAAGAAATTGGTTAGAAAATTCGGAGGAAAAAGTGAAATGTATACTTAAAAGTTACTATACCGTTTAGTGTTTCTCCATGTACTTCTCTACTTTTAGTAAATATATCATCCGATTTTGAAATTACTTTTTATTTTTCGACAACAATCATTTAACACCTAAGCAAAATTTCATTCGTTGACATCTTTTGACAGTTAATACACATATTTACAAATGTATTCTTCTCCAATATTATTATAAATATTTGGTTAAAACGATAACTAATTCAAGCCTAAACGAAGAATTAATAAAATTGTATGCAAATAGTACAACCGAAAATATAAAAGCGCCCATTAAACTAAGATCTATTCATCGCGAGGATTCTAATTGATTCACATCCATAAGTTAAAATTTTACCGTACTCTTTTCACCTTCTTTAAAATACTATTTAGAATTGCACGCGTAAGAGCGTCGTCTTCGCTGAGTAGACGTAGTCTTTCTTTGATTCTTACAATACCCCGAGTGTAGAACTCGATCCCTGGGGAAGCTGTTCATCTTTTCTCTCAGTTTACACCGGAGTGATCGATAAAATCGTATTTCTTGAATTTTCTCGATACGTCGCAAGGAACAATCAACAGTAGAATTCTCGCTCATATATCAGAACGTGTAATTGAAAAGACACAAGCAGCTACAACCCTTGGGACACATTGCGATGTTACCTTCGCATCAAATCGATGCAGATGGCTATATGAGAAATACTTTGGCTCAACCTTCCGAAGCAAAGGAGTCTATACGTCTCGAATAGCGGTCGAGCACAAGTGCGCGTTCGGAAAATATTATGAACGCCTTCGCTACAGAAACTTCTGTAGACCCTCGGAAAAAGCGTAGCTTAAAAAACGAAGGAAGAGGTTTCGAAGCGAAAAGCTGCTGCTATCCGCTCAACCAAATGGTTGCCGCGGCAAGGTGCTTCTGTTTTCAGAGCAGCCTATTTTGCGATATTTTTTTAAAGTTCCTAGTATGAAAAAGTATGAATGCCGCTTACGGTGCCGTGGCTATGACTAATCTTGCGCGCTTTCATTGTATTTTTTTACACTCTGTGGTCCACAGGCTGTTGCGAAAGAATTGCATTAAATACAAGTACAATCGGGAATGCTTCTTTTATAACAACACACGCACCCTTGCTGCTGCTGTTGTTTACGGTGCATCCACACTTGTGAGCTGCTAACCTGTGCGTGCATTCGTATGGCTAAATAAATGTTTGTGCGCGCATATGTATGAGAGCTGTTCACGCTTGTAGGAGAGAAAAATAGCTTTTATTGTTAATCATAAAAACCAATATAGTCTGTATGACTCGGTTATGAATAATAATTGATAAGACTAAATTAACATATTATTAATAACGATTATTTATTAAACTTTAAAATTTTGTGCTCGTGCCCAATTTATTAACAGCGTATAAATATGAAACATCTTTTATAAAAGGTCTTTCTACTTATAATGTTGATTTTTGTAATTTCGGAATGATTCACTGGAATCAGAATAATTAGCAAAAAGCTTTTGAAAAAAATATACATCTATAAATCTTACCCAATACTCGATATGTTTCTAAATACAAATACCGATTACAAAAAGCACATAATGTAAAAGGTATTAGCGTATAAAATCAATGAGATACTGTAGACTGTGGAGAATATACATTATACATTTCATTAGTTATTGTTAATCCGTGTATTATGGATCATTCTGTGCGAAATACAACGCTTTTGTGTTAATTAAATGATTTAACCTTCATACATATTTTACTATTCATAAAATATAATGTAGATATTTGATTCAGCGTAGAAGTTCACTGCGTTTACCAGCTTATTGTTAGCGATGGGCTATTGTTTTTTAGAATTCAATATCATATTTTAATATCATATTTTAATATCATATTTTAATAAAATATATGATACCACACTACTACACCATTGCTTGCTAAACAATCTACATTTTGTTATATCAATTTAATCATTCGATGCAAACAAAACTTAAATTTGAATAATTAATGTTTGAGCCCGATATTTTGTTTAAAATAAAATTGACACCGATCATTTTTATTATAAAAGGAAGATGTATTTTTAAAAAAACTTCTTACGTTAGACATTAACAAAAGCTGGAAAAGTTCGGAGCCTGCAGTTGACAACATACGAATTTGAATTTCATAACAAAGTTCATTAGACTATCGGAGCAAAGTGGAAAATACAGCAGAAAAGAATAGTTCGCAAAGTCGATAAAGGTGTTGCAGTTTTGAGTAAACTTTGTACGAGGATTGCATCTTCGTACTGTCCCTCCAGGCAATGTGGAACGAAAAACCGAATAGAGGTCAGCTTTTATTCGGCCGAGTGATGTGAAGGAGAGTCGGCTTCAACTTGTTAAACTCGTGACCATTGTTCGTCCTGGATTCCATTTCAAAGCTCGAGCATTCGATTTTCACAGAATAATACTTACCGATGGGCATGACATTTAATTTTATTCGATTATGCATCTCCGATAACGATTCTCAGTTCCTGGCTTATTTTTCCCATATCCTTACTTCGGTTCTTACAAAAGTCGGTGTTGTTGGCAATTCATGTAAGTGAATTTGGCTTTAGATAAATACAGTTCCGAACTATTCTACGGTGCTTGCAATTATTAGTTAAATTTTACAATTCTTCGCGATATTTTACTCGACGAGAGTTAGTGCATTTGTAAAAATTCAACGGAACTGTATTCGTGAAATGAACATTTGACCTACAATAAACCATATTTTAAAAAAATTTTGATAAACTGTAGTCCTATAAAGTTTGACTATTATTTTTACACTACGTCTTAACTGTACTCTATACCGCATCTCTTAAATTTTTCATAAATAACAAATTCTTTTTAAGATTATATAAAATAATGTCAAGCTACGATATTTAAAATAAAATAGTATAATTGAGGTTAAATGTCCATTATTTGAAAAACCGATATGTTTTTTTTTTTTTGTAAAAAACAATATATTTATTAGTACTCACGTCATACTTTTCTTGGATATGAGGTCCACCCTGTGCAATGTAAAGTGTACTTGCAGTGTCGAAGACGAGCTCCGGTGGAATTCTTGTCACTCGTTGTCGTGCCGTTTCGTGGCAATTCATATAAAGGATGACCTCCGTGGTAGTTACGCGAATAACAATCCTTGACCATCGCTTAGTCAATTTTGGTACCGTAAACTTCGCCACTTCGTCGGAGAAGGAATGCAAATCAGAATTCGTGTAAACAAGTGAAATATTTTGATTTGATGCTGATCCATCCTGTAATTTATTTCATGTCACATTTTGGTATTTACTGCTCTTGGATTATTTCAAAATAATAAATGAAAATCTTGATATAATTAAAAAATACATCTTATATACTTTCGGCACCGGAACTATTAAAATTTAATGGGAAACCAATTTGTTCGAAGTATGCAGAGCTTTTAGATTAATATTTTTAAATTATACTAGTTATATACTGTATTATTGTCATTTTGACATAAAATAAATATCGAATTTTAAATGTTGAATTTTATTTGTAAAAGTTTCTCAGATATCTTGAAATATATTACAAACTTTGCAATACTTGCTTAAATTATGTATTTTGATAGAATTTTAAACTAAAGTGAAAACGTCAAACTGAATAAAGTTCTGAATTGTTAAATTTCGCTCATTAAACTAATATAAAACTTTATACGAAAATGAATAATAAAGCATTACTAAATTTTTCGAGCTTTAAAGATATTTTTTCAACAGCTTTAAAACAAACTTTAGTGATCAAAGAATTTTAATATCGGTGTTTACGGATAATAAATTACTTATCGTTGTGTATGCAAGTTTATGCAATAATGCATGTTAATACATTATTAACTCTTTCATTTCAATGAAAAATAAAGTGATTCGAATAACTTTAAATTTTCGTTAAAATAACGTGAATTTTTACAGAGATCAGCACGTGTATTTAGCATATCTACTTCGAGACTTTCTTAATGCAAAGATATTGTTTATAATTAAAAAAAGGTTTAATTATTATAAGAAACTAAATATTTATTTTTTTGAAATACAAAATTTAATTTGAATTATTACATTGTAAATACAAATTTAATTTTGATTTAAAAAAAAACTTGGTAACATTTTTAAAGCTAAAATATTCATTTCAAGTAATACAAAGAAAATTCATTTTTCAGAGATATTAATGTATCTGAAGTTTCTATTCCTTTATGCATATTGTCACGTACGCTATGTTAATTTTTTGCCTCGCAGATACTTGAAACCGCACAAACAAACACATGACGGGTGCAACTCTTACCGCGGTCAATGGGAAATTAGAACCGGCGATAGTCAAATTCGCGGAGAGCGAATAATAAGAGAAACGTGAATTATGAACTGAGTGTTAATGCCGAAATAAAAGAGAATAAGAATATCGGGGAAGATAAAAAGGTTGAAAAATTAAAGAATCATTAGGTAATATATTGTTATGAAAGACAGACTCAACCGTCGGGGAAAAGTCAAAATTTCTAAGATGGGGAAGACCGGGGTCGATCAATTCTTGAGAATAGAATATTAAAAATCAGCGATCGAACGATAATAGTAGCGAGACAGAAGAAAGGGATATAAAAAAGGAACAACTATATGAATAATCGAATAAACACGAGTTACTGATTAGAAAGGAGTCTACACTTGTTCCCGACTGTCGCACGTGATACCGAAAAACTTTGTACCTAATTGCCCTGCAAGTCTGCTTTTTATACTTAAAAATATGTACGTGTATGTGTGTGTTTCTCACATCTTGCATAATCGATTTTATTTTACAGCGACCTGTGCAGCAATTCAATAATTTCAACGCACTTGTAAAAATTAAATTTCACGAAAATTCCGGTACTATTATAATTAAAAATTAATGTGAAAAAAAGTGCTGAAAAAATAAACGTCACCGGAAAATATTCGGCTGCAATTCTAATAAATCGCGTGTCACGGCGCAGCTTATCTTATCGAAATCACAAGCGCTTCGAGAAGATGACTTAATGACGACGCAAACTTACGGAAATGCGGATGCCAAGCTGCACGACGGTCTCGAAGGGATTCAGAACAGCAAATAGGTAACTGTTCTTCGCCGACAGAGGCTTGAACGAAGCGACGAGGGTGAACTCGGCTGGAAGCTTCTCCGGCAGGTACATTCGGTACGGCTGCTTGACCTCGGAACCCGGCCGAAAGCCGAAAGATGGGAATCCGTCGTACCCATCGGTGATGTAGTGATTCTTGTCGTCAATCAAGGACACAGCGGCTTCCAAAAGATCGAAGTGAGTCTCTGGAATACAAATAGACGAGGTCTTTTAAAAGCCACCGGCCACGTATACATTCATCAATTTCTAATCCTTTATTTTCCAACAATTATTTCAACAGTAGAAAATACTGCCTAATACACGATTAAAACATATTTGGCGTTGGTCTTACTTTAATACATAGCTTCATCTGAATAATTTAATTATTAGCATTGACTCTATTATTACAAAGTTATTTATTTTTAGATATAGATTCAGCAAGATTTTTATTTATTTTAACAACTATAAACATTACGTAAGTATTCGTACAAATATTTTATGTTGCTCGGATTTATGTAAAAATAAATTATTATTTGATCAATATTTTTATTATATTTTGTACGTATAATGTCAAAATAATATTTTTAAACTTATGTTATTATTCTTTTATCGGATCGAATTGCGTACTGTTACACAATACCGATGGTGTTAACTTTAAAAATCAAATGGTGTACTTAATATTCCCTTCATTATTATTTGATTTCCCAACTTCTCCCTCTCATTGATTTTTTAAAATTTAATATATTTTTGTATATAAAATATTTAATAACATATTTTTGAAGAATATCGTTTAACATTCCATAAGAATAAACAATTGACAACTTTTTAATAATTTTTTAAAAATATTTTAAATACGGCGTTAACATAAATTTTATATTCTATTTAGATAAGTTTTTTGTAATTAGATATTAATATTGTTATTGGGTTACTGTACGCGATCGCAGCACGCAGCAGTGATACTCGTTATTTGTGACGGGATAATAATAAACTAAAAAATTTTTTTTATAATTTAAGTTCAATAAATGAGTATTTATTTACGACAGAACGTTCCAGCTCAACGGATCGGGCAGAACAGATGCCGAGTCGTCTAGCGCAGCTCTATTTCACCGCTAGCCTCTTTCGTCAAGACTTTGTTTTCGCGAAATCTAATAGTCGTTGCACTCGGAAATTCGGCCTGTTCGTGAAAAGCCAACCGTCGTATCTTTTCGGAATAATTTTGTTGCACGAATATACGGTTACCGGTAAACTCATGCGCTTCGAGTTCATACGCCGCTCGATTGTTCCGCTTTACATATGTTTTTTTAATAATTTTTTCCCTAAGCCTGAAAAAACCTTCGTTGAGCATGACGAAGGAAAAAGGCGGAACATTTTCGCACGCATTACATAATTTCAATCCGTACATTCATTATCATTATCGCTAGTTCGGCCGAGATATTAATGATTTATTTTCCTTTTTTTTCTCTCTAACGGAATCAAGTCACTTTCGCGGCGGCCTAAATTAAGTTTATTATTTAACTATTTAGTCTTAATTTTGCGAGGAACCAGCCACACGTCCTCGACATTCAGACCTTGCCGCCCGCGAACATCGTTGATGCTCGACTCCTAGCCATGCGGGGGTCCACCAATGTCCTCGACGATCAGTCCCTTGTCGCCCGGCTCGCCTACGGTACTTGATTCCTCCGGTTTTCACCGTCTTGATCGTGTGTAGTGAGGATGCGGGGGTGGAAAGCTGTAGATTTCGTCATCCATCGTGATAGCCGCACGATTACGTGAGAGCGAGAGAGATCGCGATCTAGGCAAAAGTACCTAGCGAATGAGCGTAAACGCGAGAGAGAAGGAACGAGGACCGAACGCGTGAGAGTGAGGGAGAGAGGGAGAGAGTAGGCGAAGAATGCTCGATGAGCGGCGTGCTAGAGCGAGAGAAATGGAACAAGAGTGGGGAGTAGGCAATAGGAAAGGGAATTCGGATGCCTTGTTTGTACTTACATACCTTACGATTCGCACATATTTTTTACAATATTTCTGATGATTAGTGTCGCATGATTAGTGGCGTAGTATTTAATTACGCCCATCCTCATCGCATATACTTACTCTGGTCCGACGCGCTTGCCGTTTTTCCCCCTTTATTAGTCTTATAAAACAATATTATAATATAATTGCTTATTATTTTTTTTTTAATTTTACGAACGAGCGCATCGGTTACAGTTACTGTAAACTTATTCTGAATTTCATCAGTAATCGTTCTATTATTAAATAGATTACATTTTATCTCATTTTTACTTAAATGGCAATAATTATTTTTTATGTCTTAAATAGAAATATTGTGCCTCTGAAGAGTGGATACGAGTTCACGTATTTTAAAATGGATAATAATTTTTTATGTGTAATTCAATATGTTTAAAGAAAATCCATTTTTATTAATTAATAATATATTTTTACATACAAGTTTTAATGTAAAATATTAGTCAAGTATTTATTCAGTAATCTATTCAGATGTTAGTTAAAATTAATAACTTAAATACTCGTGGAGGTTCTGATTAGATTAGATTTTTTTTAATTTTTTAGATAAAGAATTTGAATGGAAATTACATTTAGGTCGATCTACAAAATATTTAATTAAATTTCTATGAGAAACTGATTTAAAAAAGCGGATTGTGTAAAGTATTAAGTAAAATGTTTGTGTAATTGGAATTGAGATTAAATTTTCAGCTGCTGTGCTATTGAAGGAATCAATAACATGAATTAACATAGGTCTGATTTACCAAAGTTATTTTAATGTACAAATAGATGGTTAGAATAATATCAACCCATGTTAAATTTAATGTATAAACAATATAAAAAAATTATTATATTCAATTAAATCTGAATTAAAAAATTTTCTAAATTATGTTGTTACCATTAAACTAAAGATGAATAGTCATAAAAAGTGAATAATTAAAAAAATAGAAAATAATATCTATATTAAAAGTTTTATTACTCGCGGAGATATAAATAACATTTTGTAATGAACAAATATGTAACATTTTAAACACTTTAAGTACAGATTATTTAAAAGATGTGTGTTCGTTTTAAGAAATCAGAAATATTTTTCTATTCAATTTATTTAAGAATTTTTATCAAAAATATGCATCTAAAATATGCTACGTTGATATATTAACCCATATATTTATTAATTTTAAATTTAAATAAAGCTTTTGTAAATACAAAATTTTATTATAATAATAATTTTTTAGGATTCCCGCAAAACATCTAGAACTTTAGATGCTACTATTATAAAAGAATGTTATTTTTCACAATTTTTCAAAAGCATACTTTCTTTTCGTTTTACCAACTCCTACGTACGTTCCACAAAGCCTTACGAAGAAAAATATTTTTCTCGTAGTTTTATTTATTTAAACAATTTTAAACGATGGAATAATATTTCATTAAATTTTCAAAAAATCTATAGTATTTTTAAATAAATGAGTTTAAAGCAATTTGGTTTAATCGCTGAATAGTCGCTTTAGAAAATAGGAGAAAAGTTTTAATACATATTCGACTATTCGCATATAAGATTAATTTACATGTTAATACGATTCGTAAACATTATTAATAATAATATAAAAATTTTAAACTTATCAGTTTAATGAAATTAATTGTTACATTTATTTTATATGTACATTTCTATGATTTAACCTTTGTTTTGATAAATATAATTTATTTGTCATTGTATACGTATTTATTTAAAATAATTCACTGCTATTAGTGATTATTATTATTAATTATTTAGACTTCAGTTATCTCAAGATCGATATTAATATGCAGTTAAAGCAAAGTGAAATTTAGACAATAATTTTTGAAAACTTGTTTCCAATTAAAAGGCTATATCTTCTTTTAATCTTCTACAATAAACACTATTTGAAGTAGCAAAATTTTAATAACGGAATATTACTTATTTATGCGATTATAATATTGATGTTGAAAGATAGTAATTTATTAAAAGTTTTATAAAAAAAATGAATAAAAAGTCGTGGTCGTAGGAGTTACAGAAATAATTAAAACTTTATTTGAACAATTTTTTAAATTGTGCCACAATATATTTATATTAAAAATTTCTTTGTAGAATCTAATAAGACAATGTAAGTTATTGTCAAATGAAATTCTATGTCAACGAGTTGCAGAACAACGTCAAATGAAAAATAGAAATATAACACATGAAAAAAAAATTTATGAAATGAGGAACAATTGCAATTTAATCGAAAGAATTTTATTTGATACATAGTGTAAAAAATTTTAATTTGATGTTTTTTATCGAATACAACTCGTAGAAAACTTTACCATATGTCGTTATTACGACTTATCCGATTATCTTAAAAAGATACAACAATATCAATAATTCAATGAGAAAAAGTCCTTCGGAGTTATAATTTTTCTCAGAATTAAAGCAAATCCGTGATATACGATTTTGATGTAAAAATTTGCAAAGCTCCGGCTGAACCATATTTGTGCAGAACCTGAATCCGTACCAACAGCGTCTGAGTATCAATAATTCTTACGGACTGATAATACACTGCACGAGCCGATGCAGTGATCCGTCATAAATTGCCACACGAGGCCGAGAGTGTCATTCGCACTTCTTTCTCTCACCCTGCTTTCTTTTTTCTCCGCTGCTCATCAGAACGACTGGGTCATAGCGCGTTGAAATCCACACGCGGTGAGCCTCATAATCAATATTTATTGCTTGAAAAAATTCGCTCTGTGTGCAACCACTATAAATCGCATTAAAACGTACGCGGGCCGAGTCTTTGGTACTGTTTTTTTGAAAAACAGATAGCGCATTGCAACCAACCATCGAATTTCCTTCTCTCTCGGACGCGCATGGCAAAGTCAACCGCATTTTTCAAAGGCTTTGAAAGCTCGAAAGGTGCTCTGTGTTTATACGTACGTGGGTATGCGAGAAATTCGAGCTTTCGGTTTGATACTTTTGCCGCGATACCAATGAAAAATGCAGCTTATACGATCATAGCTTTCTGCCCCTCCTCCTTATTCCCATCTTTCCCTCCATTCTTTTCTCGTTCTCGAAATTCGACTTAACATAAATTCTTCGTAACCCCTCAATCGCTTTAATTTATTTCTATTTATTTTATTGCATGTAGGAAAAATGTCATTGTACTATCATAAAAATATGCTGCAAGATATTTAAAACAAAATACACTGCTAAATAGGTCGAACTACGGAAATATAGTGAAAATTAATCGAAGCTTGTTTTTCCGTACAAAATTTATCACAGTAGCCTAAAGGAATATATTATAAAATACAGATATTATTTTTTTTTTTTTAATAATCATTAGTAACCAGCAACAGAATTTTTAAATTATTCAGTAAAAGACTTAAATTTCAAATTTAATTTAGGTCAAATTGTTATACAGCTTATTAACAAAGACAATTCATAATAAATTTAATTATATATCAATCATTGGTAAATTAAACAAAGTAATAGCAATTAAGCTGTTAGTAATGAAGTTACTAACCATCATTAATAGATACCGAAGAAAAATTCATCCTAATCAAAACAATAATTACAATTTTTTTAATATTGAAATTAAAAAAAATTACATTAAATATAAACAAAGATTTTTTATTCCATGAATTATAAAAAACTTTATAAAGCAATTTTCATAAAATCTACTATTATTTCTATCATTATTATTATAACAATAAGATATGATACGCATAGTATTATTTATTTTATATTGTTGCTTACATAACAAAGATAAAAAAGAGAAAAGTGATTTCATTCACGTGCTGCAATAATTTTATAGTTATATATGAAAACGTATCCTTATTATTTTTGATAAGTTATACCAAATACTGAAATTGATACACGTTTCATACATCACGCGTATTGTTAGTAATACAGCCATATTTTTAATTACTCGATATTTTTTAAAATAAGCTTATGGTACATATTTTAGCATAGAAACCTGCTAATGTATATAGTATATTTTCTGTTGTAGTCATTTAAAAAATTATAAATATGTGATTCTAAAATTTTTTTAAATATTAATATATTTACTCAGTATTACTTATATAGTGTATATGATAATTTTAACAACGTTATAATCATTATACATTTACTTTGAACATAAAATAAACGAATTTTTTTAATTATTAAATTTCAAATTCCAAATTATAAGAATTTCATCTATTACTTATAATACTATTATACTACTCTTATACTTATAAAAATTTGCATGATTAATTGAACTTTATTAAAAAATTTAAATAGATAACCTAATTATTTAAATACTCAATTCGATTTTTATACGTAAACTTTTCATTAAAGAGAAAAATAAAATTTTTTTAAACACATACTTACTTATAATTTGTATCTGATTTCGGTTATCTTCTATTTTTCAAATAATAATTATTTTTCAAAACGAATTAACAGCCATTCAAATACGATTTTTTTATTGCATGCGTTAAACTCGAGCATTTATATATAAAATACAGTTGTCAGCCACCAGTGGAAGAATAAGGAGAAATGAAGGGAAAATTAGTGCGCATATAAACTTGGGTGCATCCGTCAGTTTTGCAGGATCTATATGTAAATTCAACGTATTGTATTAGCTAGAGACGATTTATTGAACTACTGACATGTAAATAAATTGTTAATTCAATCATAACGTACGGTTGTAATACATCAGTTTGTCTTTACACGACTCACAATTGAAATTAATTTCTCTTTATAAAAATTTGCAAATTTATTCCACGTGAGATATTGACGAATGATGAACTTATAGATAGGCTATGCAAACTAATCTATCATTAATTGTAACTAGGAAAAATTAGACTATTTAATAAAATTTAAATTTATAGTTTATCAACTTCTAGACGAACATTCCTTATAAAAATTACACGTTTAGAATAAAAAAGCTTAAATTCTAATTTTTATGAAAAATCGTTTTATTATTACTATTTTAAATTTCCGGTGATTTTATGTTAAATAAGGGGTTTCCAATATCCTTTCCAAATAAAGTTCTCTATATACATTACAATTAAAAGTATAATCACCTAAATTTTATGTAATTCAATAGATCCGTGTAACATTCATTTTTTAATTAAAAATAACCCACCTTGAAAAATCGTATTAAAAATAAATAAAACTTATATTTCGCTAACCAATGTATGTATATATTTGACAAAAGTTACTCGATCACAACTCAGTTTTAATAAAACGAGAAAAATGTATAAAAAAATAAAACTTATCAATGATACGCGTCGCCGTGCAGTATGACGGAAAAATTTGAATATTTGACTGCGACTGATAAAAAGATGAGTTGCAATAGAAAGAAAGTGCGAAGATTGTTAGTATTATAGATATTGTTTAGTTCTTAGTTCGTTGAATGGATGGCGCCAGCTGTAGGATCCCGAATGAGGCGAAGCTGCAGTTCGTTACAGTCACTGCCTACTTTACAGCCAGATGTCCTCGTCACTTGATACATACGCGCTCGTATGCTTCACGACGCACGAAAATGCAAATTGAAAAAGTTCCGTAGTAGAGCCGCGCATTTGTTATGCATCTCGCTGTGTGATACATTGATTCAATAGTATCAGTCAATAACAAAGCCGCGATTTGTTATTCGAAATGTTTATCCTCTTTTCGTGGATGTTGAATATTTTTATAATGAGTATAATCATGAGCTTGGCATAAGCTTTATGCTCGGCAAATAAATTTTATCGCGCGATAATTTAAAACCTATGTGTGTTTGTAATCGATTCAGAACCGCTTCCTCGTGTTATCGAGATTTAAAATTTTCAAAATATTTTTACATCGTCAATGCAATATTTAACATTTAAAAAATGCAGAGTTCATTGAAAAAATAATGTTTTGAATACATTTGTCGAATCCGCTGCATCTCTGCACAATCGAATAACACTTTTAAACCAAAATTATTAATAGCAATTTTCACGCGAATACATTCATTGTAGAAATGAAGTTTGATGTTTGTATTAAAATTTAAAATATTGCACGGAGCAAATTTATTTTAATCAACGCGAGACTAGACGACGAAAGTTCAGCGTCGTTTAGGTTGAAATTATAATAGCAAAACAAGACAAATATGCTTTCGCATTGTATCCATTTTCTAATTTCTTGATCGATAGAATTGAAACACGTACATCTTCTTCCGAAATAACCTCGATGAGTCACCTAGTTGAACATTACGTAATCGATACAATAATGAGGCTTTTAATCTCTTAACGAGGGAAAGTTTAATTACTTGCTTTGTTAGTACTATCACTGTTCTCAGTCGATGGATGCTGAACTTATACACCGAGAGAAATTGCAAAGATGTAAACTTAAGATCCACGTAACACTCTCACCCAGTTTAAAATAACGTCAAAAGTTTTATTGACTGAAAAAGTTAGGCCAAAACTGCTAAGTGCAGTACCAGTGCTCATTGCGCAAAGATACGTTCCGCGCTGTATTAATTGAGCCGTAGGTAATTTAATGCATCCTAAATCAAAGCTCATGCGGGCTTAGAATTACTCGAGTGAGTGTTCGTTGATGCGGCGTCCGAGTCGTTATCCATCGTCCAACCCAAGTGCTGATTAAAATGCTCCGTTCCATGCTCTTGCGCTTTCTTGTTTTTATTTGTGCGAGCAATGTGACCGAATGTTAAACTAATGATCTAGGATTTAATGCTACCTTTTAACGAATCTTTCCAGATATGTAATTCCTTATGTTCCGTTATTTTCATAAATAGATGTTTTGAAAAATTACTTTATGTCATACTTAATTATAGGAAGAGCATTTAACTAGGCGAGCGGTTGATACGTAAAGGTTGGAAAAAACATTACTGGTGCGATAAATGTTAATCAATGGTACCCACACGAATACGCACGAACGACATGGATATCTGAATTTACAGGTGATACGCGATAATCCGATTTATAATTTAATTTCAAAAAGTACGTTATTAGTCGATTACAAAAATTATGTATTTAAAAGATCAACTTTGTATTTAACGAATCCACCTACTATCGTATCGCTCCATATAGTTGCATCTTTACTAAAGACAATAAACGTATTTATTAAACAAAATTGAAAAACTATTTTACGTTTGCTTAAGAAAAGTGAATAATTAACAATTCATCTACTACCTTTATGGAACGAAATGCATTATATTAATAAAATAGCTAATTTTGTGCTACTTAGTTTCGTATAAGTCCGCTAAGCTCTTTAAAATCCTAATGGAATAATAAGCCATTGTTTTTCAGGCAAGGAATACAATAAAGGTGTATTTATAATAAAACACAACTGATAGATTTTAAGAAAAATACTCTATACAGATGAGTCTACATTATTTTTGATAATTACTATTATAATTTAATAACACCAGTAATCTCAGTCAGAAGTAAATAAAAGAAATAAAATTTATGCCATTTTAAATTTAAATACTATTATATTTTTGATGTTTTTAAGTTCGTAAAAGGAGCTCGATTCAATAATTAATTATTATCACGTATTTTTACATTAATTAAAATTTAAAAGTGACTTAAACTAAATAAAACAATTCGATCGGATATACACCTTTTTTCGAATCATAATGAATTCAGATAAAGTTTCTGCTCAATTAGTTAACTGTATATCCAGTAATATATTCAAATTCAAGCCCTTGAAAGTTCATTTATCTCCTATATAAATAATTTTTATTTTTGAGCTCAAAATTTGAAAATTATTTTTCTCGATTAATCTTGACACGGTAATGTTACATGTTGATAATGTTTTAATAACATAATTATCGAACAAAACGAGAAATAAATATATTATTAAATTTTCAACATCCTAAATTTGATAATAATTTCTTATTAAAAATTCATATTTTTAGATGTTATTAGAAAATTTTTATTCAATTTTCTAATTAAACTACTATAAAAAATTTTACCTTAAACGTTTCTTAAATTAACAGCAAACACACTTTTTTAGATTCTAAGTGAAAAAATGCAGAATATTCTTACGAATAATTTGTTACACAAGTTTCTACGAGTCGAAATAAAAGTGATATAAAAGAAGAGAAAGAGAGAACAAACGATACGAAAGTTAATATAAAAAAATAACAAAAAAAGAAAAATATAATCATAACAAGTTCAAAGTTGCCAACAACGAAACTTTTAAGTTTTATCCCCAACGACAAAAGTATTTTACAAATATTCTTAGTTGTCAGAAAATGTACATAATACTTAATAATTAATTCAAATTTTTATTTTTATTTTTAATCTACAAACATATTTACATTGATTAAACATTAACATATTTAACAGATAAATCAGAAAAATATGATTTATGATAATATAATCGGGATAATTAATTTTAAGTAAGATATTTCATCTGCACTGCATGAAGTGATATTTACATGCTTGTACATGAGAATGCTTGAATAAAATTTCATAAAAACTTTTGATAAATAAAATTTAATGTATACGTTTCATCCATCATAAAAATGTGATCTTAAAAATATTTTATTTTAAAACAGATAAAGAAGTTGGATTAAAAAAACCTGCAAAACCGTAATAATAAATCATCTTATCTCAAAGAACTGACTAAATATATTGTAAAAAGGTTAAAGTTTTAAATTGCAAATTGCGCAATTTTGAAAAATATCTTATAGTTCACAATATTATAAAATTATAAAACTCGAATATACATATTATCAGCGCAGAAAAACGTGCAAACATTATGTCGATAAGAAATTGATCCATATTATGTTTGAAACGAATTAATTCCGTGAACAATTTTATTTTACGGATGTTATTAACTTCTCCAATGCGGTGCACGCATAATTTAAATCCTTACCTTTAATACTCAGATTTTATCTATATCTTTATTTAGATAACAAAAGCTCGAGATGGGATCCTCCTATCTTTATATCTTTTCGGAATTTCTAAGAGTTGCTCATTTACTCGTGTCAAACGAGATCTTGATTCGTCGTTGAAAAGGAACGAACCACTATGTGCCGCCATTAGTACGAGTGTAGAGCAATCAATTGCACTAAGTGAAAGACCGTGTCCTTTTCTGCCCCTCTATCCTTTCACACAATGTATATACAAATTTACCGTCATTTTAATGTTTTGCTCAACTGCTGTGTTATTCGACTCTACCACTCATTAAATAGAAGAGATTTCAGTCAAAATCGTTACCATAATTTAATTACACCGATATATGTAAATAGCCACAACGCCCTCAAATAATCGAGGTGTTGATCGCGGACCTTCCTACACGTCGATATATGGATGTATATTCAGCTTAGATTTTCTACGCGGCCCATTTCGAAAATCAATTTGTACATTACACATGTGCATACATTTACATGTAGATGGTTACTTGACTGCCGCATTGTACGCATATTATCATATAAGCGATATTAGCGTCTTAACCGACTTCCTATGTAGAGATTCATAAAGATTGGTAACGTGTGTCAACGTAATAAGACGTGTGCAGCAATACAAGGCTCTAGATTTTGCTAATTCAAATACGTACCTACCTTTTTTAATTAGGTTAATTTAAACAAATTTTCATGTTGCTGTGTGGCCGTTGCCATACGTTACAATGTATAAGATTAAAAGATCTTACAATGAAACATTTTGACCGGAACTAACTGTTATAAGAATTAAAAAAAGAAAGTATTTGATTGCAAACATAATAAATAGATAATTGATGAATTGATGATAATAATATACTGAAATATTAAAAACGTAAATGTTGACACTTTCTAATATCATGTACGTGATTTAACGTAAACGCGTGATTTCTCACTATAATAGTGATTGTAAATAATACAAATAATAACAAATATTCGTTGTGAATTAGAAAAATCACGGGTTAGGCTTCGGATCGAGTATAATTCCCTTCCTTCAGACATCTTTTGTCATCAGCAGTCATTAATATCATCAACGATGACGGTGAATGCAATGTTGGAAAGGTACAGGGACGAGAGCCGCAACAGAGTAGACACTAAAAGGTCTGGGGGAAACTTCAACGGATCTAAGATCTATTTTGCATGATATTCTCAATGATGAAGAGACAATGAAGAAGAGATAGAGAAGGTTTGTGCGTGGGTCTTACGTTGGAAGGAACTTTTTAATACAATATAACGAAAGGAAATCCCGTTCCCAAAAAGTGAATTCAATTTATGAAATATAAAAATATTAAAAATAAAGTAATAATATTTTTTACAAATATATAAAAATGCACTAAGTGTACAAAAGAAAAATTTTGAATGAAAAAAATAAATAAATAATTGCAGATGCACACGAACGTTACGTTAAGGCCAAGCTTATTCGACAATAGGCGTTTGTTATCGACGATAAAAAAAAAGTATTCGATTAGATATTATGAAATAGGTGTGAAATATTTTAAAATAATCTTCCGATGACATTTATTATAAAAATCAGCTAACGACCAAACATTGAAATATGCTTACGTTGCGTACACATGTAATTTGTACACTAGTGTTATCGAATAAAAACTATAAGTATATAAAGAATCTTTATTAATATATTAATAACAGAAGATAGATAAATAAAAATATGTTCAACTACGTGGAAGTCAAAATATAAAGGTGCACAACATTGAGAAAAACAATTGAAGTACTGACGTACGCACCCGTCGAGCATCGATTTCACATCTGCGCTCGGAGTATCACACCAAATCCTGTCAACACTCTCTTCCGACGTATCGCATGTACCGTTGAGACGTGTCCTTTTCATAGATACGTGATACCGCAAAGTAAAAAAACTTGCGAATAGTAAATATGCGTGCGCACGCGTCGCGCTTTTTAATATTAGAAATACAACAGCACCGACTAAAATTACTATCTCACAGATCTTCAGTGCAACTTAGAATTTACTGCTGAAATGGCAGCAATAAGATGCGCGTCTGTCTTTTACGCGAACGGCTGAGATATCAGACGAGATTTAGAGCGATCGGTCGTAAACAGTTGCGGAAGGGAAACCAACCGAGTAACTTAAGAATACACGCACATTGTCTTGACTTGACAGCTTCCTGTGGATATCTTTTAAACTATCATTTCCACCACAGCCAGAGGATTAAAGTGAGTAATGTTTGAGCATTAGCAAGACATTTGCTCCTAAAAGTGATGAAGTGAGTTGAATCAGTCGGAGCAGTGCGAGCGCTCGAAGGCAGACACCAGGAGTCAAATCGTAAGCAAACCACAGATCAGCGCAGTCATTGACGAATTGGAAACTGTTAACCGATAAGGAGAATAAAAAATCATCCGATAATAGCAGCAATAAACGCCGATCAAAGGACCTCCGGCACACAAAAAGGAGAATACGATTATTCAATAACAGGCGCCAAAGCTAGCACGACATGATAAGAAGGCCCAACTATGTCACTGAAATTTAATCCGACTATCAAGTTGTTCTCCGGCTCTCTCCTTGTACCACCCTAATAACAAACGTAGAATAAATTAACGTTAAATATACAAGTGAGTGTTGATTGTTTCTACGATCTTTGCATGCAACCCGAATTGATTCTACTGATCCGAGTTGACGCGATTTGTCTCTAACGAACTACCGGTATTCATCAATCTTTTTAAATAACATAAACCAAAACGTTCAAAATTCTAATGAGTGTCGGATAAATGTTTTGATTGCCAAACTTATATTTATAATTTCAATAGATAATGAAGTATACATTATCAAAGAAGCTATAAAAACTGACTTTTACCAACTTTTTAATTGGTCATGAAATATTATATGTCATTTGATTATAAGCTTCGACATTTTTCGTCGTGTAGTTATAAAAATATATAAAAGTTATAAATATTAGTTATGAAAATAAATTGAATGATATTTTGATGTAATTAATATGCATAAGACTTTGTTGGCAAACTGATAAGTATCTATGACATTTTCTAAGACTTTCTAAAAATCTAATCACAAGCCATTTAATTTTTAATCTTGAATGAAATAGATCATTCCCAATGTTATCTTTAAATTTTTGTACAATAAACAGACTCTCATTTTCATGCATTTGCAAAATACCATACATTCTTTCACTAAACTCATCTTAGTACGTAAATCCAAGTATTTAAAAACTTCTTTTTTAGTTTGCCCAATTATGATACACGTAAAACCGTCCTGTAAACTTTTATAATTGAAATTTTGAAAAAGTTTTTTGTGGCTCATACGAACTATTATAGAAACGCTGTAAGATAAATATCCTCTAATGTTCACCAAAGAAACCATTATGGTATCGAATAAACAAGAAAGTACGAAAATGCTAATCGAAAATCTAAAGCATTTCCAATAAAGTTCAACACCACTGGAATCTTTAAGTTATATTTCGCCGTTTGCAGTTAAGGGTCCTCCGATGAAGTAGAACACATCCTTACTAGACAATAAGTGCAACGCTACGAGGGAGAAATATTGAGGACACGGTAATGCTTGTGCTGTTGACTTGGAGTTCTGGATGCACAAGTGAGCGTGAATGCGACTCTCAGTCGTGCGTTCAGAAAAAGGACGGAAGCTGTAGGAACAACTGCGGAAGGAAAAATGATTATATCCAGATCCTTGCCAACTGGATAAATGGTTCGAGCGATTGTACGAAGTCTTTCTGGAAGTAACGCGCTTGCTAACAATTTTATCAATTGAATGCGCCGTCATAATACTAAGCAAGTCTCAGAAAATTTGTAAGAAAAGAAGTACATAAAATTTCGGTAAATCATAATTTTAAATTTTCGCGTTAATGAAAAGCTTTGAAATTGTACCTTATGAATATACGTTTCTATTATTAACGATTTATTGTGAGCTTGTTTAATTTAGGTTATTGCACGAGACATACACTTTTTAATTAATTAATTGTATTACATATTTTGTACCTTTGTTCGAAACAAGTAATAAAGTGCTATTTAATATGAGAATAAAAACGTTAAAATTTAATAATAGTTATATTCGATTTTCACAAGGCAAGTTAAAATTAAAAGTTAAAAAATAATGTTTTTTCCAGCTTTGTTGACATTTGTGATTACTCGTTAATTAATTAATCTTAACAGAGAGTTAATTTTGTAGTTATAGGTGATTTTTCTAT
Organism: Platyscapa corneri; assembly: GCA_018907185.1. NCBI lineage: Eukaryota > Metazoa > Arthropoda > Insecta > Hymenoptera > Agaonidae > Platyscapa > Platyscapa corneri. The sequence goes on from JACCHW010000012.1 coordinate 2,223,611, forward strand.
CAAATTACTCTTTAATTTCCAACGTTCATTAAAAATAATTTAAATAAATAATTGGTAATAAATTGTACGTTATGGAAATGAAATAACGACATCAATTATTAAAGTAGACTACAAGTTACTAATTCAGCTTTGATCATAGAAAATACAAATTACTATCGTTGTTATAAGAATAATTTTTCAAATGATTATCTTAATAATTCGATAATAATAATAACTACCTAGTCTCTTGCTTGATTGATAAAACTTGCATAAAATTTATACTTTTAATTTGAAACATTACTCTTTATTTAAATTATAATCATGCATTAAAACTTGACGTTTAATGAAAATATCATTCAGCGATTATTTAAAAAATATGATAAAATTCAGTAAAATATTTAAAAATGAATTATGTAAAAAATTGTATTGGAAATGCGAATAGAAGATGAGTAATTTTCAAATTAAATAATTACGATACTTTAGTTTAACATTCACTAAATTCATCAAAAAATCAATAGCAGCAAAAAATAGAAAAAATATCGTAATTACTTACGGATGAATGTTCAGCTGTACTTTTTAAATGATCGATATATAAGAACTAAGAAGTTATACATGGATTGAGCTATTTTGTAGTTGGTTTTCATATCTCGCTTGAGTGAAAAATTGAAAATCGGCGTTAACTCGCTCGAAACAATCGCAAAACTCTGTAGCAAAGGCTTTTAAAGAAGAAGAGCTGTTAGTACCAGACATTAATTGAAACTTGGTAATTGAAAGAACCTCAAAGCGAAAGAGCAAATCATTGATATGCATAAGGTCTTGTGTTACCCAAGAAAATGTCTATTGTATATCTTCAAGAACAGAGTGAAATCATATCAATTCTTAGCCAATTGTTGATTTATTTGCATAATATTATGATTATTTGGAAAGTAGCATACTCTGCATATTTTAATAGTAAACATTATGATACTTTAACGATCTTTTACCTATTTGCCTAGTATATGAATACCAACTTCATTTTTATCATTGCAAATAAAAATGAAAAATATGATACATATTTATTTTTGTATGATAATCATAAAGTAATTGAATCCTGTTCATGATAATAATGAATACAAAATTACTTTCAATGAATAAAATGAAATCATGAAATATAAAAATATATTATTTTATATAAATATAATAACTTGTTTATATTAAAGAATTACATTAAATAATATATAATACATAACATTACATATAAATTATTTTTCTTAATTTTAATTGCATATTCTATTAAAAATTAGTATTTCTTCTTTTAATTTGAAACGTTATATTTTAAAAATATTTATTACTTTAATTAATTTAACACTTACATATAATAAATCTCTATCCAACAATACTGGCTTTGAAAACTTAAATAAATGCATTTAGCAAAAAATTTAGGAAAATAAATTTTCACTAATGAAAGTTCATCAATTTTAAGTATACAATATCATTAAATAAATAAAATTTTATTCTACGCCAAATTACTAGTACACATGTTTAAGTTTTTTATTATTTTTCTAACTCTAAATTATAATAAAATATATCCATAATTACAATGTTAAATTCTTTTAAAAAATAATTTTTAATATAAATTTTTTAAACTCTTGACAGATTATAAATTAACTATGCACTTTAAAAGATTTACTAAATTAAAAGATTGAATTTAGAAACAGTTACTAGCAAATAATGTCTGGAAATCTTACTAAAATTAAAATTATTCTTCATTATATGATGTTGGTCATATGTAATTGAAATATATGAAATATATTTAAAAATTTTAAATAAAATATTAATAATTTTTTTTTTTATAAAAAAACCAAATCTATGCTGAAATTATCTTTATGTATTGATATTGTGAAATCTAAGTTAAAATTTCATTTAAGTTTACTTTAAAAATAAAAAATGAAAATATTTAAAAAAAATTTTGTTATATCTAATTAAAGTACTGTAATCACAATGAAAAATTTCTATTTTTTAATCGCTGTAATTTAAAAATCAAAAGAATTTGAAACAAAGCATTTTCGTATTAATCTTATTTCTGTCTTGAATATGAATATTTTACAGAAGATTTTATACTTTTAATATTTCAAACAAAAAAATTAATTTAAATATAAAAGTTAGAAACTATTCAAACAATTGTTTAAAGTTTTTTGATATTTAAAAAAATATAACTATCATTTTGACCAAAATTTGTAGGTTTTAAAGAATACAGTTTGTCATACATAAAAAGTCACCTTTAATATTATTTCACAATAATCGATATAAAAGTCAATATTAATTAATTAAAATATACGATAAATATTTGGTTTGTAAAAGCATTTATACAAAAAGAATATTTAATAATAAAATGAAAAATATAATAAAACTAAAAATTTCTATTCACTTTAATCTCTAAAAGTGATGGATAGAAGAAACAGTTCCTGGTACGTTTGATATTTGATATAAAATCAGGACTAAATATGTAGGAATAATCATTTAAATAATATATCTAATAAATGCAACAAATGCAAATGACTGTGTTAAGAAGAAGCATTTTTAAGTTAGATCAAATGAAAATAATTGATTTACTTGGTATGTATGCACACAAGTCTATTGATTCAAAGGCTACTCCCACAGAATCGTTACAAGGTTATGTACTCGACACTCTGATAAATGATCCGTAGACCGAGAGCTAGACATTCCGCGTGAAAGCGCATGAAAAGCTAATATGCACAAACTTATGGGAATCTTGTGTGTTGGTATACCCTAGTGTGTTACACTACACCTTCAATTTTTCTCTAGTGCGCGGCGAAACGAAAGGGAAAAGCTTATAAATTTAACCCTTTTTATCAAATATCGACATAAGAAAGAGGAACTGTATATTTATTCTGTGAAATCTCCTTTTCTTGCTTCATTTATTGTGTATTATATTTCGTTTTTTGCATAATATTTATTGACCGCGTCAGGTTCCTATTTCCATATCATTATTTTTACATAACTTGACGTGGCGACGTTAAGTAAATCCAGTCGAAATTTCTGGAATTGAAATTGTTACATTAAATGAAGTACAGACACTACACTTTAATACTAGATATGCTTTCATTTAACTTAACAAACTATTTTGCACTCTGGTCTAAACAAAAAACTAACAATTGAAAGTTATAACTAACACTAAATTAAATACTTTGTGTATATTTCTATACAATATTATTATACGAATTTTCATTCATTTATAAAGTTGTATTCCTATGTAAATCATAAAAAAGCATAAATGTGTTATGCTGATAATTTAAAAAGTATTTTAAAAAACTTGTCTTTATTAAGTGCCTTCATAAGTGAAAATAAATATTAACACGATTATTAAGAGATTAGCAAAATTAAAGAATAAAAAATATCTGTTAGAATATTTAGAATTATTTTGCTTAAAAAAATTATTTTAAACGTAATAAATATTTACTGATGATTAAAAAGTTAAGCTGATTATATTTAAAATTAAATTTAGATATTAAAACTTTATAGCTACTTTTTATATTTAGATTCATGAGTATTTTTTTCAATTTCTTTCATTTAAATTGATACGAAAATAATAGAATTTCAAAAATTCTAAATTTTTCATTATAAATATAATTTAAATATATACATTTAAAAAGGGTAAAACATTGATATTTTTAAGGTTTCTCGTTGAAATCTCATCGGTGAACAACTACGGTTCCTTTGTTTTTCCATACCACTTTTAAATTTTCTTTGATCTTTACACCCAGAAACTTTTTTGTGTGTTTTTCTCACTGCATTCTTTATATAGTATTTTTACTTTAATTTTCTTTTCACATATACGCGCTTGTTTTCTAAATAGATTTAGTTCAAAGAATATAAAAAATAAACAATTTCTCGTTTTTTGGAAATACTTTATTGGTTAATATTCATATCCGCAATGCAGCTTTTTATTTTAATTTTTTTTCGTTCTAAAAATTGTTCGTACAAAATTTTCTATTTCTCAATTAGCTGTTTTAAGTTTTATAAATAAATTATTAAATATCATATAAAAGGAATTAATAATCTGTTACAAGTTTGCCCTCTTGTATCATATTTTGCGTAAATATAAAAAAAAGTACGAAAGTTGGTATTTCATCAAAGTTAGCGCACGAATCGCTTTGCGTTTCTCTCCTATACCTTGATGCGACGAACTGGCTTTCTTCCAAATTCCTCCATAAATCAGTCGATTACAAATAATAGCGATTTCGAGTCTCGAAATGTTAAAACAAAAAAATCTGACCCTGTATTTATGTGTTTTTCTTTTATTTATTTATTTTAGCAGCTTAAATTTAGTATTTTTCTAGAAAAATAATTATTCTTTAGAAGCCAATGTTTTTTTAACTTTCAAATACTAGTTTTTATGTAATAAAATATTTGAATAAACAACATTATTGAATTAATAATTACATTAGTGAAGTGCATATTAGACGATACTTAGAATTAAATATTTTTCGATACATTTTAAATAATAGATTTGGATAAAATCCAATTATTTCTATAGTAGACTCATGTATTGAAATTTCAGTAATTTACTTATTTATAAACTTAATGCGTAGGAAAAGGAATTTTGTAATTAACTATTTTTGGTTTTACAAATTTATCTAATTTTTAATATTGTTGCAATTCAACGAATGATAATATTTTTTCTCGCATTAAATTTAGATTTAAAAAATAATAACAGTAAATAATATATCATTATCTCGATACACAACTGCATAAATAGACTTATAAAGGCATTTTTTAACACTAGATTGAAATTCCTCTAAAGCTGTGAAATATAAATATTTATTTTAAAATATAACAGATATTGAAAATAGTTTTGCAATTGTATGCAAATTAATAAAGAGAAACAAATAAAATAAAAATAATATCTATTCTAAATTTCTTTTTTTAAAAACAGAGGAAAAAAATATTTAGTAAAATCTAAGAGTTTAAAGAAATAAGAGAGTAAATATAATAAAAAATGATTAAAACAGCATCTTCAACAGTTAAGCCTAGACACTAAATAAATATTTAATAAAATTTTAATTTAAATACAATCAATTAGAGTTGGGATAAATTAAAGATAAACACTAACATATTCCATTTTAAAACAATACCTCAAAGTATTTTTAAAAGTATTCAAAGACGCGATAAAAGACTCATATTCTCTATATGCAAAAGATAAGAACTTTTCTGTACCAGTGAAGTTCAAAGAAATAAAAATACTAATAGAAACGCATGTCGAAAAATAATATCAATTAAATTGTTCTAACGTGTAATTTCAAGGTTGTACATTAACCAGCAGCTATTCATATTCAAAAATTTAGTTTACTTCATATAAAATTATAAAGATAAATTCCCTTATGTGCTTAATTTTCTCAACAGTACGATCTTTAAATCTTTTACTGACATTTGATTCGATAATTTGAAATTTGTAAAGACTTATTGATAATTCATATATGACAATCGATAAACAAAATAATATTTAAGTAATGTTGAAGTAATAGGTAAAATATAAAAATGTAATGAACGAGAAAAATTTAAATCATTTTAATATTAACACGATTTCGTTGAAATGTGTAGTATGAAAACACAGATAATTAACCGATCAGTGTAAAAACAAGCCTGTAGAGTATTGAAAGGTATATTCTAATAGGATATTATGTTAGTTTTAAGTCATGCAAATACAAAGGTTCTATGCTATCTTAATATTTTTAAATAGCATTGTCAAAATCATTTCTTAAATAATTGTTTTATTGAAAAAATATTATTGAGAAAAATGTACCTACAACTTTTATTCTCATTACTCTGTCATTATATTAATTTTTCGAAATCAAATTCTAATTTGAAAATAATAAATTGATAATTATCTAATTTTTTATCTTTAATCTTTTCAAAAACTGTTTTCTGTTTTTTTTTTCATTAATTTATTTCGATATTTACCTTATCTATAAGTTGACGAGGATTTTTTTACACAACAAATTAAAATCATCATTTTTAAATCAGTTAAGCTTAAAATAATAATATAATTAATCTTATGATTAAAACAATTTTAGATTAAAAATTACAAATTAAACAATAAATTGAAAAAAATAAAATAAATTACTATTTTCCAATTAATTAATAACATTCAAGTGAAAAATGGTCTCTTTAACCATTATTTCTAACTTTTATGTGTTAACAGCTAACGTTTGTTATTTCTTTTGAACACAGAAGACGATCGATTACATTTTTTTTATTCGAATAGATAAAAAAAACCGTAACAATCAAATAGATACGTACACATTTGAAAGAGATTTCGAAAGTAAGCATTTATCCATATAGAGGATGTGACGATCTGAACAAATGAAAAACATTCGTCATCCCTCCCACCCCCATAAACTCGCAAAACGCGGAGTTTCTCGCGAAATCTTTCTCCCTCTCTATTTATCTATCTATCTCTCTTTCTGCGCCCATCGCGTAGAACCATATAGCCAAGGAGATTTTCTTAAATGGATAAGGGAGTTTTATGAATGATCCACAATAACTCACGCCCAACTACGAGGACGAGTGTCGTCGACATGAAAAAACTAAAAAGAAGAAGACAGACATTTGTGAAAATCGTCTCGGATCAAGGGGTGAAGATAGTTTATATTGGTCGCTGCGTGAATCTCACAACGAAAAAGAAAATGGATGAATATAGATGTCAACTAGGGGTAATACAGAAAAAATTCTATGCCTTGAGAATCGGTATATTGCAATTGTTAGTTTATTAATTTGAAGGAGACGGTACATTGTAAGATAAATTTTTTTTGTAGTATTTGTGCAAAAAGCTTATATTATGAACTTCTTATTACTTGTAATTTATTGAGGTAATAATACTAAAATACCTCGCCAAGATAATAAATTACACTCGATTAACAAAAAATTTGAAATAGTAATTCACACAAACCTAAGAAAGCAAATATTCTGCAGCTAAAACAAGTCCTGTATAAATTTATTTTAAAAAGAAATAAATCCGTTAAGTGTAAGATTTATTCTTATATGCGATATTTCAAAATTATTTAATATTTCTTACAAACTTCTTAATTGTTTAATTTATAATTTTAATTTATAACTAATGATTTTCTGTTCATTAAAAAAATTTTTAATTATAAAATTTCGATTACGAACTCTCAGAAAATATCGTAATTACAGATGCCAAAGGTATTTGTGCAAAATAACAATATAAAATTTTTTTCAACAAAAAATTGCATTATAGTTTTATTTTTAATTAAATGAAACAAAAAATATTGGATACACCATCCATTTTATTTACATACGGAGAATTCTAATATAAAAACGTGGTTGTAATAATTACCGCTTTAAAATTAACGTACCGATGTTTCGCTGGTTTTTAGAAGAAATAAGGCTTTAATATAAAAATTCCAAATAAAATCCAACCGAATGTTTAATTGAAAAAATGCAAGATTTATGAACCGAGGAGTATTTAACACGAGTATATCAAGAAGTGACAAACGCCAATGAAAAATATTCCACATTACTACATATTTTTTGTAAAAAAAAGTTAATAAAATATTCTAAAAAAGCATAGTACCACAGCTTATTAATATTTTATTAAAATCTGTTATTTTATCGTGAATTCTTATTCAAAAATCGATGGGCAGCATAAAATTTTGAAATTGATTAAATTTTTCCGTGCATAATTTCTAAATTTAAATAAAGATCAAATCAAATTTGAATAACTCTTATTTTTCACACCAAGTTGAAGATGAAATTCGAAAAAAGGAATATTAAAAAATCTCTCAAGTGTAGCAAATGAAGTATTCACGCTTTAAAAATGATACAATTACAGCTTAGCACCAAATAAACGTCGAGAAAGAGATAAAGGCAAGGACCGGCTATAGGTGCTCTTGAGCGAGAGAAGAGGCGGAAAAAATAGCTGCAACGTTACCATGATATCTTCTAAAAATTTGATTAGCTCGAGCCACTGCCGCCGTTTCACTCACTCATGCTCCCTCTCTCGTTGTTTTTCCGATTGCGAAAGGCCGTGGGGGGCTTCATCTCGGTCTGGCCCTTCAACCCTACACTCGTAGTCAGGACACGAAACGAGCTCTATTCAGGAACTGGACTACGGCCGTACAAAAGGCAGGTGAGGAGAGGTAGATTGTTTATTACCTGTGCAGAGTTCGCCTCGAGCGAAGTCTGAGTGTCAGTCTCGACTCGACTCGCGTGTACCACGAGCACTACTCATACATATATATATATATATAAGTTTGTATGTATATGCATAACGCGCTATGCTCATTCTTCTCCCATCAAGTTTCCTGTTATGCTTTTGCCCTGCAATCCATTGTTATTTTAATCATTTTTTTCCGCGATTTGTTTAATTATCGAACGCGAGCCGTAATTTAACAGAATCGATGCTAAAGAAACGTGCCTTCTCTAAAAGCATGCTTTTTCGCGAATCACTTGATTAAGTAACAATTGCCTACAGATTATTTATTTTTCTTACTGTTTTTATGCTCTTCTAATAATCGATAAGCTTATATACAATTTTAACATTTCTCATTGTTTTGCTATAAAAATTATTTTCAGTCGAAAATAGGGTTATTAACTTGAAAGGCGTTTGTCTGCAATAAATTTCGTGCATGATTTTGATTTTGATGCAACCGTACTTTCGCAATAATAAAAAAGTTCGATTTTCAACAAGCGATAATGCATGAAAAAACGAGTCACACGAAATTTTCGAAAAAATAAAACTTTTGCATTTCACATACACACATGGGCATACATAAAAGCATAAACAGCGCACGCTCACGGTCACATTACACCGCGATAAACTGCTCGAGTCCATATAATAAAAGAAAGCCGGCGAAGCTGTTCAATAGGTGCTGGAGTTATTGAAATTGTTTCTCGTTCTAACTCAATTTCTTCCCTGAGAAATGCTCGTATCGTGCAAGTCTCGCAGCAAGCGTAACAATTCGAGCGCGAAAGGAACACTTTGTAAAGAAGAAGCCGAAAGAGGAAGACAAGCACGATGGGGAGCAAAGAAACATGAAAAGAGAAATAGAATAGAGGCTTCTGAGAGCAAGAAGGAATGTATCATGGACCGATAAAAAAAACTCTGTTCCAACTTACCCACTCGTTTCTGAGCTTTTATTTATAAAACTAACTGAAATATATCATAATTTGAATAATTTGAAGGATCGCCTTGACGCCGCAAATTTTTACGAGTGTTTTATTCTTCTAGATTTTGTTTGAAAATTAAAAAAAGAATCACAGAATTTTAGGCTGATTTCATTATTACACTGGTTAAATAAATAAATAAAAATAATTATAAATATTTTATTATTAACATATTATCAAAATATAAAGATACTTGTCTCACATTCGTAATATTCAAAAAATTATAATTATATTTCATCGATACTCATGGATATTAAATTAATTTTTACGCTTTATTCGGCATGGATATTTCGGATATTAATCTGCATATATAGAGTAGATTTGTTTTTCATTCAATGATTCATCGAGCATATTAAGTAATATTGAATACTTTTTACATTACGCTCTTTTGTAGGAAACTGTTTCTATTTATTCTACGGAAATTATTAATATTTTATACCATTTCGACAATTTCTCCTCTTGATAAAATTTAAAGGTAATTTAATACAGAACATGTAACTTGATTAACTTCAATTAATTAACCAATAATTGGTGTCTATCTTCTAGTATTATCTTCAAATATGAACATAATATGAGATACATTGGTAATTTGTATATCAAATAATAATAGATGTTTAATCTATATTTAATTAAATAATCTTGAATTGAGGAAAAATTCTTGAAAGTTTTTATTTAAATCTAAAATATCAATATAATCTTTTATTAGAGATAAAATGATAAAGAATTAAAAGGTTTTATGATATTAAAGTTTAATATACTATGCAAACACTCTCGATACAAAGATATTTCAATCTCTATATTTTGGATTTATGAAAAGTAATTATAAAGTTTTTACTGTATTTAATGAAGTGAAATAAGTTTATCGAACATACAAAAAATAGTCAAGGATAAACACCTCGAAAAAGAGTTATTAAGTGCGCTGAATAGCTAACAGAGAAATAAAATATTAAAACATTTTTTGTACGAGAATTTAGGAATGCGCAGATTTCCAAGGTTCTGATGCTCTATCAACCTTATCAAGTAAAATTCCTCTCGTCGATGCACCTGCCATTTACACTGTATTCGCAATAAAAAGTTGCTGGCTTTACAAAGAGCTAAAGAAAAAAAGCAAAAATAAGCTTGAACGAACGACGGAGGCAATAGCTTTCAGAATTTTTTTTTCAAATAAAGATTGTAGTAACTTTGATATATAATGATGAATTTCGGTGTTGCCATACTAATACAGATCTCTCAAGCTTCCTATTTTATTTAATTTCATCTTATCTACATCTATTTTATAGATCTAGAAAATCTCGTTATTTCACCGTTGAAAAAAGATTATAAATTTAAACATTTTTAATTTTTGACATTTAAACCTCCTTGTGGATAGCAAACAAAAATTTTATTGTTAATGACAAAGTTATTGAGATTCAATTTAAGAAAATTTTTTGTCAAAATATTCGAAATTAGAAATAAGAATAGAATCGAATAGAATTCGAAATAAATTAAATATCTATTTAAAATAACTAATTTTTTTTCAGGTAGAAAAATAATTTAATCAAAATAGAAATATTTTTCACCGTGGTTATTTATATTTACGTTTCGATAAAAAGAACAAATTAAAAAAAGCAATTAATATCACACACCTGAAATGAACTATGAATTGTGGTTCTTTTAAATCAACTACATACTTTGATTAGAGTTTACTCAGATTTAACACGGCCTCAGAAGATAGCAATGGCGCTTTCAAAGCTGGGTTCCGTTTGAACTGAAAGCTCGGAAAGCAGTTTGCACCCAATCTAGGTTTATGCAATGTCAAAACATAAATGTCGAAAATACGTCAGCACTTTGAATAATCGAGAGGCAAACGTTGCACATTGATGGAGTAACTTAGATTTTTATATTTTTTGAATTTGTAGTTGTCGGAAAAGTGAGTTATGTGGTTGACATGCGTGGGAGCGCTTTCGCCTAAACTCGTTCGTATGATCGGATTTTGATATCGGTGGCGAAACTATTTTAATCTCTGGCGAACTTTCCAGCGGAAGACTAGAAATGAAATTATCGTTACGTCTTCAATATACCGCTCGTTTCTCTTTTCAATAAGTTTTCCCCGCCAAATGCGATAATCCACTCCTATCGGTAAATAATTTAATATTCTGCTTTGAGTACATTTTTTATTTCAATAATTTCAGATAATATAATTTATCCTGTAATTGAAATTGAAGTTTCCTTAAGATCGTATTTGTTTTTATTTCAGTTTTTTTTATTTATATCTATTGCACTTCTCACAATTAAATAGAGAAGTATCTTCTGTCTATGAAAATATAATTATAAGTTAAAACATAAAAAAATAAAATTAAGCATCTAAACAAAGATTTTCTATTCTATAGTAATAAATATTATAATATTCTATATGATAAATATTCTATAGTAATAAATAAATATATTCTATAGTAATAACTATTCTATAGTGTAAAAAATAGATGAAATATTAAAACGGAGCTTCTTTAGAATAACGGAAATGAATAAACAAAGATATAATATGAAGAGAGATTAACATATATAATGAGAAAACTTCATAAATCAGACAACCATTTACGAAATAGATATAAGCATAATATAGACTCAGCAATACAAGGTATTTGTATAGCTGAAACATACACTAAACAATGTCAAAGTATATTTACGAGATAAATAGATCAGATATATAATGTTCAAAAGTATTGGACATTATATAACTAATTTCTTGAGTGAACAAAGCAACAAAATAGAAATTAAATTATAACACTTTTTGAATTTTTACGTGAGTTCGCATATTTAAAAATATTTCTTTTTCATTTCTTCGTTGCTCAGTTTCAAAAAACTTATTATTTAAACAATCTTATGTAGGTTCTTTAAATTTGACAATTTCATTAAATTTTTTTATAATTAAGTGATATTTTTATATTACAGTTAATAACATTATTAGGACAACATAAACAATAGGTGAATAAATAAATATACATTAAATAATTTTTACGTAAATTTATTATAAATCTCATAACTAAAAAAGCTTTTCTTTAAAGTCACCAAATATATTATAAAAATATAGTTCTTGGAAAAATCTTTGTAATATTCTTCATAAAATGAATAACCAATTTATAATAAAGTAAACGAACAAAATCATTGGAAGTTTTATTTACAAGTGATATGATTAGGAGCTATTATTAATTATTTACTTCATATTCGTGGTAATATTTTATCCATAACTAATAAAATAAAATCGTGAAAATTTTATATAAAAAAATTTTAAATGATTAATTGACTAAAAAGCTCACACTGGCTGAAAATTTTTCAAAAAAAAATTAATGCATGATTGTAATTTTCTTCTATTTACTTTAAAAGCCGATTTAAATAAATATTATTGAAATTGAAAAAACTTACAAATTATAATCATGAATAGTAAAAAAATTAAGTAACTAAAGAGATACTTAAATTTGGAAATAAATATAGTTTCTGCTGCTCATATTATAATGAATAAAGTTTCCAATTATGAAATTTTTAAGTTTGATTTTTATTTTAATAAATTTAATAAAATTTGTAAATAAAAAATTGTTTCAATTTTATATATTAATTTTAATCACCTAATTAGCTTCTAAAATTTTTTTGATAAATGTGAAAAGGCACTAATTAATTTCCTTCAAATTTGGCGGTTTATAAACTTAAATGTTGCGCTTAACACATCTATACGCACAGTCACTATATTAAATCAAATTTCATTCCTTTACTTTTTTTAAATAATGTGTGTGAATATAATATACAAAATAATATCTGTATGAACTTTGTCAAGGATGTATTTTAATATATTGATCAATTGCATTATTTTAAGCGATATTTAACTGAAAAAAAGCTAAAATTTTTTTAAAGATTTAATAATTTATTGGTTATAAATGAATATTGTAGATAATTGACATTAAGGCCATTCGGAATTAATTTTTTAATTATTTATGGATACTGTTAAATTGGTATTGAATAGTTCTAATTTTATCGTGCACTGCAAAAGGAAAATATAAATATATTTATTCATCTAAAAGTATATCAGATCTTCTTACTTCGGATACTATAATTTTTAAATAAAAAAATAATTATAAACGAAAGTACATTATAAGATCGTATTCGGTATATTTACTGGTGTCCATAGGATGGTTTTCATAGCTTTCGAATCAAATTATATCATCTGTCTGTATTTGATATCTATGTATATAAGAGTTGCCAATGACCAAGTCCAAACATAACATTCCAAAGTTATATAAATGTAGCTGTAAAATCCAGATGCATTTGTTGTTTATATCATAAAACTACAAAGTACTCTATCTGAACCAGTGATCCCATATTTGTACACCTCGAGTTCTAGGTACAAATGTACAAATGTAAAGGTTCAAATATACTCTCGTAAAACTAGATAAACATCATTTTGGTAACTCAACATATACACACTGTAGAAAATCACCTCATTACTGAAAACAATTTTATATTTATGTCAAACTTACTAATTCAGCATTATTTTTATATTTCAAAAATACTATAAATTATATCTGGAAAAACAATATTTTCAACAATATATTACATATAAACTTTTTTAATGAAATAATACGTAATTATTGAATTTTTTGCTTGATGTGAAGTTTTTATTTGTCATGAAATATTCACAATAAAAGGATACTTTGCCAAGTTTATGGAATATTTTTTAGAGAAAATTCGTATCAACAAAACTTAGTAATGAAATCATTAAAGCTTTTGAATTTTATACCTTAAAAGTTTGACAGATTTCTAAGTTTCCAAAAAAATCTGTAATATTAAATCTATTCGACATTATTATATTATTGAATATTAATGGTTTGATCAAGTCTATAATATGGATATTAATTCGTATTATAAAAAATTATCTATTTTATCTGTAATTTCGTTGTTTATAATGATATGTTTGTTTTCCTAAATATAAATAGAAATAAAAAATAAAGGTAAATGATATTCAAGAAATTTTAATACCTTAAAATCTATGTTTGGGTTATAGTCATCAATATATTTGCAGAATGACAATATTGTCACTGAAAAATATGCTACAGTAAAAATAGATCCAATTTCTGCTTTATAGATTATTCATTTTTTTAACTAATACGTGTATCACATTTTGCGTGATAAATATTTCTCTCTTAAATATTTTCAGTTTCTTTAAGGAAAATGATTTAATTAAAGTAGTTAAAATCGATAAAGAAAGTTAAACCGTGATATATAACTATTTAGAAGATACTTCAACTATGTAAATGCTATTTTCAATTCATTTGAAAATCATCCAAACAATTATTACTAACTGGGTGTTACAAGAAAACTTTTATTCGCATAATAATATAACGAGCAATTAATATTGTATTAATTTATTATCTGTAAATAATTGAATAAGTTTTTTATTAAAATATTTTCTTTGAATTAATGTTACTAACTAATTACTAATTTTTTATTTTTTTTTATTTAAAAAAGTGTAGCTTAATTTTAAGTGCAAACGAATGGATTTACTTGAAATATTAATAATTTATTTAATAAATATATTATTTAATATATTACAAAATTTCTTTTATAATATAATTTAACTTTATAGATATACTTTATAAAGTTTTCAAGAATTCTTTATGTGATATAATTGTTAGTTTTAAATTAAACATAAAACTTATAAAGTCACATTTTGATTTATGCAATATTACTTTACATCTATGAAAAAATGGATTAAAGTTTATGTAATATATTATAGAATATATCATACAGAAAAAGTATAAATGTGAAAATAACTTTGACTTTTTGATCCTATCAAGTCTTTTTCTAACATTAAATAAATGTTTTATAAAAATATTTTAATGTTCAATTAACATTTATTTGTAAAATGCATTTCATTTAAGAAAGTTATTAGAATTTATTAATGGAATTTGAAATTTTTCTATTAATATAAAAAATAAATGTATTTCTTTAATCCGTTTAACATTAACTTTAAATAACTGCCAAATATAATAAAGAATAAATTACGACAATTATGTTACTACGACCATCAAAAGATTATTTCTATTTACAAATTTTTCAATACTCTAGTAATAATTGTGAGAATTCCATGCAATAATGTAATTTTAACTCGCTCGAATATTTTTCCGGTATTAAATATTTTATACTTTTACAAAATAGAGAATATTAATGCATGTTTAAGAAATGGTTTTTAAAATTTTTCAATTGTTCTTTTAGTACTTTTATTTCAGTATTTTTTTTTTTTTTTTTTTTTTTATGAATCTGTATTACAAAAAGATAACCTTAATAACATTATCAAACTCAATTTCATTATATATACACACATTAAAGTTTCTTAGAGTAGTTAGAGGAATATTTCACGAAACTTGTTCACGCAGTATATCTCCATCATAATTCTACGAAGATTACAACAATTTTTTACAGCATCTACCTAGAATTTACTTTTTCGTACTTTTTCGAAGTTTTGAATAATTAAAATTTTTAATGCTCTAATTTTAAATAGTATATTGTATAATCGTTCGACCAAATTATTTTCTTCGATTGGCCTTACTCTCTTTACTTATTTACGCAACTCTAAATTTGGTTAGCGTTTTACAAATTGTTTCCAGTCGTCGAAGAAGACAACCATTATAGCACGAAATGCAAAATCAAAAGCTATTAATAAAAGAGCTTTAATCTGAAACCATTTATATCGAGAAATCGTATTGAGAAATATATCTTTAGATGCGCCCCAGAAGAATGAAAGGAAGTGGATGCAGTGGAGTCACTTGGCGGTCCTTTATGCATAGAACGCATTCAGGGGTATCATGACCAGCTTATGATTCTTGTCCTCATGCATATTACACAAAGCTTCGACTGCACTTTACTCCATTTCTCGTTCATTCGGGCAACATGAAATATTTAATAAACTCGTTACCGGTTACAGTTACATATCCTTCGCTGACTTCTATATGAGATCGTACAGATTCTCTTTCCAGATATAAACGCGAATATGAGTACGAGATCACGTAATAAATCGTCGACCAACTCAACGAGTTCACTTTCATTATTACGGAATTTCTCGCAATTAATTGTCCTTCGTCCTAACAGACCCTTTCAAATTTGTGCACAGACTGTACGAAATTACCATCGATTTAGCAGTACTCTATTGTATTTCTCTATAATGTTTCTATATATTATTAAAATGCGCCTCCTATTTATTTTACAGAGGGAAAACAACTTTTTCCTCTCTAAAAATTCTTTACATAATTATAACAACAATAACAACACTTTTTTACACATTTTTGCATGGAAAAAATAATTTCAAACTAAGTTTTATGAACAATGATTTAAACTGAAAGATCGATATTCTACTTAAATATGCAATCAAGCCTAGTTAAATTTATTTTCGGTTTTAAAAAACAACGAATGTAAGATTCCTAATATTAATAATAAATACATGAATTAACCGAATATTAGCCAACTTATAATGAACCAATAGCACAGTAATAGTTTACTTATTTATAAGTAATTTTAAAATATACGTATAAAGTATATAATAGCCATGAAAAATATTTTCCTCTTTATTGTTTTATTGATTCGTTGACTATAATATATCAATATTTTCACGAACTTGCTTTCTATAATATTGGTATTCAATTAATTAAGGTTTAGTTTATCACATATTTTTTGCTTGAAGCAACGATTTGAATCATAATTAAAGTCTATCTACTTCAAACGTATAATAATACTTTTTATAATTTGTATGAAATTATTTTTGAAATAACAAATATTATGTTTATTTGTTTATAAATTGCAGTTATTTTATTTAAGAACTAAAATATATGATTAAATGCTATATACTGATAATCCATTTAGTTTTATATTTACACCGATTCCGCAAAAAAAATTTTTTATTTAACATTATATCTTTATTTACATATTAATTTATGCACAAAAAAATTTTCAATTTTTGTAGTCTACAGATTTTTTCATTATATACTAAAAAAATTTTTTTTTTCTGTATCTAGTTTTCATTATTAATTAATTGAGTTTACATACTTAATTAAAATTATTTGTGTTGATAAAACTGAATTTTAAATGAGAAATTGAAGTATATTATAATACATTTACGTAAATAAATTTTTAAAAAATAAGATTTTTTATGGAGCGTGATATAAAATTTATTTATATCATCGAATATACAATATATATCCAAATTTAATATGAGAGATTAATAGATTGTTTTTTAAGTTAATAATAAAATGAGCAAATCATCTTTCATAAGAAACATTGCATTCTAGTATCGTAACTTCTCTTCTGACGAAAAAGATATTATTTTCATATATCTTATATAAGAAAGATTAAGTCCTCGAAAAATTATATCTAAAATCCCAAGAAACTCTTGAAAGC
Organism: Platyscapa corneri; assembly: GCA_018907185.1. Taxonomy (NCBI): domain Eukaryota; kingdom Metazoa; phylum Arthropoda; class Insecta; order Hymenoptera; family Agaonidae; genus Platyscapa; species Platyscapa corneri. Next base: position 2,241,194 of record JACCHW010000012.1, read on the forward strand.
AAGAAACATGCTAAAGGGCTTCCCGGACTTTTCGCAATTTTCCACTCGAGCTACCCAAGCCACTCCTCATCCAAGTAATGGCATTTTTCAAGTATCCTCGCACCGACGACGTCCGAGTCGCGGAACAGTGGCATCTCGCAGAAAGTCACGGATGGCACACATCGTTTACACAACGTAGCTAACGAGTACCGAACAACAGAACCGGGACTGAGTTTACACCCGCCAATTAAGTCGCACTTCCCTCTTTCTGTTCTTTCTTTCCCCTTCGACGTCCAGTTTTCATGGAGAAAAACATACCGCCATTCACCCCAGAGTCCGAGAGTTTGCAAAAGTCTCGGATGCTCGACACAAGTTGCGAGCTCGAGAGGAATTTACCGTTAGAAGCTTGGGGCCGCGAACTGTAAATCGGAGCATTCAATAACTGTGGCAAATATTCTTTCTTCTTTTATTAACTTCGTTTCCAATTCCATCGCGAACATTTTAATAGTCGAGTTAAAGGACCAGAATAGACAACTGAAATCGGCGTTCACAACGAATGACGGAATAAAAATAATATATTTCATGCTGCGTCGATGTATTTAGAAATATTTAATTGTTACCACATAAAGTGGAAATTTCATCGACACGGTTAGAAATTTGATAAAAATTTTAACGAGGTATGATTTATTTTTTACAATTGCATGATGATCTAAATACAAAACTAATTTTTTAAAACTCGCGATCAATAATGTTTTTAATAATCAAGAAACATGTAATATACGCTAAAAAATGACGAAGCTTTTTCGAGTAAAACAACCTGTATAAGCTATAGTAGTTAAATGGCAATTTATTATATAAATTATGCAAATTTTACAATTACTGCACAAATACTTTGTACTACGATATTTTAAAAGTGAACGAATTAACATAATTAGAAATTATTAGCGAAACATAACGCAACTCGAGAACTTATTATAAAATGTAACTCGAACTACGAGAATATAAAATAGTTATCCTTCGAATGATATAAATAAAGTAATTGTTATGAGTTTGCAGAATAATATTACTTATGAAGTAGTACGTACTTATCTGAAATTTAAATTAATTACTTTTCACAAGTACTGCATGATATGCAGATAGAGATAATACGGTATTTTTGTAATATTACTATAAAAAATTAATGAATAATATAATAATCATAAAATCAAAAGTTTTTGCGATATTGCTCTGCACTTATAATATTAATCGATGATGTTTCAAAATATAGAACATGGGAAATTAATAAGTAATGCATAAAATTCATTAAGATTCAGCTATTAAAATAATATAATAAATCATATAAAAAAAGAATTTTACAATATTCATTTTCTAAACAAGAAATTATGTGAAAAATTAATTTTTTTATCCACATATTTATAATTATACATACATATATATATATATATATATTTATTATGTACTTATTTGAAAGTAGCCTTAGTTGTTTTAAATTAAATTACTACAAAAAATAACCTATTTTTAAAATTACTGGGATATTTATGAAGCCCATAAAAGGAAATAACCAATTTATTTATAATAAACCATCAATTACGTAACTTTGATGGTTAATACATAGAGCGCCTTTAATAATATGACGAAGATCGATAGGAAATAGTTATTATTAAAAAAGCTTCCATCACAAGCACCAATACTGGGTTTAAAACAAAACTAAAAAAAATGTATTTTTATAATAACTTTAGCGTTGCAATTTGCAATTTTTAATCTTGTTTAAAACACAAAACTTGAAAATAAACAAATTCCTCGCCGTGCGAATAAAGTCGAAAGCTAAGCTAAAGCATTATTTTTAAGCAAAGCTCTCGTAGTGCTCAACGGAAAGAATAAACTATCCCTTTCTCGTGGATAAGTAAATTGCATAAATGTTTAGAAGCTGGGCAAAGCTGCCGGTGAAAGAAGGAAGAAGCGAAGCAAAGTAACGAAGGCAGAATAAAGCGTGTTAAACACATCCGTGCAGCCTGCAAACTTGGCGCATCTGTATGTATCTTTCGCGTGCTTTTCGAACACACGTAATAGAAAGTCACGGCTACTGTTTGTGCCTTGACGATGCAATGCTACGTTAATTGGGCCGACCAAAAGCTCTTCCACCTTTATGTGGGCTTTTGCCAGCTGTCGCTCCCAATCTTCTCAGAGGTACATGCAACGCTGGAGCTCTTGGGATTCCTCAGTCTCCTTATGAAAGTGTAAAAGTTATAAAATTACGGCAACACTGTTTTATAAGCTAAAATGCTAAATATCCGACCCAATTGAATTGATGCAAAGCGAAAAACCGCTTAACCCTCGTGTCCAGATAATCTGACTCCACCACTTTTTTTAACGCAACCTCGCAAAGATTTAATTCGCTTCCTTTGGATTTAGAACTAATGAAACCCATACTCTCGCATCTTCCATTAAAGGTCTTTATGTTTGTGTGTTAAAAGCTTTTTTTTAAATTTTAAATTAACAATCGTGTATTATTTAAAAATTTGAGATACTACGGGAAAGCTTATTATTTACATAACAACACGCAAATTAATTTTCGAAATTAATTGGCGACATTGGAAATAAAAATGTTTTACAAAACATAAATTTTAAAAAATATTAGATTTATTATTAAATCTCAGTTAATATTAAGTACGAGTCTTAATTATCTTTTTGAAGCTACGAGCTTAACTTCTTGTGTGATAGAGAAGATATAAAAAGTTTTAATAGCGACATTTTATTATTTGGACGAAAATTATCGGTATGAAATAAGGAATTATTTTTCAGAGAATATCTTTCAAGTATCAGAAGTATTGTCAAATTAATAAGTAAATGTTTAACTTTTATATTGTATAATAGTGATTCCTATAAGAGGAAGGTAAATAACGTACTATTTATTAAAACTCGGGTTACATTTAATTAAAATCAATTTTTTATCCTTCCATATTTAAAAGGAATGAGATCATAAAAGAAAATTTTTTTATTACCTTATACGCGTTGCTTCTCTCCATAACTCAAAGCTAAAGCCGAGATGAGAATGCGATAAAGGCGCGCAGTAAGACGAGTAGCCCGCATTTTAAGAAACTGTCTCTCTCTCTCTCTCTCCCCCTCTCTCTATATATATATACACATATGTTTCTCTCTGTCACTTTCCCTCTCTTTCTCGTACATTATCTGGTATAAATGCAACGCTTTAACATTTTAAGAAAAACTTTGAATTTGCAGACAGAAATTTTTTAGCGCTTTAGATTAAATTAATACCTTTAATTATTAGGCTGTACACATGTCATTCAGTTTTTCAATCTAATTTAATACAAAACAAATTTATAGAATATTTTTAATAATTATACACTTTTTGTCATTATTTTCAGGAAATTTTTTCGTTATGAATATCTCTTAAAATGTTAATTTTATTTTTAATTTCCTTTTCTTTAATATAAAATACTCGATCGAACTTCATAAATAAAGTAGATATAGGTATAAGATTTGATTATTAATTTATTAATATAGAAAATATAATTATTTATTTTACAAATATATCTATTTCACCATAGAGAGACAGACACGCACACGCATAAACAGCGCGAGCAGGCTTGCGCATATATGGAGACGTGGACACACATATGCAGTTAAAATTTTTTATATAAATTATTTCATTACGGTTATACTACCACAGTTAATTCCACCATCGAAAAAATTTATTATTACGATACGAATTATAATAAATATTAACTAGTAACTAATTTGAAATATTGATCAATAAAAATGACAAATAATAATAAAATTAGCAACTTCGTAAAAAAATTATGTAAACTATTATAATCAGTACATCATTTATAATTCAATAAAATATTAAATAAAGTCAAAAATTTTCTATTTTCTGCTCATAAGTTTTAAATAATTTAAAAATAAAAATATTTTACAATAACTCATAAAAATAATTTAATAGTTGATTACTTTTAAATATTATTTGTTATTTAAAGACCATCTTGATAAAATTACCATGGGATTGAAAAGAAAATTAGTCTTACACTTCATTAAAAACTAAATAAAAACGAAAAATTTTAGAGAGTCGAATGATAGCCAAATAGAAAATTCCTATTTTTTCTATTACTTTGCCAGTGTAACGGTAAGAGTGCGAAATTTTCTAGAAGAAAATTGAAGTGACCCTTGGAAAATAGAGAAGAGAGCGATTTTATCAAGCAAATATATGCGATACGATCTTGGACTTTTACTAAACTTTTTCTTGGTTCTTTTTTTTTAACCCAAAAAAAACTCTATCTCATCTGCTCTCTGAGAGAAGAAACTAGGAAAAAGTAATAACAGGCGCAAGTATATGCAAGGAAGTTCTTCTCAACTACATGAACGTATCTCAAAAAAATTATCCTAAGAGTTTAAGACTTCGGCTAAACTTTCTTTTATTTTCTACGTAGACAATAACAGAAATCTTATATCGCTTGTGTAACAAAACTCATTTGTTAAACAAAATTCGATGGAAGTGGAACAGTAACACGTATTATCAATTTTCAAATCTAAAATTCACTTTTTATTTCGGTTTTCCAATAAATTTAAATGCAAGAATAAAAAGAAAATATATAATTATATTTCATAATTATATACAATGATTATTGTCTGAATACGTATGCATAAACATTACTAAAATCGATATCTCTAAAATTGATTAATATACTTCTGTATGCATAATAATATATATACGGATATGTAGGGTTAGATACATGTGTTAGGTAATCCATATGAATCGCCGTATTCGTATTCACTTTCAATTCTTTATCTCTAGTAGTACAATTCACGAAAAAGGAAATCTATTTCTTCGTGAAATATGATTAGTTTTATAATTTATTATTGATTATTTTTTACAATAACATTACCCAAGCAAATTATCTTCATATCTATCAAATTCTCTTAAAAAATAATAAGATAATTTAAACATATTTTAAACATATATATACTTATAAAAAAGGTAATTTGTCACTTACGTCATTCGTAATTTTTAATTCAATATAATTTAATTTAAAATCTTGCTACTGAAGTAATAATCTACCTATATATATATATATATATGTATAAATATATTGTATTGCATGTATTAATACTAGCCAGAATAACAGCTATTATCTTAAAGTAAACTCTATTTTATTTCTTTTAGATACAATCCTTTTTTATAAACATATCCTTTGTAATATGTTAAATAATGAATAAATTTTTTATACATTCATTTTATATTTTGAGTATTATTTTCATGCACACGAATGTATGAGCATAATTTGTATTCTTAATGAACTATTGTATAATTCTACAAATAATAATAAATATTTTCAATTTATTCGAATAATTTCACACATAAATAAATGCTTAAAGATTAAAATATTTGCTTGTAATTATTGTAAATAATATGAAATTTGGTATACGATTAATACACATATCTGACATAACTTTTTATACTGGTTTGTAATTTTTTTTGCCTTTATTCCAATTTTCGTATCTTTTAATATGAAAATATAGTCCCTCTGCATAATTGATTTACTTGTTAAGTACCGAGCCATCACGAGGCAAATGGTGGCAAACAAATTATCGCTTCCTTTTATCAATCAGATAATAAAACGTTGCCTTGATTCACAATTAAATAATAATCAATCCAGCAGTCTGTTATTGTTAATATTCATTGTTAATAGTCTTGTCTCTTCCTGTAGAGTTCGAGGGTGGTTACCGTAAAATAATTATACATAGAAATTTGACAATGAATTACAGGAAGATCGTTTGGAGTTCTGATAAGCAGACGGGGTAGGAGGTAGGCGCAAAAAATTACTATGAAAACTAACCGGGCACAGATACGAAGCTTGAAAGAGGAGGAGAGAAAACACCGCTTATGGGTATTTACGTATGTACAAGGCATGAGAATTCCATGCTAAACGCAGAAAACCCGGCTGCGTCGGCGAGAAAAAACGGCATCTGTTGAAATACATTCGTACATATGTATATTTAAGATTGTCCACCTATGAATGCGTATTCATGTTTGCACTTCCGTACGCTTCAGCTTATTTCTTAGTAAGCACGTATATTTATTTGGTCTCTGGTAAGCGCCTCAAATAAACGTAATGCTAAGTCATATTTTACGTTTACGTTGTTCCTCTGGGATCATGCTCCCCTCTCTCTTTCTCGCTACATACATGCATGTGCACAAACTCCTTTATACATTTGCTTGTCCCTCTAATTACTCATCTTCATTCCTTCCACTCACTTTTTTCTTTTACCGTAAAAATAAGGTAATCAAAGATTCGGTACAGTTAAAACGACTTTGCTACGAAAAATTATGCATCGTAGGAATATTTTCCTTTATAAACATGTGTAACATACTCGCAAAAGTTCTGTGCCAATATTAGTTATAACTCTATATTTTTACTTTCCTTTAATTTGCAAATGATTATACTAAATTTTTCCACGAATTGAATTGCTAAATAAAATTACACTTAAATTCCCTAATTATTTACTAATATGAGAAAATCTTGTATTCGTACTTTCTAAAACTTTCTTCTTTTATTTTAGTTTATTTAATTAATGCATAATAAGAAAACTGATGAAGTCGAAGTCAATTGCACGAAATTAACCAGATTATTTTGTTAATAATATTGACAGGATTATTATTAATACAAATTTTTTATTATAATTTATTTTATATAATATCATCTGTAATATGATTCGTATAATGTATATTAAATTAGTATATTACAGCCTGTAGTAATTCTAAATCTTTTTTATCTGAGCAAATTACGCAATGATAAAATAATAAAGGCTCGATGGAGGACAATTTCATCACCTAACTTTTATTTAAGAAATGATTCTCAAAATCAGATTAACAACAAAATCAAATTACAAATTTCAATACAAGCAAACAATCCGCGAATGTCAAAATTCGCATAAATAACGAACATTAAAATATTCAACTAATGCATTTATATTCGACCAGTCAACTATATTTGTAAAATAATAAATATGAGATTATTAAGTAATGGAACAGTGAAAAATGTGCTCCTTATTCATGAGAAGGAAGACTGCCAGACATTTCTAATAAACGAATGATTCTCTAAGTTACTGTAAAGAAATTTGAAAAAACATTTGTAATTTAATTTTCAACTAACTCTGACAGCCTATTCGGTTTTACAAGCTTAAAATTTACCCGTATAAAATCAAATGTAAGACTACGGAGTAATTGCAAATTTTACAATTATTTGTCATTAGTTTTCAGGCATTTTAAATAGCATTCCTTTTTTATTCTTTTAATAAACAATAGTAATTTTTATATAAAACTACGCATTCCGTCGATGTTATTTATATGTCAATACTATTAAAAGTCATTGTCATGAATTCAAATGTTCAAATCACACACTTTTAATTGAAGAATTTTGAACGGGAATAAATGCAACCCTGTGATTACTGTTTTCTAGTTGATAAACTCAATAAAAATAAATTCCGCATAAAAGCAAAATGTAAATGGAATATTTATAACTATTTGTTTGATTTAAATTTTAAAATCTAAAGCAATGTAATACACTAATGTACAGAGTGATCCTGTAAAACCTGAAAAAACGTTGCAATTTTTACATTCCTTTTATTTACTTGGAACCACCTGCTTTACACTTCAAACACTCGTGCACACAATATCAAATATTATTTTTATATCGCAAGTAAAAATCAACTATTGGACTCTGTTATTAGCGGGAATCGTGAAAAAGGGGAAAGGGGAGCAAAGGGTTTAAAATCAAAAGTTATTTGTTTTAATTCTATTTTATTTTTCTCGGCACTTCCACAACAAATTTAAATAATAATTTAAAACAAGGGCGGATGAGGTGGAAGAATGAGATACGACGCGACGGCGGAAAGGATCGTGTCGTAAAAGCTGAAAAAATCTCGTCGCGACGCCTTATATCGCCGCACCTCTCCCTTTACAATTATTTATTAAATAACTATTTTCCAATAGCTATTTTTTCGTCAGCTATTTTCAATAGCTAGAAGTAAATCTACTCGCGACGCTTGTATAAGAAACCCGACGCGGATGTTTTAATTAATTTCTTTTTTGGTTACTAATGTTTTTCAAACTTTTAAACTCGGCTGTTCCTACGAAAACCGGTGGCCGGCCATTCTGTCGTCAACAGACTCGCTAATTCATAGCCATACAGACCAACGATACTTTTTTACAATAGACCGATTTTGTGACATTGCAATTTACTTATAAAATTGAGCAATCGATTAGCAATCTTCATCTTTCTAGCCACTTCCAATTGAGGTTTTCAAAATAAAAAATATCTCATTTGCGATTTGCATTAATGAAATATATAAAAATGACGAGCTCTTTGTTCTAAGAATAGTTAATTGCACGGCACCTTCGTCCCCCCGAGCTCTTCAATGCATTTAAATATTCGCTAAAGCATCAAAGTAGATAACATTTTGGCCAAAAATAGTCCTATAAATTAATTCAGCCGACTGCCGGCATTTGAATACAAAGTGAAACCCACCCAAAACCTATGCTAAGAAGAATTCGAGATGGAGGGAACAAGTTCAATGATGCGATTAAGCGATAACACATAGGATATGCCACTGCATTGAGAAACAACGATAAAAAGCGTACGTGCGCAGGGAGTATTGGAGCTGCAGGTACAAAAGATTGTCAGGTCACTGCGTTCTATTTTCGACGTGACTCGCGGCTACATTTTCTTGGCGAGCGCGAAAGGAAGCACGAAACCATGCCGATTCTCTCCTGAGATTCAACGTTTGGTGGCAGGATCCAGCAACTAAAAAGACCGAAAGAGTTATTTTTATTCTCACGATTTCGCGCGACTTAACTTTTTTCCCCTCTCGCTCTCTAAATCTTTAACGTTCCTCTCGTTTTCCCATTTCTGCTTTTCCTTTCCTTTCCTTTCCTCCGTTCACCATTGAAAAATCTTTCGTAGAAACTCCTAAATGTTTCTAATTTTCTTGATACTTTTAAATTCGACGCTTTCGAACGTTCTAATGTGCGGCTAAAAATAAAAATGCGGAATCAGTGTTAAAATATTACCAAATAAATAAAAATATTGTTCGAAATATTAATAACTTTATGGGGGCAGCACTCTTTTTATTTTATTAGAAATTTCAGACAAAATTTTTAAGAATTGAATTCTATAATCAAATAACTCACCCTAAATCAAAATTTATAGCGATTTCTACGAAATAAAATATAGAGCTTTTTAAAAATTAATTATTTCTTTATGGTTATAATTATTATTTTGAACGAAATTTTACGTTTTTACTTATAAATTAATGTACTAGAATATCACTTGCGTAAAAAATCGATACTTTTCACTAACATTTTGATATATAATATTTCATAATTATCACCGTTATAACTTTTCTTTTAAAAGTAATGTAATAAACGACAAAATAATTTATTGCTACCTATTATGATTTCTATATTAATTTTACTATATAATAAGCTCCTTTAAAATGATAAGAAGATGTCGTAATTTTACGCCAAAAATTTGATAAAGTTATTTTGAATCGATCTCGTTCATACAGTTGCAGTAATTAAAGCACAGGCAAATACTTGCAATTGATGCCTCAAAAAAATGCGCAATACAGAGCTTTATTTTAGAATAAACTTTATACGCGGCTACTCAGATATTTTCGTAAATCTTTAACAAAGAACTGTATACTCAGACAAGATTGTGTGCGTGGAACGGTAACTAACTCTCACTCTTGCCGTAACGATTTGTCTTGTTTGGCTTCTCTTCTGCGTTTGTCTTTCCTCCTCTTTGTGAAAGAAGAAACGAGTCACGCAGAGTCATGCGAACTTGTTTTCGCAACATATCGTTGCTCTGACAACAGGCACGAGTTCACCCTTTGTTTATTTCTGGACGGGGTGAATGGAACACGGATCGCGACGACACTCCACGTCTCTAAATTCAATTTGGCGATTGGAGAGTCTCAAGGTAGCTAGGAATCACATTACAGAATTAAGGTACACCGCGATTACGTCCCTCGTGTGGTGAATTTTATCGAAATTCCGGATGAATGAAATTCTTGGTAATAGATTGCTCGCCCTTTTAGTAGAAAAATCAGTGATTTTGATGCCTTTTTACCGCAAAAGTCCGGTTAATAGAAAGAATTCCTAATTGATTTTTAATTTTCTCTATATCGTAATTTATAAGTTTAAAAGTTAGTTAATAACTAGGAATTTTGTATTTCTTTTAAAAACTACTCAGAAGCTAAAATGTAGCATTTAGTTTTATTATTAATTTATATATATTTATGGGTATATAATATCAACAATAAATGATTAAATTATTGTGAAATGTTTTATTTTCTTTTAAGAATCGGTAAATAGGAATATTAATCGCTAGTTACATTTCCTTCTTTTTACTGCTTAAATTTTCCGGAACGTACTATTAGATCTTCTGCCGTGCAATAGTTTTAGATCTATTTATTTAATAAATTTCACTCGCAAAAAGTTTTTTCAGTTTCAGCAAGATCTTAAAATCAAATAATCGAATTCTAAAAAACTTTTTTCGTAAACCAGAAACGGCTGCATCTTTAAATTCAATAATCTTGAAAATCAATGCAAATATTAATATTCCCAATATCATTGAAAAATTTTTATAAACTCCAATAAACTATCTACGGAAATGGATAATCCAAGACTTTGAATATTTTAGCACGTTTTTTGTCGGAAGACGTATGGAAAATACAAATAATATGCAAGATACATTTTTCAAATGCACGTGAAACATAAACAAACCTTTGAAAAACCAAAATGGTATTGCCTCAAAGTATATTTAGTAAGATATGTATTCGAAGTCAAGTATTATAAATTATTTTTTCCGTGGATAGAGTTAGTGTATTCTTTATATTTCAAATATTTTTATATTTCATTAAAAATAAAAATTAAACTTTTAATCTAAGAGCTTATATACACTTACAAAAAAATTATTGTATCTAAAAACATAATGATGTTTTATATAATGTGAGTACAATTGGTAAAACAACTTATGATCTACATGTACTTGCAAATATTTTTTACACGTTAATCAATATACAAATATACATAATATTTCTGTGTTAATTATTTGACAAAACTTAAACCTAATAATGATATTTTTCTCGCTTAATTTTACATTCTTTAAGATTGCGTAGCTTCCAATCATACTTTGTGGGTAACCTACCGTAATTCTTTTGTGGTCTTCTAAAAAAAATAAAAACTAATGTACGGCTCAGTATGTATGATTTTGATATAAAAAGTCCTTTTCAACATGAATGGGGCTGCAATAATTTGTAATGCATTTTATTATCAAAATGGATAAATTAGCATAAGCTTATGGACACCTTTTTCACGGGATTTATAGTCAAAAATAAGAAAAATTATACCAGAGATGAAACTAAGAGCGTAGAAGAAGTAAAAGAAAAGGAAAAAGCTGCTCAGGCGATACATAATATTTCAAACTTGGAATCTTCGAACTAAAACTATTTGTAAATCCTTTTCTACAAAGATATATGTAATTAACAACATTGGAAAAAAACATTAATCGTAAGCTTTAAATTAAACAATGTATCTTGAAATCCATGCGATGTAATGTTATTCTAGTCTTATTTCGAAAAAATGTAAATTATTTTAATCTGCTTCCTTGCCGCTTAAGAATTTAAAATATTTGAAAAATATTTTAATGTAAGCAATTTTACTTATTAACAGGAACTATTCTTAACGTAGGAATTTCATTGGCAAGATAAAATTTAAAAATGTAACAAGGAATAAAATTACTTTAATCGCGTACAATTACAACTGCAACGATACTGAATTGTTTTAGCTAAATTACACACATTTATGGCGTAATTTTAACAAAGCTTTTTCTTCATTAAAGGCATCCAGAAAGCTTATGCTCTTCTTTTACTTTTATTTTTATTCGTGTTAATTCAATTATCGAGTGGTAGTTTTACAAGTGAGCTAATTATTTTTAAGAGTAAGTTCCGCTGAAATTAAAAAATCAATTTAAACGCATTATTTTCTTTGAACAATCATAATAAGAGTCAATTTTTGAGTAACATGTTAAAAAGTATTTGTATATTTAATTTCTAGATTACATTTCTTAATATATTTATCAAGCTTCTTAAATGTATGAAATAAATGATGAATTAAAACCAGTTGAACTTAATTTTTTGTGAAAACTTTTTCTTTTAAACAATATGTGATTAGACTTAAATTTGGAAAAATTTGTTAATTAACAATTTTGATCTGCTCACAAAACTTCTTTTACAAATAAATTTATTGAATATTTTGTATTTAGTAAAAAAACTTTACGCTCATGATAAACACGAAATATTTTTGTTAAATAATATGTATACTTTCAAAAGTTAAAGAATAAAAGTCGAGATAAACAGAATATTAAATTAAATTGCATTAAAAAGATATTAAGATTTTATGTACTGTTTCCATAACTTAACGGAGACAGAACTTCTCAACATATGCATGCATTTATCAATTAAAATATTACACTGTAACTTTATACCTTAATAAAGTTAGAAGATTTAAAAAAATCCATTTCAATCTTCAAATATTATTTAATCACTTTTAGAATTTTTATTAATGTGAACTTATTGTAATAACTGGTACAGAGTATGTATTTCAACGAAAGAACAATTTTTAACTTAATACAATCATCCGATTGCATTGAAAATAACTCAAAGTATTATTAAAGCTATTTAAATCAACAAGTAGGTGGGATCTTTTAAAAGACGAAGGCCTTGATCTCACAATACCCAAAGGAAAGAGCGTATTTGATCTGCGCCATGAAAGTCAACAAAAGTATTGCGTGAGCGGTGATTCTCGTGTCTCCATATAATCCCTCATGGCATGATTCAAATTTTCACGAAATAGACAGCATTGCATCCCTAGGGATTTCAAAAGACGAGCATCCTGCCATAAATGCGGCACCTTCGGCACGCGTTATGAATCCTTTTGCACGGACCCTCGCTCTTTGGAATCATGGGCTGACGCGTTGAAAATCTGGGACGCGTCTTCTTTGACATCCGTCTAGGAAGGAGACAGCGGTAACTGTGGTAAATATCTAAATTTTCCCATTTCGCACGTGGTTGACTTGCGTGCCGACGGCACCCTCTCGTCTCCATCTCCAAGTTACGCGCGTCTTTAATGTACCCTGCAACCGTCTCTCCAATTTCCTGCAAATCTACCACTCGCCTGCTGGATTTTCTCGAATTACCCTATGCTTTTCTTCGGCTTTTTGCTTTTTTCAATAGTTTCCGCAAAAATTCTCGGCTCTTAAATTCTTTTGCGTATTAGTTTTTATTTTAAATCGCTTGTCAACTATTTAACCCGGTATTTATAAAATTCATAACTGCTTACATAAAATTTCGAGGTACTTCAGTTTTCCGACAATGAAATATTTAATACATTTAATATTTAACGGGCAATTCGTGCACATGGAGTTACTTTGGGTGCAATATTTTTTTTTTATTTTGGCATCTAAACTTTCCCTGTAAATGTATAAAGAGACAAACGTCTTACGTAGAATTTCCGGTTTCTTATTAAATAAAATTAATACTTTGTAAGTCGTACAAAATATAACGTTAAATATAAATTATCAATTCTATCGTTGTATTTCTATTGCGATGTACAATAGTTTTTTATTATTAATACTGTGTTTTAAAATAAATAAAGTAATTTTTAAATCGTACGCGAAATACGTTTATAATTAAAAACCGATTTGTGAAACTGTTTAAGCAACGTGAAAATACCGGGTGTTATAATATTAACTCTTAGAAGGATAAATATAGACTCTGATTAACATTTATCACAGAAAGAAAGCTTGTTAGAATTAGAATATTTTATAATGAGATTATAGTTCGTACGAGTGAAATATGGACTTTCAAATTAATACTCGTAATATAATCTACCACGTAATATATCCAAGACGATTCGATAAATATTTACATTGTATTGAAATGCCTGCAAATTTTACCAAAATTGGATTTTGTCGAAGCACCGAAAGAACAATTTAAAAATAAATGTGTAAATCCCAAAGCCACTACATATGTATAAAAAGAGATAGAGTGAGCGTGCGAGAGAAAAGTCGTCGAAAAGATTGCAAAATTTCTCTCAAGTCCTTCATTTTTCAGACCCGTCCAAATCGCACAAAGATTTCCTCCATTTTCCCTGCCTCTTGAAATTTCCAGGGCAATTCTATTCGTCTCTCCCGAGGACTCTCTTTTCTACTTCCTGCGCCATCTTCTTCCCGAAACGTCTTTGCGCTGTTTTCCATTTCTGAATACCAGCCGTTGCATTCATCCCGGCAGCAGCTTCCGTCTCGAGGCTGCGATTCCGGTAGCATAAGCGCGCGAACTCAGGCATTAAAGGTGCTTTTACACGAGCTGCATCAGGGATAGATCGCGGAACGACGACCCAATGCGCGCATAAGAAATACGCGGGCGTTCGTTTTAAACACTTGCACACGCACCATAAGCCGCTCCGGACAAATTAAACGCAGAGACGAGATACGCGTTGGAACTGGATTTTCACGGTTTCACACACTTGTGCCAAGACCAAACAACTGCAAATGTATTAAGATTTCCACCCTTCTCGTATGAATGAAATGACAATAAGAGGAAGAGTGGATCTCTTTTGCGCGAAAACTGAAATCCGAATGCTCAACCGGAAATTACCGGAACCAGAATTTTCTCCATTGCTGGAATATGTTGCGCAAGCAAGTAATGGGATTCATCTAAATTTTAGATAACGTACTCCCGAATAGAGATTTCGTCTATGATCAAAATAACGCCCGGTATTCATTCGAGCTTTATTTAACTAGAATGCCGACAACTGCATCTCGAATTCTTAAAAATCTACATAGTAATGGGAAGGGATACGTTTTCAACTTGCTGGTACGTGGGATAGGTTGGAAAATCTATTAATCAAGCGCGCAAATCGGTGGAAATATTTTCTAAACAATATTTAAGTTTTATCGAACGTACGTGTACAATAATACAAGTTTACTTTTATATTTACACGAGCGCGCGCGCCCGGATGCACTTGAAAAAGTGTGTTGTGCATATAGACGAAATTATTTTGGACTAAGTTTGGATTAACTCCCGAGTTTAATTTTATTTTAAAATCACTATTATTAAAGTAATGGCGATTATTTCAAGCATTTATTGTTGCAATGAAGAATTTTAACGTTACTAATGTATAATCTCTAATTTTGGATTTACGTGTATTTGCTTGCGGCAATCATGATCTCTGCAACTTTACACAATTTCCAACGAGTATGATTCGAAAATGTGTAAAATGTTAGACAACGACGATAGCGGAATAAATTTGTGCTATAAATCTGTAGTATTCAAAAAGTTGTGAATATTTCAAATATTGAAATGCTGCGAAATGTAATATTTTTCCCACACACCCGCGAAAAACAAATTCGAGCGTAAAATTTTATTAGATCGCGAAACTATATTATCTATCCTCTTAAACTTTATCTCTGACTTTTCTTGTTTATTTTATTTCGGATTGAGTGAGAAAATTTACATAAAATGTGGCGTACCATTAAAGTTTTTAATTAGACATATTTTATCGTCAAGCTATTACGAATCGAATCAGCGTGACACCTTGGGGTTACCAGAGGTTATATATGGCTCGATGGAACAATGCATCCAGTACTCACAGTTTGGCCCAATCGTCGAATAAATCTTATAGACAGTTTGCTAAATCGACCGAGCAAAGTGCCGTTGTCCGAAATTCTACGACTCTGAATAAGAAGAAAGCGAAGCTATTAGTTTAAGTACAGCTTTCCATATGCACGCTGCTTCATTTTCGGTTATAAATTTTCTTCTGCATCCAAAATTAATACGTCTCTCTTTTTAATAAAAATCTGTTTTGAAAAACGTGGTTTCGTATTTTTTACGCTTTTATGATTCCATATGCATTAACAATACAATCGACAGTTGCGTTGTCTTTGTAACTTTTTCTTGCGATGATGGAAATTCGGAACACAAATGATGCATTGTTAATGCACAACATTTTTTAAACATTATCAACTTTGGATACTTGAATTTCTGGATTATGAAAATTCTAGAAACAGACAGTTAAATTAAGTACTTTTAAATATTAATTTTAAGTGGTTTAAAAAGTATTAAATATTATCGTTTTATTATAGACTTAGGAATTTCAAATTATTATCCGAATACAAATCACACTTTAACACATACGATAATAAAATAAAAGTAAATCTGTCGACAAACCACATTTCAATTGTTTGCAAAATTTGAATTTCTATTGCGCACCGAGGAAAAATTTTGGAACAGGAAAATATTACCATCTATTTTCCTGCGTATCGTGTACCGTACTGACACAAGTCATAACGAGCCTCTTTGGAGAAAATTCGCGCCTGCAAAGGTATAATCATCTGTAAAAACTTGAAAATTCTTGGTGTATTTCAGAAGTTGGGTAAATGATCTAAAAAAACCTGGAGAGTAACAAAAAAAGATGAAAAAACACACGAGCCAAGGAACAGAGTCTCTCGTGGGACTCGTCAGACAATAAGTCTTCGATCCTTAGGTTGCATAATAGAGAAGAATAAACAATCGAAGAGGGTCTCGTGCTTTTATAATTGTACCTCTTATCACAGCACTTATTCATCCCTTTCTGAAGCTTATTATTTTTCGCTTAACAATACTGATAGTACAAATAAGTTGACCAAAAAATAAAATAAAATACGTTTCAGATTTCAAAAACCTGATTTTTAATCATTTATCATTTGAAATTAAGATGATAGTAAAGAATATATAAACTAGTGGTAGCCAAGTGATTAATTATTTCAGAGGGCAGTAGATTTAACTCTCGAAAGATTTATCCATTCGAATTTTCTTTTCGTAAAAAAAAATTAAAATATTTGGAATAATAATTTTTTGTATTATCATAAGCTATCAAATAATTCCTGATAAATACTAATAAATCTAATTTAATTTTCATAAATAATTTAATTTTCATTGATATATTTTCATAAATTAACAATCTTAATTTCCGGATATCATTTACTTTTTATTTCAGACGTAATAGAGGTATTCTTTTAGTATCTTGAAATAATGACGCATTTATCCACAGTTGCATATTAAAAACTTAAATGCCAATTTAAAATTTTCAAATTCTTTATCGCTATGTTAAAACGAAATATTTCTTTAAAATGAAGCTGAATCATTTTAAAAATTAAATAACGCCAGCGAAATATTTAAGAAATATTTTCATGAATTGATGAATTTCGTAAGAGTTGTGTATTCGCCGTATTAGTTACTCTCTCTACCTATAAGACCATTCGGCTTGGCGCTCAGACTATTTCAGGAAAAATAATAGAATGGAGCGCATACGAGTACAGAGTTAAGCTTAAAATTAAATAAAACTCAATTACGAATAAAACGAATTTTCCAAGGTCCACACTGGGTTGCGTTATAGTAATAAACTCAATGGAAATTCCCCTTTCTTGCTAACAGAGATTTCATTAGAATAGCTCGCGGATTTATTTTACCCCCAGAGATGGAAAAAGAGAAAGAAAGGTAGAGAAGAAAAGGAAAAGGGGCGATAGATGGATGGTAGATATGTATATATAGTGGAAACCGACATCCTTGCTAATATTTGATAATGCGCGGAGCATCTAGAGAAAGATCTGCCGCCGAGCTACTGCCGAAGAGAAGTGTAGCACAACTACGTAAATCTATTCCTCTTGGTATGCACACGCCCGCGTGTATAGAGTAAAATCTCCATGTAAATTCAGAAAATAGCGCGAGAGCCAGGAACTCCACTGGCTCCAGCACTTTCTTTGCATGCATTTTATTGTATATGTATAAAGAATAGAGCGTTCTGGGATCGCTGGATTTTGATACAACGTACGCGCGTGCACACACCCACGTATACTAAGAAGAATAACACAGTTGTAAACAAATAACGCTTTAAGATGACGAAAGAGGTATTTGGTAAAAATAAAATAAAATTTCTCGCTCACTTGAGTAACAAAAGTCTACTTTTTCCATAATCTGAAAAATTCCTTATGCGTTGTAAGATTCCTTTTGAGTTTTTGCGCATTAATATGTTTCGGATCAAAATGCAATGTTGCGTAACGATATTTTCTATACGTACTTAACTTGAGTCATCTATTTATATTAAAATTACACTTAACTTAGTCAACATTGATTCAACAATTTTTATAGTCTGATTTTCAATTACATTCAAGGGCATATGAAATTGCAAAGGTTCATTTATGATCCAAAATAAATTTTCAGTTGTCGTAAAAGTAGAATCTAATGTTATTTGAATAATGCAAAATATAAAAATATTTTCACGAGAGAATTTTCTTGCACTACAATAATAGAATTATCTTTTTTTATTATTTTTCACGGTAAATGTACAAATTCATAAAAAATAAACATTCAAAAAAAGCATGAAAATAAACAGCGTTGACACGTATTGATAGCAAGCTGGTGGTGTATAAAGTTCAAAAAATAAAATGACTTCTAATAACTGAGAAAAGCTTTATGCGTTGCAAATCAAAGATATCAATGCTAATTCACACATCCATTGATGTTACAAAATGTACTTCTATCTATATGCTCTAGGATGGCTGCAAATAAAAACTGTACTTTATTTTTAAGCCATTGCACTTATAACAAGCATGAATAATCTTGTCAATTAATAAAATATTACAAACGTTTGTAACATCTTGTAGACTTTTAATTTTCATTAATATTTTATCATTGCATTGACAATTCAAATTGAGCCATAAATTATTTTTATGACGCCGACGAGTTCGATGAGGAATAAGCACTAAAGAACCTGCAAAATAATCATAACAGTTATATGAATCGTTCAGCTATTAAAGACTACAACTTCAAGCATCTTAGCAGATAATCCATAGAACCACTTAAAATTACCAGTGAATTAGTAATAAATCAAATTGACGGAACGATTATATTAATTGTACAGATGAACCGATAGAAATTAATTTAAGAAATGTTATTCGACTCTTATTCTTATAAAAAATTTCTGTTAAAACAAGTATTATTGTGAAAATATTTATCGCAGAAAATTCTACAGTGTACATTTGCTTTTTGTAATTACTAAACTGTAATTAAGCAACTATGTTTTGATATATGCATTTATACCTGCAATTATATGCAATTATATACACACATGATATATGTACGGTTGTAGTTTAACATTTATAATAATCATAACCATACTTGCAGTATATTTAACTACAGTACACAATATATGGATTTTTATACAGTACTTTATATGCAAATTCCACAAGAATATGTGTTTTTATTTCCTAAATACCAAATGGAAGCGTCTATTTAGAAATATAAGTTGAAAATAAAAAGGAAAAAATTATGTAGAAAGGCAGAATTTGGTATTGCACTGAAGATTTGCGGTTTCATCAGCTATAAATACGATAATAATAAAACTATTCAAAATAGTAGTTTCTCAGTTTACGAAACAGTAAATGAAGAATAATAGAAAATGCAATAAGACATCAAGTGCTGAGATCCGTGCACCTTGACTTTCAGAAGTTAAGAAACCATATAAAAGTATGTACATCCGTATCCTTGGATAAAGAAAACCTCTTCATAAGTAAAAAGGAAGAAATACTATTGTAAAATTATTTAATTATTTATTTAATATAAATGAAAATGTAATAAACAGAAGACTACTTACAAGAATGCAGAAGTTAAATATCTTCTATTTATAAATGAATGTGTGAAAAAAATAAAATAGGAGATAGATGCATAATTTTTATAAAACGTTTAAACGTTGCGAAACTTTTGATTAAAAAATATAATATAAGATGAAAATCTATTTTAAAATAAAAAACTGAACACTGTAAGATTTCGAGTTTCTTACAATATAGTTAGTGTAAAAAGTTTTTAATAAAGAATAAAATTTATAAACTTTTTACATACTTTTTAATATAATTGTGTGTTTCTTGGAAAACCGATGCCAATTAATTAATGCACTTAGTATGTAAAAACTTTAAAACTTTAAAATTTCTAAAATCATTCTCCGAATGTCTTTTCTCTTTGTAAAGAAGAATAAAAAAAAAATTAAAACATCTCTCCAAGTTTCTCTTTCGCGTATAATAGAGGATTGAATTTCTAAGAAATAAACGTGTTCGGAATATCTTATCACGGATCTGTCATACAATCTGTATCGAACCAAAATACACTCTCCCCACATTATGCGACTGAAAAATATTTACGTTAAAAAATATAATTGCATTATGAGTTCTTTATTGCCCACCCTAGTATACGCATTACAGACGAAGACGGGGCAAATCAATAAACCTGCAACTTAAAAATAAATAATAACAAGACAGTATCGGTACAAGGAATATCCTGTATAACTATCTCACTGTATTAAAAAAAGCTACGAGTGCCACTTAAAAGTTTTAATGGTAATTAGTTAAGAAAAGTGAAATTTGAAATTAGTTGGGGAAAAGAAAGCCAAACCTAATAGCGTTAACACAAATACAGAGAATAGAAAAAATAAAATAAAAACCAAGAGGAAGAAGGTAAGAGAAGGAGGAAATAAAACACGACGGCAGGGGAGTGAGCGAGTACGGACGAGATTTTACGCGCAAACATAAAGCTGTAAGTAAGCCATAAGCTGTAAGTAACGAAGGTGAAGCGCTCTCTTCTTTCTGTACCTCTCTCTTTCTCTCTTGCACACATGCACGCTCGCGCGCGCACACAACCTCCCCCACTCTGCCTCGCGAATTTTCAGTAAATCTCGAAATAATGGCTCTCGAAAAGGAAGCTGCTCGGTTGTAGCCTTGCGAGCCCGCATTTTAACGGGTTCTTTTTCGTTCTCGCACATGTTTTATGTCGCGAGAGATAGCCAAGAGAGACGGGGAATGGTTGATAGATGAAATCGAGACGTTAATGAACGACTGCGAGGAGAGGCGACGAGTAACGAGAGCGGAGGAGGAATAAAATCGAATGACTGAGTTATAACGAGGTAAAGTAGTAGAGATGAAATGTCGAGTAATGGCTGGCTGATGGTCCGCTTTCCCGTCAATTCACATTCAAGGCGCTTCTTTTATTCCTCGGCTGAAATTTGATTAGTCAAGACTTTGCTCAGCTGTGACGTTTACTACATCTGCGATTCAAAAACTTGATATTTAATTTAACTATGCGAATCATTTTTACACCATCCGAAGGTAAGCAAAGTTATTTAGAATAATTGCGAAAATAAGTTAAATACTTCGCTGAACTTCGCAATAATGAAATCAAGATATTTCTATTAACCAAACGTGTTATTTCATTGATCCGCCACTTTTTGAAGCCAAACACGCGTATAAGCATTTATTCATTATTGTTTACACAATCTGTTCAAGAGATATCGATAATAAATGTTTATTTTTATTTGACAACTAGAAGCACTTATTTCAACTTTATAAAGTTCATTTTCTCCAATTTATATTATATCTTAAATTGTGTAACTATTATTTTCCTCAAAATGCCACAAAAGCGGTGTATCTGTATCCACGTCATTAATTACGTAATTAATCTCTTTAAATCCTTGAAATACAAATTATAATCAAAATAAGTTGGGCAAAAAATAAGTTACATTGTATAAAGAACTTTGTAAATGAAGAAATATATGATTTGTGTGTTTTTATCTGTACAGTACTATATTGTCGTTTAGAGTGGTCTACTTCGTTGCGAGATATATAATCTTCACTCTTCGTTTTTGCCACTCTAATACTACATCCACTGTTCCGTAATGCTCTGACATTACTGTTAAAGTGGGTCTAAGTATCTGATAACTATAAAGTATCTTTCGCATTTTACTCAAAGTATACCTTTTTATAAATATCTTATCCCACAATTAATATTAAATCTTTAATAGAATTTAAAACAAATAATAACTCGTGATGATTCCTCTTCCAAACACACGAATTTACTTTCAAATATTAAAAATAACCTTGCTTCCGTTGAACTTTTAAAATTTATAGCATGTAAACGTTAGATCGAACTGTAATATAAAACTTATAAGAATTTTTAAATGAAGATTATAAAGATTATTTTATTGTAGAATGTGTTTTTGAATATTCTATTCGCTTTCAAGAAAATTCGCTTCAAGAAAATCAATCCTGACATTATAAATTTCGCTCCACGTTGACGTATAGTAGCATCAGAAAAATTGAACTGTATAATTTATTGCTACAAAAATAAGACTTTTAAACGTTAGCTGATAAACAAATTTGCTTCATATTCATTTTTTATAAAGATTGATAAATTGCAGTGAAAGTAATTGATGAACGTAGGAAACTAAAGCTTGTGAATGCATTGTAATCTTAAGCAATATAATATTTTTTTTATAAAATAAGGTATAAATTTAATGTTAATAATTTTATTTTTCAATGTAATATTAATAAATTTTAAAATACTGTTATTTAAATTTTTTTTAATATTATATTCATTCTCTAAAAAACGGAAAACCTAATAATCACAAAAATTTACATTTTTACTAATTTTTACATAATTACAGAATTACAATTTAAAAAAATATTTTGTAATTATTTATGTACACGAATTGATAAAAATTGATCAAAATTTTATTAAGACACATAAATTGTTGTTTAATTTATAATTCTGCATATCAGTAAAAAGAATAAATGTGAGCAGAAATTCCTGAGAAGCTAATATTCCAAAAAATTCATATAAGCTAGCTTTTCAGTTTTTTATTAGCTAATAAAATTTTATTTTCATAAAATATTATATTTCGTTTTTTCCTGCTACTATTATTCATACTGTTAAGCTCAATATTATAAAATATTCGAAGATATTTGATATATTTGATTATACAGAAAAACTGACTAATTCGTTAGTAAAGAAAACCACTGCATCAGTGCTATTCCTTATTTTTAAAGAAATTTGAGGATCTCTATAAAACGAGGCTTATCATAAAATAGTTTGAATTCTTTCCAAAAATTATTCAGACTTGGATTGTAAATGATGAGAAAAAGGAAAATAAAAAAATAAGTACACACATACGAAAAAAGTAGAGAAAGTCAAAACAAGAGAGACAGGCAAAAACGAAAGATAGTAAGCTAGGGAATGATGGTGATAAAAGTGAATGAGACAGATACTAAAAGCTGACGGCTGAAAAAAATGAAAGAAAGAAGAAGAAGAGCACCAACGAACACAGGACGTAAAGCCCTAAAACAAACGACGTAGTAATATCTCACGGATATTTCCGTGAGCGCATAGCCGCCGGGAAATTCGTATTCAAACTTCTCGATTATCTCTCCTCTCTCTCTCTCTCTCTCTCTCTCTCTCTCTCTCTCTCTCTCTCTCTTCCCTCGTTCTCATCCGCGCCATCGTTTTCCTTCGTGCTCCAGCACTTTTCCCGTGTGTCGCGGTCACACGCGCAAATGTCGCCTCTATCCCATGACCTGATAAAGAGGGATCAGTCATTCGACGAGCCAATTGAACATCGTTCCTGATACGTCACGATTTCTCTATCTATCGTATGAGTGTGTGTATACTCTGTGAAAAATCGTGAAATCGATGGGGGAAAATAGTGACCCAAGGTATTGCAAATTTGTAAAAATATAGGTAGTCTTCTCGTATCGACGTTCGTTAATTTTCTTAATATTGATGTGTGTCAGCGAGTGTTGATTACCTTGCTAATCACGTGATTTCTTGCTCAGATATTCAACAATATAGAATAATTACCTTTGACATTGGCATGTCATAATTACGATTTCATCAGAAATATCTTTCAATGGTATGAAATAGACATCAATTTATAATCTCTCTACCTATAATTTATACATTGTATTCAGTTTTTTATTAAAAGAGATTTAATGAATGTCATTCTCATTCTGAGTCATTTGCAATATTTAAAATAATCTTCGATGCACTGTCTGCAATTACATCTCAATAGAAAATACAGAGAACTTTATTAACAAAAAATATATCTATATAACTTGTGATAAACGTAGATGATATCATAATCTCTTTTGTAATTTATTGTTGTAATTTACGTTGAGATTAATTTTTACCAATTACGTTATTAATAATTGTTACGACTGTTAGTATTACAGAAACTTTTTAGATAACTTATACGTAATTCATAGCAAGAGGTAGCAAGAGGTTAAAGAAACTTTGGATACAGATTATCGGCATCGTAATGTTTAAATCAATAAAATTTTAAGCTTAAAATTGCGTGAAAATTTGAAGAATCTTTACATATTTTAGTTATAATTTTCCATTGCAAAAATTGCTATCAAACTTGCAATTAAATGTAAGATCAATGAGTAAACTTCTTGGATTTCTTCCAATTTCAAATTCTTATCGGTCCGCTTTCGCTCGAGATAGGAGATTGCCTTCGCAAGTCGCAATGTTCCCGCTCTTTTCCAGGAAGAGAATTTTAAGTCACGTCGAATGCCCCTAACCCTTCAAAATAAAACATTTCCAGATATAATTCAAGCCCCGAGAATTTAAATTAAACGTCACCACTAGATAGAAACTTTTTCTTTTATACATATATAATGAATTTTGGGGTTTCCGAGTGTCGCGCACAGTTTACACGCATTAATAAAGCATATAATGGAATACCAACTTTATTTCAATAGTCATTAGTAATTAATTTTAATCGTGCAGAAATAATACTTTCGCGAATGTCATAGATGCGCTGTCCTCAAGATAATGCACCCGTTTATCAAACAAAGAATCCTTATGAGATAAAAATCTTATTTAGGAGTTAAAGGTGTAACATTATTAAATAAACTCTATTCGTCATTAATCATCGCTTGACACTGTACTTTTTTTAAACAACCTCTAACTTCACACACACACACACATTCTGGAGTTTGATTAAATATAAGCAGTTATTTCAGTAATTTGACATTAAGCAATGTTGATTTTGACATCCCATTCATGCTAATTTAGCTGACATATCTTTGAAGAAAATACCCAATTACTGTCAACCCGAGATATATTGCCATACCCACAAAATGTCTTAGTCAAATTTATTAACATTTTCTCTTTGTCAATGACTGCTTTCTCGTTTTTACTTCTTCAACTTCTTTTGTTTACTTCGCTAAGCTAACAAACTCTGTTATAAACTAAAGTCAGTCGTATATTCTGCTAACCCAAGTTATAAACTAAACTGTCTTACATAACCAGAATAACAAAATTTGTAAAATAAGCGTAGTTTATTATCTAATTCCACTCTTATACCAGTGCACACGAGCAGCTACATTTTAATTTACGTGTATATGCCTCGACAAAATAAAAATGTTGCCGAGTAATGTTTTTCCTTTAATTCGATTTTCATCCCTACTTTTTCATGTTCGATTGTTATTCTATTTAGCAAAAGCAAATAATTTGTGTGCAATATAAAAAAAATTGCACCATAGATTTTATTTATTTCCTCTAGTACCGTAAAATTTTAATACACATTTTCACTTTTCAACCTTTTTCACCGACCCTGCAGTTGGCTGAAATAAAAATCTTGATTTCTTCGACAAAACATCGTCCTAAGTAAAAAATATCGGACTTTAGAGTAGCCGCAATTTATTCCATTCATATGTTTGAGTATCATCCCACATAGATTTCATTCCGAGCAATTCTACGGGAAATAGTAGAACAGGTTTCGGCTAACGTCGGGAATTTTATATATTATAAAGCTCTATTGTATTCCGCATTTTAAGGATCCCTTTTATTCAGAATTTCGTAATTTTTTTTTTATTTTATCGCCTTTTGCAATTTAATCGCAATATCTTATTTCGAGATTAATACTAAACCAATAATATATGTCATTCCAAATGCAGCGTAGCAATATGTTACGACTTTAATAAAGATCATTCGTCTTATCTTACTACCAAACTAAGCTAAAGTCACACGTATAAATTCATATAAGCATAACGTGCATGCCAGTACTTTTGTAACTCGGAGACACATGTTGCATTTGCAAACTCCTTTATGCCGCTCACCTTTTTCCTTGCAAGACTCTCAACCTTTGTTTGCTTTAAATGTGGTCAGCAAATTTCTATTACTTGACGCTAAGTACGTACATTTATTTGAAGGACACATTCTTTTCTATCACTCTCGTATACTTTTATTATTCCTAAACGTTGTTTGTATTCTTACAATTCTCAACTTTTTTCACATACTGATTGAAGTATTTCTAAAGATAAGCTTACGCATAAACTTTTTTCTCGTAAATGTGCTAATAGCTTATATTATCTATTAAATGCTTCCCTTCTAGTTTTAGCAACAATGATATTACGATATGAAAAAAATTAAAGCTTAATAAATACTGTTTGCTTGTATATAATAAATCAAATGTAAACTGCAAAAATATTGTCATTTATTGGTATTGATAAATATCTCACTTGATATTCTTTCTTCCATCTACTACTGCTTTTATCTATTATCCCTTACATTATCTATTTTTTCTTCTGATTTTATATGTTATTTTTAATTTCAGTAGCATGTCCCTGATTTTTTTATTTAGATTTTATTCCAGTAAAAAACATAAATAAAATAAAATAGATTTTAGTAAATGATAAAGTTAAAAATTAAAACACGAAAAATAAAAAGCATAAGAAATATAAAACGTGATTAATAATTCTTTTAAACTATAGACATAAAAAAGCAATGAAAAGACTATATTGTGTTATAAAATTTTATACTAAATCATTGCTTATATTTTAATGAGTAGACTTTATAAGGTACAAATATATGAAATAAAAAAAAATTTATTAGCTATTGAATATATTATAACATATTATTCAATAAAAAAACTTCTTATTTATTGAATAATATGTTTATTAAATTCTTCAGGCTTAATACTTTAATAGTATTTAAAATAATCCTCAAAATCGGTAACAATTCTCTTTTAAAATATAATACTATTTATAATAACTTATGAAATGAAAAGATTTTATAATTCGAAGCAAACATCACTTTCTTAACTCTAGTTCATCTATTTATCTTTTGTTTTGTATTATGTAAATATAAAATATTGCAAATTATGAATTTTAAAAAATCTAGTTTATATCAATAATATCTTATAATCCTTAATCTTGGTAAACATGCAGATTATACGTTGAAGTATGTAAGTAAAGTGTTCGTAAAAACAAATTATTATTTAATTTGCAATTACTGTTTTAAAGTTGAACTATAAATCACTAAATTAGTTCAAAATTAAAATATTACATAATATAAGTATTTTTTATGTTATTGTTTATAGATAAATTTTATTTAATAAAAATTCTTTTTTTAAGTGAAATAAAGTTATTACAAACCAAAAATATTGCTACTACAACGATATGCGTATTTAGTAGGAGATGCAACTAATTTTTAAAATAATTTACAAATTTTTAAAATCGTGTATTAACACTGTCTACGTAGATAACAGATACAGATATACGTGAAATTTTTTTTTCATCGAACGTAATACTGATAGAGATAAGTCTTTGGATTAATTTATTTTAAAGCATTGTCATGCGTTACATTCAAAATTCAAAATGCAATTTTTAGACAGATTGAAAAAATCTAGCTTTTAAATTCTGCAGACGCAAACATTTTATCAAAATACAAGAGAATAATAATATTCGTAATAAGGAGAAAAATGCATTTTGGTTTCATTGAATCATTGATAAAGTAACTAATATTCTGCAGTGTTTATTTCCTGTGTGACTGAAAGCCAGTTACAGTAGTTGTAGATTGTTCATATTTTTAAACAAAATTTACGTAAATAGAATAAAGTACGTGATAAATGGATCTAGTTATAAGGCCATTTTTATTTTCTACACGGTTGCTGTGATGTTTTAATATAGAACAATAAGCCGCCGTAAAAGTGCGGCTACGGGTATAACGCAAACAGCTGCTTATGTTTTCTATTATAAAAGAAACTTTATGAATTTCCTAATATTTTCCCTTCTAAAATTAAATCGATAGTTGATTGTTGAAATAAATTTTTGAACATTTCATCCTTTAAACATATACGTTAAGCTATATATAAAAATATAAAAATATTAATAATTGATTTGAAAGGCCAAAGTATCTAATTGGTGGATAAAATAACAAACAAATTAGCGGAAATGTCCGCTTTCCTAAATTTCAGATGTTATTGTATATATTATGCGGTCGAGTGTTCATCGCAGAGCCTACATACGCGTGAAAATCGAAAACACACACTCGTAATTTTTCGGTTTCATTTGGCTAACATCCAAATAACCACGTATTGTGTGTCAATCCTCTATCTGTCTCACTCGCCCTCTCCATCTCACTTTGTATATTCCAACCCTGGTGTAGGAAATTACGCTGGCATCATCGTTAGCATGTACAATTTCCGTGTTCCATGATTGCGCGCACCTAGTTTTTTCGGTGTTACGATAATTTTTCTTCTATACTGTCTTAACATTAATAACGTCTCTATCTTTTAAATACTGTTTTAAATTTTAGTCAATCAATTGAAAAAGCAATTATGATACAAATGATCGAGAATCCTTAATCAAACAAAAGATAACCACAATTGATAGGTGAACTGCTTGTGTATGTAAATACGTATTTGTAGTAATTTAGATAACACAGATCTCAGAAATTGCTTCTTAAGATTTAAAAATTAACTATATTCACGCATAATCAGTGAATTGCATTAATAAATAATATAATTATTAATTCATCAATGTACAATAAGTAAAAATTAACGAATTACGCAAAAATCAAAAGTATTTGATGAATTCTCAGTGCAACGCAGTAAATAATATACAACGTCTCGGAAATCGAATACTAGACTGTGATAAAATAATAAAAAAATGTTCTCAGACTAATAGTGCGAAAAACGCGCGAAGAAGTGAAGAAATTAGCGTGAATAATGCTCGACTAGATGAACGTACTAAATTCACAAATTCACAAAGCCACCAGGGAGAAGCGGCAATTAAACGAATGGATGCGCGCGGAGTAGTTACAGTGCAACGATCTGTACAGACGAAGACGCTCGCGACCTTTTGGGAGCTCCACCGGTTTCGAGTTTGATTTTAGCATAAAGCATGTATTTCATTATTTATACGGCGCGATAAGAGAGGATGAGCCATCGGCGAGGCGAAAACGGAGGAAATTGTTGGGAAAGCACCTGCCCCGTTGCATAATGGGATAAAAGTGGAGGATTTGATATTTTTCAGTGACGCGAATGAGCCTCGATGATCTTTATCAACTTCATAAGTTACATAAATTCTCGGTACTGCGGTAGATCATTCTCTCGCGCATTTCAATATAAGTGGAACACGATAAATTGACTCCTCCACTTGCGCTATACACGCGCTGTTTCTACGCGGATAATAATCACACCGCCAAATATATGCACGCACAAGTATATATTTCGGATACTATTTTGGAGCAGAAAATTTCAAAGGACCTGTGAATAAGCCGCTCGATGCGCATTCATTTTGACAGATATCCGGGGAATGAAATATATTCCAAGACTCCTTACCATGAACAACTTTGGTTTAGAGCTTCAAAAATCAATGAAGCTGTGACGTAATCGTTTTTAAGCTTGAATATTATCACAAAATTGCATAATAAGCAATTAGATCCATTTACTTTGGTTAAATTTTATATCCGTCTAGGAGAGGTTACCGCGAAATTATTTATTCTTGAAAGAAGAAACTTGTGCAATCGTTAAAAAATACTGGATTTAAATAAAATCCATTTAGTTGAAACATAATGTTGATACAAGTGTTTTGATTCGGTATCAAAATAAGAAAAATAAATTTTAAATTTACTATAAGCAGTTTAAGTAAAGGGGTTAACTAACGTTTAAGTAAAGGGGTTAACTAACGGAAGTTGTAAAAATCGAAAAAAATATCAGCACCCCGCTAAGTAGTAAAACATAGTTTCGAACTCCCGAAACCTCCCAAAGTTAACGTTGACTAAAGCAACGGGATTACGTAACAAAACTGAATCGATCCTGAAATTACAAAGCTATCCAAGAGGCAAAGGGCCTGACAATTACAAGTAACATAATTGAATATAATGCAGGATCGAGAGGAAAATGCCAATCCTGCAACGCGACGCAATCGGAGCCGTTGGAATAAGTCAAGCATTTAGACGCACGTGTGCAGCCGCTCGCACGGCACGTGCCTCGACCCCCGCATTTCCAATATTACGTGTGGACGCGGCAGTGCATACAAGTGCAGAGGAGACAGGTGGCCCTCGTCTACACGCCGTCATCCCCAGAACGACGCCACGAGCAAATAGAAACGGGACCAAAGTGCGAGAATCGACAAATATATAAGAGAGAGATGGCACGCTCCAACTTTTCTCGGGACCTCTCTTAGCTCGTGCGCTGATTCTCGAGAGGAGGGGCGAGCTGCAACTAATATTTGACGGTCTGTGTAACTGTCAATCCGGGACGTGTTTCGAAGACGAGCGTAGACTTGGGCCAATTGTAATTCATCATTTATGGCACCTGCAGCTCTCCATCGTAATCGTATACCCACATTATATTGGCTTACTAAAGAAGACAATTGTGTGTGTGTGTGTGTATGCTTGATGAGTTTAATTCTAATTAGGGCCGAAGTACCAACGCTTGAAAATAAATTTATGTGAAAATACTCGGGAACGTGGAAAGCTTAAATAATGTCTAGCACGATAAAAACCTTGATATATGTTTGTTGTTCCGTTTAAATCCAGTTGATGACAAATGTATTCCAAAGTGATTTCCGATGAAAAAATAAAGTTTCTCCTAAATCTCCGGATTAAATAACGATGCGATCTGAATCGGTGCTTTGCATTCGATTCACTTTTCTATCCCAAAATCCCCGTAAGTATCAATGCTTACACGAGTCTTATATTCACTCGCAATTTCATTAAAACTTGAAATTAACGCATTTTTATTATGGAAATTATTTTTTAATTATGTTGCGGGAAGCTAAATCAGATAAGGGCCGCAAATACGATCTCCGTTTAATTTTCGTAATAAAGGACTCCAATAAATACCCTTGAGACTTCTACGCGAACTTTAATTGCTTCTTGTTTATTAAAGATTCTATTAGAATAATCGAAACAAGTAAACCGCTACATTGTTTCTATCGAGCAATCGTATTTCAATGCGAAGATTAAACCCTCTCCATGCTAATTAAGCCTAAATAACGAGAATAGAAGTATAAGCTTAGACAATTTGTACTCTTACGATTACACTACTTGTTGTAAATTATATTTATTTTTTTCATAAACTTGGCCGGAATCAATGGAAATAATAATTTGTGGACTAATCAAACGAAATACGCTTTATTTTTAAGGTCAATATAATTTTAAATGAAACGGAATAGAAGTAGGAAAGTTATACGAGGTACACGGAGCTCTTGAATATTTAGACGTTAGTAAATGACAACGACAAATCGTTTAGCAGAACAAAGTATAAGAGTATTAGTTATAGTTCAAACTGCAGCAAGCGCTTGAAATTTGAAATTCGTATCATAAATCAACATTTTCTATTAGTTGTGATTTATAAACCGGCTGATCTCTTCTTGAATAATCGACATTTGTAGAAATTGATGTTGCGAGTATAATAAGCGTTTTAATTCCCGTGATAAATTTTATTGCAAACAAAAAAAAAACACGGATCTGAATAAAGAATAACATTATAAGAAAAAGCGAGAAGAAAAGACGACAAAACGTACCAGCAGAGACAGAAGTTCCGCACGAAATATGTGAAATCTTGTAAAAGTTAACGTTTATTTACTTTGATACAATCCTCAGAGCAAATGTACATAAGAAACTCTAACGTAAGAGGGCATAAGTAAAACAGACATTTGTTCATATATTTTCAGCAGTGAGTTCGCGTGCCCCTCGGAAAAATATATTTTCTCCAGTGGAAGATGATACGCGTAGATAACGCTTAGATACCGCGAAGAAGATTTCCAAGTCTCGGAGGACAAAGTTGTCGTACTCCACAACTTTTCGCGATCGTGTAATTACTGACGTTATAAATTCCAGTTACTTTATTTTCTTGTACCCGAGTTGTTTTATTTTTATCTATTTTCAATGTCTTTGTAAAAATAATTTTTTAATGTGGGGTACAATGACTTTACATTTTTATGCAATAGAATCTTTGGATTAAACTTTCTCGATAAAAGCGTCGACAATTAGACTGTAAATAAGAAACGAAATATCATGAAATAGTAGAATAAGCACAGTGTTATAAAAATGGTAATATTTCAACTTACTTTTTTCGTTTAAATATTGTCTATTTATCATTAAAATTTAGTTAGTCGCATATCTTTAAATAGTAGGATTTACAAGAAGTTTACTTTCTTCCTATTCGTAGAAAATTTCTGCAATTAAACGATTAAAAAATAAAAAAAAGCAAAAAGTTAAGAAAAAGAAATTTATGGATCTAAAATATTAATTAAATATCTTTCATCTTCAATTTATGATTTTTAATTTGTCAATTATTTATTCAGAGTTTTAATTAGCAACATCAGAAACTTGAATGTAAAATGTGCCTGAATAAATAAAATTTCGACTTATTTGATACATCGTTTCATAAAAAGGATAAATTTTTACAAATTCATTTTTATAAATCATTTAGATTCATAAAAATCTTTACAACAGATAACAAAATTTATTAAATTGAATGCAATAAAAATCAACCAATACTTGATTGACCATTAATAGCTATCTGCTTAATAAAAAATCATTTGTATAATAAAAACCAGTTTCGGAAAAATACAATACTCGACATTTACAATATTCTGAATGCTTTAAAAAATATTTATAGACTTATTAATTAATAATAATAATAATAGTACATATAATTTTTTTTTTAAACCTAAAAGTATTTATTTACATGAATTTACGAAAAATGAAATATACAAAGGGTATTTACGTATTCACAATAACGGAAATGAATAAATTTTATCGTGACGTATATTTAGTAATAACAAAAGTAACAAAAAAATTATATAAAATATCGTTTTCTTCGGAACACGATTATTCTTAAAGTATTAATAACGTCTTGCCTATTAAAATTATTATAACTCATCAGAATTGCACAAGGTAAGCGTATAATGTTAATTAAATCTCATCTATAAATTCCTACTAAATCATACTATGAATAAATTATTCGATATTTACAATCCACAGCGTTTAAAACGTTTATATCGAGTGCTGATATGTTGGGTGTTAGTGCAAAATGCCGCGCATCATTATCATCGATAGCGCCATTAGACGAAAGATTAACAAAAGCATGACTAAACGTTGGAGCTACACTTTATCGTCCTTGATGGTACAATAGACAACGCGTTCATGCAAATTTATGGGAAATGGATTTATCTCCTTCTCGACTCACTATGATGATACAACACGCTTCGGTCGCCTGTCACGGGAATCTTTTTGTCTTCGACAAGAACACAAAAACAGATTATTATATTCAAATGCGACAGCTTTTGCTCCTTTTTTTGATGCCCTTACTTATGGGCTTATCGGAGTCACTACTATCTTATCTTTTACACGTGCTTATTAGCACCTACTTTAAATTCTCACGAATATAAGAGTAAAAAATATATGTTTTTAAACTTTCAACTTTCGAATAAAATGAAATGTTGTTCGATAAGATATTATCTGTTGTTTTAGTTGAAGATAAAAACTTTTTACATTGAAATAAAGACTTGGAACAATAATCAGTTAATTACTAGGTAGAAAATTTCATTACGCAAGTAATACTTAAGAAATGGCTTGCACTACACTAAATGAATATCCAAAAATTTAATAAACGCATTATATACTCCTAAGAACTAAAAAATATAACGTGACGTGATATTGTGGATATTTATACACGTGTAAAAGCTCATTCGTGTGCTTTAAGACTGTCCAGTATTCGTTTCACAAATTGTGCATTAATGAATTTTTTCAATATTCTCTATTATTCACTTTCAAAGTTAAAAAAAGGTTCCAAGCTCGTAGACAATGTATTTCTAACCTGTAACCAGTCGTGTGTGTCAAAAATTCTATATCGCCACCTATCGTGTATTGGATAATGAAACAGGTGCACTCGCTGAGCTCTGACCGAACTGTCGTCAAAGATGTCAAAAATGATTTCCGTCCGCACACGAACGCTTTATTTCCTTGAGTGTCTTATTACGTCTGCATACATTTGTCTCGAGTCCTCGTATCTGGGAATATCATATGATCTAGCGTCAGCAAAATTTGAAAACTGCATCACCTGCCCCTGCTTTCGTCTTTATACTTTATGCCCTATCTAAATTCACGCTCCGATGTTTATTATATTTATTAAAGTTCGCCATACCATTATCGCGTCATAGTTATTCGCCACTGAAACTCGAATAAATCTTGAGTTATAGCACAAGGAAAGATAAAGATGCGCCTCCGTTTCTTCGCGCGCTATTCGCCCATGAAGCCAATAAGCTCCTGGTCATTTTACGTTACCATCCTTATTCCATATTTTTGGTGTATATAACTTTAAAATTTAGCATATTCCCGTCTGAATGGATAACCGACTATTTTCATGGCTTATAAATTTCGTTTATAGCCCATTTTCCATTTATTTCAAATTGTACATTAGATTTTTCCAAAGAAATAGGCAAAGGTTTGAATTCAACTTAAGCATTTTCCAAACCTGTGGTTACGGAGAAACAAATAATTTTAATTTATTAATATAATATACGTAACTACTCGCTTCCAACGGATAACTTTCTAAAATAACAAGGATATTGCAGCATTAATTTAACATCAGAATAATTATAATAATTATAACACGCGGATAAATATTGCGAAATACCCAACAAATTCACTTGGCGTGTTTTTATAATTTTACAAATATACTCGCATGCACAAGCTTATTTGTAAACCTTCGACTCGTTTTTTATTCACCAAAATCGCTAATTTTGTCATTAAAATGCAAAATTTTAATCAGACTTATTTCAAAGCACTAACATTACGAAAGTCGATATTACATTCGATTCTTAATTTTTTTTTCTTCTTACGCCTCAAGCCAAGTAATAGTAATATTACCACGACAATGTTTCCATTTTCTCAAAATTATTATGATCATCTCGTTCCAAGAGAAAATTTAAGAACAGATTTGGACCAGATCGATCACGATTACGTGAAATTATATTCCTAAAATTACTTTGAATTCGCAATGAAGACGTTGCATTATGCTAAGGATTTTGTAATTTTAACGAGATCTCACTACTTCGCAAAGATTATAAATTAGATCCGAAATTAGAATTTCATTAGTATTGAGGTATTGCTGCTGCAAAAAACACATGCACAATCGAATTCGGAGTCGGGCGCTCTAACACTGTATTCTACCCCAGCTCTAATGACATGCGCGAGAATTACAATCGAATGGCAAATATACGTGTACGTAATTAATCATAAATTTGGTCAGCACCCGAACGAATGTCCATATAATCCATTACTCATTTAATGCCAGGACGAGAATATTGAGAAAAGAATAGCCAAAATACGAGGACTGCTCCTTTGCGAATTTATGAATCGTTGGCTCGTGCTGGTGCGACGTACAGGAGTACGCAATTTCAAAATCAGTTGACTGCAGGCGTTATAGCTCTAAATGAATGAGTTAGAAGCAGACGTAGTTCGGGGCTCAAAGAGAATTCAGCAGCTAAACTCCGAAACAGCAGCAGTCCATCGGCAAATTCGGTTTGATCTCGTCCTAAGTGCATGTGCTCGCTCAGCACCATAAATCCAAGGCTTGCCTTATCGGCTCTCGACCTCCGCTCGTTTTTATTCGCACAAACTTTTATTGGAAAGGTAACAGACGTCATAACGGCATAACGGCCAGCCACCAAATCGCATTGCCAATTCAGAGTCGGCTTTTTTTGTTTGCGCTCGTGATGTTTGCATGTGAAAAAACTTTTCCCTTTACGGCCGTCCAATAAGTGTAACCACAGGTGGTGTGTGGTGCGGCAACTCGGGAGGTGGTTAATATTGTTGCAGGCCGTGTGTCCACGTTGAAATGTTTATATCGCCATGACTCCAGAAATTTCATCTCAGATTACAGATGCGCTTTTTATTTTACGGAGTTTTTTCAATATTGTTTTATTCCATGGAAATACGAGATGTCAAAGGGTATTTTTCACACTCCATTCTGAATTTTACTTCTTAAAGCTCAATATTCCTTGAAAAATTAGAAATTAGTCTTTGTTGAACTACCCCGGTAGTCTTGCTGGGCTTATTTTTCGAGTCTGGATCAAACGTAATTTAACTGAACGCTAACGTATCTCTTTTTGTAATTATAAAAGTGATGCATTAAACAAAAGAATAAATTTATTTACAAATTAAAAGTGTTTTTCTAAAAATAGAAGATAAATTTGAGCAAAAGGTTTTTTTTAATCATTACGCGTCATCGGATTAAGGAAAAAATTTTCAATTCAATCGTAATTGTTGAATAGATTTCATAAAATTAGTTCAAAAAATGCTGATCTCGAGAATTAAAATAAAATTGCTAAAATATGTAATCCACAAATCTGTACATCCAGTTCATAAACATCAATATAAAATAAATGAATGCATAATTATGCACAGTTCAATATTAAAAACAATTTTAAGGTTCTATTATTTATGGGATAAACAAAAATTAAAGAGTTTATTGAATTCAGACCAACGCATTTCTAATTTTTACATTTATAACTTCTTATAAATTGATAAAAATTGCGTTCTCCATTTTTACTGACGAATAAAACGAAAACCAAAACTGCTCCAAAGAAAATATAATTTATTAGGAATATTACAATTTATTATTAAAATAAAATATTAATAGTGCACGGTACGCAAATATAATAAAAAAAATTTATGCTCAGTTATTTATGTACATAAATCTCCGGTATGAAAAAGCTTTTTAAAAAATAAACTCTTAAGATCGTTTTATCTCTTTACCCTACAACAATTACAACATCTTGAAAAATGATAAAAATTAATTTTAATAGTAGATCTCGGATATATTCGTTGACATATTAAAAAATTTATCGCACTGCAAGTTACGTATCGCGCTTTAAAATAATTCTTATAAGCTCGTTACGATAATTAATAACAATTTAAATGCACCTATTAAAATAAGGCTTTTTACGTGAAACGGTACTATCGATTACCTTGCAATTTCAATTACGAATTTCATAAAAAATATTAAATAATTTTTCTCGTAATTTCAGAAAACGGATGATCTATAACTTGCGCTTATGAAAAATTATTAGCGGCAATGAAGAGGTATAAAAAAAGATTTAATAAATATATGTTTTAATAAAGAAACGCGCAAGTGCTGCTCCGACACTGCATTCGGAAAAATTAAATGCATTACTCAAGCACTAAGGTGCGACCGCATAAAAGAGAGTTTTTAAAGCTCCGCACATAGAAAATACAGTATTTTAAAGAAATTTGTTCCGGATCAAGAGGAATCACGCGCAATCTCGTAAAGCTCCAACGTCTCGACGAAATCCGCAAGATTCCCACGGCTGCATGAATTTCACGCCCTCCATCTTCCCGATATACCTATAGAGCTCACATAAATACAACATATCTCCATCCGATTGTCGTCACTGCTGCCGTAAAGTTGAGGGGCGAGAGTCAAGTTACAAATAGCGCGCGAGAAGAAACGTATCTGAAGCCAACTGATTTTATGTTCGAAACTGTCGCTCCCCGTCGCGACGCATTCGTAAAACCACCCACCCTGCGGGCTCGAAGGTTAGAAGATCATCGGCGTAAGCGTCGGAGGTGCGCTCCCAAGTGTAGCCGGGAAAAACGAATCGAAGCGCTTCTTCCGCGGCCGATCCATGAGAAAGTGTTCGCCGCGCTTACAAATATTGAACTTGGGTGTGCGGCCGCTCCTAAACGCGTCCTCCAAGATCCTCGACGGCTGGTGCTCATTCCGTCAGGGCGAGAACTCAATTTCCAAAGTTTCTATTTGGGGCTCCACGACTTTTATCGGGAATAGCAGTCCTGCGAACAAGCGAGACCGGGGATAGACTCGACTGTTTATTGTCTCAAGGCGTATTGACTTTACCATCGGGAATTATAATTACGAGAAACACCGGACGCATTGGCGTGACGCAACAAATCGTGAGATCGACCGCAGCCTCTGCTAATATTTATTCGCTTAAAGGAATGTTGTGTATTTTATTAATTTACGACGTACGTTATATAAAGTTGCTCTGCTCTTACGTTATAGATAAAAAACACAATACGTCCTCAGCCGTCGAACCGTTTTAATCCTGCTGAACCTCAATAACATTCCTACAATAAATACTTAACTATCAAAGTGATAGATTTGAAAATATGTAAAAACAAAAAATTGAGTATCCAATTGCCGGGCTGAGCCTTTTTACGTATAAAAGGAGTTTGATGAACGAGAGCAAGATATCACGAATACTGTCCGAGTATGGCTTTTCATAGTTTCACGATATAACTGTAATTAAACAAATCTGCCAGATATGTGAAATAACAGAGAGCGATATGCCAGCACCGAACTGGTAATTTCACGAGTGCTCGATAATACAGTTCAACGCATTGTAGGTTCACCTTATTATAGGTAATATACGACAGCATTGTGATTAACAAAAGTGCTGATCTTCGGTTCTTTTGTTTGTTTTACATTAAAATTGTAATTTCGTTCTATAACATTCAATTAAAACTTTTATCATAACGTTGTTCTGTTAATTTTACATCATAAACATACGTTGTTATATTATACCGCGAACGTAAATTACTGGTGTGTCAAGTTTTCGATAATTTTTCGCTAAAACTCCTTCAAAGAGGTAACAAAATAAATAAATTTTCTTTCAATGTGCTAACTTGCAATTAATGATTCTCATTTCAATTGGTTAATAAAAATTACTTAATGAACGTATACATCGTCTGAATTTGAATATTCGCAAGATTTTGCTCTTTTGAGAGTTATTCTTTTAAAGGAATTTTATGTCAAAGTTCTAAATATATTGTCAGCTGAATTACATATTCGTATTGTAAAATTTGCATTAAAAAATATTTTGCCATCTACCATGAATAACTAGTAGATTATTATCACGCAGTTTTAGAGAACTATTTTTTATCGACAATATCCACTAACAAAATATTACGTAGACAATCAGCACTGATTCCAAAACCTTTTTCATTTTTAGAAAAAAATGTACGTAAAAATTACTTGTAAAAGAATCAATTTAGGAAACAAAAATGATCGATTTAGTTGGAACGTGAAGAAAAATGAGAAGTTACTGTTTACTGATCAAACAGAATCTAGTAAGTTGCAATTCTATTAAAAGTTATAAATATTCTTACGCGTACGTAAATTATATAGTTCAAGAAAATATCATAAGAAAGTGTCGATAATATAGAGCATCAGATATATTATATATTTAGTATACAAAGCAATAAGAAAAATTCACGCGAAGACAAGCGCCATGAAATGGAAAAAAATACATTAATAGAGCTTTGCATTATGTATTAGCATGACACTTTTATGATTTATGCTCTATGAATAATTTATTTGTGATTAAAAATATAAGTTAATTGTTTAAGAAACAAAAAATGATGTTTGCATGGTTTCGTCATTTCATTGTATAAGGATAATTAATACTACGGCGATAAAGAACTGCTGAATCATTTGAATAGCTTCATTGGTTTCAGGAACATTAGCTTTAAAAATATTGGTCACACGATGAGTTGATTAATTTTCAATTACAGAAAATATATATTTTTTAATTATTCTTTAATAATATTACAATATGAACATAATGTACAAACTTTTTTTATCAATTACTCTATTATTGTTTATCGTGGTGATTACTCTGCGCTCTGAAAAAATTAAAGTAGATCCACGGTAAATTTTTATAATCTTATGCAATCTAAATTAGAATTATAAATTTTTACAGTATCGTAAAAATATAAATTCCTTCTTAATGAAGTGTAACTGACTAATACTATTATCAACGATAAAATTCGTTTTTAAAATTTCAGGTTCTGCTACTTTAGTTCCAATTCCTGATTCCAAATAACCTATTAATTTTTATTTTTTTTTTGTATCAGACAAGGGTGGAAACTTTAAGCGATTTTTTAAGTTTATACACTTGAAACATTTTACACGTTTTAATAAATTAATAATTATACGAACTTGTGAAAAATTAAATTTGATTACAATTTTATTTGAAAAAATAAACATAAGCTTTATTCGTACCGCGCTATACATTTAAATAATTTTATAATTTTGTCTATTAATGAGCGTATCGCCAACAGGGCAATGTTACTGCTACACCAAGAGGATGATTGAAGCCACTGTATAAAAGAAAAATCGACTGCGAGACGTAGATACACACGTAGGACGTTATTTCGGCAATTTGTTTCACTCTCGCAAGATAAAAGGAAGTACGAAGACGAAGAGACGTATAGTACAAAAGCGCGATAAAAAAAATGGGAAAAGATCGTTGGGTGAAAGCAGCCTGTGCCGATATTGCGCACTTATTTCTCGCATCATGTCGTAAAATACAATGGCGAGTAGTGAGAGATGGTCGGTGGAGAGATAGATGATGAACAATAAAGAAGATAAAGCAAAATAATTGAAACGAATATCGTTTATAAATTCTTGACACTGGCTTTCTGATGAATAATTACAATACTGATGTCCAACCATTGACTGAGCGTCAAGACCCATTTAAATATTGATGTTTATTAAAAATAGTACAATTACATTTTTTAAGGTAAAAGCTAATGCTTGTTGAAAAATTCACTGTATTTAAACGCACAAAGAAGGTGCACATTCTAAAAAAGGCATTCAATAAGTAATTTTAGCTTTCAAATAATCGGCAATCATTAAAATAATTAATCGTCTCAAAGCAAAATACAAGTTTCTTTTCTAACTTTCGAACAGGTCTTTTAGTAAATTTTGAAGGTCATTTATCAGACTGAAGTGCGCACCGAGCATTTTAATCCGAATGAGATTTTCGACGGAATCATTTATTATGAAAGTTTTTTATTCTGTAGAATACTGTTTTTCTTTTACAATTATTCAAAATGTGAAAAAAATGCTTATAAATTTAATAAAAATAGTAAAACTTAACAGAATAAAAATTTTTATAAAAAGTTTCTGTTACACTGTTCCATTTTACAAATATAAAAGAAGAAATGATAGAATATTTACTTTGTCACAAAACATTCTATTTATGCTCGAGTATGATTTCTTTCAACAACATTATTATATCAAAATTATTATATATATATTAATCATAAGTTGATTATTTTCTAATCAAACAGAACTATATCATGATTTGTAATAAAACTAAATACTTGTTTAGTTACCATAAACTAGCTATATAAGCTCTTGAATTAAAATCGATATATTGATAGATATTATTAAATAACAACAATTCTTTACAAAGTAAATAAAATTAATTTTTTTCATTCAGTTTAGTTATA
Source organism: Platyscapa corneri (assembly GCA_018907185.1). NCBI lineage: Eukaryota > Metazoa > Arthropoda > Insecta > Hymenoptera > Agaonidae > Platyscapa > Platyscapa corneri. The sequence continues at coordinate 2,282,693 of JACCHW010000012.1, forward strand.
CAGATTATTTGTAAAACATAGTTAAATAAACGTATTTGTTTGACTAATTTTTTTAATCATAATGTAAAAATTATCTAAAACTATAAAACGTATGAAGTAACTTTGCTTATATATTGAATCACAAAAACTCGTTAAAACATTAATATTCGTTCTGAAAATTACACGGCTACTAATGTGATATTTTTATCGATTTGTCTGATCCATTTAATAATTCAAATCAATAATTATTTCAACGTGAACAATGTATGCAAAATATTCCAAATACTATCAACAACAAATTATTGAAACTTTTTATTAATAAATGACAATTTCATATTACAGATATAATCGAATGATTTTCTGTAATCGATAAAAAATATCTGTAAAATTCAATCAAGATATTACAAGCGCAGTTGTATGCACTTTTTCACTACTTTGACTTCTTTTTTATATCTATTTATCATTCGTGTGTTCATATAATTGGTAGACCAGTAAGCTTGAATAAAAAAATTATTTTTTTTCCTATGATATTTTATCTTAAATATAATCGTCAGTTAAGTAACATTATATACTATTTACATTATAATACACTTTTTTCATTATCTTTTGTAAAACTAAATTTTTAATCTTTATAATTCGTTGGATTAAAAGTATATTGTATTAGTTTTTGTGATAGGATTTCTCTAAGTTTTCTTACTGCATTAAAAACTTTTGATTTTTCCTAATGAAGGTGAAACTTTCCAAATTACTGTGGACTTTTCTTTCTTAAATAAGAAAATAATGAAGTGACTATATTTAAAAGCATGTTTTATAAAACTCCATTGTTTGCTTAAAATAGATTTAAAAATCAAAAGAATTGGTTAATTTCATTCAAAGAAGATAATGAATATTTTGAATTTCACAGAAAATTGAAAATTCACGTTACACATTTACACTAATTCACAATACAAATACTCGTATCGTATACTTGAGAAATTGTATAATAGTATCGAATACAATTTAACATAATTACTTTAACACATTTCAATTTTTACATAAAAATGTCTGCTGCATTAACTCAATAAAAGTACTAACATCGTGTTAAAGATAATAACGTAGCTTTATAATCTGTTCAATAATTTTATATAATCATTATATTGTTTTTTATATAATTTCAAAAGAATTATCAACTCATTCTGAAACAATAAAACCAAAAGTAACGAAATGGTATCTCAAGACAACAAATATTCGATATGTCGGATAAGCTAATTTCATTTTGCCTGAGGATAATTTCTTATAAGCCAATTTGGCGCGGATAATAAAAAGGACAAAAAATTATACATTCTTGGGAAATAATATATCGAAGAGAGCTTATTTCAAATAACAAAATCTAATAGAACAACATAAAGCTCTCATAAATTTTTTCGACGGTAAAACCGATTAACGATTTCGGAATATTACGTACTGTATAACATTTCAGGATGTGACACAACAGCATGAGCCTTGCGGTTGCACTCTACATCGTGGAACCCTGTTTTTGTTTACGAGGCTCTTGTTCCACGTACGTAGTAACGACCATTCGTTACACCCAGTACAACTAGTCGTCGTCATATGGAGCAACTTTCTTTCTCGCTTTTGTAGGTGAGAAAGCTATTTCTCTGGTTCTCTGCTCGAATTCGTACTTCACTCCTTGATTCATACACGTGTTTCTACTTCGTTGCTGACTATTCTTTTCTTAAATAAATTCGGAAACGCTTGAATTAATTTCTATAGGCTCTTGGAACTATTTTGACAAACTGTCGCATTCGTTTTAAAATTGAAAATTCATTGAAAAAACCTTTATTGTTATGTTATTCATTGTTGCATTTTTGGACATTGGTAATTAATAGTGTACTTGGCATATTCGTACGGAATAGATCAAACAGGAAACTTAATTCAAATTAATTAAGAATCAATAATCGTTAATGATCAATTGCGATGTATAATAAAATTCCGTATCATAGAAAAGTAGTTTGCATTTGAATTCATATATTTTAAAAAATAATAACAATTAGTAAATAACAAGTTAAAGAATAAACAAAGTAAAGATAAGTTTTGAGATTCGAAGGTAATTTTAAAAAAAGAGACTCACCTGCAAGTAGATACATTCGTACCACGTACAAAATTTAGAAGAATTTCGAAAATGGATTTTTCTAGATTATAGCCACAAGCTTTATACACTACTCCAAATAATGTATACGAATCAATAATAACATTCAAAATTTCTAGTATTAATTTGCAGTTACTTAGAAGAAATTAAACTTAAAATAAAATAAATTTTAATAAATTACAAATAATTTTCAAATTAAAATAAACTTACATACCAGAAGGTATCAATTTTTTATATATAATAACTATACGTTTCAAAAAATTGGGCATGCTATATGTTGTAAATAATGATACTAATAACAAAAAAAATAAGTAATTCTATCCGTCAAACTTAAGCACTGGATTACATCGTAGTGAAATATTAAGTACGATGAGTTACATCCATCTTTAATTTTCTTCAACGAAACTACGACTCTTGCAAATACAGTCAACGTTAAGTTTAAAAGTTTACATATTGCTTTTTACAAGAGATTTTTTTCTAATCGACATAAAATTCAGTTGCAAGAATTCACATTTATTTAAAAATGAAAAAGAAATAAATTATGTAATCACGTTCAATCGAAAAAGACTTGCAATATTGACACTAAGATTCATGTATCTTCGCGTGAATTAATGCTAATTTTATATGGCCATTCATCGCGTATATATATATATACATTGCATTGTTAAACTTCTCATTTCATTAAAAAAGAATAAATAGCCCCTTAAGAATATTAAAACTGATGTATTGCAATAAAAATTTAAAAACTTTGATATAAGGTCTACTTAAGATGTTGGGTTAAGTTTTCAAAAGTCAGAACTAAGATAATCGGGTATAAAAGCAAATAATCTTCAAAGTAAATAAAGAAGAATAAAAATTCTAATAAAAAGTTTTCTACAATAAATTAACCACGTACATTTTTAATATAAAACGTTTTCAAGATTCGATGAATATTTTGTGCTCATATTTTAAATAAATCTCTTTATTGTAAAAATTATAATTCTTTAAATTCAAGTTTTTTATTTATAGTATTAGATAGGTTTAAGCGATATAAATTTACTAAATTCAAATTTAGTTTTAACGTTAAGCAGAGAGTCTGTTATCATACTTTAATGAAGTCGAAAGTTTATATACTTAGAAAACAAAGTATCACATACAGATAAAAGATAAATGTAGGAATATATAAACGTTTTAAGTATTTTGATTAAACTATTCACCATAAAAGATTTTTGATTTTCCTCATTAAAATTATTTGATATGAACATAAAAATTTAATTAAAAGTATGTTGTATATCAGAATAAATATTTTAAAAGAACAAGCTATTATTGTAATAAATACTTATAAACTCATATAAAATCAAACATCGTCTTAAAATACCATATGTGGTTTACGATTAAAAACGATTATATAAATACTTTAATGTATAAAATCCATTTAAGTTACATCCAGCTTCTGTAAATAATCTGCAAATACTGATTACTTTTAGGGCAAAAAAGATATTACAGTTCATCTTGATTATAATAAATGATTTATCATCAACAAATAAAATATATGTTTCATTTTTTCTGAAAATCAAAATCTTTAACATGATCGTGCAATTAAAATAACTATTATGATAAACCATTATTTTTTTCACGTGAAGCTAATCTAAAGAATGTCATTCCTATTCTTATTGAAACAACAAGAGCCAAATAAAAAACTCTTTTTTCTTTTTTTATATCATACTTTTAATATTCCCGCATTAAACTCCCACAAATACAGAAACAATAAAATCTTTATTAAAAATGTAAAATGGTATTCTTTTTTCACAATGTTCACATCGAATCGCGAAATTGAAATTTATAAAAAATGAAAACAATTGAAAGAAAAAAGGAATAAAGGATAATTCGCACCAAAGCCCTGCAATAAGGTTCAATTCAGCGTATCGATGGAAAAAGCTATAATAAAATAAAACAAAATATAATACAAAGAACAGAAAGAAACATGATGCTTGAACTTCACGCGTTAAAATCACGCACGAAATCGTTTTTATTTTTTATGTGAGCAACCGACTGAAAATGTTCGACTGTCACAATTCCAGGTTGACTTTCTCCTTTGCTTACTTTTTATGAATTTCCAAACTCCAGCAAAGACTCAACGTCTAGTCAACATTCGCTCAGGATTCCATATTTTTCTCTTTATTACTAAAAACTATCTATTTATTTTCATAATTTATCCTTACTAGGACTCTAAATATCATTCATCATATCGGTTTGAAGAATTTTCTGTAATATACATTCATAAATGATCCGAGTTTGCTCCAGATTCTTTAATAATAAATCTAAAACGAAATTACCATCGTAATACTTCCTATACTTCTTGTACTTGAAAATTATAAATGCTTTTTCCACTTACTAATTACATTACTATTTGTGTTATGAATATTCGTGTTCAAAAATATATTTTTTATTAACATTAAAGTCTACTTATTCATAAACAAATGTTTTTTATACTTTTTACACCATTAATAACGAGTGCAATAATCACAAAGAATTATGTAAAGCTAAATTATTTTCTGCAAATCTAACGAAAATAAAATTAATGTATTTTAAACCTTTTAAGATCATAATTTCACAAATAAAATTATTTCGCTTTAAAGGATCTTCAAGAAATGCAAGGAGTTTAATTTTTAGAGGTGAAATTAATTTAATTTCTAATTAAATGAATCGAATATTTTATAGTTTCGAACGAAATTCTCCGAAAATTTACTAAAATTTATTTACTAATATCTGTAGTATTAAAAACGGAATCATTTATTTATTATATTTAAATAAATAATATTTAAAGTGGATTAGAAAATGTTATATGATACGGAAAAACTTATATTACGATACGCAATGACTTTCAAAAGTATATTACGGGAAAATTTGAAATGATATACAACATTCAACTTTTAATCTACTGTATGGAATAAATTATTTCGTTGTGATTTTCAAAAGTTATATTTATACAAGAATAGTAATGAATAATATATATATATATATATATAATAAGAATACGACGATTTATATTTACGTTTATTTAACTAAACATAAAATTTAAAGCTGCCGATGCTACATTTTGTGTAAAGACATTTCAAACGAATGTTAATTTGCAGAATGTTTGCAAACAAAAATATTGGAAATGTCATTTGTATATAACAGTCCTGACAAATAATTTACCAAGCTTGAATTTATTATTTCGTCTCTAGGTAATACAAGCTTATTTCAGTAACTATACGGATAAACGTGTGTATAAGTCGCGTCTGTTATGTAAGTATCCAATTATACCAAAGGATTACGATTCAAACTTATTTAGATTAAATAAAAATATATTTATAATGCTGTAAAATATGTAATTGCATAAATAAACGTGTTGCAATTGAATATTGTTTTATTGCAGCAGTGGTGCTATTGGAGAGGGATAAGTCTTTATACGTTTATCTATTTACGAACACATTGGATACAAATATAATGTTCAAGAACTTCTTTTCAAATGTAACTAGGATACAAACATGAATGAACCGAATGCAATTAAAAATTAATCTTACAAACTAAATATTCCTATTCTCGTGACAGACTTAACAGCATAAGTCGTAACTTCATTGCACGACTACTGTTTGTGTGCATGCGCGTGTGCGTGTGTGTGCCAGCCATGTTCTACCAGATGTTTTTCACAACGAACAAAAAGTATGGAAAATAATTCCGAAATTCTTTTATGTAAAACACTACATATACCTTAGACTTTCAAGCGTTTTATCTTCATATGCTCGCTTACCGCACAAATTATTAAAATAAATTACCTAGTTTTATTAGGCAGAAAATATGTGTAATAAATACACATGAATATTTCAGGTATTCTCTTTTATTACGCGAGTGCTATGTAAAATAAACAGAACACGTTAGAATACGTTTTTTACAATTTTCTCAACCTATCCATTGGCATGAATCCTGCAATTATAAAAAAAACATCGCTTCTTCATCGATCGTACAACTGCATTAATTGAAATTACGTTTAAGACGCCGCATTTAATATATCAAATTATCCGACAAAGGAAGGACCTTTTTAAACTAGAGTTATTTAACTCTCTCCACTAAAATCTGCATTGAAATAAATCCAATTATCGTTTTATAATCCAATGTATGTCAAATTCATAACAAAAAATACAGGGAAAGTTATCTACATTTCAAATAAGCGGCAGTCGAATGAAAAAACTAATAAAGCTTATTACATAACTAATATAATAATGAATTATTGCACTGAATATTGCAGAGGAGCAGTAGGTGCAGTATCGGATAGCAAGGAGGAAGCAGCATTTCGAGCGAAATTTATTTCTCTGCTCTACACACTCGAGGCAGCAATAAGACATCAAACAATAAATGATTACCTCCGCTTCAGCAGGAGCGGAAAGGTAATTCAAAAGATCGGCTGCTTGTAAAAGAGCAGAGGCAGACAAATGCAAAAGCAGCGAGGAAAAAGGGGGCGCGGGGCCAGGAATTACAAGATAGGCGCCGAAATAAAGCGAAAAGCCGGGTGAGGTAAAAGAGGCGGTAAAAGAGGCCGCGGGTTTACTCTTTCCGAGCACGAGCACCTCCGCGCAGCCCAATATGTCAGCCCGAGAGCCCGGCAGCCCGGGGCCAACAAACGACTGTATCACGTCTCCGCGATTCCGTATGTTTTTCACATTCGATCCGTGCGGAGCGGAAGGGTAAGCTGACTGTCGGGGTGGGGGGGGGGGCGCCGGTGCAGTTGTCTCTGCACCGCACGCGTCGCACATATTAAATAACGGGCTTATAAGCGAGCCGCCGTTTTCGGTGAGCTCAGCGCTTCCTCCATTGTTTATTTTTTATTTTCCTTCGTCATCCTTGCGTTATCTCGGCGAAATAATCTGAATCGCGCAAGAGCTGCATCTGGATGCCTTATTCTTTTTTTCTTTTTTTCATTCAACCGCGTTTCGGCAGAGTTGCATTGTCTCCAGCTGGCTTCTGTATGCTAATCAGGAATTTTTATTATCTTTGAAGTCAGTTTCACAGGTACCATCAATAACAATCCGACTTCAAACGGAACTCTCGCGACAATTGTAGGACGGATTATTCTCCAAGAGCTCGGCCAAGGTGCACTGCAATTACCGACAAACACATCCATGCTAGTTAACGGCAGACAAACAAAGAAGCAATTAATTATCTTTCAATACTTGAATAATTATACGGCACTGCTCGGCTAAAAGTAATCGTTTTATCAGGATAAACCTATCGATTAAAGGCATAAATAAAGAGCTTAGCCGTGGATGAGCACTACTTCTCGAAAATAGGATGAAACGCAATCGATACTAAAGATTCCACGGGGAATTGGCAACCGTTAAAGAGCCAAACAACGAATCGCGCGCAATAAATTAATTTTAATCGCGCATCCACCTTGACTCCTTTTCTTCGGTGAAATATCCACTGAATTGGAGTCAGCGTGACCTAAAGAAGAAGTGCGTCGGCTTCGGTAAGCGCAGCTTCCCTCGTTTGCATTAATACGCGACGTAAATCAGCTTGCGCGCGCTCGCTGATTTATGTATTCTTGCAAAGTAAGGCAGCGGGGTCTAGATTTAGCAACGCATGCGCAGCCTTTGACGTTTTCATCGTTAAATAGTTTAGGGCGCTGTAGCGTGATTAAATTGAGAAATGGGAGGAATTTTAGACGGCTGCAGCTCTGCTCTATATTTTATGAATAACGTTTTACTACCAATAAGCAAAGTCGATGCTGCAGATTTTTCGTTCGGAGAGTCAGTCTCTCGTATCACATGGCTGCCACAAAATTAATAATAATTATTATCAACCAGATGATTTTCCATTTACTGTTTTACATTATTAAGACTTGCGATACCATTTGTCTGTTTCATTTGTTCGCACCGACAATCGAATTAGCAATCGTGCGATACCTTAAAAACGTAACTCCTAACTACTTTTTGTGCCCGTTGGCTATTAAAATAGTGAATTATTGTCTTTCAGCAGCTAGAAAAAAAGTGACGAATCATTGATCGCGTAAAGTGTGTGTGTGTGTCATACCCAACAGAAAGCTCTGATAAAAATGATCGCACGCTTGTTTATAATTCTTCGCCGTATTCGTTTTTCCATTCAATTAAAAGAAAACATATTATCTTGGACACTGGGAAAAAGTTTTCCGCTTCAAAATTGTACTGCGCTGAAGCTCCGATTCGTGCTTTCCTTTAATCCCTATATTTTAAAAAACGAATGCTTTTGTTCCATTAAAACGAGACATATCACAAGCTCCACTTTTCTTTTCGCACGTCAAGATTCAACTCGTTCCATTCTTAGTTTATCCATATTTCCTTCTCTCTCTCTCTCTCTCTCTCTTCTCTTAATTTAATCCTATTTTTTCCAAATATACAGATCATTAGACTTTAATTAAGAAAATTGTGCACGTATAAATAAAAAAATAAAAGAAAACAAGTATTGAAAATATTGAAGTCGTACCATAAATAAGACATGTAATACCGCAATATTTAATGAACTATGAAAAATGATCTTTACAGGTTGAGGTTGATTGGTTTTACGATAGACTTGCTTGTTCACGCAGCTAACATAATTTTCCTTGTCTAACGAATAATTTCTTGCTGCTTAATTTCTTTAGGTCTTATACATTGATATTTATACAAATAATTAAAAGCGATATTATTAAAAAGAAGATTTAAATAATTGCAATAATTAGTGCAGAACGTAAGAAGTAATTATAATTTAAATTTTTTGGGCCAATGTCGATAGGAAAAATTTTAGGCACAAATACATCTATCTGTTGTCGATTACGTATTTTCTCGCAAATTTCTGATAAAAGTAAGCAATATTGTTGGGCGATAATAGCACCGAATAATGTTTCGTAAAAACAATAACTTGTGCAAACATATGACGGCTAAAGTGAGCAAACGTGATAATTTCAACCGAAAATTTCTCGTTTCATAATTATCAGAGGTGTTAATACTAGCGCAAGATAAAGCATATAGTAATTAGGCTGGTAGAGCGTTATCCTATTCACAAACAGAGAAAACTTCTATTATTTACTTTTCCGCTCGTCTGCACCCTACAAGCCTCTGTATATACCGATGCTTAAGGGTGTCAACGTCGTTTAGCAGCAGAGTGTGGGAAATCTTCGTGTTTACCAGCATTTTCGCGCGCATCACTGGAGAAGTAAGAAAATCCTCCGGTTTCAGCTCGCGAAAACTTTGCCACTAAAGCGCAGACGACAATGACGTAAGCCTCAATGATAAAAAACAAAAGCAAAAGCGTACGGAGGTAGAAATTGAAGAGAAGGAAAAAGACCGGAGACAAACACGTGAGCCGAGGGCCATAATTCTTCCGAAAGGACGTTTGCTCGCCCTTCCTTGAAATCGAGAACCGAGTTTATTCGCCTTACTTTCTCCTCGCTCCCTTTTCGCGAGCTGAAAAAGTTCGAACCGTCCGACGGACGTCTTTATTGCGCGATTTGTTCCGTCTCGCGTGACATTTTTCTCGCAGAGATACGCCCGTACGATGCCACACATTCTTCTCCCAACTTTTATTTTTAAATTTTCCCACATTCGATAAAATTATGCGCACTTTCACTAGAAATAAACTCAACCGAGTCTCCTGCGTTTGCTCGTGTTCTGAACTCCGTTCAGTAGGGATCGTTGACCCTCCATTACGCAATAAACATTGCTTATTCGTACTTTAAGAAATTAACTCTTTCAAATGGCGTTTCAAACGCAATTGATTTTCTGTATTGTCAATTCGTTAAATTCGGTCGAAAAAAATAAAAAGAGGCTTTGATTTTGTTTTCACTGTACAGATGAAATATTTGCCCTCGATAGCTAATATTCGAGAAAATCTAGAAAAAATAAGATTTTAGATATGAACGATTGCACATATATACATATATATATTATAACTGCAAGACGTCAAATATTAAAAAACTTTTTAATACGTGTAATTACAATTATAACTGTAGATTGTCTTACAAATCGAAATTGGGGATTCTCAAAAATTTTATACCACAATTTTCATTATTTTATAATGTTATTTTTGCAAAAGCCATAACTACATTCAATAAAAATAAATAAATTTTTCAATAAATTTACTTTTATTACTTTTGTTATTGTATTTCTAACTATTGAACGCTAATAGTATACAAGTATATTATATCTACAAACAGTTTTCACTCGCGCGAGTCTGCAAAAGGTTTTTATGGCTGCATTTTATTGCACTATAACCGAAAAACCTCGACGAGTATAAAGAAAATATTCGTTTCATAGAAACTGTCACCGGCGGTAGAGAATAACGATGATACCCAGAAAGCTATTTTTTGCATGTATATTAAATTAATTCGTAGGCAAATGCATTCTTGTGATAACTTAGATAACTCAATTTCTTTCCGAATATTTTTATCTTTATATAAAAAGACTAATTTAAACATCGGTGAGCGTAAATACAAAAATTACCATTTTGTACATACAACAGTAAAATTTAAATATATATATATATATATATATACATGCATAACGTAATTCTATATTCATGCAAATCCATTTATTTAGTTCAGTTGGCTCAACCTCAATTACGCTAATAAACACTATAATTAGATGAAATAACGAAAACCCCTCCTTCATAAATAATCCCAAGATTGCGGTGCGCATAAAAGAATAGACAGAAAAAATATGCATCAGAATCTATTCAAATTTCCAGTAGCTGGCCGAATTTTTTTATCGAACAATTAAGGTAGAGGGAGAGACAGCAGAGAAAAACTGCGCACATTTTGTTTTTAAGAAAGGCTAAGCTCCTAATACCACCCTTTTCACGGCAGACCCTCAGCTGAAAGCCTCGACTACGGTGAGCTCAACCTTTCCTCGGCCACAGCAAGAATACGGAATTTCGCCGAGAATCGCAAGGAACATAATGTATAATCAGCCATTCCCCACAGGAACATCGCACCTATATTCGGCTCCATCCGCCTTTTCCCACCGAAAGCTGCCTCTTGTACCCCAGCGTATTTTCAGACTCCCATAACAGCCAATGGCAGCTTTGGGAAATGTTCGAGCCCAACGATTTAATTACGCATGTATTAAAATATCTAAATTACGAGCCGCCACTGCCTCGCGACTCCCGCTCTAATTAAAGGCCCGGGAGTCCGACGAATGCCCAGGAAAAATACCGGGGAGGGGGTAAATCGTAAGGCGGTGGCGTGTCGTCCGGACGTGGCCGACGGCGTCGCGACGCTTTATCGCGCGTCCTGCGGGGACTATCCGTCGTATGCGCCTTTGCATCAGCCGTAGGGACAGGGGAGGAAGAGGACGAACTCGGTGAATCTCAACAGCCGGAAATAATCGAGTGCGAGCTGCGACCTTTGACACTAATTCCCTTGGTTACGTCAGTTCTGCTGCTCTGCTCCAGAACCTCGATCGCTTTAGATCCCAACAGCTTGCGGTTTTCTCTGTTGAAGAACGACACGCGTCTGCTTTATTGTTTTCAACGAAACAATGATTGTTAAAAGGGCCAATCGTCGAACAATTGCTTGCCTCTACATTGAGTTTCGGATTCATTTCGCTTCCCTATAACTTTTATCTACTGTCATATCCATAAATTAATTAGTCAGAGCCTTGATTGCACACGGATATAAGCTTATAAATTTTTTGGTTCCTAAAACAATCGCTTACAAATTATTTTACAAAGCTTTTCAAGTACGTAACTGGTAATGCAACAGATTTTTAATGTCATTCGTCTAAAAGAAAAAGGCAGCATCTAAGTATAACATATCATAAAAATAAATTATTTTTACTCGATTCGGGAATAATTTATTTTGAAATCATTTGGAAATCAATTGCAAATTTAACTGAGCGTCGCTATAATCAGAAATTCTCAGTAATAAAATTAATAAACAATAAATGCTCGAATGTACGTATGCTAATAGCTAATTTAAATTCATACTTTTATTTTGTTTTTGACATTTATTTTTGATTAATCATAAATTATGTTTCGTAAAACAATTATTAAAGATTTAACGAATTCCTATAATAATTTTATACGTCCAATTATCAATGTATAATATAATGGATCGCATGTTGTAATTACTCATTTATGCATCGTCTTTAAATAAATTATCTTTATAATTATTGGTTAAAAATATGTTATACCACGTACAGTCAAAAATTTAACGATGCCCAAAAATTCAGTATTAGTAAAATTTATAAAATTTCTCAATTCTTTGATAGAATAAATAAAAAATAAAAAATCCATATTATTACATTTTTATTTTTGAAACGTAATAATAACGTATTTACGGAAATCAATCAATTCTTGTCTAAACTATTTTTTAGATTTTACGGGTTTCTTGTTTCTAATCGGAAAACTTTCGGACCATGAAGCTTCATAGGCCAATAAATAACATGAAAATGATTGGTATCATATAATCATATTAGCTTATTATTTTTAATATAAAATAAATTTCATTGTTTCGTAAATGTGACACTTGAAATGGATCTATCAAAAGACACGATCGGAAACATCTATTTCATACGTCAACTTTAATGACAAGGAAAATATAAAATCAATAAGTATAGAAGTTTATACAAAAACTACCTTCTTAAATTATTTTTTACATTTATAAATAATAAATTTATAACTTCAATATTCCGATAAAACAAAAAAGCTACGTATAATTTATATAAATTAAGTTATTAAAGAAAAAATTGTAATACCAAATTCGCAATAAATTTATTGTAATTTTATCATTTATAAAGAATATCTGTTCAGCAAACAATCAATTCAACATAATTGACTACGAGGTTTTTAATTTAAAGAAAAGGACAGCCATAAGCATAGTTGCACGTATATTCCTTTAGTGTTAAAACATCTGTGTGACATTACTATCGTGTTAAAATCCAATGACATTCGTTCAATTACATTTGAAATATTATTAGAGCTTTTAAACGAAACCAAAAAATGTAAATCCCAGACAAAGTGCAAGAGTAAAGGAACAAATAGCAAAGTAAAAAGGAAAAAACTCACCCTTTTTATCACCAAAGAAATCCTGGGTCGCACATGCACCTCCAAAGATCAAGCAGCAGCTCAGCAAAGGCAACGAAGTTCTGAAACTAAATTTTTTCGTTATTAGTCTTATTACCGAAGTGTTGTCCTCCGGATAGCCCGAGCAGTTTATGAGATAAAATTCGCCAGAGCTAATTAGAGGGAAGTTTACTCCCTCCGTAATATAAGAGTTACAGTTCCGAGCGAAAGAAAAAAATTGGGATAGAAGCTAAAATTCTCGGGCGTTTTGACGCATAGAGTAGAAGTAGTAAGCGATTGAAATTAGAGGGAGAAAAGAAAAAAAGCAGAGGGAAATAAGCGGCGCGCGGAACTGAAAAAGTTACGTGACTACTATTCGAATTGCTTTCAAAACAGGGTTTTTTTATCTTTCGCTCGCAAAAATCAGCTTCACGGACGGCGTCGGTTGCAGCTTCTTAAACTACATTTATCAGAACAGCGCTCCGGTGGCTGTTACTTTCAATTCGATCTTACTAATCCCAAAGTACACTTTTTAATGCTGATATTTGCGCTAATTTACCAAATGTATGCATAAACTATCGGCGTTGAGGAAAAGTTTTTCAAATTCACGTTCGTTTAAGTTATTCGAAGGTACAATGTCTAACGCGGTTGTGGAAAAATTTTTAATAAAAAATTATGTTTTAACAGATTTAAAGCGAACGTGTGTTAGATTCGTCCAAATTTTTATGTATTATAGGACTCTAGAAAGTTGAAGTAAATAGAAATGTCGTTCAAGTTAACCTGGAAAACTGCTTAAATGACATCAAAATCAAAGTGGAATTTTTGCGTTTCAGCAGCGAGCGTTTCCACAATTTTCACGTAAAAACGTTTTTAAAAAGCTCTCTGCGTAAAATTTTATCGTTTCAATATCCAAGTGTTTACACAAAATCAATGCTTTTCTGTAACAAATGTGCTATCGATAAGGCAATAATGGGATTCAGGACTTAATAGTTAATTGCAACTAAAACCGAATTTTCTCAAAAAATAAACAGCATTCAATAACCGATATTTATTTGGATAGCGCGATACGAGCGGCAGCATTGGGCGAATGTTGAAAATGTTCTTTGATGACTCAATCTGAAATCGTTTGGACGTAGTTTGTTTTGCGTTGAAAACCGATCATTACAGACACGAACAAATTACCCGAAGAACGAATGAAATAATAATAATAACAGGCCAAATGAGAGAGAGAGAGCGAGATTGGCGTTCAATGGGAGTGCCTGGGCTGAAAAGTATAGGCACCTTTAACAATGCAAACAGTTGTGTAGTGCACTATTATTAGAAGAAAAGCGAGAAGGACAAGAGGGGACGAGACGGTCGTACGTGGGCGATTCATGGCGACGATGCCATGAATCACGCGCCGTCTTTGCGCAACTCATTGGTACCGCGAGTCTGCCGATAGTCGCTGCAAGCAATTTAGCGTGTTCCTATTCCCTTTCGCTACTCTCAATGACATGTCCGCGACATTGACTGATAATGCATTAAGCCTTCGCGCTGCAATGCGAATAACAAAATTGCTTCGTTATCTGCATAAACTTTGATTCGCGCGGTATTTGCACATAATTATTCTTGGTACCAATTTTAAATTCAGCCTGCTTGCACAGCGACTAGTGACTAGAATACTATTCTATTTGTTAAGCAACGAGACGCAGTTATCGTTAAAACTGTCGAATCTAATGACAAACAATTGATACTTGTTAAAAAAAGTTTCGAGTTCGCAGTGAAAATGCCACGTTGTTGCGCAAGTAAATAGCGGAAGATAATGAAAATGACGCAAGGATTCGTGCCGAGACGATTGAAGAAGTATAAAAGCCATAAATTAGCCATAAACACGCGTAAAGAATAAAACCCCATAAATCTATCCTATTTGTTTGTAGTTACGCTGTAAATATTGCGTAGTTAACGGACCATCAAAGAAATCTTGGAAGCCTTGTTTATCGGGGATTTGCAGAGCAAGCGCAAAAGATCTACGCCAATATAATGTGACCGCGACCGGAAAGGCAGGTAAACGCCGTAAAGTCGATGCCTCTCGTAAAGAAAATAAATAAAGAAGTGCAGCATTGAAGCAGTGGAACAGGAGGGGAAGGAGCGTGTAATGAGTCGGCGGATCCCAAAAGATTCGACCGCCACTCGGCACACAATACACGACGTAAGTGTTAATCTCTCTCATCTCCCGAGTTATGTATGCGTGACTTCACGAGCTTACGGTGCACTAGGGGGTCCTCGAGCCCGCACAAATCTTTGTGCACAATGGACGAATGAATTGCAGCGGATCGATATTTGACGCTTTTCGGAGCAGCGAAACGTCACCGCAGTTTTTACGCGCTGCTTGTGGCTAGGGAAGAGAATTGCAGATGCAGCACGTGAAGTTTTTAATTTTAAACCAAATTCAACGTTTCTGATGCCTCTAATTTCATTATTATCAGATGCAGAGCCTTCCTACCCGATCAATTATTCCTATTGAATTTGAGCTCAAAAGGTCAAAAATTCTTATGTATATTCTTATAATAGGATACTTCCAATAATTTATTCATAGATAATCGTCCGACTCCGGATTATATGTAATCTCGAGAGTATCTCTGAAGCACTCGCGATGATGTACTTGCTATTGAATTTATTTAAAAAATTAAATAAGATCTATAAATTATAATTCTCATTTATATGCGAAAAATGAAAAAAATTGAATCCATCGGATAATTTTACAAACGTAGTATCTATAATTCCCGTACACTTGTTATTGCGCGAATGCAATGAAAAATTCAAGCAAACTATTTTATTCATTTTGTCGAATATTTTTAAATCACGTTGGTTTAGAACCGTTTCGTTGGCAAGATAAGATGAAAATAATCGTAAAAATCAATGAATGTCAAAATTATAATGTGATATATTAGAAAGGCAATTCTAAATTTCCTAATAGTCGTTCGTGTTATCAAAACCTGAAAACTTAATCTCAAGATTAACTTTTGAGTTAATGACAATTGTTGTACAACATAGTTCGTCTGATATATGCGTACACTATGTATTAACATCTGCAATCGAATTTGGATAATCTCCATTTATTCGGTATATATTTTATTGCTCCATAAAGCACCTATTATAGTTTATAAACTGGTGATATAAATCAACATTGGAAAAATAACTCCATCTATAATTTAAAATGATTTACCACTGTGCATTCTCCTACTATAAAGTTTTTATTAATGCTCGGAACAATTAAATATATAAGACGTGACACATTTCTTCGGATCAAATTACGGAACATAAGAGCCTCGGATAATTCCAATAAATCATGAATAGACTAATAAAAATTAATTCAACCTTTTCTTCATACCTTTAGCGAAATTCTGTGTTCATTATGTGCTGGCATGAGGAGCAGTAGTAGTTTTTAAATAGGAGAAAAGAAAAGAAATATTTTAAATCAAGTAAGTGCAAATATTTGTATGATTTTATTATCAACGCGATTAAGGATCTGTGCATTGTTCAAGAATAAGATAATAATAATGATGATGAGTTGACGTGAATTATAGTACATTAAAAGACAAGACCAAATGAAGTAAAACATATTTTATAAAAGAAAGAATTTTAAATCGAGATAAACGTTGATGTATGTTACATTACCAAATTTTACTTTTCTAGAAAGTTGGATCTATTACTAAAATTAAAGTTACGGTTAACTTAATATTTGAAAAACTCCGTTTTACTTTTACTTTGTTGTTACATCTCAATCATCTTTACTCTTCCATCGCCAACAAATAATGAGAAATGAAATTCTCGACATTGATATGTTTACAGTCAATATGTATTTTACTATGCGTCATCTTTTATTTTACATATTTAAACATTTCTTAATCCACTTGTCGTATATGTACATAACTCATTCGATCGCAATAATCTTTTTCCGGGTAAACATTTTCGATTTAAATTTTCAATAGCATTAAATAAAACGAATTTCAACTGAAATTAGGATGATCCGAAAACAATTTAAAGGCAATATGTGTTATTTTGAAATTCGGTTCAAAATAAAATCACCTTTATAGTGTGAAATAATAAAATTGAAATTCATATTCTTAAAGAATTTCAGGAGCTGTCCAAGAATAAGTCATCTTTCGTAAAATAAATTGAATGAAAGTTGTAAAATTCTGACGTAGAACGAAACTAAGATCAATTTTGAATTTCATAAGAGCAGTTAAAGCTAGATCTTCCATATATTTATGAAGTGAACCCTTCAGTCTCGTTAAGTAGTTCCTATTCGATGTACAAAACAAAACAGAATTCATAAGAGCACTTCATACTCCATTAAGGTGAAGTGGATCCGCACTTTTCAAGGTTGCGCAAATTTAATATTTAGGTCTGTCATGCCGAAACTTTTAAGGGCGGCTACAATTTATTTAATTTTTAGAGTAAAGGAATTGCATTCTTTTGGCATTAAAATTCAATAAATATTTTCATGCTTTAACTATAAAATTTAAATTTTCAAAAGTAATCTATAAATATAAATAATGCGCATTGATTTAAGTTAATTAATTTAAAAAAGATTGCAGGAATAATTCGAAATCTTATTATAATTTCTATATAACTTGAATCTCGAATTCGATAATAATTTATCAAACAGCAGATGATTAATTTTACGCATTCGTGCAATGAAAATGTTTTTTTAATGAATTGAAAATCATGCTAAACTTGATGCAGTCGTATATAAAATTATTGAAAAAAACCTACCGAGTTCATGAAAATATAGTTCATGAAGTGTAGAACTCGTAAATGTTTACATTAATTTCCTTTCGAAATTGTATTCTTTTACAAGTAATAGACAATTTTGTATATTTTTTACTTTAATGTAATATTTAATTTTTTTTAGTAGATAAAGTATTTGCTACCACAGAGTTAGAATACCAACCTTGGCAAACTTGTACAAATAACTTTAAAAGTTTTTTTTTAAGAATTAATAAGACACAAAAAAGGGTAAATGTAGCCAAATTTACTTTTAAAAACTTAAAAACTTTTATTTAAATAATTTTTCATAAAAATAATTTATTCGAGTTGAATAAAAAGTATTCAAATCAAACTTTCATTAAATTTATTTCAATTATTAGAAAACTTTACCAACGTTATTATTCATTTTACTATGATTGTACCAAAAATATTAATGTTCATAAAAAGAAAATGTATTTATCAGTCAATAATTAATGGTGATACTATAAAAATAAAAGAACTATTTTAATAAAAAATAAAGAAGTACATTAATGATTACTGCTAAAATACCTCTTCAATTTATAAAAACTAAACGAGAAAACGGCAAAATTTGTATATAAATTGTCTACATTAAACAATACACGTAATAATAATAATACTTCGAAAAATTATTCAATTTCTAAATATGTTTCAATTATACACAATAGCGTGTACAATATTTATAATAAATGGTAATTTTCCTAAAATTGCAATTTTAAATTCTATTTTTTAATATTCATAACGAGGACGCGAAAAAGACATTTTATTTAATGAAAAATATAGGAAACAAATGAATAGATATTTATTAATACGAAAAGCAACACATGAAATTTAAATTTTTAAACGAATTTTTCATACGAATAAAATTGTATTCAAAGTCTCAGGACAAGTTGTCTGAGCTCTTTTCTCCAATCTCTTGTAATGAGTCTTGTACCTTTCAAAGTGTCGTTGTCAGCAGCGTTAATTTACATTCGAATCAAAGTAACAATAAATTAACCCTGAAACGTCTTGGGTATGTAACATTGCTCAGCAATGCATTTTAAACGACACTAAGAGGGGAGTTGTGTGGTGCATTGGCAAATACTTTGTTCATCATAAACAGTCGAGTCCTGAACACGTGTTTCTCGAGTATTTTCTCAGCTACAAACGATATCTTAAATCTTTCATGTTTAAATTATCTATTCCCTCTCCGACACTTGATTAAAAAAGTTCAAGATTAGAAAACACGTGCTTAACGTAAGCATTCAGAAATCAAAATAAAATAGTATTTGTTCCTTTGTAAATTTTTAAATGAGACGATCACTTAAAATATTTTATATTCTTAACACTCTGTACATTACTATTTAAACATTTGTATTCTATATATATACTATTATACATTCTAAGGTCTTAAATACAAAAAATAACACCTCTAAAGATATAAAAAGAAGCAAAATTGTTTTATACTCTTTCATGAATGAAGTCACGCTGTTATAGAAATAAAAAATTTATTAAGTAATTGAAAATTAATATTTCAAGTTTTTAAACTGTAAAAATATATATATTTTAAATTATATAGAGTGATCTACATAATAATCCCGTCTATTTGTAGCAGTACAGGATCAAAAAACTTGAATTCATATGAACAAGAATATTAGACAAGTCTGTTTTAAAAAAATATTTTATATACATTAAAAACGGAAGTTTATTAATTATAGAAAGTAATATTTCAATTTAAATCACCATAATCAAGTCTTGTCGTTAAAATAAATAACAGTGATTCATAATTTCTCAAATTGAGGTATAAGTACATAGAATAGCTGTGAAACCTGAGCTGCTGCTTAAACCGGGCACATTCTTGCGTAACATGAAATACTAGAAATCGAAGGATAGTAAATAAGAAACTTCCGTACAATTATTGTGGAAATATTTAATATTTAATTCGTAAAAAAATAATCAATGAAATTGTATAGTGACTCGCAATTTAGAAACATGTTTTAGAAAGCTTCGAAACAGCGTAATGAGGATGACATTGCTCCTCGAAATATTAGCATCTGGCAAATGAATTATTTGCTTTTGACTCCAAAGTGTAGGCAAGAAATTTTAACTCGATCCTTTTCATTTTAAATTCATCGGATAATTATTAATATCGCATAAGACAATTAAATAAAACTTTAATATTACTTGAATTAATTATATTTATTTAATTGGTATTATTAGTCTCTTAAAAATTTAGATATCATAAAAATTTTAATAGTCTAATCATTCTCAACACTTAAGATTATGAAAAAGAATAATCAATCATTTATTCGAAAACGAATGGGAGTTGCTCAATGAATGCTTTAGCGTATATCTAAATATAAATCAATCAGAAAATTTTATGCAATTGTAATTCTAAGAAAAACTAATGATATAAATATTAATATTTATATTGTTGAGTGTTTGAATTACTTAACTACTTTTATAAAACCAATTATTATTCGCGTTCTTATTTCCTTTAATTTAGCTAGAAGACAATAAAGAATAACCAAATCACACTTCACTTTAAACATATGAATAGAACATATCGATCATAAATAAGTTAAAATTAATTTACGTTTGTAAAATAAATTTTCATCTGTCTTAAAATCTAAAAATCATTTCCTTCGATTATTCATATAAAATATATTTATATTTAAAATCTTTCATACATATTTTATTTCGTGGAATTTCAACAATATATGGAATACAAATTATATAATTGGCAATACGAACAATGGAGAAAAATACAGAGAAATCATTCGTTATCTTGAAAGTAATAATTAATGTAATTGAACATAAATTAATTATAACACTAAAAACGTAATACAAAAATTTATTTTTTCAAGCGAAGAATAAACAATAGAGAGCTACATAAAGATGAATCGATGATGTTGAGGCTTCGAGGAAAGCAGTTGTCTTTTTTCAAAATTGGACTCTTCGGTGTCTTATGTAAACAAGAAATATGGTCGGTAAAAAATTACGGACATTAGTTTCCAATCTTCCATCGAGCAAAGTTGATACTCGAAACAAAATAAACCAAGTCACATGCGCTAGATAATAAAAAGACATAAGAAAATAAGCTAAGTAAAAGTCGTTGGAGGAGCACTGGAGGAAGGGCGACCAGCAAAATGCGTTTAATGAGCAAGAACAGAAACGAGTAAGAGTAAGCCAAGCGAGAAAAAGGAAAAGGAAGAGAGAGAGAGAGGAGCAGCGCAGGAGCACCGAAATCCTGTACGCGTATAAACGACTGTAACAAAGCCACGTGCGGAGAGCGAAAGAATGAAAAAGAGACACGGAGTAAGGAAGCGCAAACATGAAAGACAGAGAGAGACTATTTAACTCTTTAATTTGACATGAGTTCCCTCGGGGCATACACTAGCGCTAATGAATGAAGAAATATATATATATATATATATATATATGAATGAAGCCACGCCGGGGCCCGTGCACAAAATCTCCCGCGTAATTACACGCCCAGGCGATCACTTAACGAGCGAAAAGAGAAACCCAAAGAAAAAGTGAGATGCAAAGCTTGTGGAGAACTAATAATGACTGCTTAATTATTTTTAAAGCCTCAGTTCCTGTTGATAATCGGATTAATCTTTTAATTCTTAAACACGCAACATAATAGCTTCGTGCGTTCCAACTTTATTAGTCCTTGGCGTCAGACGTTTTGACTTTCGACACCATTTAAAATCAGCCGTCGACTCTTTTTAATTTTCGTTTCACCGAAAAATTTCACCGAACGCCTATAGACGTTAATGACCAATTTTTTGTAAATGTTTTTCAAATGAATCCACGTGTACTTGGTTTAGCTGTCGAGTGACAGATTTTGTTTTACTTACTTTGAGAAAACATTTACAAAACTCAAACTCAATCGTCTTTTTTACGCTAATAAATGTATGTAATAACCTTTCGTTCCCTTCAAAAAGAAATTACACGTCTTGTTATTAATATGCTCGATAAATTTATACGTTGTTTACAGAAAATATTCTCAAATCTCAATTACTGTTACCAATCAATAGTCTTTTGTTTTTGCGAGTAAAACATGCAAGTTTCTCTGATTTATGGATTTTTAAAAATGACAGAAGCCATATATCAGGATGTGTAACCTCCAAATGAATAATATTTTTATCTCAGTATTACTTTAAATATAAAAATAATTCTAACATTTAAAAATGCATTTTAAAACTCTTGGGGACATAGTTAAATAATTAATTTGAATTTCATAATCTCAACATCTTGGAAAATAAACTTGTAGGATCGATTCTACCTTACAGTGCAATAATTGTGCGAGCGGATCAAAAATACAATAAATTACTTAGGTTCACAGTTAATCATGCTGTTTCAATGTTTATTTACGACTCTTCATTACCATAAATTACTTCTTTAAACTTTTATCGTCTACATTGTAAAAAATTCTTAACAAAAATTGAAGCATTTCAACGCATAAAAAACCGAATTGCAAGCAATGATTTAAAAATAAGAATTCTTAGTAAGAAAGAAAATGTTCGTGGTTTCTTATTCAAATAAAGTTGTATTTTCGACACGGCTTCATTAAAAAAACATAGAACCTAGTCAATATCATATGTAGAAATAATACCGTCTCTTTCTCTCGGGCTATCTCTCTTTTTACTTCTGCGTATTTTACTTTTACTTCACACGCTCTCTCTCTCTCTCTCTCTCTCATGTTTGCCCTCATTTTAAGATGGATGTACACAATCCATGCACGTAACAAAGGCCGCTGAATGGCATTTGCATCTATTGGAATTCAAAATCATTGTCAAATTACTCGATTCCATACGGAAATCACTGCAACGTGAACTAGACTATAGTAGATTATTTTTTTATCTCTCTTGTATTCTGTACGTATACACGAGTATTGTTCTACGGATTGATTTGTGCAAGCAAATAAATAGAAAGCCATATAATTAATTTCATTTTTCACGCGATGGCAAGGTAACGCTTAGAACAAGTGCAAATTCGTTTACTTAGCGCTGAAAGATGGTTATGTGTTATTATGTATTTGATTAAAAATCACTATGGATTTATTAAAGTTACAGTAAAATATATGCAGCTATTGCATGTAATTACAATGAAACACAACGTATTGTAATATGTTATTAATTTAAAAAGAACATTTTCAGTTTATTTAATTTATATAATTGGGATCTTTATATAATGATTCTTATAAAATGGATGAATACTTAGTTATACATTGTGAAAAACTTGCTCTTAAAGATAAAACCTTAACACGTGAATTTATTACACTTTATGATACAAATGATTTGAAAATCTAAGAGAAGATTTTTTAATTATTTCGTTCTTATTAATTTATATCTCCCCGTTTTGTTTTGAACCTTTGTGTATATTAAATAATTCAAAATATAAAAAATCTTTTAAGTGGCCATAATTCGCAGAAATACACGAAATTTATTGATTTACAACTATTTTCTAACTTATTATGTAATACGCTAGATAAGTTTAGTAAAATTGAAAAATTATCAATTTCGACCTACTTTTACAAAACTGTTTTTCACAAATGATACACATAGAGATATGAAATTTCTCAGAAGTATAATTTACAGCAATCACATTGAAAAAAATACTATGATTTGAGTAAAATCTTGTCGAATTGTGTTTCAAGGAAACTGCTAGAAGTGAGTTTTAATGATACACCACTTTATTTTCCATTAGAAACTCGCACTGGTTTTTAAATAATTCGAATAAAAGTCTAAATTAGATATATTTATCTGTCAATTTGTATAATTTTCACGTGCACATATCTGAAAGATGAAGAGTGATTTTAGTTTAAGTTTTGTGTAGTAAACAAATTTATGACGATGCCGTGTAAAGTATAATGATTAATTTAAAAAGAACATATTTTAATTGTTTAATATTAAATATAACTGAATATACTCCGAATTATAATATAATAAGCAATAATGATATCAGTGAAAAAACTAGAATTTAAAAAATGTTGTAAATAAAAGGAATATATAATGTTCTGCTGTATTAACCCATTATAAATCGACTTGTAAAAAAGTGTTTGTACATAAATTTTCAAAATGTAGTTTATGACTCTAAAACGTCGATAAGGTTAAAGACAAATTTGTCATTGTTATGAATTTGATAAGCTTTGCTGCATATTCGTATAATATATATTTTGGTACATTGTTACAATATTTAATTATAAAATTTCAACATGTAAATAATTTTAATACTTTAATAACTTTTCAGGATGCAAACAACAAATTACCATTTTAATTAAATTCACGCTTTGTTAAAAACTTTATATCATTTCGTGAAAACGAAAAATAAATTGAATATTAGCATGGAAAAAGCGATTATTCGAGATAAAATTTTATCAGAAAACAACACAAGATGCTTTAATAAATATTAAAAATTAAAAAGTGTTCACTTTGCAGGAATATCCATTAATTTATCATCAAGTTTTATTCAAGCATCGGCTAAGAATGAAAGCAGTAGTTTTAAAGTCTTGACCAAATCACGCTGTCGAACCTTATTCTCTAATAGATATTGGCGCCCAATAAATACCGCACATGTCGACGTAACGATATATAACGATAAAAATTTAAAACCTGCGCGTTTCGCGGCGCTCAGCTTTAAAACTCTTGTATTACGTCAGGCAGAGGATTAAGATGGTTGGTACATAAAAATTCGTGGACATACCGCAACGTCTTGAGGCCAGTAAAAGCCCCTTTAACTTTAGATCGCATAATCCCCGGAGATGATCCACCGGTGTACGGTAATAACCGATGATAAATAAATTAAACTGAGTTATAAAGTGCGCGGAGAATTGGCGCCGAGGCTAATAGTCGGGAATCCGAGGGGCAGCTAATCTACGTTCCGTGAACATTAGAGCTTTCACCGACCGAGGGAACGATCGGGTAATGCAGACACGGAAAATGGCTTGCGCCTATCCATGCGATCGTTTGTCCCGGCCAGCCGCTCAAATAACGCTTTTGCGAGGGTCACGCGAGCCGCGTTTAGAAGCGCGTCGCTCGTGAGCTCACGGCTCCAATTTTTTTAAAGCTGCGGCTGCTATTTTCTCATCCATTCCACTGCGTTATATTCCTCAGACCGAAGTAAACCCTTCCGCCATTTCCGATCGGTCATGAGGAGCTTTCGAGCTTTTTAACATCTACTTTTCGTTATTACTCTAGAAATTCTTGTAATTTTAGTCATTTGTTCGGTCTCCCTTTACTCTTTTCGATATCGATCTACAACATTTTGCTCTGTTACGGTGATTGCGCAATTCGTATGTAACGTCGTCACGCTTCGATACCGTATTTTAATAAAATAACCTAGTAAGAAGGCTCGCTTGAAATTTAATATCAAAAATTGGAAAGAACATGGACTAAAATTCTAATTTTAACTTGAATCGCGAAAAATTAGCTCCGGACGGATATTGATTTTACTTTTAGGAGAAATCAGGCTAAATAACATTGGTGAAGAAATTTCAAAAGTTATTTTAATTTTATCAAAGCTACACTGGATTCGATAAACGTATTGTCCTGATGTAATCGCGTAATTGAAACTTATGAAGCTTCCATCATTACAGAAGAAATATAAGCCTTTATATTTCGTATACGGCCCTTGCACTCATACACTAAACTTGTAAAGTTCTGAAATTTCCGAAAATTACACGAAGAAATCAATAGAAACTCCAGAATTACTATCCGTACCACGTAGAAAATTGCCAACATATAAACGTTACGTAAAGTTTAATAAAACTGTAAATCAAATATTGTTTGTTTGTTGAATGAACGATAGGATGGTAAACTTAATTATTTTAAGTTTTCCTTTTGCCATTTATAAAATTTACATAATGCGTAAAACTAATCGCCTGCTTTTAATGTCGTACAGCTGTAAAAATGTACGTTAAATAATATTGTTTCTGTAGAAGATTGATGCGTTAGTACGATTTATATCAAATCCAAAGAAATCCTACACATTTAGTCACGCAGCTTCGTTAAATATTTCAAGGGCAATCGCATGTTTTTGCTGTAAAAATGATTACGAACGCATTATCTAACTGTAACATTAGCTTTATATGCGTAAAAATGCATATTAAAAGAATTCAATCTGCTTGGACTATGTAATCGTGTCATAAACCAGCGACTATATATTTGATAGTTAATTTACGAGTGGAATAAAATGAAGTCGTACATGACTCACACAGGGTTTTATGGTATTCAAAAGGTTAAATGTAAAAATGGTTAAAGGGACAGTCAATGCCCGATAAATAGAAAAATAATTTCTAATAAACTGTGCAAGTGTGTGGAACGATAAGAGACGATAAAAAGTAAAAAACGAAAAAACGAAAAAACGCAAAATGCAATTTGAAAATAGACAATTTCACGCCCGACGAGCCAAATGAGAACTTCTATTTACGTCTGCGATAAATTACAATTGAACGCTAAAGATAACGCGGGTATTTAATCCAGTCATTCGTGCGTCGGAATTAGTCCAATTCTCGAAAATTATCATCTGATTCGAAAGAGTTCTCACTTTACGCGACGAAAGCCACAACGAGGTCCATCCGTTATTTAGCAGCGAGGCGACAGAGCAATTCGAGCCGCGAAAAATAGACAGAGAAGCCAAGCAAAAAGAGAGTCGAAAAATGAGGCGGAAGATAATGCAGGGAACGAGCCGAGATCTTGGTGTCTCACTCATTAGGCGTCAAAAACAAGGACCAAAAGCCAAAATCCAGAACCGGAGTACGTCGCAGGGACCGGGAGCGGGAGAAGTCGCACGTGTCGCCAGAGTTCCACCGCCCGCGAGCACCAACGTCGTAAATATACGCCGCCGACTAGGAATTAACACCCAGAGAGGCGCCACCACGTGTTGCCACTCGGATTCTGGGGAAATGTTCTTGCCTTCGCGCTAAATAATCCGCTATAAATACCCCATTATATTGTATGGAAAAAAATGATGCCCCTCCGGGTTTACGAGGCAGCGCGGGTCGTGCCTTGCTAAATATTTATACATTGGACCTCGTATTTCAAGGACGATATTTATTAAGCGAATAAACGGCTGTGGAGCTGCGCGGATTTCGGCTCAGCTTGTGCGGGGCTTAGCTATCGATTAGAGCTGCTGCGAAACGCGTATCGGCAGGACATGCGGTTTTCGCATTACACCGGCAAGGCCGGCGCGTTTTAAAATATCGGGGGATTTGCTTCGTTTTATTATAGATGTGCGCCTAGAATACGAAGCACCGGAACACTGGAATACGAAGCGGATTTTAACGATAAGTTCCACTGATGAAATCCAAAGAGTTGCGGTAAAAAATCAGTTTCGCCCGTGTTGTTTCGCTTTTACGAGCTACGCTACGAATTCAAACCAGCAATCTGCATCTCCGAAATCATCCGATTTTTTATCACGGGCTACGCGCACACATTGTCGCCGGAAATGCAGACGTTTGCGAGATGCTTATCGACGCGCGGCCGACGCGTTGGTTTTAACGAAGAAATATAGTCGGTCGAACGGTAAAGACCGAGCGGTAATCGACTTCTTGACGCTCTAAAGCCAAGTGCAGACACTCGTGCGGGGAAAAGCCGCTACGAGCGATGACAGTACTAAAGGGGCGGAAAAATTAACCGGCCTGGCGCGACTTAATTGAAATTTTCATTTTTTACGCGCACGAGTTTTCGGCGTGCTTTAGTGAGGCGAGCGCGCGTGCGCGTATCGTTGAAACGTGAAGCGAGGCGATGTTAAAATACTGCAAGATACTTAGAAGCATTCGCGGCTTTTCATTAGTGACGCACGATTCTTCATTCGTTCGCCAACTGCGCCGTCGACTAGAATATAAATCAGTCAGATTAATTCAAAACAAACTAGTTAAAGTTACTCGCATGCGTACCTACGACGTAATTGTACTCGCACTCCTCGCCGAATCAAAATACGTCGCTCTTAAATACTACAATGCCGCGATCGTTGCATTTTACGCGCATTACACGCTCGTAGTTGCTGCACAATGATCGCTCCGAATGGAAGTATAGAGAGGAGAGCCAGAGCTAAAAACGCTCCTGGCAGCAGCGAAACGTAAAGATCGAAGATAAAGATTGTTATTTTTTCAAATTCGACTGTGGCTACAGTTACAAAGTGCCTAAGCAGCTTGCGGGCGTAAAAGCATTGTAATAAAAGTAATAAAAGGAGCTTCTCGTTAAAACTTTGGATTTTTCAACGACTAAAGAATGCGCGTGTGAAACTTCGCTGCGCTTATAGTTTTACAATAAATTACTATAAATTCTTGTAAGTTGTTCGACTGAGATTAAAAGTGATGAGAAGTTTGCCGCTCGGGATTTGCGGCTCGCGTGTATTGCTTTTAATAACACGAAACTTACCAAATCCAATTCGATCGAGTTTTAATTCGTTGAACTTTATTTTGTGCCGAAAATACACCGGTCGCTTACAACACCAAAATACGCGATTAATATTTCGGCAGAGATCGGTGCTCATAAGTTTCTTGAGCAAACAATCCGATGGCAGTCGCAGTTGGTTACGAAAAATGTTGTTCGCGCGCAGGAACAGTTACAAAGAGTCGTCTGGCTGTTCGACTCTTTGGTAATGAATTTTCAATATCTAATCTAATCAATTAACCGTCCATATGCTTAAACGGCTCGACAAAAGAATTTTCCGGGCGTCCGGGGCTGGCATAAAATGGCACCAAAAGAACCCTTGACCGCTGTTGCAGTGATTGAACTGTCAATCGTGAATTCAATTGGATGGAAACATTGAACTTCTTTCGGTTGCAACGTCAATTTCGATGTTTTCTCTGGCATTCAAACACCGGCACTCGGTTCCGTCACGAGCGAATATTCGAGCGCTCAAGTAATGTATCGCGATTTAATTTTGGCTCAACACAGACAACGCTTATTGTCTTTGTTGCAAACTATTACGTGTCTCTGATCGCGGTTCGCTTTAAAAAGTTGCATCTCCTCGTCTCCTTGCGATTCATTATTATTTCATTGATTTCACTGAACACAGAAATCAAAAATTTTTACTATTTTATTCAACTCCTCGATACTATGAATATTTTATTTAAAACTTTGACGTCGTGATTTTTCTTGCATTTTAGATGAATCTTACCAACATAAAAAATAGTCCAAATTGTTCGCGCTCACGTTTTCAAAACAATTATCGACTTGTTTATCTCAACTATTATATAGTCCTATAAAAAATAAAAATTTTATAAGCTTTACAAAGTACACGTTCTGATAAAATTTTGTTCAAACCTGATTCAACAAAAACACGAGAAATAATCAAATTCAATTAAAATCAACATATTTTAATTAAATGATGATATAAAAAGTCGATACAAACTAAAAATCTAATCCTGATAATACACTCCAAATTTCGTTAGATTTTATTTATTATTGTATTTATCAGAATAAAAATGTTATCTGTAAAATATAAATTCCAATATCGACTCTAACAAAATTTGAAGTCTTTCCGTAATGTTGAATAATAAAATAAAAATAAAATTTAAAAAATTCGGTTAACCAAAAGCACGTGTTTTTATTTACAATGTAATATATACCGTACGGACATTAAAAGCTAAATTTTAAGAAACAGTTTACGATTATTGTATTTATAAATATTTGAAAGTCGCGACGTAAAAAAAGTTTATGAAATATAACAATATTATAGGATAAAGCAATTTTATATTTTACCTAATATTGTAAGAGTATTGGAATTATAATTTAAGGTGGATAAAAAAGTAATATATAAGCTTTAAATAGAGAAAGCGGAAAATAAAAGACCTTAAAGTAGACCGAGGTGATGATGTAAAGATAATATTAAACTGAACCTCAGAAAAGTAAGATGTAGTCAAGAATCTTGAATAAATTTGGCATAAACTGAAAAAAGTGACATTCTGTTACTGATGGCATGATAAAATTTCACGCTCGTTACACCATTTTGAATAATACTGCAACTAATAATATACGAGAAAAAGCGATTTCATACATTTATAATGTATAAACATTTCAACGTGAAAATTAATTACTTTATTTTCTCAATTATAAAGTGATGAAATTTAATATAACTTTGAAGGTGTAACTTGTTACTCGGAAAACATCTACGTTTTTGTAATAAATATTTGCACTCTATGCTTTTCGTCGTTCAACAGATTTATCGATTATCTTAAGGTTGCATCAATTGCAGTATACATTACGCGATAGTAAATTTTCGAAAATATAAGAATTTAGAAAAATACTATTCAACGATTAAGAGGAAGTAGCTACTGTATTAAATTATCACCAGCTATGCGTCAAAATTGAAATTTATAAATTACTTTGCTGATTATTTTAAGTGTGTGTAAAATCATCACATATTGTCGTATTTACATCCGAGTTAAATTAATAAGATGAATATATTTTGATAGACACGAAATAAAAACGATGTCCAATGAGCGAGCGACACGTCTTCACTTTGGCTAGAATAATGTAAATTTCAATATCATTAATGTTAATTCGAATATAAAATAGTGTATTATTAATCGCAGCTTGTAATAATTAAATCGTTTGCTGTATGTATTGCTATGTTGCACGCTTTCGGATATTTATAATTTACACGCTGCGTAATTGGACGTTTATCGCTATCATTAATCTTGATTATAGAACCTTTATGCAATATAACAAAATTTTTATTCGAATCTATCAAAACTAAATCACAACGATGTTTCTTCGTTAAACCAATAATTAACAGATTTTTTGAAACATATACGAATAATATAATGTATTCGAATTCTATTAGCATGAGAATATTAGTCTACTAATTCTTAGTACAAGTACACAACTATAAACTGGTGCTGCTTTTTCACATACGTGAAATATTGTGGCTTAATAAAGGCTTCGTAATAAAGTGCGTGATGTATAATTTAAGTTAAGTCTACTAGTTGTTATAAGTGATTTATATGGAAACACCTGGCCTATATATAATTGATGAGAAAAGCTACCTAAATAAGAGATTGAAATACACGCGTAGACGCGCATAAATCATTGTAGTCATCAACAATTAAATATTTTGCAAGCATCTGATTTATTGCGATACTTGTTTGAGAAGTGTGAGGAACGACCAGCAATGTTATCTAAAATAATTCTATCGCTGCTGTGTAATAACAACCGCACTGCTCAACACAAGCGCTAAAATTTTTTAACGTTTCGTGTAAAATTTTTAAGTATGGCGATGATGTAGCGATGACAAGTTTAAAAATATGGTTTGTCGCAATACGTCATAGCTCGTAATATTTTATTAACTCATTGAAAACTAGACTAACGTCCGCACGTAGTCGTATTTATTTTTAAATATAAACAGACGATTCAAAAATTTTCGCAGAAAATTTGACAAGGATGCGAGGCTTGCACTTGTTGCAATGGTGTTCCGAAGCCGCTGGAACATTGAGGAGCCCTCGTTATCCTGCTAAAAATAATTCTACGGAAGTCGACCTTTCATCCGCGACACAATGTGCACTTGCACCCACGAAAAAGAGACGCGAAAAGGAGTCATTAGGGCGTCTGATATAGTAGCCATCGCCGGAATTCGGATAATAACAACCGGCTTACTTCGCTTTGATAATTCGTACATGTGTCTTCCTTTTCTTTAATGCTCGCGCGGAGATTTATTAAACGCCGCGACTAGCAGCGTCTTGCTCGTCTACCGCAGTTTCGATACCCAACCTAAAAATAACACGCTCCGGCTCTTATGCTCGTCCTCGTACGAATAAATTCAGCGGTCGAGTTCTCCAGAATATATATCGCATTTCATTGAGCGAACGCTGAGCGCGCGGTAGATGTCGAGGTATAAATCATCCCAGATTGAACCGAAACCGAACCGCGCGCAGCCACTCTTTAAGTTCGCGCTCATGTTAATGATTTTTGGAATGGGTCCGCTTGTTTTCGTTGTTTTCCATAAGCGGTACGTGCTCCCGCGATTTCTTTCTCGCTCGTTACGACCCACGCCGCGATAATAAATTTAAGATCCTCCGATAATGTATATTTAAGATATGCTTAATAAAGTTGCTACGTTGCCAGTTGATGATATTTTGAATACCCCTAGGATCTACGTTTATTGGGAATAATTTATTCGGCGGAAGCTTTCAGCTGCTGATTAGAATATGCAAATTTTCAATAATAATATTTTTCCCAAAAAATATGATTATTAAACTTCTGGGCGTCTAGATTAAAAGCGCTAAAAAGTGTGTCGGTGAGGTCCCTGTATCTAAATAATAACATCCGCAAAAACTTTATTTTTAAAAGGGAAATAAGTTTAAGGATCCTTGGCATTTTTTCATCTGACTAATGCCTAATTAATTTGGATGCATAAGAAGAATTTTTACGAACGAAGATGACACTCTTTTCTATGCTCGTAATAAAAATAAGGAATTATCGATAACATTTTATATGTTTTTGCATAATTTTCTTTCCTTGACTACAAATTTAGCGAATTGTATTTAGATTGTATTGGTTACAATACAATTAAA
Organism: Platyscapa corneri; assembly: GCA_018907185.1. Lineage (NCBI taxonomy): Eukaryota > Metazoa > Arthropoda > Insecta > Hymenoptera > Agaonidae > Platyscapa > Platyscapa corneri. The sequence goes on from JACCHW010000012.1 coordinate 2,315,113, forward strand.
CAATCGAGTCGCGGGATCCAAAACTCGTGCCTCGCGCAAAAAATATCCTGCGTTTATTAGAATACTGGTTTCAAGATATCATTAATATGTTAATGAATATAATAATGAATGGATTTAAATACGCACGAAATTTTGTACGTAGGTTGTATTAACTTGAGCAAGCTAATAAAATTTTATAAGCAGAAATTCTATTTCTTCATATCCTTGCCCCGTTCTCTCTGTCTCTCTCGCTCGCTCATGCACCCACTCCTCTTTAGTTTCATTACTGAAATTTTAAACTCTTCCTCGACAACTACTAACTTTTCAAGTCCCTGGAAACAGGCTGTGGCTACGACTCTTAACAAAGTTAAATTTCCAACGTCTCTCCAACTATCATCCCATCGTTTTTCTTTGTTTTCTTACGAACCCATTGAACAAGTTAGTATGCATTAGATAGGCAATTACACACTGTTGAATGATCGTTACGACGAATTTCACTTAAGAAGTGAATCTAATCGCGATATCAAAACTATCATACTATAATTACACCAGGATTTATAAACGAAGCTAGATTTAAAAGCAGCATTAGAAACCACGAATCATATCCCTTTTCTAACGCCTACTTTTCTTTCTGAATATGACTTCAATAGTCGCGATAATTTAGTCATTATACTTGCTTAAATTGTTTCAAATGGCTTCAAACGCTAAAAGACACCGATAATTTATTCTACACTCTACCTACGTATATTATTTTCATTAACAACAATTGGCATTAATATAAAAAAGCACTTAGCTGATAGAAAATAATTGATTCGCTTAATGTAAAACAAAGGAAAATCTATATTTTAGAACTAAAAATATTGAGTTTACCCATCATTTCATTTTTATTTCTTAATCTAAAATAAACCCGTAGAATATTATTTGTAAAAACAATTTAAAATCTTCATTTTTGTATATATCATAGACTATTATCTTTAATACAATGTCAAATGGTATTCCTTCGAAGAAAAAAATTCTCGAGTACTTCGTTATCGCGCTTTGATTAATATTTTCTGTCAGTTTGAATGAACTTGACCGCAAAGATAAATGCAGTTCTTGAGCAATTAAGGGCTCTAGATATTAAATATGAATTTCATAACAAACTTGACCGGATGATTCTTATAATTTCATTCAATAGTATTACAAATGAGTATTACTCGTTGATATGTGTTACTAATTGCATAATCCGTATGATTTTATTTGTATACAGCAGTACTTTAATGATAAAATGTAAATTAAAAAAACTTGATTTTCCATTAATTCTATAATTGTCCCTTACGCGAGGTCCATTGTAAATATTCTCTACTGAAATTCATTCAATTATTTTTTCAAATAATTATAACTTCAAAATTTTTATAATCTGATTATTACAGTTAAATATGTTAAAAGATATATCACATAAATCATATGTATGTTATTATTTTTCAAACATGATTCTAGTTTCCAAAATAATCGTGTTAATACTAATGCAACTAGTTTTTTTTTCTATATGCATATACAAAATAAAATTAGTGAACGTATGCATCCGTTGCTCAACGGGTCTCTTACTTTTCATTTTGAACCTCGGCTTTGTTTATTTATATATAATAATAAGTACAAGTCGCAAAGATATACTTACTTAAGTAACATAGTGAATCATTCCACTAAGTCGTTGTTAATTGGTAAACTGCAAATAGATCTTTCACTTAAAGTTATGATATTTTATTATCAGTTTCACACCGTCAACTGTCGGCTAAAAAACTCTTTCTTGATTACATTGGTAATTACACTCTGAATAATGGATAAGAAGATATCGTATTTAAAGGGAAAAGCCCGCGATGCAATCGAATTGTATTAAGGGCGAGAAAAAAGTTTATCCGATTGCCCGTGGGTGAAATCACAAAGTGCGGAAACGCAGGTGGCGCCCAAAGCCAATCGAATCCTCTCGTCTGACACTAACGAGACTTTTATCACTGTTACCGTTAAACTTTTGACACTCTACTTGCGTATTTTTATTATAAATAATATTGCGTATACGTTAGCTTAGACGCTATATATTCAACGAATACATATATGTGTGCACACGCATGTATACGCGTACATTATTAAAGTAGAGTATAGTAAAAAATTTCTTGAAAAATGAACACCTTCGAGAGTACGTTAGAAAAAGTTGCGTTACAAATTACCGTGGCTATTTATAATTACACGTGTCTATAGATATGTCCATATTCGGATGTTTATACTACTGACACGCACAAATCTCAGAAGCGCACTCCCGGACAATTGTCAGAAGCACTTTCCGCGAACACTTACTTACGCAGCAACGCTTACAATTGATATAAAAAATCACGGTATTACTGAAACACCGAGGAGCTGTCCTCGTCTATTGTATACCTACACAGAATAATACTCGACGCCTCACTTACGGACTCGATCGCAAAAAGTTATAGCTCCTATTAATTCAATATAAAAGAGCTTCGCAGCTAAATTGGCCCAACTTTTTTTACAGACTCAGCAATCACTCGGATGCGACCGATTAGGTCAACGGAACGCGGTAACGAAGCGACTCCTATCAGCGGGAAAGCTGACCCGGCAACTCGACACCCAAATCTCCCGAGGATGCACGCGAGCATCCGGGGTGGCTTTGCTCTCGTAAGGGCCTCTCGTCGCTGATGCGTTTCTAGCGCCCATTGACGGCTCACGCAGGCGTAAAAAAGCCGCGCACCAGCACACACGCGACACGCACACCCACACAGACGGGGTGTCTGCTCCAAGAGCTCGCCTCCCTCTCTCTGAGCGCGTCGCCGGCGGGACGATTCAAATTTTACTAGGCCAGAGCACTAGGAGGCCTTGCATTTATAAGTGTATACGAAAAGCACGTGGCGGCGACCGTGTCGCACTAGCGACTGCCGGCTCGCATGTGCCGCCGGCACCCCGCGCGACGCCACCGGTCTCCCCATCTCTCGGTTGTCCCACCAACTCTCTCCGCTCTCACTCTTTCTCTCTCTCTCGGCTCCCAGCTCCCAGCGCACGCCGGCACTCCTCTTACGTATGCTCCCGGCGCGCGCTCTTCACTTCCGCGAGTCTCGTTCTCTCGCCGGCGATCGCCTTCCCGCATCTACGTGCGCTGCCCTCCCGACCTGGACCTCGGACTCCCTTGTCCCACTGTTCTTTTCTGTCTCGTTCTAGCCGCTACGGAGTCCGAGGATTGAAACGGATGGACATCCTAATGCCAAGGCCGTTGGAGCCGTTGATGGCTATTTTGCAGCCAACAATTTTTGCTGATAGCGTAATTGCTCTGGAAGTGCTGCGACTTATTCCTTTCTGCTTATACGCCAGTTGCTTTGATGCTTTCCTACAGCTCCTTGGACTTTTTTTATTCTTCCTCTTTGTTCATCTAGGGCTCGCCCATCTAGTCTCAGAAATATCCACCAGCGCAACTATTTATCAACACAGATACTGTCCACTCCTGATTTACTCGTTTTACCTTATAAAATTAGAAGTGCCACTTGGCGGCTGGTTAATGTGCATTACGCTTCATGACGGACGTAAACGTTAATTTATGTGAAAATAACTACACTGCAAACAAACAAACGTTAATTACTTCGCGGTAGAATACATTTAAGTAATAGTTACAGAGATGCAAATGATTTCACTCGAAAGGTGCCGTGACACGCGAAGAAACTATTGTCTGTTTGAAAAATTCCATTTCCAATTAATAACCCGACATTCGCATTTTTGAAAACGATTAATGCGTTGTATATGTTCTCGTAATATTATGTACAAAGATGCGTTTATATTCATTGACCCGATTAGAAAGAAATTTATCATTCGGCAATGGCATCTCGTATAAATCGGATTACGATATATCGGCTGCTGTACCCGTAATTCGCAATGCGTACCTAAAAAAAATTTTATCTTTTGAAATTTCTTAAGAGAAAGATCGCGCATTTCTAAAAAAACTGAAACTAATCCAACGAATGCGAAAAATCAATAAAAAGTTCCAATTAATTTTCTAGAAATCCATAGACAAAGAGATACGCGCATTTGTCGGGTCATTTACGCACTACTACAAACTAGATAATGAACGAACACGCAAGTAAAGTAAACAGGATTCACTTGCGAAGTTCACTTTTACGGTAAGATCACGAGCGAGTTTCTGTTATTGCCCTTAAGTTTTGATCGACCAAGTTGGAGAACGAGCAAGAAGTCAAATACAAAGTAAGTGAGAGGCTATTTTTCTTCTGTGAAAGTTACATATTGTAAATAAGCGCTAATGGTGAATAAAAAAAAAATCGCGAAACTGGCAAACTGGATCAATGATTTATTCTATTAACGAATTCTATTAACTTGGAAAATATTATGTTAAATGAATACGTGACGCTTAATTAGAAAACCTTACCTTGTAATTTAAGTGTAAATAAAGTGTCTATTAAAATATCAAACCGGAAATGTTCGTGCTGTGCCATTAAAAATAATATAAAACGTATAATATTCATAAATTTAGCGTCATAAAATCACAGGAACACGTAGTATGTTATTACGATAACATTGTACGAGACTTTGTTTAGCCAGCAATGCAAATCTTAACAAAATTGTTGCACCGTCGACCATAATGAATCAAATATGAACCAAATAAGCTGCTTTTTGATTAGCTATTAAAAATATTAGCAGCTATTTATCATAAAGAATTTTCTGAATAAATTTAATATTGAGAAACTATTCGAAACGGAAAACAAAAATCTAACGTCACTCCTCGTAATGCTGTATAATAAAATTAAAAAATATACCCACGCCTTGCAACTACTAAATAGCATAGTTATAGCAAAAAATTATGCAAACCCATACAAACTTGTTTCATTTCGATATTTTTGCTATAAAGATAAATATCGATACAGTATCCGTCGAAAATTAAAAATTTTTATAAAAAATCGCCGGAAAAAACTGTACATTTTTACACAGAGATCGATATACGATATTCAATTGTGGAATGCTTCATTAAAACTACGATTACTTTGATGGTACAATTTTATAAAGTGACATAATCTTACTCTGCAATATCCTCTTCTATAATAGAGAACTCGCGAAAAAAAGATTTTACTCAGTTGCAAGCAATGGGCTTTTTATGCATTAGTATCGGCGGGGTATTAGTTCAGATAAGATTACACAAATAAATAAATAATTCTATTAATATCGTGTAACGATATTGGAGTATAGACATTTAATTAGTAAAGCGATTAACGATAAGAAACTTAATTAATGAGAATCTATACGTATAGAAAGATATTATTCAAGCGCCTTTCGACTGCGACGAATATTTTTCCGGCTGACTGCCAACATCTAAAGAGGCGGAATCCTCTTCGTCGGCCATTAGTGTGAGCTCGAAGCGGCAAAACCTCTGCTGAAAAAGGGACACTCGACGTCGTCTTCGAAAAAGTGAAAACTTCAACCTGAGATCGAGTCGAACGGAAGAACGAAAAAAATTACAAGTTGGGTAATCGCAAATATTAATCAATCGCCTTAAATGTATAATTAAACTTTTAAGAATTATTGTTTCAGGATTCTTATGAAAAATTGGTACACATTTTTTGAAAATTTTCCGGTGAAAGATTGTTCGGTTTAAAATCTAATTTTAGTTTAAAATCACGATAAAATACTAAACTTGACATTTCTGGCCATTTATCGCTATTAACGCTTTTACACGGAGAGGATTTTTCAAACAATAGCAGTATGTAATTAAATTATAATGTGATTCGATAATTGACGACGGAATTTTCAAATGTCAATTTGAATCAAGTTTGGCTACTTCGTTTAATTTTAAATGTAAAGAAAAAATTGTCGCTGCCCCATATTTACGAAATAAGAACTTCAACTGGGATCTATTGAAGTGCGATTATTTATCAAACTGACACTACATCCTTAATAACGACAAATGAAGTATCGGTAAATACCGCTTTAGTGGCGAAGATTACTTTTAACGGTTTATTATATTTCAATTTAATCAACGTCGGATTATTGCGGCTCCGATAACACCTTTATGAATGTACTAAATAAAAGCGATAAAGCCCAAACTCAAAACATTTCGCCAAGACTATATAATGAGGGCAAGTAACCCCCTTAAGAAGCTCGCGACAAGGAAACCAAAGTCTGCAGAATAACAATGGGGCAAAGAAAAAACGAGTTCTCTGAATCAGTCAAGTGCGCAGACTTTTTATTGCGAGTATAATATGCGCACGTGTAGCCGCCCGTGTATCGTTCAGGTCCGCCTCCGAATCGCCTCCAACGAAGAGCGAGGAAAGGGGAGCGCAAAAGGCCTCAAGTTCATGTCGGAAACGGATCTGACGCCTCGTTGATTCCGATAAGGAGCACCGCATTTCCTTTATCCGAAACGCCCGACGACACGCGTAATCGCGCGCTCACCTCCATAACGTAGCTTACGCTCGATCAGAACGCGCATCTCCTCTTGACTGCACTTTTCTGCGACTAGGCCTCGAGAGAGGAACGCCTGGAACGCACGATTATTTTCAAATTAACGTTCCAACATTCTTTGCTCAACTTTTTCAGCCTATAAGTTTTTTCTTACATCTCGAATAGAACACACGTGTGTGAGGTCTCGCCGTTATTTGCTGGCGACACTTCAAAAAGTTCCATTCGCATCTATTTCTCTAGTCTATTTTATAAATTTTAAGAACGATAACGCAGAACCAGTCGAAAAACGTTAATTTTCTATTAGGAAAGTAAAAATTAAAATTCTTCGGGAGTTTATAATTCGTTTTTAAATACCGCAGACCAGGTTTATCTGGTCCCTTAAAATCGAACGAAACGCTTTATCAAGTAATTTATTTACAAAATTTGTTTAACCTACAAATAATTTTTTACGAATAATGCATTCTGGAAAAAATATTGGAAAGCTGCTTTCACTTTCACAGATTTTCAATATTTAATAAAATGCGCAATAATAAAAAAGAATATTGTTTTTATAAAGGAAAACGTGAAAATCACTTTTGATATGAATACCGCATCGATGTTTTCAATATTTTTTTTGCATACGAATCGAATGTTTTCATATGCAGGAATAAAAATTATTTTATTTGATTATTACATCTAAGTTCATGAAATTTAATGTATAATTCTGAAAATTAACTTTTAAACAACTTTTAATGTTTAAACAATTTTTAAAAATATTAATTAAATTCAAAATACTAGCACAAATCATATAAATATTACAATAAAAATTTTATTATAAATATTTATAAAATTTTTAATATTTTTATTCACTGCTAACGGGGAATCGATATTTTCGAAGCATCATTAAATTTAAATAAATTTGAAATCTGGAACTCGCTACCAAGTAATTATTGCAAAATTAATGAAGGAGATAATAATTTTCAATTTTATGTAAATTAAGTTATACAATACAATTTTTCAGCTTTTTATTTTAGTTGCTTAATCCCTACAGAATTGCATAGAAAACGTAAAAAAATACCAATGAAAAAATACGTTTTTAAGTTTTAATATAATATTCAACATGAAATGGAGAAGATGAATTACAAAAAAAATTAATTTACGTATGGTTAATGCACAGTAATGCTTAGCTTAATTTGCGATTAGATTTGTCATAAATAAAAGAGTATAAGCATCAGGCGTAAAATGTAAGATTCTATTTGAAAAATTATAACATTCCTATGTTGATGCTATTCAATTGATTAGAGCATAAATTTAGAATCTCAATTACTATGGATACGAGATCAAATATGTATACGAAAGAGCTCAAGTCATATTTTAAATATTTGTATTTGACTTTTATTTATGAATATTCCTTTCGAATGCACAAGATCCTTTATAGTTATAACGCAATTCCAAGTAGTTTTATTTCTTAATCCACCGCAATTTGAATAATATTTATTTGATAATCTTCTAAATAAAATCGTGTAAGCATAGCGCAAGAGTAAAATAACGTGATAAGTTTGCAAACCTTTACTCTAATTATCACTGATAACAATTCTTTTAACGATTATAAAAAATTGAACTTTCTATCGTACAAAAGTTCTCTATTTTATCAGTTCCGCCTCGTCAACTTTCTATTATTATCAAGTTCCAGGCGTGGATTGCCTATATCTAACATTGTTTTGGATAAAATTATATGCTTTAACGATTTTTTACGACGTCAACTGCTTTCAATTTTATCTAAGGCAAAAATAAATTTTCCTGACAAAAGATTAGCGAATCTTATTTAAAAAAACTAACAACTTGCCCTACTTTTCACTGGAAAATCACGTGAAATATTATGCTCACATTATGTAAATCTCAGGATTTAGCATTTAGTACAATTAGTACACTTATATGATACAGATCGTCAGGAGGCATTATACAACGACTTTTTCAACGTCTGCGAAAATCATAAATTTCAGCATCTTTATAATGAGCAGGTTGTTCAGAGGTGCGGTACGTAATTGACATTAGAAATAGTTTGCTCCACACAACTCATTAATAATAATCGACCTGAAAATTATTAATCTGCCATTTTATCTCACGAGCTAAATAAGCCTTTGTGTTAACGCAGAGCTTATGAAAAAAATACGATAAAGTAAAGACTTCGATTGACATCCTGATCGTATTATTTCAAAGATTCTTTATTTCGCATTGCGAGCTTCTACGACCAGAATAAGTTAACAAGTGTGCGCGAGCTCGAATCATTACTCTGAAGCGTCCAGGGTATAGTAGTAATAATTAAAAATCGCGTTTTACAACAGCTGTGGTTCGCGCCTTCGTCTTGTGGCTTTACAATCAAAGCCGCATTCTCGAACGAGGTTCTGTAACATTCCATTCGACCACTTGGACGGCACCGTATAACTCGGAAGTGGACGCGCAAAAGCATCGAGAACAAATAAACTCGACAATAATAATAAGACAAATAACAAGCGGCCGAGGCGGAGTTTATTAAATTAATTAAACTATGAATAGCATAAATATCTGCTCGCCAGACGTTTGTATTTATCTAGTGACGCTCCACGAGTGGCGAAGCGTCAAAGCCGTCCTGAAAGAGGAAGAGAAGAGGAGGAGAGGCTCGCGAGGCCGATCATCAAACATGATTAAAACGTTTTACAACGCCGCGCTCTTGCCGACGCAAGTATTTTCCAATGGCCGTGAAATCGGTCGCTCGCACCAATAAACGTTGGAAAGGCCCAGGAGAGCCGAAAACGCCGGGGGCAACACGGAATGCTTTTGTCACGGCAAGGCGCGCGAGACTCAATCACGAAAATTGGCGAGTGTAATTTGGAATGCCGGCCAGGATCGGCGCCGCGGTGCTTCATTATGACGCTTCGATTACGACGAGTCGTAGAACCTGAAACGCGCACCTGTCGCCCGACGCCGCTCGGCTGTAAACAAAAGCAGCCCTCCAGATTTCCTATTTTTCTTTTTAATAAAGCTTTGCATCCCCCACAAGGCGGCCCCGTATTCTATTATCAGAGTCTTTATAGAAATATCAATTTTAAATGTAGCTTAACTCGCGTTATAATTTATATAATAATAGTTTGATTTAAAGCGCTGGCGCAAGAAATAGTTCGTAGAAAATTGATCAATAATTCGAAAATCTATCGCTTCCGTTTAATAGAATACTATTTGCACAACAAAGAATCCCTTACGTATCAGGAAAATAACTCAATTTCAGTCTTCTATGAAAATAAACGTATTTTTTTATAAAAACAAATCATATTCGACATGCTGTGGTGAATATTTTTTTTTAATTTAAATGAAAATTTTTTTACTTTGTTACCGCAATACATATTTAGTTGCGGAGACTGCAGTGCCATACAGTAACATAATTGATTTTTTACATTATACAAAATCAAACTGTTAACTATTGCTACAATTGAAACGGTAGCAAATATTTTCGCTCGAGAATAATACGAATTTATATGTTTATATAAAGAGGCAAATTAAAGCTAAAATAAATAATATATATGATCTCTGAAGCAGAAATGTATTTGAAATTATTTTATTATAATTGCAGGATCTAAAAGTAATTAATTTTCAAAAATAATGAATTTCCATCGGTGGGAATTCCTTTCTTTTATAAATAGATTTCTGTTGAAAAACTATTTACAATTTTATTTTGGAGGACTGTTTTGTACTTAATGTTAACGAGTATATTATAAATTAGAATAATAAATATTAATAAAAAGAAGTCGAAATCTTGAATTAAATCATTTTATTTCAAAATTATTTTTAAAGAAATCGTATATTTTAGAGTGTAATTGGTCCAACTGGTAATTTTTAATAAATATGGGTAACAAATATTTTCTTTGTTCAAAATACAGTTTTGACGTTATGTACATCCATATTTATATCATTCAATCCTTTTCGTTTGACAAAATATTAACAACGTTTCATATAAATAAATGCCAAGGCACAAATTTGTACAATAATATTTCAAATTTTTTAGGTTAATAATGAGATTAAAAAATACAAAATATTTAAAAGTGAAAAAAAATTAAATATATCTAATTAAAAAGTCGATTTCGAATTTCAGCATTTTTATATTTCTGTAATGCAAAATCAAAAATCTTCTGCTTTTAAATTAGGTTTATTTTTTATAATAAATTTCTTATTTAAATGACAAATTATTTTAATTATCTAAATAAAACATTTATTATGACATTTTTCATAAAACTATTGAATAAAATTTAACATATTATTTTTCATAGGCTACAGATACTACTACATATTATATATTCGTTGCTGTATTACGAAATGTTATGTACCTAATATTAAAATATTTGTAAATCTCTCAAATATTAATTTTTTTGATAAATAAATATTAAGTATAAAATTTTATTCAGTTTTTTATAATAATTTTACTATGACACTAACAAATTAATGAAAAGGGATTTTTTCGCTAACTATTCACATTTTCATTCTTTCATTTAACTATTTCATATTAAATAAAACTTTTATAAATTTTTATTGATTCGAAGAAAAAAGTTTATCAAAACGTTTACTTATAAAATTTATAAAAATCACCTGATTTAAAGAAGCTACATAAGAGATAACTTTTATAAAATTGATCAATTTTTCGTAATATTTCATTGAATGACATAAAATGACTTACTTAATACTTTTTTACAATTTCTAACAAATTATTTTTAAAGTGTACGGATCTTCAATGAATAACACATTATTAAAGTATACATTTACTTTTTCAATAGTACATTAATAAATTTAATCCAATACCTTCGGTTAAATTTTTTCGATTATGTAACGTATCAAAATTGTCAGATATTTCCAGAGATAATCTCTTTATATTCTAAAAAAATTAAATTAAAATTTTTAAACTTAACATTTTACAATTTGAACTTTCACATTTAATAAAATATGAAAAAGTGCTCTTCCCTTTATATATTTTTTATAAATATGCAAAACATTGTATAATATATTATTTACCGAGGGAGAGCACACATAGTTTACGTTGCACACATCTTTACCACATGGCTTGTATTATTATTAATTTTACTATTGGTGTAACTATGTATTTTTACGATTGTTTTTATCAATCAAGCACTTCTTCAACCATCAGATACAAAAAAAACTAATATTTACGCCAGAAAGATTTTAGAAACGAACTAGTTGAGTTCTCTTATTTTCTTTGTTCACCCGTCGAAGTTGTCGCGAATCGTTCGACAATTGTGGAACTGGGCAACGATGACGCGGAGCTAGACTAATTTAACCCAGCCCCTCCTATACATATCAATGAAATATTTGAAAAAGTTGAAAGCAAAAATTTTGTGATCGTCGTAATGTAAACGTTCATTATGTAGGACGTTTTTAATAAAACGCTCGGTCAGTGATTTATATGCCAGCAAATCCACAGGCACGACATATATGAATTGCCGAAAGACTTTTTACATATACAATCGATTTACGAGTGGATAATTGTATTTGTTCATATACGTTTCGTTCTATTTTTAACGATATTAAGGTCGAACCCTCGATTAAAAGTTTTGTCACGCCCTGATCGATTAGTCAAAGGGAGGCTACTTATATTATTTTTCCCGAATATTTTTGCGTACAAATATGACATTTCGGTTGTTATTTTATTTACCATCGTGATAAGCAACTCTGATGCGCGACAAAATAACGCTTCGAATTATTCTGATAAATGAAGAATTTGATTCTATGTATAATCACTGTTCTGTTTTAAATTACTTTTTAAATAAATGACTTTTAATCGACAACATTGTTAAAAAAAGTGTACAAGTACTGTTAAATATGCCAATGATTTTGAAATAACAATTTATTCTGTTAAGAAATTATGAAAATTTGAAAAAGAATAATATAAAAAAGTTCCAGTAAAATATTTTTTGCGTAACGATAACTAAATTAATAAGGATGATGTTATTATCCAACCAAAAAATGTTTAATAAAATATTGCGTGTTAAGTTTTATATTTTATTCTTGAAGTATATTAATGTCTAAAAATAATTTAAGTAGCACTCTGGATAAAAAGTTAAATTAATTTAACGGAACTAGTCTCATTCCTAATGTTAGCTTACTTAATTTGCGATAAATAATTCAACAATGTCAACTTATCTGATAAACCATGTTTGTATTCAATTAAAGTATCCCTTATCTTATGATAGAAAATCTGTTATAAATTCTTTTTAAAAACATTATTCCTACATATAACTGCACCATAAATAACAAAATAGTGAAACGTTGAAAAATTTATAAAATCTTCTTGTACTCTATTGAAATCTAGTAATAAAGATAATTAGAAAATTATTTTTTTATGAATATTATATTCAATTCTAATTTTTAGTATAATAATTATTATTACTATAAATAAGTATTATTTACAGACGTGACTTGTTTATGTAATATTGTAACTCAATTATTTTTCACGAATAAAGTATAACTGAAAGAAATAACTCAATGAAAACGAAAATAAGATCAGGTCAAAAATTTTTTAAGTGTTAAAATTTAATTGACTATTATATCCTATGACAGCAAATTTCAAATGCAGGCTCCCATAATTTTCTGAATGTAATTAACTGAATGCTATTTTTCATCATATTCAATTAATTACTAACAGGTTATGTAGCTATTATACGAATGCATTAATTTCTCTCGACGAACGCTTAACGTAAGCTCAATAAATTTATCGTACAATTTACGAGTACAGAATAAAAATTATCCATTGAATTCCAGTTCCATTCATATAACTGGAAGCAAGAATTTGATGAATTAGAATTCCTGGAAGATTACTATGTTTGAACTCTGAACGTAAGCAGTTTCCGCTTCGAATGAAGTGTAGCGAGAAAACGTCTAGCATTCGTGCAACGAAAAAATATTAGGTCTGTTTACATTCGCATTTGTTTACCCACCTGCGTATGTTGTCCTAAAATTGACACGTGCAGGCTGATTTAATTTGCAGGAAATATTTATATTAATGAGAAATATAACATAATGTGTGCAAAAGTAATTAAATTTGTAAAAACCCTATTGAATATAAAAGTTAATTGACGATTTTCGATTAAAATAATTTAATTTCATAATGAACAGATATGAAATAATATCAATGTTTCACGATTTAATTATTCAATTATTATAATAATCATAATTATTACTAATTAATAAATGTAATTTTTAAAGTTTGCCTCAATTCTGTACGTGTTTATGTTTAATTAACTGTAATTAAAGTAATATTTTTAATACTTAATTAAGAAACAGAATTTAACCTAACGAAATGAGCCATTTGATGGCAAAACATTTGCGGCATATTGCAGATTATTGTTACAAAATTTTTTTTGATTTTCCTCATAAATAAAAGCATTCGTGTGAGCCGGTCTAATATTATATAGAACCCATAAACCACGCAACTACACACAAATGAATATACGTATTTATAAAAAAGTACTCGCACTATTACATATAAGTATTTCATAATACCCTATTGTAAATCATACGCGTATATTATATCGCATAAAGTTCTCGTGATTTTATGGCAAAACGTCAATTTTTTTAGCATTATATAATAAAAGTAATGGAATTTAAAAAAGTGTTTTCAATAACATTAATTTTATTTACTTATATTTGCGTATAAATATCAATCACATGATCAACTGTGAAAGAATAATGGGTGTTTGTACAAAGCGAATTAGATTAAAATCTTATTTTAACTCTCCAGATATCTTTCCCGCCTGCGTATCTAGAAATCAAACTTTTTTTTAATAACGATTTAGAAACTCGGTGTGAATGCGGATTCAAATCGCTAATAAATAGCGTTCAACAGAAAACCCGTAATTTATTACTTATATATTTATGTTCGCAATTTATGCTCTACAATTAAAATTCGGATTTAGAAATAAGAAAGTACGTAATACATTACGATTTCGCAACTTTTCATTATATTAACGCGACTGATATCTCATCGCTCGCCACACATAACCACACAAATCGTCCGTTTATATAAACAAGAAATGTTTATCTTTTATGAATGTTTTCCAAACGCCCACGGTACTTCGGCAATAATTAGGAAAACTTCGTTAGGTAACAGTTGCGATTGGAAATCTCTAGTGCTCCAGTAACGATAAGGGAGAAGACGAGTCACGAAATTCGCGAAATCATGATGATCGCTGAGAACGATATTCGAGTGCCACGCCATTAATAATCGTTAGTAGTCGATAATCAATACCCTGCAGTCGTGGGAAAACGCGAATTATAAACGAGTGTAAATTATAAATCTGCACGATTTCCCGTAGTGCAATAACATCCCTGCGAATAACCAACACTCCATTGAATTTTACTTCACCAATACGCATGTTGTTTATTTCTATATTTTAAGTTGTAAGAATAACTACAAGAAATTCAATTTTTCTTCGAGAGCCTCGAGTTTCAAAAACGTAATCCTACCAAATTAAATTAATTATAGTGGTTAAATTTTATGATATTATATAAAATTAAAAATATCGTGATTTTGAAGAAACGTCCACGACGATTTAATAGGGTTTGTTGGGGTAACCAAGTTCCTTGATTAGGCGTGGGCCGCTTTTATTAAGAAGCAAAAGTCTCACGTTTAGACTAGGAAAACAATTTTTTGATACTTACGCCAATAAAAATAAACGCACAAATACTTGTATCTGGTGCTCGCATTTCTCAGCAAACTAAGCGAGGCTTTTCAAATGCGTGAACTTTGTAAAGAGTAATAAAAATGCGTATATTCTAATACAATTGCAACTTTACCGATGAAAGTACCGAGTCTCGTGTACATAAGTGTCAAATGGAGTGACTGGAACCTGAGGTCATACCAACGCGAACGTGGACGTGCATTTCCTCAAAAGTACGGATAAAATTGTTTTACCTTAGACGAATGAAGACAATGTAAAACAAAAAACATCTTTTGTCATTTTCTTCTTAACTGAATGTCGAAGCTCTATTTTCGTAATTTTTTTTGCAGCAGCTCGATCCAAATTAAATTACGGATGATAAGCAAACCGTTAACGATCAAATATAACTAAGCGCTCGTTAACCAACTCTGTAATTTTTCACACAACTATATCTTACGCAAGAATGTGGTCACTATTTTGTTCCAAATACAATTACGAATTTGACTGAAACCAGCTTTTACCAGATTGACGTTTAAATCTAACTTGAAGTTTTCGGTTGGCCAAAACGAATAGCTCGCGCTTTCCTCTGGTAATAGCTATTCCCGCCCAATTAACAAGGACAACGAGGACAAACAACATAAATTATCGAGTGCTTAATTGAACTTTAACAACGCAGATTTTTACTTACGCTTGTTCTCTTACTCGCGATCAAAAATGCAAGAGTGTATTATTATATTTGTTTAAAAAATTATATAACTTGAACATCGAGTGCAGACGCAGCATCATTGCTTCGATACATGCTGTTGCGAAGAACTCGTTTCAGATCGTGCATAGCACATCCATTAATTAAATAAGAAAAGAATTTCTGGCAGAACACCTACTGAAGTGCGTATTAATGTAAGATCCCGCGTTTGCGTCACACACACGCACACACCTTCACAACTGTGGCTTAAAATTATTAGATTTCGTATTTTTTGTAATGAAAAATTCGATTCGGACAATTTGATATAATGCAGTGGAATTAATAAAACATTTAAATCTTTTTACCACATTTAATTAAATTTTACAATGAAGTAACTATAAAGATGAACCTTGGTTGGACATGGTAACGTTTACCGAACAGTTATTGTATATTGATATAATAAAGCATAAAAACACTGTTACAAATAATGAAAATTATATTACGTAATAACAAACTCTTATTATTTGTGAAATATACACGTGTTAAACGTTTTAATCGTCAGTGTGAAGTGAATACGATGCAGAATCACTCAGGATTATTATAATTCTAAAGAGACCATGCATTCGGTATAATTATCGACCGTGTTTTCAACGGTAATTTAATGCAATATGTATAAAATAAAAAAGTATACAATATGATTCTGACGTCAAAAAATAATTACCAAGTTGTAAGAAAACTTAAATTAATTTATAATAAAATGAAGATATTGCTCAAAGATAATTTTAAGCATTTCATTATTATAATATTTAATGGTTAAATTTCTGTTAAGTTTCTAAATAAATGAATATTCACTGAACGTGTAGCAATGTTTATAACTTACTTTTAATTAATTAAAAATGAAAAGTAATTATTGAAAGGTGACGAGAATGGCACCTACTCGTCGAAACACGTCTTGAAATACTTTCATCGTTGCATCTAAAATTTCTACTTCCAAGCTCTTTTCTTATCTTTGTGGTTTTTTCTTTTCCTTTCTTCGTATACTCCTCTTCCTCTCACACTTTCTCTTCCATTCCTCTTTCAGTTGCAGTTTTACTAATTTTTCTTATTTTTCAATTGAGTTTAACATTCAAAATTTATAAGTAATTCAGTGTTTTATCTACACAATATGTAAGATGTTAACATATTTCAATTTTCAATATCTTTTACATAAATAGGGATATCTCATCTTAATTAAATGCATAATTAATTGATAATAAATCTTCTATACTATTTTAAGCTATTATACACGTATAAGCAATTCACACGTGGAAATTTTATCCCTTGTAATACAAAAAAACGATTCTTCTGCACTTACTGTGGCGATGTAATAATATTTCTTTTATTGGTCCCATTTTAACGTTGAATCTTAAACACGTGCATATCTAGTGTACGTTTATACTAAATTTATTATTATTATCTGTATTGCTTATCCCACTGATATTGAAATTAAATCGCTATATACGTTTTTAATTATAAGAAACTTCACGAAGCACAAAAACATTTGCATAAATAAAAATATGCTTTTTAAAGATTGAAAGAAATTAAGTAATAAAAATAATTATTAAACTTCAAATATCAATATTTTTTCATGGTTATAAATGACAGTACTATACTTAAAACTAAAATTATATGCAACTTTTGATAACACTAATCTTATGATTCGACTTATTTAAATAAATTGTCGGTATTTAAATAAATAATGCATCGTCGCTAATATTTTAAAATTTTTACAACAAAATTACGCACATAATTTCGTAATAATTTAAATTCGCGCTTCAATTCCAAAATATAACTTTCAATAAGCATCAAATTTTGCAATTTAATGAGAATATAATAACGTAGAAAATATTTTGTAAAATGCTTTGCTTTAAAAATAGTAAAGCGCAGAGCTCGAGACCGTTATACTTAGGAAACTTTACGAGCATAAAAAATGAGAGCAAACAGAGCATCAGGAAAAACAAAAGGGATCGCTATGGTGTACTGAAAATTATGAAGTATCCAGCACGTATTCGAAACTTTGAGCGTAGGTGCGCGACGATACAAGTCATTCAGCATCGTGCACGTACATAAGTTTTCCCTCTCACTCGGCGACTCAAAGTTTCTCGTCCTCTCTCTCTCTCTCTCTCTCTCTGCTTTCCCTCCGGTAATTAAACTTTGGGTTTAGGGAGGCGACAAAACGTTCACCCGTCGCTGTTCTGTGGCCTCGTAAATGGTGTGCTCCATGAGCTTTCCGACATCATCAGTGTTGCTGCAGGTCTAATCTCAAAATACGATATGTCGCATTCCAGTTAAGTAGCTTTGCAAAATGTTACTATACAATTGATGCCTCGACATGAGATTTAAAACTTTAAGCATCATCGATCTCGTAACCCTGGTAATAGATTTACATTTTTTCTAGAAGCGTTTGTAAATGTGCAAATGCGTACAAAATATCACTCGATTAATAACTGTTCACCATCCGTACATTTTAAACGAAACGTGCGTGAACTTTGGTTATTTTGACCGCATCATTGTTGAATGAATAAACATGTGTATCTTAACTTGGTATTAATTGCTTTTTAACGAAAGCAGCTAAATTTTTTCTTTGATATTTACTGATGTCTCAGTTATATAGACTTTTATGAATAATAAAATTCACATATGTGTAAAAACTAAAATTTTCGCGAAAATACTAAATGCTTCTTGTGCATAATAAATAAATTGTTATTCTTTATATTCGTATGCATAGGTAACAACATGTAAATTTCCTCAAAGAAATTTGAGTACCTAATTTCATGAAATTGTTTACGCATGTTCAAATACTACCCAAAAATTTTTTGATAAATAAAAATATTAGTTCGCTCATACTTTCTATAAAATTTAATTTACTTTGCATCATCAGCTTTTTTAACAAGATTATTTATTTTTATAGTCTCAAGTCAATTATATTACTCAGAAGTTGTTCGTAAAACATTAAAATATTTGTCACGTCATCATTAGTAGATTTAAATTAAAGATTTAAATTCCTACTGTAATAAGAAAAAATTAACGACTTAATTAACATTTGGATTCTTCAATTTATTGCAGACGTTCAGCCCTAGATGATCTCACACTCCATTATGTAAAAATCCTGGAATATGCCAAAGGAAAACGACATGATCAATGTAAGATAATATGAATTGTGTCATCACGCCCATTAGTAAAATGATTTAATTAATCGTTCACATAAATGGACTTACGTATTTATTATTCTTTTGACGCAACATTTCCCATCTATAGATGCAAAACATAACGTCGAATTAGACTTCGGATCCATGAATGAAATAAAAAACGATAATAATTCTTGGAAATCGCAGTGAAGAATTAATCTTGAGCAACAACAGTGACCTAGACATAAAATACACAATACTTTTCATTTCTATTCACATCATATAGGCGACACTAGGCAAACCTATTTTTGTATTCTTTTTCTCGTTTCTTTTTCCATTTTTACAAACGACGAAATTTAATGGTACAACTGTAAATGATATATAATTTATACGATGATACTTACATTGAATTATTTTATTGTAAAGAACATATTATAGTTGCTATTGATGTTTTCAGAATTCACTTATATCATTTTAAATTTGATTAGTTGTAATCAATTCAATCTTTCCTTCAAAATAAAATGCGAATTTATGTCCCATTTTCTCTATATTAATCATTAAAATAATATATAAAAAAAGTAATAAATTGTTAATAAAAAATAGGGCCCTTTTTCAAAATTAAAAATTCTTGTTTTTATATATATATAATAATTTCGATAAAGTATTCTAAATATACTAATATATTGTTCATATACAATTGTATAACAAAAAATATTTATATATAAATCTCAGCTCATTCTATCAATTTTAAATTAAACTTGAACGAATAATTTATTAAAATATCAACATTAAAAAATGATAGGTAATTTCAATATATTATTTTAAAAACTTATTTTTTTAATTTTTAGCTTTATAAAGAAATGGGTTGAAACCTGTTCGTGTAAATATTCCATTAAAAATAATATAAATTATTATTTACACTTTAAATTTTACATTAATAATTATTTCATAGCAAATTACAAAAAACTGTTGTTTGTAAGCAATAGAAATATTTTATTTATATGAATAAATCTATTGATTTAAAATAAAAATAATAAAATAATCGAAAATTATGTAAAACTGAAAAAAGACAGCTTTAGAATATAGATTATGTTTTGATTATTACATTATCAAATATTGATCAATGAATCAACGAATCATATTTATATCGCTCGTATTAAAGTTAACGTAATTTGTAAAATATTTCATTATTTGCTCTCTAATTAAATATTTGTTTCTTATTATTTTTATTGAATTCTACTAAATTATGGAAAATAACATTAAACATTGTTGATATAACTTATTTTAAATTTTTTAACTTGAATATTTAATACAAACATAGGTACTGACAGAATATAGTAAGAACACATAGAAAAATATGAAAATAGTGAGAAAAAGAGGAAGAGAGAGAGAGAGAGAGAGATGGAGAGAGAGATAGAGTTTTACGGAAAAATAAAAAATGTGTAACAAAAAGCGATTAATTGGATTGTTTATACAAGTTGCTTATAAGAATTTGGTGCGCTATCTTCTATAATTGGAGGCAACTACAGCTAGGTTATTTACTGTTGATAAGATAGGAAATTCATACATCGACTCATAAGGTAAATATATATCTTTATTTGAAGTTACTTTCTTACGATATTGTCGAAGCACAATTCGAGATTTTTTTTATAAACTATAAGATTATGATTCTTTTTAATGATTATTGTAAAAAGTCAATACAGGGAGTTTTTCAAAAAATTTATATAAATTCAGTCACCTTATAAAATTAAAATAATATCAAAAATTATAAAAAAGGCAATTTCTTTATTACTAACAGTCGGTACTATATATAAAAATTGATATAGAAATAAGAATCTACTAAAATACCATTCATTTTCTATAAAAATATTTAAAGCTATATACATTTTCATTTTTTATACGTCAATATTTAATTCAGTCTTCGTTATAGATTCAGTTTTATTATCTACTATATCTTTTTTCTCTTCTTTCTTTAATATTTCCTGCCTTCGCAGCTGCTTCCTATGTCTCAATCCTCTAAGGTGGGCGTCATATTGTGAATCAGAGATAATGATTCTTTTGCAAATCTAGAAAAAAGGCATAAAGTATTCATTAACGCTCTTCATCGGAAGCAATGATCCTTGCAACTATAAACAAGAAAGCCGTTATCCAAACGTCAAGGGCGCTGGCGCCGCATTATCAATTACCTCGCAAAAATGACTCTTTTCATTACTGCTGTCGGTGAATTTGGCGTCACCGATGTCGACGTCCATCGGCAGGTTACGAGGCTCTTCGCCTTTCATAAGTGCGGATACGATTTCGACCGCTTTCCCATAAACTTCGCTTTCCCATTGCTCTACATCAGAACAGTCCAGTGAGTATATGGGCGGTACCTACAACGATCAACGGTGTCGAGAGTCAACAAATTAAACTAATATAAGTACCGTGTGCTCCCACGAGAGTACAACAAGAATGTGAAAGTGACAAGATATTGGAAGGCAAAAAATAATGCAAGTAATGGATAATCACAATCGCGAAATTATACTCTCCTAAAACGATAATAGTTTTTAACTCTTTGAACACATCCCACCGAATTCACTAATATTTATGTTAATTGTTAAAATGTTGAAATGTATGTTGGATGGTATTGGTATGAACGCAGAAATATTTTATGATGAAATTTATAAATTACACAAATGAGATGCTTCAAAGTGTCGTTTTCTTTTCAAAACACTTGAAAAGAAAAAACTACTTTTAAACATTTCCTTCAATTTTATAATTCAGTCGTTATAATCTGCAGTCCCGTTAAGATCGGCGTTTTTAATGAATAACTTGGAAAGAATAAAATTTAATAAATCAAACAATCGAAGAAATCTATTTTAAAAGTAGCGCTGGCAACTTCCTGAAATGTTTTTCGTATTAATAATGCACACATCGTCGTACACGAGTATAGTGTAAACCACTCGAATGAAACCTATAAAACATAAAAAAACGAATAATTTAGCCATCGAAGTGATAAACAGTGATAATAATTTTACGTAGCTACGTAAGATTAAATGTTCAAAGATGATAAAACAGGCTTTAAAATTATAGTGGTAGAATGGCTAAATAAAATAATCTCTATTCCTTTCTTCATTCGAACAATCGTCGTGAAAAATTGTGAGGATTAAAGACATTACGGTAATAAGAATGGTACGTAAGAAAAAAATATGATAATAGATTTATCATCGTGCATGGGCGAAAAATGATTAACATTGATAAAAAGCAAACAGCAATCAAAGACAGTTACATTCTTCAAATATCGTTGACCATAAATTACTTTGAATTAGCTTTATGTCGACTATTACTTTTTTAGCCGAACCACATCCGGACAAATAATGAGTCGAATAAAACTAGATGAATCCGTTCTAAAACACGCACGAGGCACTGCCGCGAAATTGTTTCAAAATTTAAAGTCATGCCATCTGATTTTGATTTCCTTAAGGTTCATTGAGAGATTGCACAAACATTCGTGAGTATCCATCGCAGCAATAAAACTGAAGCAAAGAAAATGATAAAGCGGCGAGTACCTGTCTATCGGTCCTTCGAAACAGTCTGTTCCTCAGCCATTTGTATTGTTTCTTGGAGTATCTGTTGGTCACTAGTTTCAAATTATCGATGCCTTCCTTCAAGAGCCGCTTTCCCTGTTAAAACAAACATTGCACGTGATGCGTGGATGAAAGGACATATTCCTGGAATTTATAATGTTAATCTAGGATAATTGCAGGTGGTGCGCGAGTCTCTTGAAATATTGTTCTCTTTCTTGACGTTCGGAACAATTCTTGTATTCGCGTTGGGACTGTGAGCTAATTAAGTGTCGATACTAAAGCCACGTCGTATACTTTGGACTCCCGAAGTAGCAATGGTGAACTTGAAGTGTCGCTTAAACGTCTAGGCAATACGAACGACGTTCAACGACAAAAGAATCGATCAAAGTCGGATTGTATTTATATGAACTCGGTAACAAATATCAGCGTTCATTTTTGCTCGTTCCTGCATAATCGTGCGTTTATTTGAAATTTAGCTAAAGTTTATCGAGTAATTTGCAATTTATGCAAATACAGCGGTGCTCGAGGATGGATGCAGCTAATTATTGGACGAATTTATCCAGCGACAGATCTGTTGGCAAACAACACCGACCAAGTCCAACTACAAAAGCTCCTAGTTTTTGTCTTGGCCTTTGCTCGTCGTTATTAATAGATCCGCGTAGCAGACCGATTGCCGAATATAATTACGGGATCGACGCGTCACCGGCACCTGAGCCACACAGCAGCCAGTACCTGCGGCCCCGTGATAACGCGTCTATCACTGATAGGGTAAGTTGCATACGATACGATTCGAGCGCGTACTGCAGGCCCACGTAACCCACTTTTCCCCACGTGCTTAATGCGTATGAGAAACCGAGTGCTTGTACTTTGTACCCGTGTGTGAGAGAGAGAGAGAGAGAGAGAGCGAGGCTGGCTGTGTGCGAGCGGACATATATTACAAGACCATCAAAGAGCCGGTGCAGCTCACGATAGTACTGTCGCTTTCGAAAATTTACAGTTGCCCTTTTTTACCTCCTCTCCCAGTTCCTCTTCAGCGTTTCATGGCTAGAGAGGCAAGGAGAGAGACATGCAATTTTCCATGAGTTTCATTTACGTATGCATGTTTACGACCTTGCCAAGCGTGCTGCGCACTCGAAAGCTATTAAACCTTTCCGTCTTTGTCTCGCTGTCTCTCTCTCTCTCTCTTGCTCTCTAACTATCTTTCAATCTATCTATCTATCTATCTATCTACCCATCTATGCATCTGTCTATCTGCCTTTAATAGGCTCAAAATTTACAAAGTGCATTCCGAGCCGCAAAAGCCCGAGGCACAGCACCGAGCACAAACAGAAACTATTGAATATTCTATCGGAGATGTTCGCACTCCCGGTAAAAAATTATTTATTTTTAATATCAATCCAACTAAATATTCTAGTCTCCAGTCGCTTTGAGGCAAGACGCGTTGAAGTCGATAATACACAATTTCGTCCTAAGCATTATAATAAAATTTGATATAAAGCGAATGTTTGCATAAAACGTTATAGCATTTTGGGACTTTATTACTGTCCAAAAAGAACGTATAATCCTATACTGCCTATTCTTTGCTTTTCCTTGGAGTATACAATAAGAAAGGCTTTCTTTCAATGCGGACTGCTTTTACGACGCAGCTTGGTGGTTTTTGATAGCAATTCAAAACCATCTTCTATTTTATATTTTCTGCGCGACATAAAACTTTTAAATAAAACGACAGTCGGTTCTCTGGCTGCAAAAATAAAAACCTTTGGAAATAACTTATCGCTCTGATTGATAACTGCTAACTGCAAATATTAATAAAATCGCTAGTTATGTAATTATTGCTTATCAATAGTATTTGTTTTAAACTTCGCGTGGTATGAACGATAATGAACAAACTTAAATTGAGTGCTGCGAGCCTTGCGTCCGACTACAATTAGCTGACAAATTAAAAGTTAAAATTACTGATATTACGAAAAAAGCCTCGTCTAATCAAAGGTTGACTCGACTGCAACTTGTCATTGTTAATATTTTGAAATCTTCGTATCCCTGGCTGTGTAAAACGTAACATCCTCGTTTATACGAAAAATTATTATTATTTAATTTAAAAAATTCCGACGTTATCTAAGAAAAAAATACGTAAAAATAAGCAATATCCGATTATCGATTAAATTTGACAAATACTGTAGAGATTGATGCGATTTTTAATATCATTGATAAAAATAATAATGTCGTTTAATTTAGCAGAGACGTAAAGTTCCTTTGTTTACTTTTCATTCATGAACCGTATATCTTAATTTTCCAACTCGATTACCTAAGGATCTCTCGAATAAACGAATGTAATTAAACAATTTAATCTAGTAGTCAAACACCTTGTCGATAATTATATTTTTATAATTGTTCATCATAATTATTTAATGAAACGATAATAATAATAATAGTTACGGTAAATGATTATCTTATAACAGTTATAAAAATTAACAAAGACAGTAACAATAATTAAAATTTTTTGTTGCTGTGATAAATGCAATTTTTCAAGTCTATTCACTTTCTATTGCAACAAAAAGTAAAATCGTCCGTTAAAAGCATAGAAACTAAGCATGGAAAAAATTTATAGATACTAATTAATACAGAACTAATAAAAATGGGCTTTCTTTCTTTGATAAGACTAGTTTCTAAATTTTACCATACTTATTTGTAATTTACTCATTTGGTATTTATAATAATATGACACATGTATACGAGCAGATTTAACAAATCACCAGTGATTATAATTTGGACTTGTGATAATAATAAAATTTAGTCACTCAATAATACGCGACAATTATAACTACAATTTATGACCTTTCTTGTTAATTATTACAAGACCATTACGTAATATATTTAATTGCAAATTATACTTGACAACATCGTATTTACTATTCTTCTTGATAAAACAAATATTTTATTAAAGTATCTATAATTAATCAGCTTACTTAGATACATTATTGGTTTACTGTATTTTTATTCCTCGTAATCTCGTTAAAAACTCTACACTCACAATTGGCATATACAGCGAATTTTTATTAAACCTAATGTTTAGCTTGAATTTCCTTGGAAAATGTAAAATATTTGAGGATTTTTTTACAAAGAAACGTATTTCATTAATTAAAGAAGAGGTGACGCGATTAAATTCAGAGTTAATTCAGAATCTCATGCATTCAGAAATACTTATAAGTATAAACATACTCTTTTGGCTGATTCAAATAAAGTAATTGCTGTACATGCACAAATTGTGTTGTTAAGGGTTACAAATGTGCATTTATGAATTGACATACCGATTCAGTTTCTTTTTCTTCCTCGGGTAAAATGAGGTATTTGTGAAATTCCTTGAAGCCGATACTCTGGAAGATGCCTTTTGTATAATCGGGCAACCTGTAATACAAACATTTAAATAAAATTGCAACACATTACATTATTTCGAACGGAAACATTATTAGCGTCGCTTGTTCGCCACTTTTTATTATTTTTAACGTTCAGGAATAAAAGGAGAAAAAGAAGAAATATGAAATTCTCGATGACCTAGATTCTTAGTGCACTCGAACTACTGTAACGTTTTTCTTTAAAGAATTATGAAACTATCAACTATCGTCGACTTTTTCTGCAATTACACGATAGAGCTTTCGTATTCCTCGTCATTTTATTAATTTTATGTAACGCTCGAAATAAATACTGAAAAGAAAATAAAAGGCTCGCATAATGTGTGTGTTTTGCAACTTCCGATCAAATTTTTGTTGAAAACTGTCGCTTTTACCAAATCCTCCGCGACACTAAGTGAACGTGTCAAGAACGAGAATCTTATTGATAATAATGCAGAAATGTAACTCGTAAAGTTTCCTTCCCACCGGGTCATTTTGAAAAAAATAATAATAAGCAGCTTTATGGTAGCAATAAAATACTTAATTATTCAGAGGATTTAGTGCATGACATGTAAAAATAAGCCCAATAAGTGTATCGATAAATGACAAGTCTTAATTATATCCTTCATATAATAATAATTTGTCCGTTTGATGTGTTACTGTAAAACTTTAAAAATAAAATCAGCGGCAGTTTATATGTTTATAAACGATTTTACATAAATCGTTACGATCGATACTATTTATCTATAATATTTTGCAAGAGTAATTCGCCAACTCTTACAATAACATTTAACTATTTATTTTTTCATCAGTTCGTTAGATCGTTAAAATTAAATATCGATATTTACGGCAAATGCTTCTCCAATAATTTACAGACATAGTATTCCTTAAGATTTACGGTAATAAATTCCTTTATTTAAATAAGAAATTGATTTATAACTCTTATCTGCGATCCAAGTTTCTAAAGCTGCGCAACATACATTTAAGAAGAAATTTTAAATAATTATTTTCAATTATTGTTCTGCGGTTAAGGTAATACTATGTATCCTTTATAAATTATTGAAAACAATGGATTTATTACAATCCGATAAAATTACTAGAAACAGATCTATTTAATACATTTTTGCACGAAATATCCTTCTTTTTTATCGAAACATTAATCTGCAGCCTTTATTGCATAATAACTCAACTGGGTCGACTGAAAAATTACGTTTAGTTTCATTTTTAAATTACTTTCAAGTAAATTTAAGACAATTAGTAATTAATTGACGCTAATAAATATCTACTTTTTTAATGTAAAAACATTTGTGACTCTGTTTTTTTCAATTATACACTTGCTATATAAAATACTGTGAGCTTCGGTTTTTTTATTTTATTACATCAGCTCAATCTTAAGAATGAATTCTGAGATAAGCGCACGCCTAATCTAACTTTAAAAATGGAGAGCTACGGATTTTCTTGTTTACTCTTCATCCATCGATTGACCTTGGAGATATGAATACAGTAAATATGAATACGGTAAATTTCCCATTATCTCTAATGATGAAGTTCCATTAATTTATTTGAAATTCAGTTAAATTGTAACAATTAATATTTAAAAACATTTTAATGCAATACAATTCTCAAATTTAATTTGTTCATGATTACATCTAACAACATTTATTATTACATTGAAAATTAGAATTTAAATATTCCACGATACACTTAATTAAGATAATTAAAAATTAATGAACATTAACGCGTTGTATCTTTTATTTTATCCCAAGCATCTAATGTAACTATTTGAGAAAATAAAAATTTTGAATTAAAAATAATAAAAATCATCACAAGGTACTTTTGATATTTCTGTTAAAATATTTATTCATTTTTGCGGTAATGAGAAACACCATTTGGATAGACTTTCTAGGATTTTTTTACAATGAATTCTTGAGTATTGATGGGACGCTTATTTTATTTATATTTTTTATGAAAAACAACATCAAGAGTTTAAAATTTTTAAATACCAATAAATTTTACTAACTTAATTAAAATAAGTTCAATAAATACGTGTATTGCCTGTTAGTGTAATACAAAGATATAAAAAATATATATAACGATCCTACATTCGTCGTACAAAATTTATAATATAATCGAATACGGTTAAATGGATTTATTAGAAATTATTAATTGAAATTATTACTAACGCGAAGAATCAAAGATTAGCATATTTTTCTAATTATTCCGATATTTTTTAAACGAATAATAAATAAACCCACGTTACTGTCGTATCATATGGTTAAAAGAACGTACCTGGCCTTATCAGTATCTGAATTTGCATATATTATTTTGATCGTGGTTAGATTTAATTTCCTTAAATTAATTTAAACATAAACTAAAGTTTTTTCGGGAATACTTTTTTACAATCTTTTTTTCCCTGCAACATTTTCAAATAATCATAACGAAACCTGAAGTGAATTCTTCGTATGAATTTCAAGAGCAAACATTGAATTACGCTTTCAAATTTTCGTTTAACTTATATTTAGTAATTACACTTTCCTTCGAAAACTTTCTAACGAAAAATTTTTTAGTTGCATGAAAAAAAAACGTTCCTACTAGAATTGATGTTGAAAGCCAAGATATTGAATCTCTTAAAATTTGATCGCAAATTTGTTTGCCCAACTCTTCACGCACTATTTCATTATATTCTATTATAGCGCAAAGTCTCGTCCCGAAAGTCGATCCAGTTGCCAAGTCGAGTATTCTTTACACGCATAATACCAATTTAGCGATTGAAATATAAAAACATTTTCTCTCTTCAAATTCAGCTCCTAACCAAAACTCCACAATCTATCACTCATGCTCGTGCATCAAACACAACTGAGCGTTCTAAAACCGATTTTCTTAATTAGCGGCCTCAGCATTCCTCCGATTCGCAGTTACCTCAGGACTCTCCAAAAAGTCGACGCGGAATTTTAACAGACATGATTTAACCACAAGGTCTCTTATGGGCGGCCTCTATCATGAACGGCGATCGAGCCAATATTATGCGCGAATCAAAATGAACCCATCGCCTCGTAACGAACCTAACGAATGTCGGCATCTTCAGGCACCGCACGATACGAATACGTATATATAACACGCTACACATAAATAAAAGAGGAAGGATAATCATTATAACAAGGCGCCCGGTACTCGGGGATACGTTAGAGCTCTTAGTATCTGGTTAACAGCGATTGATACCTGCTACTCCAAACTTCAATAATGAATTTTTCTTTTTAATAAAAATAAAGATGGTGTGTACGTGTATGATGTTTAGATAAAAGCTTAATTGGCATTTAAGGGAATAAGTATGATTTTGTATCTGAAAAACGCACTCGCCTTTGTATTTTCTTAAAGGCGATAGTCGATTATTATTGCAGTTTGGAATCACGTTTAAATTATGATCCAATGCTTAAAAGGACCTATTTTTAACTTAATTGCTAATGATCGTAACGACTTCGAGCTTTAGATTATTTATGTGCGCAAAGTTTCTGAGTTATTCCGACCGATTTTCTAATTTACACTAAAAACTCGAAGGCAAGCTATTGCGCCCGGAGTCTTTGTTTTTTACCTTCTCCTAAAACCTCGTCATTTTAACGTTCTTACTAAATATTAATATTGCGATTGCCTAATAAACGGATAAAAACAGGATTCACGCGGTTCCAAGTATGATTTTTTAATTTTCTTCTTTTTATTTTACATTCGAAATCCGAAATTCGTAACTTATGAAACTTGATCGAACGATTTTTAGTTTCAATCTCTTGCCGTGGATTCCTTAAAGAATTAGGAAATTTAGAATATTAATAATTCGTTATCGCGGAAAAGTCGAGTTGCTGAAT
This sequence comes from Platyscapa corneri, assembly GCA_018907185.1. Classification (NCBI taxonomy): domain Eukaryota; kingdom Metazoa; phylum Arthropoda; class Insecta; order Hymenoptera; family Agaonidae; genus Platyscapa; species Platyscapa corneri. The sequence goes on from JACCHW010000012.1 coordinate 2,344,878, forward strand.
TCCCTATAATTTAATGTTTCGTTCTCATTAATTAAACGGCAGGTGGAATAAAAAGCATTGAATTTCATGAATGTAAAGACACTCGCGGCCTTTGTGGGAAATCGATATAAAATCGATTTTAATATAGAAATAGCGTAAGAAAAAAGTGCAATAATACTACGGTCATTTCTTAAAATAAGTAAAAAGAAGAAGAGTAAAAAGAATCTGTTCTTTTTTCCAGACTCTGCCGGCACCCAGTCTCTTCTTAATTTGGCAAATTTACATAAACCTGCGCCATGAGGTATTAAGGCTATTAAAAATTAAATGATCGGCAAGAAAGTTCGTCTTTTATTTATATTTCACGCTTTTTAAACTATTTCTTCACTATAGCCTTTAAATAAGAATATGATAGTGAAATCGAAAATTAAAATGATCGTGTGATACTTTGGCGATTTGAATTGAGATGATTTAACTAAAGGAAAGCTCGTATTAAACATAATATTAACAATACTTGCAAGCTTATTTAGTCAGATTATTTCGATTTATACTGGCTAACAATCAGTTACACCTAGATTATATTTCATTACACAATTTACTTATTCAAAGGAAGAAAACCTTTTGTAAAAACGATAATGAAACTGCTCGTTTAAAAAACAATTGCTAAGAGCCGTAATAGAAAACTACTTTTTAATAAAAAAATATTTTTTTCTAAAAGCACCGTGTATTTACTATTTCTCGTAGATTGTTACAGTTAGTGTACAGAATAAATCTAATATTTAAAATAATATTGGTTCAGAGTTAAAGTTTATATTTTTACGGTGCTAAAAATTTCCACATTGTGAATGCGAACTTTGCATTACTTTTTCTCGGATAAATAAATAAATTGAAGAGTAATTGAGAGTTTAAATTATTACACGAAAGGTATTTCCGAAACGCCAATCAAAGAAATATTTATTAAATAAAATATCCGAAGGAACTTTCTCTCACTGAACTTATAATTACACGAATAAATATATGATTACGTCTCAACAGATGGCTGAATTTAATTATAAAATTATTTTATCTAATAATATTAATTATCAGGTTATAATTTTAATTTTTAATAATTATAAATAAAAGTCTATCAATATGTGAAGTAAATACTTGGCCCAAACTTAACGCAATAGAATTTATTTAAAGTAGGATATTTCGAGCAAATCATTTCGAATATTGATAACTAATAATAAACTACATGATAAAGCGTAAATCCTTCAATAATTGCACATTACCACGAGCCAATAAAATTGTTAATGCTGCAAATAACTACAGAACTTTGATGCACTCTACAAATAGCTATGACTTACGAATAAAATCAGTTCGAGTCTACGCAGCTCTGCATACGTCCCAAATTTAAAATGCATAAATACGAAAACTGCAATAGATCGATCTTCGGAACAGCGAGAGCGCGGAGATGCAAAATTGCGCGAAGTGAAACCCCCGCAAAAGTGGTGGAAACACGTTCGGGTAACGTTGTGTCGTGAAAGAAACGATAGGTGAATACCCTGTGTACCCTATGAACCCACGTAAGCATCGTGTTTGCAAAACAAAACAAAATTTGCAAGCCATAAAGGCTGGCCTCGCTCAAACTGCTTTTACGCGCATATCCTCTCACGGGAATTAAGGAGAAAATTTTAAGGTTGGAAAAAATTGTACATTTTGAATTTCAGGTTCATTGCTAATTTAGTCTAAGTGCGGCAGTCGAAGCAAAATAGATGAATTATTGTGAAAGATAAATATGCCGAGTGGTCCACGTTGCGATTCAGAGGTAATGATAAAAATCTAATTGCCGGGGGAAGTGTTGAATGAGAATATTCGCCAATTTATTCAAGAGCTAATTAAAACTTTACAATTTCTAGTTAATAAACTGCTCTTGCGTTTATTTTATAATGATCTAGCTTACAAATTACATTGTCTTGAAAATATTAATTACGGAAATTATTAATATATCAAAACCTGCCGCGTACTTTCTCATTGTTTGTCCAAAGAAATTAACTAATAATTTCATTTTCACGTGCTTCTAAATAATTTTAGTATCTATACGTTCTAAAAGTATAAAATAAACAATATAATTTACATTCAAAGTCTTATAAAGTAAATATCAATTAAGAAACTGCACCCGTTACTTATTTTAATTGCCTAATTTATAGGTAATTGCAACCTGAACTTTTTATCCTCTGGATTTTCCTTGATTTTCCGAACTTTTCGAACTTTAATGTGCAAACACAACAGGAATTTTAACTCTAATATTAAATTGAACTGAAAATCATAACACCGCGATTCCGAGACTATGCAGCATAATAATACGTTAAGTTTTAAGAGAAAGTCCGTATATTCTCTTTATGAGCGAATTAAAAAAATAATAAAAGTATAACATTGGAGCGAAAAAATGTTTACTGTAAAATTTAACTTTTTACTTGTCCTGAAATAAATGATGAATCATTGGCATCGGATAATAGTTTACTTTCAGCCGCTACTCAAGTCTAATACATTTTAGAAATTTGCTTTTTTATATTTCGCTGAATTTACGGCATTCGCGTAACTCCCTGATATTTCTAATATTTTTCTTTTAATTAAAAATGGCACCGAACAGCAAATGCGTGTCGCACCCGCATCATAATCGTTCAATTTTAACTAATTACAATTAGGTAAAGAATTTCGCATAAGAGCAATAAAAATATAAAAATACTGACGTTTTAAAGCGGTAAATCATGCTTACTGAATATATTTGTTGAAGTGTAAAAGATGGACTTTCGCTTAAATAATATACGCAAACGAACGTGTCTAAGAACTAATGTTAGTGGACTCAGATTTTCGTTTGTTTTATGTAGACAAATAAAACACAGTATCAGCCAGTATTAAGTTGGCAGGTCTTTTTCGTTTCACATGTGTTTCATAACCTCTTCGCGAGCGCCATATTTTCTATTCGACTAGACGTAAAAAAAATTGAATCTTTTTGTACTATTTGTATTTGTATTCTCAAATCGATAGGTCTAGCAAAGGGAATACTTATATCTACCACATAATCAATTAAATGTGTAATATAAAGTAATATAAAGTTAAATACAAATTTCTTGTATTCGTGTTATATCTTAAAACATACTGCATGTAAATGTAAATGTAAATGTGAATGTAAATGTAAATGTAAATGTGAATGTAAATATAAATGTAAATGTAAATGTAAATGTTGCCAGACAAAATATATTATCCTGATAATGTAATAGATAGAATATTTATTCAAGAATTTCAAGTAATTATCATTAATTCGATTGTAATAATATTCTATTTGTGTATAAATATGTAAAAAAAAAAGTTTAATTCTAAATATCCGATCCTCTTCGCTTGGTATCAAAATCAAACGCGTGATTTTATTGTATTACTTGATCCCAATAATCCTTCCAAAAATTCGTTGAGTTAAAACAAATGTAAACAATATGTTCGAAATTAAGCTCGACAAATATTTCAAAGGATTTACTGCATAATACAATAAATATTCGCACAATTATCTCATTAAATTTCACTAAACAGAAATAAAATTTTCCATTAATAGATGAAAATAAAACTAATTCATTGAGTAATAAAGTGCGATCGTAATAAAAAAAAAGAAAAAACAATCGCTTAGATAACTTGAATAAACAAATATGTTGAATAGTGAATAAGTAAACAAAAAAATTAAAATATCAAGAGCTACGGTATACTTTAATATTTACTTTATATTAAAAATGAATTATAATTATAATTATATAATTTATTACGAAAAAAATTAAAAATTGCGTTCTTTAAACTTTTTACTCCTAAATAATAATACTGACAAACGACCAGCTAATTTTTATTAAACTGTTGGAAAAATAAAGAAATACTGAGTCAGCTAAATTAGCTATATCATTAAAAATTGAAAAAATTCAGAAATAAATAAACAAATACCGGTCGATATATTTTTTCCAAAGAATAATAATAATAATAATAACTAACTAAAATTCAGTACACATATAAAAATATCCGAACAAAATATATGTTTTCTATATATTTCCAATAAAAATGTTAATAAAACTCCAGAATTTAGAGGAATTTATGTAAAATAAAGTTATCCATTGTGGGTTTAATCACAGTTTATACCATATAACTTATAATCAACCTACTTTTTAACGCACATAAAAGTTTTATCGGTGATTTTGTAGTATAATTTTAATTCATAAATATATCACTTTTACAGGCTATACTTTTGATGGTATGTTTAATAATATAATTACGATATTTATTTAACTAATATAAAGTTTGGCTTGAAAATTGTAAATTAGTTAAAAACTACAATGAATATATGGTTATACACACTTAATAGATCCCAGTAATTAATAATATTCGTAAAAATAATTTTATGAAACAGAGAATTTTAACGAGTAAGAATTTTTCAATTTTTAATTTTTAGTTTATATACGTATATTGCAATGTAATTAACGTTTATTTCGCATAAAGTTTTCCATGCACGAGGATTCCCCTTTACCTGCGCTTCCATACATGGATCAGGGGATCTCTATGGAAATTTCCGTCATTAAGGATCTTCCCGACGTCGAAATTTCCAAAGTGGGAGCTATTTACTGCAAATACAGAATGAAGTAAAAACAGACTTAAACATAACATGTTTTGATTTGAATGTAAAAACGTCACGAGCTGACGACATAAATTGTACAATTATTAATTAGAAGCTCACTCGTATTTTATTGTTCTAACCAAATTGTAATTTATTATTTTTTCAAGTTAAGGATTACCACGCAGAAAGGAATTAAAAAAATTCTTATAATCTATAGTAATAGAGAATTAAAAATTTTCACGAAGAAACTCAAGTTAATTTTCGATTAGAATCTTACGTTTATGAAAATCAATGATTAAATATTACTATTATTATAAATACGAAAAGTTTAATAAATAAAATTGTCGTTTTAACAAAGCCGAATTCAGCTACATAGACTAATTCATATTCTCTGTCCGGGGATTATAAACAGTTTTCTGCAAATGGAAAATACAAAAGTTTGTAGAGATAATTACTGTTATAATGTTGAGCGTACTTAAGGGGGAACAGCTAATAGTGATAGCCACAGAAATTTAATGCCATTAAAAGATTCTGAGCACAGCCAAATAAAACGAGAAATGAACGAAAAGTTTAAAGCAGGAAATTAACAAATTTAACAAATTTGAAAATGTTAATCAACTGTGCTATAAAAATATTTATAAATACAAAATACAGCAAGAGTTTTTTTAAATAAGCAGTAGGTGATGTCAGGCTCGATTCGCAGCAAAAAATTTAGAAGACCAAAATAATATGATTTAAGAATCCCAACGACTGGATTTTTTATTTCATTACTTTTCCTCAACTTTGCAGAATTCAATTTAGCTTCAAACTTAGGCAGATATAATAAAGCTTACATTTCCAAATGGCGGGCAGAAAAAATGTAAAATTTAAGTTTGAGCTTATTTTTCTTTATAACAATAATAAGATTCGATAGGCCAGCATTAAGGGAAATTCTACATTCATTTTACATTCACCAATCGGATAATAGGAGCGTAGAAACTGCTATTTCCCGCCACGTCAATAAAAAATCATTAAATTTTTTATAAAAATAGCGTACGGAGATGATGATTATGAAAAAATTAAATCAACGAAAAGCAATGGATTCATTCATTCACGCAGAGGATTCAAGTTTTTTTCTATAAATTTTTTATACACGCCGTTATAATTGTAAATATATCCATTTCACTCAAATAAGATAATTTGCTGATAATCGTTCTATTTAAATAAAAAGTTAATAGTATTTTTTTTAAATTGTCTCGTCGAGCAAAAATCAATATTAATTAATATACGATCATATTTACCGACACTTTTTGGCATTGCATAAAAATTTTAATCTTTAAGTAGCAAATATCAGAACTTAAACAAACAAACGGTACAAGTGTTATTTAAATACTGAAATATTATTGTAAAAGTAAGATAGCAAGTAAAGTCTTTAAATTGAATGACTTTCTGTACGCATTCGATGCGCGAGTGCAGCTGCATAATTATCAATCGAATTTCAAGAAATTTACATTACAAATCTGCACGTACACGACGTATATCCGTGATTTTTAATAAATAAATCGATGTTTGGTAATATTTAATAGTTCGTTTTCGAACTCGTATTCTCGATTCGAATGAGAAAATATCCTTCGTCATAGTGTCGATACGTGGCTTTCGTCTGTTTCACAGCGAACACACGTTATGCGCGAACTCTAGCAAAGAAACCGAATACTACTTCAAAAAACTGTCGATGAGGGCGAGACGATATCGAGCAATCAACTGCCAACTGCCAACTGCTAACTGCGAACGTAAAAAACTACCCACCGTTCTCACGCTATGCAAAACTACGCGATACAACGTCTCGAGTTTCAGGGCATATGCGAGTCCCCGAATAGAGTCATCCTGGAAAGCTGGACGAAATCCAGGGAAGAGCGACGAGGAGCCCAGGCTCCTAGTGTGCACGGTTCACATCCCCCGAAGACGGTCGTTATTCGAGCGTCGATGGACGGACGCGTGTAGCGATTCAGGTCACCTATGTATTGCGATCGGTATCGGCGGAGGCGGTCGATACACATCGAAAGCGATCGAAAGCGATCGAAAACGATCGAAAACGATCGAACCGAGAGATGCCGGACGATCGGAGAAGCGGTAAATCGTTTGAGATTGGCCGATGGCTCCAAAGGGAGTGTAACGATTAATGGCCGATAAGGTCTGTGGTGTGGAAATCAATGATTTACGCGCTACAAGAGAGACTGCGAAAATGCCGTGTGCCACTACCGCAACGCATTTTGGAGTTTGCACACTTTTTTGCATTGAAAGCTTGCGATTTCTTTACTTTTCTTTCTAAGACTATTGGGCAGCAGCGTTGAAATTTCTTCTACTGCAAATTACAACCGAGATCGAAGTGAAAAAGGAACATTTCCATTTGTGTATTCGCGAGGATAGCACTTTTTTAACCGATTCTTGTTCAAGCTATTCTGAAATAATTGATTTAAGTTATGTTGCTTTTTAACGCGAATAAATAATTTTTTATATAACATTTTTTGCTTAACTTGGGACGAAACTCGAGAAAACGACACTTTTCTCAAATTCTTTGAAAAAAACATTAACGACGTTCAAACTCAATTTATAAACTCCAACTGAAACGTATATTGTTGCTTTAAGAATGTGATAAATAATAGAGTTCTTACGTTCTCGCTTTTTCTATTAACTAATTATAAGTTATTATTTTAATTTGCGATTCAAAAACTAGGACAATATTTTAAAAATAAATTCGACAAATTGTCACAATGTAAATAATGTAAATTTATCAAGTAATTAATTAAAAAACTTACAAGGAAATTTCGTAAAATATAAGAGAAGCATTACTTTTGTGTTTATTGAAATAAAAACAACGCGAGAATCGCATTACGATAAATGCTGCCATTAAAATATATATAAAACAATTAAAACGTGTTGATAATTGGTTTTATATTTTTAATCGTTAAACTCTTACTTAATTTGATGGAAAAAAATTATACACATAATATTTGTATGTGTAGAATAGTAAGATGCGCTTTTGTTTTACAGCTCCAATAAAAGTAATAATACCAAAAATATTTCCAATATGTCTATCGCACTTTTTATTATGCTATTAATTTACTCTCTCATATGTGCGTGCACTCATGTATTAAAACTAAATAAATTAATTTTTTATACTTAATTTCCCTGTGTATATTTCAAAATTCAAAATTCTTTTCTTTCTCGAGTCTCCCAAAAAGGAATATTAAAACTTTATTCTTATATTAACGAGATTTAGCTGCTTTGACATTCTAAGATGAATACGTAATCAACGTTACGAATTAAATAGCATAATAATACATAACCTAGACTATTAAGCAAATAGTACCTTAGTATATAATGTACTTTAAACTGGTAAATGCAATCAGCAATTATTACATTGGTGAAATCTGTTAATGAAACAAGTAGTTAATGCGTTATTAACTACTTAGTACGAACAGCCGTGTGAATGAAACTTCAACGTGGATGAAACAAGGTATTGTTTCAGTAATAAATATCCTAAAGCTTTTTCCGACGTAGTAAGAAGCGGTTACGTGGCTGCAGACAGTTCCTAGACTGTGGTTTAAGAAAAACTATAAATAAGCGATATAAATATGCTATTGTTTTATTTAGTCTACAACGAAAACGTGGCTTGTGAAGTGACAGAAAAATGGTACAATTTTAACAAAACAGCTCGTTTTAGAAAATTAAGCTTCGCATTGATTTTTATCGATCAAAAGGATCGAATAATAAATTCCAATATTTTTACGAATTTTTGTGAGTTCTCAGTTTTATAAGTAACGCGGAAATTAAATTTGTATACAGTCGTAATACGCGCATATTAATTTCCAATTTAACTTATCGAAACTGGTCTTAGTATTGCACGAGTGTTTTAATTATTGCCAAATTTTCGTTTCATTCAGCATATCTCGAACATTTTTAAATTTTAGGATTGCGTAAATAGTTATTCGTAATACCGCCGAAAAATCCGACGAAGCTCTGCAAATAAATTGAAAATTGTTAAACATCAATGCAGGAGTGCAACGGCGAAAGAATGATCGATGAAATCCGAGCACTGCGGATATTTTAAGGGTTAATCTTATTACAAAGGCATTAAAAACTAATTATGCGAATGTTAACGATTATTGCATTGAGTCCCGTGTGCCTCCCCCCTCCCCATCTATTATGTAAATACGAATGGAGCCGCTCGTAAGCTTCGTACACAAATGCATCCACGCACGCACGGGGCAATTAGCATAGAAAATGCATCGCGTATCGCGTGCCCCTCGCATATTCCTATGTATACTCACGGACACTGGATATATGATAGATAATTGCGAGTCACAATTATTGAGAGTCGAGAGAGTCGAGACGATTACCAACAAATCTTTTAAGCCCGCGTCGATAAGTCAAATCGTTGTTTTCTTCCTCTGATCCTTGGACGTACGATTTCTCGAAATAACTTTAAATACATCTTTTTGAGTTATATCGGCTGGTCATAAGAAATATTTTTAGACACGCAATAATTAAGTACAAGTTGTTGGGTATTCTATAAAGTATATGTTAAAGCAATTCAACGATATCATTTTCAATCGCAAAAGACTTTGAGGTTGAAATTAATCGTACGAATTTAACTGCCGATTGCTTTCAACAATAAGATCGAGCATGCATTTATACATCACCGTACTTTTGTTAAACGCCAAAGATATTTTCCTTTTTCTTAAATCCAAGTTTTACAAAAATGTTTAGCACTTTCAAACTCCTAGAAAGTAACTTCCCTTTTATTTACTCAACTGAAACTTGAATAATAATCATAAATATCTCGTAAAGATCTTATATTTAAATTAATTTTCTCACTATTTTAATGTGATTGCTATTAATATCCTGTTACTTTTAATTAAAATATACTTCATTGTAAAATTAGTTGTAAAATTTTTGTTGCATCCACTTCAGAGATATTACGCTCTTAACGAAGCTGTAAAACTAAAAAATGTTTTTAAAAATTTGATAATATTGCATCTATGATGCACCATATGATCAAATTTTTTAACATAAATAATAAATCTCAAAATGACAAATTATTCATTGAAAGAAAATATTTTTCGTTGAAAGCCAACAAATCTTTTTAATTATATAGTAAATAACGATTTACCATTTTAATCGTGTTCTTGTTCAATAAAAAAGCCTGCGCACAGTGTGTCACCTTAAAAAAGAATTAATATTTCAAAATCGCAGAGATATTTTCTTAACATCCACATTACACGTTCTTGATTGCATAAAATTACAAGGATATTGTTTTGTATCTTAAAAGTTTTATCACCGCTGCTTTATCAGACCATGATAAACTTTATTTGCTGATTAGATAAATGATGTTTTAAAATACGGCATCTACTTAAAAAAATCTAATAAACTTATTGGAATAAAGCTCAGTTAGTGGATAAAAAGTTGTTAAAAATCATTGGAGGCTAAATTACTGCTGAACCGGTTGGTGGCAGATCGAGGTGCGATCGCGGCACAACTTCCGATTCGTAATTATTCCAAGAACAATGTTTTCTTCCACTATTTTTGCCTATTAGTGAAAAAACGCAAGACCAAGACCGCGCAGAACCAATACTTGAATATAAGCGCTGCTCCGAGAGTGCGAGCGCAATTTCGTAGAAGACGTAGCTGAAGTTTCCCGAGGCGGCGTCGATAAGCCGGCCGAGCGCAGTCGAGCGCACTTGTCAAACATTTATTCTCGTTTCTTTTCCCGATATTCCTCATTTCCTAAACTTGAACATTTGCATCCTCCTCGAACGGTTGGAAGGCATTAGCATACGTTCTCCCGGAAGGAAGTATCATTTTTTAATTGATCAAACCGCTTTTCCACTCGAATATTAGCAAACTCCAACGGCCAGCACTAGATCGATTACCGATTTTTACCCGCAGTCCTGCTTGCTTTTCATTAAATCACTATTGCGTTTATTTATCCCCTTTATCGCTGCAATCTCGCGGCTCTGATTTTACTTTTCTTCTCGAGTTTAAGCATTAATTTGCGTAAATCACGAGTCTCTGCAAATTGCAGTGCTCCAGCTGGCATAGATATGATGCAGGGGAATTCTAACGTAAGACAATTATTAGAACCTTAAAACGTCCCATTTATAGTACAGACCGGTTCGAGTACAAACTAGTTTTAGCGCGGGTCACTTCTAACATAAGCCATAGCCGAGAGAAGCTACTTTTAGTAGAAGGGCGCTTTTAGTGAGCCGCTGGTAACACATGTCACTTCCAACACACGTCGATTTTACAACAGCGACGCTTCTGTCGGGTGGTTCTCACTGGGACCAATTATTGCACGTGCAACAAGAACTTTACACAACGAAACGGGAATTTTCCGAATTTTCGTTAAAAACGTTTTTCATTGCCCAATATATCACTAACTTACAGCGTTACGATGCAAGCCCAACAATGGTGAGGTCGCATCTTTCCTGCCAGCACATTCGTAATAAATCACGCGGTTTTAACACATTAATAAAATACGCTCCGCGCAATCTTGATTATTTTAATTTACTTTTTTGCAAGAGACACAACGGAGTTTAGATAAAGACTGACGTTAACTATCTGACGACAATGCCGGATGACAAGCTCGTCATCTGAAAACGCATGCAAAGGATCGAGGGCACAGTGACGACGACAACGACGACGATGACGCTCAAGGTCATGATCAACGGGGGTAGACCCGTTTTAATGCGCGAGAAGTACCTATTCTTCTGCACCGATGAATTGATTATCGCACACGGCTCACTTGATTTTATAAATTACTATTTGAAAAGCCTCGTAAGCGCATGGCCAAGATCCGTGAAGAAATGCTTTTTGTATTGCGGCCTCCTGCGGCTCGGTTATGGGACTGACATGTTCAGGATTTGCTTTAAATCTGTTCATCTATAATGCGAAAGCGACACTTGTATTACTCGTAATATGCTTTAAAAATTGTATAGAAAACAGTGACTTGAAAAGGAATCGCGGAAGGGACAAATGCAAGTTGAGCGTTGGAGCACCAGAAATGGGAGATAAAAGACAAGCTGCTGGTCTACTCGAACATGGAATATTATTTATCGAGGTAGTTTATTAGTTCAATCAAGTTCTTGCAATAAGATAAAACTATCGAATCAACAAAAGCTTATAGGAATGATACGTAGCTGTGGCGTTCATTGCTGGGTTGAACGAGCAGTTGATGAAATAAATATAATAAAAGCTGTTCGGAAAATGTCTCTATAGGAGTTAAATAAAACTGAAGATATTACTTCGTTTGCTACAAACCAGCTGTTGGTAAGCTGTCGAAAAAATTATAAAACATTGCTACTTAACGAAACTGATACACTGTCGAAGTATGCATCGACTTAGGTGTGAACGTGTATTAGACTAATTATTGGATAGAAAATAAGGTTTCTTTGCTTAGATGACTTTTCAGGTATTCAGTTCAAGTGTCTAGCAGAGATTTTCTTTCAACAATGAAAGAGTAAAAACCGAGAGGAAGATTAATAATTGCGTTGACACAGGCACAGAGCGTAAGGCGTACAATAAAGTACGATATAATATAAAGTGTAGCTACGTAATTGTTAAAATATAACAAAAAGTTCGGAGACTATTCGGAGCGTCTTTGACGTCGAGATGCTCTGTACATGGAATAATTCTCGGAGCTTTACTTAGATGGCGAGCGCCAATCCACACATCTGAGAATTAACTCCCCGGAACTGCACACAAAATGTTGGCGACTTATCAAGCTTTCGAAGAACTTAACAAAAGCAGAAGTCGACGACAATGACAGAGACATATTTTCTTCATTTACGGATCCACGATTTACGAAAACCGAAGATGTGTATTATTCAACTGGAATAAATACACGTAAAATTAACAAAGAAATACAGCAATTATGGGAGCAATTACGAACTCATTTTTTGAAGTTACTTTTTTATACAAATCATACGAATAAATGTTAAAACTTTAGATGAATTACTTCGAATTTTTTATTTTAAAAAGTCAAAAGCTTAGCGAAGACTTATCACGCGTACTTTTCAATAATTCTTCCAACTACATCAGTGAATATAAAAATTTGGTTTTTTTACTGATTTCGCATATGAATAATGTTTGAAAATAATGTGTAAACATATTCATAAATCTACATCCCCATATTTAGCGTAATTATATGTTATATTGTTGTACGATAAATATGCAAACGCTTAAAGTTCATTCTACTGTTCTGGTGAATAATCTTTATTTTACAATATCTGACATGGAATTCGTTTTTTGCAATCTAGCAATATCCGTTTAAGATTCGAAAAACGCGTCCGACAATTGATAACAATATTAGATCCTTGATTTTACGAAAGTAGGTAATTTAGTGTAATGCTGTAAATTAACCTAATAATTAATAATAAAGATCGTCATCGCGTTAAACTTTTAGCTTATCATAAAGGAGACACGTTTAGCATTGAACAGCATAAGTACAAATTTAAACTATAATTATAATGGCCAAATAATCAAGTAATTCGCGTTAGGTACATATCTTGTAAATTGTTCGTTAAAATTGTTTAATGTCGTTTGACTCGGAATCGCATCATTCGTGCAAATAAAACATTAAAGTCAAGTTTTTAATCTACGTAATAAAGATAATGATAGAACGAAGCTGCGATGAAAGTGGGCTAGAATAAGTGCAAATTTTAAAGAAACCGCGATGCCTAATTACCAGGTGCGACAGGTGAGACCGGCAACAATCAAGCTTCGAATTTTACACGATCGTTGTTCGAAATTATTTACGTAGGCGGTAGAATCAATTCGCGGTCGAGTTGACGTCTGGGATCGAAGAGCGAACGAGTAACGCGTACGTCAAAAGTGACATGTGTTATCAGCAGCTCACCAGAAGCGCACTTACATAGGAACGGTCTCTGCCATAATCGGTCCGAGTTACCAATAGCCCACGCTGGAATCTTCTTTTTCTAGAAAGAGCCGCTTATTCTTGAATTCCCTCGTGCCGGCCAATTGCAATACACTTAATCGCGACTATGTATGTGGAAACGCCGATAGAAATTAAAGCACCGTTAAAGCCTGAATTTATCTTTGCGATGTTTCTGTAAATTTTTCTTAAAATAACTTTTCTTAATCTCGGAGTGACATGCGCTCCTCGCCGAATAATAAGCAATAATAAATAAACGAGCGAAAGGTCGTGTAAGAGAAATAAATTTGATCGACCACGAAATTTGTAAAAGCCATCGGTCACTATTGCGCAAACGGTGAAACGTCGAGTGCTCGTCGCGAGCGCTTAATCCGTAGCAGCGATCCGCGCCAAACTGTTTGCCGGCATTCGATTGATAAAAGTAAAGTGACGAATTTTAGACCCCGAATTGCATCATTACGATCGAGCAATTACGCAAAAAATAGCGCGCATCCTGCTTTCCGATGATCGGCATGAATGAAAGATAAGACGCCGGCTGTGGTGTGCACGTACATGTGGCGGGAAGCGAACGGCGCGAACGCAACGAAAAATAACGAATCTACGATAAGTGCATAAATACCGACAATCGAATAATATAAATAGTATTATCAATTCTGATTTTTAAAAAAGCGTGAATAAATTTTTTCAACTGTGATAAGTTGTTTTCAGCGCTGAAGACGGTGCAGATAGTATTTTAAAAACAACAAAAAACAATTGCGCTAACGCGATACGAATATTGATAAATAATTTGTTCTCACGATTCAATATTTTGAATTTTTCGAGCTCAATGAAGTAAAGCAGCTCTTTATCTTGGATTTTTTATATTTTTTTACAGATAAAAAACGCTCCGCATTATTAAGCAACAACTTTTTCATTCTCTGGGAAATAAAAATTTCGAACTCTAGTCCGAGTGAACGCTACGGATTTGTTTTGCTGCAACTCGAAGATAAGAACGTAACCGTTGTTACCGAGCCCCACCCGACAGGCAACGAATAAAAATTGCCATTCGCCGAATTTACCAAATTTACCGCAACTCCTAAATTGCAATCTCGGCGCAGTGGATATTATTAATAATTTGCGTCTAAAAGGAAAAACATTAAAAGAGCAGTATTATAAAGTTTATGTCCTTGCATAAGACAGTAAACAATAACTGCTTCACCTCGGCGCTATTAATCAGTATTGCGTATCTTGCGTACTGTTCCGATGAATATTCCAATATCTTTAACGGTTTACAGTGGAATAACAACAATAGAATAAATGAAATTCAAAAGAACGAATGCAAAGTAGTGGAACAGTGGCATGTTATAAGCAAAGGAATAATAATCTTGGAAAATGAATGGAAGAATGAGATTCCGAGAAGGGAAAGGGAGGATATCTCGAACGAGACGACACTATGCGGGGCGACACTAGGCAACGACGGCGGCGTCGGCGGCGGCGGCGATGAAGACGATGAAAATATAGTGTCAAAGATAGTCGACTGCGGAGAAGATATGGAGTGATTAAATATGTATCTATGCGCACCTGTGCACACCACCACTTCACCACTTGACGCCGCGCGCTCGTATTGAATTGGCACAGACATCTGAATAAAGCATGAGATCTGCAGGAAACTTCTTTCGAAACGCTCGATGTATGTGTTCCCATGTCTGTGCACCCGCATACATTGCTGGACGTATCCATCATCGTTATCAGCCGCATTGTTAAAAATAAAGAACCTAGACGAGAGTCGTTTTGTCTAATAAGTCCAGTAAACTCAAGCTCCGCTGAGCTCGTGCACCGCTACAAGTCTAGACACAAGTCAAACGATCGTGAAAATGATGCATCGCTATCGCAATGCGCGCCAATGGCCCAATTTTCCCCCGTTCTACGGGTAGTATCGACTTTTTATTTCCCCCCGTGCAACGAACCCAATCTATTCGCAGACGTGGTTTTCCCCCTGGACTCGGGACAATTTAGATCGATTAAGCTAACTTTCGCTCAACTCTCGATCCTGCGATCTTCTTTTATCTCCTCGATTTTCCAGTTCCCAAGCAAAATTAGAAGACGCGCTGATCAGCAAACTGCGTCTACGTCTTTCAACTACACCCCACAGCATCTCGATGCGTGTCTACCCGGAATTGCTCTTTGCGGAATTTTCACCCTGCCTACTTTCCCCACTGTTGCGGAAGGGTCACGAGCTCGTAGCTGCTGCGACTGTTTTAAATATCGAGTGCAAACTTGTTTCCCAAATAAAAATGTAGCCAAAAATGCGTTATGCGCTAAATACCTAGACGTGCTTCCCGATAACTTATTATTGGCATTCGTTTATCGAATTCGATAATTCGCCGCATTCTGTGCATTATACTTTTACTATCCCATAATAAACCCAACTGGATTGGGTCTACGTAGCTCGATTCGAATATTCCACCAAAAATTTAAATCCGCGATTCAAAAGCATGTCTAATGTTTATTCAAGATCGAGCAAATAAATTGCGGTAAATGCGGATAATTTTAATTTAACGCATAATTTGTCGCGAAGCTATTCGTAAAAGGCAGCGTTGAAAGCTGATCGTCGGCTTTCCAGTCGCAGAAATAAACGTTATTATCGTTACAAATAGCGATCCGAGGTGCAGTACAGAAAAAGGCGATCGAAGATTGAAAAAGCTGCATATTAATCATCGCGAGCGCTGCGTACGAAAGCGAGAAAAACCACGTATAATCGCCGATAAAAACAAAGGGGGAAATGCCATGGCACGTACACCGTTTGCCATAATTCTTTGCACGTGTATAAATAGCGCAAAGGCGTCCGCGCGCACTAAAGAGAGCGGCTTTTAAGAGGCGAGTAGCGCGATTCATAAGAACGTCATGTTTAACATGTTTAAGAGAAGCAGCGGCGTCAATCGAAATTTCAAGTGCGCACTCGTCGTCTCCGAGTTTCATTCTGAAAACCGCGCATGACTCGTCGCCGTACGGAGGTTTACCGGCACGGGGATTTGCATCAGAGCTCCGAGCGTAAAGTTCACAACGTTGGAAAAACGCTGGCGCAGGCACCAGCCCCTGGCAATACGATTCTCCGGGAATCCTATGACAGCGCCAACACTCGTCGTGGGAAGTAAATAAACGCACATAGAAGAAAAAGCAGATACGTCACGGGGTATAATACGGTCAGCACGTGTCACGAGAGCCGGTGCTTCTTTTAAAAAAAATGTGCAACGTAGCTCTGGAGAGGAATGCAATTTAGACATTTTTCGCTTTTTCTTCAAGCGCAAGTGCGAACTCGATTCGCCAACTTGTGAGTCCGCTTTGAGAATTTCCACGTTTCTTTGGCCGCGACACCGACTTTTTACGTATTCAAATCTCTAATCTATGAGCGTAAATTATTCCCCGCTGCTCGAGGAATTAGCAACGCTTTTCCAATCAATTAAACGGCGCTTCGGTGTATTTATGTTTTCCGTCTGGCATTCGAACGCCTTACCATACATTTTCAGAATAATAAAAAGCCTTAATGACGCGAGCGTTAAGTGTGCAATTGTTCATCATTGTTTTATCATTAAAATCGATAGAAATCAGTATTTATCAGCGAATAACTGCCCGAGTTTTATTCGGCTCTCCGGGAATAGCAGCAGTTTATAATTTTAAGCGCACGCGGTTAATGATTATATCGTAGTTATTTCATACCAAAAAAGGCGCAATAGTTTCCACTTTAAAGTAACTCGATGAATTGTGGCTTTTATTTTCACTTCTGCAATGAATTACGATGGTTGCGACATAATAAAAACGACAATAATTGCCGTTGCGACCATGGAACTTGTATTGTAAAGTAAGACTATCGAAGAATTCAAGCAAACGTTTTTAATACCCAAAAATGCAGTCGTATGATGGTATTGAATACTAAATACAATCATAAGCACAGATTAGATAATCAAAATAATAATTATACTCTTCTTAGCCATTTGTCCAAGTAGAGACGACGCTGATAAAAGCCCAAGCGGAATAAATGCATAAAATATTTACCGTAACATAGCATGCGTTAAAATTAATAGTAATTCGATAAATTCCACTCTTACGCAACGGCATTTGGTTTAAATTACTTTTAGTGATAAAATAAAAACTATCGCGTAAAGCAAAAAAGCATAATATTATAATTTATTTATAACGTAAAATGGCTCGTGAATGCTCGACTCGAATCAGCATGAAATATGGTAACGATCGTGAATTTCTGAATTGATATAAATGCATAACTCTGCTCTTATTATTCAATAAATTCATGAATCTAAAATGTTATAAACGTGACGCATGCGCGATTTAAGAAATTTATATTTATTGAAGTTTATAATTTTGAACATAAATTAAAATATAAGTACTGAATAAATATATGTTTTAAGTACTATTAAAACATGCATTTTAGTAGTACTATAATTACTAGCTCGTAAATAGACTAATTTAAGTAGATGCCGTAATCTGAGCAAAGATTCCCACCTTGCGGATACTAGTAAACGTAACGACACACGCGCACGCGCGCGAAATTCGTTTACATCTATTATAAAAATTACGGGCGTGTACGCGGCTTGTATACACTGTAATAAAAATTATAATGGCTTACCGAGACTCAGCACCTCGAGATTTTGTCGATTTTTCACTTTTAAAATCTTGGACGACGTGTTTAGGACACAAGTTTTATTTTAGGGTAACAAAGTCATCATTTTTAAAATCGTACGTGTATCGCGTTTTTTAATCGCTTTAATCTGTGGTTTAATCAATGTCGGTTAAGCGGAGATCTACGGCTGGTACAGGCTGTTGAAAGCGCACGTCAGTAAAATGATATACGTTGGAAAGTAAGATGGAAACACTTTTTAATAATCCATAAAATTAGGAATGTAAAAAAGGGGCTTCGGTCCTTGGGTTTCACCGCGTATTCCAATACTGCGATCCGATGTAACGTGAAAGAAAAATCAATAAAATAGTATTTATTGGATTTTATTTTAAACTTAGATCTAGGAACGATCCCTGTCTAATTATGCGTGGATTCTTGGGTCTGGAGAATGTGGTGTCCCTGAACAGTTTCCGGAAGATGGTTGGTTGTACCATTCTTTTACAGTAGTTTGGAACTTAAGAATCTTCGACCGTTACACTACGTGTTCCGAAGACAAAGTAGCCCTGAAACGCGAATCGAATCCTAACACATTCCCTGTGTTTACTATTTTTAAAACTCACGATAAAAAAGCTTAAGTACTATTAGTTGTAGTACTTGAAATTGGGCAAACGGATACAACTGACCTAATAAAACAAGCTTATCCTGAATTTCATTGTTCGTTTATCTTGTTCGTTCTTATTTTAGTTCTTACGCGTATAGATTTTAAAGTGACTTTATCGCTGGTGTCATTTATGTTCAGTTACACGAGAACTTAGATAAATTATGCCACTCCAGAACTTTAAATATATAAAATTAATTTATACCATGAAAGTATTATGTGTAACAATATTGCACGTACATTAGGTATAAAATTACTTTTATTCGAGCGGATGAGGTCGAAAAATAAATTTACATGTAATAAACTGCAAATCGTTGAAGTGGCAAAAATTTTTACGCATTACCATTATTTACATGCAATTAAAATTGTAGGTAATTCTAGTCAAGTTGATTTATATGAAAAAGATCTGATAATTTATTGCTAATTAATTTACGATTTTTTTCATATTATTTATAATTCTTAATAAAAATTACACGATTCAATAATGCAAAACTATTATTTATGGTCAATTTACATTTCTATTGTACACGGCATTTTTAATTAAAATGCACAATAATTAATAAGTTTGTTAAATAATTACTAAATACAATATGAACAAATCCTCGAAAGTATTTTTTTAATAAAAGGTGCAGTGTTGTATATATATATATATATATATATATATATATATATATAATCGTACATACAAAGTTTTCTTTATTGGTAAAACACATTAAACGTCGATTATTTAGCACTTAAACTTTTTATTAATTTACGTGTAGATAAATACTAAAAATTAATCAACTTACTCATTTTGCTTGATGCGATCTTTATTATATCTTTCGTGAAATTCGAGTAATTCTTGAACCAAACCAGCTTCCATCATAGAATCCACTCTTTTGGTTAATCTGTTTTCCAAAATTTTCTGAAATACATACAAATGACAAGGTTAATACAGTTCTTTTAAGCGAATGAATAACAAAAATTATAACTTTACTATATGCTGTGTTTTTACCAATTGCATATTTTATATATTTTATAATAATATTTTTTCCAAGTCAATTTTAACTAAATAAATGAATTCGGTTATTTCTTGTAATTAATAACTGCAACTTATAACTAATGATGGAATCAGCATCTGAATCGTATTCGAATGGAGTTCGATACAAAAGTTATAATATTTGTACAAAAATTGTTTAAAATAAATTTAACTTAGTTTGTACATTGTATATTACTAATTTCATTTATTATAATATAAATTTATAGATAAATGAAACAAATGAAGAAATATAATTACTCTTTAGGTATCTTACAATTGTAGAAAGTTCAAATTCATCAAAGTAAGGTCAAATCCTTAAATTTAGAGAAAGATTATATTCGTATTGACAAATATTTGTAGTTTTTATAGAATACTAATATTTAACGAATTTCTATATTTATGTACATTTCATTGCTTAAAGTTTCAGAATGCTTAAAGTAATACCTGGAAAATTTTTAAATATAAAAATGTTTTTATAATTAGAAAAAATACGTCTAAATAATAATATAATAATAATATAATAATAATAATAATCTGTATAATTTAATTTCACCAATTTATGCGTTACGTTTTCATTGAATTATCTATCGACTACTGGGGACTTTATACAAAATGCGTCTCGAACATAAATTCAAATATTTAATAATTATCGATAAAGCGAATCAAAAGCTTTAATATATACATATATACATTTTAAATGCATAATGTATATAGGACTGTTACATTGAAAAAAGCTCTTGCAATTTAAAGTTGGGATAATTTTAACGAGACTCTAATTCTCGTATAGATTCGATAAATTTAATAAAATTATTAATCGCACTCATCTTCAGAGTCGTTTGTTACTGCTTTATTCAACAATAGCGCGAATCGAAGCCGTTAAAAATTCTCGTTTTTTTATAAATTGCATCGAATTCACATCTGCTAGCAGATGTGCTCTACGCAATTAACACAATCCACAAAGCCACGAAAGCTTCCAAGCTCGAGCTGCAACTTAAAAAGCCTCCGCACATGTGCACACAAAACAGCGCGGTTTCTCTCATAATAATGATGTAATGGATTTTTTAAGACGTTCCTCTGAGGTAAGTACACATAAAACTTTTTATGCCGCGTTTTTCAATTTATCATTCGAAGCTTAATTTTGTCATCGCGCTCCATTCATACATTTATTACGAGCCGGAACGATAATTTTATCGTCCGGATAAAAAAAGTAAAAGCGTCTCATCTATTCAAACACACGACTCTAAAGGTTCATTCAGCTACCATTTTTTCAGAGTGACGTGCACATAAAAATCAAAGTTATCGGTGATTTATCGCGCGGATACTCGGATCGACAGCGTTTTACCGAGCGGCGGGGAACGTCGCGCTGGATCTTAGCCCGAGAACCGGCGCACGATAAAAGAGAGAAGGAAAAAGAAAAAATTCGTAGTCGTTGTAATTGTGAAGAACGTGTGCGTGAGCCGGCACTGTATGTTCACACGCTCCTGCAGAGGCGACAGAGGCGACAGAGGCGACAGACTCGACGAGGACGTGTGACCTCCTCTACTTGGGTTATAGTCGGACTTCCGACAATGGGGCGCTCACATCTCTTGCGCTCGTTCGTTCTAATTATAAAAGCATAAATAGTTCGAGAATTTAAAGAGGCAGACCGAGTCTGCCCTTAATAGAACGCGTGCTGTCTTCCGCTGAATGCGCCTCTTCTCGTATAACTCTCTAATCTATGTTTTTCTCCGCTGCGGCAACACGAACACGAACACGAGTGCGAGTTCGGTAATTTTACGAAATCATGCGAAAGGATAGATGTCGCTGTAAAAAGCTTTTAACTTTCTTTTTGGTGGACGCGCAACAGTAATATGATATTAATGTGTAATAAGTTGTATTTCGGGTTATGTGTGCGATACCGATTTTTAACCGCAACACCGACGGATTCTATGGGAGGGAATTGCTGATCGAGTGGATTCCCGATAAATTTTAAGCCAATTCGCTTAATTATACTTTATGAATTTTTACCTCCTATTTTTCCGATATGCTGCTATTTTTAAATGTTGGCACGCATCTATTAATATTTCGGCTAAAATATTAATAAAGAAAGCTACATAATAGCACTTTTATCTGCCAATATTTTTTAGTTGCTTTACCGCCATTTCTTGCCACTTGCTTTTACTGGAAAATAAAAAGATGTGCAATACATTTTCCAGTATTCAATCTCTCGATTTGACTGAACAAATTTAATTTATCCATTAAAGTCAACCGTACAAAAGCAATGCAAAAATAGGCTGAAATAGTTAATCGTCTACTTTCAATTATGATACAAATATTTATAATACAATATATATGTATATGACATCGATACCTGGTTACTCGTTAACTTTAATTAAATATTTATTGTCGCACCACCTATTATCCAAATGATTACCTGTAATATAACAATTTCATACTGTAATTTAAGTGAAACGTAAGTAAAAAACTTTAGCAGTCAAAAATTAAGTAAAAAATACCAATAACAAATTTTAAACGTACAAAGTCATTAATAAAAATTAATATAGAGGAAGCAACCATATTTTAATATTGTGCAATTTTTATTTTTATATCTCACGATACTTTGTACGAATGTTATGAACTGAAATTTTCGTTTGGCTTTTTCTCGTCGTTTTTTTTATAAAATTTATAGGAAATAAGGGCAGATAAAATAAGCAATTTTAGAAAAGTCCTCATGAGCCATGATAGATAAATTGTAACGTTCGTATCAGGATGCTTTAAAAACCAATAGTTCTGACATCACAAAGATCGGTTATCGGTTTAGGAAAAAATACTTTTTAATAAAAGACTGAAATTAGATGCATCAAAATTTTATTACCAGTAAAACGTGTAAAAATATAGAATTTTACACATATTATCTTATCTTCGAATAATGTCTCTCGATAAAAAGTTACACTATTATTAAATTAATCATATACAACATAAATGTACGAGAGGAGCAAAAATTAACCTTGTATAAAAATTATTAAATATGCTTCTAAAATAAAATTAATGTTAAAATACTTGGCTATATTTGCTTGCGAGTTTGAATCGGAACGTGAACGTTTCGATTAAATATTCAAGAATTCATAATAATTCAGTATATAGAAAACTTTTGATATAAATACACTATAATTGAATACAATGATTATGTTAAAACACGGCGAAAGAAGCAAACAGTAACGAAATACAATTGATTCAAAAATAGAAAAATTTATTTCTCGCAATTTTAACATTCGGATAGTTATTTTTAGAAATCCTGCAATTACACCTATACAATTTAAAACATTTTTAAGTTTGTCAGCGCGATAGTGGTATCTATGAAAAATTTAACTCGATTATTCTGTAAATATATTCACACTTTGTGAACATTATCAAGCGTGTTTTAATAATTAAAAATTGCTCGCTACAACTAAAACGCAACAATGTTTAAATATAAATCTAATTTTCTTAGCGCAACGAAACATTTAGATCATTTTTATCTACGATTTTTTAAAAATAAGTTTCAAGAGTAAAACTAGCCTCCAAATTTAAAGATAGAAAAAACTTTGTCGATTTACATTTAACAATTCTATTTAAGCCTGTAGTTTTCGGAATCAGTCGTAAAATTAATCTAATATTTAACATTCGCTATCTACAATATATAATCTTACTTCAGGGTTATTAAAATAGGACTTGGCAGAAAAGTGACCTTCTTAATCTTCAAAAGTTGATAACAAGATAGCTGCGAGTATGATTAATAAGTGCTTTTCGTGAATTTTTTTTTTAACTCCGAATTTTTGTATATAAATTGAGTCGAAATTGGACAAAACTGTTATTGGAAAACTTTAGTTAACGCCACTAAAACACACGATTGTACAATTTGTCTTTAGATCTATATTTCTCAATAGGTAAATTTCTTTACATTCAGTAGCAAGATATACTGCATAAAACGATGCACAAATGTAATAATAAATCAAAGTTGAAACGAATGATAGATTGCAGAGAAAAATGATAAAGATTCACAAAATTATTATTCATTTTTTTACTTTCTGTCCATATTGTTATAAAACAAAGAAAAGGAAACAAGAACGGCCATGTGCCATTAACATTTTCTGTTATATTATTCAAATTCTTACGCATGCAAAGTTTTCACAGCTTAAACATACTCGCTTCTTTTTCGAAGCGTTTTTCAACTACTTTTTCTACTACCACACTATAAGATTATCGGCGAAATGGCTTCACAACTACGTTTCTAGCTTCCTTACAAGGCGACAACAACTCTAAATTAGTTTTTAGGGTTATCAGCTTATATTATCATTTCCAATAAATAATTATTTACGTGCTCGTTTATGAAACTCTTAGACTACTTAGTATCAGTCACTGGCTCGATAATATTTTAGCTTACCAAATTCACGTAAGAACGTAGATTATATTTTTATCTCGCGGTTTTTGCTACAGTCGATCATTTCAATATTATCTGCATATTGACGAATTGATAGACTCCATGGTTGTGCAACTTATCGCGATGACAAAAATAAAATTTGCAAACTCTTGAAGAACTGCGCGAAACGAATGACCTTATCGTTAGGTGCTGTACCGTAAAATTCATAAAACTACCTTTCAGCAACTTCAAAACCCAACAAGTAAGTATGATCTCGAATATCGTACACTAATTTACAAATTCTATCTCTAATAAATGTAAATTAATTATCGATTTATTTTATTTGCATATGATAAGCATATAAGCATATACAAGACGTGCGTGGCTTTTATTTATCTTCGCGTTTGAATATTTCAAGTTATTCTAATAATGAATGAATGAAAAAGTTCCAAAATAAAATGAATGAAAATGGATATTTCAAAAGGTAAATGTTCCACTTGTAGTATCGTAACGGTTGAGATACACAATTTGATATTAATTCATAGACAGACACAAGTACGTATGCGTATGGGGGAACTGGCGCAAACTTCATCGCGCGATTATTATAATTTGTATGCGTAACGATGATCAACGTATTCGAATAAAAAAATGACCAAGACTCGTCAACGTAAGAGCCTCTTCGATACGTTAAAACGAGCGTTACACGAAAAGAATTTATTTAGTTTCTCCGTACATCGTAATTTCATTGCCATTACTTCAAGTATGTGGTAAACCACCTTTACGAATGATTATTTATCGTTAGCTATTCACGGATGCGAGCCATACATACTTACGAATGGGCGAACAAAAGTACAAAAAGTATAAATAAGGCAAATCAGAAAACGTTCGTTCATTCAAATGAAAGAATATATTAGTGTGTGAGTTCGATCGCATTTTCTCGATGCAAATGCCGGACCTATAAATATCGCGGCGCGGGGACAGTTTCGAAAGGCCCCACGAAAGCGCGCTCGTCTTTTCAAACATCTTCGGCTCTAATTATCGACATCCGTCCCTGCTTTAATTCAAGTCTTATCAAAAATATTGTAAAAACAGCCCGGGAGTGAAAGAAGGTCGGCGCGTAATCAGCGCACGTACGAGAAATTCCGCGATACCCGCAATCTGCCATCCGAAAAAGTGAGAGAAGCCGTAATTGGGCATGAACAGAAAGGAACGACCAGCTGCCCTTATCAGCGCCGAAGAATGAGCAGACGCGCGAGATAGGAAGCGCCGAAGGAAAACGAAGGAGGCGCTCGCGGCGCGCGTTACGCAATTGCGGAAGGGAGGGGAGAAAACTGGCGTCGGCTGGGTTTCATCCCGGCAATTATCAGGAGCCGCGCGCACACGCACACGTGACGGACGAAAAAGGGGGCCAAGGTCCGGGAAGCTGTCGGTTGCGGAAGCCGCCCAACAGATTCTTCCGTTTTTCGCTTTTCGCGCCCTAGGGTGCGTCGAGGCTGCGCACCGAGAACTAAGGCCCCGCGACGGCTATAATTGGCCGTAAATGCCCTGGTGCCGCACTCGCACGCCCCTTTCGATATTGGCCGCCGGTACGCGGCGAGACACGCGTATTACGTCGAGTGCACGGTCCATTTAAGCGCACGTTGTAGGTGATTCAACGCGTCGACCGGCGTTTCCTTTTCATGCGACGCTGACACCTGCACTTAATGCACCCAGCGCTCGCCCATTCATCGAATGAATTTAAATTAAAGTGCGCGCTGTCGCATGCGCCTCGTGAGAGGAAGCGAGTCGGCCGCCTCGACCTTTTTCGCTCTTTTATCTTTTCCTGCGTGAAAACAGACAAGTTCTGACATTCTCGTTCGAGTTTAGTCCTACGGAGATCAGAGAGGTCGTCTTATCTAAGCGCGGTTGGCCTCTTTCGCTGCTCTGCCTGAAAAATTTACTTCGTACAAAATTTCTTTATTACTTTGCCGTCGTCGCTCGAGTTTGATGTTGCGTTTTTATCGGCGCCTAATTGCTCGCTTCTTTTAATTCAATATTGCGCGGGTAGGTTGATCGCGTAAATCCACGAATGATTGTACATAATTACGAGCGAAACACTTACGACGACCTGCTACTGATCGGAGATATCGTCTAATCATACGTGCACTAATTATACGTCTGTACTTTCCCAAAAATGCTCGAAACTTATCCACTCGTATTACATGTGTAGATAATTACACACGACTAAAAACACGAAATTAAGAGTATAATGATGTGGCGAGCTTATCCAACGAAATTTAGAATTTTTACGCGGAGTCGATCGGTATTTTCACTTACTACCTTTACATCAGATAACGTTTAATTATTCGAGAAATCTCAATGATTTTCCAAATAAAAATCCAATGACATTTTACTTTCAAAATTTTGGATTTTATGGGAATAATTTCGTAAAAAACACGAATGTAATTAATGTATAATCGGATAATAAAACTTGGGCTTACCAAAAAACGTGACCTTCGTTCCGATGAAATATTTTAAAACATCTTTAATGTTATAGAAGCAGGATTCTTTGTAAATTAACCTCCAAACTGACTAAAATTTAATTAAATTATTATGCAAAGTTTTTCCTGAATTACTAAATATTTGCGATCTAATCTTTCACGAATTTATTTCCAGACGCCCAACAAATGATAATTAACAATCTTATCAAATTTTATATAATTAGTACTTATAATTACAACATAAAAACAAGTGCTTCGTTTTTTCTCGATCATCCAAACAAATATACTTCAACAGTATAATTCTAATCGAGTGGAAATTTATTCATAATATTTAATCTGTATTTCTGTACATGGTATCTAATGTTTAAAAGTTTTTTTTTAATTATGGAAAAGTGATAACGCAAGAATAAAAATCGAACATTAATGTTATTCAGAACTGTAAAGGAACTGGAAATATTGTACATACCGCATATTGTCTAGACAACGAATGTAAAATAATTAATCCTTGATATCAGTAATATTTAATTACTGATTATAATATTATTGATTTACGGCATTCGTAAAGCGAAAGATCACAATTATATTGATTCGACTTGTATTTACAATCGTTTCTTAATTATATTTCATTCATATGTGTGCTTATTATATATATTAACAAAAATATTGAACATTAGAATTAACATTATTATGATTTTCATTTTACAAAGTACAATGTTTAATCCTTAAGTAACAAAACTTAAGAGATAAAATATTGAAAAAAGTAATATTTTTAAAGTAACAGCTTAAACAGTAGATTTAGACTTGAATCGTGTTTTTAATTTACGAATAATAACCTCCCGGAACATTTAATAGAAATCAAATTTATTTTGGATTATATGAAAAAAGTAAGTGGTATATTTGTAATATATTAAATGTTGCTTTCATTTAGTTGAGCGTGTTATGGGAAATTATTATAATGCAACACTGAATCAGGTATTTTATGTGCTTAGTTTAAAAAAAACTTGCTTTTGATCTACATTCGATATTCGATTCGACGTCTGAATGCTGAACCCCGCCTTCACTGCGTTACCGACGTGATAAATCGTCACTGGTCAAACGAAATTTATTTCAAAGCATCTTTGAAGTTTCTTTTTTCTGTTATTTATCATTCCTAATTTTACATATTTTACGTTGTTTAAGTGAGAATTTTACTAAAACGTTGAGTTTATTTATATTCCCACTGCTTGCTTTTTACAATACATATTTATTTAAATTCTGTAATTCAGATTTATTTTCTACTTGGAGTATTCGGCGTAACACATACTGATATTTAAATTTATACATTTAAAAAGTCCGAATCAAACTGTAAAAAACCTTTTTCAAACGTTATTTTTAATACAATTGGTGCGCGAATGCGTAAATTCTTTTGCGTTCGATATTTATAAATAATATTCTCCACAATACTAGAAGTATATTCGAATAATATCTGCAACAATAATTGAATATTTTTTCTGAATTTTGTCGAACGTATAAATTTTACATAATCGTAAACGCGTGTGCAGGTCAGACATTAAAAATTATCGTCCAAAAATAAGGAACGTAAAATAAACGATTCGATGGAAATTGTGACACGCGTCAACTATACCCTCAAAGCACTTGAAACCAATTTGTTTCCGTCTATTTTCAAATCATTGAGTGTGAAATATAATGCAGCGCGTTGGAAAAACGAAAGCTATATTACCAGGTTCCGAATGTAATGGCGAAATAAATAATCGCCGACAAGTGAAAGAAAGAAGAAATATACGAGAACTTGACGGAAAATCGCACCTTGATACGGCCAACTGCCCGTTCTAGCTAGTGCTCTTACGTCTATTTTCGGCCCCAGCAATCCGATATTTGCCTCCCGGACTCGAGTGCCGGACAATTTTTTAATCGCTCGACTACATTGTCACCGCCATCGCCGTATAGACATGCTTAAACCAAAATTAGCCCCCGTGGATAATTTACGAAAATCTACGATCCATCCACTCGCTCTTTTCTATTTTTGGCTCCTCGGTTGCTGTAAAACTTCTTCCATTTCCTAATGCTTATCACCAGCATTGCATAACTAAGAGCGGCTAATCACGCGGGACGGATTCTTTAAGAGTCACTTTCGTTTTGAATTTCGCGCTGGAAAAATGTCGCGGTCACTCGCAAATATTCTCCGACGTCTAGCTGCCACCAAAGATGCTCAACACTCTACAGAATTCGAGCTTCTATAAATACAATTGCAGTGTAATTGCATTGTTAAAGTGCGCGCAGTCGATCGAATGCCCTCCTTTAATCAAAGCGACGTCGTTCAGCAACAAAATTAGAAAAAAGTAAAACTCTTGTTTTGCGATCGATCCAGTTTGGAATTTTTTGCGGAGCGCTCAGTGCCAAGGAGATACGCGGGGATTTTATATTTGAAAAATGAAAATTATTCGATGACACTTAAGAATCGCAATTGCAACTCTCGATGCAATCGAAACAATACTGCTCCAACGCTTTATTCGAGTCGAACACTTAATACATTTATTTAACTGCGTATTAAAATTGGACACCCACTACGCGCGTACTGCAATTATAAATCCTTTAGGTGCGACAACTTGGATCGAATTTCATATTCTGCGTTTCTCTTTTCTTCTCGGCGGAATAAAAGTACGAAGCAATAAGAAATAGATTTCAAGTGCTGATTTTCAAAGAAACTACAACATTTGACGTTTGACTGGCGGAACTTACCTCCTTTCTAGTTCAATAATTAGCTTTCCATTGTTTTTTCAATACACCTTATAGTTTATATTTAGAGCTGTTTCAATTATTATTGAGGTGATTACTCAACGTTTTAGCACTGCCTTGTGTTTTTAACCACGAGCATTCGTATCGATGTCAGAACCAATCGCAATTTGTTGAAAGCAACAAATATACGCTAGATAGACGATGTCGAAGACGCGGCTAATTCGAACGAAGCCAAATCGACACTCACGCAGGCCCGTTTCTAACTCCGATTCCCGTGGAGTTTCTTTGCTCTGCCTCTTGTAATTGTCCGTCGGGTCGAACTAACTGTATGGGCAACGGCCTTTACGCAATTCTGTAATTTTTGCGAGAAGCATTAAATCAACTATTGTCCCTTGAAAGTTTCTTATACCTGGGCGCCTACGAGCTTCGCGTCCGTATAAGCGTTCCAGGTCAGACGTAACGGTAACAAAGATTTCCGAAGCTATAAAGCA
Source organism: Platyscapa corneri (assembly GCA_018907185.1). Taxonomy (NCBI): domain Eukaryota; kingdom Metazoa; phylum Arthropoda; class Insecta; order Hymenoptera; family Agaonidae; genus Platyscapa; species Platyscapa corneri. The sequence continues at coordinate 2,374,786 of JACCHW010000012.1, forward strand.
GACGCCGAGGAGGAGGAGAGGACTGAAAGAGAAAGCGGGGACAGCGAGGGAAAAGGTCGTGGAAGGATTGATTTCACATTATTATCAAAACGAAGGCGGATTATTGAAAGACACGCGGCTCGAAGGCGAGGATGGAGGAGCGCTAGCGCACTATACTCACTCAGCAGCGCGCAAGTGGTCAACGGGTTTCTACTCCGGCGTTACCGCCGACCACTTTGGCGGTGACGGTGGCGGCGAAAAAAAGAAAGGAGCACAGCGATGTTATTCAGTGTGAAAATGGTCTAGTAAGAAGCATCGCGCGATTTCTACGGCCGTCCGCGGAGTCCCGGGTAGCCGAATTTCTAGGAAGGACCGGCGCCGGGTTCTCGGACCGGGCCCGGGTGGGGGAGGCCCACGAAAAAGTGTCGGACATAATCGTACACGACTGCTCGCCTATTCAAGGGCTTGTTACTTCGCATTCATCGCTTTCGGAATCCGTCTGCACCTTTTTCTCTCTTTGCCCCCGATCGTTTTTTGCCAACCCCTTGCCCTCCTCCCCCAGCCACCTCCTCCAGCCTCCTACCTCTTGCCCCATTCGCTAGGCCTTCCTCAGTCGGCGGCGCTCGACACTTTTTGTCGGCCCGTGGCGGCTTACGAGCCAAGTGCTTTTCAACGGCTGCTCCTGGAGAAATAATTTCCACCAACTACTATGTATTAGGTAATCACGGGTATAAATTCTATTTTCACCAACAGAAAGAGAGAGAGCGATTACTTTGTACCTGCCGCGATTCGTCAAACATCACCCGAGCCCACGATTCTCACTCCCGTCTTCGGGAAAAATGGAACTTTGCTTTCCGCGATTTAAACCAAACTTTCCAACTTTATCCGCTTTAAAATCCTGATTATATCAAAGATAATCGTTTATTTCTAAATTTAGCAACGTCGATATTTACATAATATTTATGCACAATTTTTTCACGTATAGTCGATCGAGTATAATTATTATTCTTAAGTTTCAAAAAAGCAAATACAACCAAGTTTAGTTTATGGGCACATATGTTTCTATCGTACATTCGAATCGTTGGTCAGATGTATTCGTTAGACCCCCGAATTCATCACGTTCAAACTGAAAATACCTGTAAAGCAATTAAATTGCGAATAGAATCATTCTTCTCTTCTTATCAGTAATAATTTCTTTTTAATGCAGTAAACATTTTTAGACTTCAAAGTGAAACTACTAAACTGAAACCGTTTTGTTTAAAAAATATTTTAATGCAATTAAAATCAATACGAATTAAAATTATCTCGCAATCGTTGAATACGCATTTATTCAAATTATAATTTTTATAAATCTATTTCTAATCCACGGCATCGTTAAGATAACTGAATATAGATTAATCGCTATGATTAATAATACATTTGATAAAATAAATCTATATTAAAATTAAAAGTTAATTCGATATTCGAGTAAATTAATCGTCCATTTAAATTTCTTTATCAATGCAAATTTTACAATCAAGATTACTTTGATTACATTTTCTTTCACTCCTTATGCTCATGATTTTCATAATATTTTCCAATTCCGCAATGTATTCTGTAATAGTGTGATAATGGGTTTATAAATCTAATTCAAAAACTAAAAATAGTAACGAATGATACGATCAACCGAAACATGATACAAATTTTACTTATATTTAACTATATATATTTAAGCATAAATACAAATATAAGTAAGAAAGTACTTTATGATCACATTAAGTCAGACTGCAGTCTTTTAATTAGCCATTTTTCATCTATGATAAGACTCAATTATACTCACTAATGCGAAGCTGTATCTAGTATATAAGAAGTTCGCTTTACGACTTAAGCGATGTAAAAGATAAATAATCTCTTTTATGAAAGTTCACGTTAAAAGTAAATTAAAATAAGAAACTACAAGCCGTTTGCAATTAAATTCTGTATTATATGTACAATTGACTCGCACACTCTCTTCCTTAAATTCCCTTGTTTCTCCCTCACCTTTTCCATTCCCTCCTTTGCTTAGTAAAACATATTAAATTTCATTATAATTTCATCATAATTATATATCTAATCGTGATCTTTTTTTATCAGTTCAACAATTCCGTTGAATTAAGCCTTTGTCAAAGCTTTTAAATTATGTTGTATTTACATTTTACGTTACTTTAGACTTAGCCATAACTATTTTTATTTATCTTTCGTACATACTTTTCCATTTCTTCTTCTTAAATTACTCGACGCTTGGTTATTAAACATAACTAAACTTTATTATTAATCGTTATAATTCTAGATGAAGGGATAAAAGTAGTACGGAGCATTAGAATTAAGTCTTGGATTCACCAATTGTTATTATGAACAAAATGCAATTGTATATTTAAGATAATTTATTAGTACCTTAGAAATAAACTCCTGTACCGATGAAATATAGGATATTATAAATTAAATTAAGTTTATATAAGTTTTAACATAGTGCACATAGTTTTTTTGCAATTAAACTCCATAGTTTTAATTTTATTCGAGAATAATAATATTATCCGTTGCATTTTAAAATTGCCATTGAAATAAAAATGGCCGATAATATCTAATAATCAAATTCAAATGTGTTAATAGCATTATTAAATAAAAATTATGTTCATAAGATAGAACGACTATTATAATACGTGCGTGTCAAAATTAACTCTTTCGGGCTTTAGAATAATCGAAGAAACGCGTAAGCTTCACTTTTCGCAAAAGGCAATACGAACATGTGTTTATAATTGGCAAATTTAAATTTTTAAGACTTTTCTTTATTCTCAATAACCATACTTACACTTAATAGTTTTATGAAAACTGTCCTAAAAGAGCAAAAAGTACTTTCTATTCGTTAAATGAATTATAATATTAGTCAATACTTTAAATGCATTAAATTTAAACGATACATTAGCTTTCCTTTGCATATGTTAAGCTTATTTTCTCTTCTTCTTAACTCCTTGCCCCCCACCCTCTCTCTCTCTCTCTCTCTCTCTCTCTCTCTCTCTCTCTTATTCTGGTTTAGTCTGCGGCTCCGTCAGCCTATCATTCCTTTTCAAATTCTCAGCATCGCAAGGGTCGCGTTGCCGGAAACGCTGTGCATGCCAGTGACTAAGAGTTTGCATGCGAATCGCACTACGCGCTCATGCACGAGGCATCACACACGCGCACACCCGGTCGCGCGTGCGCACACACAAACGGAGCCATACATATGCGCAGCATACGCCGAGGAAAAATCGCTACCAATTATTCGTGTTGAAGAGAACTCCTCAGGGTCTTCCCTTCTACTCTACCCTTGGATGACCACCGGCATCCGTTTTATGGCTTGCAGGAGAATAAGCCTGTGTGCGCGCGTCTATGCGCACACACAAGTGCTGTTACGTAAGAGCGGAAAATTAAGTTACACGCAGTGGATTCGCTGTGGGTCCTTTAATTAATATTGTACGGGATTTCTGGTCTACTTGCTGGATTTCTATAGGACACTGTTTACCCGCATCTCCCTAATTTGGCTGATAATAAAACTTTAAAGGAGCTGCGAACGAAAACGTTTGGATTTCGAATCCGTAATGCACGCGATATTTATTAATCCGCTCGATCGATCGATTGGCAATTGAATAAAGCAAATTTACGCGATTGTTGGGTAAATAACTATTTAATCGCAAACTGCGTTTTAACAGTTCAGTTTACGAATTTATTTATAACAATATGGATAAATTATTTCGACAGTTTATCGGACTACATAATGGTTTAGATAAATACGCACAGCTTATGAATTAATACGAAATAACGAAAAGTTATTAATAATAAGTAACGCGAGTTTGCATTGAAGACGATCGGAAGTGAATACAGCAAATTGAATTTAGGTCAATTTTGAAAAGTGTGTTTAATCTACGAAGCGAACTTTAAGATTCATCTCCTCGCGTAATTGATTTCCAGAACTATTCTACGCAGCTAGACATCACTTTTGCAAAAACAAAGTACAAGCCATTACTGACAGCGAATATGAAGTACTATAATTTAGGTAAAAGTTCCAAAAACTTAGCAAACACACTTTGGCCACAATTATCACTAGTTAATTTAACAAGCAAACCGTATTCTTAGAAAATTCTTCAAATAATTTCAAAACTTTTTTAAGCGTTCGCCAATTGCGACAACAAAGAAAATTATTTCCATACGACGATCGCGAATTTGTTGGCTTCTCACCAATATCTACTTTTTCAGATTATGTTCCGTCATTATAGAAGTACCAAAGGTATACGTTCATATAGCCGCAGCTCGTCTGTAGAACCAAACCATTATACTGTCTCGAAGAACTGTCGAAGCAAAATTACAAAGACTCTACAATTGGCACTTGAGACGCTAAGAGCAAAGAAAATCAGCCGTTTGTCTGCTTGTGAGAATTTGCTGTCTACCTCTTCCTTTCTCTTTCGTTTACGTCTCTTCTTTTCCATTCTTTCTGTCTTTATGCCCATCACTCGTATCTCTCTTATACTTTTTTCCCAGTTTTTCCTCTTTCTTATAGCTTAATCAATTTAACAAAATATTAACCGAATGGGGTGAACTCGCAACGTATTCTCATGCAAATAATCCAATTTTTAATTTTATTTTACGCGTAAACATCGAAAGAAATTTTTAAACGGTGATTCGTTTTTCGTCTCTCGTAGATTTAGTGGTGTGCAACACTATCACTTTTTCGGTTATAAATACATTTTCAGGCGCGAAATTTAACCAATATCATCGGTGTTTACGCATAAGGAGCATTTGCATTAATAATATCGCTAATTATTTTTATTAGCATTTTAATCCGTAATAAATGCCACGCCGTATCGATGGAATGCATAAAACATTTTCGTCGTGTAGAAAACAATTAAATCTCGCAATGAAGTATTTTACTTCAATTTCAACTTCTATTTTATAAGATGGTAGGGGTAATTATTTCAATTAGTCGAATGAGTTTTATTCTATCAACTTCAAAAATGGGTCTTTGAATCTTCGCAATTAGTGATATTCTCGATATTCGATTAACCTGACTACTGCCAACCTGATAAATTCTGAATATTTACTATTTATTTTCTAATCGTTGAATAAATGAATATTTTTTCAAAGTGAGGCCCTTTTATCAATAGTTTAGTTTAGTCAAATCTTATATTCTATTATTAGTTACCCTTCTCATCTTCTGTATAATTAAATTTGTTTTCAAAAATAAATAATGATCGTAAAGATAATCATTTTTAAGACATCAATTTAATAATTTTGTAAAAATTCGATAAGCATAAGGTTACAATTTCATTTAGTAAAAGAATAAGGTTCAACGATGTATAATAATGATTCGCTTGTTCGAATGTATCAACAATCGTAATCAGTCATTTTACGAATCCGTAGATTAGAGCAAATCTTTGTATCGGAAAAACTTTGTTCGTAAAAAAAAGAATATCAAAGGCTATTGTTGGCAAATAACAGAGTAAGAGCAGTAACATCCACGCCCTGAAGTTACAGTTTGTAAATAATAACAAATAAAGACAATTAGACTAATTTGATTTCGGTGCTCGAAAGTAATTTTCTGGTTTAAAAACAAAAGCGATATATAACTTTCTTCCCTTTCCTTCGAAACTCTCTGCTACCTCAGCCAAAAAAGGCGCATAAATGCGCACAAACCGAAACGGCACATAATATAATCGTCGCACAATCGTACAGTCGAATTTAGAAGAAAGGGAAAAAGGCAAATGAGAACCGAGCCAAACGAGCCTCTGCCTCTTGATTGTCTTCTGTTCGTGAGGGGGAAAACGCATGTAAGAGAGGAAAGAATCGTTTGGACGACCGCTTCTAATGTCATTATTAATAACTGACGTCAGAACGACGATCCTCTTCCTACACGAGGATTGTCACGTACTGTAAAGGGGAGAGATGCGAAGACTAAACTTCTTGCAGTAAAGAGATACAGAATTATGCGGTTATTCATGGGCGTACAAAACTGTGTCTTGAAAAATCTTTTGAATATTTGTTTCTTTCATTAGTCGGTTGTCTTAACGTCGATCATCCAAATAAGTGCTATTTTTACATCAGTACTTAACAAACTTGTAAAAATTCATCTGAATTCGTTTTTACTTTTATGTTTCTCTTTTCCTTTTTATTTGCGCCACATGTGGCGCGATAACTGATTCTGTGTCGTTACTCATCAAGTCCTAATAATTTATCCGTCTGATCCACTCAGCATTAACGGATTCTGATTTTTAATAAATAAGGAAAAGTATATCACTTTTAATGTGCATAAGAGTAGCTTTTATTTGACTTTTATCTTTTCTTATTTCTCCCCAGTCAAAAAAAGCTCCTGAAAATACTGCATTTCCTCGGCATTACTTGTTTCACTTGAGAAACAATTAATGTAATTTCCGTTTAATACTTACATCACTGCTTTTCATTAAAACATTTCCTTTTACATATAACAACGTTAATATTGACATAACGTTATATTAATTAAAAAACCTGATCAATACGCTTACATATAAATTTAAAACGTTGCTATTAAACAACGAAATATATAATCAATTTCATTAAAAACTGACACATTTAGTAAACTAAACGTGTAAATTTATTTCAAAATTTATTTTACACGCAGAGTGGAAATGAAAGTGTCAATTATCAAATTCTTAAAAGATACGTGCGCGATATCCTTTTTTTATTCATTAACTTGTGCATAAAACGATTGAAAATAGATTATTATGAACATTAAAATTTATTAAACAATATGTTCTTTCAATTTGCTCTTAACAGAGATATTTAAAGCAAATTATTCAATACTCGAAAATTATGTGTTTAAATATTATATTTCTAAAGAATGTATTCCATTAAATTTTTATAGTATAGCGATACAAATAATTTTCAATCAATAGTCAATTTAAATTATTCTTTTAATAAGTTAGTTAAAACAATTGCATCGAATAAAAAATAAATCAATTTTCTTCGCATTAAAAAAGCAATTGTTAATAAACACGAATACCATATAATTTACGAGTTTTTGAGTTGACGAAATTTCATTTACAAAACATTTTTACATTTGCGTCAGATTTACTACGAAATTTAAATACTTTCGAAACATAAAACAAGACCTTTTAGTGTATTACATAAATCGAACGTCACCCATTGAAATCGAAATGAAAAGTTACCAGCTATTTAAATTTTAGTTAAATCTAATTTTTAAATAACCAATAAGCAAAGCGAGCCCGAGAGCTTTTCTTTTCTCCAAACGCTCTATACTTTACTGCCGAAACCGTAAATTTCTAAGCGTTTCATTGAACGAGAATAGAAAAGAGTGCAAGGTTGAAATCATTATTACTAAAAACGTGAACAGCGATGCTCATCAGAATTTGAAAAGAACAACAAGAGGATTAAAATGTCTTTTTCTATAATTAAAAGAATTATCTGGCACTAGAAGCGAGCAAGCGCATTATGCATAAGTAATATGTTTCCCCCTGTGAAAGGGCGACTGAATCTCCCTCTACCTTTGGAATGAAGCTGAAGCTAAACGTATTCGTCTAAATTTACCGAAGCCTCGGCGGATCGCCGAGATGCCTAAGCCAGCGCGACTTGACGCCGCGACAAACGTGACGAGAGACGCTCCAACGAAGCCTCTAACCGCTCTACCGGCTAAATTCGCTTCGATGTCTGACAAACGCGATATTGTGTCTCCTTACGGAGCCATCGATTTTTAGCATTTGAAAGGAAATTTTTTAATTCCATTAACGGAGCGGATTCCGACTCTCGCTTATTAAATTCTTCTTATCCTATTTTAAACAAGCCTCTTCCATCTATTATTAATGCAGTGCCTTATTTGTGTTATTGTTAATCTGTTTGTGTCGTCACCAGCTTGTTTAAAGAGAAATCAATGACTTTGTCACCGCGCGACGGTTAGAAAGTCACTAGTACTCGTTGTCGCGAAATAATTATATTTTACGTGCATTTTTAGATTACTGCGCTACCTCGACGTATTTCGGTGATTTTCATAGCTTCATTGATCTTTGCAATATTTTACAACACGTACAAATTAGTTGTCGTCGTTTCACGGTTCCGTGTTTACGTAATTTTTCACTTTTCCAAACCATCTCCTGTCTCCTCGTCACTTTCTTCCAAAGGTTTTGCCCGCTGTAAACATTTATTTCTAGAATTTAGCACAACTGCAATGTGATATTACAAAACAATTAGGATAGTCTCAATAAGTTATCGATTGCTTTCGCTGAGTTACAAAACACACAAGTTGATAAACTAAAAAATTAAAGGAGAATAATAGTGTTCGTGGAAAAATTCTAAAATCGGACGTTTCGTATAGCGAAATTTAAACGTCAGAAAAGATGATAGATCTAGGGTAAAAATAAACGAACGATGAAATACATAAAGCGAATCGTTTTCTTTATTTCGTAGTCGTGATATCGCGACAAGCTTGTTACTGACGTTGAAACACCCACTTCTTGCAAACACATTGGATCTGTAAAATAAGCATGGCAAAATTGAAAAACGGAGCACAAGAAATCGAAACCTTCTTTATCCAATAAACATAATCCGAGTATTGAGTGACGGTTAAAATTAAATAATTTCCAAGTTATTAAAAGTCACCGTTTAACTTCATTTTCTCTCTCAATATTGTATTGATTAAGATGAGACTAGAATCTAGGCACAAGCTCGGAAGATTGTTGATTTTAATTTCTCCCAATAGTTGCACCTTCTAAAAATAGATTGATCGCAATGTGAAAAGAAAATTTTTTGAATTTTGTTCGACAATAATATTATGAGCGTATTTGCAACGAAATTAGAACCGCGCCGACGTCAAAAATTTTTATTATAAATTCTCGAGTCGCTAAAAGAAAAATTGTGTTAATATTGACGGACTCGAAGAAAACACCATCTCATATTCCAATTATACAATGCATGTATATAAAATCTCGATTAAATTAGATAGCAGCAAAGTTCGAGGAGTATATTGCTATAATAATGGACTCGATAACTCGAGCATCGAATTAAACTTCTAATATTAATAAAAGTCTAAAATATTAATGTGCCGCTGTTAATATCGATCAAAATACTAATATTAGTCATTCGCAAATGTTCGCGTGTAAATTAATTTTATGGATATTCTAATAGTGTGCGAGTCCTTCACCAAATTACTACTATTAATATTAATCTAGTGACAAAAAACAATGTAAATCTAAAGATTTTGTTCTTAATTGCTCATAAATCACCATTCCTATCAAAGTTTTACGTCGTGAACTAAATTATAAATTCAGATTACGAATGGATGTGACCGCTACTTTCATCGGCTGCAAATTGTTCGCGAAGAGTAAAAAATCTTTTATCTAGTAACAAGTATATGCCAAATGCTATTTAGCAAAGTTCATTCGCGTAAGCTTATTCGAAAGAACGACCGAGCAAAAGTGAGAAAAAATACCGCATGAAAAGTAACGATCCACCAACTCTGAGGGGGAACTATTGCAATAGTCCAATTGGATATCCTGAAGTAAAGCCAAGTAACGATTGTATTTAAGTGACTTTTTGTGTCAAGAGCGATTATTCCATTCCATTGATCAATCGATTATAATCAGAGTTAACCGAGGAAGATAAGTAATAATCTCGAATCAAAATTAGTCGAGAAATATTTGGTACGAGTGTCAGAAACGAATAAAATGATCCATTGTATTAAATTGTGTTATGAATTAAACGTGGTCCAGAAACGTCTCTCGTAAAGAAAAATACGTCTTCAAAAGATAAACATTTAAGCGACTTCTTTCTGCACGAGTAAGAAATAAGAGGAATTAACTGTTATTAGACATGTAGGAAGGTGCTTATTTTGTTCCCGGTTATGTCCGTCATTACGAGAATGTACTCAAAAAAGCAATAACTAGTTCACATAAACTAAATCATTCGAATAATTACAACGCGTAAGTAGAGTTTATTATTTTTTTTATAACTCTACGAAATAATAAAGGGAAGCGCATTTATTTGCATGGAAAGTCAAACATCGCTAGTAGAACGAACGATATTAAAAGTACCCATCAAACTACTTTCCTCTTTAAAGGCGCGCGCGCATCCGAAGAAACACTGGCAGCACCTGCCAATTCCAGTAGAATAACGCGGGATGAAAATTTCTCGGCATACGTGAAATCCAAACAACGCGTGCAACAAGACGACAACAGAGACGCAGCAAGTTGTTACAAAGCACGCGGACAAATTAACGCGATAGACTAAGAATGAAGTTTCACTCTAGTCGTAAGCAGACCGATCACGCGTTAACGTGGATCCCGAAAAAAGAGTGCAAAGGAGAGATTGCATCGCGGCTGCAAGATAACGCGCATTAATGCAAAATTCAATCTGAAATTTTAGTCTAGTGTAACGAATAATCAAATTATAATTGGAAAGGGATCTGGCACGACAGAGTAAAAGGTAAAAGGAAGAGAAACTCTAACGGAAAATGTAAGCGCAATTCACGGGGAAAATACCCGGTGGCTTTAACGCGACCAACAAAAAGTGCACATTAGTATTAAGAAGCTAAGAGAGCTAAGAGAGACGTAGAACAAGGCTAAGTTTGTATAATGCGAAATTATCTACTGAACCAAATCGATGCAACATTAAATAAGAGGCTTAATCGTGTTCTGGGCCTTTTTAAGCCTATGCTTATTAATTATAAATTATTTTTAGATAAGGATACGAAAAATGATTAATTTCGAAATATCCCCGAGGCTAAGCACTGAGCAGTTGGCCAAGCAAAAGACATGGAAATATAAAAGAGGAATAAAACACCGCAAACGAGGAAAAAGAGTCCCGTGCTTGTGGTCGATCGTTTTTTAACTGCCTCTTGTATACTTAGCGCGAGACAAACATGCCGATAGGCTAAGCCAACTACCGGCACTTGAACTCTTTTTATGCCTTGCTGTGAATTTAATTTAATGTTTAAGAAATCGTTCGGAAGAATGGGTCTCGCTTAGGACAGTTGTAAAGCCAAGCGACTATTAGTTGCGTCGAGAAAAGCCGCTGAAAATTCTCGATCGCCCTGCAACGAGGAGCCGAAAATATTGACAATTTCGCAGTCGAAAATAATACGGTTGCGATTGAAAAAGGAAGAGAAACGAGAGACGCTCGAATTGGTTCCCAGGCAAGTTGCAAGCAAAGCCTGAGCTTTAGCTATCGTTCAGACAAGTACATCCACTCGTGATATTCACATTATTTCAATTATTCAGTTTTCAGTTGCACAATGAATATTTCCCAAATATGTGGTCTCGAACCTACGGGCTTTAACAATATACAAGATTAATCAATCAAGCTTAAAACGTTAAAAGTAAATTTTAAAATACTTCCCGTGGACCTTCCGTAACTTTATACCTGTTTTATTTTAATTTCCAGCGCCATTGCCCAACGTAGATTCTTTAATGATTTAATGGAGCTTCCTTTATTTAAATATCGAAGTTAGTGAAAATTGGGCGATTAATATACCCAGACGCGGAACTCTGAAGTTTTTTTTAAGGAAATTAAAACGAAATCTGATCGACACGCGAGAAAATCAACGCTACGCAATGATCGAGCGTTATAAATATTTTTACCGATGCTGAATAATGATCGTAATTTTCATCTGTAAACTTGAAAGTATTATTGCTGCTAAGTATATCGGAAAATGTTGTGTACTGGAACAGATTGTCACATTGCAGAATGCGAATGAAATTTCCACGTAAATTCAATTCGAGGGAAGGGAAGAGAAATGCGAGAAACTGAGAATTAGCACCTAAAATAAAAGAGACTATACCTAAAATTAAAAAGAAAGACGATATAAAAAATGTTACGGTCAAATATACTTTGTCTCGTTTTTCATTTCTCTCACTCTCTCTCTCTCTCTTGCTTTCGATTTACTCGACTGTATTTCATTCATTCGGTGTGCCTCTGACAAACAGGAAAATGGAGATAGAATGGTCGATTTGAAAATATACAAGCAGTGGATTAAGTCGACAGCTCGGACGTCTCGAATTGCTAGCCCAGACTTTCAGAATGTGTTAGTAAACATTTTTTGTTCAGCATCCCTTACAACATCATAAATATTAACGATCACAAATTATGATAAGTAAAAAAGTCTTACAACGGCTGAGCAAAAAACATGTAATTCAGCGGTTAATCTTGTTACACGCTGATTCTTATTACAATGGAATGCAAAATTGTTCATTTTAAACGGCTTCATTGGAAGCCCTTGAATTTTCCTGAAATTTATGAAACGGACGGGAATGGGCCGCTTTTCGGCAGAGCTCGACAACTTTTTCAATATCTTAATCACCGTTGCGTGCGAAAAAAAAACACACTGTTTACGTAGCTACCAACGTAAGTGAAAAACCCAACAGGCGGATGTTTTGTTCATGGCTTCGAAATAAAATTTCCATGTTTACGAGTTATTATTACGTGACGATCATAAAACGTCATTTTAAAGTAGATGAAAGGAATCGCAACGTCAAAGTTTATATAATATTAGAGTGCTTTACTTTCTCATGAATGTTTTAAAATCCCATCAACGTGTTGACTATTATAAAATAATACTGCGGGTCATTGGAAAAAGTACAAGAGCTTTCTATTTTAAAGGGTGCGATGTTTAAATAATCGTAAAATAAAATTTTCCACGACCTATTGAAAAGTAAAAAAATTTTTCGATCTTTATTTCTATTCAGTTGATAAATTACGGAGTTTATTTTACTTTCGCGTGTCTATTAATAAATAATTGGTAAACCTTCCGAATATGCTGGAAAAATGCGTAAAGCGCAAAAATCCAAAAAGGTGCAAGTGCAGATCATTGTGGAACATCTAAATATTACGACGTATGATTCTTTTATGTTTCCTCCCAATAAAGCTGTTCAATTCTATACAAAGTCCAAATCTGATTATGAAATTAAAATTATCAAATTTTTGTAACGTATATTATCTCTTTAACGCCGCACTACTGAATAATCATGATTATTTTCAGATTGAATGATGAAAATAAGAACAGATGAATTTGCGTTTATCCAATTTCACATATCTTTTTCAATAATGTTGTTTGCATTCGAATTCATATTTTACTCTATTTTTTTTTTTTTATAATTATGCGATGATCAATACTCCCACTGACGTCTAAAAAGTTTTTAATTGCTAATAATTTATCATTATTAGATTATTAAATAAAATGTTTAAAATTTTTATTGTACCTTCGATGGCTGCACAAATGATTGCTTGTACGCGCGTCTTTAAAAATATGTTGATGAACAAGTCATAGTATTTTAATATCTCGTTATTTTGGCCTTAAATTATCTCATCTAATGAAATTTTGTTCATTTTGCATCAAAACTTTCCAAATTAACATGAGAAAATACGAAAACTTTCGTATTTCAATTTAATTATGCATTAAATATTTTTATGTACGCGAAGTTGCAATGATATTTTCTTCAATTTTAGCTTAATACCCGAATCGAAAAGATTTTTATTACGATTTCATAAATTTTATTAGCTTTAAGTTTAAATTCTCTTCCCGGTTTCTTCTCGAACGAGCAAATAGTCCATATTCTTATAGCTACTTTAACAACCACTTTCAATATTATATTTATTATTTTACACAAATATCTTTTGGCTGTTTTAGTTTCAAACGAAATGGCTCGCAAGAAAACATGCAAAAATGAAAATATTTTGTGTTTATTAGATGAATTATTTTATCAGATGAAATTGTGAAATATTCAGAAAAATCTGTTTCCCCAACAAGATCGACGAGAACATTTTAATCCTCCCGAGGAAGCAAAGATTTTCGTTGTTTTGGCGTAACGTGAACTTATTGATTTTTGCTTATTGAATGTTTTCTACTGACTAATCTTTTGCACTTGATATGGCTCGAGTCCCTTTTCCAGGGCTATTATGAATCATACATGTGGTTCTGTACTCGGAAAGGAGTGGCGTAATCATGTTCTATTGCACTGAGCTCGAATCACGCGTACAATATCGGAACGTCAAGTGCGCGCTTACGTCCATAAACATCTCTACTTTCTTTGGAACCCAAACAAGAACTATTGCACTTTTCTTCTCTCAATTAACCATAAAACAGTATCGGGCTTTGCTTTTTTCAATCTTTTAGATTTATCGAATGCATTTTTACTCGTGCGCGACTACAAGTAATTCCCCTTCAAGTTTATAAAATAATAGAATTAGGAGAAATGTTATTTTTTTTCAAGCTGGCAGCTATTCTTCGACTGTGCAAATTCCTTGGGTCTTTCGAGGTAAAAAATCTTCGAATTCATTCTTTCGCAGAACCGTCTGAGCGGCAGCTTTTCGCACGCGATTACTTTTACTATAAATATATATATAAGTTATAAATATCCCGCTTGAAAGCCACGAAGCTCATGAACGAAAGTTGTACAAGTAGCTTAACAATTTCGCTATAAAAAGGAACTTGAATCGATTTCCGACGACTATTATAGAAATATTTGCAAACAAGAGTTTGCTTAATTGCTGCGTTATAAAATGGAGAAGATTATAAAGTCGAGAGGCCATAATTGCTCGAGTCGTGCTCCGAAAGTATTCGAACTAAAGCCGTACCTTCATTAATAAGCTTAACATAAAGTAATATGTAGTGAAAAAGCAGCTCCTCGGCGAGGCGTTAATTCGCGAAGCAAGGCATTTGTGTCATTTACGAATCGACTAATAGTCAACAGAAAGGAAGGTGATTAGGCTCCCGGTGCAGTCGCGTAGTCGACGTCTCGACAAATCTCCTAACCCAGTGCCGCTGACACGTACAAAAGCCTCTGGTAATGAGAAAGCGTTTAATAAACAATTGCTCGATCCGAGCACGGCTTTCCTTGAAAAATGTCAGCTGCATTTTCAAATTGTTGAAACTTGTTGAGAAGGAATGATGCCGGAGCTGAATTTATCGAATCGTTTTGGCCTCCTCCGCGCAATCGAACCCTCTATTTGAATACACATTTGATCCTTTAGCAACTTTTTGTACAATGTAATATACAGCTTGGATAAGAGTAAAAAAATAATAGTGAACGAAACATTCGGCATTTTAAATAACAAATCACGATTTACTTTATTCGGGAAAGTAATTTAATGATTCCAAATTCGAGACTCGGAGTCGCATTCGTGCCTGTGATCAGTATCCATTTGTAATAAAAATAGTGTAACTGGTAAACCACGTTGAACCTTTAATCAGTGCATTCATTTTTTTATCAACATTTAGAATTCAATGTACATTTATATTTAAAATCCGAAATTTACTTAAACATTATTAAGTAATTAAATGAGTTGTAATCGTGTCGGTAAGTTCATTATTCAAGACGATATTAATGTAAATATCATAAAATTTTGTACTTAAGATGTCATTAATGCTTTTTATCATTTTAAAAAGTACACGCTCTTTCCTATTAGCTAAGCTTATGCATATATTTTTGAAAATATTTTTCCGTAAACTTTTTGAAAAATTGCAAACTTGTTGGCTTGTTTTAAAATTAATTTTCATATTTACGTGTCATAATATTATAATAATAATATTTTAGTCAAAGATTTAAACCTATCAAATTGTATTTTACTGGCTGTATTAATAATTTACGATGCAATAAATAAAAATAAAAGTATATTTATGGAAAATATTTTATAATATAAAGACAAAGTAAAGATACAAATTCTTCTCACTGTAATAATATACAGCTTAGGTTACAAAAGTCGTTGGTAAATGATTTTTAGAGAAAATAATGAATTTTTACGTCATGCAGGTTAATATCTATGATAATAAGTATTAACCTCTCAAGCCATAAAATCTACTTAAAATATATTGCACTCTTTAAATATACTTGTCTTCTTACACGATACTTCGATAATCGTTTAAATTGCGATAGACCATAAATATTATCTTATAACATAAAGTTAACAATAGGGACTAAAAATTCATTTATTTAAATAAATATACCGACGTCACTTTTAATTAATTAATAAATAAAATCTGTGTATACGAATTGCATCAGACACACGAGAAAAATTAACGACGAGTGATTTCTTTAATGGCAAAATAATTCTACTCGACTTTATGTATTCAAAGATGACTCGAGGGCTTATCACAAATACTACTCAAGCTTTAACACCTCTTTGAAAAAGCGTCGTCTAGATATGGTTTTCAGCTATTAAGCGTATTGCAACTATAAAATATAATCAAGTTTTCAATAAACAATATTTCCCTTGCCCGCTTAATTTGGATTTTATTAGATTTACTACTTTTTGAAAGTACGAGCCGCAATCTTAAAGAGGAAAGTAGCAGATTTTCCAGTAGATGTTGTTATTTGAATTTGTGTCGTTCCCGAAACAGTATCTTTTAGCATGCACGATTTTAAATAATATTAAGTAAAAAGACGAGCTCGAATAGATAAGAATTAGTTGTCTTAGCTTCTCGCGTTCCTCAAAATATATTATTAAAATCTATTCGTTGCCAGCGGACCCGAAGCTGCGCAAATTTACTTGATATTTCAAATAAAATATAGAATATATAGATGCCGTGGCACGCGATAAAACGTTCTCACGCGTCTAAAAAATTGCTTTCTTTTTTTCGTTTTCAGATTTAGCGACTTGTGTTAAAAAGTAGACAAACCTGCCTTGGTTTACAACCAGCCAATCAAGCAACATTAGCATCTTTATACTTGACGAGGATATAATTAAGTTAATCCAAGACATAATTAACCCAACACAATTTCTAATCTCGTGCATTAATGATCGGACGAGGCTTTTTCACCGGGAATTGCATACTAGAAAGTACAGGTTAACCCTCTCGTCGAACGGACGGCACTACGCTTTTACGATGTTCGAGCTTCTTCCACCGAGAGTCGATAATACCGATACGATTGTCATTGACCTTTGATTTGTTATGATTCCTAAGCAGTTGCGCGCGTTCAGCGGAACGAACGTACGCTCTTGATAACAATAGTGGCTTGCCAAGAACGAAATCCACGACAGCCAACTGCGCTGTTACTCGACTTATCCTTTCACAGAATTGCAAATCGCACGTATCCGCAAGTTGCAAAACAAAAAGCCCCTTTGAGTTATGAGAGCGCCGATAATTTAGCGAAAAAAGTGCACGAGTGAAAGGAGAGGAGTTTCCTCCAGGAGTCACCGGCACGGAGCTTCGCGCTCGATATATTTTCGGAGTTCCCATGACACAGGGGCAGCAGCAGCAGCAGCGGTGGCAGCTCGGAAGGAGCCCGTCCCGCCTCGAATTAGTGGTGGAACTCTTTCGCTTATATAAAGTCGTGCCTTTGGCAAAAGAAGGAAAAAGGACAGGAAGTGACGGCATCGCAACGTCGTCGAGATGCAGCTCGCGGAGACGTAGCCGTATATCGATATTACGGAGCGGCGGCAGCTGTCCGCCAAGTGGCACTAGACCTCTTCTCTCCTGCTCGCTCTGCAATTTCACGTTTCACGTGCGTGCCTGTCTGTGTGCGTGCGTATGCCTTCACCGCTGACTAATGTCTTCTTTTTCTGCTCTGCCTTGGGCGAATTTCTGAGCTTTTTCCTATCCTCGTCTTCTTTCCCTCGCGTCGCGCTCGCCGTCTCATTTATACGAATCCTAGCGTCGCGCGCGCACACGCATGCGGCCGCGCGCGCGAGTCTCTCCGGTGGAATAATAAATCCAGATAAATACGAAGCCTGTCATCGAACGGTGCGCATAAATGTGTGCGTAAATTATTTATACACTCCTTTTTTGTTCGCGGCTACTGTAGTTTTTGCAACCGCGTTATCGACGCAAGTCGCCCGAGGGTGTCACCGGCGTCGGGGCAAAAATCTGCGACAAAATATCAGCGTAATAACGGCCTGGAATTAAAATTTCAAATTCCCTTCGTTTTATCCGTTATCACAGCCGGACAATAAGTCAAAATGCGCGCCGGCGATAAAGTAATACAGCTACCGGTCTGACGTATTCCGGAAACCATCTACTTGATACCGAGCGGATCTTTTTTGGCCCGCGGCACGTTTTGCGCTTTCTACAGCAAATAAATGAACGAATAAGAACGGGCGACGATTCAAAAGACGCGAGAATAAAAAATAATTCGTTCGCTCGCTCTGGATGATAATTAAGTAGCTCGCGCAATCGCTCGCGAGACGAATCTGGCTTAACCCTAAAAAAGATTAAGTTTAGACTTTAATATTTTCGAGCGAACATCCGAAATTTCTGCTGAACAAGGCTAGCGCGCGCCGAGCCAAATAAACGCAAATGTTTATAAAAACAATAGCATTGTACAAAAGTGAATAAATTTTGTTCTAAGAAGCTTTTACACTCTATTGTTTCATAAAACAGTCGGCAACAAAGAATTGAATAAATCATTGATGTAAAATCCAGCAAAAATTGTCAGAAAATAAATCTCATAAAGCGCATGAATCAATTACAGAATGAATTTTAAAACCACAACCCATTCAACATTAAAAACGCCGATTTCAGCAATAAAAATCCTATCAGTACAGCCATTAAAATTCCTACTCAAATCCCTTTCTACGAACACAAGCCAATCTACTCATACGAGGCACTCGTAATAGATCCGACATTTTAGTATGTGTTCTCGGAACAGAAAGCCATACACTCGTTTCGAAGTTATATTTAAACTGTCAAAATCGTACCCACGACCCGGTCGCAAAAAAAGTACGCGACCGAGTACACGTAATAGTCCACAAAGCCAAACTCCTGTGCGTGAATATCGGCATTGAGAAAACAATATGGGGATTCTGTAGTGGTGTTCAACAGATGCGTAACACATTTTAATTGAAGAAAAGACAACCATTGAGACGTAGCTTAGTCGCGGCTGCGTCGCTCCTTCCGTCTCTCCCTCTCACACACGCAGGCGCGAGCGCAACTTGCTCACTTGCAATGATTCAAGTACCTTGAAATTGCGGGTAAAAGGAACACGAGTAACCCGATAGCAACTATTTGTATTAACTCATTTTTTTCTTGAAATATGGTGCAAATCAATTATCGTGATGAAAAAACGAAGGTGAAAGTTTTAAGTTCCGAATTGACATTGGATGGGTAAGTGGTAACTGAAAAGATCGTGATAAATTATCACAGGGTTGCTGTTATATTTTTTACTTAATGCCTGGATGATTGAGGAAAAATTTTTCGTTTCGAATACATTACAGTAATGTGGTAAAGTATCGAGTTTTTAAACATTAATAATTACACATAGAGTTCGTGAAATTCATTAGAATAATCGATAAAAACGCCTGTTAAAATAATCGTTAGATACGCGCCATTATAAAAAATAGTATCATGCAGTTGTATTTAAATGCCTCGTAACAACTGCTTGTTTTAGTTTATGATTATTATCTAGTATTGTTTTCAAAATGATTACATTAGAATAATAATACTATAATGTAATTTAATACAATGCTTATATTAAAATGTTAATTTTATATTATATATCTTTATAGAATACAAACAAATAAATAGCAAATAAGTAAAATAATAACCCACAAATAATTTGAAAAATCTTCATATTATTTACTATTAAAATAAAAAAATTTGTGCGCATTAAAAAAATATTCTTATTTTCCCTGAAAAAATCTTTAAAAAATGTGTTATAATATACAAGCGAGCCGAGCAATTTGAGAAAACTATTTTTAATGGTCCAACAGAAAAAATATAAGACAGGAGATGTGATAAATAGAAATCAGTTAGATTATTCTGAAAAATAATATATATTTGACATAAAATACTTTATAAAGATTCAGCTTCTCGGTAAATTTTTACTCGAGCATTCACCAAAATGCAAAATTAGAAGCAACCTTAATATTCAAACTTATAGATTACTTATTTTTTTTAAAAGAAATATAAAGAAATACATGGTTTCAATCTGAAATATTTGAAAATCATCTATTAAAATTTGTCATGTGTCATATGTCATCAATGAGATTGTAAATAAATCCTTTTGAAGCCAAACTCCATTCTTGCTGTGTAGGATCTTAAAGCATTTACTAAAGAAAATTACTGTAAATAACTAAATTGTTCTTTTACAATAATTTTCATGTAAAAAGTTCTGTTACTAATTATCTATTTTTTCATTTCCTTCAGTTAAATTTAGTTATTTGTAATTATCAGTAATTACACATGTATATATATATATATATGTGTGTGTGTAATTATTGATAATTATATATATATATATATTTATATAAATAATATCAATTCAAATATAAATTACGGGTATTATTACAGAGAGAGAGAGAGAGAGAGAAAACTCATCCCAAATCTACTAACAATTCCAAAGTCGGAAGTCCGGAAGTCACAATTTTCGTTCAAGGGAAATTTTGTAAACACCGCGTTTTCCGGGAAGAATAAAGGAATAGTCAGGCTCATGAAAATACAACTGAAGTACTAAAATCTGAAATCTAAATACATGCATATCTGTTGCGAGATATATTAAACATCCGCTTGATGATGGGTACAAACCATTCTGATCTAATGAAAGAGATAGCAAGACCAATATTTAATAAAATATGGAGCTAGAATAACGTCATAATAGATCCCTCTCTCAAATAATGGCGACCACGGTCTCGAAAAATCCCTTACGACCTCTCCGAGCGAACGGAGGCTTTTCCAAGATGACGATAACCAAAACTGACACCTTCAACTAGACAAGAAAAAAAGACAACCTAAATGTGATAATCAAGCATTTCAAGGTGACTAAATATCTTCTCCAGATCACCAGAAATTATTTAAAAAAGCACTATCTTGTGTAGGATATGTTCTAAAAACAGATACTTCAGAGACAAAGACAGAGACCTTCTGTATTAGGCATTTTAACTGACGAAATTCAGATTCCACCCTTCGGATAGTCATGGTAATCAAACTTTGGAAACTTTTAACTCTAAATAAATAGACGGGATGGATATTATTTGAATGGTAAAAGCCTACTCCCGAAAAAATGCAAATTTGGAGTGAAACTTTCTGAATAAAGAAATGATTAAGTAAACTCTTAAGAACTATGACGAGGAATTACTTAGAAATGCAAATTTCTTTGTTTCTGTTATAACAAGAAGAAAACACTAATTGCATCACATTTACTTACTTTATTTAAAAATAAAAGATATGATATTCCATCTAATTCCATTGAAAAATAAAGAACTGTTTTATATAATAGAAATAGAGCTGTAATTAATGTTATTACAATGATGGATACCTATGTCTTTATTAACTACTGTAGACAATAGAAGGGTGTATGTAGGTTATAATTTGTTTATAATTACATGTGTGGAAGTGTATCTAGATATCAACAACTATCGATAATTCTAGTATAATAAGCCTCCAAATATTATTTTTTAGAGTTTTATTTTAGAATAACTTAACTCTACTTATGTCTTATCAATAACAATCAATATTTTAAATCACTTCGTTGCACTATATAATTTTAGAAACTAATTATAAGATTATAAGTATCATATTTTTTTGGAAACATAAATTTATGAAATTTGGTAATCATAATAATTTTATCGATTTCCCTTCTATATCCCCTAAAAAAAATTTTATTATATACAATTTCAAACCCCGATTAATTATTTTGAAAAAAATAAACATTAAATTCGTAAGTAATTATATCACAGTTCGGTATAATTTTAAGGAAATTGTAAAATTATTTATATGATCACGAAGCGCTTCCAAATTAAATTATTTTAGATATTTAAAAAACGAAGCTTTTATATAAGATTTTACATGTGTATCATAAAATGAAATTTTGCAGTGATTCGATACCATTATTAAAATTTTATAGAACTTTTAAATTAATTTGTTATAAAATTTAATTAGCGCGATGAAGCAAAATCTTGTTGCAGTAATTATTAAGTTTCGGAATGTTATCCAATCAAATCGAATAATATAAGTGATAAAGGGGAATACATCATCGACATTATAGATTTTATAGCCGTAATTTATACGTAAAAGTATTAAATCTATTAGTAGTGATATAATACTACGACTATTAATAAAATGATAAATAATTATATAATAAATAATAATGAATTCAAAAACACATCATTAATTAAACCATAATAGAAAATTTTATAATAACAGTTTTCTACGATCACTGATGTTCGTTCTCTCGTGGATAATTTCGGAGCGAAAGAATCAATAAACATTGAGATTTTACACGCGTTAGAAAGTTTAGTAAATCTAAAATGTTTTAAGGAAAAATTCATAGTACATAAACTAACAAATAACGTCAGACTAATTTCTTTACGCTATGTGAGATTTGTTGCAAAAGATGGTCAAGATGAAAAGTTAGAGATTCGCAGATAAAATATGCAAAATTATATTCCGAGTTTGTAGCCGACACATGTGCAATATAAGCGTCGGAACACATTTACATGCATCGAACGGTCAATTAGTCTGCGTACACTAACCCATCGGCAACTTTCCATTTTCACCTGTTGCACTTTTAAATTATTTTTTAGAGGCCAGTACGTGTACTTCTCGAGCTCAAAGAGGTCGGAAGCGTTTTTACGTGGAAACAAAAAATTTACGCTTCCACCACAACTTATCTGTTGCAGACGAAAACATTTTACATTAATAATACGATTATTCAAAGTAAATAAATCAGTTGAGTTTTCAAAAATTTATTTAACTGGTAATTTAGTGAACTAATACAGAAGGAGAGGTCGATTAATTTTTAGTAAATATTTTATTAACTTACGTTGGCATGTCTTGAGAAAAGTTTTAATTGCGAGGCACATCGTTATTAAATTATATCAGGAAAAAGTAATAAATATAATTTTTATGTGTTTGTAAAATTAAAAATAACGAGAAAAATGAATAAGTTTTTTAAAATGGATTTAATGCCAGCTGATTCCGGCTAAGACGTAAGTACAGTCGCTAAATAAATTCCATGAACGATAAAATGAATGTTTCATTGAGAATTAAAAATTCGATAAAAACATTCAAAAATAATTCTTAATTTTTTTTTTTAAATATAATCGAACAGCTGGACATCCAACAATACTTAAGTTTGTATAAATTTCACCACACACGTCCATTTAAACTTTCATAATTTTATTATTTAAAAATACCGCATTATCCAGACTCATTAGAACCATTATGGACTTCCTTTATTTACTATTTATCGGAAATTGTACGTACAGAAAACACCGAATGAAACGAATAAACCAATAACTGCGTAATTAACCTTAAAATAAAAACAGCACTAAATAAAACTATTATTACACAAGTATATTTAAATTGCTTAGATTGTTTCCTATGAATACAAATGTGTAGTGGCCCAAAGCAAATTTCCCACTTTCACTAAAACATTTTAAGGAAATAACAATAAATGAAAAAGCAGCATTATTATATGCCTACCTTAAATACATATGCGCGCGCGCACACGCACACGCACGCACACATTTATGTATATTTACACATACATTCACACGAGTATAAGAGTCGCTTCCCTCTATTTATTCCCACGCCTTGAACACATACAGACCTTCGGATTTAGGTCTTCAAATGAGCGCGCGTGTGTGGGTACAATACAAATACAAATTAAAAAGTTGAAAGTGGTACGCGTTTAGCGTAGAGTTTCGTGCGTTGCCTTATCGCAACCTTAATTATTTTCTAGATGCCTTAATCTGCAAAGCCACTGCGATTGACGTGAACGTTATGAAAAAAGTTTTCAAAAAGCTCGAAAATAGGTTAGGGTAACAACTAATTAATTACCAATGGTGAATCTCCGCGCAAGTTTCGTCGTTGGTGTAAAAATGATCGGGCCTCGGACGAGTCGTCAGCTTCTATCGTTCCTTAAATGAGCAACATTTCGAGATTCCAAGAAACAGACGGAGTTTGCGAACCGAACCTTGCGAGCGTTCCCTAATAAAGCAAACGGCGCGACTTTAGCCGCGCGCGACCTTTCACGGCGCCATTCAAAGTACAGTCTCTAAATTTTCATCTTTCCGATGCTAGATTAAATAAAAGGAGCTGCTTACGAAAATCAACCGGAAATCTTTAGCGGTTCCTCCGATTAGCCGGCAACTCGAGGAAGGGGCGCGCAACCTAAGTGAATTACCTAATCGGCGATACAACTCGAGGGGGCTCGCCACTCTCAACATCCGGTCGAGATGTATACACGCGTGTGCGCGTGTTGTGTACACACCTAGATGTTGCACGTGCGCGACTCGGGAAACCGCATTCCACGGGTGCAAGACCCACACGGTGAGGAAATGCGCGCAATGCGCACGAGATCCTCGTAAAAAAGCTCCTGTGTTTATTCGTTCCTTATTATTGCTCGTTATTTATCAGCGATGGTCGGTCGGTGGTTTCGCCCAGTCCCCGCCAAAGTGTGCGTAGTTTTTTCGGACAGTTGGTATTGTTTTCGATTCACTTGTTAAACTCGCTTCCCATGTTTCAGCCGAGCGTTTTGTTTGCCTCCCAAAAGAGTATTTTACGATTTCGCTCTTCTTTATAAACAAACTAAAGCTAACGGCTCCGTTAACAAGCAAATATAATCAGCTATTTCCATGAAAATATATTCGGTATCCGAAAATTAGCACTTTAGCTTCCTTTCACACATCGCGTCGTTATGCCGCCGTTAGTCGAGTTCGCTTATTTCCCGCAAAGATTAAGAATCAGAGAGGAGAACCTCAAAGGATTGTTATAAAAAATTAAAAATCGAAAAAATCGACGAAGTTGTTGTAATAAGTCTAAAAAAAAGACGTGTTTCCCGCGCTGAAAGCCATCAAGGGTGCGCGCGCGCCGCTAAACCTTCGTGCGTCATTTGTTATCCAAAACGCAATAATTTGAAACATACGACTTGACAGGAGAAAAAGTAAAAAAGCCTCGTCGGATACACGGGACTTTTTCTCCTAAAAGTCCGGGCGCAGCTAAACGAAAGACATTTCGCAGTGAGACGCGAGTATTCGTACGTAGTTACGTGGTTGGGAGAAGCCCGGCAGTCAAAGGAACAACACCGATAAAAAGTAAAGAGGAAGAGGGAAGAACGCGGTGGCGTCGATGACGCGTCACTCTCTCTCTCTCTCTCTCACTCTGCTGTCGAGTGTTAAAAAGCGCGCGAAAAGAGCTTCATTTTTCAACGCCATGTCGCTCGTGCGCGCGAGAAATTTGCGCGAAAGAGACGCGTTCGCTCCTCGCGGGTTCATCGGCCCATAAATTTGGATAAGTATTCGGTCATGATCCGCAGATATAAATAAACAAGATTC